>CM024674.1:44985563-47385563 GCA_014182725.1 Eucalyptus brandiana
TAAATCTTGTAACGCATACACGTTGACTACTTTTAGATCATAAACACTTGAAATTTCACAATACACAAATGTTGACTTGTAAATTCACATAAACTCTTATGATACTTTTGTGAAACTTGGATAATATTTTAAAGTGCTGGTGAGAAAGCATAAAAGTACTTTTTACATTAAATTTTTTTGGTCGAATACATTAAATTTAATTGCAAACAAACAAGCCCAATATTTTTTTATGCTCTGACCAATTTCAAAATTTACCAGCACCGTTTCCTTTTGAAAAAAAGAAAACAAAATTGCGATAAACTTTGTCACTCTACATTGTACATTCATATAGGACACTCAATTTATGCTTGTTTTCCCCAAGGGCCTTCCAAAATAGTCCCTATAGAATCATTCTCTTATAATGATGTAAACGTGACGATCTAAATTTTGTCATAATTATAAAGGCATGGAAATAAATGTATCAATTTCAAAATTTTACCTATACGAAATATGCCTTATTTGCAAGATGGAAACACAAATAAGCGTAACATACGAAAACTAGAATTTCCTAATACACATGAAATGTATCTCTTCGTAATATAATGGCTATCAACTCTCCAAGAAGAATACTTGAAGGGACACTAGAAGCATCATCCGCACGCAAAAAAAATTCTGGTCTTCAGAAACCAGAAAGTATCGAGCTTGACATTTTCGTTCATTATTCATTAGAAGTGACGCAGTTTCATCATTTCGAAAAGAAAAACAACCTGGAAGCTTAGTGACATTTGAATTTTGGGTGATAACGCGTGAAAAAACAAATTATGAAGAATGACTTTATAGCATGAGAGGTGAAAATATTTTTGGTCAAAATTGGACTTATGCTGCACCACAGATCAAGAGCTGTCACCTGAATGAACTAGAAAAACATGTGTGTCAAAATCAAGTAAACAATATGAAACTAAGAAGATAATCATGCATGACAATGCATAACTATTGCCACTTGCCGTATCATGTAGGGTAACGCTTTCATGAATTCATTACATATTTACCAACTTTAATTTGTACCGTCATCCGATGATGTGAAACATATCATTTTAAAGGTCTAAATTTAGTCGATAATATATACTGAATTCGTAGAATTTCTCCCCTGTAGCCTCCTCCACGAACTTCCAAATGAATTAGTAGCTTTCTCCTCCCTTTTGATAAGGACGCCTAGCTCCTATCTAGAAGATCTAAAACTCTTTTATTTATTTATTTATTAAACTCTAGAGTTGAAAACAAATCTATATAATTTCAAGGGTTTCATTCCCTTCTTAGTAATATGATCATTTCGAAAGAGATCTGTCCTTTTTCATTCCCTCGGCAATGGGTGATCTCAAGCATTTTGGCCTCCTTGTGATGATGATCGTCGTAATGCGTACGAGCCCAGGAGAAGTGGGAACCGCTCCAAATTTTTACCGTCATCAACTACGTATGAAGACACATTTTCAACGTCTTTAACGAACAATATGCAGCATCGTTAAATTCTCATTAAACTCCAGAGTTCAAAACAAATCAATATATACATTATACAAACAACATTTTTCTTTTGCCTTTTCTCATTTAGTGAATGAGGAGAAATCAAGAGCGAACAAGATTTCTCCATTAGTGTATCGTTAGTTTCTGATTAAACTCTAGAGTTCAAAACAAATCAATATATATAGCATGCAAACAACAATTTTCTTTTGCCTTTTTCTCATTTAGTGAATAAGGAGAAATCAAGAGCGAACAAGATTTCTCCATTAGTGTTTCTTGGTGGAGTAGGAGATTTTAATTATTGAAAAGGCAAAACATTTTGGAGTTTTGGGATGATCTTATTTACTTAAGTCATGTCATTGTGTCTACCAATGTAGACTTGAGAAGATCTTGACGCGCCACGTGCTTCTAAAAATGATGTTAAAAGATCACGTATAAGTTGTATCACGTTGGTAATATGTAATGGGATGCGTACCTTTATAAGTCTTTTAAGCCTACCAACTAAATAACTAGTTTTTAAGGATAAGCTCTCAAAGGGATTTTTTTTTTTTTTTTGTGTGTCTAATTTAATTTATAATAAATACTAAGGGGAAAGTATACGTGGATCTTATTTAATAGAGAATCCTTAGGCTCTCTCTCTCTCTCTCTCTCACAGAAAGCTAAATTTTAATTTGACATGATTTTTTAAAAATTTTAATCTTGTATATGTTGTCCTACATCGATAAAATGTAATGGTGTGCATGCATTTATAAATGTTTTAAGTTTATTAAGTAAATAATTAGCTTGTAAGGATGAGCTCAGATTATTGTTTGTATAATCTAATTTTAGGGTCTCTCCTCAAGAAAAACTAGTTTTTTTATTCAACCCATGTTTTTCCAACCACGTACAAAAATTGTTAAAATTTTTTTAAAAAAAAAAAATGGAGGAGAAGACATGAAGAGCGACGAAAAATTAGTCACTAGCGTTTCTTTTCCACATATTGGTTGTCTTCTTCCCATTTTCTGGACACTTGACTCGAAATTTCTTGATGCTTAAAAGCTTGTCATTGCACGGAAACAGGCCATTGTTTATTTTCCTCTCTTCCCTTTTCAAACCATTCTTTAATCTCTCTATTTCCGCATGTTCTTTTATCATCCCTCGATTTACTAACGTGGAAGTGGGAGTTCAGACTTTAGGTTATTGGTTTTTGTTCTCTCCTGCTTTTCTTGTAGAGTCTTGACTCCTACCATGGTTATTCTGCATTTAAGGTGGTGGTGGTTGTTGTTGGCAAATTTTTGTAGTCAATTTAGATGGTGACACCAGTGAAGTGATCTCAGCATACATTTAGAGTGACTGTGCAAATCTTCCACATGAAAATGATTCAAAAGTATTCAAGTACAATTTCTATGAATTTCATCCCTTAATTTAAAAGGTTTTTCGTGATTAATTTGTTCATGAATAGGATCGAAGTATGCTACCACTAATAATAGCCAGGGTGTTATTATTGAGATAAATTCTACTAATCATCTCTATACGTTCACCCATTTTCAAATCTAGTTACATGCACTTTGAATTTATTTAATTGTGTTCTTTTTTACTTTCATAAAGCTTCATAATCTAGTCCCTCAAACGTCGGATTCAACTAAACTGAACTTACACGACAATTGGCTACAATGTAGGTAAAGCATGCAGAGGCCCACTTGTGTGTATGGAAAAATTTAGTTATGAATTGATAAAATTGGAGTACGACGAGAATAAAATTTAGTCAATGCGAATACCTAAGTAGATGTTTATATTGGATATTTTTTTCATTAAAGTTGCACCATAACATTGTTTGGCCTAGTTGGCTAAATTTAATATGATTTAGTGCTTGAGGAACTTGGAAAATTTTTTATAAAAGAAGAAGGATGTGGCTAGATAAACTAAGAGTAGACATCATTTCTCAGTACACCGAATTTTTACTTGCACAACTTGAGAAGGGAAAGAAATTTTGGTGCAACAATCGGGCAACAATCACTCATCCAGTTTTATCAACCACATCCTATAATTAAATCACGTCGATAATTTGTTTAGTGTGGTGTGCATTGAGAAATGAGGATAGAGATGGATGATTTACACGATATGATATAATTAGATTAATTGACATCATACATCATATTAACCGAGAATGTGATGTGTGACAATTTTAAATATTTCTCGAGTTAATAAGCATTCTTATCTTCCGAGCATTCTAATTAGATAATTGGCCTTATTGATGCCAGTAGTTGTCTTACTAATTTATAGTTGTTTTACCAAATTAATAATTGCTTTGAACTATTCATCACCATTACAGCTACCCATTCAAAGTATACATATACTTCAATGAAATGTTAATTTATGGTAAAATTTGATATTTCATGACTGTTTTATGTTGAATTCCTTTGAACATGATAATTTGGTACTTTCTTTTGCCGTAGTTGGTACTCCCGACACGTGTTTTCTTTTATATATAAAAGGAAAAAGATAAAGAAGCACCTCTCTTAATTCTTCTCGGTTTTTCTTCTTTCTTGATGTTCTTGACCTAGTCTTGTCTTCAACCAAGATTCATTTAAGAATTCAGGGTTGTTTTGTGAGTTTAGTCCAGAAGCATCTCTTTCTATTCATCTACACGTCGGGCCAGGGTTTAGCCAAGAATTTCTCCTCCTTTACGGCATGATTAGTACCTTCAGACCTTCTTTAAAGAAAGAAAAGAAAAAGAAGATGAGAAGCATCTCTTTTCATTCTTGACCCTTGATTTGACTCCTTTCTTGTTTCTCTTGACATGGTCTCGCATTCAACCCAGATTCATCAATCTTGCCTTCAACTAAGATTCACTTGGAAAGCTGAAAACCAGCTTACAAAAGTTACTCGATTCGATTAACTCATATTCCGATCAACTAATCGAAAATCATCATCAAAATCCAAGTAAATTAATATTCTAATGAATAATTAAATTAAACTATATTTATTCATCATCCAATCGACTCCTATACGTTGAAGAATAATTTATTTTTTTTATAACGAACAATTATCTATGTCTGTTATGCATATTGTTGATTACATGTAACTTAGACGCAAAACTTCTAAAATTCGTTTTATTCAAACCATAGTTGGGAATCGATTTTCATTGAATCTCATAGCTCCAAAGCTTTATGAACTATCAATTTCTCAAAACTTCATCTCTTCACAACTTTTATATCAAACCTCGCAATTCGAAGTTCACACAACTCCGGATTTAGGGAGTAATTTCATAGATTACTTTGATTAGATGACTAAACAGCCTGAATTCTAACAAGGTGTTACAAAATGAAATTGATTCGGCTTGTCAGGATGTTCGGAGCGTGTAGGCAAAAATTTATCTCTCTTTTCTCCATTCCTTTGTTTTCTTGTTTTCATCGCCAGTTGCTTCTTTTCCTTCTTACTCTCGCATGCACACCTGGTGAGGAACAAGTGAAACTGGGCTAAGTCGTTAAGGCCAAAATTTTATAGGGTTTTGGGCTGAGCTGAGCCCATTGGTATATTTTCTGCCAAGACTTTATCGTAGTTATAATAACAAGGGGAGGACAAAAGAAGAGCGAAGAAAAGTGCTTGTCACTAGTGTTTGTTGGTGGACTAGGAGATGTTGATTCTTGATAAATAAATAAAATTTAGGGTTTTGGGAACTTACCATGGTTACTGACTCATGCCGTTAACACATACCAATATTTCTGACTTGAGAAGATTTTGATGTCGAAGGGTTGATATTTCCTCGTTAGAGTGCCTTTAAAAAGTGAAGTTAAAAGATTATATATAAGCTATCCCACATCGGTGATATATGATGGCATGTACTAGTTTATAAACCTTTCAAGTCTATCAACAAAATAACTAGCTTTCAAGGATGAGCTCTCCTAAGGATTATTGTGCGTACAATTTAATTTATTGGGGGAAGGTGGGCATTGTACAATACAAAATCCATGGGTTCTCTCTCCAAGAAAGCTAGTTTTTGCTTGGACATATTTTTTTCTAACAAGACTTTTAACTAGTCATATAATTTAGTAAAAAAGATTTCTTTTTATGTGAATGAAATTATTTTGCCACCTACATATATCAAATAGAAAAAAAAAAAATAGGAAGCGCAAATGAAGAGCGAAGAAATCTTCTTGACCAGTGTTTCATGGTGGACCACAAATGAAAGAAACTCTTTTTGCAAGGGAATGGATTTAATTTTTCCATACACATAAAGTGAATAGGAATATAAAAACACGGAGGAGGTGAAATCAAGAGCCAAGGATAGTTCTTCGCCAGTTTTTCTCCTCCGTGCATTGTCTTCTTCCCATGTTTTTAAAAATCGATATTTACTCTCTAAAGGGCCTTTAAAAAGTAATATTTAAAGTTCTATACAAATTGTTTCATATTCAATAGTACCCCATGGTGGTGTGTGCGGGTTTGTAGGTCTTTTAAGTCTTGAAAGCTAGTTATTAACTTTGAAGCATGAACTCTCGAGAGAGATTATTGTGTGTACAATTTAATTAATAAACTCTAAAGTTCTCTCTTGAACAAAGCTAGTCTTTAATTCAATGAATATTCTTTTACTGCGGCTTTAAAAATTGAATAGAAATGTAAACACACGAAGGAAGGAGAGGAAATAAAGGGCCAAGAAAAGTTCTTCATGCTTCTCCTCTACTCATTTTGTTCTCTTCACGTTCTTGCACTCGAAAGGAAACTTCTTGATGCTTTCAAGGTCATTATTTTAGAGCTCGACAAAAAAAAAAAAAAAAAGATCATTATTTTAGAGAAAAAATGTCATTCCTTTTTTTTTTTTTTTCCTCTCTCCCCTTTTAAAATCATTCCTTCTTCTCCAGTTTTACATCTTTTTTTTTTTTTCTTTTTACGTTTCTTTAATAATCCTTTAATTCACATGTGTGAAGGTCGATCTTTAAAATCTTTTTGATAACCCTCTTAACATAAGCTTTTGTTATTGATTTTCTTTTGTTCTCTCCTGCTTTTCTCTGTAAAATCTTGACTTCGACCAAGATTCTTCTGCAATTTAGGTGGTGCTTGTTGTTGCCTGATTTCCTACTTAATTAGATGGCGACACCAGTTAAGAGGTCTTGAAATGCATTGTAAAATATATGTCTACTACAATAAGATAGAAGTTTAAAGTGATTGCACAATCTTCCTCATGAAAGTGATCCGGCAATATTCAACCTACACTTTTATGAATTAAGTCCCTTAATTTAGAAGGTGGTTATTAACCATTGGGAAGAGTGGGAAGCGCCGACGTCTATACTAAACTAAAATATTATACTTAGAGTATCTTAAGTGGACACATATAGGATGAATCTTCTTGATTTAGTATTATCTAGCAAGAATTTTAAAGAATTTTAAAGAATGACTTTCTAACATGAGATGAGATTCTTTTTTTTTTTTGGTAAGTGTAAAAAATTATTAGTAAAAAAATGAAATGAAAGTTGATAGTCCAAAACTTATTCATAACTTAAGCTGAGAAAAGTTGATGAATCATATGAATTAAAGTTAATAATTTCATAATTGGTTCAAAGCGTAATTATGAAACGTAAATGAAAGTTGGTGAAAAATAAGAAAAAGTTGGTGATATGCATACTGCAAAAATTAGTTAGAATTTTCTTAATAGCTTCAATAAATTACCGATAAGTTAGCGTAGCTTTAGTAACATAATGAAAGATTATTGTTTTATTTGAATGAATTAGAGTTTCCCCTACATAAATTGAAAAGAAATTAACAAACATGGGGAGGACAAATGAAGAGCGAAGAAAAGTGCTTCACTAGTGTTTGTTGGTGAACTAGGAGATTTTGATTCTTGATAAGTCTAAAGCGACTCAAGGTTTTGGGAACCGACCATGGTTCCTTGACTCATGCCAATAACACATCTAAAAGGACTAAAGGTTTTGGGAACCGACCATGGTTAATTGACTCATGCCAATAACACATACTAATGCTGCAGATTTCAGAAGATTTTGATATCAAAATGTCAATATCTCCTCACCAAAGTGCCTCCAAAAAGTGATGTTAAAAGATCATATATAAGCTGCCCCACATCGGTGATATGTGACGATGTGTGCAAGTTTATAAACTTTTCAAGTCTGTTAACAATATAACTAGCTTTCAAGGATGAGCTCTCCTAGATATTGTTGTGCGTACAAAATAATTTATTAGGGGGAAAGTGGGTGTTGTATAATACAAAATCCTTAGGCTCTTTGCAAGAAAGTTAGTTTTTGCTTCGATACATATTTTTTTCGTAGAGACTTTTAACTAGTCATAATACAATTATAGGGGAGAAACCTTTTTTTTTCTGAATCAAATGATTTTGCCAGCTACATAAATTGAATAGGAATTTAAAAAAATGGGGAAGGGCAAATGAAGAGTGAAGAAATCTTCTTCACTAGCGTTTCTTTGTGGACTTGAAGATTTTGATATTTGATGAGTCAAAACCTTTTTAGCGTTTAGGGAACTGGCTAGTGGCCATGCTTACTAGGCTCATCCCATTACATGTACCAAAGTTGCAGAGTCGAGATTCAAAAGTCGAAATCTCACCCCTAAAGTGTCTCTAAGAAGTGATGTTAAAAGATTGTATAAAATTATCTCATGGCAATGATACGTGCACTAGCGCGCACATTTATAAATCTTCTAATTCTATGAACTAAATAGCTTATTTTCAAGGATAACAAATAAAAAGAGCTATCTTTTTGTACGAATGGATTAAACTTTTCCATAATGCATAAAGTGAATAGAAATACAAAACTGTGGAGGAGGTGAAATCAAGAGCGAGGGATAGTTTTTCACCAGTCTCTCTCCTCTGTGCATCGTCTTCTTCCCATGTTCCTAACAAATTGATATCTACTTTGCGACATCCCGAAATTCGACCGTTTCGATAAAGTGAAATGGGCGTTTCGTCGACGTCTTTACGCGCTTTTCCTGAAAGTGATCACTCACGAGTTAACTAACCTATTGGGTGAAGCCGTTAAGGGATGTATCACCTGTAAAATCCCTAAAAGCTACCTAATTTGTTGGATTGAAATTTAAAATCACGTCCGACCGATTTTTAATCACGAAATTGGACTCGATTTCGAGAATCGAATTTTAAGCGCGTCATAATTCTTATTTTTAGGATCTCTGTCTCGCCATTTCGTCAATTTATTGACGAGTCGAAATTTCAATAAAAAATTATCGGAAAAAAGAAAATTGAAGCCCCAAAGAAATTAAAAAGAAAAGGAAAATTGAATTATTTAATTAGGTATTTCCTTTTCTTTTTCCTCTCTCTCCCTCTCTTTTCTTTTCTTTCTTTTCTCTCTTTTCTTTCTCTCTCCTCTCTCCTCTCCCCTCCCATCCGTGCGAATCCACCCCACCACCCATTCCCTCTCTCTCTCTTTTCTCTCTCTCTCCTCTCTCCTCATTTTGACTGGTCAAGCCCTACTTTCTCTCTCTCTCTCTCTCTCTCTCTCTCTCTCTCTTTCTTCTTCTTCTTCTTCCTTCTTGCGCACGCTCGAGCGAACCACAACAGGAAACTCGAGCAGAAGCCGCCGTCGCTGCACCGTCGCCGTCGCGCTGTCGCACCACCGCCGTGCCGCGCCCGAGCGCCCGCGCGCTTCGCCCGCGCCCGCCGCCGTCCGCCGCTCGACCCAGCCGCGACCAGCCCCTGTTTCAGCTCCATCCAGCCATCCCCGGCCGCCTCCGGCCGCCGCCAGCCCCGCCGGACCTCCCCCGTGACCCCCTTGCCCTCCGCCGGCCTTCCCCCGCCGCCCTAGCCGCCGGAACCGCTCCAATCGGCCCCGACCAGCATACCCACGGAGTGGGTATCCAGCGTTTCGGGCCCGCTTTTGGGCCGTTTCCCGGCCCCGGTTCCGCGAGTCGCTTTGGGAAGTCTCGTTCCTCGCGTCGCCGCCGTCGGATTGATCCGATTTGCGCGCGATTTGGTGAGTAATCTCACTAATCCAAGATTAGTGGCTAATTATGCTTAATGTTGGTTTAGATTTAATTAATTATGTTTAGGTTGTTAGATTAGATTAAATTAGCATTTATTAGCCAATTGTGATGTGATTTAGTTAAATGGATTGTGCAATTAGCAAGTAGACGTGGTCTACTAATTATTGAAGCATCTCGGGAATTTTCCGACGCCTAATCGGGCTTCAATTTGGCGATTCGGGCCTAAGTGGGATTTTTGGCATTTAAATATTAATTTTCGGAATTAAATTAAATAATTATTTATTTTTCGAAAATTCAAGGGAGATGGTCCGGAACCGGAATATTACGTGGATGACCGTGGTGAAGTCCGTTTATTTAATCGGGCTTTAATTTGGTAAATTGAATTTTAATGTCAATTGTTTAATTTTCGGAATTTATTATTTAATTATTTATTTTTCGGAAATTAAGGTTGAGATGGCCAGTGACCGGAATATTATGCTGAGGATTGTGGCGCAGCCTGTTCATTTAAATTGGCTTTATTTTGAGCTAAATGGAATTTTAATAATTAATAATTAATTTTCGAAATTAATTAATTAATTATTTATTTTTCGGAAATTATGATTTTGATGGCCGACGACTGAATTCTCGTGCTGATCGTCGTGGCGCAGTCCGGTTATTTATTTGAGCTCCACGTTGCATGGAATTAATTAAATGGTGATATTTTAGGGATTTACCCTAAATTGATTGGAATTGATTGAGATTGAATTATTGATTGGTAAATGGCCAAGTATGTTTATTCAGCATTTATAATGCTTTGTTGAGTTGTAAAGTGAGTAGAGTTATGAGAGTGACTTGAATATACTCTTGGCTGAGATCCATCAAGTATGTTGATATCTTGTGAAAATTGAGTGAGTTGATGAGTATGTGGGGATTCATCCCAAGATTGATCAGTGTCGGCATTCAATTAGAATTTGCTTGTGAGAGGTTGTGAGTTAAACCTCGGAAGCCGCCGAAGTATGGCTATGCCGGTTGGCCGAGATTTGCCACCGATATGGGTCGCGCCTGATAAGGCCGTAATTAGCCACCTGATATGGGTCGCGCCTGATAAGGCCGTAATTAGCCACCTGATATGGGTCGCGCCTGATAAGGCCGTAATTAGCCACCTGATATGGGTCGCGCCTGATAAGGCCGTAATTAGCCACCTGATATGGGTCGTGCCTGATAAGGCCGTAATTTGCCACCCGATACGGTCGCACCCGATAAGGCCGTAATCCGCCACCTATTAAAGGTCGCGCCCATTGGGCCGTAATCGCTACCTAAAGGTAGGTCGTGTCCTTCGGGATCTGTAATTTGTTGCCAAGATTTGGTATTCTAGGCTTGCGAAGTCGTGAGTACGATTTGAGACCGAATAAGGAAAATGACGGGAATGATCCAATCGACATGTCTTTCGACGGCGTCGATTGATCATTGTTTTGATTTGACATTGTGAATTGATTGACTGAATGTGTGAGTGGTCTTGTTGGCTTGTAATCGACTAGGTCGATTTGATATGATTGCTTGAGTGCTTATTGTAAATTGTACTGACTTGCAGGTGGGATCTGATGCTAAGGTACGTCTTCTGACCTATGCGTGTTTAGGCAGCCTTTAGTATAATAGTTTACTAATCAGGCTTAGTGGGGTAGAACTCGCCGAGACGTAGTCTCATCCCAGGTTTGAGGGAAAAACATTTCGGGATCCCGACGAGAAGCTAAGGAGGAGGAATTTGTGAATGAGACTCGCAAGTGAAAGAGGAAGAGAATGATCGAGTGAAGAGGAAATCAGGAGAGGATCAGGATGATCTCGAGTATGACTTAGACGAGGATTTAAATCCCATCTCTTTGCGAACCCTTTTGTATATGTGTAGATAGAGTGAGACTTTGAAGTTGCGAATAGTTTGTGAAGTACTCTGTCCAATGCCATGTATAAAAGTTTGGTTGTAAATTTTTCAATATGAAAAATATAGCCTGCTTTTCTATCCCATCATTTTATGTATGCAGGGATTTTAAGCTTCCGCATGTGCTTAAAATTGAAAGGGTCGGCGATAAATTGTCCTGGGATATCGCATATTAAAATCGACCAAGAGAAGGATGTGTGCGTGCCCAAGGATCGGGGCGTGACATCTACTCTCTAAAGGGCCTTTAAAAAGTGATATTTAAAGATTCTATATAAATTGTTTCATATTGATAGTACCACATGATGATGGGCATGGGTTTATATGTGTTTTAAGTCTTGAAAGGTAGCTATTAGCTTTTAAGGATGAACTCTTCTAGAGATTATTATTCGTACAATTTAATTTATAAACTCTTAAGTTCTCTCTCAAACAAAGCTAGCTTTTTAATTCGGCCTAAATTCTTGTACCGACGCTTTTAAAATTGAATAGAACGTAAACCATGAAGGAGTAGTAATCAAGGGCCAAGAAAAGTTCTTCATACTTCTTCTCCGCTCATTTTATTCTTTCCATGTTCTTGCACTTGACAGGCAATTTCTTGATGCTTTCAAGGTGTCATTCTTTATTTTCTTTGCTTTGCTTTTAAAATCATTCTTTATTCTCTATTTTTACATTTTCTTTCTTTTTTATGGTTCTTTAATCATCCTTTGATTCACATTCGTGAAGGTCGATCTTTAAAATCTTTTAAATAACCCTCTCAATTTAAACTTTAGGTTATTGATTTTCTTTTGTTCTCTCCCGCCTTTCTCTGTAAAATCTTGACTTCGACCTAGATTTTTCTGCAATTCAGGTGGTGGTTGTTGTTTCCTAATTTTCAAATCTCTGCAATTCAGGTAGTGGCTGTTGTTTCCTAATTTTCTACTCAATTTAGAGATCTCGACTTGCATTATAAAATATCTGTATACCAAAATAAAATGGAAGTTTAGAGCGACTGCACAATCTTCCACATGAAAGTGGCCTGGCAATATTCAACGTAAAAATTCTGTGAAATTCGTCCCGTAATTTAAAATGTTTTTCGGGACTTAGGTTTGCCTTTTAAAGATGGTTACTAATTTGGAAGTGTGGGAAGCACTGGCGTATGTACCAAACTAAAAAAAAAAAAAAATATTATACTTAGAGTATCTAGAGTGGACACATATAGGATGACTCTTCTTGATTTTAATAATATGTAGCAAGAATATTCAATCTTGGGTGATATCATGTGAATAAAAAGAATTATAAAGAATGACTTTCTAAAGAAATTTTTTTTTGGTAAGTGTTAAAAAATTATTAGTAAAAAAAATGAAATCTGAGCTGATAGTTTGAAGCCTATTAATAACTTAAGCAGAGAAAACTTGATAAATCATATGAATTAAAGTTAGGATTTTCATATATTGGTTCAAGGCGTAATTATGAAAGGTAAATAAAAGTTGGTAAAGAAAAGAAAAATTGTTGATACGCATACTGTAAAAATCAGTTAGCATTTTCGTAATAGGTTGGTAATTAGGTGACCAAGCCTATTAGAATAGACTTTCACTATATGCATTTTGCTTAATCTAAATCTTGCATTGCATACACGTTGTCTCCTTTTAGATCATAAACACTTGAAATTTCACAATACACAAATGTTGATGTATAAATTCACATAAACTCTTCTTATACTTTTAAGAAACTTGGACAATATTTTAAAGTGCTGGTGAGAAAGCATAAAAGTACTTTTTACTTAAAACTAATTGTAAACAAACAAGCCCGATGTTTTTTTATGCTCTGACAAATTTCAAAAATTTACCAGAATCGTTCCCTTTAGAAAAATGTAACAACAAAATTGCGATAAACTTTGTTACTCTACATTGTACATTCATATATGACATTCAATTTATGCTTGTTTTCCCCAAGGGCCTTCCAAATAGTCCCTACAGAATCATTCTCTTATAATAATGTAAACGTGACAATCTAAATATTGTCATAATTATAAAGGCATGGAAATAAATTTATCAATTTCCAAATTTTACCTATACAAAATATGCCTTAGTTGCAAGATGGAAACACAAATAAGCGTAACATACAAACACTAGAATTTCCTAATACACATATGAAATGTATCTCTTCGTAATATAATAAGCGTAACATACAAACACTAGCATTTCCTAATACACATATGAAATGTATCTCTTCGTAATGTAATGGCTAAAAACTCTCCAAGACGAATAAGGGACACTAGAAGCATCATCCGCGTACAAAAAAATTCTGGTCTTCAGAAACTAGAAAGTATCGAGAGCTTGACATTTTCGTTCATTTGAAGCAACGCAGTTTCATCATTTCGAAAAGAAAAACAACCTGGAAGCTTAGTCACATTTGAATCTTGGGTGACAACGTGTGAAAAAACAAATTATGAAGAATGACTTTCTACCGTGTGAGGTGAAAATATTTTTGGTCAAAATCGGACTTATGCTGCACTACAGATCAAGAGCTGTCACCTGAATGAACTAGAAAAACATGTGTGTCAAAATCAAGTAAACAACATGAAACTAAGAAGATAATCATGCATGACAATGCATAATTATTGCCACCTGCCGTGTGCAGGGTAAGGCTTTCTTGAATTCATTACATATTTACCTACTTTAATTTGCATTGTCATCTAATGAAATTGATGTGAAACCTATCATTTTAAGGGAAAAGTACCAAAAATGTCTTAAACCTATTTCATTGGTACTAATTCAGTCCTAAACTTTTCAATTGAACCAATTCAATCCTAAACCTTTTACTATTGGTACCAATTCAGTCCATCCGGCCAATTTTGGTCGGCCAACACTGACGTGGATGTCGGTCGGTGGCTGGATGCTAACGTGGAAATTTTTATGATTTTTTAATTATTTTTCGATTTTTTAATTATTTTTTTTTGTCTTCTTCCTAGTGGCTTGCCGGCCACTGGGTGAGGGCTGTGAAGCCCTCGCCTGCCGCCGGCAAGGGTCGCGGCCCTCGCCCGGCCTCTCCCAAGGCCGCCAGCGAGGAGGCTTCGCCCGAATCTGGGCGAGGGCAGCCTCGGCCGCGGCCCTGGGCGAGGCCGAGCAGCCCTCACCAGCCACCGGCGAGGGTCACAACCCTCACTCGGCCTTGCCCGGATTTGGGCTAAGCCGCCTCGCCCGCGGCCCTGAGTGAGGCCAAGCGAGGGCTGCTCGGCCTCACCTAGATTCGGGCGAAGCCGCCTCGCCGGCGGCCGATCTGGGTGAGTCCAGCCTCGCCCGTGGCCCTGGAGAGGCCGGGCGAGGGTCGTGGCCCTCGCCCGGTGGCCGGCGAGCCTCACCGGAGGCTTGCCGGCCAACGCAAGGAAGAAGACAAAAAAAAAATAAAAGGAAAAAGAAAAGAAAAAATTAATTAAAAAATTCGGAAAATTAATTAAAAAATCATAAAAATTGCCACGTCGGCATCCAGCCACCGACCGATGTCCACGTCGTTGTCGGCCGGCCAAAAATGGCAGATGGACTGAATTGGTATCAATAGTAAAATGTTTAGGATTGAATTGGTTCAATTAAAATGTTTATGACTAAATTGATACTAATGGAATAGGTTTAGAACTTTTTTGGTACTTTTCCCATCATTTTAAAGGTCTAAATTTAGTTGATAATGTATAATGAATTCGTAGAATTTCTCCCCTGTAGCCTCCTCCACGAACTTCCAAATGAATTAGTAGCTTTGTCCTCCCTTTTGATAAGGACGCCTGGCTCCTATCTAGAAGATCTAAAACTCTTCTTTTTTTTTTAGTATTACTAAACCCTAGAGTTCAAAACAAATCAATATAATTTCAAGGGTTTCATTCCCTTCTTAGTAATATGATCATTTCGCAAGAGATCTGTCCTTTTTTTCATTGACTCGACAATGGGTGATCTCAAGCATTTTGGCCTCCTTGTGATGATGATCGTTGTAATGCGTACAAGCCCAGGAGAAGTGGGAACCGCTCCAAATTTTTACCGTCATCAACTGCGTATGAAGACACATTTTCAACGTCTTTAACGAACAATGTGCACCATCGTTAATTTCTCATTAAACTCCAGAGTTAAAAAAAAATCAATAAATACATTATACAAACAACAATTTTCTTTTGCCTTTTCTCATTTAGTGAATGAGGAGAAATCAAGAGTAAACAAGATTTCTCCATTAGTGTTTCTTGGTGGAGTAGGAGATTTTAATTATTGAAAAGGCAAAACATTTTAGAGTTCCCAAAAGATCGTATTTACTTAACTCATGTCATTGCGTTTACCAATGCAAACTTGAGAAGATCTTGACACGTCATGTGCTTCTAAAAAATGATGTTAAAAGATCACGTATAAGTTGTATCACGTCGGTGATATGTAATAGGATGTGTACCTTTATAAATCTTTTAAGCCTGCCAACTAAATAACTAGTTTTTAAGGATGAGCTCTCAAAGGGATTTTTTTTTTTTGTGTCTAATTTGATTTATAATAAATACTAAGGGGAAAGTGTACGTGGATCTTATATAATAGAGAATCCTTAGGCTCTCTCTCTCTCTCTCTCTCTCTAAGAAAGCTAAATAATTTTTTTTTATAAATATTAATCATGTATATGTTGTCATACATCGATAAAATGTAATGGTGTGCATGCATTTATAAATCTTTTAAGTTTATTAAGTAAATAGTTAACTTTTAATGATGAGCTCTCCGAGGAATTATTATTTGTATAATCTAATCTTAGGGTCTCTCCTCAAGAAAAAAACTAGTTCTTTATTCAACCCATATTTTACAAACCACGTACAAAAATTGTTAAAAATTATATTAAAAAAAATGGAGGAGAAGACATGAAGAGCGACGAAAAGTTAGTCACTAGCGTTTGTTTTCCACGTATTGGCCATCTTCTTCCCATTTTCTGGACACTTGACTCGAAATATCTTGATGCTTAAAAGCTTGTCATTGCATGGAAATAGGCCATTTTTCATTTTCCTCTCTTCCCTTTTCAAACCATTCTTTAATCTCTCTATTTCCGCATGTTCTTTTATCATCCCTTGATTTACTAACGTGGACTCGGGAGTTCAGACTTTAGGTTATTTGTTTTTGTTCTCTCCTGCTTTTCTTTATAGAGTCTTGACTCCTACCATGGTTATTCTGCATTTAAGGAAAAATTTAGTTATGAATTGATAAAATTGGAGTACGACGAGGATAAAATTTAGTCAATGCGGATACCTAAGTAGATGTTTATATTGGAATTTTTTTTTCATTAAAGTTGCACCATAACGTTGTTTGGCCTAGTTAGCTAAATTTAGTATGATTTAGTGCTGGAGGAACTTGAAAGTTTTTTTATGAAAGAAGAAGGATATGACTAGATAAACATCCTTTCTCAGTACACTGAATTTTTTACTTGCACAACTTGAGAAGGGAAAGAAATTTTGGTGCAATAATCAGGCAACAATCACTCATTCGGTTTTATCAACCACCTCTTGTAATTAAATCACGTCGATAATTTGTTTAGTGTGGTGTGCATTGAGAAATGAGGATAATTGAGATGGATGATTTACATGATATGATATGATTAGATTAATTGACATCATACATCATATTAACCGAGAATGTGATGTGTGACAATTTTAAACATTTCTCGAGTTAATAAGCATTCTTATCTTTTGAGCATTCTAATTAGATAATTGGCCTTATTGATGCCGGTAGTTGTCTTACCAATTTATAGTTGTTTTACCAAATTGATAATTGCTCTAAACTATTCATCACCATTACAGCTACCCATTCAAAGTATACATATACTTCAATGAAATGTTAATTTATGGTAAAATTTGATATTTCATGACTGTTTTATGTTGAATTCCTTTGAACATGATAATTTGGTACTTTCTTTTTGCGGTAGTTGGTACTCCCGACATGTGGTTTCTTTTATATATAAAAGGAAAAAGATAAAGAAGCACCTCTCTTAATTCTTCTCGGTTTTTCTTCTTTCTTGATGTTCTTGACCTAGTCTTGTCTTCAACCAAGATTCATTCAAGAAGTCAGCGTCGCTTCGTGAGTTTAGTCCAGAAGCATCTCTTTCTATTCATCCAAGGTTTAGCCAAGAATTTCTCCTCCTTTACGGCATGATTAGTACCTTCAGACCTTCTTTAAAGAAAGAAAAGAAAAAGAAGATGAGAGGCATCTCTTTTGATTCTTGATCCTTGATTTGACTCCTTTCTTGTTTCTCTTGACATGGTCTCGCATTCAACCCGGATTTATCAATCTTGCCTTCAACTAAGATTCACTTGGAAAGCTGAAAACTAGCTTACAAAAGTTACTCGAATCAATTAAACTATATTTATTCATCATCCAATCGACTCCTATTTGTTAAAGAAGAAATTTGTTTATAGTGAACAATTATCTTTGTCCATTATGTATATTGTCAATTACATGTAACTTACATGTGAAACTTCAAAAATTCATTTCGTCCAAACCATATATCAGAATCAATTTTCGTCAAATCTCATAGCTCCAAAACATTCTGAACTATCAATTTCTCAAAACTTCATCTCTTCACAACTTTTAAATCAAACCTCGCAATTCAAAGTTCACACAACTCCTGATTTATGGAGTAATTTCATAGATTACTTTGATTAGATGAATAAACAACTTGAATTCTAACAAGGCGTTACAAAATGAAATTGATTCGGTTTGTCGGGATGTTCGGAGCATGTAGGCAAAAATTTCTCTCTTTTATCCATTCCTCTTTTCTCTTGCTTTCGTTGCCAGTTGCTTCTTTTCCTTCTTACTCTCACATGCACACCTGGTGAGGAACAAGTGAAAGTGGGCTGAGTTGTTAAGGCCTAAATTTTATAGGGTTTTGGGCTGAGCTGAGCCCATTAGTATATTTTATGCCAAGACTTTATCATAGTTATAATAACATGGGGGAAGACAAAAGAAGAGCGAAGAAAAGCGCGAAGAAAAGTGCTTCAATAGTGTTAGTTGGTGGACTAGGAGATTTTTTTTTTTTGGTAAAGGTGGACTAGGAGATTTTGATTCTTCATAAGTCAAGAAAAATTTAGGGTTTTGGGAACTGACCAGGGTTACTGACTCATGCTATTAACAAGTATCAATATTTCAGACTTGAGAATATTTTGACGTTGAAGGGTCGATATTTCCTCGTTAGAGTGCCTCTAAAAAGTGATGTTATAAGATTATATATAAGCTATCCCACATCGGTGATATGTGATGGTATGTGCTAGTTTATAAACCTTTCAAGTCTATCAACAAAATAACTAGCTTTCAAGGATGAGCTCTCCTAAGGATTATTGTGCGTACAATTTAATTTATTGGGGGGAAAGTGGGCATTGTACAATACAAAATCCATGGGTTCTCTCTCCAAGAAAGCTAGTTTTTGCTTGGACATGTTTTTTTTTCTACCAAGACTTTTAACTAGTCATATAATATAGTAAAAAAGATTTCTTTTTATGTAAATGAAATTATTTTGCCACCTACATATATCAAATAGAAAAAAAAAAATAGGAAGCACAAATGGAGAGCGAAGAAATCTTCTTGACCAGCGTTTCTTGGTGGACCACAAATGAAAGAAACTCTTTTTTGCATGGGAATGGATTAAATTTTTCCATACACATAAAGTGAATAGGAATGTAAAAACATGGAGGAGGTGAAATCAAGAGCCAAGGATAGTTCTTCACCAGTTTTTCTCCTCCAAGCATCGTCTTCTTCCCATGTTTCTAAAAATCAATATTTACTCTCTAAAGGGCCTTTAAAAAGTGATATTTAAAGTTCTATAAAAATTGTTTCATATTCAATAATAACCCATGATGCTTTGCTTGGGTTTGTAGGTCTTTTAAGTCTTGAAAGCTAGTTATTAACTTTGAAACAAGAACTCTCAATGAGATTATTGTGTGTACAATTTAATTAATAAACTCTTAAGTTCTCTCTTGAACAAAGCTAGTCTTTAATTCAATGAATATTCTTTTACAACAGCTTTAAAATTGAATAGAAATCACACGAAGGAGAAGAAATAAAGGGCCAAGAAAAGTTCTTCATGCTTCTCCTCTACTCATTTCGTTCTCTTCATGTTCTTGCACTTGAAAGGAAACTTCTTGATGCTTTCAAGGTCATAATTTTAGGGAAAAAATTTCATTCCTTTTTTTTTTTCCCTCTCTCCCCTTTTAAAATCATTCCTTCTTCTCTAGTTTTACATCTTCTTTTTTTTCTTCTTTTTTACGTTTCTTTAACAATCCTTTCATTCACATGCGTGAAGGTCGATCTTTAAAATCTTTTTGATAACCCTCTTAACTTAATCTTTTGTTATTGATTTTCTTTTGTTCTCTCCTGCTTGCATCTGTAAAATCTTGACTTTGACCAAGATTCTTTTGCAATTTAGGTGGTGCTTGTTGTTGCCTAATTTCCGACTTAATTAGATGGCGACACCAGTTAAGAGGTCTCGAATGCATTATAAAATATTTTTCTACTACAATAAGATAGAAGTTTAAAGTGATTGCACAATCTTCCTCATGAAAGTGATCTGGCCATATACAACCTACACTTTTATGAATTAAGTCCCTTAATTTAGAAGGTGGTGTTTAACCATTGGGAAGTGTGGGAAGCGCTAACGTCTATACCAAACTAAAATATTATACTTAGAGTATCTTAAGTGGACACATATAGGATGAATCTTCTTGATTTATTATTATCTAGCAAGAATTTTAAAGAATGACTTTCTAACATGAGATGAGATTTTTTTTTTGGGTAAGTGTAAAAAATTATTAGTAAAAAAATGAAATGAGAGTTGATAGTCCAAAACTTATTCATAACTTAAGCAGAGAAAAGTTGATGAATCATATGAATTAAAAATAATAATTTCATAATTGGTTCAAAGCGTAATTATGAATCGTAAATGAAAGTTGGTGAAAAATAAGAAAAAGTTAATGATATGCATACTGCAAAAATTAGTTAGAATTTTCATAATAGCTTCAATAAATTACCAATAAGTTAACGAGGCTATAGTAACATAATGAAAGATTATTGTTTTATGTGAATGAATTAAAGTTTCCCCTACATAAATTGAAAAAAAAAAATTAACAAACATGGGGAGGACAAATGAAGAGCGAAGAAAAGTGCTTCACTAGTGTTTGTTGGTGAACTAGGAGATTTTGATTCTTGATAAGTCTAAAATGACTAAAGGTTTTGGGAACCGACCATGGTTCCTTGACTCATGCCAATAACACATACTAATGCTGCACACTCAAGAAGATTTTGATATCAAAATGTCGATATCTCCTCACCAAAGTGCCTCCAAAAGTGATGTTAAAAGATCATATATAAGCTGCCCCACATTGGTGATATGTGACCATATGTGCGAGTTTATAAACTTTCAAGTCTGTTAATAATATAACTAGCTTTCAAGGATGAGCTCTCCTAGATATTATTGTGCGTAAAAAATAATTTTTTAGGGGGAAAGTGGATGTTGTATAATGCAAAATCCTTAGGCTCTCTCCAAGAAAGCTAGTTTTTGCTTCAATGCATATTTTTTTTGTAGAGACTTTTAACTAGTCATAATAAAATTATAGGAGAGAAATCTTTTTTTCTGAATCTGATTTTGCCAGCTACATAAATTGAATAGGAATTAAAAAAAAATGAGGAAGGGCAAATGAAGAGCGAGAAATCTTCTTCACTAGCGTTTCTTTGTGGACTTGAAGATTTTGATATTTGATAAGTCAAAACCATTTTAGCGTTTAGGGAACTGGCGAGTGGTCATGCTTACTGGGCTCATCCCATTGCACGTACCAAAGCTGTAGAGTCGAGATAATTTTGATGTGAAAAAGTCAAAATCTCACCCTAAAGTGTCTCTAAGAAGTAATGTTAAAAGATTGTATAAAATTATCTCACGACAGTGATACGTGCTAGTGTGCACACATTTATAAATCTTCTAATTTGATGAACTAAATAGATTATTTTCAAGGATAACAAATAAAAAAGAGCTCTCTTTTCGTATGAATGGATTAAATTTTTCAAATGTATAAAGTGAACAGAAATACAAAACTGTGGAGGAGGTGAAATCACGAGCGAGGGATAGTTTTTCACCAGTCCCTCTCCTCTACGCATCGTCTTCTTCCCATGTTCCTAACAAATAGATATCTACTCTCTAAAGGACCTTTAAAAAAGTGATATTTAAAGACTTTATATAAATTGTTTCATATTGATAGTACCCCATGATGATGGGCAAGGGTTTATATGTGTTTTAAGTCTTGAAAGGTAGTTATTAGCTTTTACGGATGAGCTCTTTGAGAGATTATTATTCGTACAATTTAATTTATAAACTCTTAAGTTCTCTCTCGAACAAAGCTAGCTTTTTAATTTGGCCTATATTCTTGTACCGCCACTTTTAAAATTGAATAGAAACCTAAACCCATGAAGGAGTAGTAATCAAGGGCCAAGAAAAGTTCTTCATACTTCTCCTCCGCTCATTTTATTCTTTCCATGTTCTTGCACTTGACAGGCAATTTCTTGATGCTTTCAAGGTCGTCATTTTATGGAAAAATGTCATTCTTTAATTTCTTAGCTTTGCTTTTAAAATTATTCTTTATTCTCTATTTTTACAGTTTCTTTTTTTTTTATGGTTCTTTAATCATCCTTTGATTCGCATTCGTGAAGATTGATCTTGAAAATCTTTTAAATAACCCTCTCAATTTAAACTTTAGGTTATTGATTTTCTTTTGTTCTCTCCTGCCTTTCTCTGTAAAATCTTGACTTCGACCAAGATTTTTCTGCAATTCAGGTAGTGGTTGTTGTTTCCTAATTTTCTACTCAATTTAGATGTCCACACCAGTTGAGAGATCTCGACTTGCATTATAAAATATCTGTATACCAAAATAAAAGTTTAGAGTGACTGCACAATCTTCCACATGAAAGTGGTCTCGCAATATTCAACGTAAAAATTTTGTGAAATTCGTCCCTTAATTTAAAATGTTTTTCGTGACTTAGGTTTACCTTTTAAAGATGGTTAATAATTTGGAAGTGTGGGAAGCACTGGCGTATGTACCAAACTAAAAAAAAAAAAAAATATTATACTTAGAGTGTCTAAAGTGGACACATATAGGATGACTCTTCTTGATTTAATAATATGTAGCAAGAATATTCAATCTTGGGTGATATCAGGTGAATAAAAAGAATTATAAAGAATGACTTTCTAAAGAATTTTTGTTTTTTGGTAAGTGTTAAAAAATTATTAGTAGAAAAATGAAATGCGAGCTGATAGTTTGAAGCCTATTAATAACTTAAGCAGAGAAAACTTGATAAATCATATGAATTAAAGTTGGTATTTTCATATATTGGTTCAAGGCGCAATTATGAAAGGTAAATAAAAGTTGGTAAAGAAAAGAAAAATTGGTGATATGCATACTGTAAAAATCAGTTAGCAATTTCGTAATAGGGTCGGTAATTAGAGGGGTGCATGATAACCAAAATTTCTGTTCTAGAAATAATTTTTTTATTCTAAACCTGTTTCTGGAATAGAAACCTGTTTGATAAACCTAATCAATTTTTCTATTTCTGGAATAGATTTCTATTTCATAAATTGATTTGGAAGAGAAATCAGAAATAATTTCTCCCACTAAACCCTAATTTCGGTGAGTCCTCCCTCATCTCCTCTACGTCTCTGCCTCCTCCTCCTCCTCCTCCTCCTCCTCTGCCTCTCCTCATTTTATTAAAAATAAATAAATATAAATATAAATATATTCATTTTATTCATTTAAAAAATAAAATAAATTTATTAAAAATAAATAAACTATTTTTATTTATCATTTTATTTTTAGTTTATTAAAAAATAATTTATTTAATTTATTTATGATAAATAAAAATAAATTATTTTATTTGCCTTGAGTGTTTTGCCAAATAAATTTATTTTAATTTTTAATTTTTATTCATTTTAAAATAAATTTATTCGTAAAATAAAATAAAATAGAATAAATAAAATAAATTTATTTTTAAGGATATTTTAATTTTAAAAAATGATATTTTTATTTTATTTTTTATGATTTATTTTATTTTATTCTTTATTTTTTTTGTTACTAAATCATTTTTATTTTTTATATTAAAGGTTGTCGGTCGTCGCCGCCGCCGTACGAAAGAAAGAAATTTTGTGTCGTTATCAAACGAATTTTATTTTTAGAGTAGAATTTTGTGTCATTATCAAACGAATTTCTATTTTTAGAATAGAAATTTTGTGTCGTTATCAAACGGTTATTTTCTTAGAAACTCTTCTTACAGAAATAGAAATAGAAAATTCTTTTTCTATTTCCAGAAACTATTTCTGGAATAGAATAGTTGTTACAGAATATTTGACCAAGCCTGTTAGAATAGACTTTCACTATATTCATTTTGCTTAATCTAAATCTTGCAATGCATACATGTTAACTCCTTTTAGATCATAAACACTTGAAATTTCACAATACACAAATGTTGACGTATAAATTCACATAAACTCTTCTTATACTTTTGTGAAACTTGGGCAATATTTTACAGTGCTCGTGAGAAAGCATAAAAGTACTTTTTACATAAAATTAATTGTAAACAAACAAGCCCAATGTTTTTTTATGCTCTGACAAATTTCAAAAATTTACCAGCACCGTTCCCTTTAGAAAAATGTAACAACAAAATTGCAATAAACTTTGTTACTCTACATTGTACATTCATATATGATATTCAATTTATGCTTGTTTTCCCCAAGGGCCTTCCAAAATAGTCCCTACAGAATCATTCTCTTATAATAATGTAAACGTGACGATCTAAATTTTGTCATAATTATAAAGGCATGGAAATAAATGTATCAATTTCCAAATTTTACCTATACAAAATATGCCTTAGCTACAAGATGGAAACACAAATAAGCGTAACATACAAACACTAGAATTTCCTAATACACATATGAAATGTATCTCTTCGTAATATAATGGCTAAAAACTCTCCAAGAAGAATAAGGGACACTAGAAGCATCATCCGCGTACTAAAAAATTCTGGTCTTCAGCAACCAGAAAGTATCGAAAGCTTGACATTTTCGTTCATTTGAAGTAACGCAGTTTCATCATTTCAAAAAGAAAAACAACCTGGAAGCTTAGTCACATTTGAATCTTGGGTGATAACGTGTGAAAAAACAAATTACAAAGAATGACTTTCTACCATGATAGGCGAAAATATTTTTGGTCAAAATTGGACTTATTGCACCACAGATCAAGAGCTGTCACCTCAATGAACTAGAAAAACATGTGTGTCAAAATCAAGTAAACAACATGAAACTAAGAAGATAATCGTGCATGACAATGCATAACTGTTGCCACTTGCCGTGTCGTGTAGGATAACGCTTTCATCAATTCATTACATATTTATCAACTTTAATTTGCACCATCATCCAATGAAATTGATGTGAAACCTATCATTTTAAAGATCTAAATTTAGTTGATAATATATACTGAATTCGTAGAATTTCTCCCCTGTAGCCTCCTCCATGGCATGAGAATCCTTAGAACTTCCAAATGAATTAGTAGCTTTGTCCTCCCTTTTGATGAGGACGCCTGGCTCCTATCTAGAAGATCTAGAACTCTTTTTATTTTTATTTTTATTAAACTCTAGAGTTCAAAACAAATCAATATAATTTCAAGAGTTTCATTCCCTTCTTAGTAATATGATCATTTCGAAAGAGATCTATCCTTTTTTCATTCACTCGGCAATGGGTGATCTCAAGCATTTTGGCCTCCTTGTGATGATGATCGTTGTAATGCGTACGAGCCTAGGAGAAGTGGGAACCGCTCCAAATTGTTACTGTCATCAACTACGTATGAAGACACATTTTCAACGTCTTTAACGAACAATATGCACCATCGTTAATTTCTCATTACACTCTAGAGTTTAAAACCAATCAATATATACATTATACAAACAACAATTTTCTTTTGCCTTTTCTCATTTAGTGAATGAGGAGAAATCATGAGCGAACAAGATTTCTCCATTAGTGTATCGTTAGTTTCTAATTAAACTCTAGAGTTCAAAACAAATCAATATATACAACATGCAAACAACAATTTTCTTTTGCCTTTTCTCATTTAGTGAATGAGGAGAAATCAAGAGCGAACAAGATTTCTCCATTAGTGTTTCTTGGTGGAGTAGGAGATTTTAATTATTGAAAAGGCAAAACATTTTAGAGTTTCCAAAAGATCGTATTTACTTAACTCATGTCATTGCGTTTACCAATGCAAACTTGAGAAGATCTTGACGCATCACGTGCTTCTAAAAAATGAGGTTAAAAGATCACATATAAGTTGTATCACATCGGTGATATATAATGGGATGTGTACCATTATAAATCTTTTAAGCCTGCCAACTAAATAACTAGTTTTTAAGGATGAGCTCTCAAAGGGATCTTTTTTTTTTTTTGTGTCTAATTTAATTTATAATAAATACTAAGGGGAAAGTGTACGTGGATCTTATATAATAGAGAATCCTTAGGCTCTCTCTCTCTCTCTCTCTCTCTAAGAACGCTAAATGATTTTTTTTTTAAATATTAATTGTGTATATGTTGTCCTACATCGATAAAATGTAATGGTGTGCATGCATTTATAAATCTTTTAAGTTTATTAAGTAAATAATTAACTTTTAAGGATGAGCTCTCCGAGAGATTATTGTTTGTATAATCTAATTTTAGGGTCTCTCCTCAAGAAAAACTAGTTCTTTATTCAACCCATATTTTACAAACCACGTACAAAAATTGTTAAAAATTATATAAAAAAAATGGAGAAGACATGAAGAGCGACGAAAAGTTAGTCACTAGCGTTTCTTTTCCACGTATTGGCCGTCTTCTTCCCATTTTCTGGACACTTGACTCAAAATTTCTTGATGCTTAAAAGCTTGTCATTGCACGGAAACAGGCCATTGTTTATTTTCCTCTCTTCCCTTTTCCAACCATTCTTTAACCTCTCTATTTCCACATGTTCTTTTATCATCCCTTGATTTACTAACGTGGAATTGGGAGTTCAGACTTTAGGTTATTGGTTTTTGTTCTCTCCTGCTTTTCTTGTAGAGTCTTGACTCCTACCATGGTTATTCTGCATTTAAGGTGGTGGTGGTTGTTGTTGGCTAATTTTTGTAGTCAATTTAGATGGTGACACCAGTTAAGAGATCTCAGCGTACATTTAGAGTGATTGTGCAATCTTCCACATGAAAATGATTCAAAAGTATTCAAGTACAATTTCTATGAATTTCATCCCTTAATTTAAAAGGTTTTTCATGATTAATTTGTTCATGAATGTTTCACTACTACAAATGGGACTTGCAGATAATTAGGAGACACACTAAATTGAAGTAGCCATCGATAAGTAGGATCGAAGTACGCTACTACTAATAATAGCTAGGGTGTTATTATTGAGGTAAATTCTACTAATTGTCTCTATACCTTCACGCATTTTGAAATCTAGTACATGCGCTTTGAATTTATTTAACTGTGTTCTTTTACTTTCATAAAGCTTCATAATCTAGTCCCTCAAACGTCAGATTCAACTAAACTGAATTCACACGGCAGTTGGTTATGATGTAGGTAAAGCACGTAGAGACCCTCTTGTGATTATGGAAAAATTAGTTATGAATTGATAAAATCGGAGTACGACGAGGATAAAATTTAGTCAATGCAGATACCTAAGTAGATGTTTATATTGGATTTTTTTTTCGTTAAAGTTGCATCATAACATTGTTTGGCCTAGTTAGCTAAATTTAATATGATTTAGTGCTGGAGGAACTTGAAAGTTTTTTTATGAAAGAAGAAGGATGTGACTAGATAAACATCATTTCTCAATACACTGAATTTTTTACTTGCACAACTTGAGAAGGGAAAGAAATTTGGTGCAACAATCAGGCAACAATCACTCATTCGGTTTTATCAACCACATCTTGTAATTAAATCATGTCGATAATTTCTTTAGTGTGGTGTGCATTGAGAAATGAAGATAATTGAGATGGATGATTTACACGATATGATATAATTAGATTAATTGACATCATACATCATATTAACCGAAAATGTGATGCGTGACAATTTTAAATATTTCTCGAGTTAATAAGCATTCTTATCTTCCGAGCATTCTAATTAGATAATTGGCCTTATTGATGCCGGTAGTTGTCTTACCAATTTATAGTTGTTTTACCAAATTGATAATTGCTCTGAATTATTCATCACCATTACAGCTACCCATTCAAAGTATACATATACTTCAATGAAATGTTAATTTATGGTAAAATTTGATATTTCATGACTGTTTTATGTTGAATTCCTTTGAACATGATAATTTGGTACTTTCTTTTGCTGTAGTTGGTACTCCCGACACGTGTTTTCTTTTATATATAAAAGGAGAAAGATAAAGAAGCACCTCTCTTAATTCTTCCCGATTTTTCTTCTTTCTTGATGTTCTCGACCTAGTCTTGTCTTCAACCAAGATTCATTCAAAAAGTTAGTTTTTTTTCGTGAGTTTAGTCAAGAAGCATCTCTCTCTATTCATCTACGCGTCGGGCCAGGGTTTAGCCAAGAATTTCTCCTCCTTTACGGAATGATTAGTACGTCCAGACCTTCTTTAAAGAAAGAAAAGAAAAAGAAGATGAGAAGCATCTCTTTTGACTCTTGATCCTTGATTTGACTCCTTTCTTGTTTCTCTTGACATGGTCTCGCATTCAACCCAGATTCATCAATCTTGCCTTCAACTAAGATTGACTTGGAAAGCTTAAAACCAGCTTATTACTTGAATCAGTTAACTCATATTCCTATCAATGAATCGAAAATCATCATCAAAATCCAAGTAAATTAATATTCTAATGAATAATTAAATTAAACTATATTTATTCATCATCCAATCGACTCCTATTCGTTAAAAAATAATTTTTTTTTTATAACGAACAATTATCTATGTCTGTTATGCATATTTTCGATTACATGTAACTTACACACAAAACTTCTAAAATTCGTTTCATTCAAACCATAGTTCGGAATCGATTTTCATTGAATCTCATAGCTCCAAAGCTTTCTAAACTATCAATCTCTCAAAACTTCATATGTTCACAACTTTTAAATCAAACCTCGCAATTCAAAGTTCACACAACTCTGGATTTAGGGAGTAATTTTATAGATTACTTTGATTAGATGAATAAACAGCCTGAATTCTTACCAGGCGTTACAAAATGAAATTGATTTGGCTTGTTGGGACATTTGGAGCGTGTAGGCAAAGATTTCTCTCTCTTTTCTCCATTCCTCTTTTTTCTTGCCTTCGTCGCCAGTTGCTTCTTTTCCTTCTCACTCTCACATGCACACCTGGTGAGGAACAGGTGAAAGTGGGCTAAGTCGTTAAGGCCTAAATTTTATAGGGTTTTGGGCTGAGCTGAGCCCATTAGTATATTTTCTGCCAAGACTTTATCGTAGTAATAATATCATGGGGGAGGACAAAAGAAGAGCGAAGAAAAGTGCTTCACTAGTGTTTGTTGGTGGACTAGGACATTTTGATTCTTGATAAATAAATAAAATTTATGGTTTTGGGAACCGACCATGGTTACTAACTAATGCCATTAACACGTACCAATATTTGAGACTCGAGAAGATTTTGATGTCGAATGGTCGATATTTCCTCGTTGGAGTGCCTCTAAAAAGTGATGTTAAAAGATTATATATAAGCTATCCCACATCGGTGATATGTGATGGTATGTGCTAGTTTATAAACCTTTCAAGTCTATCGACAAAATAACTAGCTTTCAAGGATGAGCTCTCCTAAGGATTGTTGTGAGTACAATTTAATTTATTGGGGGGAAGGTGAGCATTGTACAAAACAAAATCCATGGGTTCTCTCTCCAAGAAAGCTAGTTTTTGCTTGGATATATATTTTTTCTACCCAAACTTTTAGCTAGTCATATAATATAGTAAAAAAGATTTATTTTTATGTGAATGAAATTATTTTGCCACCTACATATATCAAATAGAAATTAAAAAAAAAAAAAGGAAGCACAAATGAAGAGTAAAGAAATCTTCTTGACCAGCGTTTCTTGGTGGACCACAAATGAAAGAAACTCTTTTTTTGCATGGGAATGAATTAAATTTTTCCATACACAAAGTGAATCGGAATATAAAAACATGGAGGAGGTGAAATCAAGAGCCAAGGATAGTTCTTCACTAGTTTTTCTCCTCTGCGCATCGTCTTCTTCCCATGTTTCTAAAAATCGATATTTACTCTCTAAAGGGCCTTTAAAAAGTGATATTTAAAGTTCTATACAAATTGTTCCATATTCAATAATAACCCATGATGCTTTACGTGGGTAGGTCTTTTAAGTCTTGAAAGCTAGTTATTAACTTTGAAACATGAACTCTCAATGAGATTATTGTGTGTAAAATTTAATTAATAAACTCTTAAGTTCTCTCTTGAACAAAGCTAGTCTTTAATTCAATGAATATTATTTTACAGCGGCTCTAGAAATTGAATGTCATTCCTTTTTTTTTCCTCTCTCCCCTTTTAAAATTATTCCTTTGTCTCCAGTTTTACATCTTTTTTTTTTTTCCTTTTTTATGTTTCTTTGATAATCCTTTCATTCACATGCGTGAAGGTCGATCTTTAAAATCTTTTTGATAACCCTCTTAACTTAAGCTTTTGTTATTGATTTTCTTTTGTTCTCTCCTGCTTTTGTCTATAAAATCTTGACTTCGACCAAGATTCTTCTGCAATTTAGGTGGTGCTTGTCGTTGCCTAATTTCCTACTTAATTAGATGGCGACACCAGTTAAGAGGTCTCGAAATGCATTATAAAATATATGTCTACTACAATAAGATAGAAGTTTAAAGTGATTGCACAATCTTCCTCATGAAAGTGATCCGGCAATATTCAACCTACACTTTTATGAATTAAGTCCCTTAATTTAGAAGTTGGTGATTGACCATTGGGAAGTGTGGGAAGTGCCGACGTCTATACTAGACTAAAATATTATACTTAGAGTATCTTAAGTGGACACACATAGGATGAATCTTCTTGAGTTAGTATTATCTAGCAAGAATTTTGAAGAATTTTAAAGAATGACTTTCTAACATGAGATGAGATTTTTTTTTTTTTTTTTTTGGGTAAGTGTAAAAAATTATTAGTAAAAAAATGAAATGAGAGTTGATAGTCCAAAATTATTCATAACTTAAGCAGAGAAATGTTGATGAATCATATGAATTAAAGTAAATTATTTCATAATTGGTTCAAAGCGTAATTATGAAATGTAAATGAAAGTTGGTGAAAAATAAGAAAAAGTTGGTGATATGCATACTGCAAAAATTAGTTAGAATTTTCATAATAGCTTCAATAAATTACCAACAAGTTAACGTAGCTTTAGTAACATAATGAAAGATTATTGTTTTATGTGAATGAATTAAAGTTTCCCCTACATAAATTGAAAAGAAATTAACAAACATGGAGGAGGACAAATGAAGAGCGAAGAAAAGTGCTTCACTAGTGTTTGTTGGTGAACTAGGAGATTTTGATTCTTGATAAGTCCAAAACGACTGAAGGTTTTGGGAACCGACTATGGTTCCTTGACTCATGCCAATAACACATACTAATGTTGCAGACTCGAGAAGATTTTGATATCAAAATATCGATATCTCCTCACCAAAATGCCTCCAAAAAGTGATGTTAAAAGATCATATATAGGCTGCCCCACATCGGTGATATGTGACGATGTGTAAAATTATAGGAGAGAAATCTATTTTTCTGAATAAAATGATTTTGCCAGCTACGTAAATTGAATAGGAATTAAAAAAATGAGGAAGGGCAAATGAAGAGCGAAGAAATCTTCTTCACTAGCGTTTCTTTGTGGACTTGAAGATTTTGATATTTGATAAGTCAAAACCATTTTAGCATTTAGGGAACTGGCCAGTGGCCATGCTTACTAGGCTCATCCCATTGCACGTACCAAAGTTGCAGAGTCAAGATTCAAAAGTCGAAATCTCACCCCTAAAGTGTCTCTAATAAGTGATGTTAAAAGATTGTATAAAATTATCTTACGGCAATGATATGTGCACTAGCACGCACATTTATAAATCTTCTAATTCTATGAACTAAATAGCTTATTTTCAAGGATAACAAATAAAAACGAGCTATCTTTTTGTACGAATGGGATTAAACTTTTCCATAATGCATAAAGTGAATAGAAACACAAAACTGTGGAGGAGATGAAATCAAGAGTGAGGGATAGTTTTTCACTAGTCTCTCTCCTTTGCGCATCGTCTTCTTCCCACGTTCCTAAGAAATCGATATCTACTCTCTAAAAGGCCTTTAAAAAAGTGATATTTAAAGATTCAATATAAATTGTTTCATATTGATAGTACCCCATGATGATGTGCATGGGTTTATCCATTTTAAGTCTTGAAAGGTAGTTATTAGCTTTTAAGGATGAGCTCTTCGAGAGATTATTATTCGTACAATTTAATTTATAAACTCTTAAGTGCTCTCTCAAACAAAGCTAGCTTTTAATTCAGCCTATATTCTCGTACCGACAGTTATAAAATCGAATAGAAATGTAAACCCATGAAGGAGTAGAAGGGCCAAGAAAAGTTCTGCATACTTCTCCTCCACTCATTTTATTCTTTCCATGTTCTTGCACTTGACAGGCAATTTCTTGATGCTTTCAAGGTCGTCATTTTATGGAAAAATGTCATTCTTTATTTTCTTCGCTTCGCTTTTAAAATTATTCTTTATCCTCTATTTTTACATTTTTTTTTATGGTTCTTTAATCATCCTTTGATTCGTGAAGGTCGATCTTTAAAATCTTTTTAATAACCCTCTCAATTTAAACTTTAGGTTATTGATTTTCTTTTGTTCTCTCCTGCCTTTCTCTGTAAAATCTTGACTTCGACCAAGATTTTTCTGCAATTCAGGTGGTGGTTGTTGTTTCCTAATTTTCAAATCTCCGCAATTCAGGTAGTGGTTGTTGTTTCCTAATTTTCTACTCAATTTAGATGTCCACACCAGTTGAGAGATCTCGACTTGCATTATAAAATATCTGTATACCAAAATAAAATGGAAGTTTAGAGTGACTACACAATCTTCCACATGAAAGTGGTCTGGCAATATTCAACGCAAAAATACTATGAAATACGTCCCTTGATTTAAAATGTTTTTTCGTGACTTAGGTTTGCCTTTTAAAGATGGTTAATCATTTGGAAGTGTGGCAAGCACTGACGTCCGTACCAAATTAAAAAAAATAAAAATATTATACTTAGAGTATCTAAAGTGGACATACATAGGATGACTCTTCTTGATTTAATAATATGTAGCAAGAATATTCAATCTTGGGTGATAGCATGTGAATAAAAAGAATTATAAAGAATGGTTTTCTAAAGATTTTTTTTTTTTTTTGGTAAGTGTTAAAAAATTATTAGTAAAAAAATGAAATGTGAGCTGATAGTTTGAAGCCTATTAATAACTTAAGCAGAGAAAATATGATAAATCATATGAATTAAAGTTAGTATTTTCATATATTGGTTCAAGGCGTAATTATGAAAGGTAAATAAAAGTTGGAGAAGAAAAGAAAAATTGGTGATATGCATACTGTAAAAATCAGTTAGCATTTTTGTAATAGGGTCGGTAAATAGGTGAGCAAGTGTGTTAGAATAGACTTTCACTCTATGCATTTTGCTTAATCTAAATCTTGCAACGCATACACGTTGACTCCTTTTAGATCATAAACACTTGAAATTTCACAATACACAAATGTTGACGTGTAAATTCACATAAACTCTTCTGATACTTTTGTGAAACTTGGGCAATATTTTAAAGTGCTGGTGAGAAAGCATAAAAGTACTTTTTACATTAAATTTAATTGTAAACAGACAAGCCCGATATTTTTTATGCTCTGACAAATTTCAAAAATTTACCAGCACCGTTTCCTTTTGAAAAATGTAAAAAACAAAATTGCGATAAACTTTGTCACTCTACATTGTACATTCATATATGACATTCAATTTATGCTTGTTTTCCCCAAGGGCCTTCCAGAATAGTCCCTATAGAATCATTCTCTTATAATAATGTAAACGTGACGATCTAAATTTTGTCATAATTATAAAGGCATGGAAATAAATGTATCAATTTCCAAATTTTACCTATACAAAATATGCCTTAGCTACAAGATGGAAACACAAATAAGCGTAACATACAAACACTAGAATTTCCTAATACACATATGAAATGTATCTCTTCGTAATATAATGGCTATCAACTCTCCAAGAAAAATACTTGAAGGGACACTAGAAGCATCATCCGCGTGCAAAAAAAATTCTGGTCTTCAGAAACCAGAAAGTATCGAGAGCTTGACATTGTCGTTCATTAGAAGTGACGCAGTTTCATCATTTCGAAAAGAAAAACAACCTGGAAGCTTAGTGACATTTGAATCTTGGGAGATAACGCGTGAAAAAACAAATTATGAAGAATGACTATAGCATGAGAGGCGAAAATATTTTTGGTCAAACTCGGACTTATGCTGCACCACAGATCAAGAGCTGTCACTTGAATGAACTAGAAAAACAGGTGTGTCAAAATCAAGTAAACAACATGAAACTAAGAAGATAATCATGCATGACAATACATAACTGTTGCCACCTGCCATGTCGTGTAGGGTAACGCTTTCATGAATTCATTACATATTTACCAACTTTAATTTGCACCATCATTTGATGAAATTGATGTGAAACCTATCATTTTAAAGGTCTAAATTTAGTCGATAATATATACTGAATTCATAGAATTTCTCCCCTATAGCCTCCTCCACGGCATGTGAATTCTTAGAACTTCCAAATGAATTAGTAGCTTTGTCCTCCCTTTTGATGAGGACGCCTGGCTCCTATCTAGAAGATCTAGAACTCTTTTTGTTTTTATTTTTATTAAACTCTAGAGTTCAAAACAAATCAATATAATTTCAAGAGTTTCATTCCCTTCTTTGTAATATGATCATTTCGAAAGAGACCTGTCCTTTTTTCATTCACTCGTCAATGGGTGATCTCAAGCATTTTGGCCTCCTTGTGATGATGATCGTTGTAATGCGTACGAGCCCAGGAGAAGTGGGAACCGCTCCAAATTTTTATCGTCATCAACTACGTATGAAGACACATTTTCAACGGCTTTAACGAACAATATGCAGCATCATTAATTTCTCATTACACTCTAGAGTTCAAAAGCAATCAATATAAAACATTATACAAACAACAATTTTCTTTTGCCTTTTCTCATTTAGTGAATGAGGAGAAATCAAGAGCGAACAAGATTTCTCCATTAGTGTATCGTTAGTTTCTGATTAAACTCTAGAGTTCAAGACAAATCAATATATACAGCATGCAAACAACAATTTTCTTTTGCCTTCTCTCATTTAGTTAAGGAGGAGAAATCAAGAGCGAACAAGATTTCTCCATTAGTGTTTCTTGGTGGAGTAGGAGATTTTAATTATTGAAAAGGCAAAACATTTTAGAGTTTCCAAAAGATCGTATCTACTTAACTCTTGTCATTGCGTTTACCAATGCAAACTTGAGAAGATCTTGACGCGTCACATGCTTCTAAAAAATGATGTTAAAAGATCATGTATAAGTTGTATCAAGTCAGTGATGTGTAATGGGATGTGTACCTTTATAAATCTTTTAAGCCTGCCAACTAAATAACTAGTTTTTAAGGATGAACTCTCAAATGGATTAACCATCCGTTTGGGTGGCGCTGCTGGCGGTGAGCTTCTCCCCCTAACGCAAGGGGAGAAGTTCGATTCCCGGGTGTCGCAATGCAACTTAACCAGAGCATGAGGGGTGGTGGTGACTCACGTGCCTCCCCAAGGTTTACTTCGCCACGTTGCCAGCGTACGGGACTTCCTTAGGTCATCAAAAAAAAAAAAAAAAAAAAAAAAAAAACTCTCAAAGGGATTTTTTTTTTTGTGTCTAATTTAATATATAATAAATACTAAGGGGAAAGTGTACGTGGATCTTATATAATAGAGAATCCTTAGGCTCTCTATCGCTCTCTCTAAGAAAGCTAAATGATTTTTTTTTTAAATATTAATCATGTATATGTTGTCCTACATCGATAAAATGTAATGGTGTGCATGCATTTATAAATATTTTAAGTTTATTAAGAAAAAAATTAACTTTTAAGGACATATTTTACAAACTACGTACAAATTTTTTTAAAAATTATATAAAAAAAAAATGGAGGAGAAGACATGAAGAGCGACGAAAAGTTAGTCACTAGCGTTTCTTTTCCACGTATTGGCCGTCTTCTTCCCATTTTCTGGACACTTGACTCGAAATTTCTTGATGCTTAAAAGCTTGTAATTGCACGGAAATAGGCCATTGTTTATTTTCCTCTCTTCCCTTTTCAAACCATTCTTTATTCTCTCTATTTCCGCATGTTCTTTTATCATCCCTTGATTTACTAACGTGGAATTGGGAGTTCAGACTTTAGGTTATTGGTTTTTGTTCTCTCCTGCTTTTCTTGTAGAGTCTTGACTCCTACCATGGTTATTTTGCATTTAAGGTGGTGGTGGTTGTTGTTGGCTAATTTTTGTAGTCAATTTAGATGGTGACACCAGTTAAGAGATCTCAGCATACATTTAGAGTGATTGTGCAATCTTCCACATGAAAATGATTCAAAAGTATTCAAGTACAATTTCTATGAATTTCATCCCTTAATTTAAAAGGTTTTTCATGATTAATTTGTTCATGAATGTTTCACTACTACAAATGGGATTTGCAGATAATTAGGAGACACACTAAACTGAAGTAGCCATCGATAAGTAGGATCGAAGTATACTACCACTAATAATAGCCAGGGTGTTATTATTGAGATAAATTCTACTAATCGTGTCTATACGTTCACGCATTTTCAAATCTAGTTACATGCGCTTTGAATTTATTTAACCGTGTTCTTTTACTTTCATAAAGCTTCATAATCTAGTCCCTCAAATGTCAGATTCAACTAAACTGAACTTACACGAAATCGGCTACGATGTAGGTAAAGCATGTAGAGGCCCACTTGTGTGTATGGAAAAATTTAGTTATGAATTGATAAAATTGGAGTATGACGAGGATAAAATTTAGTCAATGCGGATACCTAAGTAGATGTTTATATTGGATTTTTTTTTTCATTAAAGTTGCACCATAACGTTGTTTGGCCTAGTTAGCTAAATTTAATATGATTTAGTGTTGGAGGAACTTGAAAGTTTTTTTATGAAAGAAGAAGGATGTGACTAGATAAACATCATTTCTCAATACATTCGATTTTATCAACCACATCTTGTAATTAAATCACGTCAATAATTTGTTTAGTGTGGTGTGCATTGAGAAATGAGGATAATTGAGATGGATGATTTACATGATATGATATAATTAGATTAATTGACATCATACATCATATTAACTGAGAATGTGATGTGTGACAATTTTAAATATTTCTCAAGTTAATAAGCATTCTTATCTTTTGAGCATTCTAGTTAGATAATTGGCCTTATTGATGCCTGTAGTTGTCTTACCAATTTATAGTTGTTTTACCAAATTGATAATTGTTCTGAACTATTCATCACCATTAAAGCTACCCATTCAAAGTATGCATATACTTCAATGAAATGTTAATTTATGGTAAAATTTGATATTTCATGACTGTTTTATGTTGAATTCCTTTGAACATGATAATTTGGTACTTTCTTTTGCCGTAGTTGGTACTCCTGGCACGTGTTTTCTTTTATATATAAAAGGAAAAAGATAAAGAAGCACCTCTCTTAATTCTTCTTGTTTTTTCTTCTTTCCTGATGTTCTTGACCTAGTATTGTCTTCAACCATGATTCATTCAAAAAGTCAGGGTTATTTCGTGAGTTTAGTCAAGAAGCATCTCTTTCTATTCATCTATGCGTCGGCCAGGGTTTAGCCAAGAATTCCCCTCTACGGAATGATTAGTACCTCCAAACCTTTTTTAAAGGAAGAAAAGAAAAACAAGATGAGAAGCCTCTCTTTTGATTCTTGATCCTTGATTTGACTCCTTTCTTGTTTCTCTTGACATGGTCTTGCATTCAACCCATATTCATCAATCTTGCCTTCAACTAAGATTCACTTGGAAAGCTGAGAACCCGCTTACAAAAGTTACTCAAATTGATTAACTCATATTCCTATCAATTAATCGAAAATCAATATCAAAATCCAAGTAAATTAATATTCTAATGAACAATTAAATTAAACTATATTTATTCATCATCCAATCGACTCCTATTGGTTAAAGAAGAAATTTGTTTATAGTGAACAATTATCTTTGTCAGTTATGCATATTGTCAATTACATGTAACTTACATGTGAAACTTCAAAAGTTCATTTCATTCAAACGGTATTTTGGAATCGATTTTCATCAAATCTCATAGCTCCAAAACGTTATGAACTATCAATTTCTCAAAACTTCATCTCTTCACAACTTTTAAATCAAACCTCACAATTCAAAGTTCACACAACTCCGGATTTAGGGAGTAATTTCACAGATTACTTTGATTAGATGAATAAACAGCCTGAATTCTAACAAGGCGTTACAAAATGAAATTGATTCGGCTTGTCGGGACGTTCGGAGGGTGTAGGCAAAAATTTCTCTCTCTTTTCTCCATTCCTCCTTTTTCTTGTTTTCGTTGCCAGTTGCTTCTTTTCCTTCTTACTCTCACATGCACACCTGGTGAGGAACAAGTGAAAGTGGGCTGAGTCGTTAAGGCCAAAATTTTATAGGGTTTTGGGTTGAGCTGAGCCCATTAGTATATTTTCTGCCAAGACTTTATCGTAGTTATAATAACAAGGGGGAGGACAAAAGAAGAGCGAAGAAAAGGGCAAAGAAAAGTGATTCAATAGTGTTTGTTGCTGGACTAGGAGATTTTGATTCTTGATAAGTTAAAAGAAAATTTAGGGTTTTGGGAACTACCCATGGCTACTGACTAATGCCATTAACACATACTGATATTTCAAACTCGAGAAGATTTTGATGTCGAAGGGTTGATATTTCCTTGTTAGAGCGCCTCTAAAAAGTGAAGTTAAAAGATTATATATAAGCTATCCCACATCGGTGATATGTGATGGTATGTGCTAGTTTATAAACCTTTCAAGTCTATCAACAAAATAACTAGCTTTCAAGGATGAGCTCTCCTAAGGATTGTTGTGCGTACAATTTAATTTATTGGGGGGAAGGTGGGCATTGTACAATACAAAATCCATGGGTTCTCTCTCCAAGAAAGCTAGTTTTTGCTTGGATATATATTTTTTCTACCAAGACTTTTAGCTAGTCATATAATATAGTAAAAAAGATTTCTTTTTATGTGAATGAAATTATTTTGCCACCTACACATATCAAATAGAAATTAAAAAAAAAAAAGAAGAAGGAAGCACAAATGAAGAGCGAAGAAATCTTCTTGACCAGCGTTTCTTGGTGGACCACAAATGAAAGAAACTCTTTTTTGCATGGGAATGGATTAAATTTTTTCATACACATAAAGTGAATTGGAATATAAAAACATGGAGGAGGTGAAATCAAGGGCCAAGGATAGTTCTTCACCAGTTTTTCTCCTCTGCGCATTGTCTTCTTCCCATGTTTCTAAAAATCGATATTTACTCTCTAAAGGGCCTTTAAAAAATGATATTTAAAGTTCTATACAAATTGTTTCATATTCAATAGTACCCCATGATGCTTTTCGTGGGTTTGTGGGTCTTTTTAAGTCTTGAAAGCTAGTTATTAACTTTGAAGCATGAACTCTCAGAGAGATTATTGTGTGTACAATTTAATTAAAAAGCTCTTAAGTTCTCTCTTGAACAAAGCTAGTCTTTAATTCAATTAATATTCTTTTACTGCAGCTTTAAAAATTGAATAGAAATGTAAACACACGAAGGAGAAGAAATAAAGGGCCAAGAAAAGTTCTTCATGCTTCTCCTCTACTCATTTTGTTCTCTTGATGTTATTGCACTTGAAAGGAAACTTCTTGATGCTTTCAAGGTCGTTATTTTAGGGAAAAAATGTCATTCCTTTTTTTTCCTCTCTCCCCTTTTAAAATCATTCCTTCTTCTCCAGTTTTACATCTTTTTTTTTCTTTTTTCTTTTTTACGTTTCTTTAATAATCCTTTCATTCACATGCGTGAAGGTCGATCTTTAAAATCTTTTTGATAACCCGCTTAACTTAAGCTTTTGTTATTGATTTTCTTTTGTTCTCTCCTGCTTTTGTCTATAAAATCTTGACTTCGACCAAGATTCTTCTGCAATTTAGGTGGTGCTTGTCGTTGCCTAATTTCCTACTTAATTAGATGGCGACACCAGTTAAGAGGTCTCGAATGCATTATAAAATATTTTTCTGCAACAATAAGATAGAAGTTTAAAGTGATTGCACAATCTTCCTCATGAAAGTGATCCGGCAATATACAACCTACACTTTTATGAATTAAGTCCCTTAATTTAGAAGGTGGTGATTAACCATTGGGAAGTGTGGGAAGCGCCGACGTCTATACCAAACTAAAATATTATACTTAGAGTATCTTAAGTGGACACATATAGGATGAATCTTCTTGATTTAATATTATCTAGCAAGAATTTTAAAGAATTTTAAAGAATGACTTTCTAACATGAGATGAGACTTTTTTTTGGGTAAGTGTAAAAAATTATTAGTAAAAAAATGAAATGAGAGTTGATAGTCCCAAACTTATTCATAACTTAAGCAGAGAAAAGTTGATGAATCATGTGAATTAAAGTTAATAATTTCATAATTGGTTCAAAGTGTAATTATGAAGCGTAAATGAAAGTTGGTGAAAAATAAGAAAAAGTTAATGATATGCATACTGCAGAAATTAGTTAGAATTTTCATAATAGCTTCAATAAATTACCAATAAGTTAGCGTAGCTATAGTAACATATAGGCCATTGTTTATTTTCCTCTCTTCCCTTTTCAAACCATTCTTTAATCTCTCTATTTCCGCATGTTCTTTTATCATCCCTTGATTTACTAACGTGGAATTGGGAGTTCAGACTTTAGGTTATTGGTTTTTGTTCTCTCCTGCTTTTCTTTACATAGTCTTGACTTCTACCATGGTTATTCTGCATTTAAGGTGGTGGTGGTTGTTGTTGGCTAATTTTTGTAGTCAATTTAGATGGTGACACTAGTTAAGAGATCTCAGCATATATTTAGAGTGATTGTGCAATCTTCCACATGAAAATGATTCAAAAGTATTCAAGTACAATTTCTATGAATTTCATCCCTTAATTTAAAAGGTTTTTCATGATTAATTTGTTCATGAATGTTTCACTACTACAAATGGGATTTGCAGATAATTAGGAGACACACTAAACTGAAGTAGCCATCGATAAGTAGGATCGAAGTATACTACCACTAATAATAGCCAGGGTGTTATTATTGAGATAAATTCTACTAATTGTCTCTATACCTTCATGCATTTTCAAATCTAGTACATGCACTTTGAATTTATTTAACCGTGTTCTTTTACTTTCATAAAGCTTCATAATCTAGTCCCTCAAACATCGCATTCAACTAAACTAAACTCACACAACAGTCGGCTATGATGTAGGTAAAGCACGCAGAGACCCACTTGTGTGTATGGAAAAATTTAGTTATGAATTGATAAAATCGAAGTACGACGAGAATAAAATTTAGTCAATGCAGATACCTAAATAGATGTTTATATTGGAATTTTTTTTTCATTAAAGTTGCACCATAACATTGTTTGGCCTGGTTAGCTAAATTTAATATGATTTAGTGCTGAAGGAACTTGGAAAATTTTTTATGAAAGAAGAAGGATGCGGCTAGATAAACTGAGAGTAGACATCATTTCTCAGTACACTGAATTTTTTACTGCCCAACTTGAGAAGGGAAAGAAATTTTGGCACAACAATCGGGCAACAATCACTCATCCGGTTTTATCAACCATAATTTGTGATTAAATCATGTTGATTATTTGTATAGTGTTGGGCGCATTGAGAAAATGAGGATAATTGAGATGGATGAGTTACATGATATGACAAAAAAAAAATTAATTGACATCATACATAATATCAACTGATGACGTGATGTGTGATGTATGACGATCTTAAATATTTCTCAAGTTAATAAGCATTCTCATCTTCTGAGCATTCTGATTTGATAACCAGCACTATTGATGGTATTCTGGAGAAGACACTATACAATGCTACAAGTAAATCTCCTAGATTTGGCAAAGATGGAAAGGCTGAATTCCAGTTCGGGCTCAAACATTTTCTACAAAATAAGTACACTCCAGATTAAATGGTGGGTTCTATCTTAAAATCTCTTACGAGCATAAATTAGAGAAGTCGGTTGTAAATTGTACATGATGCTGAAGTTGTAGCAAGTCGCAACTAAACTATTTGCTTGTTTTTGAGCTTGTGACGATCTCAATAACTTTAGAACTCTCATTTGTGGTTGTCCGGATACGGAATAAGATAGAATGATAAGACCGGATTAAAAATTTATTGGATTGCGGATGTGAACATATTTAATCTCATAAAGTAATTGGGGCACTTAGGATATGATTGAAAAAAAAAAAAACAACTACAATTACATTGGGACAAAAAAAAAAAAACCTCAATAGGGTGATCCTAATTCTAGGGATTGCCATCACTACGGTAGGCCTCGATTTATAATGGCAATCACCACCACGGTGGTCATCTTTCGGTGACCACCCCTATGGTAGTCACTAGTCACTATTGTCCAGGTGGTGCAGCGCGACAAAATCAGAGGGTATCAAGGGTGACAAAAATAATGAATAAGTTCGGGCATATTGGGTGGCGGTTGCAACCTGTGATGATTAAAGCGTCACAACGATGTCGCTTGGGGTGTGCGACCACCGTCGATGGTCATCTGAGGACAATGACCCCTACACTGACGGCGAGAAGGAAAGGAATGGGGGGATCTCAGGCAACCATTGCGTGGTCACCTACTAGTGGCGATTGTTGTTTCGTGTTCGTGAATTGTGACCCCATTGGGGTCGATGTTGACTACGAGGAAGAGCAAACTTCAAGCCTTCAAAGATAATGGTGACGTTGTCTAATTGTTCTCCTTAAAAAGTTTTCTTCACAAATTTTTTTTTTTTAAAAATCAATTTAGGTCTATCTCACCCCAAGTCTTTGATTTTCTCATCAGGTATTTTATTCGAATATATTGAGATTAATCTCATTCGACATTGCCAATCAACTTATCGGACAATGGCAAATTCTATTTGAACTCAAGGTCATGACAATGAATTGAAAGCAACCTTTTAAGCAATTGATTGTTGTTTCGTCTCTAATAGATAGTCATCACCATTCCACCTTCTCCACAGTCTATTATCCCATAATGAAACTCCCAAAATGTTCTAGAGTTTATTTCACTAATTTATAATTGTTTTACCAAATTGATAATTGCTCTTAACTATTCATCCCCATTACAGCCACCTGCTCAAAGTATATATATACTTCATGGAAGTGTTAATTTATGGTTAAATTTCATATTTTATGACTGTTTTCTATTAAATTCCTATGACCATGATAATATGGTACTTTCTTTCACCATAGTTGATACTCCCAACATGTGTTTTATATATATATATAAGGAAAAAGATAAAGAAGCGCCTCTCTCGATTCTTCTTTGATTTTACTCCTTTCTTGATGCTCTTGACCTAATCTTGTCTTTAACCAAGATTCATTCAAAAAATCAGGGTTGTTTCGTAAGACTAGTCAAGAACCATCTCTTTCTATTCATCTAAGCGTCGAGCCAGGGTTTGGTCAAGAATTTCCCCTCCTTTGCAACATGATTAGTACCTCCAGACCTTCTTTAAAGAAAGCAAAGAAAAAGAAAATGAGAAGCATCTTTCTTAATTTTTTATCCTTGATTTGACTCGTTTGTTGTTTCTCTTGAAATGATCTTGCCTTCAACCAAGATTCATTAATAAGATTCACTTGGAAAAGCTATAAACCAACTTACAAAAGTTACATGGATCGAGTAACTCATATTCCTATCAATTAATCGAAAATCGATATCAAAATCCAAGTAAAATAATATTCTCATAAACAACTCGACTAAATTATACTTTTTCATCATCAAATCGACTCCTACGCGTTAAAGAAAAACTCGTTTATGATGAACATTCATCTTTGTCTGTTACGCATGTTGTCAATTACATGTAACTCACACGCAAAACTTCAAAAATTCATTTCGTTCAAACCATATTTCGGAATTGATTCTGGTCGAACCTCATAGCTCCACAATGCTCTAAACTATCAATTTCTCAAAACTCCATCTCTTAACATCTCTTAAATTAAACCTCGCACTTCAAAGTTCACACAACTCCGAATTTAGGGACTAATTTCATAAATTACTCTAATTAGATGAATAAATCATGAATTCTTATCAGGCGTTGCAAAACGGAATTGATTCGGGTGCTAAGTCAGAAATGTGTACGCAAAAATTTCTCTCTCTTCTCCTTCCCTATTTTTCCTTGCTTTTGAGGCCAGTTGCTTCTTTTCCCTTTTACTGACGTGCACATCCGGTGAAGTATAAGTGAAAATGGGCTGAGTTGTTAAGGCCGAAATTTTATAAGTTTTTGGGCTAAGCTGCCCATAATGAAAAATTATCGTTTTATGTGCATAAATTAAAGTTTTCCCCTACATAAATTGAAAAAATTAAAAAATCATGGGGCAGGACAAATGAAGAGCGAAGAAAGGTGCTTCACCAGTGTTTGTTGGTGAACTAGGAGATTTTGATTCTTAATAAGTTAAAACAACTTAGGGCTTTGGGTACTGAACATGGTACTTGACTCATGCCATTTGACACGTACTAATGTTTCAGTCAAGAAGATTTTGATGTTGAATGGTCAATATCTCCTTGCTAGAGTGCCTCTAAAAAGTGATGTTAAGATATTATATATAAGTTATCCCACATCAATGATATGTGATGGTGCATGCTAGTTTATAAACCTTTCAAGTCTATCAACAATATAACTGGCTTTTAAGGATGAGCTCTCCTAGAGATTATTGTGCGTACAATATAATTTTTCGGGGGGAGAAAGTGGCTGTTGTACAACACAAAATCCTTAGGCTCTTTCTAAGAAAGCTAGTTTTCACTTCGACAACTAGTTTTTACTTCGGTTCTACCAGGACTTTTAACTAGTCATGATAATACAATAAAAGAGATTTCTTTTTATGTGTGCAATTATTTTGCCACCTACATATATTGAATAGAAATAATAAAAAAAAAAAAAAGAAAGAATAGGAAGCACAAATAAAGAGCGAAGAAATCTTCTTCACTAGCGTTTCTTGGTGGATCACAAATGAAAGAAAACTCTCTTTTTTTCATGTAAATGGATTAAATTTTTCCATATACATAAAAATAATAGAAATATAAAAACACGGAGGAGGTAAAATCAAGAAAAAGAATAGTTCTTCACCAGTCTTTTTCCTCCGCATATCATCTTCTTTCCATAAAATAATTCTCTAAAGGGCCTTTAAAAAGTGATATTTAAAGATTCTATATAAATTGTTCCATATTCGATAGTACCTAATGATGGTGTGTGTGGGTTTAAATGTCTTTTAAGTCTTGAAAGCTAGTTATTAACTCTCGACCGTGAGCTCTCTGAGAGATTATTGTTTGTACAACTTAATTTATAAACTCTTAAGTTCTCTCTCGAACAAAACTAGTTTTAATTCGATGACTATTCTTTTACTGCAACTTTCAAAATTGAATAGAAATGTACACACGAAGAAGGAGAAATCGAGGGCCAAGAAAAGTTCTTCATGCTTCTCCTCTAATCATTTTGTTCTTTCCATGTGCTTGCACTTGACAGGAAATTTCTTGATGCTTTCAAGGTCGTTATTTTATGGGAAAAATGTCATTCTCTTTTTTTTCCTCTCTCCCCTTTAAAATCATTCTCTTCTCCTTCCCTATTTTTCCTTGTTTTTGAGGCCAATTGCTTCTTTTCCCTTTTACTCACGTGCACATCCGGTGAAGAATAAGTGAAAGTGGGCTGAGTTATTAAGGCCGAAATTTTATAAGGTTTTGGCTAAGCTGAGCCTGTTAGCCCATAATGAAAAATTATCGTTTTATGTGCATAAATTAAAGTTTTCCCCTACATAAATTGAAAAAATTAAAAAAAAAAAAAAAAAAAACATGGGGAGGACAAATGAAGAGCGAAGAAAAGTGCTTCACCAGTGTTTGTTGGTGAACTAGGAGATGTTGATTCTTGATAAGTTAAAGACAACTTGGGGTTTTGGGAATAGACCATGGTTACTTGACTCATGCCGTTGACACGCACCAATGCTTCGAGAAGATTTTGATGTCGAATGGTCGATATCTCCCCACTAGAGTGCCTCCAAAAAGTGATGTTAAAAGATGATATATAATTTGTCCCACATCGGTGATATGTGATGGTGTGTATTAGTTTATAAACCTGTCAAGTCTATCAACAGTATAACTGGCTTTCAAGGATGAGCTCTCCTAAAGATTATTGTGCGTACAATATAATTTATTGGGGGGAAGGGGGTGTTGTGCGTAACAAAATCCTTAGGCTCTCTCTCCAAGAAAGCTAGTTTTTACTTCGATACATAATTTTTCTACCAAGGCTTAACTAATCAAGATAATATAATAGAAGAGATTTCTTTTTTATTTGAATGAAATTATTTTTCTACCTACATATATCGAATATAAATTAAAAAAAATGAGGCAGCACAAATGAAGAGCGATCACTAGCGTTTCTCGGTGGACTTGGAGATTTTGATATTTGATAAGTCAAAATCATTCTAGCGTTTAGGGTTTAGCCAAGAATTTCCCCTCCTTACGGCATGATCAGTACCTCCAGACCTTCTTTAAAGAAAGCAAAGAAAAAGAAGATGAGAAGCATCTCTTTTGATTCTTGATCCTTGATTTGACTCGTTTCTTGTTTCTTTTGACATGATCTTGCCTCAACCAAGATTCATCAATCTTGCCTCTAATTAAGATTCACTTGGAAAAGCTATAAACCAACTTACAAAAGTTACTCGAATCGACTAACTCGTATTATTATCAATTAGTTGAAAATTGATATCAAAATCCAAGTAAAATAATTCTCTAATAAACAACTCAACTAAACTATACTTCTTCATTATCCAATCGACTCCTATACGTTAAAGAAAAAACTCATTTATGATGAACATTCATTTTTATCCATTACGCATATTGTTAATTACACGTAAGTCACATGCGAAATTTCAAAAATCTGTTTTGTTCAAACCATATTTCAGAAGTCGTTGAACCTCACAGCTCCATGACGCTCTAAACTATCAATATCCAAAAACTCCACCTCTTCACAACTTTTAAATCAAACCTTACAATTCAAAGTTCACACAACTCCGAATTTAGAGACTAGTTTCATTTATCGGGCATTGCGAAATAGAATTGATTCAGCTTGTCAGGACGTTCAGAGCATGTACGCAAAATTTTTCTCTCTTTTATCCTTTCCTCTTTTTTCTTGTTTTTGTCGGCAGTTGCTTCTTTTCCCTCTTACTCTCACATGCACATCTGGTGAAGAACAAGGGAAAGTGGGCTGAGTGGTTAAGGCTGAAATTTTATAAGGTTTTGGGCTGAGCTGAGCCCATTAGTATATTTTCTACCAAGACTTTATCGTAGTTATAATAACATAATGAAAGATTTTTGTTTTATGTGAATGAATTCAAGTTTTCCCCTACATAAATTGAAAAGAAATTAACAAACATGGGGGAGGACAAATGAAGAGCAAAGAAAAGTGCTTCTTTAGTGTTTGTTGGTGAACTAGGAGATTTTCATTCTTGATAAGTTAAAGACAACTTAGGATTTTGGGAACTGACCATGGTTACTTAACTGATGCCATTGACATGCACCGATGCTTCAGACTCGAGAAGATTTTGATGTCGTGGGTCGATATCTCCTCACTAGAGTGCCTCCAAAAAGTGATATTAAAAGATTATATATAAGTTGTCCCACATCGGTGATATGTGATGGTGTGCGCTAGTTTATAAACCTTTCAAATCTATCAACAATATTACTAGCTTTCAAGGATGGGTTCTCCTAAAGATTATTGTGTGTACAAACTAATTTATGGGGGGAAATGGGCGTTGTGCATAACAAAATCCTTAGGCTCTCTCTCCAAGAAAGCTAGTTTTTACTTCGACATATATTTTTTTCTATCAAGACTTTTAACTAATCATGATAATATAAAAGAAGAGATTTCTTTTGTTTGAATGAAATTATTTTGCCACTTACGTATATCGAATAGAAATTAAAAAAAAAAATGAGGAAGCACAAATGAAGAGTGAAGAAATCTTCTTCGATAGCGTTTCTTGGTGGATCACAAATGAAAGAAAACTCTTTTCTTCATGTAAATGGATTAAATTTTTCCATATACATAAAGTGAATGGAAATATGAAAACATGGAGAAGGTGAAACCAAGAGCGAAGCATAGTTCTTCACCAGTCTTTCTCCTCCGCATATTGTCTTCTTTCCATGTTCCTAAAAATCGATATCTGCTCTCTAAAGGGCCTTTACAAAGTGATATTTAAAGATTCTATATAAATTGTTCCATATCTGATAGTACCCAATGATGGTGTGTCTAAGTTTATATGTCTTTTTAAGTCTTGAAAGCTAATTTTTACTTTCAACCATGAGCTCTCCAAGAGATTATTGTTTGTACAATTTAATTTATAAACTCTTAAGTTCTCTCTCAAACAAAGCTGGTTTTTAACTCGAGGTATATTCTTTCACCGAGACTTTAAAAATTGAATAGAAATGTAAACACTGGAAGGATTAGAAATCAAGGGCCAAGAAAAGTTCTTCATGCTTCTGCTCCACTCATTTTGTTCTTTCCATGTTCTTGCACTTGACAGGAAATTTCTTGATGCTTTCAAGGTCGTCATCTTATGGAAAAATGTCATTCTTTATTTTCTTCGCTCCCCATTTAAAATCATTATTTCTTCTCTATTTGTACATTTTTTTTTCTTTTTTATGTTTCTTTAATCATCCTTTGATTCGCATGCGCAAAGGTCAATCTTTAAAATCTTTTTAATATCCTTCTTAATTTAAACTCTAGGTTATTGATTTTCCTTGTCCTCTCATGCTTTTTTCTGTAAAATCTTGATTTCGACCAAGATTTTTCTGCAATTCAAGCGGTGGTTATTGTTTCCTAATTTTCTACTCAATTTAGATGGCCACACCAGTTAAGAGAATCGACTTGCATTATAAAATATTTGTATGCTAAAATAAAAATGGAATTTTAGAGTGATTGCACAATTTTCCACATAAAAGTGGTCCGGCAATTTTCAATGTACAAATTCTATGAATTAAGTCCCTCAATTTAAAAGATCTTTCATGATTTAGGTTTACCTTTTAAAGATGGTTAACCATTCGAAATGTGGGAAGCATTGATGTCTATACCAAACTGAAAAATATTATACTTAGATTATCTTAAGGGGACACATGTAGGATTAATCTTCTTGGTTTAATAATATGTAGCAAGAATCTTCAATCTTGGGTGATAGCATGTGAATAAAAAGAATTATAAAGAATGAGTTTCTAACATGAAATGATAAATTTTTTTTTGAAAAGTATTAAAAATTTATTTGCATAAAAATTAAATGAGAGTTGATTGTCCAGAAGCTATTGTAACTTAAGCAGAGAAAAATTGATGAATCATATGAATTAAAGTTAGTGTTGCATATGTTGATTCAAGGCGTAATTATGAAACGTAAATGAAAGTTTGTAAAAAATAAGAAAAGTTAGTGATTTGCATACTGTAAAAAATAGTTAGCATTTTTCATAGTAGGGTCTGTAAATTACTAATAAGATATTATGAAATTAGGTGACCGAGGGTGTTAGACTAGACTTTTACTATATGTGATTTGCTTAATCTAAATCTTGTAACGCATGCACTTTGACATTTTTTAGATCATAAACACTTGAAATTTCACAATATACAAATGTTGACATATAAATTCACATATACTCTTTTGATACTTTCTTGAAACTTCAACAATATTTTGAAGTGTTGGCGAGAAAGCATAAAAGTACTTTTTACATGAACTTAATTGTAAACATTATATATATATATCAATTTCAAAAATTTACTAGCACCGTTTTCTTCCGAACAATGTAAAATTAAAATCGTGATAGACTTTATCACTCTAAATTGTACATTCGCATATGACATTCTTTTTCCTCAAAGGGCTTTCCAAGATAGTCCCTATAGAATCATTCTCAAATAATAAGGTGAACGTGACGAACTACATTTTGTCATAATTTTAAAGACATGGAAATAAATGTATCATTGCCAAAATTTTACCTAAACAAGATATGCCTTACTTGCAAGATGGAAGAACAAAAATGTGTAACATACAGACACTAGAATTTTCTACGCACATGAAATGTATCTCTTCGTAATATAATGGCTATCAACTCTCCAGGAATAATTCCTGAGGGTACTCTAGCAGCATCATCGTGGGTGCAAAAAAAATTCTGGTCTTCAGAAACCGGAAAGCATTGAGAGCTTGCTATTTTCGTTCATTTGAAGCGGCACAGTTTCATCATTTCGAAAAGAAAGACCATGTTGAAGCTTAGTGACATTTGAATCTTGGGTGACAGCATGTGAAACAACAAATTAGGAAGAATGACTTTCTAACATGAGAGGTGAAAATATTTTTGGTCAAAATCGGAACTATGCTACACCACAGGTGAAAATATTTTTGGTCAAATGCAGAGCACTGAGCACCAAGCGAGGCGAGCATTGCGTGGCGAGTAGGGCGAGGTTGCTCATGAATGAAAAGTTGTTTCTTTCAAGTAAAAATCGAAAAGGATAAAGAAGAAAGAAGATGATAAAAAAGAAATAAGAACAAGAAATTGGAGGACAAGGACGCAATTTGACGCCATTTAGTGCCGTTTAAGTTGGGATTTGCTCTTTAAAATAGATATAAGAAAATTATATACAATATATAATATATTATAATATAAATATATATAATCAGGGTTGGTTTGGGTTATATCAATTTTAAACTTTTAAGACCAAGGATCGACTTAATCCCCTTGAGAACTAGACTAGCATCGGCAGGGTTGGACCCGTCAAGGGAACCCTAGACCGATGCTCACTCCTAGAAAAACATGTGTCAAAATCAAGTAAACAACGTAGATATTAAGAAGATAATCGTGCATGACAATGTATAACTGTTGCCACATGCCGTGTCGTGTAGAGTAAGGCTTTCATGAATTCATTGCATATTTACCAACCTTAATTTGCACCACTAGATCCGATGAAATTGATGTGAGACCTTTCATTTTTAAAGGTCTAAATTCAGTTGATAATGTATACTAACTTCATAGAATTTCTCCCCCGTAGCCTCCTCCACGGCATGAGAAATCTGAGAACTTCCAAATGAATTAATAGCTTTGTCTTCCCTTTTGATAAGGACGCCGGGCTCCCATCTAGAAGATCTAGAACTATTCTTTTTTTTTTTCTTTTTTTTGGAGGGGGGGGATAAAATTATCTTTTTGGCAAGCTAGAACTCTTTAAATAGGGGCTTAATTTCAAGGGTTTCATTCCCTTCTTAGTAATATGATCATTTCGAAAGAGATCTGTCCTTTTTCGTTCACTTGGCAATGGGTGATCTCAAGCATTTTGGCCTCCTTGTGATGATGATCGTTGTAATGTGTACAAGTCCAGGAGAAGTGGGAGCCGCTCCAAATTTTTACCGTCATCAACTACGTATGAAGACACATTTCCAACGTCTTTAACGAGCAATGTGCAGCATCGTTAATTTCACATTAAACTATAGAGTTGAAAACAAATCAATATATACAGCATGCAAACAACAATTTTCTTTTACCTTTTCCTCATTTAGTGAATGAGGAGAAATCAAGAGCGAACAAAATTTCTCCATAAGTGTTTCTTGATGGACTAGGAGATTTTAATTTTTGAAAAGGCAAAACATTTTAGGGTTTCAGGAAATGATTGTATTTACTTAACTCATGTCATTGCATCTACCAATGCAGACCCAAGAAGATTTTGACGTGTCACTCAAATGCTCCGAAAAATATGTTAAAAGATCATATATAAGTTGTACCATGTCGGTGATATGTAATGAGATATGTATGTTTATAAATCTTTTAAGTCTACCAACTAAATAACTGGTGCTCTTCTACAGATTTTTTTGTGTATAATTTAATTTAAAATAAATACTAAGGGGAGAGTGCACGTGGATCTTGTACAATACAAAATCCTTAGACGGCCATCACCAGCACGCGGCAAGGCCTAGCGAGGGCCGCATTGGCCTCTCCGGCCGTGGGCGAGGTTGGCCTCACCAGATCTAGGCTAAGCCGCCTTGCCCACGGCCTTGGGCAAGGCCGAGTGAGGGCCGCAACCCTCGCTGGTGGCTAGCGAGGGCTTCGTGACCCTCACCTCCGCCCTTATGATGGCCTCCATGGCCTCGCTAGCCGCGGGCGAGGCTAGCCTTGCCTAGATTCGAGCGAAGCCGCCTTGCCAGCGGCCTTGGGAGAGGCCGAGCAAGGGCTGCGACCCTCGCTGACAGTAGACGAGGGCTTCGTGGCCCTCGCCCAGTGGCCGGTGGGCCGGAGCAGTCCAAGGAGGAAGAAGGGAGAAAAGAAAATGAAAAATAAAAGAAAAAAAGAAAAATAATAATAAAAATTTCGAAATAATAATAATAAAATAATAATAAAATTACCATGTTAGCGTCCACCACCAGCCGACGTCCATGTCGGCGTCGGCCGGCTAAAATTGGCTGGATGGACTAAATTGATACCAATATTAAAAGGTTTATAACCGAATTGGTTCAATTGAAAAATTTATGATTGAATTGGTACCAATGTAATAGATTTTTAAGAATTTTTGGTACTTTTCCCCTTCTCTTAAAAAAGCTAGATTTCAATTCGACATGATTTTTTTTTTTTTAAAATATTAATCATGTATATGTTGTCCCAAATCGATAAAACGTAATGGTGTGTGCATGCGTTTCTAAATCTTTTGAGTTTATGAAATAAATAATCAGCTTTTAAGGATGAGCTCTTCGAGGGGTTGTTGTTTGTATAATCTAATTTATAAATCTATACACTCTCTCACCAAGAAAAGCTAGTTTCTAATTCAACCCATATTTTTTTAACCACATACACTCGTTAAACATTTAAAAACATGGAGGAGAAGAAACGAAGAGCGAAGAAAAGTTCGTCACTAGCGTTTCTTTTCCACACATTGGCCTTCTTCTTCCCATGTTCTGGACACTTGACAGGAAATTTCTTGATGCTTAAAAGCTTGACATTGCATGGAAACAGGTCATTGTTTATTTTCCTCTCTCCCTTTTCAAACCATACTTTAATCTCTCTTTCTCTACATGATCTTTTATCATCCCTTGATTCGCTAACGTGGACTTGGGAGTTCAGACTTAAGGTTATTGATTTGTTCTCTCCTGCTTTTCTTTATAGAGTCTTGACTTCTACCATGATTTTTCTGCCACTTGAGGTGGTGGTTGTTGTTGGCTAATTCTTGTAGTTTCGATGGCGACACTAGTTAAGAGATCTCAACGAGTGATTACAAATTCTTCCACATGAAAATATCCTGGAAGTATTCGAGTCTAATTTCTATGAATTTCGTCGCTTAACTTTAAAAGGTTTTTCGTGATTTACATGAATGTTTCACTTCTGCGGATGGGATTTGCCTTTTAACAGGGGTTAAATATTCTGAAGCGGGGGAAGCATTGATGTCTCTCTAAAACCCCCAAAAAAAAAAAAAAATCAATTTTGGCCGAAAATTATTCAATATAACTTTTAAAGGGTTGGCGAGAAAGTAAAAAAAAATTGCTTTTTACTCGAGTATACAAACAAGTCTCAATACATTTTTTAAACCTACCAATTCCTTTACGAAAAACAAGGAAGAAATATCCATTTTTTCAAATATGTAACAATAAAATTCGTGATATTATTCTTCACTTTGCATTGTACATTCACATATGCTATTCAATTTTTGCTCTTTCTCCCCAAGGACCTTCTAGGTGTTCCCTCTAAAAACCATTCTATGATTGTAACGTGATTGCACATTCACAAAGGCTATTCTATGAATAATTTGAAAAATATTTTCATTAACATGATTGCTTCGTCGCTTAATTAGTCAATATAAATTATTTTTATATTTGATAACATTATATGTCCAAAGATTATCGTAGACGGCAAATATATTTTTAATTCATTCTTTTTTGTAAGGGATATAAACGATCATTTTTAGGATAATGTTTTCCAAATTATTCATTTTCACGAAACAAACACAACCTCAATACAAATAGCTGTAACATACAAACACTACTATACATTTCTTCATATAACAATGGCTATTGACTCTAGAGGAACAATTCCTAAAAAAACTCTAGAACCATTATCAGTGTGTAAAATTTCTAGTCTCCGGAAACCGCAATGCACTGGAGGTTGATCGTGTATGAAGGTTTTTTTGGTTCTAGAAGGAGTAACATTTTTGTTCATTTAAAGAGACGATTTTATCGTCTCGAAAGGAAAAACAATCTGGAAGCTTGCTGACATTTTGAGTCTTGGGGGACAGCATGTGGATTAAAGAATTATAAATAATGACTTTCTAACTTGGAAGTTGGGAATTTCTCTGGTCAAAAGTCAAAAGCGGACTTGTACTACACGATAGATGAAGACTAATAACCTCAAAGAAAGAGAGAAGCAAGTGTGTCAAAATCAAGTAAATAACGTAGAAACTAAAAAGATAACCAGGCATGGCAATATAAACTGTTGCTATGTTTCTCGTCGCCGAGCAAGTCTTCTATGGACCTATTACATATACTAAACTTAATCTAAATCGACAGATTTGATAAGATTCATGTGTAACCCACATGTGATTAATCTTTTCAATGATTTAAATTCGGTTACTAAATTCAAATAATCCAACACGTTTTTTTATTATCAAGACTTTTAACTAGTTATAGTAACCTAATGAAAATGATTCCTTTTTATGTGAAGATTTACCACGTACATAGATTGTTAGAAATGTGAAAACATGGAGGAGGAGGAGAAATCAAGAGCGAAGAAAAGTTATTCATTAGCATTTCTTTCCACGCATTGGCCATCTTCTTCTCATGTTCTAGACGCTTGATAGGAAATTTCTTGATGCTTAAAAGCTCGTCATTGTATGGAAACCGCCATTCTTTAGGGTGTGAATAATAATTATTTTATTTCATAAATCAATTTATAGCCATACATAGATCTTTCCATTTCTATTTTCTGGATGAGTTTTTAAGTAAAAATACGCATTCTTTTTTTTTTTTTGGTCGAAGTAAAAATACGCATTCAGTAACCACATAAAATATCTATTTCTGAGATAGAAATTTGTTTGATAACGACATAAAATTTATTTTTCTAAAACGGCAATGGTGGACGACGGGTGGTGGCGCGCAATCGACAATGGTCGGCGGACGATGGCTGGCGATGGGCGGGAGGTAGCGGACAATGACGGGTGGACAACCGGCTAGTTGCGAGAGCAAACAATGAAAAGAGTTTTTATTTCTCAATTTTGTTTCATAAAATATAAAAATGGAAAATTTATACCTCTCATTTTTTATTCCAAACTTATTTTTAGAGTAAAAATTTATTTAATAAATAGAAAAATGAAATTACATTATCAAATGGATTTCTACTCCAAATCTATTCTCGAGAATAAATAAAATAAAATAACAAAATAAAATAATTATTATCACGTGTGTTCTTATTTTCCTCAATCTCCTTTTGAAATCAATATTTAATCTCTTTCTCCACGTGTTTTTTAATCATCCCATGATTCACTAACGTGGACTCGGGATGTCAGACTTTAGGTAATTGATTTTCTTTTGTCCTCTCCTGCTTTTCTTTATAGAATCTTGATCTCTACCATAATTCTTTGGCAAATTAAGGTAGTTGTTGTTGTTGCCTAATTTTCTACTCAATTTAGATGGGGACAACAGTTAACAGATCTTGACATACATTAAGAGTGACAGCATAATCTTTCACATTAAAGTGACCCAAGAGTATTCGAGTACAATTTTTGGGAATTTCCTCCCTTAATTTAAAAGGTTTTTCATGATTTATATGTTCATGAATGTGTTACTTATGCAAATAGGGTTTGCGTTTTAACAGGGGTTAACCATACTGAAGTATGGAAAGTACTACCTCTCTCCCAAACATGAAAAAGATCAAATTCGAAAGGGAAAAAGAACATGCACCTACATTTGTTTCGTAACTGGATCCATCTAACTTCAATAATTCCACCCCACGTTTAAGATACCCATATACAAGGAAGACTCTGAATCGGATATATATTATATGATTTTTCTTCCACTGCTCAATCGCGTATTTTACCCCTTACACCAGTTGCTCAAAAAGTCGGTGGCAGAAAAGTAAAAAAGTACTTTTTATCCAACTTTAAACAAACAAGCCACAAAATAATTTTTTTATACCTATCAACTCCTTTAGAAATGGACCAGCTCGGAAGAAAAATCCATCTTTTCAAAAATGTAACGAGAAAATCGTGATATAAATCTTCGCTTCACATTGTACATTCACATATGATATTCAATTCTTGCTCTTTCTCCCCAAGGGTCTTCCAGCGTGGTCCCTCTAAAAACCATTCTTTGATTGTAACATGATTGTAATTATCTATATTTTGTTTTAATTTTCATATAGAGAGTCATAACATATAAACACTAGAATGTACCTCTTTGTAATCTAATAGCTATCAGCTCTCCGGGAACAATTCCCATGGAGACTCTAGAAGCATCATCAGCGTCTAAAAGAGTTATAGTTTCGGAAACCAGAGAGGTCAATCGAGTACAAATGTTCTTTAATCCCTAGAGAGTACATCATCTAATCAAAAAGCTTAGTGACATTTTGAGTCTCAGTGTGACAGCATGGGAATTAAAGAATGACTTCCCAACGTTAAAGGGGAAAAAATTTTCTGGTCAAAACTGGAAATGTGCTACACAATAAATCAAGACCTGTCACGTCAAAGAAAGAGAAAAACGTGTTGTTCAAAATCAATTAAACAACGTAGAAATTAAGATAACAATGCGCGGCAATATAAACCCACAGGCGATCCACTATTTTCAAACGTCCGAATTCAACTTAGCACATGTGCTAAACTAATATAATAATTCCTCCCCTATAGCCTCTCTTGCACGGCGTGGAAAGTCTGGGAAACTTCCGAACCTTTTCATTAACTTTGAATAAGTAGAGTTTTGTCCTCTCTTTCCAAAAGGACATCTTGCCGTCATCTAGAAGATCTAGAGCACTCTTTCTTCCCTTTTTTTTTTTTTTTTTTTGTTAAATTATCTTTTGGCAAGCTAGAACTCTTTAAATAGGAGCTTGATTTCAAGGGTTTCATTCCCTTCTAAGCGAAACAAACCCTTCGAAAGAGCTCTTGTTCATTCACTTGGCAATGAGCGGTCTCAAGCACTTTGGCCTCCTCGTGATGATGATCGTTGCAATGTGTACGAGCCCAAGAGAAGTTGCAGCGGCTCCATATTTTGTCCATCATCAACTCCGTATGAAGATAGATTTCCAACGTCTTTAACATAGAATACGCAGCATCATTAATTCCTTACTAAAGTCTAGGGCATAAAACAAGCTGATATGTACAGCATGTAAACCGCAATTTTTAGTTTTTTGCCTTTTTCTTTTACAATGAAAGAATTGATCTTTTTGTGAATTTTACAGGAGACTCGAACATGTATGCTACTCTTGGAGTCCAGTGCAAGTGCTGCGACGGCAAGGGAGGTGAATGCAGGAGCGAGTGGGCGGAGGGGTCGTGCTCTAAACTGAGATGCTTGCCATGGAAATATCGCCATTAAGTTTCAGAATTCTGCATTATTATGCGAGTAAACAGGTGACCGAATGCAGCTGTGAGGTCAAATGGAAATATATGGAATAAAGTCGATGTGCTATGTGTTTTTTCATATATCCATGTTAACTAAAACATATGTGTGACTCGTTATGAAAATCGTGTATTAGTTTTAATATGTTTGGCACTTCATATTTACCCATCATGTATGTTTTGCTTTGGAATAACAAGTTTGATAACATTAAGGTGACTTAAAGGTCCAAAAAGAAAGCAATTCGTACTTGATTTTATTGGCGTGAGCGTTAGTCACTCGCCGCCCCCATGAGTTCTAATCAAGTATTGCAGAAGTTCATCATGGAGATTGACTTTTGTCCACTGAAACAATCGATTAATTCGGTGACTTGAGGGAGTTCCTTACTTTTTTTTTCTTCGTTATTTTTAAGGCATGATTGAACAAACGACTTAATGGAGGAATTTTAAGATGTCATCATCAAGCGAATCGTTATGGCAAAAAAAAAAAAAAATGCTAGTTAAGATTGATATGCATCTCTCCTCTATCACTGCTAAATGAAAGGGCATGAGCGACGTGGGTGCGCTCGCTGAGCTATAAACATCCGTCGTATCTATCAGGTAGAGACGGGCAGCTTCCATCGCCAGCTCGTCACCGCCACTCTTTTTCAAGACTGGAGTGGGGAACAGTCCTTTTGATGTTCTTGGGACGCCTCTAGGACACTGGGGGCACATATAATAACATTTCTATTTAAAAAAAAAAATTATTTTGAAGTAGTTTTTTTCTATTTCTGTTTTCTAGACAAGTTTCTAATTAAAAGAACGCGTTTAGTAATTACACAAAATTTCTATTCCTGAAATAGAAAAGCATTTGATACGACTCTCAAATTTTCTTTTATTGTTTCCTTTTTTTTCTTCTTTTTCTTCCTTTAGCCGGTCATCAGCCACACGAGAGCCAATGAGGCAAACGTCACGGTGGTTGGGCTAGGCTTGGCCTCGCCTTGATTAGGAAAGACTTGACCTCGCCTTGATTGGGAAAGACTTGACCTCGCCCAACCACCACGAGACTTGTTGGCAAGCTTGGCATCACTTGTCCTAATAAGGCCGACCTTGCGGTGGTTGGGCAAGACTCAAGCCAACAAGGCTTGGCTTGCCAAGGGCTGGCGACTGGTTATGGGAAGAGGAGGGAGGGAAAAAAAAAAAAGAAAAAAGAAAAAAATGGCTTAGGTTTGATTTTTTAGTTGTTCTTAGGAACAAAGAAATAATTATTTATACCATCGCCTGCGGTGGCCCAGTTGGATAAGACTCTCCAATGAAACTAACGAAAGTGGAGGGAGTCGAATCCCGCTGGCCGCACAGGGTCTTAAGCGTGACGTCGGGGTGGTGAGTCCTCCGTCAGCATCGCTCCAGGGTTTACCCGCCGATTACCAGTTGCACGGAATTCCCTGGATATAAAAAAAAAAAAAAAATTATTTATTTATTTATTTCTTGATCTTGTTCCAAATATATTTTCGGGAACAAATTTGTTCTCACGAATAAAACATACTCAAACATATTTTTGTTCTATTTCTATTCTAAAGGAAAAAAAAATAAAAAAAAAAGTTACCAAACGCATCATAAAAATGAGACTCCCGTCTCAAATAGTCCTGTGAAGTAAGTGTGTTTTAGGAACATGATAGGGACAAAGGCATGACGAGGTTTCTAAATATTTAGGCCACGGTCGTTTTGATGTACAAAGGCGGGAGAAGTCCTTAAAGGAGGACACACCACGGACGAGAGGCTCGTCCCTAATAGTCCCGTAAGAGAAAAGAGCCTTTCAGGTTCTCTTCTGGAACATGGTAGGGGCGAAGCAGGGCCGTCGCTATAACTGGGCCGTCGCTACAACTCTGGCCTGGTTTTTTCCTCGCTCATCATAATATCGGCATTTCCACTTTTTTTCATTTTACCATATTTGATTGATCCAATCTATTCACACTCAAAACCACATCCGATTAAGGTGTGAAATTATGTGTGACATTACTAAGACACTTGGGCAGTGTGTACCAACAAAAAAATTTATTTTATTCATTTAATATCGTGAGATGTTTTACTAAACTTTCGTCTTTCTTCTCAAAACTTGGCGATTTTGATGTGAATTTTTCCTCTCTTGAAATGTCGATTTCATGCAAGGTGTATGAACACGTCCTACTTTTGATAGAAAAGATACAATTTCAATGTTCTAACAGAATTCTAAATGCTTGCAAATGGGGCTGGTAACTCGTTCTTTCTTATTATATTTGCATCAATTATTTGCATCACTTCACGTTACTATGAAATGGTGTGAATGTGGTTATTAATGGTTGTTCACTGAGACTAAAGGAACACGTGTTGGTTCGTGTTGATTTTGAGTCAAGTCTTATACCACATAGCTTGCATCTTTCTTAGAAATGCATGTTTTGTTCAAGTTGCGCATTTGTCTCATATTGAGTTGATTTTGAGTCAACTCTTATATCACAGAGCTTACATCTTTCTTAGAAATGTGTGTCTTGTTTAAGTTGCACATTTGTCTTGTATTGAGTTGATTTTGAGTCAAGTCTTATACCACAGAACTTGCATCTTTTTTTAAAATGTATGTCTGGTCCAAGTTGCGCATTTGTCTCATATTGAGAATTTCTACCTCTTCAGACGAGCTAATCATTGCATACCATTTTGAATTCGGAGTCAAAAGAATAGTTGAAATCTTAAGTGGAGATCAATTTGACTTAATTTTTAATTGAATAAAAAATTTAATCCGCCCCGTTAGAAAATCCAACAAAGAAAAATCTCTGGTCAATATGTGAAGGAAGAACACGTGTTTGTGTATTTGTATATAAACAAGGATTTGATTGAGAAAAAAGAAAAGAGGATGATAAAAAAAACAAAAAAAACAAAAAACGAAATTTTTTTCAAGGATAATAAATCAGACAGGTGACGTGGAAACCCCTACAAGCAGTCCCATCAATAAAGCCACAAACCCTAGAATCGGCGAAGCCGGAGTAGAGCCAGAGGAAGCAGAAGCCGCGACGCTTTGAAGAAGAAGAAGAAGGACGGATCCGGCGGAGCGAAGCATGGAAGATCTGAAGAAGAGAAAGCTCGACGAGACCGCCGGAAACGGCGGTTCTTCTGACTCCGAAGAGAACCTACGCTCGCTCCTCGAGCCCCTCGCGAAGCCCCACCTCGTGGAGCTCCTCGCTAAGCTGTGCGTCTCCCTTGCCTCGCTCCTTTTTGTTGTCTTTTCTTCTTATATTCTGGATTTCGCAATCGGCGTGAATTAGCGCCGTTAGATGACGGGGTGATCTGGGTTCGGTGGGCATCTTTGATGAATTTCAGTTGACGAATCTCGAGCAGTTTGGGAAAGTAAAAGAACGAGCCTTGAGCGTGATTAATCTGATCGGCGAGGTGAGTGGAAGTGGCGGTTTTGGGGGGGGTGTCGTTTATGCGAAGTTTAGCTGGTATTCTCAAAAGGGTATTCGACGTTTTGGGATTTTCGTTCGTCAGTATTGTTGAATTCATCCTGCGTAATCTGTTTTGGAACCCACGTAATTTTTGCCGTAGTTTTGATTATTTTTGTCTAGTTTATTCACCATAGCTGATTTAAATGGATTTGATGGAACGCGAGTTTAGCAGTTGAGTGCCTGAGTACGTTGGCAGACCGCCGAAAATTTCTATGAGGGGCAAGAAAGTCTTCTCTTTCGGTTTTTCATTATGTGCCAGTAATGTCAAGAACCACCTGCAGCTGCTAGTCTTCTCAAATCTTTGTGGCTAATTTAGTTATGGCCGAACCAGCAGGCTCTGTCTCCACTTTTATCGATAGGTTATAGCCATATTCGCATTTCGTTCCTTAGAGGGTCTGCCTATATTTTTTTGTTAATTTGTTGCAACATATCAATGTTTATTGCTGTCCTTTTGATGGTAACGTGGTTCCTTGGGACTCCTGAGTCCAGATGAGTCTGGTTCTGACTTGGCTGAATTCGTTATTTAAACTAATAGAACTCTGATTATCTGGAAAATACTGTTGTGGCACTCCTCATTTTCAACAATGTTGCTTTAGTTTTATTGTGATCCGACCCTTCTTGATTCAAGCTTATAAAGTTTCATGGATTATAGCAAATGAGGGTGTTTTGGCTGGTAGCTTTGCTCTTTCCACGTATGTCTGCCTATGTACAAGGGCAGTCTTGTTTCCATACATGCTTTTACCTGAGAATGTACTGTTTGTGCTAGTGAACTGTATGCCGTGTGATTGACCCTGTGCATGTGTGTTTGTTTGCATGTTGATGAATAAAGAGGATCCCAATACCCTTCGATTGCAGAAGAAATAAAAAGTATCGCGAGTGCAGATCCAGTCCACCGAAAGCTTTTTGTCCGTGGCTTGGCCTGGAATACCACTTCAGAAACCTTGTGTGCTGTGAGTGCATTGCTTGCCGCTTGCCGATTGTCTCCGTGTGCCACTGTGTTCGAATTCCCCATCGCGAGCCATCACAATTGCGAGGGAGAGATATTTATTCCTTAAATGTGCTTTGCTTCTAGATGTTTTCTCCTCATTATTGAAGTTTCAGGAGAGGTCCTATGCATGGATTTTTTTATCTTGAAGCAATTGAGGACATTTTTTTTGTTACAGGCCTTTCAAGGTCACGGAGAAATAGAAGAAGGTGCTGTCATTTATGACAAAAACACAGGGAAATCGCGCGGTTATGGTTTTATTACTTACAAAAATATCGAGTCAACTCAAATTGCACTGAGGGCACCTAGCAAAATGATTGATGTATGTATATGCCAGTTTCTCACTTTCTGTAGTTAATGCTATAGTGCTCTCTCTCTCTCTCTCTCTCTCTCTCTCTCTCTCTGTGCACGCATTTCTCACCGTTTCAGCTTTTCGCCCTGATAGATGCACTAACACACACTTTTACTAGAGTCCGAAAACTCTCTGTTGAATGAAATGATAAATTATGGAGATTGCTATATATATATGATGTTTCGTTAGTGAGTATTTATATCATTTGATTGAAGAATAGATGGAGGACATAAATCTTAATTCGTAAAATCAGCTTTTCTGAAGCATTTTCCATCGATAATGGCGGCAGTTTTTAATTGAGATCTCATAACATTGTAATTAAGAGATTTTTTAGATAAATGCTTCATAAATCAAATTTGAGGCTGAATTACTATAGAAGATCATCTTACTGCTTAGAAGCAGATAAGTCTTTAAGTTTCCCATGTCATAATTATTTGCAGAAGCAATAAGCCCGTGCTTTTTTCTGTTCAAGATGGTTTCCTCCTTTTGAAAGTTGATAAGGAGAAGTTAATTGCCGTCTATTGTTAGGTAGCCATTTCACACATAGAAGCCAGGCTGTTTGTCCAACACGTAGCACTTCTCTTGACTCTTATAGTAAATAAGTGCAGTTCTTACAAACTTTTAAATTTAGGGAAGGATGGCTGTCTGTAATCTGGCATGTGACGGACTGACTGGGTCAAGTGGTACACCTGATTTAGCTCGGAGGAAGCTATTTATTGGTGGATTGTCACCGGATGTCAGTAGCGAGATGCTGCTCAGTTTTTTTGGAAGATATGGTGATATTGAAGAAGGTTCAGTTGCATATGATAAAGATACAACTGAATCACGGTTGAGTGTCTCTCTTCATCTTCAGATACTAATTGAGATTATCTCAGTTACTTTCCTGTGGATGGTCATTATATTGTTCTTGTTTGCAGTGGGTTTGGATTTGTTACTTATAAGACATCTGAGGCTGCCAAAAAAGCCATCGATGATCCACAAAAGCTACTTGGGGTAGGCAGATAATGAACTAATCGGCCTCTTGCATTTGTTTTATACGCATCATTTATTCCAACACTCAAGTTCTTGCATACATGAAGCCTTACATGTCTTTCTCCTTCATGCCTGATTTAAGGCTTTCTGTGATGGATGGAATCATCTGACTTACTTTTTATGGGATAGATGGATTTCACTTGATGAGGCTTCCTTTTTCATTTCAGGGACGGAGCATAACTGTCAAGTATGCAGAATCACATGGACGCAGAACGGCACAGCCACAGCAACCTGCTAGTGCTACAATGGTTCCAATGGCACCAATGGCACCAGGATATCCTCAGTCAGGATATCCTCAGACTGGAAAAGCTTATCCTAGCATGGATCCTGGTGGATATCCTTATCCTCAAGCTGCACCAGCTTACCCAGGTGCTGCTTACCCTAGCCCTCCCGCAGCACCTATGCCATATGCGGCACAGCCTCAAATGACTTACCCTCAACTTGCTGTGAAGAAAGACCAGCTTGGCGTCGCTCCGACACCCCCTATGGGGATGGGTGGCTATCCTTATTACGGTAACAATTAGTAATCGGCTCAAAAATGGTGTAGCATGGGTGGCTATCCTTATTACACCGCACAAGTGCTGCTCACTCTAGCCATCCTGCGGCACCTATGCCATATGCGGCAGAGTCTCAAATGACTTACCCTCGACTTGCTGTAAAGAAAGACCAGCTTGGCGTCCCTCCGACACTGCCTATGGGGATGGGTGTCTATCCTTATTGCAGTGCCAAGCAGTAATCGACTCAAGCATGGTGTAGCATGACCCCACCCCCCCTCTCTCTCTCTCTCTCTCTCTGAATTGGAAGTTCAAAGTTTTGAATGCTTATTTCTGTATCATTTCTAATTAGTGGTGACATCTAGGATGCTTTGATCTTTCTATCGATTGCAATTTATTTCGGAGCAGAGAATATACCTGGAGATCCATAGTTCTCTTTCTAGACTAGTAGTTGCACTATTGCGAGCGTGTTTCAATATCTTGGCTGTCTTGTTGTCCTTAACATGATGGCGAAACTGAGCTTGCTCAGCAAATGAGAGAGGGTCGAACACACCGGAGAAAATACAAATCTTGAGTTTTAAATGTGATTGATGAATATATGGCAAGCGAACTTCGGTCGATCATCGTGCGACTTGTTGCTGCCTCGCAGCCGATTCTAAAGATTTCTTGCACTTAGGTAGCTGTCCATTAACTGTTGGTGTTATTTGTTTTGATTCGTGCTGTTTTCAAGAGAAGCATATGCCTTGAAGAACGAGATTGATAAGGTTTTTTTTGACTTCTTTTTGTTGATCACGGATAATCAGCAAATTAATTAAAAATTTCCTTTGGAACGCCAATTTTAGTCTAAGAGTTACTTTCTCCTTTATTTAAAAAATAAGAAAACGCATATGCCATGATTAATTAAGTTCTTGAAGAGAACTCTCTTCAACCAAGAATATGAAAAAAGAGAAGGCATGAATAATCGTTTAATGGTTATCAAATGGTCCCAGAAGAAGACGAAAACAACTGAGGGGGGCCAATCCTTAGAGACTTGAATTTATACTTCATAGATTGAGAAGGGTCCCTTGAGCTATGCTGGAAAGATCTTTGGAATAAAATATAGCAGCAAACTCGTCTTATGATGTCATGTTGGGCATGCCAGCTCGGGCTTCGCTGTTGATGTAGAGGAGATATGAACGATCAAACGCATTTCCATGATTTTCCCTTCGTCTTGTTCTCGATTTTGCATCAAATTTCGACAAGATTGGCACTCGATCGAGAAAATGGCTTCGGCACGACGCCAGCACGAGTCCGGGCACGATGATAGGACCAGCATGAGCGTGACGACCCAGTCCAATAATGGGCCGGGCCAGCACAAAACTGGGCTGGGATAGGTCCGGCCAGGTACAGTAGTGGGCCGGGCCTGGGCTCGGGCCCGGCACGAACTTGGCCACGGTTTCCGACGCTCTTGTTCTTCGTACTCCCCAGTGGAGTGTAAACAGCATTTTCGCAACTCCCGCTGCTCTTCAAATGGAGTTGGCCGAAAGAGCCGAATAAAGCACGTCGCCTGAAGCTCTGGACAACTGAAGCTTCGCCACCAAAGAAAGGCACGAGAATCATCCATCTGACCTAGCGCGAACTCATTTTCATCTTCTGAAGCTTCGAAGCTCGAAACTTACGTCTGTTTCGTTCTCATCTTCTTCACCGCACGGCACATTTATAAAAAATCCTCGGATGGTCACTCATGAGACAAGTACAGAAACTTAGACCATTGTCCATTCTCAAATGGGTGTCTCCAAATTTTCTCAAAGACCACTCGCCGTCCTTAAAAATCCGATCTTGGCCCACTGGTTTCGTCCATGGCGCTCATAACCCTAGACTCTACAGGACTAAACGGCCCGTGCCAGCTGAAGAACTTGCCTCTGTCGCGGAACCTGTAAGTAAGATGCCACCAGAGGCCTACAGTTCTTGGGCGCAGACCACACTGATCCGTCAGTAGGCCAGTCCCCCACTTTAGACTCGTGCCGGTCGTGCCGGGCGGCCAAAAGACGGTGCGCTGTAGAAATCTTCGACCATGCTCATCAGCTCGGCTCTCTTCATGTAGTACGTCTCCGCTTGCGTCTGCACCTTCCTCGATCAGCTTCCGCATGTCATTTTTGAATTTTAAAATTAAACCACATTATCTTTTTTCTTCCCTATTGAATATTCAGTGTACTTTCAGAAAATCTAATTTATCGTCTTAGTTGGCGGAGTGACCAGCACGGCTTCGTGCTTTCTCAAGACTGTTGCTGAGCCCCTGTTGTCAAGCAGGTTTCCATGAATCCATTAAATATACTAAACTTAATCTGAATCGTTAGCGCTGGAGAGATTCACGTAATATCCACAAGCGATTTATCATTTTCAATGATCCAAATTCAGTTTAGCACGTGTACTAAACTCATATAATGATTCCTCCTCTTTTCACGGCATGAAAAATTTGAGAAACTTCCAAAACTTTGAATTAACTTTGAATTAACTTTGAATTAGTAGTGTTGTCCCGTCCTTCCAAAAGGACATCTAGGTGCTATCAAGATGATCTAGAATTTTCGAGAGTGAGCTCTCTAAGGGGCTATTGCGTGTGCAATTTAATTTTAATTGTTTATTAGGGGAAAAGTATACGTGAGTGTTGTACGGTGCAAAATCTGTAGTCTCTCTATTCAAGAAAGCTATTTTTTAATTCAAACCTTTTTTTATTGACTTTTTTCTAGTTATAATAACATAACCAAAAAATTTCTATGTGAACGAATTAAATTTGCCGGCCACAATTACTTGACTCTTGCCGTTGCACATATCAATGTAAACTCAAGAAGATTTTGTGTCACAAAATCGATATTTTGTACCTAGAATCCCTCTAAAAAGTAATATTAAAAGATTATATATAAGTTATTCTGTATTGGTAACGCATAATTCTGTATAAGTATATAAATTTTTTAAGTCTATCAAATAAAAAACTAACTTTCAAAGAGGAGCTCTCTTTGGGATTATCATGTATACGATTTAAATTATAATTATTTAATAAGGGAAAAGTGTATGGGGGAGTTGTACTATACATTTTTAATCCGACACATATTTTTTCTCCCAAGACTTCTATCTAGTTAAAATAACGTAATAAAAATGATTTCTTTCACTGCGAATGAATTAAACTTGCTACTTACGTAAATTGTTAGAAGTTTAACAACATGAGGGAGGAGAAATCAAGAACGAGGAAAAGTTCTTCACTAGTGTTTCTTGGTGGAGTAGGAGACTTCTGTTCCTCAGGCCATTGCACGTACGAATGCAGACTCGAGATGATTTTGATATAAATAAATTGATTTCTACTCTCTAGAGAACCTCCACAAAGTAATATTAAAAGAAATTTTATAAGTCATCCCACGTGGACAATATATAATAGTGCGTGTACATTTATATATCTTTAAGCTTATTGATTCAATAATTAGCTCTCAAGGATGGGCACTCAGAGGTTATTGTTTGTAAAATTTAATATATATAAATTCTTATGGTCTTTCTCCAAAAAAGCTAGTTTTTAATTAAACCCTGTTACCACGATTTTTATCTTATAATAACCTTAAGAAAAAGATTTCTTTTTATGTGAATCGCTTAAATTTACCATGTGCATAGATTGTTAGAAATTTAAAAACTCGGAGGAGAAGAAATTAAGAGACAAGAAAAGTTCTTCACTAATGTTTCTACTCCTCGCCTTGTCTTCATGCTATGTTCTGGATACTGGACAGGAAATTTCTTGATGCTTAAATGGTCGTCATCGTATGTAAACAGGCCGCTATTTATTTTCCTCTCTCCCCATTTGAAATCTTTCTTTATTCTCTCTTTTCACATGTCTTTTTAACATCCCTTGAATCACTGCGTGCCCTTGGGATGTCAGACCTTCGGTTATTGATTTTCTTTTGTTCCCTCCTGCTTTTCTCTATCGAATCTTGACTTCTACCATGATTCTTCTGCAAATTGAGGAGGTTGTTGTTGTTGGCTAATTTTTCTAGTCAATTTAGATGGTGACGCTAGTTAAAAGATTTCAACATACATTTAGAGAGTGGTTGCGCAATTTTCCATATGAAAGTAATTTGAGAGTATTCGGGTATAATTTTTATGAATTTCGTCCCTTAATTTATAAGGTTTTTCATAATTTATTTGATTATGAATGTTTCACTTCTGCAATAGGGTTTGCTTTTTATTAAGGGTGAATCATTTTGAAGTGTAGAAGGCACTGATGTCTCTCTCAAACATGACTTGAAAGGGAAAAAAACCATTCACATAACTTTTTTTTCGTAACTTTTTGAAACTTAGATAATATTTGAAGAATCCCACCTTTTTCAGGATCCATCTCATGTTAATATTTCTACCCCTACGCTTAAGGTACCCATATGCAACGAAGACTTTGAATCGAATATTTATTATATGATCTTTCTTCCACCATTCAATCGTGGATTATACCGCTGCCATTGGTTGTTCAAGAAGTCGATGATAGAAAAGTAAAAAAAATACTTTTTACTCAATCCTAAACAAACAAGCCACGAAGTATTTTTTTTATACTTACCGACTCCTTAGAAATATACTGAGATGGAAGAAAAAATCCATTCTTTTAAATGTAACAAGAAAATCATAATATAGATCTTTACTCCACATTGTACATTCACATATGATATTTAAGTTTTGCTCTTTCTGGCCAAGGGTCTTTTAGTGTGCTCCCTCTAAATACCATTCGCTGATTGTAACGTGATTGTAACATTCTGCATTTCGTCCTAAATTTCATGCAAGTAGTCATAACATACAAATAGTAGAATATACCTCTTTGTAATTTAATGGCTATCGACTCTCGAGGAACAATTCTTGTAGGGACACTAGAAGCGTCATCAGCGTGTAAAAGAATTCTAGTCTCAAAAACCAGAGAGTTCAATCAAGTTTTTAGTCCATAGAAAGTATATCATTCAATCTAGAAGTTTAGTGACATTTTGAATTTCGGTGTGACAACATGTGAATTAAAGAATGACTTTCTAACATGAAAGGGGGAAATTCTTCTGGTCAAAGCCGGACATGTGCCGCACAACCCATCAAGGTCTATCACCTCAAATGAAGAGAAAAATATGTGGGTCACAACAAATTAAATAACGTGATTATTAACCATGCATGGCAATATAAATCATTGCTTTGCATCTTGTCACTGGGTAAGGCATCCATAAATTTATTATATATATTAAATTTAATCTAAATCGTCATATTTGATTGGATTCACGTAAGACCTATATGTTATTCATTATTTTTAATCGTCCAAATTCAGTTTAACAATGTGCTAAACTCATTTAACAATTCCTCCCCCGTAGCCTCTCTTGCACGGCACGAAAAGTTTTAGAAACTTCCAAAACTTTGAATTAGTCCTCTCTTTCCAAAAGGACGTCTGGCTGACATCTAGAAGATCTATTTGTTAAGTTTTCTTTTGGCAAGCTAGAACTCCATAAATAGGAGCTTAGTTTCAAGGGTTTCATACTTTTCTTAGTGATATAAATATTTTGAAAGAGATCTGTTCTTGATCATTTACTTGGCAATGAGTGTTCTCAAGCACTTTAGCCTACTTGTGATGATGATTGTTGTGATGTTTACGAGCCCAGGAGAAGTTGCATCAGCTCCATATTTTGTCCATCATCAACTCCGTATGAAGATATATCCCCAACGTCTTTAACAAAGAATATGCAGCATCCTTAATTTCTGACTAAACTCTAGAGCTTAAAACAAACTGATATGTACAGCATGTAAACCGCAATTTTTAGTTTTTTGCCCTTTTCTTTTATAATGAAAGAATAAGTGATCTTGTTGTGAATTTTGCAGGTGACTCGAACATGTATTCTACTCTTGGAGTCCAGTGCAAGTGCTGCGACGGTGAGAGAGGTGAATGCAGGAGCGAGTGGGCGGAGGGGTCGTGCTCTAAACTGCGATGCTTGCCATGGAAATATCGCCACTGAGTTTCAGAATTCTGAATTATTATGCGAGTAAACAGGTGACCGAATGCAGCCTTGAAGTCAAATGGAAAGATATGGAATAAAGTTGATGTGCTATGTGCCTTCTTATATATCCATGTTAACTAAAACATATATGTGATTCGTTATGAAAATCGTGTACTACTTTTAATGTCTTTTGCACTTTATATTTACCCTTCATGTCTGTTTTGCTCCGGAGCAACAAGTTTGATAACATGAATGAATGTTACTATTTTTTTGTCCTATTCTAACTCTCAACTCAGATCTCAAACTTTTACCCTATCTTTTTACAAAGTGTGAGAGTTGAACTCCATATCCAAAACTAAACATCCTCTCCCCTAATTGGGGAATCGATTTTCCTACCTCCCCTTCTCATGTGGAATGGATGATCATTGACACAATCCCAAATATTTACATGAATGTCACTTAAAAGGCTCAAAAGAAAGCAATTTGCACTTGATTTTATTTGCATGGGTATTAAACTATTAATCACTCACCGCCCTCACGAGTTCTAATCAAGTATTGCAAAAGTTCATCATTGATATTGACTTTTGTCCACTGGAACAAACAATTAGTTCAATGATTTTAGGGAGTTCCTCACTTCTTTTCTTTGTTTATTTTAAGGCCATGATTGAAGCTGCCATGACATAACTTAATGGAGGAATTATAAGATGTCATCGTCAAGCTAATTGTTTTGGCCAAAAAAATGCTAGTCAGGATCGATAAGCATCTCTCTACTCTCATCGCTAGATGAAAGGGCACAGGCGACGCGTGTGCCCTCACTAAACTATAAACATCTATCGTTGCTATCCAGTAGAGACGGGCGGCTTCCATCGCCAGCTCGTCACCCCTACTCTTTTTCAGGGCCGGCGGGAGAAAAATCCTTTTAATAATCTTGGGACCGCTTTAGGACACTAGGAATGGCACTTCTGCCGTCCTATGAAGAAAAGCTTTTTAAGTTAGGGATGGGGCATGACGGGGGTCCCTATATATCTAGGCCACAACCATTTTGACGTACTAAGGTAGGAGTTATCCCTAAAGAAGGACACCACTGACGGCGGGACTGTCCTTAATAATCCCAACAGAGACAAGAGCCTTTCAGGTTCTCTTTCGGAACATCATAGGGGCGGAGCAGGGCCGTCGCTACAACTCCAGGCCTCGCTCTTTCCTCATTCATCGTGACACTGGCATTTCCATTTTTCAGTTACCATATTGATTGAAGTAGTGCAACAATATTCCGATCTATTTACACTCGAAAATATCTTTTGAAACTATGGAAATATATGCGGTAATCCACATTTATTAAGACCCTTGTGCAATTGTCTGCGATGCAAACTTCTTCTTTTTTTTAATTGTATGTGATACAAACTTGCACTGCACAATAATTAAAGGTTACTCGTACAGTCAGCTTTGCACTATCTTACATTAAGACAGAGAGCCCAACGTCAGTGCCCACCAATAACTCCCCCCGGTCCATCTCCAACAGAAGTTTAACTCTAGGACGGGCCATACCATGAGGGTGGAAATCCTGATTAGAGATTCTCTGAGATTTTCAACGAAAGGGCCAATAATGCAACTTCAATATGCTCAAGACAAAATGGAAAGATTGATTGTTTTGACAATTTCTTAACTTTTACATTAACTTTTGCCTGATCCAGCAGCTTCCGATTTGGATAATAACTGCCCTACAAGGTTCTACAGATCCAAAGAGCTTAATGACATTTCCTAAGTCAATCAACGACATGATTGCCCATTACCATTAGTGAAATAGTTTTGTGTCCCTGGTGTCCAGCATAACCGAATTTCGAGTATAGATGATCTACAATGAATTAGATTAATACGACATATCATTCTTTTTAGATAAATGGAGTCCTCCTTGTTTTTCATCAGAGTTTCAGTAAGTTTATATAGTGTTAGGATCATCCATTTCGATATATTTGGAACCTTTTCCAAAAATAAACCCCAAGAAACACACGATGCGCATGAACTTAGTCGGCCACTGCCGGCTTTAGTGAGTACATTTCATCATCTCTACCGTTACATGTTAACAGCATGCACATTATTGAAGTTATTTTAACACAACAGGGCGATCCAAACTGCAGCAAGGTGGCGACCAGCCATGACCATTAAGGCACTGTGTAATCTGCAAAAGCCAAAGCAATGGGAAATTAAGAAATCAGGTGCTTGGAAACCATGGCAACTTTAATGTAGTAAACTCGCATAAATGCGCATCAAGTTATAAGGGAGACAAGGAAAGAAGGATAGTCCATCGCAAAAAACGCCCATATTTGTCAGCAAATTTCATCTAGTTAGATTACTTAGACACGATCAGCACCATTAAATCACATGAAAGGGCATTTATCCCATAAGATTAGTAGAAGAAAAGGTGGTGGTGCTGAATAATTTACACCATGGTAACATCCGACGCTGGATGCATCTGGAGACAAGTTTCCAAACAAAAACTCTTCTGCAGTAAGTGAAAGAAGGCTAAACTGACCTCCACACTTGTACCCAGTGGGGCGATCAGAAAGGTTGCAGCGTTTCGGAATGGTGACGGCAACTCCAGGCTTAATTCCAGCCATTTTGGCCGTATTTGACAGCATGGCAGCACATAGGCAGCTCGGGTTCTGCCCTATTCTCTTCACTTGAGCACAACAGCTGCTCGACACGGGTGCAGTCTCATCCTGCGCTGCAGACATGCAGGGGGCCAGCTTAAAAGCCTCCCTATCGGGTGTTGAAGACTTGCCACATTCACCTGCCCCATACACCGTCTGGAGACCTGAAATAGCTAAAATTGCAAAAAACACCAGAACACTTATTTGCTTCATTGGAGATTCCATATCTTCAACTATGCATAATGAGTCAGCCTGCGAGCTTTTATAAGAAACAAAATGTTCTCACACGTGTAAACCACAACGAAAGTGGCGACAGCACTATTGAAAGATTGATTTTGTTTATTTGACATCTACTTTTTCGGATGTTGCAGATATGGACCCACCGATATTGTTTAACCCATTGAAGACAAACGAGATAAAGTGGCTTCTCAAAGTCTGCCACCATTCTGTTGCTTTTCCCATCCGAAGTGGGAAAAATAAGCTTTTGATGAGTAGCTGCCAGCACCGCACGCTACAACATCAAGTACTCCTCAAGCTACCCCACATATTTGTGCAAGATCCGTGCATTTGTTTTTGCAAGATTTCATTGACAAGAAAACCAATTTAACATTATCATCCTATGCAATCAATATAAAATTATTTTAGGCCACCTCGAAATTACCGGCACAAGCACAAGCGATGATTCCGAAATCAAATAGTGCGTGTGTGTTTCCGTCCCATTTAGGTATTGCGCCTTATCCTTAGGACTACACAACTGGGAATTGATTTTGAAGTACACCAGCAGGATGTAGAGCTCCGCAATTTAGAGAGCAACTATGTTTCAACAAACAGCATCCACATTGAACTTTATTGTTCATACATAGTTCTCACGAGTTTAACAAGACTCGAGGATAACTTACAAAGCTAAAACACAAGGAAACAAGATTGTTCTGAGACAACGAGGGAAGATAACTCTGGTAGGTAGGACAGAGGGTCTTTCGATAACTGTACCATGCCTTGAAGTGATTGTCAGTTAAATCCAACAACGGATGGCAAAGGATGCCAAGCAATGAATCCTCAACTGCAAAAATATCAGTCGGCTAAACCAAATCTCCCACTATAAACTGAAGTCATTATCTTTTTCTATGGATCATACTCATTCTTCCTAGCATCTTCGGTTGCATCTGCAACTTTTTCCACGAAACCCCTTTGTATTATTACTGGAAAAATGAGTTGCATTGAATTGCCTTTACAAGAAGCAGCTACAGCTCCCAACGAACAGTCCAACAAGCGGCTAGCAAGGCAGCCTTCACTCACATTTACCTCTGTTGGATAATCATATACCTAGAAAGACGGAGCATGACTATCCTTCAAATGCCAAAAAGTTTACGGACTCGTATTTTTCCTTGGAAGCCCCCAACACAGTCCACCATCAGAGATCACAAGTATTCGTATCTGGAGTCCTACAAGACTTGGAACTCTCCCAAGTTCATGTAGATAAACAACTGATTGAGTATAACTGATGTAAAACCATCGCTAATAAGACCAATTGATTAACATAATTAACCTTATATGCCAGCGGACAAGCACGGGACAAAAACAAGAGCTCAAGTTGCACCTGACTGCATTGCACGCATTCCCCTGTTCGTGGATCAGAGCAAAATTCGCATGATAATGATATCGAAACTTCTATGAATGTATAAGTCCACACAAGATTCCTGATGGATATCGATTAGAGGAATCAACAGAAGCATAACTGGCGGTTGATTTCCGAATTTCGGATAGCCACCTACTCTCTACAATCCATATCCATCACCACGACGAACTAATCCAAACCCTAATGAGTAAAAGCATACATGATGATGCATATATGTACGAAAAGCCCCACGGGGACGAAAATCAAGAGCGGCACAACCGCCGCAAAGCTGTGCGCGCTCCCACAAGCCAGTGTCCCGAGCTTGATCTGCACTACATTGATCAGGGCCAGCATCAGGCACACGGATCCACAGACCGACCCGACCCCAGACACCAACATCCCGAGCCGCAGCACATCCTGGTTGATCCGACAGACCAGTCCCCCATGGTGGTGGCTCGAAGACTGCGTGTTCCGGATAGCCTGATAGCCAAAGGAAGCCACACACAAAGAAGAAGAAGATGAAATCTTTGCTTAGCCTTAGATTCGGTCCTATCAAGACCAAGAATCACCATTCCAACTAAACCTCATCCGATCTTTTCGCTCTCTTCTTTTCTCATCAACAACATTGGCACACTCTATGTCAAAAGGAGCAGAACAAGAAACGAGAAGAGAACCACCACCACACCTGCTTGAGGGCGAGAGCGACCACGCTGGAGAAGAGGAAGGAGCCGAAGGAGAAGACCTCGAAGGTGATGAGGTCGCGCTTGACGGCGGGGCCGGCGGCGCACCGGGGGTCCTGGTTGAGGGTGTTTTTCGGGTCCCACGGGTTCCAGGCGAGCCCGAGGAAGAGGGCGAGCGTGAAGAGGGAGTTCACGTGCACCAGGCAGTCGAGCGCCGTCACGTGGATGCTCGTGCCGGAGGCCATCACGGGGTGATCAGGGCGGTGAAGAAGGGGAGGTCGCAGACTTTGCTGGGGTGAAGGTAATGGAGGAGGCAGGTGGCGATTTGACCGACGTTGTCCATTTTTCTTCGGGCTGAAAAATGAGTCGTTGTCGTCCGTGCTCAGTCGGACTGAAGTCATTATCTTGGACTATGGACTATGGATTCACACTCCTTCCTATCATCTTTGGTTGCGTCTACATCTTTTTCCACGAAACCTTTTTATATCATTGCTCGAAAATGAGTTTCATTGAGGACGGGGAGCGTGAAGAGCGAGTTCCCGTGCACCAGGCAGTCAAGCGCCGCACCCGCATGCTGGTGCCGGCGGCCATTGCGGGGTGATCAGGGGCGGTGGAAGAGCTTGAAGGCTTCGCTGTGGTGAAGGTGAAATAGCAACGTTCGTTTTTCTTCGGGCAGGTCACCAACTTACTTGATCTTCCGGCATTGGACAGCGTCAGCCCATACATGATCTTACGACTCTGCAGAGACCTGTGTAAGAAAGCATACAGGAGTCCTCGTTGTCCTGTTTGTACTCCATCGGGACGAAGCAAACTTAATGTTCTTTATTTAATCTGAATTTTCCTTGCCGTTTGGGTCTTAGTAAAGCGATGGCAAATGAAAGAAGAGAGAGAAAAAAAATATATAATTTTATATAATAGACACTATCGCTAAGAAAGCAACTTTATGCAGGGATTTGGAGAACAGGAAAACCAAAATTGAGGAAAGGATGAACAATTAATTCACCACCTTGTCTTACATGTCTTACTCGTCCATGCCTAATTTAAGGCTTTCTGTGATAAATGGTATCATCCGACTGACTTTTTATGGGATAGATGGATTCACTTGATGAGGCTTCCTTTTTCATTTCAGGGGCGGAGCATAACTGTCAAATATGCAGAATCACATGGACGAAGAAAGGCACAGCCACAGCTACCTGCTACAATGGTTCCAATCGTGCACCAATGGCAGCAGGATATCCTCAGTCAGAATATCCTCAGACTGGAAAAGCTTATCCTAGCATGGATCCTGCTGGATATCCTTATCCTCAAGCTGCACCAGCTTACCCAGGTGCCGTTTACCCTAGCCCTCCTGCGGCACCTATGCTATATGCGGCAGAGCCTCAAATGAGTTACCCTCAACTTGCTGTGAAGAAAGACCAGCCTGGTTTCCTTCCGACACCGCCTATGGGGATGGGTGGCTATCCTTACTACAGTGACAAGCAGTAATTGGCTCAAAAATGGTGTAGCATGGGTGGCTATCCTTATTACACCACCGAGGTGCTGCTGACCCTAGCCCTCCTGCAGCACCTATGCCATATATGGCACAGTCTTAGTAAGTCCCGCGCGAGAAAGAAGATCAGCAGTGTATTTTGCTTGAGAAAGATAATAGCTTGAGGAGTCTGAGGCAACCTCCAAGCCTAGAAAGTAACCGAGTCATCCAAGATCTTTCATTCAAACTGCTGACTGCGATATTGCTGGACATCATCGGTAATAACTATGTCATCCACATATAATAGCAATAGAATATACCCACGAGAAGTTCTCTCCACAAATGGAGCATGTTCATGGGGACTAGATCTAAAGCCAAGACGTTTCATGGGGGAACTGAACTTAGAATACCATGCATGAGGAGCCTATTTCAGTCCATATAAAGCTTTACATAAGTGAGATACTTTATTAGAAGCAGTAGTGTACTCAGAAGGTGGCTGCATATATACTTCCTCATCGCCATTAAGAAAGGTATTATTAACATCCATATGAAATAGAGGCCATTGTTTAATTGCTACAAGAGCAAGAAGACTGCAAACAGAAGTAAGACGTCAACCGGAGCAAATGTCTCGTCATAATCAATTCCATACTTTTGAGTAAAACCTTTTGCTACTAGTCTAGCTTTGTAGCATTCCACCATACCATCTGCCTTGGTCTTAATCTTATATACCCATCTACAACCTATAGTTGACTTTCTAGGAGGCAAATCAACCAATTCCCAAGTATGAGATTTGTCTAACTTATGCGATTCATCTGCCATTGCTTGTTGCCAAAGAGGGTTAGTTTGAGCTTCCCTATATGTGTGAGGCTCATGAAGGGAAGCAATAGCAGAGTAACAATGAAAATCATGATGCCGAACAGAAGGTTGACTTGCTTGAGTGGAGCGACGAACAAGAGAAGAGGGAATGATCGAGGGTGAAGAATCCATAGATGGTGCAAACAAGTTAGGAGTTGCCGAAGTAGGATTACCTAAGGTACTTGCATCAAGATTAGGAGAAGACAATTCCGAAGAGGAAGATACAATTGTTGTATCTTCAGAATATAAATCCATTGAAGGATTTGTCAAAAAGGAAGGAGCAGAAGAAGAGTCGAAGGGTCCAAGTGAAGACAACATTTTGTGTTCCCAAAAGGAAACTTGACCATATATGCACAGACGATTAGAGGTAGGATCCCAACGTCAATACCCTTTGTGCTCAATCCCATGCCAAAGGAAACAACATATATGAGCACGAGGTTCTAATTTCGTGTGTTCATGTGGAAGAATATGGACAAAGCAAGCACTACCAAGATTATAATTAGAAATACTACCATACAAGCGCTCATAAGGAGAGATATTATCTATAATAGGTGATGGAGTGCGATTGATAATATATATAACGGTATGAGAAGCCTCTTCCCAGAATTGTTCCAGACAAGAGTTTGAGTTTTGAAGGATGCAAACAATATCTAAGATATGCCTATATTTATGCGCAGCTCGACCAGTTTGTTAAAAAGTCCCTCAACAAGAGCAATGAATGGCAGTATCGTTTTGAGAAATAATTTTAAGAAATTCCGAGTCTTTATATTTGATCGCATTATCAATACAGAAGATCTTGATCTTTTGTGAAAATTGTGTTTTGATCATGGCATTAAAATTAGGGAAAAGACCACAAAAAATCCCAAACTTTGCCTAAAGTGACAAATTTATCCTAAATTTTATTTTGTGACAAGAAAAATCTCAAACTTTGCAAACCGCGACACATTTACCTCGAGAAGGGCATTTTCATCTTCTTCTTTTTTTTTTTTTTTTTTTCTGTTTTTTCCTTTTCCTTTTCCTTTTTCTTCTTCTTCTTTTCTCTTTCCTTCGCCGGCCATGGCGGAGGGAAGCCGAAGTCGAGCAAGGGGTGCCCTCGCCAGGCCCTTGCCTGACTCCGGCTTCCCTTCGCCGACTCCACCATGGCTGGTGGAGGAAAGAGAGAAGAAGGAAAAAAAAAAAAAGTAAAAGACCAAAATGCCCTATAGTTTAGGATAACTGTGTCACAAGGATAGAAGTTCAAGGTTTTTTATGTCATGAAAAAAAGTTGAGGGTAAATGTGTCATGTTTGGCAAAGTTTGGGGTTTTTCATGACCCCAAAAAAGTTTAGGGTAAATGTGTCACTTTGGGCAAAGTTTGGGATTTTTGGTGGTCTTTTCCCTTAAAATTACGATAAATACGAGACAATTCAGATTGATACTTCATAAGATAGAGCCATGTATAACAAGAATGATCATCTACAAAAATCACAAAATAGTGGAATCCTCCCATAGTGGGAGTGGGGGAAGGGCCCCAAATATTAGAATGAATTAGATAAAAGGGAGCATGGGAAATAGATTCATTAAGATTAAAAGAAAAGGTGTGATGCTTTCCCAACTTACAAGGCAAGCAATTGAACTATTTATTATCAACGTAACCTAAATGACCACTAGAAATTAGATGATTGAACCTACAAAATGAAGTATGGACCATACAAGAATGCCAAGTTTTAGATGATACTATCACAACATAGCTACTAAGAGCATTTGGAATCTTTAGGGAGATATGCTTGAATAGGTGTCCCACTTCACGGCCTGTCTAATTATCTATCTTGTCCATGGATCCTACACACAATAGTCATGAGAGGAAAAGTGAATATCAAATCCAAGTTCACATAGTTGACCCACAAATATCAAGTTTAAGAAAAGCCTAGGAACCATGAAAGTGTTTGGTAATGACAATATGGACGTTGAAATGTTTTCTATATGGCTAACTAGCATCTGTGAGTTATCAATTGTTTGAATAGTAGGTGTTTGTGAAAGTAATGACTTTAACTTAAATAAATTGATGTTTGAAGTCATGTTATTGCAATAGGCATAATCAAAGAACCATAGGTCAGAAGCACCTGGAGTCATAGACAGAGTAGAAGTGGTAGGGACAGAAGAATTAGAGGTACTGGATTCTTGAATAATGGAGTGGAGATCCTTTAAAGATAAAGTAGCAGATGAGTTGTTAGAAGAACCCTCGATAGTAATAGCAATGGCAAATGAGCGTGCAGGTTGACCTTTATATTGAGATCGATTGTTTGTCCCTATAGGCTGCCTAGGTTGTTGTCGATAGCAAGTAGATGCAAGAAGATCATTTTGATGACAATACGTGCAATTTTTGCAATGTGATGAGGAAGAGGCAGGTGTGGCAAGTATTGTGTCTATAGGAGTGGATCAATAGGATGGTGCACCTTTAAAGTAGCAAGCTGAGTCTCTTCGGTCAATACCTCTAAAACAACTACCTCGAGTCGAGGTAATGGATCTTGATGTAGAAGTGAAGCTTGCATAGGTTCAAACTCATCATTTACTGTCATTAGAAATTGCATACACGCATATGATCACGATATTTGGCGAACTTGCAAGCATCAGTATCCGCTTCTCATTACGGCTCAGATAGAGCCAATTGATCCCAAACAACATGCAAAGAGGACAAAAAATCATTAACAGATTGACATGTTTCTTGTTGCATGCGATGCAAGTTTTCTAACAACTGATATTGATGAGCAATATCCGAGGTGGAGTAACGACCAGCAAGCAAATCCCATACTTCTTTTGCTGTGTTAAGATGACCAAATTGAAGCTTGATGGAAGGAAACCATGTTAAAATTTGATGGTTCTTGCTGTCCCACTCTTCCATATGCTTAATAAATTTTTTTCGAGTTTCTTCAACAATCATTGCAGGCGCGTGAAAATCACCAGTGACTTAACACCAAATTTTGCATCCTCTCAAAAAGCCTGACATTTCTCGAGCCCCTAAGATATAATTCGATCCATTCAAGACAGCTTGAATGGTTATTGGCACGTCCGTTTTATCCATTATAATAAACACCAAGAAACTAGTACTGGGAGTGCAAATATGGATAAAAAAAAATGCCAAAAATGGAATCAACATTTTGAAATACCTCGCGAAGTGAATGGAGGTGTGATGTGATAGACGTCGCAAATGATGTCAAGATGACACAACGATGACGTCAGCAATATCCTTCGGGCTCCAGATCACGTGAGACACACGTGGGCATGTGGATCTCACATGCGGCAGCTTGAGGTGGCGTGAGGGTGCGTGAAGGGTCGTTTGGTGGGGCGGTTTGGCTTGTTGGATTCCTCGAGTGACAGAGAACCTTTCTGTGCTTTTATATTGTAAAAATAACACTAGTGACGTATCCGAAATTGACTTACAACTTATGAGTGAGTCTGAGACGGCGGCGTGAGGTGGAAGTGTTTGGTGGCAAGTCTATTGAGGAGCGAACACGCCCTACATGACTGGCATTGTGTTGACTATGAGGAGTAAACAAAGCCTATTAGGTTGGCGTTGCCCAAAAAAAAAAAAATCTTCTCAAGAAGAGTTTCTCAAGAAAGAGGCTTTAATACCAAGATAAGAGTAATGCAGAAGAGAGAAGTAGAGAAATTATGTATATTTCGATGTGTCGTAAGGAGGAACGGTAGCATTTTTATAGGCTTTGGTTGACTATTTATAGTACTAAAATATTATATAATTATAGATATCTAGAAAATCGTAAATAATATAATTATATCTGACATTTTGAGTGCTTATTTTTGTATAATTTCTAATTTAGTGGAGGCATCTAGGTTGCTTTGATCTTTCTATGAATTGCAATTTATTTCGGAGCAGAGTAATATATATGGAGATTCTTAGTTCTCTTTCTAGACTAGTACTCACACTGCGGCGATTGTGTTTCAATACCTTGGCTATCTTATTCTCCTTAAAAATGATGGCAAAACTTAGCTTGCTCAGCAAATGAGAGAAGACAGAACACACTGGAGAAAATAAAAATCTCGTGTTTTAAATGAGATTGATGAATATATGGGAAGCAAACTTCCGTCGATCATTGTACGACCGATTGCTGCCTTACTGCCGATTCTAAATATTTCTTGCACTTAGGCCGCTGTCCGTTCATTGTTGTGTTATTAGTTTTGATTCGTGCTGTTTTCAAGAGAAGCATATGGCTTGACGAACGAGATTGATCAGGTTTTTTGTAACTTCCTTTTGTTGATCACGGCTAATCAACAAATTGATTAAATTTAAAAACACCAATTCTAGCCCAAGAGTTACTTTCTCCATGACTTTAACAAGATGAAAACGCATGCACCCTCATTAATCAAGTTCCGAAGAGAACTCTCTTCGACCAAGAATGTGCCAAAAGGAAGGCATGAATATTCATTTAATGATCATCAAATAGTCCCAGAAGAAAAATAAAACAACTGAGGGGGGCAATCCTTAGAAGCTTGAACTTATACTTCATAGATTGAGAAGGGTCCCTTGAGCTATGCTAGAAAGATCTATGAAAAAAAAATTAGCAGCAAACTCAGCTTATGATGTCATGGGGCATGCCAGCTTGGGCTTCGCTGTTGATGTAGAGGAGACATGATCGATCCAATGTGTTTCCATGATTTTCCCTTCGTCTCGTTCTCGATTTTGCATCAAATTTCGACAACATTAGCACTTGATCGAGAAGATGGCTTTGGTACGTCGCCATCACGAGTACGGGCATGATGATAGGACCAGCATGAGAGCGACGACCCGGTCCAGTAATGGGCCGGGCCATCACAAAACTGGGCTGGGATAGGTCCGGCCAGGTACAGTAGTGGGCCAGCCCTGGGCCTGGCCCGGCACGAATTTGGCCACGGTTTCTGATGCTCTTGCTTTTCGTACTCCCCAACGGAGTGGAAAAAGCATTTTCGCAACTTCCGCTTTTCTTTAAATGGAGTGGGGCCGAAAGAGCCGAATAAAGCCGTCGACTGAAGCTTCGGATATATGAAGCTCTGCCACCAAAGAAAGGCACGAGAATCATCCATCCGAGCTAGCGCCCGTTTCGTTCTCGTCTTCTTCACCCCACGGCACTTCTATAAAAATCCTCGGATGATCACTCACGAGACAAGTACAGAAACTCAGACCATTGTCCATTCACATGGGTGTCTTCAAATTTTCCCGAAGACCACTCGCCGTCCTTAAAAATCCAATGTTGGCCCACTAGTTTCGTCCATGGCGCTCATAACCCTAGACTCTACAGGACTAAACGGCCCGTGCCAGCTGAAGAACTTGCCTATGTCGAGGAATCTACAAGTAAAATACCACTAGAGGCCTACAATTCTTGGACGTAGACCACATTGGTCCGTCAGTAGGCGAGTCCCCCACTTCAGACTCATGCCGGCGGTGTCCATGAATCCGTCAAATATACTAAACTTAATCTGAATCTTCAGAGCTGGTGAGATTCACGTAATATCCACATGCAATTCATCATGTTCAATAATCCAAATTCAGTTTAGCACGTGTACTAAACTCATATGATAATTCCTCCCTTTTCACGACAGGGAAAATTTGAGAAACTTAATTAACGTTATATTAGTAGTTTTGTCTTCTCAGTCCAAAAGGGCATCTAGCTGCTATCTAGAAGATCTAGAATTTTCGACAAGGACAGCTTTGAGGGAATTTTAATTATAAGTGTTGTACAGTACAAAATCTTTTAGGGTACGTTTGGTTGGACTTTTGGAGAAAGCCATTGGAAAAATGCAAAGGATTTTAGGTTGAGGGGACTTTTCGAATGCAAATTGTGTTTGGTAAATTACAATTTAAAAGTCCATTGTGAAGTATCTTTGAGCAAAATGATATTTGGGGCAATTATACTTACAAAGGACTTTTGTGATAAAAAAATATAATAAAAAATAAAAAATTTTAACTAGCAAGGGCAAAGGTCGGGAGACCCTCGGCGAGGGTTGCCATACGTCGGGCGAACCCCGGCGAGGGCGCCAGATGTCGGGCGACCCCGGCGAGGGAAGCCGACGTCGGGCGAACCACGGCGAGGGCGCCGGACGTCGAGCGACCCTCGGCGAGGGAAGCCGGACATCGGGTGACCCCGCAAGGGCCGGCTAGATGTCGGGCGACCCGCCGCGACCTAGATCTGGGGCGGCGAGGTCCCGCGACCTCGGCGGGAGGCTGCCGGACGTCGGGCGACCACGCTGCGACCTAGATTTGGGGCGGCGAGGTCCCGCGACCTCGGCGAGAGGCTGTCGGACGTCAAGCGACCCTGCCGCGACCCATATCTGGGGCGGCGAGGTCCCGCGACCTCGCCGCCCGGATCCGGGTCGCGACGAGGTCACGCGACCTCCAACGACCGCCGTGACCCAGATCTAGGGTGGTGAGGTCACGGGAGGACCTCGTCGCCCCCGAATCTGGGTTGCGGCGAGGTCGTGCGACCCTCTCCGTCCTCGGATCCGGGTCGGCAAGGTCGCAGGAGGTCGCGCAACCTCGCCAACCCGGATCCGGGCGGCGAGGTCGCGCGACCCCACCGCGATCCACCGCGATCGCCAAGCCCCAGACACGCACCACTCCCCGGCGACGGTCGCACCCCTCCCCGGCGACGGTCTCCTAGGCCACCGCGACCATGCCAAGCCGTCGGTGGAGCTTCAAGCAACAAGTCCTTCAACAGAGAAGAAGATGAACAGTACAATAGGATAGTTTTAGAAGAAAATAAAATGATGAGGCTCCGTTTGGGAACAGCTTTCCCAAGGGCCTTTGAGAGGCTAAAGGCCTTTAAGCCAAATGTTGAGTGTTTGGGAACTTTTTTTTACTTGCCTTTGCCAAATGCAAAGCCTTCCCAAGGCTAAAAGCCCAAGGCAGGTTGAGGGCTGCCTTGGGCATTCTCGGAATGCTGGCCTTGAAGATAATGAATATTTTTCTTCCGAAATTGTCCTTGTTAATTTTTGTTTTTCTGGCTTTACCTCGATTACTGTTCATCATCTTCATCCTTCCCTTCTCTTTACTGAGAACACGGCCAGCATCTACGCGCAATCGCCGGTGAAGGACAGGTGGTTCGGCGAAGGGCAGGTGGTTCGGCTAGGGTCCCATGACCCTTCGACGAGGGTCGCCGCGCGGAGGACGCCGACAACCCAGATCGTGCGCAGATCTGAGTCGCGACGACCAAATCGTGAGTGCCGGCAACCTCTGCGGCGTGGTGGGTCACACGACAGCTCGACAAGGGTCGCGGCAAACGAGATCTCGCGATCTGGGTCGTCGCGACCCAGATCGCGAGATCCCGATCGCCGCAACCCTCGCCGAGCCGTGTCCTCTGCACGGGAACCCTAGCCGGACGCTGCCCTTTGCCGGACAACCTAACCTTCACCGCGCCACCTCCCCCTGGCCGGACTGCCTACCCTTTGCCAGCGGTAACCAGCAAAGCCTTGGTCGGCCAACTCTCCTTTTTTCCCTCTTTTTTAATAGCAAAAGCATTTTGCAAATTTAATTTATCCAAACACTATTTTACTCAAAGATACTTCACAATGGACTTTCACAAGTACCATTTACCAAACACAATTTGCATTTTGAAAAACTCATTTGACTCAAGTATCTTTACATTTTCTCAAGGACTTTTCCCAAAAGTCTTTCCAAACGCACCATTGTATGCCGAGAAAGCTGAAAGCCCAAGGCACCCTTGCACCTGTCTTGGGCTTTCAGCCTTTAAAGGCCAACTTTGGCCTAATGGGAATTGCAAAGTAGTTCCCAAACACCCCAACTTTGACCTAAGTATCTTTAGAAGCCCATAGCCCCTTTGCAAAACCAATTCCAAACGCACCCTTAGTCTCTTTATTCAAGAAAGCTGTTTTTAAATTTAACACGTTTTTTTTTATTATTGATTTTATCTAGTTATAATAACATAATGAAAAGGATTTCTTTCTACATGAATGAATTAAATTTGCCGACCATGATTACTTGACTCTTGCCGTTGCATGTAGCAATGCAAACTCGAGAAGATTTTTCGATTTCAAAAAGTTGATACTTTATCTCTAAAATGCCTCTAAAAAGTGATATTAAAACATTATATATAAATCATTCCACATTGATAATACTTAACGATGTACACGTATATAAATTTTTTTAAGTCTATCAAATAAATAACTAGCTTTCAAACATTAGCTTTCTTGGGGATTATTATGTGTATATTTTGAATTATTATAATTTATTGAGGGAAAGTGTATGAGGGAGTGGTACAATACATTTTTAATCTGACACATATTTTTCTACCAAGACTTTTATCTAGTTATACTAACGTAATAAAAAAGATTTCTCTAAATGCGAATGAATTAAACTTGCTACTTACGTAAATTGTTAAAAGTTTAACAACATGAGGGAGGAGAAATCAAGAGCGAGGAAAAGTTCTTCACTAGTGTTTCTTGGCGGAGTAGGAGACTTTTGTTCCTCACGCCATTGCACGTACCAATGCAGACTCAAGATGATTTTGATGTAAAAAAATTGACTTCTACTCTCTAGAGAACCCCTGCAAAGTAATATTAAAAGATTATATATAAGTCGTCCACATCGATAATTTGTAAGAATGTGCGTGCATTTATAAATCTTCAAATTTATTGACTAAATAATTAACTCTCAAGGAAGGACACTTCAAGAGATTATTGTTTGTAAAATTAAACTTATAAATTCTTATGGTCTTTCTCCAAAAAAACTAGTTTTTAATTAAAACCTTTTACCGTGACTTTTATCTAATAATAACCTTAAGAAAAAGATTTCTTTTTATGTGAATCGCTTAAATTTACCATGTGCATAAATTAAATTGTTAGAAATTTAAAAACTAGGAGGCGAAGAAATCAAGAGCCAAGAGAAATTCTTCACTAATGTTTCTCCTACTCGCCTTGTCTTCTTGCCATGTTCGGGATACTGGACAGGAAATTTCTTGATGCTTAAAAGGTCGTCCATTGTATGGAAACAGGCCACTGTTTATTTTCCTCTCTCCCCTTTCGAAATCATTCTTTTTTTTTGGTAAAGTTTTCGAAATCATTCTTTATTCTCTCTTTTCACATGTTCTTTTTATCAGCCCTCGAATCACTGCGTGCACTTGGGTTGTCAGACTTAGGGTTCTTGATTTTCTTTTGTTCTCTCCTGCTTTTCTTTATAGAATCTTGACTTCTACCTGACTCTTCTGCAAATTGAGGTGGTTGTTGTTGTTGGCTAATTTTTCTAGTCAACTTAGATGGTGAAGCCAGTTAAGAGATTTCAACATACATTTAGAGAGTGCTTGCAAAATTTTCCACATGAAAGTGACTTGGGAGTATTCGGGCATAATTTTTATGAATATCATTCCTTAATTCAAAAGGTTTTTCATGATTATTTATTCATGAATGTTTCACTTCTGCAAATAGGGTTTGCTTTTTATTAAGTGTGAACCATTTTGAAGCGTGGGAAGCATCGATTTCTCTCTCAAACATGACTCAAAAGGGAAAAAAATATTCACGCGACTTTTTTTCATAACTTTTTGAAACTTATATAATATTTGAAGAATTCCACTTTTTTCAAGATCAATATCATGTCAATAGTTCTACCCCTACGCTTAAGGTACCCATATGCAACGAAGACTTTGAATCGAATATTTAGGTTCCGTTCATTTCGCGGAAAATAATTTCCAGTAAAACATTTTTCAGATTTTTCAGCGTTCGTTTCACGATAAAATGAATTTCTTAGGGAAAATGTTTTCCATGAAAGGAAAAAAAATCTTCTAAATTACGGAAAATGTTTTCCACTTTTGAAAAGTGGAAAATATTTTTCTTACTTGATCTCTCTTATCTCACACATTTACAAATCATCACTTCCTCCTCCCCTTTCTTCTTCTTCTTTTTTTTTTATTTGAATTATTTTTAATTTTCTTTTTTTTTTTTAATTTGAATTATTTTTAATTTCCTTTTTCTTTTATATTTCTTTTCTTTTCTTTGTTTCTCATTTTCTTCTTTCTTGGCTAGTCGTCGGTCGTCACCGGGCGAATCTCGAGCTCGTCGATCTCAAGCTCGCACTTGTCGATTTGGCGAGCCTTGAGCTCGACGCTCGCATTCGCCAATCTAGGGAGCGGCGAGCCTTGTGCTCGTCGATGAGCTCGAGGCTCGCCAGTGGCCGGTCGCGGGCCATCGCCATGGCTGGCGAGATGGAAAACAAAGAAAAAGAAAAGAAAAATAAAAATGAGAAAAATAATAATATATTTTAAAAATTAAAAATAATTAAAAATCAATTTTTAAAAAATATGAAAAATCCATTTTAAAAATAAAATAAATGAAAAAGAGTATATGAAGGAAAAGATTTTCCTTACTAAACAATGAAAAATATTTTCCATTTCATTTCCAGGTTTCATCCAAACACCGGAAAATAATTATATTTTCTTGAAAAATGACTTCTTGGAAAATATTTTCTCGAAACGCCACATTTTTTGCGAAATGAATGGAGCCTTATTATATGATCTTTCTTCCACTATTTGATTGCGAATTATACCACTTCAATCAATTGTTCAAGAAGTCAATGACAGAAAAGTAAAAAAGGTACTTTTTACTCGATCCTAAACAAACAAGCCACGAAATAATTTTTTTCATACTTACCAACTCCTTTAGAAATGTAGTGGAATGGAAGAAAAGATCCATTTTTAAAAAAAAAAATGTAACAAGAAAATCATAAATAGATCTTCACTCCACGTTATAAGTTCACATATGATATTTAATTTTTGCTCTTTCTGTCGAAGGGTCTTCTAATGTGGTCCCTCTAAAAACCATTCACTGATTGTAACGTGATTGTAACGTTCTGCATTTCGTCCTAAATTTCATACAAATAGTCATAACATTCAAATCGTAGAATATACCCCTTTGTAATTTAATGGCTATCAATCTCGAGGAACAATTCCTGTAGGAACTCTAGAAGCATCATTAGCGTGTAAAAGAGTTTTAGTCTCAAAAACCAGAGAGTTGATCAAGTGTGAATGTTCTTTTAGTCCCTAGAGAGTATATCATTCAATCTCAAAGCTTAGTGACATTTTGAATTTTGGTGTGACAGCATGTGAATTGAAGAATGACTTTCTAACATGAACGGGGAAAAATTTTCTGGTCAAAATCGGACATGTGCTGCACAACCCATCAAGTTCTATCACCTCAAAGAAAGAGAAAAACATGTAGGTCACAATCAAATAAATAACATAGTTATTAACCATGCATGACAATACAAATCATTGCTTTGCATCTTGTCACTGGGTAAGGCATCCACAAATCCACAATATATACTAACTTAATCTAAATCGTCAGATTTGATAGAATCCACGTGAGACCAATATGTTATTTGTCATTTTCAATGATTCGAAGTAAGTTTAATAAATGTGCTAAACTCATTGAACAATTCCTCCCAGTAGCCCCTCTTGCACGGCATGAAAAGTTTCAGAAACTTCCAAAACTTTGAATTAGTACGTTGGTCCTCTCTTTCCAAAAGGACGTCCGGCTGACATCTAGAAGATCTAGAACTCTTTTTCCATTTATTAAGTTTTCTTTTGGCAAGCTAGAACTCCATAAATAGGAGCTTTGTTTCAAGGGTTTCATTCCTTTCTTAGTGATATAAACATTTCGAGAGAGATCTGCTCCTGATCATTCAGTTGGCAATGAGTGGTCTCAAGCACTTTGGCCTCCTTGTGATGATGATTGTTGTGATGTTTACGAGCCCAGGAGAAGTTGCACCAGCTCCAAATTTTGTCCATCATCAACTCCGTATGAAGATATATCCCCAACGTCTTTAACAAAGAATATGCAGCATCCTTAATTTCTTACTAAACTCTTGAGCTTAAAACAAACTGATATGTACAGCATGTAAACCGCAATTTTTAGTTTTTTGCCCTTTTCTTTTATAATGAAAGAATGAGTGATCTTGTTGTGAATTTTGCAGGAGACTCGAACATGTATGCTACCCTCGGAGTCCAGTGCAAGTGCTGCGACGGCAAGAGAGGCGAATGCAGGAGCGAGTGGGCGGAGGGGTCGTGCTCTAAACTGCGATGCTTGCCATGGAAATATCGCCATTGAGTTTCAGAATTCTACATTATCATGCGAGTAAACAGGTGACCGAATGCAGCCATGAGGTCAAATGGAAAGATATGGAATTAAGTTGATGTGCTATGTGCATTCTTATCTATCCATGTTAACTAAAACGTATATGTGACTCATTATGAAAATTGTGTACTACTTTTAATGTCTTTTGCACTTTATATTTACCCATCATGTCTGTTTTGCTCTTGAGCAATAAGTTTGATAACATGAACGTCATTATTCTTTTGTCCTATATTAACTCTCAACTCGATCTCAAACTTTTCCTCTACCTCTTTGAGAAGCGTGGGAGTTGAACTCCAGATTCGAAATTAAGCATCCTCACCACTAGGTGGGGAATCAATTTCCCTACTTTCCCCTTCTCATGTGGAAAGAGTAGTCACTGAGATGACACCAAATATTTATAGGAATGTCACTTAGGGTGCAAATGATAACATTTCTGTTCTATGAGACAATTTCTTTTCATAAATATTTCTTTTTTATTTCTACTTTTCGAAACAATCTCTGAGTAAAATAATACGTTTGGTAACTATATAAAATTTCTATTCTCGTAATAGAAAAAGAATAGGAATGTGTTTAGTGTTATTCACAAAATGAATAGAAACGCATTTGACTACCACCGCTAGCCGCTGCCAGTCATTGACTGCCACTCGCCACCATTGGTAGGCAGCAATGGTTGGCGGTCCATAATGGTGGCAGTGGGTAGTCGATGGCGGTGAGTAAAGGTCAGTAGTTGGTAGCGGTGGTGGTAATGGTGGCGGGCAGTGGGCGGGTAGGCCGGCAGGTGGGCGAGCAACGATCAGTGGCGGCTGGTGGTTGGCCGATGGCGGGCGGTAAGCGGGGGTAGTGACCGGTGGACAACAGCCCATAGGGAGCGGCAAGGAAGAAGAAAAGAAAAGGAGAATAAAAAAATGACTTATTTTTAGAAATTATCTTTTGAAGCAAGAAACTATTTTTATTTTTATTTTTTATTTCTATTCCAAATCTATTTCTCGGCTACTTTTCTATTCCGAGAAATAGAAAAATTAGTTGACATTACTAAACGGATTTCTGTTTTATTTTATTTTATTTTATTTTATTTGGAGAGTAAGAAAACAAAAGACTAGAGTAATAGAAACGTTTCCATGTGCTACCTTAAAGACCCAAAAGAAAGCGATTCACACTTTATTTATTGGCGTGGGTGTTAATCACTCACCGCCCTCACGAGTTCTAATCAAGTATTTCAAGAGTTCGTCATTGATATTGACTTTTGTTCACTGGAACAAACAATTAATTCGATGATTTTAGGGAGTTCCTTACATCTTTACTTTCCTTATTTTAAGGCATGATTGAAGCTGAAATGACAAGTTAATGGAGGAATTATAAGGTGTCATCGTCAAGCTAATTGTTCTGGCCAAAAAAATGCTAGTCAAGATCGATAAGCATCTCTTCACTCTCATTGCTAGATGAAAGCGCACAGGCGACGCGTGTGCCCTCATTAAACTATAAACATCTATCGTTGCTATCCAGTAGAGGCGGGCGGCTTCCATCGCCAGCTCATCACCCCTTCTCTTTTTCACGACCAGTGGGGGAAAAAGTCCTTTTAATGTTCTTGGGACGGCTTTAGGACACTAGGAATGGCACTCCTGCCTGGGTAGTCCTATGAAGAAAATCTTTTCAAGAACATGTTAGGGATGGGGCATGACGGGGTCCCTATATATCTAGGCCGCAGCCCTTTTAATGTTATAAGGTAGGAGTTATCCTTAAAGAAGGACACCACGGACGGCGGAACTGTCCTTAATAGTCCCAAAAGAGAAAAGAGCCTTTCAGGTTCTCTTTCGGAACATCATAGGGGCGAAGCAGGGCCATCGCTAAAACTCCGGGCCTGGCTTTTTCCTCATTCATCGTAACACCAACAATTCCATTTTTTAAGTTACCATATTGATTGAAGTATTGCAACAAAATTCCGATCAATTTACACTCAAAACATCTCTTGAAGCTATGGAGTTATATGCGGTAATCCACATTTATTAAGACACTTGTGCAATTGTCTGTGATGCAAACTTGCATTGCACAATAATTAAAAATTACTCGTACAGTTAGCTTTGCACTATCTTACATTAAGACAGAGAGCCAAACGTCAGTGCCCACCAATAACTCCCCCCGGTTCATCTCCAACAGAAGTTTGACTCTAGGACGGGCCATACCATGAGAGTGGAAATCCCGATTAGAGATTCTCTGAGATTTTCAACGAAAGGGCCAATAACGCAACTTCCAGATGCTCAAGACAAACTGGAAAGATTGATTGTTTTGACAATTTCTTAACCTTTACAGTAATGTTTGCCTGATCCAGCAACTTCTGATTTGGATAATAACTGCCCTGCAAGGTTCTGCAGATCCAAAGAGCTTAATGACATTTCCTAAGTCAAACGACCACATGATTGCCCATTACCATGAGGGAAATGGTTTTATGTCCCCAGTGTCCAGCATAACCAAATTTCGGGTATAGATGCTCTACAGTGAAGTAGATTAATAGGGCATATCATTCTTTTCAGATAATGGAGTCCTCCATGTTGTTCATCAGAGTTTCAGTAAGTTTCAGTAAGTTTACGTAGTGTTAGGATCATCCATTTCGATATATTGGGAACCTTTTCTAAACACAAACCCCCAGAAACACACGATGAGCATAAACTTAGCCAGCCATTGCTGGCTTTAGCAAGTACATTTCATCATCACCACCGTTATAAGTTAACAGCATGCACATTATTGAAGTTATTTTAACACAACAGGGCGATCCAAACTGCAGCAAGGTGGCGACCGGCCATGACCATTAAGGCACCGTGTAATCTGCAAAAGTCAAAGCAATGGGAGATCAAGAATTTAGGTGGTCGGAAACCATAGCAACTTTAATGTAGTAAAATCCATGTAAATGCGCATCAAGTTATAAGGGAGATAAAGGGAAAAAGACAGTCCCTCCCAAGAAACAACCATCTTTGTCAGCGTATTCCATCTAGTTAGATTACTTAGACACGATCAGCACCATTAAAACACATAAAAGGATGATCATCCCATAAGATTAGCAGAAGAAAAGGTTGCAGCGCTGAATAATTCACAACACGGTAACATACAACGCTGGATGCACCTGGAGACACAAGTTTCCAAACAAAAACTCTTCTGCAGTAAGTGAAAGAAGGCAAATCTAACCTCCACACTTGTACCCAGCGGGGCGATCAGAGAGGTTGCAGCGTTTCGGAATGGTGACGGCAACTTCAGGCTTAATTCCAGCCATTTTGGCCGTATTTGACAGCATGGCAGCACATAGGCAGCTCGGTTTCTGTCCTGTTCTCTTCACTTGAGCACAGCAGCTGCTCGACACGGGCGCAGTCTCATCCTGTGCTGCAGACATGCAAGGGGCCAGCTTAAAAGCCTCCCTATCGGGTGTTGAAAACTTGCCACATTCACCAGCCCCATACACCGTCTGGAGACCTGAAATGGCCAACATTGCAAAAAACACCAGAACATTAATTTGCTTCATTGGAGCTTCCATATCTTCAACTATGCATAATGAGTCTCAGCCTGCGAGATTTTATAAGAAACAAAAAGTTCTGATATGTGTAAACCACAATGAAAGTGGTGACAGCACTATTGAAAGATTGATTTTTCTTTATTTGACACCTACTCCTTCAGATATGCAGATATCGACCCACCCATATTGTTTAACCCATTGAAGACAAACAAGATAAAGTGGCTTCTCATAGTCTTTGCCACCATTCTGTTGCTTTTCCCATCTGGTGTGGGAAAAATAAGCGCTTGATGAGTAGCTGCCAGCATAGCAAGCTACAACATCAAGTACTCCTAAGCTACCCCACATTTTGTGCAAGAACCGTGCACTTGTTTTTGCAAGATTTCATTGAAAAGAAAACCAATTTAACATTATCATCCTGTGAAATCAATATAAAATTATTTAATGCTACTTCAAAACTACTGGCACTAGCACAAGTGATGGCAAGATTCTGAAACGAAATAGTGCGCGTGTTCAGTCCAATTCAGGTGTTGCGCCTTATCCTTAGGACTACACAACTGGGAGTTGATTATGAAGTAGAGCAGCAGAATGTAGAGCTCTGCAATTTAGAGAGCAACTATGTTTTAACAACCAGCATCCACATTGAACTTTATTGTTTATACATCGTTCTTATGAGTCTAACAAGACTCGAGGATCAATTACAAAGCTAAAACACAAGGAAACAAGATTGTTCTGAGACAAAGAGGGAAGATAACTATGGTAGGTAGGACAGAGGGTCTTTCGATAACTGTAACATGCCTTGAAGTGATTGTCAGTTAAATCTGGCAAAGGATGCCAAGCAGTGAATCCTTATCAGTCGGCTAAACCAAATCTCCCACTATCAACTGAAGTCATTAACTTTGTCTATGGATTCACACTCGTTTCCTAGCATCTTCGGTTGCATCAGCAACTTTTTCCACGAAAACTTTTTTTATTATTACTCAATAAATGTGTTGCATTGAATTGGCAATGGTTTACTACTTTCTGTACCATTAACAAACCCTCAACAAGATGCATCCACAACACCCAATGAACAATCCAACCAGCGGCTGGCAAGGCAGCCTTCACTCACATTTATAATCATATTGTTAGGGAAATTCCTTATGATTTTTTGAGGATGACAAAATAAATCAAAGACTACTAAATTTTAATGATTGAATAACTAGGTGAAAGATGCACAAGCTGCTATGTAGATGATAGAATGTGTAAAAAATATTGTCAAGGATTATACTTGAAAGAATCAAAAGAGGCAGACTTTAAGGATGAATTTGTTTAAACTTAAGTCCAGATTGTAAAGTCTCTTAAGATGAAACACACTCAGATTTTACATATAGAACAAGACATACGTCTAAAACGTGACAAGGTCCAGAACGTGACGGGTCTAAAACTTGATAGATTCAAAACGACACAAGTACAAAATGTGACAAGTTCCAAATGAAGCAAGTTTAAAACGAGACAATTTGACAAAACGTGACACAAGCCAAAAATATATAACGACTAATGATCTGATTTGAATTATACATCAAGATAGATTTGATTAACTCGATCTAATTGATTAAGAATTGGATCCTAAAGAGAAGAATTTTCTAAATGGAAAAAGTTTACTTATGAAAACCAAGATTATGTTTATATGAGCAATTAGAATCAATAGGCGATTATGCTTTTGTCACTCAATGGCTATCTAATTTTTTTAATACAGATCCATCCAATAGGTAAATTGGAAGACAATCCTCTAGATACTATCCAACAGCTAATTTGGAAGTGGATGAGTATTTAAGGAGACAAAGGACCGAGGATCAAGTAAGAGACGAAGCATAGAATCTAGAATTTCAAAGTCTAAGTGAACTTCGATCATACACTTATCTTTTATGAACTTAAACGTTTGTGATTGTAAGAGAAATACCAAAAAAGTGACTTAATGAGATAATGTGATCTATTATTGAGTGTTTGCACTCAAAGTTGTAAAATCTTGTTGATCATATAATTGAATCTAGCCAGTAGGATGTCAGCGTGAGAAAGTGGACAAATGCTTAATTAAGCCGAACCACTATCTGTGCGCAATTCTCTTATCTTTTATCTCTTTACTTATGTCTGTTGCACTATTACATGTTATCTTATAAGTATGTTCTATCAAAAGTCTATCTCTTAATCAAACTTAAAGTTTTAAATATTTAATTCCTCTTTAAATTTATTTTTGAAACACTTTTATGACCTATTTACCCCTTCTAGATGTTCATACTAGCTATGTCACATATATCTAGAAAGACGAAGCATGGCTCTCCTTCAAAATGCCAAAAAGTTTACAAACTCATATTTTTTCCCTGGAAGCTCCCAACACAGTCCACCATTAGAGATCACAAGTATTAAGATGACAAAATATTTTGTCTCTTATGATGTTTTAAAGATGACAAAATAAATCAAAGGTTATTAACGTGTTTAATGATTGAGTAACTAGGAGAAAGACGCACAAGCTACTATGTAGATGATAGAATGCGTAAATGATATTATCAAAAGTTATACTTGAAAGAATCAGAAGATGCAAACTTTAAGGATGAATTTGTTCAGACTTAAGTCCAAATTATAAAGTCTTTTTAGATAGAACATACTCAAACTTTATATAAAGAACGAGATACAAGTTCTGAACGTGACAAGATCCAGAACATGACGGTCCAAAACGTGATAGGTTCAGAATGACACAAGTACAGAACATGATCTAGAATGTGACAAGTTCAGATAGAAGCAAATTAAGAATGTAGCAGGTTCAGAATGAAGCAAATTCATAACAAGACAACTTGACAGAGCTTGACACAAGCCCAAAATGTATAATAGTTAGTGATCTAGTTTGAATTCTACGTCAGGATAGATTTAACTGACTCAATCTAATTGATAGACAAATGAATTTTGAAGATAGGAACTTTATAAACAAATAAATTCTACTTATGGAAACTAAGATTCTATTTGTATGGGTAATCAAAATCAACTGAGGATTATGCTTCTGTTATTCAACGGCTACCTAATCTCTTTGATACAGATCTTTCCAACGAGTAGATTGGAAGATGATTTGCTAGATACTATCCAATGGCTAGTTTCGAAGTGGATGAATATTGAAGGAGATAAAGGACCAATGAGTAAATAAGAGACGAAGCGTAGAATCTAAAATTTCAAAGTTTGAGCAAACTTTGATCATACACTTGTTTTTCATGAGCTTAAACGTTTGTGATCGTGAAAGAAATACCAAAAGAGTGACTTAGTGAAATAGTGTGATCTACCACTGAGTATTTGTATTCAAAGTATTCTTATTGATCATATAGTGGAATCTAGCCAGTGGGCTGTCAACGTGAGAAAGTGGACGTAGGTTTAATCTAAATAGAACCACTATAAAATTTGTGTGCAATTCTCTTATCTTTTATCTCTTTACTTGAGTCTACTGCACTATTATAGGTTATCTCAAAGGTCTTTTCCATCGTATAACAAATTTTGAACATCTATCAAAAGTCTATCTCTTAATCAGACTTAGAGTTTTAAATATTTTATTCCGCTTTAAACTTATTTTTGAAACTCTTTTATCACCTATTCACCCCATCTAGGTGTTCATACTAGCTACATCACAAATACTTAGAAAGACGGAGCATGACTATCTTTCAAAATGCCAAAAAGTTTACAAACTCATATTTTTTCCTTGAAGCTCCCAACACAATCCACCATCAGAGATCACACGCATTCGGATCTGGAGTCCTACAAGAGATGGAACTCTCCCAAGTTCATGTAGATAAACAACTGATTGAGTATAACTGATGTAAAACCATCGCTAATAAGACCAATTGATTAACATAATTAACCTTATATACCAGTGGACATGCACGGGACAATAACAAGAGCTCAAGTTGCACGTGACTGCATTGCACGCATTCCCCTGTTCGTGGATCAGAGCACAATTCGCATGATTATGATCTTGAAACTTCTATGACTGTATAAGCCCACAGAAGATTCCTGATGGATATCGATTAGAGGAATCGACAGAAGCATAACTGGCGGTCGATTTCCGCATTTCAGCAATTGCATCTACATATATTTAAGTAGTTGCTAAAATAGGACACTATCAGCTGAGTATCAAGCCATATCGCTCGACTTCATGCTAATAACATACATAAGCACCAACTTACCCAACACGCACAACAACCGCCCCCACCCCCGGGGGTCCCCTCATCCCCCGAATGGCCACCTACTCTTTACAATCCGTGTCCATCACCACGACGAACTAATCCAAACCCTAATGAGTAAAAGCATACAAGACGATGGATAGATATACGAAAAGCCCTGTGGGGACGAAAATCATGAGCGGCACGACTGCTGCGAAGGTGTGCAAGCTCCCACAAGCCAGAGTCCCAAGCTTGATCTGCACCACATTGATCAGGGCCAGCATCAGGAAGACGGATCCGCCGACTGACCCGACCCCGGACACCACCATCCCGAGCCGCAGCACATCCTGATTGATCCGAGCGATCAGTTCCCGAGGGTGGTAGCTCGGAGAGTGCGTGTTCTGGATAGCCTGATAGCCAAATGAAGCAAAAATAAATAAATAAATAAATAAAGATGAAATCTTTGCTTAGCCTTAGATTCGGCCCTATCAAGACCAAGAATCACCAATCCAACTAAACTTCATCGGATCTTTTCGCTCTCTTCTTTTCTCATCAACATCATTAGCACACTCGATTTCAAAAGGCGCAGAACAAGAAATGAGAAGAGAACCACCACCGCACCTGCTTGAGGGCGAGAGCGACCACGCTGGAGAAGAGGAAGGAGCCGAAGGAGAAGACCTCGAAGGTGATGAGGTCGCGCTTAATGGCGGGGCCGGCGGCGCAGTGGGGGTCCCGGTTGAGGGTGTTTTTCGGGTCCCACGGGTTCCAGGCGAGCCCGAGGAAGAGAGCGAGAGTGAAGAGGGAGTTCACGTGCACCAGGCAGTCGAGCGCCGTCACGTGGATGCTTGTGTTGGAGGACATCGCCGGGTGATCAGGGCGGTGAAGAAGGGGGAAGGAGGAGGCTGGTGGGGATTTGACCCATGTTGGCCCTTTTTCTTCGGGCTCAAAAAGAAAGAAAGCAGACAGTAGTCGTTGTCGTCCCTGCTCAGTTGGACTGAAGTCATTATCTGAGTCTACGGATGCGCAATCCCTTCTTCCTAGCATCTTCGGTTGCGTCTACATCTTTTTCCACGAAACCTTTTTCTATTATTGCTCGAAAATGAGTTGCATTGAAGACGGCGAGCGTGAAGAGGGAGTTCACGTGCACCAGGCAGTCAAGCCCCGTCACCTGGATGCTGGTGCCGGCGGCCATCGCGGGGTGATCAGGGCGGTGGAAGAGCTTGAAGGCTTCGCTGTGGTGAAGGTGAAGTAGCAACGTAGGTGGCTGATTTGATCGACGGCGTCCATTTTTCTTCGGGCAGGTCACCAACTTCCTTCATTTTCCGGCACTGAGCAGCGTCAGCCCCATGCATGATCTTATGACTTTGCGGAGACCTGTGTAAGAAAGCAGACAGTAGTCGTTGTTGTCCTGTTTGTACTCCATCGGGACGAAGCACACTTAATATTCTTTCCTTTAATCTAAGATTTTCATTGCCGTTCGGGTCTTAGTAAAGCGATGGCAAATGAAAGAAGAGAGACAAAAAAGATATAATTTTATATAAATGGACAATATTGCTAAGAAAGCGACTTTATGCAGGGATTAGGTTAAAAGAACGTGAAGAGTTTGAGGGTGATTTTTAGGGTTTATTAATTTCTATCTATATTTTTTGGACAAAATTGCCCATATTCCGACCACTGAAAATGTTACACTCTCGTTGGCCAATGAATATTTTGGCCGGCCGGTAAGTTTAGGTTCTTATTTGAGACTTGTTAGTCATTTCGGGTCCTTATTTAGGACAACGGCCACTTTGAGTCATTATTTAAGAAAATATGCTCATTTTAGATCATTATTTGAAATTTTCCCTATGTGATGTTTTATGAAATAACAGTCACCTTTGGTCAACAGTCAATTGTCGATCAACAGTTAACTGTCAATGCTAAAATTGCTTAGACGCGGCAGAAGACATGGCAAGTGACAAGGCAGTAGATGTGGAGGTGATGTGACAGACGTCGTGGCGGATGACGCAGCAGGTGACGTTAGAATGACACAACGGTGACATCAGCAATATCAGTTGAACTCCAAATCACATGAGACGCATGTGGGCACGTGGATCTCACGCACAGTAGCACGGGGGCGCATGTTAATTAATCGATTACGATAAATTGGATTGGATTTTGTAGTTTTTTCTTGTGCAGTACCTGTTATAGATAAAGCCAAATATTTGTTTTTAGGGGCTTTTTTGTCTTTCTATTAGATTTCCTTTTAGGTTAAAAGTGGTACCTATATATTAGCGATGGCAAAACCCTAGCCGTCACGACGCCGAAAAAGGAAATAGAGAGGCAAGAAAAAGAGAGAAAAAAAGTGAGTTTTTCTTGATGAGAGTTCTCAATCTCTTTGTACCCCGATCTTGAGAGAAGATCGTCGTTGTATTCCAACTTTTTCGAAGTCTAGTGGATTCGCAGAGTGCCTCCGCGCGGAGACGTAGCCCAGGTTTGGGTGAACTTCGATAACAAATTTTCTGGCGTGTTCATCCGATTTCCGCTCTTTTATTACTATATTCGTCCGGAGAATTGTTTGCGAGTGTTATTTTTCTGAAATCGACGTGCGATTTCGTAACAACCGGTATCGAGCTTGGGTTGGCTAATCGAGAACATCGAGGGTTTTCGGTGACGTTCGATTGAAAGCAAACGGGATGGCGAAGATAAAATCAGAATCGATAAGTTCAATGGAGAGGATTTCGGATGGTGGAAACTACAAATAGAGGATTATCTTTATCAAAAAGATCTCTATGCACCACTTGAGGGTTGGAAACCCGAGATGGCGGAAGTGGATCCGACAGCGAGGCCGGATGGAAAATTCTTGATCGAAAGGCGTTAGGTGCGATTCGTCTAGGGTTGACGAAAAGACAGGTACCACATCGCGAAAGCAAAAACTGCAAAAGAAGCCATGGATATTCTAACAAATATTTTTGAGAAGCCATCCACATCAAATCAGGTATTTTTGCTGAAAAAACTGGTTAATATGAAGTTATCTGATAGAGGTTCTGTGGCAGAGCATATTAATAGTTTCACGCAGGTCACGGGTCAATTGGAATCCGCAGGCATAAATTTAGATATGAAGCTTCAAGCTTTATTATTTTTATGTTCTCTTCCGTAAAGCTACAAATACCGCGGTGCGGGAATTTCGAGCACCATGAAGGATGATTTAACTCTTGATGATGCTGTGAGTAGTATCATGGATGAAGAGATGCGAAGGAAAGTCTCGGTGGAGATAATCTTTTTGCATCTACATCTTCAACGGCACTTGCGGTGGAGAACCGTGGAAGAAGTAAAAGTAGAGGAAATTTCAGCGGTCGTGGCGAGATCACAATCAAGGGGTAAGAGACGGGTTGCAAAAGATGAGTGTTGGTTTTGTCACAAAACCGGACACCGGAGGTTTCAAGTGTGAAGCCTACAAAAAGAAGCAGCAAGATGAGAATCAAGGTGCTAATGTAGTTAGCGATAAATCTTTGCTAGATAACTTGTGTTTGTCTACGGGGTTTGATTTGACAACGAGATAAATGGTTTATTGATTCGGCGCTTCTTTTCATTGCACCTCGCAAAGAGACATATTTGATGATTATGCCGGTGGAGATTTTGGACAAGTGGTTGTGGGAAACGGCCACATGTGTCCAATTGTTGGGAAAGGAACCGTGACTGTGAACATCTCGGGTGGAGGACATCTAGTTTTGCGTGAAACTAGGCATATTCCAGAATTAAAGAAAATCTGATTTCAACCAGTAAACTTGACCAAGAAGGTTTGGTAATAACCTTTGGCTGTGGAGAGTGGAAGATAACCTCGGGGATAAGAGTAGTAGCAAAGGGAAAGCGTACGGTACACTTTACCTTCTCCAAGGAGACAATATCGTGATATAGTTGCAACTACAATGGCTACGAGTAATTTATCTACTCTTTGGCATTATCGTTTGGGACATCTTGGTGAAAAAGGTGTAAAGCAATTACACTCGAGGAAATTACTTCCGGGTTTACAAAAAGTTGAGTTAGATTTTTGTGAGAGTTGCATTTATGGAAAACAGAAGGTTGTTAGTTTTCAATTGAATGGGCAACAAAATAAAGGCCAGAAGCTAGAGTTGGTTCATACCGATGTATGGGGACCGCTCGGGAACTCTCTTATGGTGGTAAGAGATATTTTGTCACCTTCATTGATGATGCAACAAGAAAGACTTGGGTCTATGCTCTTAAAGAAAAATCAGAAGTATTCGAGATGTTCGGGATGTGGAAGACTATGGTAGAAAAGAAACAAAGTTATCGATTAAAGCTTTGAAATCGATAATGGTGGTGAATACACAAGTAAAGAATTTGCAAATTATCTCGAGTCGAGAAGGCATACACGGGCTAAAGACTGTTCCTAGAACTCCTCAAGAGAACGGTGTAGCCGAAAGAATGAACAGGACTATTCTAGAACGTGCGAGATGCATGAGACTACACGCGGGTCTCCCGCTACACTTATGGGCTGCCACAGTTGATGCAGCCTGTTTATCTTATCAACGAAGTCCATCTAGTGCGTTGGATGGAGAAATACCACGAAGCGGTGGTCGAGTAAGAAGATTAATTATTCACATTTAAAGGTGTTTGGTTGTATTGCATATGCTTTGATTGACGGGGAGGATAGGAAAAAGCTTGATGCTAAGTCCCGAAGTGCGTCTTTATCGGATACGGTGGCGACGAGTATGGTTATAGACTTTGGGATTATGAGAATAATAAAGTTATCCGCAGATCGCAATGTGGTATTCCATGAAGAAAAGATGTACAAGGATCGTCGACGAGACAGAGCATGAGAAGGTAGTACAATCGAATATGTTGAATTAGACACAATGCCCGTGAAGATGTTTCCGGTAGATCAAAGTTCACCCGAAAGAGAGGTTCAAGATGAGCCTATTATCAGTGAAGAGGTAGTTCAAGAAGAACGCAGTGATTCGGAACAAACGAATGACCTTGAAGTACCTGTCTTGAGAAGGTCTACACGTGTGAGAAAGCCAAAGGTAATTTTTGATCCATCAGCTAATACTTGTTCTAAGTCATGTCTTATATACGATTCGGGAGAACCGGAAACTTACAATGAGGCAAAGGCAGACACGTCTCACTTGCGGTGGGAGTGTGCTATGAAAGACGAGATGAGCTCGTTGCTTGTAACAAAACTTGGGAGTTGACCAAGTTGCCCACAGTAAAAAAGCTTTATTAAACAAATGGGTGTACAGGATTAAGAATGAAGCAGATGGTAGTATTAGATACAAGGCGAGACTTGTAGTTAAGGGCTTTTCTCAAAAAGAAGGGATCGACTACTCCGAGATATTTTCACCGTAGTGAAAATGACATCAATTAGAGTTCGCTAAGTATAGTTGCAGTGGAGGATCTTTATCTTGAGTAGGTTAGACGTAAAAACAGCGTTTTTACATGGTGACTTAGATGAAGAATTATACATGGCACAACCTAAGGGTTTTGAAGTCAAAGGTAAGGAGCACATGGTATGTCGCTTGAAGAAAAGCTTGTATGGCTTGAAACAAGCTCCGCGACAATGGTACTTAAAATTTGATGGTTTCATGCAAGAAAAGGATTTACACACCGTGAGTCCGATCACCTTGTGTTTATTTTCGCAAATATGATGATGGTGACATTGTGTATTTATCTTTATATGTGGATGACATGCTGGTGGCTAGTTCCAATATGAAGAGAATCGTAGAAGTGAAAAAGATGTTATCATCACGTTTGCTATGAAAGACTTGGGAGAGGCCAAGAATATTTTAGGCATGAAAATCATTAGAGACAGGAAAAATAAGAAATTATGGTTGTCGCGGGGAAGACTATGTGAACAAGGTGTTAAAGAGATTTAACATGGACAAGGCAAAACCGGTTGCAACTCCTTTAGCGAATCACTTCAAACTTTCCAAGGATATGTGTCCAAGCACTCAGGCTTTGAAAGATGAGATGGCGGTAGTTCCATATGCATCAGCAGTGGGGAGTTTGATGTATGCCATGGTGAGCACGAGACCAGACATTGCACAAGCAAAGTGGGAGTTGTGAGTCGATATATGCGAGAACCTGTAGAGAGCATTGGAATGCGTTAAATGGATATTGAGATATCTAGCAGGTACTTCCAATTACTCACTTTGTTATAGTGGTACATCTCTAAAGTTGCGGGGTTATGTAGATGCGATCATTCGGGTGATCGAGATAGTGGTAAGAGTACCACTTTGGATATGTCTTTGTTGCGAGTGTACAGCAGTGAGTTGGGTATCTCAACTACAAAAAGTAGTTGCTTTATCGACAACAGAGGCAGAATATGTAGCGATTATGAAGCCTCCAAGGAAATCATGTGGTTACAAGATTATATGGAGGAGTTACATCGAAAACAGTCGGTAAATAAGACACCGTGGAGTGATAGTCAAAGTGCAAGTGCACTTAGCAAAGAATGCAGCTTATCACTCAAGGACTAGACATATCAAGAAGCGTTATCACTTTATCGTCAAGCATTGAAAGATAATGAATTAAAGCTACAAAAGATTGATGGCTCGAAGAATCCGGTGACATGATGACCAAGGTAGTAGACAGAGAGAAGCATATTTTCGTACTACTACCATTGGTATTACTCCATGTTGATTGATGAGGAGTATCGCAGAGGCACAAGTTTCACAACTACTATTTTTTGAAGAAGATGGATGCAAAGTTGCTTGGTGCTTGGGTATATTTGTCTTCAAGTGGGAGATTGTTATAGATAAAGCCAAATATTTGTTTTTAGGGGCTTTTTGTCTTTCTATTAGATTTCCTTTTAGGTTAAAAGTGGTACCTATATATTAGCGATGGCAAAACCCCTAGCCGTCACGACGCCGAAAAAGGAAATAGAGAGGCAAGAAAAGAGAGAAGAAAAAGTGAGTTTTTTCTTGATGAGAGTTCTCAATCTCTTTGTACCCGATCTTGAGAGAAGATCGTCGTTGTATTCCAACTTTTTCGAAGTCTAGTGGATTCGCAGAGTGCCCTCGCGCGGAGACGTAGCCCAGTTTGGGTGAACTTCGATAACAAATTTTCTGGCGTGTTCATCCGATTCTGCTCTTTTATTACTATATTCTGTCTGGAGAATTGTTTGCGAGTGTTATTTTTCTGAAATCGACGTGCGATTTCGTAACAGTACCTCGACATGACATGAGCGTGAAAGGGATTCAAGAATCAGTTTTCTTTTTATAAGGGCTAAAATCATTTATTTTAAGGGTCGTTTGGTGGCGCAGTCTGGCTTGTTGAATTCCTCTAGGGACAAGGAACCTTTTTGTGCTTCTATATTGTAAAAATAACAAGGGTAATGTGTCCGAAATTGACTTACAACTAAGGGGTGAGTCCAAGACGGTAGCGCGAGGTGGAAGCGTTTGGTGGCAAGTCCGTTGAGAGCAAATGTGACCTATACAACTAGCATCATGTCGACTATGAGTAGCGAACGCAGCCTATTCGGCTGGCATTGCAAAAAAATAAAAATAAAATAAAATATATATCTTCTCAAGAAGAGCTTCTTAGGAAAGAGCCTCTGATATCAAGATAAGAGTAATGTTGAAGAGAGAAGTAGAGAAATTGTGTATATTTCGATTGTGATAAGGAGGAATACAAGAGCTTATTCAAGTTGACTATTTACAATAATAAAATAGTATACAATCAATTACAATCAATCTTGATGTCTAGAATATTATAGATGCCCATAATATTATAGATATCCAGAATATCATAAAAATATCAAGAATATTATAGATATCCAAAATACTATAAATAATCTAATTATATCTAACATTTTGAATGCTTATTTCTTCATCATTTCTAATTTAATGGTGACATCTAGGTTGCTTTGATATTTCTGTCGATTGCAATTTATTTCGGAGCAGAGTATATATCTGGAGATTTTTAGTTCTCTTCCTAGACTAGTACTTGCACTGTCGCTAGTGTGTCAATATCTTGGCTGTCTTGTCCTCCTTAACATGATGGCAAAACTGAGCTTGCTCAGCAAACGGGAGAGGGTCGAACATAATGTGGAAAAAATACAAATCTCGAGTTTTAAATGTGATTGATGAATATATATGGCAAGCAAACTTCCGTTGATCATTGTGCGACTGATTGCTGCCTCGCAGCCGATTCTAAAGATGCACTTAGGCCATTGTCCATTCATTGGTGGTGTTATTAGTTTCGATTCGTGCTGTTTTCAAGAGAAGCATATGGCTTGAACAAGATGAAAACGCATGCACACCGAAGAGAACTCTCTTAGACCAAGAATGTGCAAAAAAGGGAAGGCATGAATAATCATTTAATGATCATCAAATAGTCCTAGAAGAAAAGACGACGATAACAACTGGGGGAAGGGTCCCTTGTGCTATGGTCGAAAGATTTTGAAAAAAAATTAGCAGCAAATTCGTCTTATGATATCATGTCAGGCATCTCAACTTGAGCTTCACTGTTGATGCAGAGGAGATATGAACGATCTTGGGAGTTTCCGTCAGTGATGCACAAAGATGGTAAGCAGCAATCTATCGCTTTCATGCACCGTTGATGTGTGGAAGATTTTTCCCCATTTCGATCTTGATTTTGCATCGAAGTTCGACAAGATCGACACTTGATTGAGAAAATGGGCTTTGGCATGACGCTGGCACGAGTCCGAGCATGATGAAAGGACTAGCACAAGTGCGATGATCCAGTTTGGCACGAAATTGGGCCAGGATAGGTCCGGCCCAGTAGTGTAGTGGGCCGAGCACAAACGTGGCCAGGGTTTCCAATGCTCTTGCTATTAAGGGCGAGTGATTTCACGTTTTGTACATGTTCCACTCGAAAACTATCCATTGGATTAGAACAGGTTCCACAAATTTTGAAACCCGGAACCTATCATATATATCTTGGAACCTAGAATTTATCTTGTCATAAGTTCCCAAAGTGTATTCGGTTCTATTTGTATTATTAATTAAATGATTATAGTGAATCATGACATTTAATTATCACCACAGATTGTTACATTAAAAGTTTCAATCTTAAAATGGAAGCTTAAATTAGTGGTTCCAAATTATATATTTCTCATCAAACGCCATGAAATACCACAAGATCGCATGAAGACATAAATGAAAATAACATGAATACTTGTTCCAAGTTATAAGTTATAGGTTTTAAAAACACGAAACCTATCCATCAAAATAGAAACAAGTTCTTCAATTTTTGAATCTAAAACCTACCCCGCATACTTTAAATTTAGAATTGGACAAGTTTTCACCAGTCCTATTCTCAAGTTGGACCGCTTCATAAGTTTCAAGTTTCAAGTTTTATCCTAAAACTATGTTCACTCCTACTTGCTATCCACTAAGTAGCATTGACATTCACACGCAACACGCGACACGATACGATACGACACGCTGACATGTCGTTTCTAAAAAAATAGAGAATTCCGACATGTTAAGACACGTTGTATATTAAATATATATTTATATATATACATAATAAATTATCATTTTTTATGCTTATTTCAATCAAATTAATTTGAATCAAATTCATAAATAAATAAATAAATAAGCCTAGAATGAATATACATTAAAAATATTAATCCTCCATTTATTAATATCATTCATTGTTTCAACTTAATAAATTCAACTATATTTCAATAATTCATAAAATTTGGAGAAAAAACAAGAGATCTATATTCTAGACTCGCATATTAGATATGTTGGAACATAAGAAAAAGAATTTAAGGGATGAATTGTTTATCACGGGAAGTGGGAGTTAGAAGAAAAAAAAAAGACTAGATTTTTCTTCTTTCTTTATTTATTATCTATATTATTGTGTTTTTTTTTTTTTACATATATATATATTGACCTCTCATTTATTGAATTTTTTAAAATTAACCTTGATATTGGAATCACGTGGTATATCAGAATTCTGACTTGAATGTCAAAAAGTATCAAGAAAGTTGACAAGATATTGGATTTTCCAACACATGTTGATTGAATGTTGGAAAGTGTTCAAGAATGTCGAAGAGTGTCGAAGAGTGTCGAATACATGTCGAAATATCAGACACAACACGAAGGTTCTTGGAGAATGTCGATGCTTCATAGGCTATCCATCATCGTTGCAGGGTGGAAACAGAATTTTCGCAACACCCCGCTATTCTTCAAATGAAATTGGCCGAAAGGGCGGAATAAAGCCGTCTACCGAAGCTCTGCCACGTTCGACCCAAAAAAAAGGCTCCGCCACTAAAGGAAGGTACGAGAGTCATCCATCCGGAGCTGGCGCGAACTCATTTTCTTCTTCTGAAGCTTAAAAGCTTGAAACTTGTGTCGTTCTCGTCTCTTCACCGCCGAGCACTAGTATAGAAATCCTCAACGGTCACTCATGAAATAAGTACAGAAACTCTGACCATTGTCCATTCTCAAATGGGTTTCTCGAAATTTTCTTGAGAAGTCCTTAAAAATCCGATCTTGGCCTCCTGGTTTCGTCCTCGACGCCCATAACCCTAGACTCTACAGGACTATACGGCCCGTGCCAGCCGAAGAACTTGCCTCTATCGCGGAATTGTCAAGGAAAACCCACATACACTGAAAAACCGGTTTACTGGGTTGAGAGTCCATCCGTTAGCGAACTCTGCTGACGATGAAAATGTGCACAAGACTAAGTTCTTGTTAAGCTTGGGATTTGTCGAGGGTTCAAATGACTTGAAACGGGCCCTCAAGGTGTTCCGTGGCAAGAGAGGAGAGCTTCAAGGGAGATTCGATTGTATCGTGAAATCTGGGTTGGCTCGGACAGATGTTCGTGAAATGATCAGAGTATCCCCTCAAATTCTTAGCCAGACGAAGGATGTGCTTCAGATGAAGATTGATATTCTTCTAAAAGACTTGTGGTATCCATTGTCAAGTTTGGTGAGACTTCCGGCTTGTCTTTCTTTTACTATTGAGAGGGCTAAGCTTAGGATTTCAATGTATAATTGGTTGAAAAAGAAAGGATTGGCTGATATTCTCTTGGCGTTGAGTACTCTAGTTGCATGCTTAGATAAGGCTTTGATTGAACAATATGTAAATTGCCACCCTGACGGCATTCGTGTATGGCAAGATTTGAAGAAAACAATTAATCATGAGTAAGTTTTCATTGCTTGATACTTCTGTCGTTTTAGTTCTGTTCGATGTCTTTGAGCTAATGCAAGACAATTATCAAATTGAATGAGGCTTTACTCTTTCTTAGTGTATCAGCTTATAACATGCACACGTAGACAAGGAAGCGTTGGATTAAGATAGGGGATGTGTTCTTTTGAGTTTTTATGTATTCACGCGCTAACGCTTCTAGATGGTTTGGTTGTCCCTGATCAAGTTTGTATGCTTTGCATGATAATTGATCCTTCCTGACAAGTGACAAGATTCAAGTTGCCAACATGAACCGATAATAACCAGATTGGAACCAAATCCATCCAATACAAAATCTGCAGATCCACCTGAGCCTGAAGCGACCTGAATATTAGATGGCCTGGATGCAAGGATATATCAAACCCGTGAAGGGTCTGGAATTTAAACCGGATCTGACTTGGATCTGAAAATGGAAATCCCTGGTAGAAATAAAACCGAACAATTTGAACCTGTACTGGTTCTGTGACTGGAAAAAGTAGAAATTAAACAACCTGTTGCTGAAACTGACCAATGCCCTGTAACGCGATGGAGAGCCAGTCCCTGCCAAGGGGGATATCATTTGGTTCACATTAGTCTTAGAGGCAAGATTAATTTCCTCAGCTGAATATTCGTAGTGACTCTATCTGCTTGCATAGACCGGTGGGGAAAGAGAGCGAGGGAGGGAGGCCCTTGAAATGGAGTAAACTAAGGTCAAGGAAATAAGAAAAAGTTGGAAGGAAACTTCTATTATAGTTATATAGAAAAATTGAGGTGCAGGAGAAACATTAGAGAAGAACGTGAAATGAAAAGCTTCCGAGAAAGTCCTTTCGAGCATCCAGGTTTGAATATTAGAAGAATGGTTGATGGCTTTACCCCGATTCTGCATTATACTTCCTTGATTATGCTTTATTCCATTATTAACCCAACTCAAGCCTCACCTAGTGGGAATAAACCGTTGTTTTGGCTGTTGTTAATGTTTGCTAGCCAGTTCAAGGATGAAAATGTGATTTGGTTGAAGCATGACAATAGTACGTCTGCACTAAGACTGTTAATTCTTCCATCAATTAATCTGGAGGCTTATTGAATCCTATAAGTGAATCTTCTCCTATTAGTATATACTATATATCATCACGCGCGTAAGCTTCAGTTAACTGTTTGCCCGAGGGAAATCCACTTTATTAAATGGGTCCTCCAAATCCTCATGCCTTGTAGCTCAGCTTTGTGGCGAATTTCCTATTGCTTTGACTGTTCTTGTCCATCTGTTCCTGTTTCTTGGTATGGCGGTCTGATTCTGTGCTGGTGGAATTGCTGAGAAGACTCCGATCGATGACTATCATTGTGGATACATTGGAGGTTTGATTGAAATTCTATATCGAGTGATACGTGCATAGTGTCTGGTTTATAGTATAGGATAAGGTCATTGCATAGAATTTATCCATCCAATTTGGTCCTGCAAGAGCACAATCGGTCGTACCCCTTTCGTTGCGGGTGATGGAAGGCTTTTGTTGAAGAGATTTGCTGCGGCACAAGGGATGTCGCTGGTATTAAATTACTTCACAAACATCCTTGTTCTTTAAGTCCTCATGTGCTTGAGTTTTTTTTTTTTTTTTTTTAAAAAAAAACTGTGTGCTTGAATTCTTTTGCAGGTCCTTGCAAAGTCGGAGACTGAACAATGTCTTCCATTGAGAACCAAATCACGAAACTAGTGACTTATCTGTCAATTTTAACCAAATTGTCTTATGTAAAGTTACCAAAGTAAGATTAACCTCTTGATTTGAAATCACTACTTATACAGTCTTAATAAGAGGGGGAAGGGGGAAGGGTTAAGGTGTTGAGTCTATGTCAATGTCATGTGACGAAACTTGGTTTGGCTTTAGCATAAATATAATTATTTATCTATCTTATCCTTTAAATCTCTTATTTTTTACGGTGGAAAAGTTGCTTTTTGAAGTGCGTTTGTTTTGTGAAAAATAAATATTTTGAAAAATGCTTTTCTAAAAATGGTTACTTGTATTGCGCTTTTTAAGGCAATAATTCTAGGCAGTCTAAAAGTTTAACTCTTTTGCTTAGGCTTGCCTATCGTAAAATTTGTGGTTAATATTATGAAAATCCCAAATTTGTATATTTGTGATAAATATATCACATTAATTTTTTGACATAAAAAAACTTCAAACTTATATATGTGTGATAAATTTATCCTCAATTGGTTTTTATTTAGATTAATACAATGAAAAATCACAAATTGTTAGATGCGGCTTGACATGTTGGGTAAATGAGAATCTTCATTTGGATTGTAAACAAAGGGTAAAATTCTAAATTGTTAAACTCATTAACTGTCACATGTTAACTAATCTAACAATTTAATGGATATTAATGAAGGATAAACTTGTCATAGACATATCAATTTGGGATTATTTAGGATTTAATCCCCAAAAATCTTATATAGAAGATTTGCGTGCTCGGCTTGGTTCGGGCTAAACTGGGCCGGGTTTCCTTATCAGAAGCCCTTGCCGAAGCCTGTCCAAGTCCGTGCATTAAGGTCGGGCCTACATATCAGCCAAAGCCCACCCGTGGTAAAGCTTTGGGCCGCACTGGGATCGGGCTCGGGCTCAACTCTTCTGCAGTAAGCGAAAGGAGGCAAAACTGACCTCCACACTTGCACCCAGAAGGGCGATCAGAAAGGTTGCAGCGTTTCGGAATGGTGACAGCGATTTCAGGCTAAATTCCGACCATTTTGGCCGTATTCGACAGCATGGCAGCGCATAGGCAGCTCGGGTTCTGCCCTTTTCTCTTCACTTGAGCACGGCAGCTGCTCGACATGGGTGCGGTCTCATCCTGCGCCGCAGACATGCAAGGGGCCAGCTTAAAAGCCTCCCCATCGGGTGTTGAAGAATTGCCACATTCACCAGCCCCATACACCGTCTGGAGACCTGAAATGGCCGAAATTGCAAAAAGAACACCAGAACACTAATTTGCTTCATTGGAGCTTCCATATCTTCAACTACGCATAATGAGTCTCAGCCTTTGAGCTTTTATAAGAAACAAAAAGTTCTCATATGTGTAAACCACGATGAAAGTGGTGACAGCTCTACTTAAAGATTGATTTTTGTTTATTCCACACCTACTCCTTCAGATATGCAGATATAGACCCACTCACATTGTTTAAACGAGTGACGACAAACAAGATAAAGTGACTTCTCAAAGTCTTTGCGACCATTCCGTTGCTTTTCCCATCCGGAGTGGGAAGAATAAGCTTTCGATGAGTAGCTGCCAGCTTAGCAAACTACCTGCACACAGGCACATGGCAAGATTCCAAAACGAAATATAGTGCGCACCAGCAGAATGTAGAGCTCCGCAATTTAGAGAGCAAATATGTTTCAACAGCTATCATCCACATTGAACTTCATTGTTCATGCATAGTTCTTATGAGTTTAACAAGACTCGAGGATCAATTACAAAGCTCCAACACAAGTAAACAAGATTGTTCTGAGACACAGAAGGAAGATAACTATGGGAGGTAGGACAGAGGGTCTTTCGATAACTCTACCATGCCTCGAAGTGATTGTCGGTTAAATCTAACAACGGATGGCAAAGGATGCCAAGCAATGAATCCTCAATTGCAACAATGTCAGTCAACTAGACCAAATCTCCCACTATCGACTGAAGTCATTATCTTATTCTATGGATTCACACTCGCTCTTCCTAACATCTTCGGTTGCATCTACAACTTTTTCCACAAAAACTTTTTCCTTTATTACTCGATAAATGAGTTGCATTGAATTGGCAAATAAATGGTTTGCTGCTTTTTGTACCTTAACAGGATGCATCTACAGCTCCCAACAAACAGTCCAACAAGCAGCTAGCAAGGCAGCCCCCACCCACATTCACCTCTTTTGGAAAATCATATAACTAGAAAGACAGAAGCATGACTATCCTTCAAAATGCCAAAAAGCTTACAAACTCAATTTTTTCCCTGGAAGCTCGCAACTCAGTCCACCAACAGATCTCACTTATATTTTTATCTGGAGTCCTTCTAAAAGACATGGAACTTTCCCAAGTTCATGTAGATAAAAAACTGATTAAGTATAACTGATGTAAAAGCATCACTAATAAGACCAATTCAATAACAAAACTAACCTTATATACCACTGGAGAAGCATGGGACAATAACAAGAGCTCAAGATGCACATGACTGCGTTGCACACATTCCCCTGTTCGTGGATCACAGCACAATTTGCTTGATTATGATTTCGAAACTCCTGTGACTGTATGAGTCCACACAAGATTCCGGATGGAAATTGATTAGAGGAATCAACAGAAGCATAACTGGCAGTCGATTTCCGCATTTCAGCAATTGCATCTAATACATTTAAGTAGTTGTCAAGAACAGAAAGGACAACTGTCCAATCCATATCCAACACTACGACGAACCAATCCGAACCCTACCGAGTAAAAGCATACAAGACAATCGATACATATACGAAAAGCCCCAGGGGGACGAAAATCAGGAGCGGCACGACGGCCGCGAAGCTGTGCGTGCTCCCGCAAGCTAGAGTCCCGAGCTTGATCTGAACTAAATTGACCAGGGCCAGCATCAGGCACAAGCATCCGGCGACCGACCCGACTCCGGACGCCAACATCCCGACCCGCAGCAACTTTCGATTGATCCGAGCGATCGATTCCGCAGGGTGGTAGCTCGGAGACCGCGTGATCCGGATAGCCTGATATCCAAAGGAAGCCAAAAAAAAAAAAAAAACGAAAAAAAATCAAATCTTTGCTTAGCCTTAGACCAAGAATCACCAACCCAACTAAACTTCGTCGGATCTTTTCGCTCTCTACTTCTCTCATCAACACCATTGGTCAAAAACACTCGATTTCAGGAGGCGCAGAACGAGAAATGAGAAGAGAACCGCTTCACCTACCTGCTTGAGGCTGAAAGCGACCAAGCTGGAGAAGAGGAAGGAGCTGAAGGAGTAGACGTGGTAGGCGACGAGGTCGCGCTTGACGGCGGAGCCGGGGGCGCACCGCGGGTCCCGGTTGAGGGTGTTGTTCGGGTCCCACGGGTTCCAGGCGAGCCCGACGAAGACGGCGAACGTGAAGAGGGAGTTCACGTTCACCACGCCGTCGAGCGCCGTCACCTGGATGTTCGTGCCGCCGGGCATCGCGGGGTGAGCAGGGGCGGCGGAAGAGCTTCGCTGTAGTGAAGGTAAAGTAGCAACGCAGCTGGGCGAAGACGAAAGGAAGCAGACAGTAGTCGTTGTGGTCTTGTTTGTACGCCGTAGGGACGAAGCAAAGTTAATATCCTTTTTCTTAATCTAAGATTTTACCTGCCGCTTGGTCTTAGTCAAGCAATGGGAAACGGAAGAAGAGAGACCAAAGAGGAAATAATTTTGCATAAATAATTTGCATTGGAAAAACGACTTTATGCAAGGATTTGGACAAGAGCGCCAATAATAATTATTCTTCTTTAGAAATCAATTTTTGACTAAAAAGATCTGTTTATTAAATTGGCCAAATGGTAGTTGATTCTATTCTTACAAAAGAATGATAGAAATTCATTTGGTAACTTTATTGTTCCTAATAAAAAATTTGAAACAAAATAAAAAAATTACTTATTTGTTACTGAAAACAATTTCAAAATCAAGATAAATTTACTTTTTTTCTATTTTCTTTTCTTTTTTTTTTCTTTTCCTTTCTCTTTTCTCTTCTTCTCCCTCGTTATCAGTTGTCAACCATAGCAATGGTCGATGACTAATTGGGTGAGGCCGAGGTTGCTTGAGGCTTGGCCTCACCCAAATATGGTGAGAACAAGCTTCACCATGCCAAGTCACTAGCTATTGTGAGACTCAACCTTGTTGGTGGGTGGGACTCGACCTTGTTAGGCCTTGCTAGGCCTCGCCTAGTTGGTCGTTGGCCACTGTGGCTAACGATTGGTTGGAGAAGAAAGAGGAGGAATAGAAAAAAAAAAAAGAAAAATATAATAAAAATATTTTAAAATTAAAAAGAATTCTAATTTATAAAAGAATTTGAGGTTTTACTAAATATATTTCTATTCGAAAATAAAATTTTTGACAATTATCAAACGCTTTGAATACTTATAAACTAGTCCAAGGAACATAATAATAATAATAATAAATCATTTCTAAACGAAAATTATTTTCAAGAACAAAATGATTACCAAACGCACTCAAATTGATTTTTTATTTATTTAGGATAAGTTTCTAAGCCAAACTATAAGTTTGATGACAATACGAAGTTTCTATTTTTGGGATAAAAATTTGTTTGATAACGGTATAAAATTTTTCCTTTCTAAGTGACAAGTGGGATGTGGCTGATAGGTGAGAAAGTTGGTGACGATTGTCCGACAATCGACAGGCAATGACGAGAGTGAATGGTGAAAAAAATTTTCATTTCACTTTTGTTTCATAAATAAAAAAGTTAAAAGTTTTAATTTTTGTTGCAAATCTATTTCTAAAATAAAAATTTAGTTTACAAATAAAAAATATGAAATTGCATTACTAAAAGATTTTCGTTTCAAACTTGTTCATGAGAATAGAAAAAAAAAAAAAAAAAAAATGCTCATCATGCTCATCCTTCAATTTAACAACATGCACCGGGGAAACTTTATCTTTTTATTGTTTTAAGGTTACCCGTAGTGTAAATTGTGGGCATTTGGTCTAGTGGTATGATTCTCGCTTAGGGTGCGAGAGGTCCCGAGTTCAATTCTCGGAATGCCCCCTTCCCTTTTTCATTTTTTGCCATCGTTCTCCGGAGGAAGCGTATGGAGGAGGGAAAACCAAAGAAATTCGTAAGTCGTGTTGAACACAGTAACCATCCGCCTCATCCCATAATGAATTTTCATCTCAAGCGACACCAGAACAGACACGAGCTCTTTTTGTGCAAATGAATAGTTTTGTTAATCAAACTGCTAAGTTCAGGATACAAGTGGAGAAAAGAACCCAACAACTAAATACCTAGTATAGAGCCTATGTAATCACACCAAATTACAGTGGATCGCTGTAATTTCCTCAAAGAAATCTTGAGCAGATTGGTTTAGCCTTTCTTGCACTCCAGGTCTGTGGAACTTGTGCTCAGCACCGGGCAAGACACGTCGGCTCCATTGCCTGATAGCTTTGGCTTCGTGTCCCCACTGAGATAATTCGTGAGGACCCGTTTAACTCCGAACCCGCGGCGGGGAGGCTTGCCATTGTTATGGTTGTTGCCGATAAAAGGAGTCCTCTCTCCCCTTATAGGGCTAATCAGGGGCGCCGGGGAGAAGCTCGGAGTGCTGAAAGCCGACTTGTAGGGAGTGCTCGAGAGATGCACCGAGTATGGCATGGATAACTTCTTCTTCTGGGCTATCACGTTAACGCCTGAGATCGGAGATAATTCGTCTGCATGTCTGGTCAAGTCATCTACATAGAGCACATCGTCTATACGTGCAACAATGTTGAACGCCAGACTCTCCAACACTCTTGAGTAGCTCTCAATAATGGATTTCCCCAGATCCTGGAAAGTTTCAAGTCTTATATTATTAGCAAAACAGCTCCTGATGGACAAAATTGGAAAGCTAAAGAAAGGTTTGAATTTCACTGCAGAGTAGCGAGATCGGAGATCATCACCTTATTGAATTGGATCTTGCTGGTGTCTAAAGCAGTTTGTGCAAGACATGGAAACCGCTGCTTCAAGCAAAGCAGCAGTCTTTCAGCTTTTTCTGCCAACAGTTCTCTCTTATCTCCATCTAACATTAGATCTTTAACCATCTCCCATGATGTCTTCGTTGTAGATCGGTTCGGATGAGTTGGTGGTCTAGGGTGAGATCTTCGTCGCCATACATACATTGAGGCTTCTACTCGGTTTGCAATTTCTAGCGCAACGTGCTCAGAAGACAGGTCGAGGCAATCGAGCAGGCATTCTGCAGAGAATTGGTCCGAAGTGATGTATCGATGAATGACGTCCCCCAGAGAAGTTCTCCCATGCTGAAAATAAAACCAGTCAATATGAGATTATTGGGACAAGATATGGCACAACAAACCGAATAAATATGCGGTTGGGTTATCAAGAAAGATCAGTTTGGTCATTTAGGACGAAGAACCAAAGAAGGAGCAACAGTATATTTTCATACCTTCGGAAGAGCTTCCAGATATGAGTCGGGAACTTCCATTTCTGCTAAGGTCATGCTGTTTATGGCCATTGCGGCCTTCAATATTTGGCTTGTGCATTCACGAGTGTGAGTTAAATGCTTTCTTGAATTTTCACTGAGACCACCCGGAGGGACACGAGGCACCGGGAGCCACCACTTCTCCTCTTGCCGCTGAATAGTCCTCCGAAAAGAGGCCGACCCTTCTGCATCTGAGGCTACTATGCCTTGATCGACGTACCAGAATTCTGTATCTGTGAAACTATCTAATATTTCCTGTTGAATGCAAAGTATTCAAGCATAAGAATAATTATTTCCTCATATTTGTCGTATGATGCTCCCAGTCATCAAAGAAACTCATCTTACAATAAGCATGTTGTCCAGTTTACGAAGAGCTGGAAGATTGATGAAAATATCCGCTCTGGGCCTGCAAGTCATGACCTACAAATGAAACGAAAAGCAGTATGAGAGGAAAGAATGATCTACAGCATATGAAATACTCTTTTCCTCCACCATCTGCTCCTCTGGTTCCAAGTCCAAATAACTGGCCGTAAATGGACGTACCAAGGAACAAGAAAAAAGTTGATTTAAGAAATTAATTTTTCCAACACCAGACCATTATAATTAAATAGAAAGTCGTATACTTGAGTACCGTAATGACTAAATTAAACTACATGCGGTTCTGAAATGAATTTTGAAAAAGTTCCTATATTTTGCCTAGTTGACAGACAGAGCAGAGAACTGTGATCTACTAACTGGGCAATCAGCTCTTGTTTTAAACACCAACAAAGGGACCTAAAATCTGTTGATTTTGTTGCCAGAAAGTTACAATCACAAGTATATGAAACCCAAAAACTCTAATAGCCGGATTAACCTCACTGAATATGAACTACTCCAGTGTTTCGAACCCAGTAGCAGAAATTTGAATTTCTTTCCCTCAATCTCTAAGTCAACAAGATCGAAAACAATTACACATTCAGAAGGGAAAAGAGTAGAATCAACTTACCTCAAGCTTGCTACCATCAGGAAATGTTTGACAAGAGGGTATCAATTCGACGATATGGTCCGCGACGCAAAGAAGCCACTCCATCTCTCTTTTCCACATCGTTTTCTTTTCAGAAGGCAAGCGTTCTAATCTCCAGAGTTGCCCGAAAATAGTTCCTGCCTCGTACGAGGATAAAATGAATAAGAGCACGAAAATTGGTCATGACCGACCTCAAGGAAATAACTTGAAGAAAAGAGAAAACGAAGAGTGAGGTCTCAGTACAAGTATTGAAGATAAGAATAGAAAAGGGCATACCGCATAAATTGGTGATGGCATTCGAAATGGCCAAAGCAGTGCAAACACCCTTTCCAGAGCCTGACATGTCCTCACCAAGCAACAATTTCGCATATCTCTCCTTCATCATGTCCAGCTCTAATCAAATCCACACAAAGCTGTTAGACCTGGGGCGGCTGAGCACTAGCCACCATATCCAAGCAAATACAGAGAATCTAGGAAATTTCCTCTGCTCTACTCAACAGTCATGGCAACAGATGGTAGCTAAATAAAGTCCAAAGTTTGAATTTTGAATTCTCGGCTTTTATCTTCACTGCCTCTCAGCAATTAGATAAGAAAAAGCACCGTAAAGAACAAAAGTGTAAAAAGGGGGTTGACAAAACTTCGGAACTAAACCAACCTGAAGGCTTTGAACCCAACTTCTTTAATTTCGAATCGTCGTCGTTTTCACACTTTTTGGCTTCATCGTCCTTGGCGGAGGAAACAGAGTTCCGGTGCAAATCAGCTTTTCCGATGGGCCAACCCAGCGGCGGAGCAGGCGACGAGCGCTCCCTCTCCTTCTCTTTCGCCTTCATTGCCTCCTCGGCCGAAGAGCTCTCGGAGCTCGATCTGGTCGAGCTCAGGCTGTCGGTGCTCGAGTCGGTCCCGGAGGAGTCCCGACAGTTCTTGCTCTTCTTCGAGCTCTCGCTCTTCTTCGCCGAACTTCTCATTCCGACGCGGGTTAAAGGAAAACAAGAGCGAGCGACGCCTTTAACGGAGAGGGACGCGGAAGAGCGGAATGCAGGCAGAGTTCACGAGGTTGGACACCGCTGCAGCCTAGTTTTTTTTTTCAAAAAGGGATCTTGGGCGGAAGGAGAGGGAAAATGAGAGGTCGGGGATTAATGGAGTTCATGGTTTTTCACGAAGCTGGCTTCTTGGGTTTGATTGCAACTATGTCTGCTTATGTTGTTGCTGGTCTCTCTCTCTCTTTCTCTCTCTTCTGTGGGTGCAAAAATTTGATTTTTAAAGCTGTGGAGAGAGAGGGAGAGAGAGAGAAAGGAAGAGGGGGTAACTGCCAAGTGCCACATGCGACGCCAACGTCTCTCTTCCGCTTTCGATCTCGGCGGATTAGACTAGGGGCTACGTTCAAATTATTAATAAATAATTGCAGACCCCATGTATAAATCCAAGACTGCGGCTTCGCTCTTGCAATCCCTCCACTTCCTCGGGCACAAAAGGGGGGAAATTATGTCACATCAAAAAACGAATTTTTTATTAGGTGTGGGGATTTAAGAAAATGAGTTCTTTCCGCTATTCTGGCATCATCAGATTGACCAATTATCGTAGTGGGAGTACTAGGTTCTTGAACAGTGAACGCCAACGCCACCCTAACCCTCAGACGAGTTTAAGATGATAAACAACATTCTTTTTTTCTTTTTTTTTTTTTTTTTGGGAGGGGGGGAATGCGAGGACTTGAAGAATAGTTTTGAGGGGAGCAAAAAGATCATTTAACAGGAGCGACTAGCATTAGGTGACCCAACCCTTACGACGTCACTGTGCTGTTCATGTTATAATGTTACTTCTTTCACCTACTGTTTTGACTTGAGGGCATTTTGTGTTGAGAGAGTATGCAAGTTTAGGATTAAGAGGGAGGGAGTCACTGGCTTATTGTTGGCATTGTGAGGCAACTTCAATTGTGCAAGTGCCTGAAACACCTACCTTGAGACGTATAATTTGCGACATTGTCTTTCTATCCAGTGGCCTGAATATGATCTTGTTTTATTCCTATTGCGATATAGAGTCGGATATATTCAAAGTATGGAGATGAGTATATGATAAGGGGGTTTGAAACTAGATAGATATGAATATAAGTAACTGATGATCGCATCGCAATTTAAAGCGATAATAAGGTCACTCTCGAACTAGAGACACTTGCCTAGCGACCCTTTCATGGCGTCTTTCGATCTTGGTTTGCTTTTTGCCTAGATCTACATATTATTATCATGAAATAAGTGATCGGATGCCAAGACATTCCAGGACTCTTTGAGCAGGGTACTAATTGAAAACGAAAGGGAACTCCAAGCAACTTCGCAAGCAATGGGAACCGGCACCAATCGGAACTTCCCAAAAGAGGAAAAAGGTCTCGTAACGGCTAAGGCAATGGAGTGGTTGACGACTTGGCATTCAAAAACAAACGAAAAGAAACAGAGAAAAAAAGGAGAGAAGGGCATGCCGATGAGTAGCCGTTTGAGACCGCAAAAAGGCAACGGCCGATTGACTTTTTTTAGGAGTGGAATTATTAGGGGGATTGCTTTTGGAGGGGGAGGTGAATCTATTCAAATTGCCCGTACACGCATTATTCAAACGTCCTCTGCATGATAAGATAAGATAAATTACGAAATCGACACGATCGGGCACGTGACACCAGCACAGGATCTTCAGGACCACCTCGGGCCGGTCCATCTGACTCGTGGGCTTTCCCGCTGCCCGCAGTTCGGGAGAATTCCCGTTTTTATCTGATTTGAATTCCTCTTGGACGTTCCTTGTTTTGCGCGGTCGTCCTCTTCTTCGCACCGGACGGATCCGAGGTATTATTTTTGCAATCGGGCAGGCTGACGACGCAACGGTAAGCGGCTGCTTTTCTTCCTTGTTTTTGGTGTTTGTGACTGGCAGACTTTTGTCGATAGCAAGACATTCTTCTACGGGAAAACGGCCCGTCTCGTACGTTTGAAGTTTGTCCACCGGCATGCTATCATCTCTTGGGTCTTTTAAAATAAGTCATTGATGTTTGGGCTATTCGTGGGATGCAATAGATCCCGTAAGTTCTATAAGGCGCCGCATGGATTTCCTAAGGTAGGTAATTTATATTAACTATAAAAGATGAAAGCCTACTAACCTAATTGAAAAGTTACTCATAATTTTTTTTTTGGTAAAAATTACTCATATAAATTATTTATTACGTGAGAATGATTAATTATTATGTGAAACAACGTCTCCATTTGTTTTGTGGAAAATGAGTGATTTTGAAAATATTTTTCAAAATATGATTGTTTATGCTGCTTACGAAAATGAATGAACAGAAAAAGATTTTATCGATTATGCAAATGTATGGATGCAAATATGTTTTCATTGATTAATTATTTCAAATAATACACACGATCAATTTTAGGAAAATATTTTTCAAATTATTTATTTTTTATGAAACAAACCAAGCCAAAAATATTATAAATCTAACATATGTCAGAATAATGATGGTTACTATTCGAAAATAGAAGGGAGGGTTGGAAAATCATTTATCGAGTACTCCATGGATCTGTTTAAACTATTCACACAAAAAAAATGTATCAATCTTCCACACAATAATAAATTCCCATTCAATAAATCATCCCAAATGGTAAGTTATCGTTTCATATTGACAATCTAGGAACGGCTCATTTTTGCCGGAAATTACTACGAAAAGATTAGTTGGCATTTTGGCAATAACTTTTCTAAACGATTGGTAGATTTTCCCTTGTGGTAGTAAACTCCAATTTAGCACCCTATCATTGAGATAATTTTCCGATTAGTCCTAAACCTATTCTACAAATAATGCAATTTTAAACTTTTGTGTGAAATTTTAATATACTCTTTTTGACTAATTTTTGCCGGAAATTACTAACGTAATGTTTAATCATCGCCAACCATCCTATGTAGCACATTGATGTGGACAATTATGGATTGCCACATCGACGATTTTGGGCCAATTGCCAATGTGCAAAGATTTGGAGCTACACTAGCAAAATTGAAAAATATAATAATAAATTGACATCCATATAAAAAATTTAAGCTGAAAGGATAATTTTTCTCACTATCGTTGAATAGCAAAATCTCAATCTATAAGTCCTAATAAATTTTGCCGTTGGACTTTGATAAGTGCTCCATTGAGTTAATAATTACATTTCACTCATATAAACTATCTAAAGCAAAATTAATAACTTCTTAAATGGGTTGTGGTAAGATTTCTAGTACGATAATAAGTTCTACGTTTTCCATTACGAAAGCAAATTCCATTGTCATGTTTCTAGCGATAGTGAACTCTTAATCCGTGAAAATAACTAATAGGTGGATGCCAGCCTCGGCAATTGTTTCAGCTTGTTGATAATTCTGGGTATGTAACTGACAGCGACAGTTCAGAGCAATCTCTTTTTTTTTTTTCCTTTCCCAAAATTGATAATTCTCGCCCTCACCTGATCGACCCTCGCGTCCTTGGGCAGGCGGGACCTCCTTGGGAACCGCCCGCTCCCCCTCTCCAGCCGGTGCCACGTCTCTGTCACCTCCTCCCTCTCCCTCCTCAGCTCGCCGCTGATGCTCAGCACCCTCCCTTACTCAACCTCTACTCTCACCTCGTGCTTCCTCATCCCCAGCAGGCCCGCCTGGAGCACGTGTGCCTCAGGCGTCTCCCTCCAGTCGATCTGCGCGCTAGGGAACTGCGTGACCTCCCTCAACACGTCCTCCCAGGGGGGCGACAGGGTGGTCGGCGGCGTGACGGGGAAGTCCAGGAAGGGGTTCCAGATGTCGTTTGTGGGAGAAGGGTTTGATTGCGTGAGATGAGCAGTTGAGTGAGGCGGTTTTGCCATCGGCTTACACAAGTGCGACTCTATCGTTTTTCTGTTAATTTGCTAATAGTTGATTTTGTAATTTCTGATATTTATTTTTTTGTAAAACGTGTGATATTTGTGATAAATTATTTCTTTCATAGTCGACTGATGACATTAATTGGTCAAATACCGACTGTTATGTTATAAAAAGATATTTCTAACTCTTGGTGAGCATCTTATTTGGCACAAATTTAGTACATTTAGATCTTCGCTTGGTAAATGTGGATTATCTTTTCATGTTTTTATTTGTCAATATAAACTACTGTATTATAATGGATATTTATGCATCATGCAACTCCTATTGAGCTTAATATTTAACATATATTTTGTGAGATTTTGTGAGATCATTGTTAACTGTTCTTAAAGCTTAAGCTAGTAGATGCGACAATATTTATTTTTTAAATATTTTAATACTCCCCTAGTCTTTTGTCTAATGCTAAGCGTGAAAATTTAATTGAAGAGACAAATGGGGCTTGGAAATATTCGAACACGGGACCTCCGATTTTGATATCATGTGAAATTTTGTGGGACTACTACTGATTGTTTTAAGGATGCATTTAGTTTAATATTTTGAAAGCTCATTGGGGAAATGCAAAGCAGTTTAGCCTAAAAGGCTTTGGGCAAATGTAAAAACTGTTTAATAAACTACGCTTTAAGAAGTAACTTTAAGATAAATATTATTTGATAGAAAACATATTTGAAAATCCCTTTAGGTGATTAATATTAGTTTTTTTAATTTTTATTTATTTAAAATTGAAAAAAAATGTATGCAACTTTTTAAAATGTAAATTTTGACAATAATGCTATATATATATATATTAAAAGGAGGCCAAACCCTTCGTGGGCAACCATTGGTTGAGGTCTACTAAGGTCGAGCGACCTTTAGCAAAGGTCATGTGACCTGGTGAAGGCTGCTGGAGGTCGCGTGACCTAGGTGGCTCATGACCTAGCGTGACCCTTACAGACTCCGGCAAGGGTCGCTTGAGGTTGCAAGACCCAGGCGGCAGCGCATAGGTCATGCATTGCTTGCGTCGCCCAAGGTCGTGTGATCTTCGAAGACCTTCGCTAGGGTGGTGTGACCCTCACCAAAGGTTGTCCAACCTCGGCTGATGATCGTCAGCGCCAGATCTAGTTTGCTGGTAGCCGTAGCCCTTCACTAAACCAGTGAGGGGTTTGGTCCTTTTTATAATTTTTAAAAAAAAAAACAACGAGAGACAAAATCAGAACTTTAATGAATTAGTGAAGGTAGCGTGGAAGAAAAATGAGTTCCAACATTTAGCCAAATATTAAAAACCTAATGCTAGTTCATACTACTAGTATTGTACTTTTAGCCTTCTCAATGTTAGCTTTCATTAGAAAGCTCCTTTAAAATTGTTACCAAATGGTCTAGCATTTCTCTAATGAGCTTTAGAGATCGAAAGCCCCTTGGGAATACTGAACCAAACGTGCCCTAAAAATTTAAGCTATTAGATGAATGCATGATTTATTATTTAAATATTTTAACATATTCTCTATATATTTTTTTTTGCATCATTTATGTGTCAAACATAAGTTATCATGTTATAAATTTCTAGTATAGGTTTGTTAATGTCACTCATATATGAAATCCACCAAAATACTTTGTCATAATTGTATCCATAAAACTTTTCAACCATAATCATCGCCTATTATACATTTCATTTTACTTATTATTGACCTATACATAGTCGTGCAATGGAAACTCAAGTAAAATGTTCAAAAAGTCCTAAATTTATTGTATGGCGGTTAATTCATTCCTAAATCTTTTTTCAATTGTATTAATTTAGTCAAAAAATTGCTAAATTTGCACAGTTGAAAAGTTTAAGATTAAATTGACTATAGTACAATAGATTTATCATTTTTTAAGATCGTTTAAAAGTTTGGCGTAACTTGCCATGGCAAGTTATGCCCTCGCGCAAGGCTAGCAAAGGGGACCCTCCTCTAGGCAAGGGTGGTCCTCATCAGATTTGGAGGGAGAGATGTCATCACTGATCTAATGACATGTAGGATGACTGATATTGATTGGATGGTCATGTCATCAATTTCCAGACAAAATTTGTTGGAAGGATTATATTGGCAGTCATTTAAAAGTTTGAGATTAAATTGGTGTAGTTGAAAAGTTTAAGATTAAATTGATTATAGTACGATAGATTTATCATTTTTTAGACAATTATGACATGGAAAAGCCTTAAAACATATATTTCTTTTTTTTCTATGATTATAAGCTTATTATATTCATTTATTTGTAAAGCTGGTTACATAATTTTTCCTAATAATAGATTTTTTATTCATCTTTTAATATTATTTATTTGTCAAATAAGAGCCCCGTAGGAGATCTTAAATAGTTAGTCTTAAACATATACTTATTGTCATTTCAAAACAGGGCAGGGATTCTCTACAATGACACCGCAGACATGACAAGGACAAAGCCCTCAAAGCGTCAATTGATTTATTGAGGGATAGAGGCCAAGTGATCGAGGAAAAGAATCCTCAGAGAGATGAGGTCGAAGTCATGAAGGCAGATATCCAAGAGCTCAAGATCGAGCTTGCCCTATGCAAGTTGAACATCGCTAAAATGATATATACATTAAAAATTATTTTTATTATGAAAATATACACAATTCTCTAATAGAATTATGCATCAAAATATGTGAGAATATATCGATTATACACTCATCAGCAAAATATGCACAAGAATTGGAGATGCAGAATTGAAGATTTACTTGTATTAGAGATTTGTTAAAGTGACCATGAAAACTTGTGTCGAATATTCCTAATATGGCATGCAGTAATTGCCAGCTATCTTACATGGCCGGCTGATGTGAACAAGTTTACTTGTACCATGTCAACAAATTATATGAATGCGAGTAAAAAAATATGCGAACTGGTCCTTCGGTCCTAAAGGCAAATTGCTTCCTTTAGGACCACCAATGGCAATGTGCACTCTTAAAGTAGGGTTGCTTCTAAAATCCCTCCAACTCAGACAGTTGAACTACTACGACTACCCCTAAAAAGTAAAAAAAAAAGAAGAAAAAAGATCAGTTGAACCACTAAACTATAAATCTCAGTCGTTGGTTGAAAATAATTTACTTTTTCAGGTTCCACATCACTTTATATCTAAATTAGAAATGCACACGATTACGATGATTTAAGGTAGAGGGGAAGATGGCCCGATGGACCACATAGAAATGCTACTTGGAATAGCCACTACATCATTTCTATCCCTTTGAACATTAATTTTGCCACATCAGCAAGTGTCATATAGTTATTGATAATTATACATCATATGCTAACTAATAATGTGAAAGGTATTGCTCACCTTAGCATCTTATTAACCTAGTTGAAGTTATCACTTTTGGGGCAGCACAGGCTGAGTGGGTATCAATACTTTTGGGGTAGCGTAGCACGGGAATCCGATGCAGTGGGTATCCAACAGAGGGGGTATGATCGCCATTGCTATACTCCCGATAGCTTTGAGATGGGGCGATGGTGAGGGGTTCGCTCAAAATGAGTTGTAATTATGGTTCGGATTCAACATTCTATCCGTGGAACTTCTATGGTAACATTTAGGAGGAGTCACCGATGTTGATAGCCTGTTCCCACATTTCACCGATAAGAAAAACTAATATCATCATGTGCAACGAGGAGACAAGATAAAAAGACTGAAATTCACAAAAGAAGAAGAAGAAGAAGAAGAAGAAGAAGAAGAAGAAGAGTTTATAATGGAGAAAATAAAATGAGCAGAGACAGGTGTGAGAAACATGATTACTTTTGGCCTGTTATGCAAGGAAAATTGCTTCCAAATGTTTACAAAGAGGGTTTCGAGCTTTGCATCTTGTAATGATACTTCTCCATGTTTTACCTAATTGATGATGTAAATCATTAGTTTTATTAAATAGATCACAAGATTTTTTTTTTTTGTCGGTCCTACTCTACTCCTATTCTAACTCTTACTCTCAGACTTTTGCCCTATCTCTTTGCAGGGTGTAGGAGTCAAAACTCACTTCTGAAACTAATTTGTCCCCACCCCAACCCCCCTGAGAAAGTGGGGATTCGAATCTCCCACCTCCCCCTTCCAAGTTGGAAGGGTGGCCACTCTAGTATACCCCAGTGGTTGAATAGACCACAAGATGAAAATAGTACATTTTCTTTTTTAAAGTGAAATACGTAGATAGAATATATATACATATGTAGGTAAACACAAAACATAGGACACAAACTGTATTTATGTGCAGGCCTAGGGCGCGTTTGGTAATGATTCTATTTCCGGGAACAAATTCTGATCAGAAATGATTATTTTTTATTCTATTCCTAGGAACTGATTATGAGTAAAAGAACGCATTTAGTAATTATACAAAATTTTTGATTCTGGAATAGAATTTTGTTTGGTACCGTGTTCATTAATTTGTTCCAAATCAATTTATTTTAATTTTTATAATTTTTTTCTTTTCATTTTTTTCCTTTTTTTCTTTTATTTTTCATTTTTCTCCTATTCTAATTCTTCTTTAGGCCAGTTGTCGCCCTTGTCGGCTCAGCCTCGCTGACAGCTGGGCGAGGCCCGCCTGGCCACCGGTGAGCTCGCCGGACCTTGCCCTAGCTTGGCGAGCTTGCCGGATCGGTCGTTGGTGACCGGCGGCGGTGGCGGCGGCGGACGGCGGCGGACGGCGGGCGGCAGTGGGTGGTGGTCGCGGGATGGCGATCAATGAAGAAGAAGAAAATAGAAGAAGAAGAGTTTTGATTCTCAATTTTTGTTCCCGGAACAAGAATCAACTTTTTTTTATTCTTGATTCTCGTTCCAAACCGATTCTAAGAACAAAAAATCGGGAATCAAAACTTTTTTTGGATGGTTACCAAACAATGCCCTAGTGTTGGCAATACCAAAGCTTTTCCAGCGACATCATGAATCTTAATCCAGTCTATTTCAAGCACACGATCAATATGGTCATTCGCCTTTCTATCTCCTTTGGTCTTCACCTATAAAAGTTGCCACCAAGAGGGGAGGGAGATATGTAGGTAAAACCTCTTCCCTCCAAAAGTAGAAAAGACAATAAAAAGTTGAGAGAGGAGGAGAGGAGAAAATATTGGGTGGCCGAAACTCCACATCAATGTGGTCCTGAGTCACTCAAAATGCGACATGTGGAGCCACATGGAAGGGTGGAACCTAGGGGTGAGCATCAGTCTAGGGTTGACCCTGGACCAACCCTAGACCGACCTTGGACCGGCCCAACCCTGCTAGTCCTGATCCGGTTCCCAGGGAGATTGGGTTGGTCCTTGGTTCTAGAATTCCTGAACTAACACTGTGCGGGTTGGTCCTTAGTTTTGAGAGTTTAGGGTTGATCCAACCCGAACTTCTCCATTATAATAGGAACTTATCCCAATATGGAGCCAAAAGAACAAATTGTATACTTGTGAAGTTTGGTGGACAGGTTCTATGGATCCACTCAAAAACAAGAGCGATTCCAATTTTTCAAAGTCGGTCTTTAGTGAGTGATTGCCAATTTCATAGTGGAAATCGCAATACCTTGAAACCGATCACCATAAGGTATAACTACAACGAGAAAATCAATGTGATTAATATTCACATACAACACCTTCTTGGCTACCAAGGACTTGACACACCTCTGCCATGATGGCTCTCCTCTATTTATAACCCTAGAGAACCCCCCACCATTCATTGCAAGAATCGTCCTTCTACGAAGAAATCATGTGCTCCACTTGGCTTCCACGGCATGTAGGACAAATGTATTAAATGTATATATATTCAAGTGTACCTGAGGGAGGATCCCTTAAACAAAAGCGTGCTAGCATGTAATATGATTTTCTTGGGGCTAATTTCACTGAACAATAGACTCAGCTCAAGTTAGAGGATGTTCCTATTGCATTGGAGTCTTCGAGGTACCTAAAAAAGGGAAAGGGGGAAAAAACACCTACAACTAAGAAGCTGAAACGCTTCAACCCTTTCAAGCAGCAAGGTTCATCTACCCAATCCCTTAAGGAAGAGACCTTACTTGATACCCCAATCCAAGAGGTCAAAGGAATGAAGGAATTGGTTTTAGTAACTAGCCTTAATAAGCCACCGGATTTTAAATGAAGATTGTGAGCTGGAATTGTTAGGGTTTGGGCACTCCCTTGACATTCCAATATCTTAGAGCCCTAGTGAATCAAGCAAGGCCTAGTTTAGTATCTTTAATGGAAATAAAAATAAATAAATAAATTGTAGTGGAAAGGGTGAGGAAGCGCTTTCTATTCTAGAATCTTTCGGTGGTTAACCTAATTGGAATCGCGGGGGGATTGACTTTAATGTTGAACAATGAAGTGCTAGTTGAACTGGAATCTTCTTCAAGTGAGTTGATGGGTGTCTTTTTTGAAGACCTGAATAGTGGCACTAAAATGAGAATTTCCTTTTTACAAACATCTATGAATTATTAGGAGAGACTTCAGCTATGGCAATAGCTTTGTATGATTCATTCTATCAATACTTTACCCCGAATTTGTATTGGAGACTTTAATAAGACTTTGTATCACTAGGAGAAGTATGGAAAAAATGAAACAGGTTACTATCAAGTGGTTGCTATCCAAGATTTACTAAATGTTTGCGCACTCATGAATGTAGAGAGCAAAGGTCATACTTTCACTTGGGCCAACAACCGAGACGGGGAAGCATTTGGTGAAAAAGAGGCTGGGTTGGGTTATATGCAATATCGAATGAAGAGTGATGCCTACATGCGAAAGCCTATGCTTTGCCAGCTTTTAGATCCAACCATAATCCTATTCTACTATCTTTGTTCCCACCGAGGGTAAGAAGATGTTGAATGTGAGGAAATAGTTCAAAAAGTGTGGAATGACCAGCACTACTCTCGGCTGAATCTAGCCTAAAAACTAAATGAAGTCTCAGTAGCCTTGGACAAGTGGAGCAAGCAAAAAATTTTCAATGCATATTGAAAGATTGAGGATCTTAAAAAAAGAACTTACCTAGCTAACAAATAGGAGGGAAGAGGGATTGAGCAAGGAGGAAACTCTACAACTTACAATGCAAATCGAAAATCTATGGAGATAGGAAGAGATGTATTGGAGAATGAGATTAACAATAGAGTGGCTGAAGTGAGAGTATAGAAATATGAAGTTTTTTCACGTTATGACGGTGCAGAGAAGGCAAAGAAAAAAAATATCCATGTTGAAATTAGATGACTAGAATTGGTGCAGGGATTTTGACTTGATCAAAGAACATATTGCTACATTTTATCAAAGCATTTATGACACGATTGGCCTGAGGAAATTTTAGCCAATGTTAGACCAATGCCCTTGCATAGTTGAAGATGATATGAAGGAAGCTTTAATAGGGCCAGTGACATTAGAACGAGTGAAAACCACGGTTTTCCAATTTGGAGCTATAAAGGCACCAGGCCCAAACGGCTTGAATGAACATATCTATCAGCATTACTGGAAGATAATCCAAAAGGAAGTGCACCAAGTGGTTGGAAAATTCTTCGTTTTATATACGCTAGATCCTTATCTCAAAAATACTCATATAATCCTCATTCCAATTAGGTGGAGCGAGCCCAATGGATGACTGGGCTTGATTTTGGGCCATTTCGGGATCGGCCCAATTGTCACCCCCATCCACGGATGAAACGGCAGTTGTATTGGCGGCCCGGGTAAACGATAAGTCGTTGAGGCTGGTTGTGTTGATGACAGGGACTTTGGCCGTCGCCCCAATCTACATGGTTCCAGAGGGACTGCGAAAATTAAGGCAAAAGAGAGGCGGAGATCAGAGAGATCGCGAGAGAAGAAGAAGAGAAAGGAGGAGGAGGAGAAGAGAAATGGGGAAGCAGCCGGTGAAAATGAAGGCGGTGGTGTATACGCTGTCTCCGTTCCAGCAGAAGATAATGATGGGGGCTGTGGGAGGATATGCCCAACAAGATTCACCACATCTCCGAGAACTAGATCAGCGCCACCCTTCTCGCCCCTCCCATGGGCACCTACACGTACCTTCTCTCTCTCCCTCCCTTTTTTTCATAAAGGGATCTTGAGCGGAAGGAGAGGGAGAATGCGAGGTCGGGGATTAATGGAGTCCATGGTTTTTCATGAAGTTGGCTCTTGGGTTTGATTGCTACTGTTGTTGTCTGCTTATGTTGTTGTCGGTCGGTCTCTCTCTCTCTCTCTCTTTTTGCGTGTGAAAAATTTGATTTTTAAAGCTGTCGAGGGAGGGAGAGTGGGTAACTGCCGAGTGCCACATGCGACGCTAACGGGTGTGTTTGGATGGGCATTTAGAAAACCCATCCAAGCCCCAAAGCCCTTTCACCCTAAATAGGGGTGTTTGGCAACCATTCCCAAGGGGCTTTCAAGTGAAAGTCTACCCTTGGGAATGCTGAAGGCTTCCATTTAATGAAAATATATAGTTGCCTATTCTACCCCCAAAACTTTCTTGAAAACCCACTGTTGCCCATTTTGAAAACAAAAAAACCCTAGATCTCATCCGCACTCCTCTTTTCCATCGCTCTGACCCTTCCGTCGCTCTCTCCCTTGTGACAATCTCTTCTCGCTCGACTGGCACTCTTCACTCGACTAGGTCTTCGCTCGACTGCGCTTTTCTTTGCTCGTCCTCTGCAGTTCGTCTCTCCTCTCTCCCCCCCGTTCCCGAAGCCTAGTGTTCCCGGTGAGAAAGGAGGGAGGTCTTGGACTGCGGCCGGCAGAGAGCTCCTGGTATCGCAAATTGCTGAAGAAATCCAGCGTTTCTCACGGTCCGTATGGTTTCTCCTTCATTTCTCGTGGTTTTTCTCTCCTCCCCTGTCATTGAGTGCATTTTTTTGCCCGGGCTCCGGTGGCTGGGGACTGGAGATGCCGTGCTTCGGGTTTGCCTTTTTTTGTCTTTTGCCATCTGTCGAGACGTTCACGGTCACTGGAATTGCTGATTTGCGCTTAGTCTTTAGTTCCAATTTGATGCTTCGTTGCGTGCGTCGGCTTGCACTGATGATTTTTTTTCCCGTTTTGGGTTGTTTGTTTTTTAACTTCTTTTCGACTTGGATCGCATGCTTGAGCGTAGAGCCTAACCGTGGATGATGGTGCGCAATTTCCTATTTTGAGAGTCTAGGCACCCTCGGACTGTTGATGCGTCGTTACTAATCCCAATTGCTGCTTACCATGTGTTTGTTGAAATGGCCGAACCAAGTTAGCGTATATGGATGGCGAGAATGGGGAGAGGGATGCGGTGGGGGAAGGATTTAAGGAAAAGGTATTTAACCGTTGAAGGAGAGGAGGGGTTGTTGGAGGCAAGGAGCCGTGAAACCGCCAAACCTTTGACATAATCACTTCATGAGTCGCAACAAGAAAAAGCGTTTGTGTTTGTGTTTGTTTCTATTCTTATTGTCCCTACCCCAATTGATTGCATCATTTTCATCATCTTCTTCTCCTTTGCACGAGAGAGAGATGGGAGTTGGGATCTGGGCAGAGATTTTGGGCAAAGGGGAGAGGAGTTATTAAACTTCCTCCAAATTTCAACTGATTCCCACTTAAGTAACGGCTAATGTAGGCAAATTACGCATCACATGTTCCATATCTCTTCAGTTGGGTTTTGGTCTGTTATCATCCTAATCTTCGTTTTTTTTTTTCTGTCCTTCCAATATTCATTGGATTTGCACCATTTGTTTTTGGTTTCATAATTATGAGTGCAATAAAAAATATAATGATTTTTATTTAAGTTCGATCGCTTGACGACTTATCTCATTAACATTGTCTCATAATCTTTTATTACCTTCAAGCACCATGGCTGTCTCCTTACAAGCTTTTGACTCGTCTGATTCTTTGATTTTTAATTTTGTTATGGGGTTGATGCTTGCCCCTCAAATGAGTATGATGGGAACACCTAAACTTGTCATCACCTTTCTTGCAACATTCTCATTCTGTTCAAGATTCATTTCTTGAAATTGCACTACCTTTACTATCCATTTTTGTCATTCAAACATCAATTTTGCCTGACTCTACTGAGTCCTACTTATTTTAGCATCATCTCCAATAATAACTCTTTCACGTGGCAACACTCCCTTTCGTATCTCATAACACTGGCTCAATTGAGTTTGATGCTCTTCTGATCTTCCTTATCACCTTTATTGCTTTTCTTCTTTTGGATATTTATATTCTTCTTCTCATGGATCCTTATCATCTTTATTACTTTTATGTAGTTATTGCTAGCCCGAATACTTGTAATTTGAACTCAATTGCTTACTTTTCAAAAAAATAGATACACTGCTCAAGAGGTGGAGATAAGCTCATCCAGGGTTCTGAACAGCAATCTTTTCTTCTAGAGCCAAAAAGGTTAGTCCCAATTCGATCTTTTTCTTCTGGGATTTCTACAGGGTTCTGAACAGCAATCTGTTGTAGTTCAAAAGTGGCATCGGTGAATGATTTTCGCTATATTTAGATGCTTTTGTTCCTGAAGTTTTTTTTTTTTGGTTTTCATGTCTGCACAACTTGTCAATTAAACATTTGCTTTTTCGCTCCAAATGTTGACCCATAAGTTCAAGTTGACATCTTTTAAAGCTATTTTATCTTGACTACTCACTGATATTTATTTAAAACCAACCTTTAACAGTAAATTTCTTCATCATATTTCATTTGTGTGTGGTGCTGCAGCCACATGATCAATATCTATGCTGTGTATTCATGTTCCTTGATGTTTGGTGTCGGTTTTACTTGTTGTTTGGTGATTGAAAGCTATCTTAAATGGTGAACTAAGTATGAAGTCCACACCACATGTCTTACTTGCATTTGTTTATATTGCATTTATTAGTAGATGGCAAGTTCATCAAAGGAAAAGGCATTTTGGAGCCCTGAAGATGTTGAAACATTTTGTAAGTTATGCGTTGAACAAATTGACAATGGCAATCGTCCTACAAACAACAAAAGGGATGTATGGACGGTTATAATTAAGAAGTTTGAGGACCTAAGGGGCAAAAAGTATGATTAAGGTCAAATGAAGAGTAAGTGGGATAATCTTAAGGAAGATTGGAAAAGATTGAGGACATTGGTCCTTAAGGAAACTGGATTAGGATGGGATCCAAAAAAGAATACCATTGATGCAAGTGATGAGTGGTGGGAGAGGAAAATTCAGGTTTTTTCCATTCTTTTATTAATTTTTTTTTAAGTTCATCTTTTTACTATAAAACTCATGAAAATGTTTATTACAACAAAAAAATCCTAAGGTTAGACCTTTTAGAATGAAAGGCATACATCCAGATCTTCAAGTTTTATTGGATAGAATGTTTGGAGATACTGTTGCCACTGGGAGCATCATATGGAATCCTACACAAGGCTTACATATTGATGAGGATGTTGTCGCCACACAATTTGACATTGGTGGTTCAGCAAGAGTAGGATTTACTGATGATAATATAAATGATGATGTGGGTGGAAAGAGCAGTGAACAACATCGAAGTGATAAAAGGACGTCGCAAAGTTCGGTGAGACAATCTCAAGGAAAGAAACAAAAGAAAAGTATGGCTAATAAGTTAGCAACGCAAATGGAGAGGATTTGTTCAGCTAGTGAAAGTAAAAGTTTTGCCAAAGAGGTTGATCCTTACAAGGAACTCATGGAAACGTTGAAAGCTATACCTAAGATAAAGCAAAATCCAGAGTTATATTTTTTTGCACTAGATTATTTTTCAGAAAAGAAAGATAATAGGCAAATATTTATGAACTTAGATGATGATCAAGAAAAAGTCACATGGCTCAAGTATAAGTTCGCACAACGTAGGGCTCACTAGGATATTTGCTATTTATATTTTTCACGTGTAATGTTATTGTAATGTAATATATATTTGCACTACTTATTTGTATTACTTGGTGAGACATATTTATGCTACGTTATCAGACTTGTTTTTAATTTGTGTTTTTTTATCGAATGGAGTTTGCATATATATGTATATATATATATATAATAAATGTTTTTTTTGTTGATGAATGATTTAAATAATTCATTATATATCTTATTATAATTCTATTTTGTTAATTTGATCAGTTATGGATGACTCTTCTGAAAGAGAAAACCATGAAAAAGAGGAAGAATAATATTGACAACTTTGTGTAGCTGCACATACTTGCGGTGTTAGTGTTTATTAGGCAAAATATGGTCAAAAAATACCGTGCATGACCTCATCATATACAGGAAATGCATGGTTGAGAGAGTTGATGGATATAGATGCTACTCCAGAAAGGTTTTATCGAATGTTTAGAATGGATAAATTGTGTTTAAGAATTTAATGAATGATTTAGTGACACGATATGGTTTGAAAGAAACTAGAAATATTGATGTTGCAGAAATGTTAGGATTATTTCTTCATATTTTAGGACATAATATATGTAATAGGTTAGCACAATAGCGTTTTCAGCATTCTGGGGAAACCATATCCAGGCTATTTAGCTTAGTTTTGGATAAAGTATGTGAAATGGGAGCAGATTTGATCCAACCATCCGATCGACAATTCAAGGAAGTTCCAAAGAAGATCAGGAATAATACAAGATTTTTTCCACAATTTAAGGTAAGTTATGATTATACAATAGAAAATATGAATTAAATATAAATCAAATAATATTCTTCTTTTTGTTTTAGGATTGTATTTGAGCTATAGATGGTACTCATATTCCAGCGGTGGTACTTACGAGTGAGCAGCTTCGTTTTATTGGTCGAAAAGGAACACCGACGCAAAATGTGATGGCCGTGTGTAATTTTAATATGGAATTTATTTACGTGTGGGCCGGTTGGGAGGGAACAGCTCATGACACTCGTATCTTTTATGAAGCCACATGATTTACAATTTCCTCATCCTCCAAAAGGTTAGTTAATTAATAATTTTTATGCATTAATATATGTATGTGTTATATGTTGATTAAATTTACAATTTTTTTTTGTGTAGGTAAATATTATTTGGTCGATACTGGATATCCAAATCCCATAGGTTATTTGGGGCCATATAAAGAAGTTAGATATCATTTACCTGAGTTTCAATGAGGTCCTCAACCGACAGGTTATAAAGAAGTGTTCAATTGTGCTCACTCCTCACTACGATTAGAAATTGAGCGAGCTTTTGGCGTATTGAAGAAGAAGTGAAAAATTTTAAAGGGTATGCCAAGTTATCCATATACAAAGCAAGTGAAAATTGTGATAGCAATGATGGCTTTGCACAATTATATACGAAGAAATGCCCTGAATGATACACATTTTGCTAGAGTAGATTTGGATCCCAATTTATATACAATGGATCCTGATAATGTAAATGGGGAGGGTAATGCTTCAAATGATAATGTAGCATCTGATATGGCACGTTTACGTGATCAAATAGCTATGAATTTATGAAGTAATTAAGGATATTTGTAATTTTTAAGGATAATGAACTTCTTTCCTCAAAGCATATGTTATCATGTTTTTATTGTAATGAAAGTATTTTTATTTTAATTGAGAAAGAGAGCACGTAAATTTTTTCCATTTGATGTTTTTTAGTAAAAAAAAAATGAATTTTAATTTTAATAAAATAGTTTATACAACATCTTTAAAATTGTTATCAAATATAAATTAAAAAGGTTACAAATATTATTTTCTTAATTTTAAACAAATAAAAATAAAAATATTTAGATTAATCACCAAAGGGGCTTTGCAAATATGTTTTCTACCAAACAGTATTTATCTCAAAGTTACTTTTCAAAGCAGAATTTACCAAACAGCCTTTTCATTTCCTCCAAAGCCCTTTAGGCTAAACTGCTTTGCATTTTCCCAATGGGCTTTCCAAATACCGAACCAAACGCACCCAACGTCTCTCTTCCTCTTTCGATCTCGGTGGATTAGAGTAGGGGCTACGTTCAAATTATTAATAAATAATTGCAGATCCCATGTAATATGTATCAAAGACTGCAGCTTTGTTGTTGCAATTTCTCCACTTCCTCGGGCATAAAAGGTGGGAAATTATGTCACATTAAAAAATGATTTTTTATTAGGTATGGGGGATATAAGAAAATTAATTCTTTCCGCTGTTCTGACATCATCAGTTTGACAGATTATCGTAGTGGGAGTAGTACTAGGTTCTTGAACACCACCCTAAACCTCAGACGAGTTCAAGATGATGAACAACATTCTTTTTCTTAACTGAAAGAAGGGGAAAATGCGAGGGATTTGAAGAAGAGTTTTGAGGGGAGCAAAGGTCATTTAACAGGAGCAAATAGCGTTAGGTGTCCCAACCCTTACAATTTCACTGAGTTCTTCATGTTATAGCGTTACTTCTTGCACCTACTGTTTGACTTGACTGCATTTTGTGTTGAGAGAGTGTGCAAGTTCAGGATCAGGAGGGAGTGAGTCGCTGGCTTATTGTTGGCATTCTGAGGCAACTTCATTCTTGCAGGCGCCTAAAACACCTATCTCAAGATGTAGAGTTTATGGCATTGTCTTTCTATCCGGTGGCTTGGATATGATCTTGTTTTATTCCTATTGTTGTGATGGGTCTTTCATTTTGAATCAGATAGAGTCAAATATATCCAGAAATATGGGGATATAAGTAACCAATGATCGTATTGCCATTTAAAGCGATAATAAAGGTATCGTAATAGTCACTTGAGATCAACTCCCTCTCGCACTAGAGACCCTCGCCAACCAACCCTTTAATGGCATCTTTCGATCTCATTTTGATCTTGCTTTTATGTACCACTATCTTAAAATAAGTGATCAAGTGCCGAGAAATTTGAGGACTCCTTGAGCAGGGTACCAATTGAAAACGAAAGGGAACTCCAAGCAACTTCGCAAGTAATGGGAATACGGCACCAATCGGAACTTCCCAAAAGAGGAAAAAGGTCCACAGAAGAAAGTCTCTCAACGGCTAAGGTGATGGAGTGGTTGACAACTTGGTATTAAAAAACAAACGAAAAGAAACGGAGAAAAAAGGAGGGCATGCCGATGAGTAGCCGTTTGAGACTGCAAAAAGGCAACGGCCGATTGACTTTTTTTAGGAGTGGAATTATTAGGGGATTGCTTTTGGAGGGGGGAGATGAATCTATTCAAATTGCCCGTGGACGCAATATTCAATTGTCCTATAGATGATGGGATAAATTACGAAATCGACAGGATCGGGTCGGTGACACCAAGACAGGATCTTCAGGACACCTCGGGCCTGTCCATTGCCCGCAGTTCGGGAGAATTCCCTTTTTATCTGATTTGAATTCCTCTTGGACGTTCCTCGTTTTGCGTGGTCGTCCTCTTCTTCCCACCGGACGTATCCGAGGTATAATTTTTGCAATCGGGTAAGCTGACGACGCAACGGTAAGTGGCTGCCTTCCTTGTTTTTGGTGTTTGTGACTGGCAAGACTTTTGTCGATAGCAAGACATTTTTCTATGGGAAAACGACCCATTTCGTATTTTGAAGTATATCCACTGGAACGCTCCTTTCTCGGATCTTTTAAAATGACATAAGTCATTGATGTTTGGACTATTCGTGGGATGCAGTGGATCCCATAAGTCCTATAAGGCGCCATGTGGATTTCCTAAGGTAGGTAATTTATATATACCAAGTGATGAAAGCCTATAACCTAATTGAAAATTTATATAAATTATTTATTACAGGAGAATGATTATTTATTACATGAAATAAATTCTCCATTTGTTTTATGGAAAATGAGTGATTTTGAAAATATTTCTCAGAATATGATCATTTATATCGCTTACAAAAATAAATGAATGAAATTTTTTTTTTTATTGATAATGCAAATGTTTGGATGCAAATTGTTATTCATTGATTAATTATTTCAAGTAATACACACGATCAATTTTGAAAATTTTTTTTTTTTTAAATTACTTACTTTTCACGAAACAAAGATAGTAAAAAATATTATAAATTTAACGTATGCCAGAACAATGATGCTTACTGTTCGAAAATAGAAGGGGGTTGGAAAATCATTTATCGAGTATATTCCATGATCTGTTTAAACAATTCACCAAAAAAAAAAAAATGTATCGATCTTCGATGCAATAATAAATTCGCATTTAATAATCATCTCAAATGGTAAGTTATCGTTTCGTATTGACAATCTAGGAACTACGTATTGTAGCTTATGCCTTTAAAACTACGAAAAGATTACTTGGCGTTTCGGCAATGACTTTTCTAAACGACTGGGAGATTTTTCCTTGAGGTAGCAAATTCCAAGTTAACACATTATCATTGAGATAATTACTCAATCAGTCATAAACCTATTATATAAATATTACAATCTTAAACTTTTTTAATTTTGTCAATCTTAAATTTTTCTGTGAAATTCTAATGTATTTTTTTCAGCTAATTTTTACAGGACATCCTATGAAGCATGTTGACATGGACAATTATGGATCGCCCCATTGATGATTTTGGCCAATTGCCAACGTGCAAAGGTTTGAAACTACATTGGCAAAATTAGAAAATGTAAGCGTAAATTGACCTCTATACAATAAATTTAAGATTGAATGGGTAATTTTTCACACTATCGTGGATAGCAAAATCTTAATCTATAAATCCTAATAAATTTTGCCGTTGGACTAATAAGGAAGTTGGTAAATGCTCTATTGAGTTAATAATTACATTCACTCATATAAACTATACAAAGCAAAATTAGTAACTTCTCAAATGGGGTTGTGGTAAGATTTCCAGTACAATAATAAGTTCTCAATTTTTCATTACGATAGCAAATTTCATTTTCAAGTTTCTAGCGATAGTGAACTCAATATGTGAAAATAGCTAATAGGGGGGTGCCAGCCTCGGAAATCCTTTCAGCTTGTTAATAATTATGGGTACGTAACTCGCAGAGACAGTTCGGAGCAATTTTTTTTTCCCCTAAAATTGCTAAGGATGGCAAGCACCAATTTAATACACTGCATGGTACGTATTGATAATTACACTTAGGTTGCTCTTATTTGATAGAGCAGGGTTGGATCGGGTATTCAATAGCATGGATGATTTTTGCAATTTTTTGCAATTTTTTGAAAATTTGAATTTTTAATGCTTTTTTTTTCTTTTTTCCTATTTCCTTTATCAATCGCCAATTGTCAGTGAGAGTCAATATGCTTTCGCTAGATCTGGCGCAGAGGACCATTTCCATGCTAACCTCTAGCAAGGCGACCCTTGCCTTGCTAGGCTAGTAAAGGTTTGCCCTTGCTCAAGGCTGACAAGGCGTACCCTTCTTTGGGCGAGGGCGGTCCTACTTAGATCCAAGTGACCCTCTCAACTAGCTATTGCCAAGGCTTGGCAACCATAAGAGGGAAAGAGGGAAAAAAAGAAATAAAAAAGGAAAGAAAATTAGATTTATAACATTTTAAAAGATTGTAAAATCATTCATGTCAGTATCGATTGCGCCACGTTCGACAATTGACATTGATTGGACAATCACATCATCGATTTTTGGCCAAATCATTCAGAAAGATTATATTAGCAAATCATTAAAAATATATATGGTTAAATTGACATAATTGAAAGATTTATGATTGAATATGACGTTATAAAATAAGTTTATGACTTTTTGGACAATTATCTCACGGAAAAGCCCTAAAACATACACTTATTCTTCTTTCTATGATGGGTAAGCTTATTGTATTCATTTATTTGTAAAGCATGTTATATACTTTTTCCTAATGATAGATTTTTCTATTGATCTTTTAATACTATTTATTTGTCAAATATGAGCCCAGTATGAGTTTGATCAATTTAATGTTTTTAATCCCACAAATGATTTCCAGTATTATTTATTTTCAAATATGAGCCAATAGAAGATCTTAAATAGTTGTTCATAATTAGTAAGCGCGCCAGAAATAAACCGTTAATATCTCTGTATAAGCACACCAAACAAGAGGCCAAATCTTTCCATCTTTTTTAATTTTAAAGAATGCACTATAGTGTGTAAGCTCGACTCAAATTATTACTTTGCTTCGATCGAGCTTGAGTTTCAATTTTTTTCAACCCGATTTGACTCATGGCAATGTATTCAGACTCCGTTTAGAAAAAAAACACAATTGGTAATTTATTTATGATTGCCTTCTTAAAGTGGGGTTGCTTTTAAAGTCCCTCCAGAAACTGTTCCTCAGGCCAGTTGAACTACTACGACCACCAAAAAGAAAAGAAAAGAAAAGAAAAAGATCAGTTGAACCACTATACTATAAATCTCAGTCGTTTGTTGAGAAATCATTTTTGCAGGTTACATCGCTTTATATCTAAAGTAAAAATGCACGCAATTACAATGATTTAAGGTAAAGGGAAAGATCCCTCGATGGACCACATAGAAATACCACTTCAAATAACCAGTACATCATTTGTATCCCTTTGAACATTAGTTATTTGCAGGTGTCATATATTTGTTGATTATTATTCATCATATGCTAAATGATATTGTGAAAGGTATTTCTCAACTATCTTATTAACCCGATTAACATTATCGCTTTTGGGGCTGCATAGGTTGAGTGGGTATCAATACTTTTGGGGTAGGGTAGCACGGGAATCCGAGTGAGTGGGCATCCAACAGAAGTGGTATAATCGCCCTTGGTTGACCCATCTATGCTTCCGATAGCTTTGTGATGGGACGGCAATGATGAATCCGCTCAAAATGAAGTGTACATTCTGTCATAAACGTGAAACTTCTGCAGTAACGTTCAGAAAGAGTTCCCAACGCTATAGCCCCTTCCCACATTTTACTAATAAGAAAAACTAATACCATCATGTGCATCGAGGGAGACGAGATAAAAAGACAGAAATTCACAACATGAAAAGGAGTGTATGATGGAGAAAATAAAATGAGCGAAGACAGGCGTGGGAAACACGATTACTTATAGCTTGTTATGCAAGGAAAATTGGCTCCGAATGTTTACAAAGACATTTTCGAACTTTGCATCTTGTAATAATACTTAACCCATATTTACCTAATTGTTGATGTGAATCACTAGTTATTAAACAAACCACAAGATGAAAAGAGTACATTTTCTTTTTTAAAGCGAAATACGTAAATAGATATATATATATATATATATATATATATATATATATATATATATATATATATATATATATATGTAGGTAAACACAAAACATAGGACACAAACTGTATTGATGTACAGGGGCATGCTAAGAAGACGGTACCATCAAGTGACGGAGACTTGCCGAACAAACATTTCAAGCATGGAATTTCGGCAACAAGAGTATAAACCTTCCAAATCAATTGCCAAGAATGCCCCTTATAATAAACCACGAAAACTAAGGCCGTTAAAAGAATAATCATATACAAAATCTAATCATGTAGCGCCATATTAAACACCTATAGGAAATGAAAGTTAACGTAAAACCAATCTTTCATGTCAATTTTAAATTCCGTGCCTTGAACCAAGATTAATTTGTAAAATGTCGCACACGATTTCCAAAAGGAAGATGAAATTTTAACTGAATTTAAGAACTAAGAAATTATATGAATTTAATTTAAGCCAAGTTACGACTTCAAATGTATAGGGATGGTACTTCATAATGACAAATGACAAATTACAACCTAAAAAGTGAGACAAAATATTATGTAAATTTTAGTTTCTATAGTGAAATATGAGAAATTTATTTATTCAAGTAAAAATTTTATAATGTAGGGAGTAATATATGTTTTGATTCCACGTTATCTCTCTGATTTCATGTTGTTCATGTTTAAGTTGTTGCTTTGGTACCGCTTGTAATGCTAAAATCTCAAACTAATAGCATATATTTTAAAATCGTGCAGACATTGATGGTCGTGACTAAAATAAGTAATTTTATGCTAGTGACAAGCTCGAGTGGCAATATATACATATGATGAGTTACAATAGTTACGTATATGATGATGTTATATGTCTTAGTAATAATATAAAATGAAACACAAATTTTGGGAATTCTAATTTCGTTTCCTTTTGATAGTTAGCGTGGTGCTAAAGGTAGATTATGCTTATTATTTCCTTTATTAATTATAATTTTTGTGATTTTATAATTTAAAGGTCATTTTTGGCAATTAATTATGGAAGCTTTAAATTCTTGTTGCCATTGTCCCACGATTGGGACGTACGGTCAGCTTGTCCCCGTCACTTTCCCAGAAGTAACGGGAAGTCTTCTTATCTTTATCTTGGATCAAGATTCATGACGTCGCCAGAAAATCTCTGGTATTGCTGACAGCAGGCCTGCATTATTTTCTGAAGGGTAGAGACGGGGCAGAGATGAGACGGAGGAAGAAGAAAGAGGGAGGAAGGCAAGTGAGAGAGATTTATGGCATATCTGACAGAGTGGGCCCACGGGACAGAGAGACGAAGGAAGGAGAGAGAGAGAGAAAGGAAGGATGGAGAGATTTATGACAAATCCGAGAGAGCGGAGGCCACAAGATACATGCCAATCAACAAATTAATTATTACTTTGCTGAGTTGTCAATCATAGATGCAGCCAATATTTTCCCACGTTTCCTAATTTCCTCGCGCCTCTGAACACCCACCATTCTTTCGTTCCCTTTTGGCCGACAACTACAACACCTAGAAGTCAAACTCGCAATGCTTCCCTAAGACACCTAATGTTAATTTCATGAGTTTCCACGACCGAGCCAACTCTAATCCTATATTATGTCTCGCATGATCAGCAAGAGCTGTTATATAAACGCAACTCGTGAATGTTGGAAAAATATGACTTCGAATTGAGTAGAACAATGAAGTCGGATTTTTAAATCTTCAAGTCGACTTTGAGGCGTGATATCACTTTCTTTAAGGATTTATTTGCCCCACTACGTTCTTGTGGTTACCGGCAAATTTCCTCCGGGATACAACAAAGTCTCAAATGAGAATCTTAGATAAAGAATTCTAATATTTCTGCAGGGTCTCTCATGGGAAACAATTAGAAACGATGCATTTTGTAGTTTTTTTCGAAAGAAAACGAAAAAATGAAAGAAGATATATATTTGATCTCAAAACAAATGTACTTATATATGTCTTTCGAATAAATGCAACTCTTCAAAAGATTGCAAAAGAACAAAGACAACCTTTCGGGAAAGGTTGTAAAATGAAAAAGTATGCCTCAAATGTTACGTTGAAAAAAAGACATAAGAAATTCGGAATTAAATAAATAAAAAATAATTGTAACTTTTCGTGAGCAGTCGCATTGTTTCAATAAGACTTTATAATTAATTTTTTTAGAAATAAATCCGAATTTTCAATAAATAAAATAATGATCGTTGGTTAGTGCCAAATCTCGTCCACGTGCGCACTCACATCTTTTCGATGTGGGACAAGGCACCTCTTCATTTGTTTTATAAACAAATTACCAACAATCCCCCACTTTTGTTTATAAAACAAAACAAAAATAAAATGTTAGAAATATACAGCCAAAATTTCCGTGAGATTAATATAAATACATAAAGGTCTCTTTCGAGTTAAACCTTTACTTAGTGCAAGTATCTCAAAGCCCTATCAAAGTGACAAGTAGCTCGGCTTTAAACTTATACTTTTATATAATAGAACCGGACATACCACACATACACTAACCTCTTGTTTCAGCGAGAAGTTCTATATTACTCCGCACTATTATGGCCTTGTGCTTGATCCTGTTTTATAAGCTCTCTAGAAAGCAACCCTCACTTTCGTAAGAAGCGGCACCACTTCTTAGCTCATATAGGTGAAGTATCTACTATGTGTTTCTGTTACTATTAACACATTACAAATTTGTACTATACTTCATTAAGAATTTAATCCAACCTACAAAACGTAACAGACGATACTGACTTCTCATATCAGGGCTACGTCGGTATCAAACAATCACATTCAATAACTTGTTCTTACCCATTAAACCTTGTAACCAGTGATGTTCTAGAAAAAGGTCGGGTTACCATTATTGGTGATTTCAATTAAAGGATTTCAGCCCCGTTTCTTATGAGGTCATTATTACCATGTCTCTTGGTAAAGCCTTTGTCAAAGGATCGGCAAGATTATTACTTGACCTCACATAGACAATTGTTATGGTATCATCTTTAATCAATTGTCTCATATACTCATGTCTTAGACTAATATGTCTAAGACTTACCATTATAGGTGCTATTATAGGCTCTTGCCAAAGTAGCCTAACTATCACAGTGAATAGAAATAGGAGGACTAGGCCATAATTTGATATCCAACAACAAATTCCTAATCCATTCGGCTTCTTTCCCAATTGCTACCAAGCAATGATTCAAATTTCATAGTCGAGTGAATTATGCACATTTGTTTCTTGCTCACCCAAGAAACAACACATTCATATAATATGAAAATCCATATAGAAGTTTCATCTCCCATACTTGTAATCCAACTAGTATTGGTGTATCTTTGTAATACAACCGAATAATTATCATAGAACAATCACAATTTTTTTTCTTTTAAAATAACCAAAAATTCTAATAATAGCCTTTCAATGTTCTATATTTGGATTACTAGTGTACTCACTCAACTTGCACAAAATTAGATCTAGTTTAATGCATCGCATACATTAAAGATCTTATAGCACTAACATATTTAAATTGTGCTATTGCTCTACTAGTATTTTAATTTAATACTGAATCAAATGGAGTACACATTTCTTTGAAGCCAATATGTTTAAATTTATACAACATCTTCTCCATGTAATCACTTTAGCTCAAAGGATAACCCACACTATTTTTTAATTTTAATACTTAAGATAGTATCTGCTTCTCCTAAATATTTCATTTTGAAAATGAAAGCTAGATACTTCTTAGTCTCAATTATTCCAATCATATTATTTCCAAAGTCCCCTTTGGACATAACCCCATTTCAAGAATATTCCAAGAGGTAATTAATCGAAATTATGCATCATCAAATTTTCATCCTTGATGAAATACTTACATCAAAATAGAAAAACAATGCAATTTAACTCTCTTGGCTCATTTATGCTATTCCATAGAATCAAATCTATAAGGGGCAAGGAAAGCAAATAAAACACATTAGAATCAAACAAGGGACACCTGAAATCCCATTCAGTATCTCTATTTCGCCTCCATAAATAGTTCACTACATATTAGCCCATGCATGTAATGACATTCTCTAACAATCCAATAAATGCGAGCAAATCGAGTATGGAGGTATCAAAAGTGCATAAACTGGAATTGAGAGAAGCGAAAAGAAGATACCGGCAATTCTAGGAATGGAATCAACATCATATAATCCGAAACCTAAAAGGTATAATCAGAGCCATACCTCATTTCTTCATGATATCAAAATTCTGGAAGCTCTCATATCTGCACACTCTAATGCATGGTCACACAGAATTTGAAGAACCAACAACTTCTTACCTACAGATAAGGAGTAATAATCCCTGTACAAAACATTCTCAGAGAAATCTTTCCACTCCTGCCATCTAACATGACCCATCACAGTTAAATAATGGAGCACGTAAATGGGCCACGTCAAAGTATCCAGCAAGTCCCAATCAATGCATCTTAGACATTTCGAAGCAAGCTCTGAACCCTCGGAAGAGACGGTTTCCAGATGAAGCCTTAATGAACGCGTCAAGGCGACGTGGATGGCATCCAATAACGAATTCGGAAGCGAAGAATTAAGTGCCCCGACAAAGTCATCCAATCCAAAGGGACACAAATATAGCGCGACGCTAAACGACCTCAAGAAGCCATATACAGAGAGCAGATGAGAGACGTACTCCTTCGCAATGCCTATAGATCCAGAGGACGGTGGCAATTGCGGAGCCGGGGGTATTACCTTTGCCTCAGACTCCGAACCCGAACCTCCATCCTCGCCATACTCGCAGGAATCAGTCGATGAATCAGCGTGGCCATCGCCTTCACCATCGACTCGATCTCCATTATCTTCGCAAACTGGGGCACCGCTCAATTCACTCGGCAAAGATGCTTCGACATCAAGCGCCCGATTCTTCTCGGGAAGTTTCACACCGGCATCGGATATCATCTTATCCAACTTCTTTCTCCTCCTACTCGATTCCTCGGCGAAGCTGCAAGGAAGCATTAGTGATTGCATTCTAACACAGAGTCTGCCCATGGGAAGTGGACTTTTTACACTTCTCAAATCCCAATTTACGCTACACTCAAAAATGGGACTGTCAATCATTAACCAAAATCCTTTGTCCACTTTGCATGCCAAGTTTTGCATATAAGGCTCTTGCACATAAGATGTTATGACGATAACAATGTAATAAATAAATAAAATCTTCCGAAGCTATATCAAGGAACCTCCTCTCCACATGAATTTCCCACATATGGAACTGAACACACTTGCCAAAAGATGACTAAAGACCAAGAGCCTGTATGAGACCATCAATGACAAATAATGTAATGGTTTACGTGCTAAACATGGAGATAAAAACATCGCATACCTTAGCGTATAAGCCGATGAGCAATTTAGCACATTTTAGTTGCCCACATGCCATACCTTATTCCTAAATTACTCCATTGGGCGAGAAATCCTTTCGAAGCATTGCCCCTAAAAAAAAAAAAAATCATCAAGAACAACCGCACGCTTCTTCACTCGACAGTTTCTTCCAATTCGGGCTGGTAAATGCCCCATTCCTTGATGAATCAATGTTTCCCCATCAAAGAATGAGATATCCTGTAAAAGGAGAGATTGGTACGGAGCGTCTCTCTCATTCGTTTGACAAGGATCATATTTGCAATGCCGAAACAACAATCGTGTATAACATTTCAGCAATAGCCTTAAATCAACAAAGCCCAGAACACAGTCGCTGCCCCCTTCTCTCTCTAAACAAACACTCGACGTTCCGGACAGGAATCCCGGACAAATTATGCATGGCAAGCATGTAAATCACGGACAGCGACTCGGGTTCCCTCATAGCAAAGATGAAGTGCTTCGTATGTTCGGGAACCGAAAGTTTAAGGACCAACTCATTTGAAACTTTCAGGTCATCGGATTTCGGCTTGGAGAAGGGCCGTAGAGAACGTAAACTCCAAAGGAAAGAACATGCCTAATTCTCGCTTTGGCGTTTTCTCAACTTCTCCTGGATGAACTTATCTCATTCGTTTTTTTTTTTTTTTTTTTTTAATCGCCTCTGCTCTTGGATTGTATTTCTCTTTTTATCGTGGCCAACCTCTCACGATTTCTCTCTTCTGTCTCCTTTCCTCTGTTTCTCGGGCAGATCGCCCTTCCATCACTCCTCGCACAAGCCCACAATCTCTGCAGACTAGACCGAGGCCGACTCGAAGAGAACCAGATAATCGTGCAATGCTCACTCCACTGGCGATAAATCATTCGTCTAGCATGCCCCCAAGCGAGTGAGATACACGGCCCGGGCCACAAATATCACGACCCAAAGCCTCTCGAAAGAACTTTTCGACTTACGGTGATTGACTTTAACTTCATTGTTGATAGAGGCGGTGGAGATGAACAAGCAAATAATAATATTCTGCACGCCATCCATCGCATTTCCAATTTCTGAGAGGCATGTTGAGATGGGCAAAAGAAGAGGAAGATTCAGGATTCATGGACGACATCTTTCGAATCGCTAATGGTGAGCCACCACAGGCTGGTACTTCCTCCGACTCTGACTTCATTGTTATGCAGATAAATCCTTAAAATTGTTGGAAAAATATGACTTCGAATTGGGTAGAACAATGAAGTCGGATCTTTAGAGTACTCAAGTCGGACTTTGAGGCGTGATATCACTTTCTTTAAGGATTTATTTGCCCCACTACGTTGCTAATGGTCACCGGCAAATTTCCTCCAGGATACAACAAAGTCTCAAATGAGAATACTAGATAGCAATTCTAATATTTCTCTAGGGTCTCTCATGGGAAACAATTAGAAACAATGGCTGTAGTTTCTTTCGAAAGAAAACGAAAAAATGAAAGAAGATATATATTTGATCTCAAAACAAATGTACTTATATATGTCTTTCGAATAAATGCAACTCTTCAAAAGATTGCAAAAGAACAAAGACAACCTTTCGGGAAAGGTTGTAAAATGAATAAGTATGTCTCAAAGGTTACGTTGAAAAGACATAAGAAATTCGGAATTAAATAAATAAAAAATAATTGTAACTTTTCGTGAACAGTCGCATTGTTTCAATAAGACTTTATAATTAATTTTTTTTTAGAAATAAATCCGAATTTTCAATAAATAAAATAATGATCGTTGGTTAGTGCCAAATCTCGTCCACGTGCGCACTCACATCTTTTCGATGTGGGACAAGGCACCTCTTCATTTGTTTTATAAACAAATTACCAACAGTGAAGACCATATAAAGCAACAAAAAACCTAAGGTTTCTGCATGTGTTTCAAGAAAATCTCCTTCCATTAACATGCGAGCGACTAGAAAAACGAAGTCCACAATGAACCCAAGAAACAACCACCGTCTGATCCTCTTTCCTCATCCATTCCAAGGCCACATGAATTCAATGATCCAACTGGGTCGGATCCTCCACGCCCGAGGCTTCTCTATCACCATCATCCACACCAACTTCAACGCCCCAGATCCGTCCTCCCATCCTCACTTCTGTTGGAAGATATGCAGCTTTTGGTAATTCATGATCTGATTTGATTATGATTTTGTACATCAATTAAGGATTAGATTTAGATCTAGATTGATACAGATTGATTCATAGAATTCTTTATTTCCATTAATTGTACAATCCTAGTCTTATATCCTTGGAGTCTCGTACATTTACAATACAATTGAATAGAGAAAATCTATCTCTCTCTCGGATTCATCCGCTTGGCCTTCTCTTCCCTTTTCTTTTGCTTTCTTTCATGGTATCAGAGCCTTGTTGGCTTCTGTTCTCAGCTTCCGCCTCTATCTTCCATCTCGACCTTCTGCCCAAAATTCTGACCTACAAAACAGAATATTTTCAGGCATTAGAGTTTCTCTCAAGGAAGATTTTTTTAACTTACCATGGCTAATCCACAGGAAGAAGCCTCAGTCATCCGTGACCAGCCCTCTGAAGGAGTCGTTCCCCAGACCTCGCAGGCTCGGAATTCACCTGCAATTCACCCTTCAATCGAAGGATCTTCAACCGATGGACAAATTCCGTTCCAGGCCCAACCCATCCAGTGGCGGCCCACGCAGACTCAGTTCGGTATGGGGCAACCCATGATGGGTCAACCTTACCAGTGGATTCCTTATCCGCTTTACCTTGGGCCGAGCCCTAATTCGTCATCGCCTGACTATGTGGGCCACCAGAGCCACGTCCAAACCAATGTGGGCCCGCCAGCCACAAGTGGGGCAAGCCCAACCGAAGGAATGGAGCGGACAGACGGGTCAGGCGAGCCGGGTATGGGAACAAATCCCTACCCGGGTCTTTACAATGCGGATTATCCGATCGGGTCAGGCGAATCGGGTCTAGGAGCGAATACCTACCCGAATTTCGCACCCGGTTTTCTTCCGTTTCCAGCGGCGGCGTTCCCCAGACGACTGGAACCCGGCGACCCACCTGTTCGTTTCCGGCGCCGACGGACGGTAAGCTGCGGCTAATCGGTCGGCGGACCGGACAGTAAAACTACACGAAGTGGGCAGAGGAGTTCCAGCGTGCCCTGGCGACAAAAGACAAGGAAGGTTTCCTCGACGGAACCATTCTAGTGCCTACCGAAGAGCGATTAGCGCGACTCTGGAGGAAGATCAATCGCCTGATCCGAACATGGATCGGCAACTGTATCTCCTCAGAGGTCGCGGCTGGACTCCCACCAACAGAAGATGCAAAGAGCATGTGGGATAACATTAAAGAAATGTACGGGAGATTAGATCAGGCAAAAATTTTTAACCTCATGCAGGAATTAAACAATCTGAAGCAGGGAAACATGACGGTCACAGCCTGTTTTAACAGGCTCTCGTCTCTGTGGAACAACCTCGAAGCGGCCGAGGAGAGGCTCGAGGGCCCAGAGTCGACAATCAAGCAGTATCGATCCATCAAGGATAGGGAGAAAGCTACACGCTTTCTCCTCATTTTGAACGAAACATACCTCGGTTTTCGCTCACAGATCCTCGCCATGGATCCGATGCCACCAATCGGACGGATCTTTCAGCTCGCTGTGCAGGAGGAGAATCAGCGGCTCACGACACCAGACAACACCAGGAGCGGCGAGAGCGTCGCACTTGCTGCTCGCGGTGAGCGGCGAGACACGGCCACCAAAACCCTAACCCTAAATCGAGAGAAAGAGGGGCGAGCGAAATTAGGTTTATTTGAAGAGGAATTCGGGGCCCTTAAATACCCTCGAATGGACGGACGAGATGGGCTGCGAGGATCGGACGGCTCGCAAGGACTTGATCTTGCGATCAGATCCAACGGTGGACAGGAGTCCGCGCTTAAAGGGACCGACGGCCAGATCTTTGCCACATCATCAAGGAATTTCGCGAAAAATTTCAAAGGAAAGGGTAAATTTTTTTGCGAATACTGCAAACGTACTAATCATATGATTGATAATTGCTGGAAATTGCATGGGAAACCTGGTGAAAAGGAGAGAAAAATTTCAGCGACTTATCAAATTAGTGGACCGATTTGGAAAAAATGTTGATCGGCCCATTTCCTATGATCAATATCACCGGCTAATGCGAGCCTTTGCAGAAAATGGACACTTCCAACAAAGGAAGCAGTTTCTCAGGTATTACGCATTGCTTGATTAATTCTATCTCCAGGAAAGCGTGGATAATTGATTCAGGGGCAAGTGATCACATTATATGTGACAAGGAATATTTTTCAAGTATAAATAGCAGATTGGCTCATCCTATTTCAGTGGAATTACCCAATGGGAATATTACCCATGTCAATGTGACAGGAACAGTGAATCTGAATTCCCAGATTATTCTTCAGAATGTTCTCTATGTCCCAGAATTCAAATTTAATCGATTTCGTGTCCAAATCCTGCCAAGAAAATTCTTGTCGGGTAATCTTCAATGCTGACACCTGTTTATTTCAGAACCTTTCGACTGGGAAACCGATGGGCTTGGGTAGACTTTCTGAAGGACTTTTTTTCTGGACAAGTAATTTCAATTCTTCCTGCAATTTCCTGAATAAATCATCATTGTGTAACTTGATTAGCAATAATAAAAATCTTACTATGCATTTGAGATTAGGGCATAGTGCCTCTTATCCCTGTTCACAATGTCCCATATGTCCCCTTGCCAAACAATCTCGTACGCCTTTTCCATCCGGTAGCTCCCGTACTAGTGAGATTTTTTCTTTGATTCATGTGGATATTTGGGGACCCTACCACACGATAAATCATGATGGATCTCGTTATTTTCTCACTATAGTAGATGATTATTCTCGTGCGACCTGGATTTTCTTGATGCAGTCTAAAGATCGAGACTTATTCTAACTTAAAGGTCTTCCTAGCATTATCCCAAAATCGGTTTGGAAAGACCATTAAGCGGATACGTCGATAATGGAAGAGAATTCTTCAGCCATGATTGCTCCTTGCTATTTAACTCACATGGCATCCAACATGAAAGCTCATGTGTTTATACTCCACAAAGCAAAATGGAGTGGTTGAAAGAAAACACCGGCACCTATTGGAAGTCGCACGAGCCCCGAAGTTTCAAGCATCGAGTCCGGATGAATATTGGGGTGATTGTGTAATTACTTTGCGGCTTATTTAATCAACCGCATGCCTACTCGGCTACTCAAAGGGAAAACTCCTTTTGAATTGCTATTTAAGAAGAAGCCGGAGTTGCAGCATCTCAAAATCTTCGGTTGTCTATGCTATGCTGCAACAATAGGACCTCGAGACAAGCTAAGTCCACGTGCACAGAGATGCGTCTTCATGGGATATCCCAACTTACAAAAAGGGTATCGTGTCCTTGACATCTCTACAAAGGAATTTCTTGTAAGTCGTGACATCATTTTTCATGAAGATATTTTCCCTTTCTCTGAGAGAGGATCTTTAGATGAGACAACAGAAAACATACCTCATGGCCTCTTATCTGATGAAGAATTACCTCATGGTCCCACTTACATACCGCTAGCGGAACCAAGGATTATTCCTCCTATTCCTCCATTCATTCCAGCAACAGCACCAACTTCAAACCCTACTAGATCTGATGATGTTCTGGAAACAAGACTCGACAACTCTCATGCTCTTGAGGAAAATACGGATATTCCTTCGCCATCTCAAAATGAGACATCTCCTTCGAGGAAATTCTTTATCCACGACGTTACGGTCGAGCCACACGACCTCCAACCTGGAGCAAGGACTATATCTGTGCTACTCTCAATTCTCCAGGTACTCAATACCCAGTCTCTTCCTATGTTTCTTTCCATAGACTATCACAGGAACATAGATCTTGTGTTACCCGGTTATCACAAGAGAGAGAACCATCTAGTTATCTTGAGGCATCCAGTGATCCAAAGTGGCAGCGAGGCTATGAAAGCGAGAACTTCGAGGCACTAATTGATAATAATACGTGGGATCTTGTCCCACTTCCGATTGATCGTAAACCGATTGGCTGCAAATGGGTCTACAAAACGAAATATCGTGCTGATGGATCCATTGAACGATATAAGGCACGCTTGGTAGCTAAGGGATTCACACAAAGAGAAGGTTTCGATTATCACGAGACATTCTCTCCAGTCGCCACAGATGTCACAGTTCGTTCATTTTTTACTGTTGCCGCCATTCATGATTGGACCCTACATCAAATGGACGTGCACAATGCCTTCTTACACGGTGATCTAGACGAGGAAATATATATGGATATTCCTCAAGGCTTACGGAGACGGGGGAGAATCGAGTATGTCGTCTCCGCAAATCCTTATATGGATTAAAGCAAGCATCCAGACAATGGTACGCCAAATTTGCAAATGCTCTTGCAAAAACGAGGCTTCCAACGAGTCTAAATATGACTATGCTTTATTCACACGAATTTGAAGGTATGTCATCTATTTATTTGATGATATATGTCGATGATATTCTTGTTATGGGAAATGATAAATCTGCTATAGATAATTTCAAGGAATATTTACATGCCACCTTCCACATTAAAGATTTAGGGGCACCTAAATATTTCCTTGGAATTGAAATTGCTCGATCTAATCAAGGAATTTCCCTTAGTCAGCGGAAATTTGTGTTAGATATCATATCAGAAGCAGGTTTATCAGGATGCAAGCCAGCCGTTATTCCTATTGAACGAGAACACTAAGTTGACTACCGAGAATATGATAAAGGCATATCTCAAAATGATGATCCCATTCTCAGAGATCCATCAGGATATCAAAGACTTGTCGGAAAGCTTATATATCTGACTATGACTAGACCCGACATCTCATATGCAGTTCAGACACTTAGCCAGTTCATGCACAATCCGAAGCGATCTCATATGCATGCTGCCTTAAAAGTTGTGAAGTACTTAAAAGGATGTCCGGGGATCGGGAATACTTCTTTCTAAACAATGTGACATAAAGATGACGGCGTATTGTGATGCCGATTATGCTACATGTCCCATAAGTCGAAGATCGGTTACCGGATATTGCATCAAACGGGAAAATCTCTCCTCTCATGGAAGACCAAGAAGCAGCCTCGTATCCCTATCTTCAGCCGAAGCGAGTATCGAGCTATGACTAAGGCCACTTGTCGATAGTGTGGATACGGGGATTGCTTAAGGATCTCGGAGTACAAGTGCATGGACCAACAAAATTGCATTGCGATAATGATGCAGCCCTCAAACTAGCAGCAAATCCTATAGTTCATGAGAGAACCAAGCATATAGAAGTGGACTGTCACTTTACACGAGAAAAGATCCAAGAGGGAGTAATCGAAACGAAGGAATTAGGACAACGGAATGAGCCGGCGAGATATCTTCACCAAACCTTTGTGTCATAGACAGCATGCACATCTATTAAGCAAGCTGGGTGTCTTGGACATCTACAAGCCATCAGCTTGAGGGGGAGTGTTGGAAGATATGCAGCTTTTGGTAATTCATGATCTGATTTGATTATGATTTTGTACATCAATTAAGGATTAGATTTAGATCTAGATTGATACAGATTGATTCATAGAATTCTTTATTTCCATTAATTGTACAATCCTAGTCTTATATCCTTGGAGTCTGTACATTTACAATACAATTGAATAGAGAAAATCTATCTCTCTCTCGGATTCATCCGCTTCAGCCTTCTCTTCCCTTTTCTTTTGCTTTCTTTCAACTTCGCCTTCCGATCCATTCCAGACGGCATCGACCAATCAGAGGCTTCCATGCTGGGCATCGGGGACCTCCTTGCACTCCTCGACGTCCAGTGCGCGGTCCCCTTCGAGGAATGCCTGCGGGAAATGGTGTCATCGCAGGGTGGTGATGCGGCGCCCATCGCTTGCTTGATATCAGATTCACTGTTCAGCTTTACATGCACTGTAGCCCAGAGTTTGAAGGTCCATGCATTGGTGTTGCAGACCGGCGGCACGGCTTATCTTTATGTTGCTACTATATTACCCGTTCTCAAGGAAAAAGGATACATTCCGGTACTCGGTAAGCTTTTCTAGCGTCGCATGGTGTGAACCTGTTCTTCTCTTTTGAAAGTTTATTGAGGACAAAATTGGAAGAAAAAAGTGCATTAGCATTCAAAAATACTAAAGCTCAAAGCTCCTATGGATTTTCCTCGGGTTAAGGGACTTAGGCTGCGTTTGGGAACTACTTTCCCAAGGATCTTTTGGGGACTAAAGGCCTTTGGGGCAAATATTTAGTGTTTGGCAAGGTTTTTTCACTTGCTTTAGCCAAAGGCAAGCCTTCCCAAGGCTGAAAGCCCAAGACAGGTTGGGGGCTGCCTTGGGCATTTGGCCTTCTCGGAAGGATGAGGGGAGAGTAAGAAAAAAAAATTTCTTCCACAAATGTCTTCACTAACATTTCGTATTTTCCGGTTTTGTCCTCGTGACTATTCACCTTCTTCTTCGTTGAGGTTGGCCAGCGAAGTTGCGAGGAGCTGCAAGGGGCTAGTGACGAGTTGGACAGAGGTCGGCATGAGGCCAGTGTGTCACGGCGACCGTCGACGACTAGTTGTGTGACCTCGGCAACCCCCTGTGAGTCGCATCGTCGCGACCGCTGCAACCCCCGGCGACCACCTAAATCCGGGTTGCAGTAAGGTCGCGCGACCGCTGCAACCTCGATGATGCTGCGACCTTCGACAGATCTGGGTCACCGGAGGTTGCCGTGACCCAGCTCTGGGTCGCGCAACCTCTGGCGACCCAAATCGAGCGATCGAGATCGCGTGATCTGGTCACGATTAGGGTTGCCACAACCAGATCGAGCGACCTCAATGACCTCCGCACGGAGGTCACGGTGCGGCGGGTCGCCATGATCATCCGGTGAGGGTCGACGATCTGGGTCGTTGCAACCCTCGCCGAATGGTCATTGCAATCGGCCACGCCACGACTTCCGTGCGGAGGTCGCTGGGGCCGCTTGATCTGGTTGCGGTGACCTTGATCATGGTGACCCTCGTCGTCGCGTCCTCTGCATAGCAACCCTTGCTAGATAGCCTGCCCCTCGATGGCAGTAACCAGCCAATTCTCCTTTTTTTCCTTTTTTATTAATGACAAAAGTCTTTTGCAAAGCTAATTTGTCCAAACACTATTTTGCTCAAAGATACTTCACAATGAACTTTCACAAATACAATTTATCAAACACAATTTGCATTTCGAAAAACTCATTTAACTTAAAAACCTTTACATTTTCTTAAGAAATTTTCTCAAAAGTCTTCCCAAACGCACCCTTAGAGAGCTTGCATCTCTCTAAAGCTCTCTAAAAATATTGCCATAAAGTACCTGCATTTGACCAAGGGCCTTTCAACCCCCATAAAGGCCTTTGGCAACTGACCCCTATCATCCGGTGCTCCCGCAATGTACACGATTGGAAGGATCTGTCTGGTGTTTTATTTCCTATGCTGAACGTAACAATTTAATAAAGCTTTTCATAGGAAAATTTACTGGTTTATTGGTAAATAATTATAGGTGTAGATCGTACAAATCCGTACGATGCATGTGTATGGCAGTAGTTTTCTGGATGAAATCATCTAGGCATGTCTGGATGTCAAGATCCATATAATACTTGCTTCCTTTAGATATTTTCCTTGCTAGGGGAACGTCTTGTTCTCGTAAAGTTAAGTTTCTTGTACTATGAGTGTATCAGGTTCCCGATCCGAAGAGGCAGTGAAGGAGTTTCCGCCCTTACTAGTTAAAGACATCCCGGCAGGTCTCGATCCACAAAAACCAGAGGTAATCTTCCGAATATTGGATAACCTGATCGCAGTAATCAAGGACTCTTCTGGCGTCATCATCAACACATTCGAGGAGCTCGAGCACTCTGATCTCGCGTCGCTCCGGGAGGTTTTGTCAGTTCCTTTTTTTCCGATCGGTCCGTCTCACAAATTCTGCGTGACATCTCCTTCGAGCAGCTCACAAGCAGAGGACAGAAACTGCATCTCCTGGCTAGACAAACAGCTGCCCAAGTCCGTGATCTACGTGAGCTTCGGGAGCCTCGCGGCCACGAGCGAGGCAGAAATGTTGGAGATTGCATTAGGCCTAGCTGACTCGGAGCAGCCCTTTTTATGGGTGGTCCGATCCGGGTCGGTCTGTGATCCTGGGTGGCTAGAGATGTCGCCAAGCCACTTTCTCAAGGCATTGGAAGGGAGAGGAAAGATAGTGAAATGGGTACCCCAGAAGGAAGTGTTGGCTCATCCTGCTATCGGAGCATTTTGGACCCACAGTGGTTGGAACTCAACTTTGGAAAGCATAAGTGAAGGAGTGCCAATGTTGTGCATGCCTCGTTTTGCTGATCAAGGAGTGAACGCAAGGTATGTGAGCGATGTTTGGAGAATTGGAGTGCACTTGAATGGCGGGCTTGAGAGAGAGAACATTGCGAGGGCCATCAAGAGGATGCTGGCGGAGAGAGAAGGAGAAGAAATAAGAGAGAGGGCATTGGTTCTGAAGGAGAAGGCCAGTGTCTCCGTGCGACAAGGCGGCCCTTCATACCAAGCCTTGGATGCTTTGGTCAGTCACATATTGTCTTTTAAATAATCATATGTTATCGGAGCTCAATCGCGGTCACATCATAATTGGGTTTCCATGTACGCATGAATAATAAATGTGTATGTTTGTAGATTAACACTTTTAAGTCATTTATATCGCTCTTATTAATAAATGAGCAGGCTGCTTTTCTCAACTAGACATGTTTAATGGAACACATTTAAATAACCTCTAAACATTATACGGGAGATTATTTCTTAAATTTATTAGATTTCATTAATTTGGCTAGTAAAGGTGTTGTTTTGAGGCTTGAACAATATCATATTTGATGTCATATTACGTTATAAACGCATCACCTTTTATATGAAGTACAATGAATTGCTAAACTTTTTCTATAGAGTAATCGAGAATTTTCTTTGCAAGAAAGTGTAATGAATTCCATCCGCTGATCAAATTTTCAATTTTTGATAAAATATTGAGAAACGCAATATATACTAGACTCAATATGAACCGTTAGGACCGATATAAGCCACATGAGACCCATGTTAGATGCTTCAAATTTAGTTCAACATATATGCTCCACTAATAACAAAAATTATCTAGATCTTTCATATGTGACTACTTATGGGACTGCCACATGGGTAGATTTCAATGGAAGAAGTTAATCACAACTTCTTATAAATGAGAGAGAGAGAGAGAGATAGCTTGAGACTTATTGCATCATCCAATTTTTAAAACTTAATAGCATTTCATACACTAATTTACTATTATCATGAAGTTCTTCACAAACTACTTAGTCTAATTTAGGTCCCAGTCAAGACCTTAAACTGACTCGCCCATCGGAGCCAACCCAAGGGTGTTAAAACGGGTAATGGCAAACCTCCAGGGGTCCCCAAGGGTTTGAACTGCCCAACCCCTGGGCCTGAGCAAGCTCTACTTCCCCAGGGTTGCCTGGGCGTGCATCTTGCAATGATGGCAGCCGGTTCATTACTTGTCTCCCCATGCATTGACCATGATCCACATTCCATAGTGAATTTCGAATACTGCTAAAAATACAAAAAAGTGATTTATCAAATTAGTTTGCAATTATAAGTATAATGACTAATTTGCTTAAATGCACAATTATAAAATTGATTACGTCACTTTGTTAATCAATGTTATAAAGCTAATATCCCCTAAAGATTTAAATTCCTTTGTCTAAATGATGGTGACGGGTCAGCCAACAAGACAAGATTTCTATCCGATGTTGCAAAGTGGTAGTAATATGAAACTCTCTTAGATCTTTCTTCGATCTTCATGTTCCACACTTTATTTGTGCTCACATTTGATGCCTCGTTGACTCAGCCTTTGATCCATGTAAAGAAGGGTGAGGGATCAATTCGGAACTTATTACTTAATACATCAAGATTAAGGATGACTGAGGCACCAAATGGAAGGACAAATTATGGGGTTGACGATCTACATTCAATTTATTATATATCTTTTTATAATCTACTTAATTTGATTCAACTAGTAATAATTGTTTACTATAATCTATACTCTTTTTACATTTTCTCGTCAAAAGAAATTTTCATTAATTACCAAAATGATGCATGATTGGAAATTTTAAAAGTCACAATAACAGGGCAAACCATAATGTTCCATCACAAACAAAAAACTAGAAATCAAGGCATATCAATAGAGCTTGGTTGGTAGAGATAGTCACAGGACATATCTATGACTGCATTTAAGTGAAATGATTCATGGCTGATCATCGAATCACACTACATCATCAATGAAAAGCACATGTCGAGATCTCTATCTGTAGTTTTAGTTTTGCCTTTCAGCAGTGTGCGCCCAAGTTCAATTTCCCCAACACCATCGCCGTATGAAGACAATATAAATATGTTTAAGAAGCTTAGATCTGACACCTGCGAGACCAAGCTATGTGAAGCACCAAAGCTTTGAACTAAAACATGTTGAACGAGTACAAATTTGACACCAAAATTGCTATAAACACCATTAAAAGAGACATAGTACTTATTCATTAATACTTTAAAATCTAAAACTAGATTGGAGATAAAAGCTCCCAAATATAAAATTGCAAGAGTAAAGAAAGAAACAAAATAAAATAAAATGATAAGCAACTAAGAGGGGAGGGAGAGATCTAGCTCAAGCTCCTTCCCTCCGAAAGTGGAAGAGAAAAAGAAAAGTTCGGAGAGAGAGAGAGAGGGAGAGGCGGGAAGAGACAACTCAAAATTGCATGATCCACAACAACAAAAACCCTTTTTTAATTTTTTTTTTTACTTCAACAGTAGATATTATATATATTCTTTGAAATCCATATATTTGATTTGTTTGATAATTACCTCCATCGGTTTAGCTCAAATTTCTATGATCCTTTGAGGGACCGAATCCAAGTTAACTTCGTATAAACTGGATAATATGACTAAACCCATGCCTTCTCTATTAAATATCAAAATGGGTATGGTGGAGAGCATATCGCATATATTTAGTGTTCCATAAATTTCACTCGTATATGGTATCCAATGTGGTAGCCAGAGAACAGACTATGTGGGCGGTCATATGATTACTAAGAATCTCAAGTCAAAAATAGAAATTAATCTTGTCCTTTATCAGAACATTGTCCGGTTCCCGTAGTTCAGCCCATGCATCCGCCCCCCATAAAAACAATTGTTAGTGAATATAGACAAGTAAATTGATAAAATAGTTAGGAATAAGGAAAGGAAATCGGACACTAAATTTATGTAATATGATCAGAATATCAGAATCTACGTGCATGGGGATAGTGGTAGAGAATTCTATTATAAAAACAAATGATACAATGGAAATTACAACCATTCGAACACTTAAACATTCTATTGGTGTTTCCCAACCTTTAATTACATCAAATAACTCGCATAGCGTTTAGCCCCTCATGATTCCTAGTGAAATATCACTCTAGGAATTAAAAAAATTATACTAACAAGAATTTAACTAGCCAAATGACCCAAGTGTAATCAGAGGTGTGTGCAAAGGAATCCGTAATCGTCTGAAATAGAATCGAACCGAACCAATAGTTTCCAAGAGAACTACTGGATATTAGTCCGGTTCCCAGCTCCAGATTTAGAATTGCCCATCGGGATTAGACCGAAAATATATATTTTTTTAATTTTTAAGAAAAATTAAAATGCAAATCCCTAATCTCGCTTATCGGTCGTCTCATCTCATCTCGGTCTCTCATCTCAACTATCTCAAGCAACTCCTTAGGTCTCTCCATTTCTCAACTCAACTCTCTTAATGTATTGTCGACATGAGGTCAAATAAAATGATAGCGCTTGGAATCAACTTCGGATTCACCATATAAACAACAAACTCCAACAAGAATGACAACGTCCAACAAAAAGCATCCGTAGGAGCAGCATAAAAGCAAAGCAAACAATGTGGAAGTCCATTACTATCTTTGAGAATCATCGACCGAGCCCATGCCGACACCTTGTCTTGCAGTATCATCAATATTAATGACATGGTACACATCCATCCTCAGAGAAAAAGGATATGAAAGATTGTGCTAATAAAATATTACATTCCCCCTATTGGGATGGTGAAAGAGGATTTTATCACAAATCTCCATTATAATAGGAATTTATCCCAATATAGAGCCAAAAGGACGAATTGTATGCCTGTGAAGCTTGGCGGAACAAATTTCATAGACTCATCCAAAAACTAGACCGATTTTAACTTTTTGAAATCAATTTTTTAGTAGGTGATTTACGATTTCAGGATGGAAATCATCTCCCATAAAACTGACCACCTTTAAATATAACTTCGACGAGAAAATCAACGTGAATAATATTTCTGTACACCACCCTCTCGGCTACCAAGGACTTGGCACACCTCTGCCAGGATGGCTCTCCTCAATTTATAACCAAAAGCCCCCACCATTCATCGCAAGAACCATATTTCTAGGAAGAAATCGTGCACTTCACTTGGGGCCTATTTGGTAAAAAAAATTCTAGTTCTCTTGAACAACTATTTCTGTTCTTTTGTTTTAAGGAACAAAAAAATAATAGAAACCTATTTAATAAAATTTTTATTCCTGTGAACAAAAAATCTATTTTTTTTTTTTTCCGATAATAGATTTGGAACAAAATCAAGAAGTAGAAAAAATAGTTTATTGTTCCCAAGAATAATTCCAATAATTAATTCCTTTTTTTTTCCTTTCTCTTTCTCTTCTTTTCTTTACTTTTCTTTTCTTCTCTTCCTTTTTCTTCTTCTTCCTTCTAGCCAGGGCCGGCGACCTTGCCAAGGCGTTGCCGGCCCTTGGCAATGCTGAGCCACAACGAGGCTCGATCTCGCTTTAGCTAGGTGAGGCGGGGGCAAGCGCGAGGTCGAGCCTCATCGGAAGTTAGGCGAGCCTTCGGCAAGCTCGTTGAACCTCACCCGGGCTTGGCAAGCCTTCGGCGAGCTCACTAGACCTCACCCAATCGGTCGCCAGCCATGGCCATGGCCAGCGACTAGCTAGAAAGAAGGAGGAGAAAGAAGAGAAAAAGAAAAAAAAGAAGAAGAGAAAATTAAGAAAAATTTAATAAACGTATTAAAAAATTAAAAGAAATAAAAGAATTTAAAAATCCTACCAAACACATTTTTATTTGAGGAATAGAAATTTTAGACAGTTACAAAGTATTTTTTTTTTTGCTTAAAAATTACCATTGGGAATAAAATGGTTGCTAAATGCGCAATTGACTTCCATGGCATGTAAGATAAATACATTAAATGCATATATTTCAAGTGTACAATTAATCCTTCCGTTTGTTGCTTTGCGCGCCAGAAGCAAGGGTGTAGCTGCATTAAATGCTGGTAAGAAAGGACAAACAAAGACGTCCTTTGTTTTCATTTAGTGTTCCGCGTGCTGATACCAGAGCATTTAATCCGTGCGTTTAAAATCGGTACTCGTTGCTTCGCTTGTGCAGCAGACAATGGTTAAACTCGGCGCATATTTTAATAAAAACAAATCATTTTCGCTTTTCAATGTGCTTATAAGAAGTGTTGGAATCCACAATTATTTCATCTCGACCCTATAACTTGCAAACGAAAAAAAAAAACCAAAGATGATTCTTGAATTCTCCATCCATCAATTACAAGTTTATAGGCTAGTAGTTCTGCGCACTAGTGAAAAATTGTTTAGGATCTTATAACAAGTCATGTGACTATAAAAGTAGGACGCTACTAACAATTTGTACTAAGAGTCTTTAGAGAAACCATTCTTCAGAAGTAGTTGTATCATTAAATGATAAATTTTAACTGTTAATTGAGAAATTATTTAGTTTGCATGTTACGACATTTTGTAGTCAAATTAGAATAATCTACACTTTGATTATGCCATTTTGCATGCCACTTGAAATAATCATTTGAATCATTTTTATCCCTTGAGATAATTATACAAATGATCCTTGAATTCTAGTTCAACGTGTAATGTGGTCTTTAAACTTTAAATATGATCAATATAACCCTTGAACTTTAGCCAAATTTGTTATGTCATTTATGAACTTTTAATTTATTCAATAGTGTTCTTAGACTTTTGTTACATATTCAATTTAGTTCTTAAACTATATGAAAATGTTTGATGTTTTTTCTTTCATTAATTCAAATTCAAGAATAACATTAAACAATTTCACATAGTCCAAGAATTAAATTAAAAATATATCAAAAGTCTATGGATTATATTGAACAAATTAAAAGTTTAAATACCATATTGCATATTGAGTTAAAGTTCATTGATCACATTAAATAATTTAAAATTCAAAGACCACATTACACATTGAATTAAAGTTAATTACCATTTGTGTCATTTATCCTTATCCCTTTTATTATGGATTTTACCACATTTATAATTGTCATTTAGTTGATGATAATCAAACGCCATGTGCTAAACGATACGGGGAAACGTGTAAGTAACCATATCTTGTATGAGAGCTAAACTGCCTCAAACCCAACTTCTCTAGACCTAGAGTGCCTAAAATATGTCCATGACTTCTCTCGACTCATGTGATGCTCATCTAAACCTAATATACATTACACGGTTCTCTACGATCGATCCGACTAAAGCCCTATATTATAACTCGCATGAACAGCTATACTTGGTTTATAAACCCAACTTGTAAAGACCATACGAACCAACAACATTAAAACTTCTCTATATATCTCAAGAAAAACTCTCTCCATTAATGTACGAGTGACCTGAGAAACAGAGTCCACAATGAACCAAAGAAACAACCACCGTCTGATCCTTTTCCCTCTACCATTCCAAGGCCACATAAACCCAATGCTCCAACACTGTCGGATCCTCTACGCCCGAGGCTTCTCCATCACCATACTCCACACCAACTTCAACGCCCCATATCTGTCCTCCCACCCTTACTTCGCCTTCCGATCCATAGGCGATGGCCTCGACCAATCGGAGGCCTCCAAATAGACATCCCTGGCCTCATCTCACTCCTCAACACCCTGTGCGCGAGCCCCTTCGAGGAATGCCCGCGGGAAATGATGTCGTTGGAGGGTGGTGAGGCGGTGCCCGTCGCGTGCTTGATATCTGATTCGCTATTCAGCTTTACTTGCGGTGTAGCCGAGAGGTTGAAAGTCCGTGCGTTGATGTTGCGGACCGGCTGCGCAACGTGCCTTTATTTTTACACCCTATGGCCGGTTCTCAAGGAAAAATACTTTCCAATGCATGGTAAGCTTTTCTGGGGTTGCATGGTGAATGTTAGTTTATGCTTCTCTTTTCTCGGTTCGAAAGTTGTGATCGCCGTTTGTTTAGAGATGAATGAAACAAATAAGTCTATTTTTCCTTCATTGCCCTAGTTTCGATTAAGGGCTTTTGCAGATGGATTTTTTTTTTTTTGGGGGGGAGAGGGTGGGAGATTCCCTTCTTCTTTTTTTACCATATTATTATAAGTTTTAGAGTACTAAGACTGACTTGCACAACACGATTCATCTAACGATAAGATATATTGTAATTATATTATCTTAGTAAATCATTCTTGCATCATTCATTGAATAAACAGAACATGATAAAAATAAAAATAAAAAAAACTGGCCATATTCCACCATAGAATGCTATTTCAAATTTCAAAATAATTGCTAAATGACTCCTTGAGACTTGACCGTCCTTAGTGTTTAATAATGTCAATGTTCTTTCGGCCAAAATGTTTCACGCGTCTTTACAAAAAAGAAGTTAGAACTGACCACAACCGTGCATTGCTCCGCAATGTACTTGATCGGTAAGATCTGTCAGGTTGCTTTAACTCTTATCCCTAGTGTAACAATTTAATAAACCGCTTAATAAACATTCAAAATTCTAGTCTCTATTAAAAAGCTTTTCACAGGAAAATCTACTGATTTTATTAGGAAGTGATCACAGGCCTACTTTATACAAATCCGTGCAGTGTATGTGTATGCCAGTAGTTTTCAGTATAAAATTATCTGATCGAGTCTAGATGTCGAGATCTATATATTTCTTGCTTTTCTGTGCTTAGTGAATTTGTTTTTCTGATAAAGGTATGATTTATGATCAGGTCCTCGATGCAAGAAACAGTGAAGGAGTTTCCACCGTTACTAGTTGGAGACATCCCCACGATGGAATCACAGGAACCCGAGTTGATGTTCCGATTATTAGATGACCTGATCAAGACAATCAAGAGCTCTCCCGGTGTTATCTTCAACACGTTGGAAGAGCTAGAGCACCCTGTGATCGCGTCGCTGCGGGGAGTTTGTCGGTCCCCTTTTTCCCAATCGATCCATCCCACAAGTTCTGCGGGACTTCTTCCTCGAGCAGCTTACTAGCAGAGGACAGAAGCTGCATCTCCTGGCTAGACGAACAACCGCCCAATCCGTGATCTACGTGAGTTTCGGGAGTCTTGTGGCCATGAGCGAGCCAGAAATCTTGGAGATTGCATTAGGCCTAGCAAACTCTGAGCAGCCCTTTCCGTGGGTGGTCAGGCCTGGGTCAGTCTGCGATCCAGAGTGGCTAGAGAAGTCGCCGAGCTGCTTCCTCAAGGCACTGGAAGGGAGAGGGAAGATAGTAAAATGGGCACCTCAAAAGGAAGTGTTAGCTTATCCTGCTGTGGGAGCATTTTGGACCCACAATGGTTGGAACTCAACTGTGGAAAGCATAAGCAAAGGAGTGCCAATGTTGTGCATGCCTTGTTTTGCTGATCAAGGAGTGAATGCGAGGTATGTGAGCGATGTTTGGAGAATTGGAGTGCACCTGAATGGTGGGCTAGAGAGAGAGAACATCGCAAGGGCCATCAAGAGGCTGTTGGTGGAGAGAGAAGGAGAAGAAATAAGAGAGAGGGCATTGGCTTTGAAGGAGAAGGCCAGCGCTTGCGTGAGAATGGCGGGTCTTCGTACCAAGCCTTGGATGCTTTGGTCAATCACATATTGTCTTTTAAATAATCATATTCTGTCCGAGCTTAATCGCAGTCACATCATAGCCCGGTTATTCCATTTACGAATTTTTTTCTTTTCGCAGACTAATGCTTTCAAGTCATTTATGTCACTCTTAGTTAATAAATTAACTTGCTACTCTTCTCCACATGACATATTAAATTAGACACGTTTAGACAACTTCTAAATACTATACGAGAGTTGATTTTGTAAATGTGTTATATTCTGTTGTTTTAGGGCTTAAACAATATCATTTTTGATGTCATATTACATTATAAAAGCATCACCTTAGTTATGAAGTACAGTGAATTGCTAAATTGTTTAATTGGAGTAATCAAGTTCTGAACTTTCTTTGTTAAAACGTGCATTGAATTATATTTGGCAATTGAATTTTCAATTTCTGAGAAAATATTGATAAACTCAATATGTACTAGACTCAATTTGAACCGTCAAGACTGATATGAGCCACGTGAGGCCCATGTAAATGCTCCAAATTTAATTTAATATACATGCTACACTCATTAATAATTTCTCTCGATTTCTCATATGTGGCTAGATATGGGACAGACTCCACAGGCAACTTCAATGGAAGAAGTTAAAAAGGAGAAAGCTTAGGACTTATTACATCAATTACGACATTTCAAATTTAATTGCATTTCATACAATAATTTAGTATTATAATGAATTTTAGCACAATCTACTTAGGCTAATTTTATTAATTGATATTTAGCATTACTTGTACAATAATTTAGTATTATAATGAATTTTAGCACACTCTACTTAGGCTAATTTTATTAATTGATATTTAGCATTACTTGTCTCCGTATGCGTTGATCCCACAACGAATTCCGGATACCGCTAAAAATACAAAAAGCGAATTATCAAATTAGTTCACAAAACAAAACAGAAAACTCTGGTTGGCAATTAGTAATTTACTAAAATACACAATTATATTCGACCAAAAATAATACATACTTATAAAATTGATTTTATGATATCCCTTTGTTAATCAATTTTATAAATTTAATAATATCCCCGACTAAGGTTTTAATTCCTTCGTCTAAATGACGGTGATGGGTCAGCTGGGTCCGACATTGGAGGGTTATAGAGATAAGAGGATGAAGGAGGCACCAAGTGGGAGGACAAATAAGGGAGTTGACGATCTCCATCCAATTTACTATAATTTATTTTGTACTTTACTTTGATTTGATCCAAATAGTAATTGTTAATTTACTATTATATATTTTTTTTCAGTTAGCAATATATATAGACACATATGTATACGTCGTATGTTTGATTTGTTTGATAATTACCTTACTCTTGAGCTCAACGTTCATATTAAGTTGGCTGAAAGAAAAGCAAAAAACAAATTAATACAATGACAAGAAAATACTTGTTTTCTACTACACATGAGAACCCTTACTATAAAAGGAGATTTCATCTAATCGATGGGGGCTTTTTAATAATCCTTCGAGGGATTGAGCTACCATCTGCAAATAAAGATCGACCTGTGTATAGTACTGAAATTAAATTAACTACATATAAACTAGATAATATGACCAAATCCTTGCCCTTTCTATCGAATATTAGGCTCGATTTGTTTTAAAAAAAAAGATAATTTGGAAAATATTTTCCTAAAAATATTCACTTATATCGATTGAAATAATTAGTTAATAAAAAATATTTTCATTATCGATAACAATTTATCTCTAAATATTTTCATAGTAATTAATTTTGCCCCCATAAATTGCATAGGAAAACAAGTCAACTGACTCCTCAATTCACCATCCATCAATTAATAGTTTATAAGCTGAAAGTTCTCTAAATATGGTGTTACGCACTAGTGGAAATCTCACATCACTATTTACTAGAGCGATGCATCTGCACCCGTAAAATAATATCGAAAAAATAAGTTCATTCAACGTTTTGTATCAAGTCATCTGAGAACTTGAAGCAAGACCACCAATAATAAGGTCTATCCTAAAAATAGGGTTGGTTGTACAATCTATTGAGAAACCGTTCCTTAGGAGTAGATGAATTATTAAATAGGAAATCTCAATTGTCCATTGAGAAATTATTTAGGTTTTACAAGGAAAAGTGTCAAAAAAGTCATAAACCTTTTAATGATGTCAATTTAGTCCTAAACCTTTTAGTTTTGTGCCAATTTAGTCATTCCGGTTAATTTTAGCCTAATTTTGTTGACATGGAGACTAGCTTGCTAATGTGGCAATCCCGATGCTAACGTAGATAATTTTTAATAAATTTTATGATTTTTTTTTCTTTCTTTTTTCTCTCTCCACCCTTTCTTCTTCCTCTTGGCAGGGACTGACCGGTAGGCAACTGCCGACCACTGGCCATGGCTAGGCGAGTTGGCCTCCCTGGCTAGGGCGAGGCCGAGCCCCGGCGAGGGTCGGCCTCACTGGATCTAACTAGAGCAAGGCCGATCTACGCCTGGCGAAGGCAACCCTGGTGAGGGCTCCCCTCACCAAATCTGGCGAGGTTGGCCCTTGTGCAGGCTAGGGTAGCCTCGACAGGTGTCACTTGGCGAAGGTTGTGGTTGGCGAGGACGCCTTGGCCTAGGCGAGGTAGACCTACTCCTAGGTGAGGGCAACCTTGGCAAGGGGAGCCCTCACCTTCACCTAGGCGTAACCTAGGGAGGTCGTCTTAGCCTGAGCAAGAGTCGGCCTTACTAGATTTGGTAAGGAAAGCCTTGCCGGAGTTGCCGTCGCCCAAGCGTGGGTCGACCTCACCCAGGCTAGATCCGATGAGGCTAGCCTTTACTGCAGCTCAACCTCACCCTAGCTAAGCAAGGCTGGTCATGGCTGGTGGCCAGCTGTCACCTACCGGCTGGCCACCACCAAGAGGAAGAAGAAAGGGAGGAGAGAGAAAAAAGAAAGAAAGAAATCATAAAAATAATTAAAAATAAAAAATAAAAAATCGAAATAATATTAAAAATCATCTACGTCAACGCCGGCGGTACCATGTTAGTGAACCAGTGTTCAAGGTAGCAAAATCTAGCTAAAACAAGTCAGAAGAGCTAAATTAGCACTAGTTCAAAATATTTATGACTAAATTGACATCATTAAAAGGTTTAGAATTAAATTGGTACCAAATCAAAAGATTTATGACTAATTGGCATTATTAAAAGGTTTATGACTAAATTGGTATAAATGCAAAATGTTTAGGACTTTTATGATACTTTTCCTAGGTTTTGCACGAAACTGTCTATCCGAATTGGAATTTAGTATGCATGATTAGATGACTAATGATTGGGGGAGATTCCTGGATGGACCACACGGAAATTCCACTTGGACTAACCATCTAAATCGTCTTTATCCCTCCGGCACATTTGCAATTGTCACATTTTTATTGATTATCAAACATCATCTGCTAAATGATCATCTCAAACTTGATGCTCACCTTAGTATACGCATCATTTTTTATGTTTCTTTTTATGCTGGAGAGAAGATTAATCTACTTTGCCGTCTACATGTATATAGTACTCTTGTATGAAAGCAACTAAAGCCAACTTCTCTGTACCTCGAGTCCCTAAAATATGTTCATGACGTTTCCCGACACATGTAATGCTCGCCTACACCTAACGTTCATTTCGTAATTTTCTAGGGCCGAATCGACAAGAGCCCTATATTATATATCTCGCATTATCAGCAAGACTTGTTTTATAAACCCAACTTGTGAAGACCATATGAAGAAACAAAATCAAAGCTTGTGTATACATCTTAAAAAAAACCTCCCTCCATTGACGAAGGAGCGACCCGAGAAACGAAGTCCACAATGAACCCAAGAAGCAACCACCGTCTGATCCTCTTCCCTCTGCCATTCCAAGGCCACATAGACCCAATGCTCCAACTGGGTCGGATCCTCTACGCCCGAGACTTCTCCATCACCATCCTTCACACCAACTTCAACTTCCCGGATCCGTCCGCCCGCCCTCACTTCACCTTCCAATCCGTCGCCGATGGCCTCGACCAATCAGAGGTCTCCTCATAGGACATCGCTGGCATCGTCTCAGTCCTCAACGCCCGGTACGTGGCCCCCTTCGAGGAATGCACGCGGGAAATGGTGTCGTCGCCACGTGGTGATGTGGCGCCCGTCGCATGCTTGATATCTGATTTGCTGTTCAGCTTTACCTGCAGTGTAGCTGAGAGGTTGAAGGTCCGTGCGTTGACGTTGCTGACCAGCGGCGCAACGTTGCTTTATGTTTTCACTATATGTCCGGTTCTCAAGGAAAAAGGATACATTCCGATACAGAGTAAACTTTTTTGGTGCTGCGTGGTGTATGTTAGTTTATGCTTCTCTTTGGTCAGTCACATATTGTCTTTTAAATAATCAAATGTCGTCGGAGCTCAATCGAGGTCACGTCATACTCGGGTTTCCATGTATGAATGAATAATAAATGCGTGTCTTCGTAGATTAACACTTTTAAGTCATTTATGTCGCTCTTATTAAATGAATCAACATGCTACTTTTCTCAACTAGACATGTTTAATGAGATGCATTTAAACAATCTATAAACACTACATGAGAGATTATATCTTAGAAGTGTTAGATTTCATTAATTTGGTTAGTATAGGTGTTGTTTTGGGGCTTAAACAATATCATTTTTGATGTCATAATACGCTATAAACACATCACTTTTTATATGAAGTGTAGTGAATTGCTAAACCTTTTCTACGGAGTAATCAAGAATTTTCTTTGTTAGAAAGTGTAATGAATTCCATGTGGTGATCAAATTTTCAATTTTTGATAAAATATTGAGAAACCCAATGTACACTAGACTCAATATGAACCGTTAGGACTTATATAAGCCGCATGAGATGAATTGTCTCTTGTTTATTCCTATTGTGGTGATGGGTCTTTCATTTTGAATTAGATAGAGTCAAATATATCTAGAAATATGGAGATAGAAGTAACCGATGATCGTATCGCCATTTTACTTTAATGGTGTCTTTCGATCTCGTTTCAATCCTGCTTTACCGTACTATTCTGATAAAATATGTGATCAGATGCCGAGAAATTCAAGGACTCCTTGAACAGGATACTAATTTAAAACGAAAGGGAGCTCCCAACAAGTTTGCAAGCAATAGGAATACAGCACCAATCGGAACTTCCGAAAAGAGGAAAAGGGTCCACGCGAAAAAGTCTCGCAACGGCTAACGTGGTGGAGTGGTTGACGACTTGGCATTCAAAAACAAAAGAAAAGAAACAGAAAGAAAAAAGAGAGGAAGGAGGGCATGCTGATGAGAAGCCGTTTGAGACTGCAAAAAGGCGACGGCCAATTGACTTTTTTAGGAGGGGAATAATTACGGGGATTGCTTTTGGAGGGGGGAGGTGAATCTATTCAAATTGCCCGTGGGACGCATTATTCAAATATTCCATGCATGATAAGATAAGAAAAATTACGAAATCGACACGTTCGTGGCGATGCTCAGCCATGTGACCAGGACAGGATCTTCAGGACCACCTCGGGTCGGTCCATCTGACTCGTGGGCTTTTCCGTTGCCCGCATATCGGGAGAATTCCCGTTTTTATCTGATTTGAATTCCTCTTGGACGTTCCTTGTTTTGCGTGGTCGTCCTCTTCTTTGCACCGGGACGGATCCGAGGTATTATTTTTGCAATCGGGCATGCTGACGATGCAACAATTGAAAATGCTAGTATTACCATTTAGAAGGGGGGTGAATATGTGTAAAAACAAATTAAACAAATAAATGCAGAATAAGTTATTTCGCAAGTACAGTTTGACTAAGTGACACCAAACTTCTGAAGTAAGTTCAGACTCAATTAAAGATGGTTTGGAAATTCAAAGAGTTCATAAAAAGATTGTGATGAACAAATTAAAAGAGTTAGGGGAAGAAAAAATTGAACACAAGATTTATAATGGTTCGATTTAAATCAAGCCTACGTCTACTTTACCACGCTAATAGTCTTTTGGTTAAAATCACTAAGGTATCAATAGAGAAATACAATGGTTTGAGTACGAATGCTCAGTGAATGATTTCTTTTTCTCTCAATCGGTCATTTTTCTTGTATTTTTCTCTCTTGAATACAATTTGTAAGCGTTGTCCATTGCATATTGATGTGCCTTAATCTCTAGGAGAAGTTCTACTATCCGAGGATAGTTTGATTATGGTTCTATTTGGGCACTTACTTCAATGCATTGTACCAGTGGAGTATCTAGAGGTGAAGGAACATCAACTTGAATTTGTAAAATTCGTTGCTCCCCCTGAACATTTGCTTCTTTGTGATGACCTTCAGGTGAGACTTTAGGAAATGAGATGCAAAAATGTTTTCAGCATCTAGAGGAGATCAACTGATGCTATCACTAGCAGTTGGTTTAGTAAGAGGAGTTTTTTCACCTATTCCCCCTATCTTAGTAGCTTCAGTTTGAGAAGTAACTTCTCATTCCTAAACCCTTCCTTTACCAGCACAGGTTTGTCTTCCAGTTCCCGTCTCCTCAACATCCTGGGCATCAATATCTCTTGTAACTTCTCCTTCCTTGTCAGTCTCCTTCTGTTCTATGTTCACATTGGCATCTCCTTCTTAGTCATCATCCTCACTTTCTTTCACTTCAATTTCTTCACCATCACTCTCTTCATCTGGTTCTTTCTCGCTTTCATCCTCTTCTTCTTCCTCAAATCAACTAAACCTTGAAGATCACGCAAGGTAATAGCAGAGATGGTCTCGTCATCATCATCTTCATCTTTTTCATCTTGGAGAAAAATATGACGTTTCCTTTTTGGTGTTTTTGAGACAACGCTTTTCCCTTTGTGTTTCTTTTTAGCAACAAATCCTGACTTGACTTTGCTAACAAATTCCTTCTTCAGAGGAGTCAGGGCTCCAAAGAGATCCTTCAATCGCATCTTTGAAATCATTTTCAATCCAATTTGCATTGGAGCAATGGTTCTAGAGTGAAGCTAGGATGGCGGTTGAATCTAAAAGTGTCTGAAGAGTTTGGTTACCAATGTTGTGTATGGTAGTTGTTCTTTCCCTTTCATAATAGTTTTGTACATGGGGAGTAGAATTGTGTGAGGGAGTGAGAAGGCAACACCATTGCAAATGGCCCACATCATCTTTGTTTCGAATCTGGAAACATTAGTCTTTGAAGCAGCCTTAGTTCAGATGCAGTTGATGACTATCTTATGTAATAAGATATTGGAAGCAGCCATCCGAGAGTAAGTGATGCTCCCCCTAGGAACCCTGTCCCTTACCAGAAACTTAGTGACCTGCTCGTTAAACACATTAATAGGCATGAATCCACTCCTCTCTATCCCTAGAATGTCAGCCAACAGATTAACATCAATATCAAACACTTTATCATACACAATAAATTACATATGAGTGGGATCCAAGATAGACAGGTTGAATAAAAGTACATTGTCAATTCGGGGTAAGCCTGATGTCTCCACACAGAACTTCTCCATCTAAAGTTTGGCAAACTTTTCTCTCAAGTTCACCTTGATGAAATCCAGAAAGTAAAAATCCACGATGCGAGGGTTGATGACCCCTCTGTTCAGCATTTGAGGGAAAACTTTCTTGTGATCTTTTGAACGAAACAACTTTATCTTTTCTCTGATGATTTCAACAGCAACACCCATTTTTGGTTGAAAATTTTTGAAAACCCTCTCATCATCATCTTCATTTTTGTTCTCGGTCTGATCCTCCATCCCAAAGCGAGGATCAGTAGGAAAGTTCAAAAATTCCTTTTCGGCTTTTCCAACCTCTACCAGTCCTAACTTCTCCATGGCTTTCAAAAACAGGGTTTCATTTCCGTAACCATTTTCGTTCAAAAAAGAACTTATGAAATCCATGGGACTTCCTCTCATTTTCAAAAAATTATAATGCTTAAGAAGTACCTTAGGCCTTCTTACCGAAATAGGAGTGGCTTCTTGAGTAACTTCCTCTTCTACTGAATGGCAAGGAGAGCTTCGAGGCGAATCGTCCCTAGTGAGATCACAATATGTTGGTCCTTCAGGGATAAACCGAGGCCTACGACTAGCAATATATGTTAGTCTCTATTCTGAATAAGGAGAAGGGGAGAAGTTACAAGTGTGAGCACACATGCACAAATCGAAGAATATATCTAGCAAGTTATATATGTTGAAGAAAGCGTTCGAAAGTCGGCCAAAATTATAGGGGAAGTGGTTCAAGGTTAAAAAAGCATAAAATAGAAGAAATCAGCAAGCACTAACAAAAAAGTAGCCATAATAACTCAATCAATCCTAAATCTTTGCACGAAAGTTCAATATAATCTTTTTGGTCAATTGTCATTGAAATTTGCTAACGCGGCGTCCAGTCATTATTAGCCATTTTACGTGGCACACTGACGTGGGTAGTTTACTTGCACCATGTCAACGATTTCTAGCAATAGTCAGCCGATGGAATTATATTGAAATTTTGTGCAAAGTTTTAAGACTACATTGACCAAATTAGAAAATTTAGGACTAAATTGGAATTTGTATAGGTTTAAGGGAAAATTGTGCAAAAAGTCACAAATATATTATATGCTGGCCAATTCAGTTATTATCTTTCAATTGTGCCAATATAACACTAAACTTGTTTACAATTTGCAAATGTAGTCCTCCCGACTAGAAATCTCTAATGTGAATTTTGGCTAACTTACGTGAAATCGCTAGCACTGACATGGATGATTTTTAGAAAATTTTAAAATTTTTCTGAATTTTCTGAATTTTTCTCTCCTTTTTTTTTCCTTTCTTTCTTTCTTTTTTTTTTTTTTTTTTTTGCGCCAATGGCTAGCCAACCAATGTCCATATCAACAATTTTCAACCAAAATTTACCTAAAGGACTACATTAAGAAATTGTCAAAAGGTTTAAGGATAAATTGCAATTTAATTGGTAATTTTCTATAGAGTTTAGGTTTTAATTGGTAATTTTCCTTGTGAAAGCAAGTGAAAATATAAGTTAATGGATCAAACTCTTTCTTTATTTTTGTAAATACTAGGCTAGTATACAAAACATTAGCTGCACAATGGAGTGCTAATCTAGACTTCAAAGAGAATTCGAGCTTCATGAATAATTATTTATATAATCTTATAAACATGCAAAGATATTACATCATCGAAATACCATTTTTCATAGTTAGTAAACATGCCAAAAATAAACAGTCAATATCTCTGTATAAACGCACGAAACAAAAGGCCAAATCTTTCCGTCTTTTTAATTGTAAAGAAAACACTATAGTGTGTAAGCTCAACTCAAATGTAACTTTGCTTCGATCGAGCTTGAGTTTCAACTTTTCTCAACCCGATTTGACTAAGTCACTTCTGATCTTATCTCATAATCACTATATATATATCTGTGTGTGTGAATTGGCCCTTCAATCCCAAAGGAAAATTGCTTCCTTTAGGACAACCAATGGCAATGTGCCCTCTTAAAGTGGCATCTCTAGAAACTGTTCTCAGGTCAGTTGAACTACTACAACCACAAAAAAGAAAAAAGAAAAAAAGATAAGTACACTAAAAATCCTAAAACTTGTCATGAATGTACAATTGAATCCTAAAATTTTTAAAGAAGGCAATTGAATCCTAAAACTTGTCATGAAAGTGCAATTAAGTTTTAAAACTTTCAAAAAGTGCAATCAAATCCTAAAACTCATCACAAAAATGCAATTGAGTCTAAAAAATTTCAAAAAGTGTTATCAATAGAGGACTTGATTTGACAAATTTAACAAGTTTTAGGACTTGCATTTTTGAAATTTTTAAGACTCCATTGCACTTTTGTATTAAGTTTTAGGACTTCATTACACTTTTTGAAAGTTTTAGAACTAAATTACATTTTCATGACAAGTTTTAGGATTTTTAATATACTTATAAAGAAAAAAAAATAAAGATCAGTTGAACCACTATACTATAAATCTCAATCGTTGGTTAAGAAATCATTTTTGCAGCTTACATCACTTTATATATAAATTAGAAATGCACGCGATAACAACAATTTAAATTAGAGGGGAAGATCCCTTGATGAACCACATAGAAATGCAACTTCGAATAACCAGTACATCAATTATATCCCCCTGAACATTAATTATTTTCAAGTGTCATATAATTATTGATTATTATTCATCACATGCTACATGATATTGTGAAAGGTATTGCTCAACTAAGTATCTTATTAACCCTATTAACGTTATTGCTTCTGGGGCTGCGTAGGGTGAGTGGGTATCAATAATTTTGGGGTAGGGTAGCACGGGAATCCGAGTGAGTGGGTATCCAACAGAGTTGGTATAATCACCATTGGTTGACCCATCTATGCTACCAATAGCTTTGTGATGGGGCGGCAATTATTGATTCGCTCAAAATGAGTTGCAATCAGAATTCAAATTGAACATTCTATCATTAGCGTGGAACTTCTACAGTAATACTCAGAAAGAGTCCCCGGGGTCGATAGCCCCTTACTAAATTTCACCGATTAGAAAAACTAATACCATCACGTGCGACGAGGGAGATGAGATAAAAAGATGGAAATTCACAACAAAAAGGAGAGTGTAGAATGGCGAAAATAAAATGAGCAGAGAGAGGCATGACAAACACAATTACTTATGGCCTATTATGCAAGGAAAATTGGTTCCAAATGTTTACAAAAACGTTTTCGAACTTTGCATCTTGTAATGATACTTATCCATATTTTACCTAATTGATGATGTGAATCGCTAGTTATTAAACAAACCATGAGATGAAAAGAGTCCATTTTCTATTTTAAAGCGAAATACATAAATAGAATAAACATATACATATGTAGGTAAACACAAAACATAGGACACAAACTGTATTTTTGTGCAGGGGCCATGCTAAGAAGACAGTATGGTCAAGTGACGGAGACTTGCAGACCACATTCAAGCATGGGATTTCGGCAACCAGAGTACAAACCTTCTAAAATCAATTGCCAAGAATGCCCCTTATAATAAACCACAAAAACTAAGGCCGTTAAAAGAATAATAATATACAAAATATAACAAAAACTAAGGCCGTTAAAAGAATAATAATATACAAAATATAATCATGTAGAGCCATATTAAACACCTATAGGAAACAAAAGTTAACGCAAAACCAATCTTTCATATCAATTTTAAAATTTCACACCTTGAACCAAGATTTATTTGTAAAATGGCACACACAATTTCCAAAAGGAAAATGAAAACTCAATTGAGAGAAATTATATGAATTTAATGTAAGCCAAGTTATGACTTCAAATGTATAGGGAAGTGAGACAAAATATTCTATAGATTTTAGTTTCTAGAATGAAATATGAGAAAATTTGACAAAACTTGGCAAAAGATAATATTTATTCAAGTAAAATTTTATAATGTAGGGAGTAATATATGTTTTGATTCCACATTATCTCTCTGAGTTTATGTTGCTCGTGTTTAAGTTGTTGCTTCTCAAATCAATAGCACATATTTTAGAACCTTGTAGACATTGATGATCATGACTGGAGTAAGCAATTTTGTGCTAGTGACAAGCTCAAGTGGTAATATTTACACATGGTGAGTTACGGTAGTCAAAATATATGATAATGTTATATTTTATTTTTAAAATTTTTTAGTAATAATATAAAATGAAACACAAATTTTGGGACAAATCTCAAGCAGACTTCGTTTTCATTTGGTATTTAGTGTCACGCTAAATGTAGATTTTGTTTATTATTTCCTTTATCGGTTCTAGTTTTTGTGATTTTACAGTTTAAAGGTCATTTTTGGCAATTAATTATGGAAGTTTTGAACTCTTGTTGCCATCATTGCGCGATCGGGATGAATGGTCAGCGTGTGCCCATCACTTTCCAAGAAGTGACGGGACGTCTTCTTGGCTTTATTAACGCAGGCCTACTGTCGGCAATACCAAAGCTTTTCCGGCAACATCATCATAAACTTTGATCCAATCTATTTCAAGCACATGATCGGTATGGTCATTCACCTTTCTATCTCCTTTCGGCTTTACCTCTAAAAGTTACATTCATTTCTGACCACGCGATTCTTTTTTTGCCTAGAACTACAACACCTAAAAGTCAAACTCGCGATGCTCACCTAAGGGCGCGTTTAGAACGTTCCATTAAACCGATTCGACTTAACCGATTATTTTGATTACGTTCCTAGGAACCGATTATGAGAAAAAAGCGCGTTTGGTAATCGTTCAAAATTTTTATTCCGGAATAGAATTGCGTTTGGCATCGTATTAATTAATTTTGTTCCAAATTAATTTCTTTTGATTTTTAAATAAATTTTAAATAATTTCTTTACTTTTTTACTTTTTCTTTTCTTTTTTTTTTTTTTTTTTTCCCCTTTTTCCTATTCTTCTTCTTCTTCATTTGGCCGGTCGTCGGATCGACGACGGCCAAACGAGGGCCGGCGACGCTCACCGGAGTGTCGCCCGCCCTCGGCGAGGTCGGCCTTCGTCGGCCGAGCCTCGCCGGGGCAGCCCTGGCGAGGCTCGCCCGGCCCCGCCGAGGCTCGACCTCGCCGGTGGCCGGGCGAGCCACCACCGGCAACCGGGCGAGGCTCGCCCGGCCACCGGCGAGGCTCGCCCAGCCACCGGTGAGGCTCGACCTCGCCCGTCGGGCGAGGCCGAGCCTCGCCCGGCCATCGGCGAGGCTCGCCCGGCCCGCCGGTGGCCGGGTTGGCCTTGCCGGGCCGGGCGAGGCCGGCTGGCCACCGGCGAGGCTAGGCCTCGCCGGATCCGGCGAGGCCGAGCCTCGCCGGTGGCCGGGCTTGCCTCGGCGAGCTTGCGGACCTCGCCCGGCCCGGCGAGCCTCCGGCGACCGGCGGCGGAGGCGGGCGGCGGGCGATGGCAAACGGCAACCGAGATGTTGAAAGAGAAGAACAAGGGTTTTACCGCTTTGATTCTTTTTCTGATTCTCGGATGTAGAATCAAATTTTGTTTTATTCTCAATTCTTGTCCAAAATCGTTCCCCGGAACAAATTTGTTCCCGGGAACAAAAAGTTTACCAAACGCGATTCTCGTCCCGGCGATGCAGGAACAAAAAATCGAATGCAGATCTTTGTTTGGCAAATTGCCAAACAGGCCCTAAAAGTCTAAAACACCTAAAGTTTATTTCATGAGTTTCCACGACCGAGCCAACTCTAATCCAATGTTATGTCTAGCATGATCAGCAAGACCTGTTTCATAAACCCAACTCGTGACGACCATGTAAAGCAACGAAAAACCTAAGACATCTGCATATATATCCAGAAAACCTCCCTCCATTAACGTGCGAGCGACCAGAGAAACAAAGTCCATAATGAACCCAAGAAACAACCACCGTCTGATCCTCTTTCCTCATCCATTCCAAGGCCACATGAATTCAATGTTCCAAATGGGTCAGATCCTCTACGCCCGAGGCTTCTCCATCACCATCGTCCACACCAACTTCAACGCCCCAGATCCGTCCTCCCACCCCCACTTTGCCTTCCAATCCATCACGGATGGCATCGACCAATCGGAGGCTTCCACGCTGGACACCCGGGTCCTTCTCGCACTCCTCGACGTCTGGTGTGCGGTCCCCTTCGAGGAATGCCTGCGGGAAATGGTGTCATCGCAGGGTGGCGATGCGGCGCCCATCGCTTGCTTGATAGCAGATTCTCTGTTCAGCTTCACGTGCAGTGTAGCCCAGAGTTTGAAGGTCCATGCATTGGTGTTGCGGACCGGCGGCGCGGTTTATCTTCATGTTGCTACTATATTTCCCGTTCTCAAGGAAAAAGGATACGTTCCGGTACTCGGTAAGCTTTTCTAGTGTTGCATGGTGTGAGCCTGTTCTTCTCTTTTGCCGATTAAAAAATTCTGATTTTATGTGGGTTCTGTGATAATTTAACGAAAAAGTCTAGTTTTGCCTTCGTTGCCCTAGTTTTATGAAGGGCTTCTGCCAATGGATATGGGTGATCAAATTCGATTTTGTTTAACCATATTATCGTAGATCTTAGAGTACTAACACTGACTTAGGAAAAATTGTTCAAAAAATCTAAACTTATTGTGCTTTTGGCAATTCAATCCTAAATTTTTTAATTTTACTAATTGAGTAATAATTTTTTTACTTTTTGCTAATTGAGTCAATCCGATAAACTTTAATAGGAAAATATTGATGTGGATGCCTACGGTCTTTATGTAGGATGGCGCCGACATTGTGATTTTTAGTAATATTTTAATTTTTTTAAAAATTATTTGTATGATTTTCTCTTTTTATTTTATTTTATTTTCTTCTCCCTTTTGCCCATGACTGGTCAACCTCATGGCCAGTCCTCAAAAGTGGCAGTGGAGGCCAGCCAACCCAGCCATAGCCGATGGTTGGCCACTAGCAAAAGGAAAAGTAAGAAGAAAAGGAAACAAAAATAAAGAAAAATAAAAGAAATAAAGAAACTTGAAAAAATATTAAAATATTAGGGATAAGTTCACTAAGAGTTCTAAAACTTATTATGAAAGTACAATTGAGTCTTAAAATTTGCAAAATATGCAATCAAGTCATAAAACTTGTGAAATAAGTGCAATCAAATCCTAATATTAACATCATCAATTTATTTAATAGAAAATAAATACTAATGTGGCAATTTTAACTTAATTTATCTCTCTTGATTGGCTTTTTTATTTTTTTCTTTTTAATATCTTATCTAAATCAAATTAAAAAACTAAGAAAAAGCTAAAATTCTATTTTTTTTTTTTTAAAAAAAAAAAGAAAAACTAGAAAGAGAGAGAGAGAGAGAGAGAGAGAGAGAGAGAGAGAGAGAGAGAGAGAGAGAGAGAGAGAGAGAGAGGTAGGGTGGGGCCATCCCGGTAGGCAATGCCACCACTGCCACCCATCACCGGAGGGGCCGGCAATCCCTAGCAAGGTCAAGGATCCTCGTTAGGCTCAAGCTCATGCTTGGGTGCCTAGATCTGGGTGACGCCAATGCTCACCTTGGCCTAATGAGAGTCCTCGGTCCTTGCTTGGGGCTAGTGAGCCTCGCTTGCTCCAAGCAACAGCCAACTTCACCTAGATTTGGGTACCCACCCAAATCCGAGGGCCCTCACCTAAGCCGACGAGGGTTGCCTACCCTCTCTTAGGGCCAACGAGGCCTCACTTGGAGCTGGCAAGGGCCAACCACCCTCACCCAAGGTCGACCACCTCTGCTAGCCCCTCTAGCGATGGGTGGTAGCGGTGGCGGCGGCGGCAATGGTGGTGTCCACTAACATCCTACCCTACACTTCTCTTCTCTCTCTCTCTCTCTCTCTCTCAATTTTTTTATACAAAATGTTAGCTATTTTTTTAGTTTCTTAATCTAATTAAATAAGATTTAAAAAACAATATAAAATGCCAACTAGGAGAGAGAAATTAACTTAAAAATACCACTAAAGTACATTAATTAAATTGAAAGTGTTAATTTTAGAACTTAATTGCACTTATTTGACAAAATTTAGGATTTGATTATACTTTTTTGTAAGTTTTAGAACTCAATTGCACTTTTGTGACAAGTTTTAAGACTTCCAATAAACTTATCCCAAAATATTATTAATAATTGTCCATGTCAATGTTGGTAGTGCCAAGTGGCACCATCCGCCTTAGTGATTTTCGGCCAAAATTAGCCCGACGGACTCAATTAGAAAATAGTGAAAAGATTTAGGATTTAATTGGGAAAATTTTAAGATTTCTAATGAACTTATCCGAAAATATTTCACGTCATTGTTGGTGGTGCCAAGTGGCATTGTTAGCATCTGCCTTAGCGATTTCTGGCCAAAATTTGACTAGACAAACTTAATTGGCAAATAGTGAAAAAATTTATGATTTAATTGGTAAAATTAAAAGGTATAGGACGGAATTGGTAAAAGTGTAATAGATTTAGGACTTTTTGAACAATTTTCAAAACCAACTTATGTAATCCAATTTATCAAACCATGTAGTAAACTTTACTGATTAACTAATTATCTTACTATTCGACCAAAAAAAAAGCTAATTGCCTTACTAAATCATTATTGCATCGTTGATTCTATAACCACACGTTCTTTCAACACAAGTTGATGATCACGATTCATAAAAAAAAAAAAAAAACTAGCAATATTCCCCCGCGCATTGCTATATCAAATTTCAAATACTAAATTACTCGTTAAGACTTCAAGGTCCTTATGCTGCATTTGATTGGGCTCTTAAAGAAAACCTTGGGGAAAATGCAAAGACAACAGGTTAAATGGGATTCTTTGAAATGCACATAGTGTTTGGTCAAGTGTAATTTAAAAGTGCATTAAGAAATTTTTTTGGTTCAAATGGTATTTGAAAAAATCACACAAACATAATAAAAATTCAACACAAATTTTCCATCAGACGTTGGCGAAAGGGCTTAGGCCATTGGTGAGCTAGGACTAGCACCGGCAGTTGTCGCCTTTGGTGACCCTTGGCAAGGGTTCATTAATGGTCAAATATGGCATCACTGGTGACATCAAGCAATGGAAAATAGCAAGGACATTTTTGGAATTTCGAAAATTTATTGAGGACAAAATTAGAAGAAAAAAATGCATTAGCATTCAAAAATACTAAATTTCAAAGCTCCTATGGATTTTCGTAGGATTAAGGGACTTGGAGGGCTTTGGAGGAATTTGGAGGGCTTTGGAGATGCAGTTGCATCTCCCTCCCACAAGCTCTCTAAAAATATTGCCATAAAGTACCTGCATTTGCCCATGGGCCTTTAAACCCCCATTAGGGCCTTTGGCAACTGACCCCTATCATTCGGTACTCCAGCAATGTATACGATTGGAAGGATCTGTCTGGTGCTTTATTTCTATTGCCGAATGCAACAATTTAATAAAGCATTTCACAGGAAAATTTACTGGTTTTATTAGTAAATAATTATAGGTGTAGATCATACAAATCCGTGCGATGCATATGTATGGCGGTAGTTTTCTGGATGAAATCATCTAGGCATGTCTGGATGTCAAGATCCATAAATTGCTTGCTTCCTTTAGATATTTTCCTTGCTAAGGGAATGCCTTTTTCTCATAAAGTTTCTTGTACTCTGAGTGTATCAGGTTCCCGATCCGAAGAGGCAGTGAAGGAGTTTCCCCCCTTACTAGTTAAAGACATCCCGGCAGTCGATCCACAAAAACCAGAGGTAATCTTCCGAATTTTGGATAACCTGGTCGCAGTAACCAGGGACTCTTCTGGCGTCATCATCAACACATACGAAGAGCTCGAGCACTCTGATCTCGCGTCTCTCCGGGAGTTTTCTCGGTTCCTTTTTTTCCGATTGGTCCATCTCACAAATTCTGCGTGACATCTCCTTCGAGCAGCTCACAAGAAGAGGACAGAAACTGCATCTCCTGGCTAGACAAACAGCCGCCCAAGTCTGTGATCTACGTGAGCTTTGGGAGCCTTGCAGCCGTGAGCGAGACAGAAATGTTGGAGATTGCATTAGGCCTAGCTGACTCAGAGCAGCCCTTTTTATGGGTTGTCCGGCCTGGGTCAGTCCGCGATCCGGATTGGCTAGAGAAGTCGCCAAGCCACTTTCTCAGGGCATTGGAAGGGAGAGGGAAGATAGTGAAATGGGCACCCCAGAAGGAAGTGTTGGCTCATCCTGCTATCGGAGCATTTTGGACCCACAGTGGTTGGAACTCAACTTTGGAAAGCATAAGTGAAGGAGTGCCAATGTTGTGCATGCCTCGTTTTGCTGATCAAGGAGTGAACGCAAGGTATGTGAGCGATGTTTGGAGAATTGGAGTGCACTTGAATGGCGGGCTTGAGAGAGAGAACATTGCGAGGGCCGTCAAGAGGCTGCTGGCGGAGAGAGAAGAAGAAATAAGAGAGAGGGCATTGGTTTTGAAGGAGAAGGCAAGTGTCTCCGTGCGACAAGGCGGCCCTTCATACCAAGCCTTGGATGCTTTGGTCATTCACATATTGTCTTTTAAATAATCATGCGTTGTCGGAGCTCAATCGCGGTCATGTCATAATTGGGTTTTCATGTACGAATGAATAATAAATGTGTATCTTCGTGGTATAACACTTTTAAGTCATTTATGTCGCAACCACTGGGATTCGCCCCAGTGGCCACCCTTCCAACATGGAAGGGGGAGGTGAGGGGTTTAAATCCCCACTTTCTCAGGGGGGATGGGATGGGGACGCGTAAGTTTCAACAGTAGGTTTCGACTCTCACGCCCTGCAAGAGGCAGGGCAAAAGTCTGAGAGTGAGTGTAGAGTAGGAATAGAGTAGGACTGACCAAAAAAAAAAAAAAGTCATTTATGTCGCTTTTATTAAATAAATCAGCATGCTACTTTTCTCAACTATACATGTTTAATGAGACACATTTAAATAACCCGTAAACACTAAACAAGAGATTATTTCTTATATGTGTAAGGTTTCATTAATTTGGTTAGTAAAGGTGTTGTTTTGGGGCTTAAACGATATCATCTTTGATGTCATATTATGTTATAAACGCATCACCTTTTATATTAAGTATAGTGAATTTCTTAAACCTTTTCTATAGAGTAATCGAGCCCTAAATTTTCTTTGTTAGAAAGTGTAATGAATTCCTTCTAGTGATCACATTTTCAATTTTTGATTAAATACTGAGAAACCCAATATATACTAGACTCAATTTGAACTGTTAGGACTGATATAGGCCGTGCAAGACCCATGTTAGATGCTCCAAATTTAGTTCAACATGTATGCTGCACTAATATAAAAATTTATTTGGATCTCTCATATGTGGCTACTTATGGGACTGGCACATGGGTAGGTTCCAATAGAGAAAGTTAATCACAACTTTTTTTTTGGTTTTTAGACGGAGAGATAGCTTAAAGACTTATTGCATCATCCAATGTTTAAAAATTAATAGCATTTCATGCACTGATTTACTATTATCATGAAGTTCTTCACAAGCTACTTATTCTAATTTTATCAATCCATACTTAGCATTACTTGTCTCCCTATGCATTGACCATGATCCATAGTCCATACTGAATTCCGGAAACTGCTAAAAATACCAAAAGAAAAAGTGATTTATTAAATTAGTTCACAATTATAAGAATAATGACTAATTTGTTTAAATGCAAAATTATAAAATTGAATACGTCACTGTGTTAATGTTATAAGGCTAATATCCCCGAAAGGTTATAATTCCTTGTCTAAATGATGGTGATGGGTCAGCCAACGATATAAGATTTCGATCTCACGTTACATAGTGGTAGTAATATGAAACTCTCTTAGATCTTTCTTCGATCTTCATGTTCGACACATTATTTGTGCTCCCGTATGGTGCCTCGTTGATCTTAGCCTTTTACCTATGTAAAGAAGGGTGAGGGATGGGTTCGGAACTTATTACTTACTACATCAAGATTAAGGATGACTGAGGCACCTAATGGAAGGACAAATTATGGGATTGATGATCTGCATTCTATTTACTATAAATTTTTCTATAATCTACTTAATTTGATCCAACTAGTAATAATTGTTCTCTATAATCTATATATATAAAGAAATTTCCATTCATTACAAAACTGATACATGATTGGAAAACTCAAAAGTCACAATAACAAGGCAAGCCTATAGTGTCGTGCCCATGCTCCACCCTTAGAACAAAAGTGTGACCTAGTAGGTTAGCATTAATGTCCTAGGCACGTCGATCGTCCCAAAATATTTTATCTTGATTAAGCACATGCGGAAGCAAATTTAAAACAATCCTCGTACACAAACAAATATGGAAGTCGGGTGTATACAAGCCAAGCAAACAAAAGCAACATGTATTCATACATATATATACACATATCAAAAGTTGTTATGATTACATGCCCATCCTAATCCTGGGCTATTTATCATCAGTACCACACATTGATGATAAAAAAGGCTAGGGTAGCCTACCTCCTCTATCGAGCATCCTCCAAAAATGGCCCCCATCCTAGGCCCATTCCTTTATGATGCTCTTGTGGGATCCACCGGAGGGATGAAGCCACGAATGGGACCAATGATGTCCCCATAAAAAATGAGGCACCAAGCCTTGTACACGTGGGAAATCAAGGTGTCTACCCCTTCCTGGACCCATATGGTAGTAGTATACTTCCGATAGGTAATGTCTCCTTCTAAGTCTACCATGTCTGTCACGATGGTAACCATATTGATCAAAAGATCGGGACAGATAAGTGGTGGGTTGCTTCAGTCATTACACACCTAAAGTGGTGAAAACAACAAAAGTCAATCGATGACTTAGTAAGTAAAAATCCATACTTCTCCTATAGGAAGACATCTTGCCGTGGATTCTCAAATACAAGATCACCACTTACTCCTCGATGGCAAATTAATAGCAAGGTTCGTGCCTTGCCTCATTTATGCATATGAAAGGTTCTCAATCATCTATATGCTTTCAATAATCAAGGAAAATGAGTTAAGGCATAAGAACAAGCTTTCCAAAGATCCGTGTCTTATGACCAATTCAGTCACTAAGATGGACACATGCATCACATAAAAAAACATTTAAGCACTAAGTGACCCGATGAAAACATATGCTTAAGTGATGCATGGACTCAACAACACATATTAAACAAACTCAGCTTTTGCAAGCATCAATTTGAGCATCGGTACAAGCATAAGTTCAAACATTATACATGCATCAATCAAGCACCACACAAAGACTTCCAGTTTATTTCAGTCAATTCAATTAGTCGAAATCCATCAACTCTTCCGATATCAATCGGGCATCGGTCCCCTTGGCAACCGGCATCGTCCCGATCTCATTATCAAATGACTTCTAGGGTGACCCCCAGACATCGGCCTCACTTGGGCCAACATTGTCCTTGATCTCAATTTTGAGATGGCATCTAGTGCTTTACCCTAGGTAACAACTCGATATACCCCAGTGTCGACAGTAAAAGTCCATCATGTGTTTATGCATTCAAACATCAATCAATCCATTTTTATCTTGATTTATTAGCCGGATAAAAGGCCCGAAGGCATGCCAAGCAAGGAGAATTAATGAATGACTCTTGTGCCTTACTAATTAAATTTACGCTGGATGCAATTTAGGCTCATGGTCTTGACTTGGAACTGTTCACTCCAGCTTCGACATCGATCTGTGACTTGTTTGAAGCAACAACACGCCTCAATATTGTCCTAAGATCAAGTGTGGGTCGTGTTTCCACCTTGGCACGCGTCTGTAGTCATTGAGACCATTCCTCGATATCCAAGTGTGCTCGACACCCATGCGAGACCATGATTTACTTGATGTAAAGACAAATAATTGAAAACATGCAACAAGCACAACATACAAGCAAACATAAGCAAGCGATAACAAAATCCTAAATCGATACGCGTAACACATCGCCCTATTGAAGAATTAGGAAAGTCTACTTACAACTTTTTGGACTTAGCTCCAAGATGCTCCTTTGGTGACCGAATGACTCCTAGGGCGGCTTTGTGAGGAAGGCGTGAAAGAGAGAGGAAGAGGAGAGGAGAAAAATAGAGTATGGTTGGTAGAAATAATCATAGACTTGTCCTTCAAGAAAATATTCGTAACTACATCTAAGCGAAATGATCCGTGGCCGATCTCCAAATCACATGACATCATCAATGAAAAGCACATACTGAGATCTCCATCTATACTCATGATTTTGCCTTTCAGTAGTGTGTGCCTAGGTTAGATGTCCCCAACACCATCACCATACGAAGACAATATAAACATGTCTAAGAAGCTCATATCTAACACCTATGAGACCAAGCCATGTAGCCTATGTGAAGTGCCAAAGCTTTAAACTAAAACATGTGGAATGAGCACAGATTTGACACTAAAACTACTATGAACACCATTGAAATCAGAGGTAGAGTATTTATTCATTAAAACTCCAAAATTGAAAACTAGATTAGAGAGAAATGCTCCCAAATATAAAATAGGGAGAGTAAAGAAAGAAACAAAATAAAATAAAATGATAAGCAACTAAGACGGGAGAGAGAGACTTAGGGCAAACACCTTCCCTCCAAAAGTGGAAGAGACAAAGAAAAGTTTGGAGAGAGAGAGAGAGTCGGGAAGAGACAACTCAAAATTGCATAATCCACAACAATGAAGACCTTTTTTATTTTTATATTTTTACTTCAGCAGTAGTTATTATACATGAAATCCATATATTTGATTTGTTTGATATTTACCTCCATCGGTTTAGCTCAACATTTATAATATTCTATGATCCTGTGATGGACCAAATCTAAATTAACTACGTATAAACCGGATAATATGACTGAACCCATGCCTTTTCTTTTAAATATCAGAATGAGTATGGTGGAGAGCATATCGCATGTGTTTAGTGTTTCATAAATTTCTCTCGTATATGGTATCCAATGTGGCAGCCGGAGTACAGACGGTGGGTGGTCATATGTTTTCTAAGAATCTCAAGTCAAAAATAGCAATTAATATTGTCCTTTATCAGAAAATTGTCCGGTTCCCCTAGTTCAGCCCATACATGCTTCCCCATAAAAATAATTGTCATTGAATATAGACAAGCGAATTGATAAAATAGTTGAAAATAAGGAAAGGAAATTGGACACTGAATTTATGTGATTCAATCTGAATATTGGAATTTACATGCATGGGGAGAGTGGTGAAGAATTTGATTATAGAAACAAGCGATACAATGAAAATTACAATCACTCAAATACTTAAACACTTTCTTGATGTTTCATAACCTTTGGTTATGGCCAATAACTAACATAGTGTTTAGCCCCTCATGAATCCTAATGAAGTCTCACCCTAGGAATTAAAAAAAATTCTACTAACGATAATTTAATTGGCAAAGTCACTCATGTGTAATTAGGGGTGTGCAAAGGTATCAAGAACTGTCTGGAATAGAACCGAACCAACTCAACCGTGATTTTCAAGAAAACTAGTGGGTACTAGTGCGGTTCCCAGTTCTAAGTGTAGAACCGCCCACCGAGACCAAATCGAAAATATATCCTTTTTTATTTTTAAGAAAATTTAAAATCCAAATCCCTAATCTCGCCCATCATTCATCTCATCTCATCTCGGTTTCTCTCATCTCAACTATCTCAAGCAACTCCCTCAGTCTCTCCATTTCTCATCTCAACTCTCTTAATGTATTGCCGACATGAGGTCAAATAAAATGATAGCGCTTGGAATTAACTTTGGGTTCACCGTATAAACAACAAACTCCAACAAGAATGACAACGTCCAACAAAAAAATCCGTAGGAGCAGCATAAAGGCAAAGCAAACGATTTGAAAATCCATGACTATCTTTAAGATTCATTGACTGAGCCCATACCGATACCCTGTCCTGCAGTATCATCAATATTAATGATATGGTACGCATCCATCCTCAGAGAAAAAGGAAATGAAAGATTGCCCTAATAAAATATTACATTCCCCCTATTGGGATGGTGAAAAAAGATTCTATCACAATTCTCCATTATAATAGGAACTTATCTCAATATAGAGCCGAAAGGACAAATTGTATATCCCGTATATAGGACAAGTTCTATGGATTCATATGAGAATTAGATCGGTTTCAACTTTTTTAAATCAATTTTTAATAGGTAATTCTTGATTTCAAGGTGAAAATCATCCCTATAAAACCAATCACCTCTAGATATAACTTCTACGAGAAAATCAACGTGAATAATAATCCCGTACGCCACACTCTCGGCCACCAAGGGCTTGGCAAACCTCTGCCACGATGGCTTTCCTCTATTTGCAAAGCCAAGAGAAGCCTCCCATCATTCATTGCAAGAACGTCTTTTTAGGAGGAAATCGTGTGCTCCCCTTGGCTTCCCCGGCATGTAAGACAAATGCATTAAATGCACATATTTCAAGTGTGCAAAGGGTCCTTCCCTTAATTGCTTTGCGCGGCACAGGTAAGGGTGTAGCTGCATTAGATGCTGATAATAAAGAGCAACCAAACGTCCTTTCTTTTCTTTTAGCGTTCCGCTTTCTGGTACCAAAGCATTTAACCCGCGTGCTTCAAAACGGTATTTGTTGCTTCGCTTGTGCAGCAGACAATGATTTATATGTTTAAATTCGACACGTATTTTAATAAAAACAAATAATTTTCATTTTTCAATGTGCTTATAAAAAGTGTGAGAATCTACAATTATTTCATTTCGACCTCATAACTTGCAAACAAAAAAAGTAAAAACAGATTCTTGAATTCTATATCCATCAATTACAAGTGTATAGGCTAGAAGTTCTACGCACTAGTGAAAAATCGTAAAGGATTTTGTAACAATTCATGTGACAACAAAAGCAGGACTGTTAATAATAACTTGTACACTAAATATAAGAGTCTCTCGAGAAACCATTCTTCAGAAGTAGTTGTTTAATTAAATAATAAATCTTAACTGTTAATTGAGAAATTATTTAGTTTTTGAATGTTATGACATTTTGTATTCAAATCAGAATAATCTACACTTTGATTATGACATTTTGCATGCCACTTGAATAATCATTTGTGTCATGCCCCGATCTTTCGAGCATGTGCTCATCCCTCATTGGCCGATTAAATTGCAATGTCCCAGGACGCATCGCCGACCCATTCATTTTTAAATGCACATATGGAAGTAGATAAATAATCCCCAAACAACAACTCAAAGTGATAGAAAAATATGGTCAATTTTTCAAACCAAAACAAACATTTTATAAACAACCAGGTTTATTTACAAGCCCATACTATTTACAAAGAGGTCGGCTCATTCCAAAAGGAACTGTCCTATGATCTATTAGTCAGACCCGTTCGCCGATTCTGGTCTATCCACCTTTCCAAACTCCGGGACTTCTAGGCCTCCACCAACATCATCTAAGGACCTGAAAATGGTTATACAATAACCAATAAGACAACATTTCATTAAGTTCAACTCTCTAAGCCCTTATTAGGAAGCCAATATGCCCTAAAGGCTACCTAAGCACAATACGGTTCAAATGACTTACTCTGGCTTCAGTTCCATCCTGCAAATCAATATCATTTACAGATGCCTCAAAACACATCAATAAATCAATTCATAACATCAGATCAAGTCATTAATCAATCGACCTAATCAATTACATGTTATCACGACCCTTTCTTAGTCGGCTCATCTCATACTATCTATAAAGTCCGATTATATCAAGACTGCTCACTATTAAGCTGATAGATAAATAATATAGCTCGCTTTTTAGATGATCAGGTATATTGCTTTCTCCTAAGCTGCTATATCAAAGCATGTAGGTTGATATAGTATACCGACGATGCTCAATTTAAACTAATATGTGGTATACTGTTCTTTGCTAAGCTGACATATCACCAATAGGCTGATATAGTATACTAACGTTGCGATAAGATATACTGCTCTCTGCTAAACTGTCATATCAAAACCTTTAGGTTGATATAGTATGCTGGTATACTACTCTTTGCTAAATTGATATATTACCGATTGATATAGTATATCATCTCAAACGTACAATCAATTTAACATTTTTATCATTTCCAATAAAATAATCGTGTGTGAGTACACGGTTGGCCTTAGTCAAAATTTAATAATTTCACTTTTGAACTTCCCATTAGTTTCAACAGTCCAAAAATAGATTTTGGCGTTATAAAGCGACACCCGGTAATTTTTCAGTTAATTACCAAAATTAAATAATTTAGAAATAAAATCCTAAAATCACAATTAAATTAATTCAGCACAAATTAACATTCAAATAAATAAATAGATCGCACCACAATAATCAACATAAAATTTTGGTCGTTGGCTATCCCAGACTAATTTCAGGAAAATAAATAAATAATTAAATAATTACAGAAAATATTAAATAAATGCAATAAATCTAATTTAGGCCCGTAATGCCTAATTGAACGCCGAAACGGACCCAAAAAATTTCCGAGGTTCGTTCAATAAATAATATAATCTATTTCCTTACTAATTACACTAATCATTTATCTAACATGCATTGATAAGGCACTAAATTAATTGTTTTACTCTAATCTATCCACCTAATTATATTTAATTAAATATAATCAACCCTAAGCATCATTAACCAATTAATATAGGATTAGTGAGCTAAACTCAGTGGATTAACGATCCGCTCGGATCAAAACGACGGGGACGCAATGACAGCCAATAAATCCCGAAGCGGTAGCACCAACGGGAGCCCGGGTCAGGCCAAAAACGGCTCTGCAAGTCCGCGGTTGGGCTGGTCTTGCTGTTCCGATTCTGTGGAGACAAGAACGGTGGCTGAACAGGCGCGGCTCGGGCTGGTTTTGGCGGCCACGGGTGGTGCGTGCTCGGCTTTGATGGGCTGAGCTGAGCGGACTTCGGCGCAGCTGATCGGTGAACTCCGGGCTGGGCGAGCAGTGATGTTGCTGCTGGGGACTACGGCGCAATCTGCTGGGGAAGAATTCACCGAGGAGTTGGCCGCGAGGGATGAAGGAGGCGGACGTGCGAAATGAGAGGGGGAGTGGGCTGACGTGGAGAGATGGACGGACGAGCTGCTCTGCAAGTGAGACGGGGGCTGCTCGTGCAGAGGGAGGAAACAAATTGAAGAAGCCGAAGTTGCAAAAGAGAGGAGGGCAGCTTGCACGAAAAGAGAGATGGTGGGAGCGGCTGGTCGTTTGACAGAACAGAGAAAGCAGAAGAAAAAAAAAGCAGAAAAAAAAAATCAAGAGAAGGGATAAGGGAGAACGATTGTCGGCCAAGAATGGGGAAAACACGTGAAAAGCAAATAGATGGTGGGAGCGGCTGGTCGTTTGACCGAACAGAGAAAGCAGAAGAAAAAAAAAGCAGAAAAAAAATCAAGAGAAGGGATAAGGGAGAACGATTGTCGGCCAAGGATGGGGAAAACACGTGAAAAGCAAGAGAGAGAGAGAGAGAGAAAAGGAGAGGGGGGAAACGTGCGACACATGGGATCAAGGAAAGAAAAAAATTAATAAATTTTTTTTTATATTAATCTATTCTTGGTCCTGCAACTTCTTTTCATTCTCATTTTACTCCCCTAAAATCTCCATGCTAAAATACTTGATCATCACTCGCTTCCCTGCATCAAATTTCCCCCAAACAACAAATCTCAGGTAACAAAAACAGCCATTTTCCCTCAATTTCGAATTTTATTTCATTTTTCTCAGAATTCAACTTCTAAACAAACTTCTTCAATTGAGATCCGATTTGTTGCGGAAAAAGCCCACGAAACTTCATTTCATCAAGTAGTTCACGCCAGAGACTAGAAATCCCTTCAAATTAGCCAATTCGAATTTCCGTTCATTTTCCGAATCGTCCGAATCGATTTTCCATAAAAATCCCAAACTCGCCGAAAATGCCTTGAAAGTTGAGCCGACATTCCTAAAATGATTCATGACATGACAGGGCTTTCAATTTCTGAAATCGAGTTTAAATTCGTGGTTAATTTCAATCTAACACGATTTTAGCGTGACTTAACTTACCAAGTAGCTTTTAGGAATTTTTGGTGTAATTAACCTGTGATCGATTTTCTTCGAGTCACATGTACCTCTTCAACACTCTGGCGATTTTCGGTTATTGTGAAAACCTCAATGTTTCAAATACGGACACAGGGCGCCAAAACGATAGAAAAATCAGTTTAGTGCCGATCGACGAGAATTTTGTAAATTAGTGGAATCACTCACGTTTAGCCACACATTTCAGTCGAACTGACCTATCTCTGATCTCTGATCAATTTTTAACTGTGCCGTAATGATCATTGCAGACTAGCACGGTCGAGCAGTTGATTCCTAGTCGAATTCTCAAGTTTATTGCATTTAAAATCCATTAATGGCTTCACCTGATAGGCTAGTTATCTCGTGAATGGCCATCTCAGAGAAAAGTACTATGGTCGCGTCGACGAAAATCCCAACTTATCCAATTGAAATCAGAATCTGAAAATAAGGATGTTACAATTTGAATCATTTTTATCCCTTGAAATAATGACATAGATGATCCTTAAATTTTAGCTCAACGTGCAATATGGTTCTTAAACTTTAAATGTAACCCCTGAACGTTAGCCCAATTGGCTATGTCATTCTTGAACTTTTAATTTATTTAATGTGGTCCTTAGATTTTTTTTATATATATTCAATTTAGTTCTTAAACTATATGAAAATATTCGATATTTTTCTTCCATTAGTTCAAATTTGGAAATAACATTAAACATTTTCACATAGTCTAGGGATTAAATTAAATATATACTATAAGTCTATGAACTATATTAAACAAATTAAAAGTTCATGGACCATATTGCACATTAGGTTAAAGTTTATGGATTACATTGGACAATTTAAAATTCAGAGATTACACTCCATATTAAACTAAAGTTCATGACCATTTGTGTCATTTACCCTTAACCCTTTTGACATGGATTTTACCACATTCACAAGTGTCATTTGGTTCATGATCATCGAATGACATATGCTAAAAGATACTGGGAAACGTCATTGCTCACGTAAGTAACCTTACGTGATGCTCACCTAAACCTAATATAACGTTACACGGTTCTCTTGGACAGATCCTACTCAAGCCCTATATTATAACTCGCATGAACAGCTAGACCTGTTTTGTAAACCCAACTTGTAAAGACAGTACGAAGCAACAACATTGAAACTTCTCTATATATATCAAGACAAACTCGCTCCATTAACGTACGAGCAACCGAGAAACAGAGTCCACAATGAACCAAAGAAACAACCACCGTCTGATCCTTTTCCCTCTACCATTCCAAGGCCACATAAACCCGATGTTCCAACTGGGTCAGATCCTATACGCCAGGGGCTTCTCCATCACCATCCTCCACACCAACTTCAACGCCCCAGATCCGTCCTCCCACCCTCACTTCGCCTTCCGATCCATAGCTGATTGCCTTGACCAATCGAAGGCCTCCAAATCAGACATCCCTGGCCTCATCTCACTCCTTAACACCCTGTGCGTGAGCCCCTTCGAGGAATGCCTACGGGAAATGATGTCGTTGCAGGGTGGTGAGGCGGTGCCCGTTGCGTGCTTGATATCTGATTCGCTCTTCAGCTTTACTTGCGGTGTAGCCGAGAGATTGAAGGTCCGTGCGTTGATGTTGCGGACCGGCTGTGCGACGTGCCTTTATTTGTACACCATATGTCCGGTTCTCAAGGAAAAATACTTTCCAATACATGGTAAGCTTTTTTGGGGGTTGCGTGGCGCACGTTTCCTCGGTTCAAAAGTTGTGATTGCTGTTTGCTTTGAGATGAATGAAACAAAAAGTCTATATTCCGTTCATTGCGCTAGTTTCGATAAAGGGCTTTTGCAGATGGATTTTTTTTTTTTTTTTGGGAGGGGAGGGCGCAGTTCCATTTATTTATTTTTATTTGGTATCATATTATTATAAATTCTAGAGTACCGAGACTAACACAACACAATTCATCAAACGATAGGATATGATGTAATTATATTATCTTAGTAAATCATTTTTGTGTCGTTCATTGAATAATCATAACTTGTTCTTTCACCATAGGTGGGTTGGTGTTCGTGACTCATAAAAAAACTAGCCATATTCCACCATAGAATGCTATTTGAAATTTCAAAGTAATTGCTAAATGACTCCTTGAGACTTGACCGTCCTTAGTTTTTAATAATGTCATTGTTCTTTTGGCCAAAATGTTTCACGTGTCTTTACAGTGGAGAAGTTAGACTTGACCACAACCATGCGTTGCTTTGCAATGTATGTGAGCGGGAGGATTGTTAGGATGCTTTAACTCATATCCCTAGTGTAACAATTTAATAAATTGCTTAATAAACATTCAAAATTCCAGTCCTTTTTTTTAATGACCCTGAGACCCCGTACAGCCGGTAGTCGATGAGGTAAATCAGGGGCGGTGCTGGCCCAGGACTCACCACCAGGACGTCACTTAAAAATCCTTAACGACAACACTAAGATTTGAACTCCTCCCCTCTCGGATGAGGGTGAGAGCGCAAAGCCAGCACTGCTGCTGCAGGCGGTGGTTCCAGTCTATTTCATAAAGCTTTTCATAGGAAAATAATGATTTTATTAGTAAGTAATCACAGGCGTACGTTATACAAATCCGTGTAATGTATGTGTACGCCAGTAGTTTTCAGTATAAAATTATCTAAGCGAGTCTGGATGTCAAGATCTATATATTGCTTGCTTTACCGTGCTTAGTGAATTTGTTTTTCTGATAAAGGTATGATTTATTATCAGATTCTCGATTGCAAGAAACAGTGAAGGAGTTTCCACCGTTACTAGTTCGAGACATCCCCGCGATGGATTCACAGGAACCCGGGTTGATGTTCCGATTAGTAAATGACTTGATCAAGACAATCAAGAGCTCTCCCGGTGTCATCTTCAACACGTTCGAAGAGCTAGAGCACCCTGCGATCGCGTCACTGCGGGAAGTTTTGTCGGTCCCCTTTTTCCCAATCGGTCCATCCCACAAATTCTGCGTGACATCTTCCTCGAGCAGCTTACTAGCAGAGGACAGAAGCTGCATCTCCTGGCTAGACGAACAGCCGCCCAAATCCGTGATCTACGTGAGTTTCGGGAGTGTTGCGGCCATGAGCGAGGCAGAAATCTTGGAGATTGCACTAGGCCTAGCATGCTCTGAGCAGCCCTTTCTGTGGGTGGTCCGGCCCGGGTCGGTCTGTGATCCAGAGTGGCTAGAGAAGTCTCCAAGCCGCTTCCTCGAGGCACTGGAAGGGAGAGGGAAGATAGTAAAATGGGCACCTCAAAAGGAAGTGTTAGCTCATCCTGCTGTGGGAGCATTTTGGACCCACAATGGTTGGAACTCAACTGTGGAAAGCATAAGCGAAGGAGTGCCAATGTTGTGCATGCCTTGTTTTGCTGATCAAGGAGTGAATGCAAGGTATGTGAGCGATGTTTGGAGAATAGGAGTGCACTTGAATGGTGGGCTAGAGAGAGAGAACATTGCAAGGGCCATCAAGAGGCTGTTGGTGGAGAGAGAAGGAGAAGAAAAAAGAGAGAGGGCATTGGCTTTGAAGGAGAAGGCCAGCGCTTGCGTGATACAAGGCGGGTCTTCATACCAAGCCTTGGATGCTTTGGTCAATCACATATTGTCTTTTAAATAATCATATTCTGTCCGAGCTTAATCGCAGTCACATCATAGCCCGGTTTTTCCATTTACGATTTATTTTTCGCAGCCCAATGCTTTCAAGTCATTTATGTCACTCTTAGTTAATAAATTAACTTGCTACTCTTCTTTACATGACATATTTAATTAGACACGTTTAGACAACTTCTAAATATTATACGAGAGTTGATTTCGTAAATGTGTTTTATTTCGTTGTTTTGGGGCTTAAACAATATCATTTTTGATGTTGTATTACGTTATAAAAGCATCACCTTAGATATGAAGTACAGTGAATTGCTAAATTGTTTAATTGGAGTAATCGAGTTCTAAACTTTCTTTGTTAAAACGCGTAATGAATTATATTTGGCGATCGAATTTTCAATTTCTAAGAAAATATTGATAAACTCAATATGTACTAGACTCAATTTGAACCATCAAGACTGATATGAGCCAAGTGAGGCCCATGTAAATGCTCCAAATTTAATTTAATATACATGCTACACTCATTAATAATTTCTCTCGATTTCTCATATGTGGCTAGATATGGGATAGACTCCACAAGCAACTTGTTGACACCTAAATTTTAGTTTTTTTATTTTATTTTATTAATTTTTTTAGGGTAACAATGATACTTAACTTATCTTTTAAAAAAAGTTGTTAAAAAAATATATTTTGTTATGGGAGGAGATTTTGAAAGATTTTAGAATTTGGATAATGAAGCCTTATCAAAAGATAATCTTCAATGGTCGAGTGAGTCAGCTTGAAAGATTTTAACAGATGATTTTAGATTTTAGAGCTACTTTTTGGTTGAGCACATCTCGTCTTTTCGAAGGATGATTTTCAGCGATTGAGTTGTTATGCAAATCTAAATCTTCGTAGATAGAGCAGACTAGGTTTTCACTCTATAAATATGGGTGGCCTTCTCTTCGTCCGAGGGGAGCTTCTTTTGGAAAAAAATTCAGAAAAAGTGGAGAGAAGTTTTATTTCTACAGTAAAAAAATGGAGAAAAAAGCAAAAACTGAAAGAGGAGAGGGAGGCCGTCCGTGAAGGTCTTGGGAGAAGGAAAGAAGCACAAAAAGCAAGAAAAGTGTGCGGCTGCAGAGGAGAGAGGAAAGGGAAAAGTGAAAAAAGAAGAAAAAGTTTTTCCTGTTCATCTTCTTCAGCAATGCTTTCCTGGTGTCCAGTCCCTTCACCGGCGCGTCTCCTTGCTCCTGTCCGGTTGATCATCCGCGTGCCCCGCACTTGAGCACTGCCCATCGCCCAACTCGACGATCCGTGAAGCTCCGCCGCGCCCGCCGGTGTCCGTCTACAAGCCCCGACGACCCGCGCTACCACGACGCCGAGCCTCGCCGCGCCTCCTTCGCGAGCAACCCGCGACGCCAGCCCAGTCGTCCGTGACTCCCCCTGCACCGCGCCACACCATCGCGCTCAGATCTCCGCGTCGCGTCTCCGCCTGCATCCCTCCGCCCGAGCACCGGCGCCACAGCAGCTCGCCTCTCGCCGCGCGTCTGTTGTCTCCTCACAAAGCCCGCCGGTCGCTGCCCGTGAAGCCTGACGCCGGAGCTTTTCCTGCCCTACTCCGCCCGCTCGAAGCCGTGAGTCCACTGCTCGCCGATTCCTCCTCACCCACGACGCCAGACCGCCTCAGCTACTGCTGCACTCGCGCACCTTTGCCGGTGCCCGAACACTGGTGGCTTCGCTCGTGCCGTCCCTGTCTTACCTGACCCGTGACCAGCTGTGCCTGCTGCCGCCCTTGCCGGAGTTCCCCTTTTTGCCAGACCGATTGACCCGCTGCCCGGAGATCAGCCGCACGAGCAAGCCGTGGGTGAAGAAAGCAGGGAAAGAAAAACAAAAAAAAGAAAAGAAAGGGAAATTAGGTAGTTTTATTTTCTTTTTCTATTTATTTTATTTTATTTATTTCTTTTAAGTTTAGTTGTTATTGTGTAAATTTGGAGTGATCTTTATTTCATGGATTTTGTAGGTATTATTCGAGTCTTCCCTAAAATTATTGTAATTACTAATTTGATCAGTAATTTGATCGGTAAGATGTCGGATCATTTTAATTACATTAATTTTTGGGGTTTGTTGATAGTGTTTTAAGTGCTTAATCAATATAATTATTAATTTGATCCGTAAGAATTCGGATCAGATTTTTAGTTATTTTGAACTCATTGTCGTGATAATTAGGGTTAGGATAATCGTTAATTTGACCTGTGAGACAACAGGTTATTTTTTCGATTATTTTGATCCTTTATTTGATTGGATGCCTTGATTAGTTTAGATTTAATGTTTAGTTGATAATCGCATTGTTTTGAAAAATCACTAAAAAATCCAAAAAATATTTGAATTAAGATTTAGTTGGTTTTAGAATATTTCTTGTCATCTTGCATATCTAGGATAGGGATTTCAGTTAGAAAAATATAAAAAAATGCATTAATTTAGGATTTTAGTTGCATGTTTAATTACGTGGCAATTTCGAATTTCTAAAAAAAATAAAAAATATCATGCATATGTCATGTAGAATTAGAGCATGCCCTGCACGTCATTGCATAGTAGATAGATTGCATGTTAGATTAAGATAATATATTGGTTTAAATTAGGATTTAATGTGACTTAATCCTTAGTTTAAATTAGATAGAATTTTAATATAGCTAGATCATTTTTGCATTTTTAAAAATAGAAATGTCAAATGCAAGTCATTTAGCTTTTATTAGGTTCATTTAATTAGAACTTCCTCGTCATTAGACTAAGTCATTTAATAAATGTCGCATGACATATAACTCACATACTAAATTGTATGCTGCATGTCATAATTTTGTACATTATTGCATTGCATTGCATGTCATTAGAATTAGGTCATTTAGATTGCATTTAATTATTGCATTTCTTCATGTCATATAGTTTAGGTCATGCCGCCATGTCATATTGGATTATTAGCATGCATCGCATGATTTTCATTAAATAAAGTGAAAATAAAAATTGAAATTGCGTGTTAATTAGAAATCATATCTAGAGTTGCTGATGTGAATTCTGATTTAACAATGCAAATGCTTTCGTTGCTTTTAGGTATGTTTTGCAATATTTAATTGCTTTCTTGAGTGTTAAATTGGTGGTATGCGTACATGTATGATCACCTCACATGTTAGGAAGTTAAATTAAAATCAATTCAACTACCAAACATTTTTTTGAAAATGAAATAAAGAGGTACCGAAAGGGCACTAGGATAGTATGGTGTAACCAAGTCCCCGAACTTATGAATCTCTGGTTCGTAGGAGTAAAGTAAATCTCCCGTTACTTTACTTGGGTGTCTAATCGACCCACCAAAAATAGATTAGTGGCGACTCCTGATTGAAAATCATTTGCATGTTAAGAATTCAAACCTAAGTCGCGAATTAGTATGGGCTTGGGAGAACCCGAGCTAAGCTTAAAGACTTAGTAATTCATTAAACCTAGTTTTAGGTGGTGAACCCGAAAAAATTGGGTCGCGACACAACTTCAATAGAAGAAGTTAAAAAGGAGAAAGCTTAGGACTTATTACATCAATTACGACGTTTCAAATTTAATTGCATTTCATACAATAATTTAGTGTTATAATGAATTTTAGCACAATCTACTTAGGATAATTTTATTAATTGATATTTAGCAATACTTGTCTCCGTATGCATTGATCCCACAATGAATTCCGGATACCGCTAAAAATACAAAAAGCGAATTTTCAAATTAGTTCACAAAACAAAACAGAAAACTCTGGTTGGCAATTAGTAATTTACTAACACTTATATTCGACCAAAAATAATACACACTTATAATATTGATTTTATGATATCCCTTTGTTAATCAATTTTATAAATTTAATAATATCCCCGACTAAGGTTTTAATTCCTTCGTCTAAATGACGGTGATGGGTCAGCTGGGTCCGACATTGGAGGGTTATAGAGATAAGAGGATGAAGTAGGCACCGAGTGGGAGGACAAATAAGGGAGTTGACGATCTCCATCCAATTTACTGTAATTTATTTTGTACTTTACTTTGATTTGATCCAAATAGTAATTGTTAATTTACTGTTATATATTTTTTTTCAGTTATCTATATATAGACACATTTGTATAAGTCGTATGTTTGATTTGTTTGATAATTACCTTACTTTTGAGCTCAACGTTCATATTAAGTTGGCTGAAAGAAAAGCAAAAAACAAATTAATACAATGACAAGAAAATACTTGTTTTCTACTACACATGAGAACCCTTACTATAAAAGAAGATTTTGTAATATATGGGCTTTAAAAGAAAATAAAATAAAAGGAAAAGAAAGAGTTTGAAAAGTCAAAAAGGGAAGCTGAAGAGAACTGTGGAACCTTCGGCTGGGTTTTAAAAAGAGAGAAAGAGGGAGAGAAAGAGAAGAGCACGGGCAGAAGCAGGGGAATGGAATGAAAGAAATAGGGAAGAAGAGAGAAAGAAGAGAAAGGATAAAGGAAAAAAGGAAAAAAGGAAAACATAAATAAATAAATTTGGCGTGCTCATGATCCGGACGCCTCATTAAGCCGACTCAAGTGTGTTTTGCAATGCCAGTAAGAAATCGAAACCTTTAATCACTTACTTGAAGCAATCGCCGCAATTAGGGCTCGAAATTCGGATTTCTTGGATATTTGTGTGGTGAAGCCTGATTTTTGAGTCATTGAGCTGTTTATTTTTGTAGAAATGGTACTTTGTGATGTTGTGAAGCTATAACATCTTACGGATCGTGATTTGAACTTGCGGTTTGTCCGGAACGGAATTTTGAAGTTGAGGGCGCATTTTGGTACGGTAGTAAACAGTAGCTTCGAGCCTCTTTTTTGTTGTTGTTTTCGGTACTGTTTTGGGGTGGCTGAGTTGGGGTTGTTGTTGTACGTTAAGAGAGCTTTCTAAAGACTATAAGACGGCTTGAAGTGGAGGAAGTTATGGCATGACAAAGTTGGCACATGGGCTACATCTAGCGGAAAATGATGGGTTTCCACTAAATGAGAGCTTTTGTGGCGCATATGTGTCATTTTATCGACAAATAAGCCTAGTATAGATGAGTCGTTATGCGAATATCCTTTTTACTCAACCTTTTGATATTGTTTTTTTCATTAATTGTTAGGAATCCGAATACGTTGGTTTGAGTAAGCGTCGTAGTTGATTTTTGGCTTATTCCAGATAGGTAACATTATTTCTTCTTTGTATTTTAAACTCATGTTTTGAGAAACATGATGGATTAAATACTCTATGAGTTGATAAAAGCATATTTTGTTGCATAAAATATGATCGAGCTATTACTGCCATTTTTGTTGTTCGAAGGGAATTATATTTTGACTTCTATTTGAATAGTTGTTTGAAAAAGGATTTGTGAAATTCTTTGTGAAAGAATCTTGAAATGTTTTGAAAAATGCTTTGATATTTATATATCAAATTTTGAGTTGTGATATGACTTTCTTTCTTGATATTGCTAGTATAAACACCTAGAGGGGGTGAATATGTGTAAAACGAATTTGATAAAACTCAAGAACTTAGGCTCCGTTCGTTTCGCGGAAAATATCATGTTTCAGGAAAATATTTTTTCTGTAAGTCATTTTCCGGGAAAATGACTCTATTTTTAGGTGTTCGGCCAAAATCTAAAATTTGAATGGAAAATATTTTCCACCGTTCGTTAGCTCATTTAATTGTTTGGGAAAAATGATCAAAAATTGAATTTTAATATTTTTAATTGACCAAAAAATTTATTTTATTTATTTATATTTTTTAAAAAATGATTTTTTAATTATTTATATATTTAAAAATCGAAATTTTTATTATTTATTATTTCTTTTTCTTTTCCTTCCTCCTTCCTCCTCTGCCGTCGCCTCCTTCCTCCTCCTTCCCTCGCCGTTGCCTCCTTCCTCCTCCTTCCGCCGCCGCCACCTCCTTCCCGCCTAACGATGGCCGCCGCCTAGCGGTCGACCAAGACCCGGTGGCCGATCCGGCGAGCTCAAGGCTCACCGATCTCACTCGAGCTCGCCGGATCGGCGACGAGCTCGAGCTCGCCCGGATCGGGAGCCCGACCTTTGCCGCTAGATCCGGCGAGCCGCGAGCTCTGCCGCCAGATCCGCGACCTCATCGCATCACCCCAAACAAGCATTAACCAAATCCCCAAAACAGAGCAACGAATGAACACACGAGCAAGCACGCGGAGCGCTAAAAAAAATCCCAAGGAAAGGAATCGGGGGCAATCACCCGTCCACCGGAAGCCTCGCACCGCACGATGAGTGGCCTGGACGGCAGGCTCCCCGCGAGCCTCCCGGCGCCGCCGCGGTGCTCCCTCTTGAGCCGGATCCTCCCGAGCGGCTTTGAACCGCCGGGGAAGCGGAGCGCGGCGGCGGTGGTGGCGCCCCGGCCGGAGTAGGCGGGCAGGAGCGGCCGGGGAGGGCGAAGAATGAGGGATGCTTCGCCCATCGTCGGCGTCGAAGGAGGAGGAGATCAAAAACCCTAAGCTTTTGTGAGAGAGTGCAGAAATGAGAAGGAAAAAGCAGCGCGAGAGAGAGCGCGAGAGGCCAGGAAAATGATTTCCTCTTTTGAAAAGAGGAAATCATTTTCCTCAATGTCAAGAGAGAATTTTCCGTTGACCGGAAAATGTTTTCCTTGACCATGTATTTTCCACTCACCCAAACACCGGAAATCCAGGAAAATATTTTCCTGGAAGTTGTTTTCCGCGAAACGAACGGAGCCTTAATTCAATTTATTTAACAACAGAAGACTTAAGATATAGAATATCTGTAATGATATATGTAAGACTATGAACTAAGTAAAGAGATAAGGGAAAGATAATTGAAAACACGATGATTTATAGTGGTTCAGCTTAATCCAAATCTACGTCCACTCTTCCACACTGACAGCTCACCGGCTGAATTTCACTATGAATCAAAAAAGTCATTACAGTGTCACGTCCTTGATTCCACAGTGTAGAGACTTTGCTACGCTTCCTCATGGTCTCACAAATGTCTAAACTCTCTTTTGAGTACAAATTTTCGCTCAACAAATGAATCAACAAAGGACAATGAGTTTCAGACTTTGGAATTTATCTATCAAGCACACTCTCGAATAACTAGAGCATCTTTCTTATATACTCCTTCATGCCTTCATGACCGTTGACACTTTCCAAATGAGTTCTTCCAATCTACCCGTTAGACAGAATCAATTATAGAGATCTTGAGTTACTTAAGGAATGTGAAGATAGCCCACCAATCATGCTCGCCCATATAATCAAGATCTAGATTTCCATAAGTAGAACCTTCCAAGTATACTTCGCCAATCAACGGATCCGAATTACTCGAATTATTTTCATTATGAATAATAGATCTTTAGATGCTATCTCCAGCCGTGAGATAATCTTCAACCAAACGGATCAAATCCTTAAAGATAAACTCGCATTTGAATAATATTTCTTCGTTGGTCTAGAAACTATCAATGAGGGCAGACTTTAAGTCTTGAGTCTAACGGTTTTCAGACTTTGATAGAAGGAAACGTTTTGTCAACTTCAAAACAAATAAGAAAGTTTTCTCCAACGATCTCCCCCTTTTTGATGGTGACAAAACTTTCCCGCAGATTTGGACACTTTGACCTGCAAGACAACACTTAATCAAACCAAGATTTCTTATCGATGAAAATTATAGATTACAATAGAGATAGTAGTAATTCTGCAACCATAGAAAACGTGTTAGTCCTGTAAACACAACTATCTTTAATGTAATCAATAATAGCTTAAGTTGCAAGCATCATCAGTCCAAACCAGTCTTAATCAAAACCACACCAAACAAAAGTTAAAGTCCGAAACAGAAAGTTAAAAAGATAGAGTCAATCAAATCTGTATAAAACCTCTTCCCCTTTTTGTCAACAGCAAAAAGTGGAGAATGAACTAAAAAGATGGATAGAAAATGGAGTTAAAATCAAGACTGTTTGGGCAGGCGAACTAGCGTGAATTCTCCCATAGAATGCATTGTCTTCTCAAGCTTGTCAAAACTCTACTTTAGTAACGGAAAATCTTCATCCTGCAAAGATTGAACTTGTAACTTCAGGGCGTCCAATTGTTCATGCAACGATACTGAAGTGGCCTTAAACGCATTCTTGAGATCCTACATCTCAAATCCCATGGCATATTGCTGCTTTCTGACATCCAAAAGGACTTCCATCAATCTCGAAAAATCTGCTGTCTGAGTAGATGCATCACTAGGACTAGCTGAGTCAAGGATGGGGATTTTGAGAACTGATGGATCTTTAGTAGATTGTCCAACATGATTGTCTTCTGGATTGAGCGAGGCATACACATCCTTAGGATCTGCTGCGGAACGACTCACATCACTAGCAGGTAAAGATGAAGAAATACCTTTTGGATTAACAACTCCCCCTGTTTTGATGGCCATAGGTGGAGTAGGTGAAGTTTCCTCATATGCAAACGCACTAGACAGAGAGATAGCCAAGGTTGGCTCGAGAGAGTCCTTTAACCTTAATCTTGTTCTCCGTCTCTCTCTTCTTTGTCCTCTTCTCCTTTCTCTTCTTCTTCCTCTTCTCCTCTTCCTTCTTCTTCTTCTTCCTCTTCTGCTTCTCTCCTTCCTTCTTCTTCCTCTTCCTTCCTCTGTGACTCCTCTCTCTCTTTCCTCTTCTTTTGGCTCTTCCCTTGTCTCACGAAAGCTTACAAAACTCTTTAAGTTTTTCAAGGCTACTATGGTCAATTCATCCTCATCTTCTTCATTTTGCAAGATGAGAGTTCTTTTCTTCTTCTTCATAGGAGCAACCATGGGCTTCTTGCCTTCTCTCTTCGTAGCAGCAAAGTCTCGTTTTGCTTTTGTGGGAGACTTTTCCTTCACATGCTCCAACACTTTATTCAACTCTTTCATTCTCATCTTTGTCACCATTTTGAACCCAATCACTATAGGAGGAATCAAGCATAATGGCGCAGAGATGTGAATTTTAAAGTGCCAAAAGAGCTTCGAGATAATAGCAGAATAAGGGAGTTGTCCCTTATTTTTTTCAACAGTGCGGTACATATGAAACAATATGGTGTGAGGCAAAGAGAATTTATATCTAGAGTTGATAGCACACATCAACTTAGTTTCCGATCGAGAAACATCTATCTTGGATGTTGATTTAGGACGAATGCAATTTATCACAATCTTGTGCAGCAAAATGTTAGAGGCACTCATCTTTGAATAAGAAATTTTGCCATTAACATTCCTTTCTTTCTTTTTTTCTCTCTCCACCCTTTCTTCTTTCTCTTGGCAAAGACTGGCCGGTAGACGACGGCCGGCCACCAGCCATGGCCAGGCGAGTTGGCCTCACTTGGCTAGGGCAAGGCCGAGCCTCGACAAGGGTTGGTCTTGCCGAATATGATTTGAGCAAGGCCGACCTACGCTTGGGCGAAGGCAGCCCTAGTGAGGGCTCCCCTCGCTAAATCTGGTGAGGTCGGCCCTTGTGCAGGTTAAGGTAGCCTCGTCAAGTGTCACCCGGCGAAGGTGGTGGCCGGTGAGGATGCCTTGGCCTAGACAAGGTAGACCTACTCCTAGGCGAGGGTAGCCTTGGCAAGGGGAGCCCTCACCTTCACCTAGGCGGCGCTTGGGGAGGTTGTCTTGGCCTGGGTGAGGGTCGGCCTTGTTGGATTTGGTAAGGGGAACCTTGTTGGAGCTGCCGTCCAGGCGTGGGTCGACCTCACCTAGGCTAGATCCGATGAGGCCGGGCCTTATTGGGGGGCGGCCTCACCCTAGCCAGGCAAGGCTAGTCATGGCTGGTGGCCAGCTGTCACCTACCGGCCGGCCACTGCCAAGAGAAAGAAGAAAGGGAGGAGAGAGAAAAAGAAAGAAATTAATAAGAAAATAATTAAAAATATAATAAATAAATCAAAATATTATTAAAATAATATTAAAAATCATCTACGTTGGCACCTGCGATACCATGTTAGTAGGCTGGTGTTCAAGTCAGCAAAATCCAGCTAAAATAAGTCAGATGGGCTAAATTGGCACTAGTTCAAAAGGTTTAGGATTAAATTGACACCATTAAAATGTTTAGAACTAAATTGGCACCAAATCAAAAGATTTATGACTAAATTGGCACTATTAAAAGGTTTATGACTAAATTAGCATAAATGCAAAATGTTTAGGATTTTTATGATACTTTTCCTAGGTTTTACACGAAACCGTCTCTTTCGAATTGGAATTTAGTATGCATGATTAGATGACTAATGATTGGGGGAGATTCCTGGATGGACCACACGGAAATTCCACTTGGACTAACCATCTAAATCGTCTTTATCCCTCCAGCAACATTTTCAATTGTCATATTTTTATTGATTATCAAACATCATCTACTAAATGATAATCTCAAATTTGGTGCTCACCTTAGTATGGACATCATTTGTCATGTTTCTTTTTATGCTGGTGTTGCAACCAAATTTTCGGGTGAATTACCTAGGATTTGGCTAATGGATTACTAAGCCTAAACTTAATTTGGGCTCTCCCAAACTTATACCAATTCGCGACTTAGGTTCAAGTTCTTAACATGAAAATAAATTTTATCTAAGAGTCACCACTAATCAGTTTATGGTAGGTCGATTAGACACCTAAGTAAAATAATGAGAGAATTATTTTACTTCTACGAACCAGAGACTAAGGGTACAGGGACTTGGTTACGCTAGATTTCTCTAATGTCCTTTCGGTACCTTTCTCTTTTTATTTCGAAAAAATGTTTTGCAGATAGCTTGAATTAATTTTAATTCACTTGCCTAACACATGAGGTAATCATGCAGGTGCGCAAACCACCAATTTAACACCTAAGAAAACAAATAAAAAAATGCATGACTTACCTCATAGCAACGAAAGCATTTGCGTGTTAGATCAGAATTCATATCTACAGTCCTAGATATGATTTCTAATTAAAACGCAATTACTAAATTTTTGTTTTCATTGTATTTAATGAGAATCTAATTTATATGCAATGCAATGCTAATAATCTAACATAAAATGATATAGCATGGCAATATGACCTAAGCTATATGACATAAATAAAATGTAGTTTATCCTAAAAATGGAATTGATTTATTCTAAAACAATCTTTTTTGGATTTTCCATGAAATTCGAAATTAAAGAACTGCAATCTAAATGTGCAAATTTAAATCTAACCAAATGACCTAATTCTAATGACGGTCAATTTCTAATTAAATGGACCTAGCAACAATCATTAGATGACATGCATTTCATGAACCTAAATCTATATGACATGTGCATAATTTTTTTTGTATTTTTTTTTATGAAAATTCGTAATTAGAATCACTAAAAAATAAAAATCTAACTAAAGTGAAAACTAAAGTGAAATATTATCTATTCTAAATGCCTTCTAAACATGTGTTTTAAAAAAATAGCTAACCTATCATGCGATCAATTCTAATCTACATGAAATGCAAATGCAATTTTTTTTGTATTTTTGAGATAAACAAAACAATTAAAAGATAAACACTAAATCATCCATGGTTATCAAAAATGTTATCCACCGTTCGAATTGAAATTCAAACTTGATTATTTCGCTAATAAAATCGATAAATTGATCTTAAGCCTTAAAGATCAATATATCGATTTTACTCTCGTGAATAATTATTCCATCTAAAGCTTTATAGATATATTGCGAATTGGATGCTACATCAGGGTTTCAATCATGCATGGGAAGATATTTCAAACAAAGAGATAAAATATCAAAAACTAAAACAAGATAAAACAAATCTACCTAAAAATAAAATAAATCTCTACCTAAATTGAATTTTTTTCCAAAAATCCGAACGTGAGGTGGATCGCGATGGAAGCTCAATGCGGCTAAGGATGGGGCAAGGGCAGCGGCTGTGATGGTGACTCGGTGTGGCTTGACAAGGCCATGACAAGTTCGATGGTCTATGGTACGGGACACCAGGAAACCTGCAAAGCTATCAAAAAGCTTAGATAATCCGTCGGGAGGCTTGCCGGTGTCACGTAGCGCATGGTAACGCTTCGTTTCTCCCACTGTTCTTTTTTTGTTCCTTGGAACAAAAAAAAAAGAATAAAAACCTGTTTGGTAAAACATTTGTTCTCTGGAACAATTTCTCAATTTTTTGTTCCCATTTTGTTCCCAGAATGCAGTTTTGAGAAGCAAAAAAAGTTGCTTCTTGTTCTAACAATTTCTAGAAATAAGCTGATTTTCTTTTTTTAATTTTATTTTCTTGCTGCGACCACCATCAACCGCTCGAGCCACCGCACACCACCATCGCCACCGCCGTCGGTTGCCGGCCGCCATCGCCGCCGCCCCGGTCACCGGTCGCCGCCGATTGCCACCGCCACCGGTTCTTTGTCGCCGCCACCGGCCCCCGGTCGCGATCGCCGCCGTCGGTTACCCGATCGCCGCCGCCGTCGGTTACCCGGTCATCGGCGCCCGGTTGCCGCCGCTACCCGGTTGCCGTCTCCGCCGGTCGCCGTCGCCGCCGGTCGCCCGTCGCCGCCCGGTCGCCGTCGCCGCCGGTCGCCGTCGCCGCCGGTCACCACCGCCGGTCGCCGTCGCCGCCGGTCGCCGCCCGATTACCGCCGCCGTCGCCGCCGCCGTCGCTAGTCGCCGGCCGCCGCCGCCGCTTGTTGCTAGTTGCCAGTACCGCCACCGCCGCCGGTCGCTAGTCGCCAGCCCGCCCCGCCCGCCGCCGCCGTCGCCCGCCGCCGCCGGTCGCCGCCGGTCGCCGCCGCCGCCGGTCGCCGCCGCCGCCGGTTGCCGGTCGCCGCCCGCCGTTGGCGGCGGCGGCGGCAATCCCGGCAAAGTTAAAAATGATTAAATACAAAAAAGAAATTGTTGCGTTACCGAACACTATTTCAGTAATAGAAATTTTATGTCGTTACCAAACGGGTTCTTTTACTCAGAAATTGTTCCTGGGAGCAAAAATAGAAAAGAACTATTTCTGAAAAAAAACTCTTCCCGGGAAGAAAAGCGTTGTCATGCGCAACTTAAGAACCTAAGTCATCGTCGGTGCTGAGAACCGGTCATGGTATTGAGACCAGAATGGTGAGGCTGAGCAATATCGTTGATGCAGCAAGACCGGCGAGCATCACCAATGTTGGGCTGGGACTAATCTGGGCCGAAGAACCTGTAGTCGTGCCCGCACGCTACCCAGATCGTCTTGTAGCACTCAGGGACTGCCAGCGAAAACAGGTTTGCAGTGGGGGTGACGGTGAAGCACTTGGCGTGGCCGAGCGACAAGAACAGTAAATTAATTGATGATGGGGCGCCCTTCACGGACACGATACCAGCACCGGAAAGAGCTGCAGGCGCACGTGAAGATCACTGACGTCGATGGAGTCCCATTGCTCTACCGAAGGTAAGAGGGCAGGGCTTTTCCTCACGATCCACCCTTTCCTCTCGATTTCTCACGCGCGTTTATCAATTTTGTCGTGAAGGTCGCCCTTTGCCGAGTGATCCCCAAGAGAAGACTCCCCCTTCGTTGACTTTTAAACACCAAAAAGAACCCACGAAAATTCAACAGAAAGAAAACCCCTTGCTATTTCTTCTCTCTCGCACGATTTTTCTCTTAATGTGCCCTTTCTCAATTGTGGATCCTGGCCGGTCCCCTCACGATTTCTTCTCTCTCGATGCTCTCAATTGTGGCCATATGTTCAATGTGTGACCTCCCTCCAAACCCTATGCATTTTACCTTTTTATAGGCTACCGATTAGGGTTTTTTTTTTTTTTTTTTTTTAATTTTTCCAAATCGATGTCCATGAAAATTCTTTTTCGCAATATTCGCTCTTCCGAATGCGATATTTGATTTTCACATCTGCCATATCCAAAAGATTCGTTATATCCTGGAAAAATTTCAAATTTCTATTTTTTACGAGATAATTAAAGAAAACGGGTTTAAGCCAATTTGTTCGTTTCGCGGGCTTAGTCTGGTCTGCCAAGTTAAAGCTCAAAATCAGTAATTTGAACCCATTCACCACCGGTCCAATAAATAAATGCAAAAAATGCAAATGCAAAATAAATGCACCTAAACCTACATGCTATGAACTGACCCAAAAAAAAAAAAAAAAAAAACCTACATGCTATGCAACTGATATTTTTTCAGGGATAAAATTAACCCTTAATTTTCTATACAATAAATAAATTATCGGGCCGCCAAAATTTAGATGTCAACAGCTGGAGATAAGATTAATCTACTTTGCCGTCTACGTGTATATAGTACTCTTGTATGAAAGCAACTAAAGCCAACTTCTTTGTACCTTGAGTCCCTAAAATATGTTCATGACGTTTCCCGACACATGTAATGCTCGCCTAAACCTAACGTTCATTTCGTACTTTTCTAGGGCCGAACCGACAAGAGCACTATATTATATATCTCGCATTATCAGCAAGACTTGTTTTATAAACCCAACTTGTGAAGACCATATGAAGAAACAAAATCAAAGCTTGTGTAAACATCTTAAAAAAAACCTCCCTCCATTGACGAAGGAGCGACCCGAGAAACGAAGTCCACAATGAAACCAAGAAACAACCACCGTCTGATCCTCTTCCCTCTGCCATTCCAAGGCCACATAGACCCAATGCTCCAATTGGGTCGGATCCTCTACGCCCGAGACTTCTCCATCACCATCCTTCACACCAACTTCAACTTCCCGGATCCGTCCGCCCGCCCTCACTTCACCTCCCAATCCATCGCGGAGGGCCTCGAACAATCAGAGGTCTCCTCATAGGACATCGCTGGCATCGTCTCAGTCCTCAACGCCCGGTACATGTATGAATGAATAATAAATGTGTAACTTCACAGATTTAACACTTTTAAGTCATTTATGTCGCTCTTATTAAATGAATCAGCATGCTACTTTTCTCAACTAGACATGTTTAATGAGATGCATTTAAACAACCTATAAACACTATACGAGAGATTATTTCTTAGAAGTGTTAGATTTCGTTAATTTGGTTAGTATATGTGTTGTTTTGGGGCTTAAACAATATCATCTTTGATGTCATAATACGTTATAAACACATCACTTTTTATATGAAGTATAGTGAATTGCTAAACCTTTTCTACGGAGTAATCAAGAATTTTCTTTGTTAGAAAGTGTAATGAATTCCATGTGGTGATCAAATTTTCAATTTTTGATAAAATATTGAGAAACCCAATATACACTAGACTCAATATGAACCGTTAGGACTTATATAAGCCGCATGAGATGAATTGTCTCTTGTTTATTCCTATTGTGGTGATGGGTCTTTCATTTTGAATTGGATAGATTCAGATATATCTAGAAATATGGGGATAGAAGTAACTGATGATCGTATTGCCATTTTATATGAAAATAAGGGTATTGTGATGGTTGCTTGAGATCAACTCCCTCTCGCATCAAAGACTCTCGCCAACCAACCCTTTAATGGTGTCCTTTGATCTCGTTTCAATCCTGCTTTACCGTACTATTCTGATAAAATATGTGATTAGATGCCGAGAAATTCAAGGACTCCTTGAGCAAGGTACTAATTGAAAACGAAAGGGAGCTCCCAACAACTTTGCAAGCAATAGGAATGCGGCACCAATCGGAACTTCCGAAAAGAGGAAAAGGGTCCACGCGAAAAAGTCTCGCAACGGCTAACGTGGTGGAGTGGTTGACGACTTGGTATTCAAAAACAAAAGAAAAGAAACAGAAAGAAAAAAGAGAGGAAGGAGGGCATGCTGATGAGAAGCCGTTTGAGATTGCAAAAAGGCGACGGCCAATTGACTTTTTTAGGAGTGGAATAATTACGGGGATTGCTTTTGGAGGGGGGAGGTGAATCTATTCAAATTGCCCGTGGGACGCATTATTCAAGTATTCCATGCATGATAAGATAAGAAAAATTACGAAATCAACACGATCGTGGCGATGCTCAGCCATGTGACCATGACGGGATCTTCAGGACCACCTCGGGTCGGTCCATCTGACTCGTGGGCTTTTCCGTTGACCGCATATCGGGAGAATTCCCGTTTTTATCTGATTTGAATTCCTCTTGGACGTTCCTTGTTTTGCGTGGTCGTCCTCTTCTTCGCATCGGACGGATCCGAGGTATTATTTTTGCGATCGGGCATGCTAACGACGCAACAGTTGAAAATGCTAGTATTACCACTTAGAGGGGGGTGAATAAGTGTAAAAACAAATTAAGCAAATAAATGCAGAATAAGTTATTTCGCAAGTAAAGTCTGACTAAAAGTGACACCAGACTTCTGAAGTAAGTTTAGACTCAATTAAAGATGGTTTGGAAAGTTGAGAAGTTTAGAAAAAGATTGCGACGAACAAATCAAAAGAGTTAGGGGAAGAAAAAATTGAATACAAGATTTATAATGGTTCGGTTTAAATCAAGGCTACATCTACTCTCCCACGCTTATAGCCTTTTGGTTAAAATTCACTAAGGTATCAATAGAGAAATACAATAACTTGAGTACGAACACTCAACAAATGATTTCTTTTTCTCTCACTTAGTCACTTTTCTTGTATTTTTCTCTCTTGAATACAATTTGTAAGCGCTGTCCATTGCATATTGTTGTGCCTTAATCTCTAAGAGGAGTTCTACTATCCGAGGATAGTTTGATTCTAGTTCTATTTGGGCACTTGCTTTAGCGAACTGTATCAATGGAGTATCCAGAGGTGAAGGAACATCGACTTATATGTATGAAATTCGTTGCTCCCCCTGAACATTTGCTTCTTTGTGATGACCTTCAGGTGAGACTTCAAGAAAATGAGATGCAAAAATGTCTTCAGCATCTGAAGGAGATCGACTGATGCCATCACTAGCAGTTGATTTAGTAAGAGGAGTTTTTTCACCTACTCCTCCTGTCTTAGTAGCTTCAATCTGAGAAGTAGCTTCTCATTTCTGAACCCTTCCTTTGCCAGCATGGATTTGTCTTCCAATTCCCATCTCCTGAACATCCTGGGCATCAATTTCACTTGTATCTTCTCCTTCTGAGTCATCATCCTCACTTTCTTTCACTTTAGTTTCTTCACCATCACTCTCTTCATCTGGTTCTTTCTCGCTTTCATCCTCTTCTTCTTCCTCATAATCAACTAAACCTTGAAGATCACGCAAGGTAATAGCAAAGATGGTCTCGTCATCATCATCTTCATCTTCTTCATCTTGGAGAAGAATATTGTTGGAGAAATCTTTCCAGAATATTTTGAAGCTGACAAAACGTTTCTATCGGCCTAGTCTGGATATTTGCGGACCATCGACGTTTAAAGTCCGAAGACTTTATGATCACCGAGACTCAAGACTCAAGACTCAAGACTCAAGACTATTCTCACCGATGTCTTTCTAAATCCAAAGTGACGAAGGAAATCCAGAGCCGAAGTATATGGTTGAGGATTTGATCCTATCCTCTCGGAGAAGATCCCTTGGTTGGATAAATATTTCGGATTCTTTTTTGTTCTTATCTAGATCGATTGAAGATCCGATGGTCGACAAAATATTCTTGGAATGTTCTATTCTTGGAAACCAAGATCCTGATTGTATGGGCGAACATGATTGATGAGCTATCGTCAGGTTCCTTAAATAGCTCGAATGATCTTCTTGATTGATTCCGTCCAACGGGTAGATTGGAGGAATTCCTTTGGTAAGTGCCAACGGCTATGATGGCATAAAGGAGTATAAAAGGAAGACGTTCTAATTGTTTTGGAGAGCGTGATCGATAGAAAAATTCCAGAGTCTGAAGCACCTTGATTATTAGTCGATACAGTTTGAGCGAAATTGTATACACAGAGAGTGTTTATACTTAGTGATACCTTGAGCGAGTGTGGTAGATCATCTACACCTAGAAGTCAAGGAAGATCAACACCGTAACATCTCTTTGTTCATAGTGGAATCCAGCCAATAGGGCATCGGTGCGTAAGAGTGGACGTAGGCTTGAATTAAGCCGAACCACTATAAACCGCGTGTTCAATTCTCTCTTTCCTTTACTCAGTCTTACGATTGATTATTAATTGCTGCAAATCCTTCAACTATCTAAGTATTGTGTAATTATCAAGAAAAATCTTGTATACCTATTCACCCCCCCTGTAGGTACTCGTACTAGCTATATCAATTGGTATCAGAGCTTGTGTTCTTACCTTATTTGAAGTGTTTTACTTCAGAGTAAAAGATCCATGGCTAGTATGCTAGCACCGTGGCTGGTGGAAGGGCAAAGCAATACTGCAGACCACCCTACTTTGATGGAAAGGATTACAACATCTGGAAGAACAAGATGAAAGCTTTCCTACGGTCAAAGGATCCTCTTGAATGGGACGTTGTAGAAAGAGGAATCACTCCTACTGCTGCATCAGTGTCTGAAAGAGGGAAAGAGACTGTTGAGACCAGCGGAATGTCTCAAGAAGAGATAAACAAGAGACAAGCACTCGATGCAAAAGCAATTTACTCTTTATATTGTGCTTTGTCACCAATCGAATATAACATAATATCTTCTTGTGTTAAAGAAAAGAAGTCCGGGGACAGATTACATATCACCTATGAAGGGACGAGGCCGAGTGAAGGAGACAGAATTAACATTCTCCTTGGTCAATATGAAGCCTTCAAAATGAAACCAGGAGAATCTATAATCGACATGTTTAGCCGTTTTACAGATATTGTCAATGGTCTTGAGAATCAAGGACATAAAATTTCTGATCCCATGAAGGTGAACAAGCTGCTGCGTGGACTCTCCAAGGATTGGAATCATATAAAGACTTCAATAAGAGAGACGCTTGAGAGAATTATGCCATTATCTCGTAGACGAGCCGATTGGAACTCTTCGATCTTACGAAGTGGAACGAATTAATGAAGACGAAGATCCAAGAGGTAAGAAATCCATTGCATTAAAATCTAATGATGATTTTGATGATACAGATTCTGAAGAAGATCTGGACGATGAGGAGCTTGCTCTTATGATAAGAAGATTCAGAAAGCTGAATAGGAAAGGAAGAAGGTTCAACTCAAAGAAACAAAGTTTTCGTAAAACAGCAAACCAAGTTTGTTGATAATGAGGAACCAAACAAAGATGTAGTCTCGTTTCGAATGTAAGAAAAAGTGACACATCGACCCAACCGTCCTCTTTTGAAGAAGAAGAGAGGAAAAGCTGAAAAGTCTCGAAAAGCTCTCAAAGCCGAAACCGGAGCGATACGAGTGTGAAGAAAGTGATGAGGAATATGCCAACCTCGTGTCCGATGGCACATCGACTCGACTACTGGATCGATTCAAACAGTGAATTTGAGGTAAGTGATTTTAAAATTCTGTCAAAGTCTCTAAATACATTGATGAACTATGTTTTAGTCTTAAGACTTCTCTCAAAAGAATTTTCGAACTTAAAAAGGAAAATTCAGCTCTAAAACAAAAGGAAAACATTTTAGAAGAAAAAGTGAAAAGTTTAGACTTGAATGTTTCTACTCTTAAAGAGAATGAAGATAAACTTTCAAAAGAAAACGCTTTCTTAAAAACGACTTATCAAATATTTCAAAGAAATTTTCAATAGGGTCTCGAAAAACTTGAGAAAGTTCTTTCGGTTCAAAGACCTTACTTCAATAAGTCTGGTTTAGGTATGACAGCAGAAACAATCCCTTTGATTGATTTTCCGAAAGTAAAAGAAAGAATTAAGAAAAGACCGTCGAGAGAGGCTTACAAAAATCATTTCAAGAAAGTTTTTGTAAAGTCTGTAGGTCGAAATGCTCTAAGGTGTTCAAAGTGTAACAGTCGGGATCACTTTGAAAAAGAGTGTCCTATGGTTTGGAAGCCTTGTTAAAAAGGTATGGCCTAATAATGCTTATCCTACTAACACCAAAGGACCCAAGAAAATTTGGGTACCAAAGAAAGCTTGAGACTCTCTTTTGAATGCAGGTCTCTGTTAAAAAAAAGGTAAAGTGGTATCTTGACAGCGGATGCTCAAGACACATGATAGGAGACTCAAATTGCTTCATAAAGTTTATTCAAGTAAATGGTGGAAAAGTTTCATTTGGTGGAAACAGCAAAGGAAGCATTGTGGGATTTGGAATTGTGAAAATTGGAAATCTCACAATAAGCAATGTCTCTTTAGTGGAAGGACTCAACTACAATCTTCTCAGCATTAGCCAATTGTGTGATACTGGTTTCAAGATCTCCTTTCAAGAAGGCATATGTTCTGGAATTAGTAAAGACTCGACTCAGTCTTTCATGGGTCGAAGGCATGGAAATATCTACCTCCTTGATGTAAGACCAAATGAAACACAATGCCTAATCTCAATTCAAGATGAAGCGGTCTTATGGCACAAAAAGCTTGGCCATGTCAACATGAAGCAATTAGCCAAAATCTCATCAAAGAAACTTGTTCAAGGTCTACCTAAATTGCCATACCAAAAGTCTGATTCATGCACACCATGTATTCTGGGAAAGCAGGTAAGAAATTCATTTAAGCCAATAAATCATGTCTCTACTAATCATGTACTACAGTTGCTGCATATGGATCTCTTCGGACCAACAAGAACCCAGAGCATTGGAGGTAAGAAATATTGTCTAGTAATTGTTGACGATTACTCTCGCTTTACCTGGGTATATTTTCTTGCAAGTAAGTCAGAAACCTTTTCGTACTTTGAGAAGTTTGCTAAAAGGTTCAAAATGAAAATGATGTGCTATCTCAAGTATAATAACAAATCATGGAAGTGAATTTGAAAATCAAGATTTTACAAAGTTTTGTGATAAATCTGGTTTTAATCATGTGTTTTCCTCTCCATATACTCCAGAGCAAAATGGAGTTGTGGAAAAAAAGAATAGATCTCTTCAAGAAATGGCTAGAACTCTTTTAATTGAAAGTAAAATTTTTTTCACGATTTTGGGTCAAGTCTGTTTCAACAAAGATGCTATATCATCAATAGAGTCTTTCTAAGACCTATTTTAGAGAAAACCCCTATGAATTGTTCAAAGGTAAGAAGCCTATTATTTCATACTTTCATGTGTTCGGTTGCAAATGCTTTATTTTGAAAAATGCAAATGATCGAGTTGGTAAGTTTGAAGAAAGATCAGATGAAGGCATCTTCCTTGGATATTTTACATCAAGCAAGGCCTACAGAGTCTATAACAAGAAAAGCCAGTCAGTGGAGGAATCAATGAATGTCAAATTCCAAGACTCAACGCAAGTTGAATCCAACCAGACTCAATATGAGGAGTCTGAACCTGCTCCAGACCTTTCAAGGCTTACAACTCAAGAAGCATCTCAGACTCTGGAAGTCCAACATCAAGATGCTCATGAAGATTCAAATAAAGAAAGAGATCATCAACCAGCAAATCAACCAAGAATCGGAAGCATAAATCCAGTCATCCCAAAGATCTCATTATCGGCGAAATCAATGAAGGAATCCGCACCGAGATCAAAAAGGCGTGAAGAATCTAGTGCCGTGGCTCTCATTTCTGAAATTGAGCCAAAAGCATAGAAGAAGCTTTATCTGATGAAAGTTGGATTGAAGCTATGCAAGAAGAACTCAGACAGTTCAACATCAATGATGTCTAGGAATTGACATCTAAACCAAAAGGTAAAACTGTTATTGGAGCCAAATGGGTATTCAGGAACAAGATGAATGAGGATGGAAAAGTCGTACGAAACAAAGCAAGACTTGTGGCCAAAGGATATACGCAAGAAGAAGGAATAGACTATGACGAGACTTACGCACCGCAGCAAGGTTAGAAGCTATTCGACTATTACTTGCGTTTGCTTGCTATAAAAATTTCAGGTTATTCCAAATGGACGTCAAAAGTGCGTTCCTAAATGGATTCATCCATGAGGAAGTTTATGTGGAACAACCACCGGGTTTGAAGACCCAAAGAAGCCGACTCGTCTTGGTCGAAAAAGGCCTTGTATGGTTTAAAGCAAGCACCTCGAGCTTGGTACGATAGACTAAGTAAGTTCCTAATGCAGAATGGTTTTGTCAAAGGTAAAGTAGATACTACTTTATTTATCAAAAGGAAAACAAAAGCTTTTTACTTGTTCAAATATATGTGGACGATATTATTTTTGGATCTCCTAATGAAAGTCTATGCAAGATATTTTCTAAGTCTATGCAGGATGAGTTTGAAATGAGTATGATGAGAGAGTTAACATTCTTTATTGGACTCCAAGTGAAACAAATGAAGGAAGGAACTTTCATTCATCAAGAAAAGTATGCAAATGATCTTGTCAAAAGATTTGGATTGGAAAAATGCAAAAAGACCGACATACCAATGTCATGTTCTTTGAAGATAGACAAGGATGAAGAAGGGAAGAAAGTAGATCAAAAGCGTACGGGAGCATGATCGGTTCACTTCTTTATCTTACCGCTTCTAGACCTGATATTTTGTTGAGTGTTTGCATCTGTGCTAGGTTTCAATCAGATCCTAGAGAATCACATCTCAATGCCGTGAAACGTATTATCAAATACATTGCCTCATCTTCAAGCATCGGTCTTTGGTATCCAAAGAGGGGAGACTTTAATCTTCTAGGATACTCAGACGCAGATCTGGCCGGTTGCAGAGTCGATAGAAAGAGCACTTCTGGAACGTGTCAACCACTTGGAAATAGGACAGTATCTTGGTTTTCAAGGAAACAAAGTACCGTGGCTCTCTCAACGACAGAAGCAGAGTATGTAGCTCTTGGAAGCTGCTGTTCGCAAATTCTATGGATAAAGCAACAACTACAAGACTTTGGCATTGAAGACTCATGCACAGAAATCAGATGTGACAACACCAGCGCGATCAATCTCACCAAAAATCCAATCCTTCATTCAAGAGCAAAGCATATTGAGATTCGACATCACTTCATTAGAGATCATATTCAAAATGGAGAAATCTCGATTCAATTTGTTGATTCAAAGAGTCAACTAGCGGATATTTTCACAAAGCCTTTGGAGAAAAATCAATTCGACATTATTCGTTCAAGACTCAACATTTTGAAGCTTGAAGAAGTTAAAGTCTAGAGACTCACCAATCCTCAGACTCTAATCTTTCAGACTCTAAATCCTCAGACTCAGACATTTATGGCTATAGGCGTAAGTTGCTATTTTATCCGGACTCGAAAAGGTACGATTTTCGTTCGTTATAATCAGTGTGAAAATCGAAAACTTGTCTTTTCAAAAGGATTAATTTTGGCGTTATTGATTTTAAAAAGAAGTGTTCGTACACTTTCCTTGTGCCGATTGAACTTCCCTTTTCAAAACCGAGTTATATATATATACAGTTTTTTTTCCCAATCTTCAAAACCCTAAAAGGCACTCTCCTCCCGAACCTATTTCTACTTCTTGTTCATCTTCGAGAAAGTGGTCATTTTTCTTGGGAAAGCAAGTGAATGAATCTTTCAAACAACAAAGAAGAATGTCTTCTTCGAGGAAATCATCAAGAATCGCAAGCAGGGGACCACAAAGAATGGAGAAGGGACCGACACACTTCGATCTCACCGAGGAGGAAGACTTATCAAGTCGGCCGACAAAGTCCGATTCGCTCTCATCCACGTCATTCAACGCCTTCTACCCCACAAGATGCAAGTCAACATCTGGAGGAAGAGATAATCGAGGACGCCGACCTAGTAAGAGTCCAAAAACCCTCCTTTATCTATAAGCTTTATCGCCCGTTGAAAAGCACCGGTACACCATTGAACTATATAGACGATTTCCTTAAGGACAAGAACTATGGGAATGAGTATCTTTTTCTGCGGAAAATGGAAGAATTAGGAATTTCTCCGAAAGGAAAAGCAGAGGATGCACTTGCGAACATTCCAAGTGATCCTCGTGTACCAGGACAAAATCTGATTGAAGGGAACGATGATGACAGAATGTTCCTTGAATTCCAACCGAGAATGGGTGTGGCAGCAGAAAGGTGAAAGGAAATCGGATGGATTTGTTCAAATCAAAGGATCGGGAGAATGTGTATTTCGGGATCGTTGAAAAGAGGGGTGATAAACCCTAGAAGTGTCGATTTTGACTTCCTGGACGCCATCAACATGAACTAAAGAGAGAAGTTGAATTTGCTTCAACTTAAGAAATTTTGCTCTGACACCACGGACGGTTATGCACAACTGACCGCATATTTCTATTCGAATCTCAGCTTTTTGGATGCGAATAGAATTTCATTCAGTGTACGAAACCAAGTCTACGTGGTAGATGTGGATATGTTGGCGGACATAGTTGAAGTTGAACGAGGACGTTATCATCCAATCAAAGTCTCACCTGCTCGTACTACTCTGGAACTTGTCAAAGATAGAGATACAGAGAAGAGAATTATCTACTCAAGGATGAATGCCATCAACATCGTGCTTCATAAGATTGTGATCAACCTGTCTCGGCACCGAAATCTACCTCAAAGACTCGCCGTATCTAATTCCTGGAAGCAAAGTTGATGTACGCGATCAACTCAGACGGAAGTTCTCTCTCCCTCATACCATTCTCTTCCACATGTACGAGCAATGTCGAAAGACAAGGGATAATTGCCTTATCAGTCCGGTGACCAAGATCTTCGACACATGAATATTGAACCGCCTCATACACTTTGTGTTCGACCGTGCGATAAGATGGTGGTAGGTTTGAAGATGTTAACGAAGATGCGTCTCGCAAGAACTTTCCAAGGCAATGGAGAAATTCAGAGTGAAGTCTCCAGTTCCGTCTCGCTTCAAAGAGAAAAGGAAAGGAGGCCATTGGAGCCCCATCGAAAAGAAGAAAAGAACTCTCATCTTGGAGGATAAAGATGAAGAGGATGAAGATCCCACTATCTGTGCTTTAACAAGAACCAGACGTTCTGTGCCTCAACCAACAGAACTTCAGAAGAAACAGAGAGAAGAAGAGGAGCAAGCCAAGAACAGAGAAGAAGAAGAGTAGAGAGAGAAGGAGAAAGAAGCTAAAGAAGAAAGAGAAGGAGAGAAAGAAAAGTCTACAGCTGAATCTGGAGGAAAGGGAAATCAAGAGCATGATCATCACTCTTCCCCTTTTGATGCCCTAGAGACAGGGGGAGTTGGCGAGCAAGAACGGTCCACACCTTATGCTGCCGATAGTGAAGGTCCAAGACAATCTCCAGCAGACCTAGAAGAAGTTCAGGTTTCTCAATTGCCTGAAGAAGGACACGATACGTCGACTCCAAATCTGCAAGATTATACAGAAGCTCCATCGTCTGCATTCACTCCATCTGAGAAAGCTCATGCAAGTACACGTGACGGACAACTTAGCAGATTTTCGTCGTATTCTTGATATCCTTCGGAAATGCGGGGACAAATATATGCTCTAGACTCGTGAGATTCAAACCATAAAGAATCTTTGGACAAGCATCTTCGGTTACCCCTGGAGGACAAAATGAAAGACCTCGCTCTACAACTTCAAGCCAATGCCAAAGGAGAGGAGGTAGCTCAACTAAGGGAAGACTTGAAGAGGCTAGAAGGCATAGTCCAGTCTATGGGAGATTTCCAGATCGTACGCATTCCTAAGCAGACCTGATTCATTTCTCACCTTTTTCATGATGACAAAAAGGAGGAGAACCAATTTGAACCAACATCATCTTTTTAAACTTTGATTTTTTTTTTTTTTTTTGTGGTTATGTTTTTGAGTTTGACTTGAGTGAACTTGGGTGTTAAATTTGACTGAATTAGCTGTGGATTTAGATGCTTGACTGGTTACATTTATATCAAGTGTTGTTTTATGGTATTACTCATGAAAGACTAACCAATTTTCTCTGGATGCAGAGTCTGGTTGTTTTATTAATCTTTATGAGTTAGCCATATTGCTTGAGAAATGTTTTTGCAGGTCAAAGTTGTTCAAATCTACAAGAAAGTTTTGTCATCATCAAAAAGGGGAGATTGTTGGAGAAATCTTTCCAGGAATATTTTGAAGCTGACAAAACGTTTCTATTAGTCTAGTCTGGATATTTGCAGACCGACAGTTTAAAGTTTGAAGACTTTATGATCACCAGACTTAAGACTCAAGACTCAAGACTCAAGACTATTCTCACTGACAGTCTTTCTAAATCCAGTGACGAAGGAAATCCAGAGCCGAAGTATATGGTTGAGGATTTGATCCTATCCTCTGGAGAAAATCCCTTGGTTGGATAAATATTTCGGATTCTTTTTTGTTCTTATCTAGATCGATTGAAGATCCGATGGTCGACGAAATATTCTTGGAATGTTCTATTCTTGGAAACCAAGATCCTGATTGTATGGGCGAACAGGATTGATGGGCTATCGTCGAGTTCCTTAAATAGCTCGAATGATCTTCTTGATTGATTCCGTCCAACGGGTAGATTAGAGGAATTCCTTTGGTAAGTGCCAACGGCTATGATGGCATAAAGGAGTATAAAAGGAAGACGTTCTAATTGTTTTGGAGAGCGTGATCGATAGAAAAATTCCAGAGTCTGAAGCACCTTGATTATTAATCGATACAGTTTGAGCGAAATTGTATACACTGTCGCGACCTCCCCGAAGCGGGTTGGACCACCTAAGGGTTCGGCTAATGGATTGCTAAGCCTAGACTTAGCTCGAACTCTCCCAAGCCCATACCAATTCGCGACTTAGGTTCAAGTTCTTAACATGCAATTGATTTTCAATTAGGAGTCGCCACTAATCTATTTCTGGTGGGTCGATTAGAAACCCAAGTAAAGTAATGGGAGAATTACTTCACTCCTACGAACCAGAGATTAAATGAGTTCGGGGATTTGATTACGCTAGATTTCTCTAACGCCCTTTCGGTACCTTTTCTTTTATTTTGAAAAAATATTTGGCAAGCAGCTTGAATTGATTTTAATTTATCTTCCTAACATGTGAGGTGATCATGCGGGTGTGCAAACCACCAATTTAACACCCAGATGAAGCAGTGAATAAATTGCAGGACTTACCTCATAGCAACGAAAGCATCTGTATTGTTAGATTAGAATTCACATCAACAGACCTAGATATGATTTTTAATTAACACGCAATTTCTTTTTTTTTGGTTTTCACTTATTTAATGAAAATCATGCAATATGCAATGCATGCTACTAATCTAACATGGAATAATATGACATGATAATATGGCCTAAATTATATGATGCAAATGTGATGTTTTTGTGTTTTCTTAATAAGCATGCAATCTATCCTAGAAAATAAAACTAATTTATTCTAAGACATTTTTTTTGTATCTTTCATGAAATTCGGAATTAGAAAAATGTGAAAATGATCTAATCTAAATTAAAATATCATCTAATTTGTATTAGGAATGAGGTTAAATCAAATCCTAATTTAAACTAGAATGTTATCCTAATTTAGAAATTCCTAACTAAAATGCAATCTATCTAAAACTTTTCTTTAAAAAAAAAAAAAAAAAAAACTATTATCTAGAATTAAACTATATGAAATTTTACCCTAAAATGCAATGATATGCAAAGAGTGCCAAAGTTCTAATTTTTTTTTTATGTTTTTGTATTAAATTCGAAATTAAAAATTGCCGAGTAATTAAACATGAAAACTAAGTTAAAACTAGCAACCTAAATTGATCGATTTGATTTTCTTATTTTTTTTATATTCGAAATAAAATTCCTACTCTTAATATGCAAACCATAAAACAGGAAATAAACCTAATTCTAACCTACATGGAATGCAAATGCAATTTAACTTAAACGGCACGACAGCAAATCAGAGCAAGATTGATATCCAAATTGACGAACCATATCTCGCGCATGAGATCGGGTTGGCCAATTTTAACTAAATCGCAAATCGAATCTCGAGCGGGAGATCGGATTGGCGATTTTTCAAGTGATTGCGAGTCGGATTTCGGGCGCGAAAATCGGACTGTCAATCACAAATTTCACGGGCTATTTCATGTTGAACATTCTCAATGTTATACTAAGGAATGATTCTACTAAAACAGTAAAGTACAATAAAAAGAAAACAAAATAAAATAGATAAAAAACTACCTAATTTGAATTTTTTCCAAATTTGCCTTAACGAGCGGTACTTTGTAGACCACGATGGAGGCTCGGCACGGATAGGGAAGGTGGCTGTGGTGGTGGGTTGCTGCCGGTGGTGGTTCGCCGTCAACCGGAGCTCCGACGAGTGGCAACAAACACGGACCAGCAACGGCAAAGCAGCAACCACCGCTGGTGCAGGAGAAGCAGAGAGCGTGCGACTCGCTAGCGTCGAGGTCGGGCTGTGGCGGTTACAGCAGCTTCTGGTCAAGCTCGTCGCGGGCTTTGTGGGGGCAGCTCAGGCGGCTGCTGGTTGCAGGTGTCCGGGATGGTGTTGCTGGTGCTCGGGCGAAGAGCAACGCCGGCGCGGGCTGCTGGGCGTCGGCTAGGTGCAGCAGCAAGGGCAGAGGCGGTGGCGTCGGGCAGAGGTGACGCCGGTGTCGTGGACGGGCAGAGGTGTGGGAGCAGGGGCGCGGCAACAGCAGGGATGGTGGTGCTGCGACGAAGGAGCTGGGGCGCGGTGACGGGTACTCGCGGCGTCGGGCGATGGTGCAGCGACACAAGCTCGCGGGCGGAGGAGGGTTCCCGCGGCAGGCAAGACGGCAGGTAGAGACGCGGTAGCGCGAGGAGACCGGCGGCGCAGAGTTTGCAGAGCGGCGGTGCGGCGCACGCGCGATGGGCAGCAGCGGAACGGCGTGCGGTTTTGCGGAGAAGGAACCCACGAAGAAGAAGCACAGTGCACGCCTTTTTCTTTTATTTATTTTTGTCTCTCCCTCTCTCTCTCTCTCCTCACGTCTTCTTTTCGGTTTTTTCTCTGACAGGCTCTCTATTCACCTGTTTTTTTTTTTTTTAACATCCTCCCTCTGACTTCATTTTTTCTTGTCCGAAGGAGGAGCCCCTTCACAATGAATATTTTTTAGCTCTCTCTGACACTCTTCTTCCCTCCACTCGTCTGACCAAAGGAGAAGCCCCTCACCATGAGATTTTTTTCTTTTTAACTCTCCTCCTCTCTCTCAACCCGTGTGTCTCTCTACGGACTCTCTTTTTTAATAGCTCTCACAAAACCTCTCCAGTGAATTTTCCTTCTCCTCTTGCTCCCTCTTTCCTCGCTTATTTATAGGCAACAGGTGAACAGAGGCAGCCGCAACTTTCTTTTGCTTGTTCAAGTTTGGTTCTTTTTTTTCAAATATGGTGGCCACCGCCTGACAACTCATTAATTTAGCCACAACTGTTGACTTTTCTTTGCTTGTTACTTGCTTCTTTCTTCAACACACTTCTCCTTGCTTCACCAAAATTCACGACCCACACTTGAGAGAGTATATTATAATATATTATGGGCTTCCCTTTGCTTCTTCGAGGCTCCTCACGTCCGCCGAATTCTCGCGCATGCATGTGCATGCATTAATGAGCGAGAGACAATGGACGTTGCAGACTTTCTCCGGAATTCTCGCGTGTGGAGTGGAGAATCTTTTTTTTTGCTTTCTTCACGCTTGCGGCTTCTCTAGAATTTTCAAGTCCTCCCTATTTTGTGCGTGCATGTGCATGCATTAATGAGGGAGAAAAAATGGACGTGCAAGAACTTCCTTCCTCTTTTTTTTTTTTCTTTTTTTTTGACTTTCTTTAATGTGTGTTCAGATCAGTGGAGAGAGAGATCGTCCTTTTGTGAATATTACCGACCACGAGCCGCTGCGTCTTGTTGCCCTTTTAGTACCGATGCAAATGTGACTACATGAAATGCAATTTTACTATTTTTTCTTAGGGGTTAAAGATTAATCCCTAAATTTTTATGCAATTAATTACTAAATGATTAGTCAAAATTTAGGTGTCAACATACACAGAGAGTGTTTATACTTAGTGATACCTTGAGCGAGTGTGGTAAATCATCTACACCTAGAAGTCAAGGAAGATCAACACCGTAACATCTCTTTGTTCATAGTGGAATCCAGCCAATAGGTGTCAGTGCAGAAGAGTGGACGTAGGCTTGAATCAAGCCGAACCACTATAAACCGCGTGTTCAATTCTCTCTTTCCTTTACTCAGTCTTACGATTGATTATTAATTGCTGCAAATCCTTCAACTATCTAAGTATTGTGTAATTATCAAGAAAAATCTTGTATACCTATTCACCCCCCTCTAGGTACTCGTACTAGCTATATCAAATATGACGTTTCCTTTTTGGTGTTTTTGAGACAACACTTTTCCCATTGTGTTTCTTTTAGCAGCAAATCCTAACTTGACTTGCTAACAAATTCCTTCTTCAGAGGAGTTAGGGCTCCAGAGAGATCCTTCAATCGCATCTTTGAAATCATTTTCAATCCAATTTGCATGGGAGCAATGGTTCTAGAGCGAAGCTAGGATGGCGGTTGAATCTAAAAGTGTCTGAAGAGTGTGGTTACCAATGCCGTGTATGGTAGTCGTCCTTTCCCTTTCATAACAGTTCTGTACATGTGTAGTAGAATTGTGTGAGGGAGTGAGAAGGCAACACCGTTACAAATGGCCCACATCATCTTTGTTTTGAATCTGGAAACATTAGTCTTTGAAGTAGCCTTGGTTCTGATGCAGTTGATGACTATCTTATGTAATAAGATATTGGAAGCAAACATCCGAAAGTAAGTGATGCTCCCCTTAGGAATCCTGTCCCTTACCAGAAACTTAGTGACCTGCTCATTAGACACATTAATGGGCATGAATCCACTCCTCTCTATCCCCAGATGGTCAGCCAACATATTAACATCAACATCAAACACTTTACACACACGGTAAATTGCATATGAGTGGGATCCAAGACAAACAGGTTGAATAAAAGTACGTTGTCAATTTGGGGTAAGCTTGATGTCTCCACACAAAACTTCTCCATTTGAAGTTTGGCAAACTTTTCTCTCAAAGTTCATCTTGATGAAATCCAGAAAGTCAAAATCCATGATGTGAGGGTTGATGACCCCTCTATTCAGCATTTGAGGGAAAACTTTCTTGTGATCTTTTGAACGAAACAACTTCGTCTTTTCTCCGATGATTTCATCAGTAACACCCATTTTCGGTTGAAAATTTTTGAAAACCCTCTCATCATTATCTTCATTTTTGTTCTCGGTCTTGACCCTCCATCCCAAAGCGAGGATCAGTAGGAAAGTTCGAAAATTCCTTTTATGCTTTTCCAACCTCTACCAATCCTAACTTCTCCATGGCTTTCAAAAATAGGGTTTCATTTCCATAACCATTTTCTTTCAGAAAAGAACTTATGAAATCCATGGGACTTCCTCTCATTTTCAAAAAATTATAATGCTTAAGCAGTACCTCAGGTCTTCTTAGCGAAATAGGAGTGGCTTCCTGAGTAACTTCCTCTTCTACTTAATGGCAAGGAGAGCTTCAAGGCGAATCTTCCCTAGTGAGATCATAATGCGTTAGTCCTTCAGCGACAAATCGAGGCCTGTGACTAGCAAAATATGTTAGTCTTTATTCTGAATAAGGAGAAGGGGAGAAGTTACAAGTGTGAGCACACATGCACAAATCGAAGAATATATCTAGCGAGTTATATATGTTGAAGAAAGCGTTCAGAAGTCGGCCAAAGTTATAGGGGAAGTGGTGCAAGGTTACAAAAGCATAAAATAGAAGAAATCAACGAGCACTAACAAGAAAGTAGCCATAATAACTCAATCAATCCTAAATCTTTGCACGAAAGTTCAATATAATCTTTTTGGTCAATTGTCGTTGAAACTTGCTAATGCGATGTCCAATCATTACTAGCCATTTTATGTGGCACACTGACGTGGGCAATTTACTTGCACCACGTCAATGATTTCTAGCAACAGTCGGCCGATGGAATTATATTGAAATTTTGCGCAAAGTTTTAAGACTACATTGACCAAATTAGAAAATTTAGGACTAAATTGGAATTTGTATAGGTTTAAGGGAAAATTGTGCAAAAAGTCACAAATATATTATATGCTGGCCAATTCAGTTCTTATCTTTCAATTGTGCCAATATAACACTAAACTTTTTTACAATTTGCAAATGTAGTCCTCCCGACTAGAAATCGCTAATGTGAATTTTGGCTAACTTACGTGAAATCGCTAGCACTAACATGGATGATTTTTTAGAAATTTTTAAAATTTTCTGAATTTTCTGAATTTTTCTCTCCTTTTTTTCCTTTCTTTCTTTCAATTTTTTTGTGTGCCAATGGCTGGCCAACCAATGTCCATATCAACAATTTTCAACCAAAATTTACCTAAGGGACTACATTAAGAAATTGTCAAAAGGTTTAAGGATAAATTGCAATTTAACCCTAAACAAAATTTGCACAATTGAAAGGTTAGCTTTAGAATTTTTTGGACAATTATTCTATAGAGTTTAGGTTTTAATTGGTAATTTTCCTTGTGAAAGCAAGTGAAAATATAAGTTAATGGATCAAACTCTTTCTTTATTTTTGTAAATACTAGGCTAGTATACAAAACATTAGCTGCACAATGGAGTGCTAATCTAGACTTCAAAGAGAATTCGAGCTTCATGAATAATTATTTATATAATCTTATAAACATGCAAAGATATTACATCATCGAAATACAATTTTTCATAGTTAGTAAACATGCCAAAAATAAACAGTCAATATCTCTGTAGAAACGCACGAAACAAAAGGCCAAATCTTTCCGTCTTTTTAATTTGAAAGAAAACTAGAGTGTGTAAGCTCAACTCAAATTGTTACTTTGCTTAGATCGAGCTTGAGTTTCAATTTTTTTCAACCCAATTTGACTAAATCACTTATATATGTGTGTGTGTGTCTGTGTGTGAATTGGCCCTTCAATCCCAAAGGAAAATTGCTTCCTTTAGGACAACCAATGACAATGTGCCCTCTTAAAGTGGCGTCTCTAGAAACTGTTCTTAGGTCAGTTGAACTACTACAACCAAAAAAAAAAAAAAAAAAAAAGATAAGTACAATAGAAGTCTTAAAATTTGTCATGAATGTACAATTGAATCCTAAAATTTTTGAAGAAGAAAATTGAACCTTAAAACTTGTCATGAAAGTGCAATTAAGTTTTAAAATTTTCAAAAAGTGCAATCAAGTTTTAAAACTTATCACGAAATTGCAATTGAGTCTCAAAAATTTCAAAAAGTGTTATCAATGGAGGACTTGATTTGACAAATTTAACAAGTTTTAAGATTTAATTACATTTTTTGAAAGTTTTAAGACTACATTGCACTTTTGTATTAAGTTTTAGGATTTCATTACATTTTTAGAAAGTTTTAGAACTAAATTACATTTTCATGACAAGTTTTAGGATTTTCAATATACTTAAAAAAAAAAAAAAGATCAGTTGAACCATTGTACTATAAATCTCAATCGTTGGTTAAGAAATCATTTTTGCAGGTTACATCACTTTATATATAAATTAGAAAAGCACGCGATAACAACAATTGAAAATAGAGGGGAAGATCCCTTGATGGACCACATAGAAATGCCACTTCGAATAATCAGCACATCAATTATATCCCCTTGAACATTAATTATTTTTAAGCGTCATATAATTATTGATTATTATTATTCATCACATGCTACATGATATTGTGAAAGGTATTGCTCAACTAAGTATCTTATTAACCCTATTAACATTATTGCTTTTGGGGCTGCATAGGGTGAGTGGGTATCAATAATTTTTGGGGTAGGGTAGCACGGGAATCCGATTGAGTGGGCATCCAACGGAGTTGGTATAATCACCATTGGTACCCATCTATGCTACCAATAGCTTTGTGATGGGGCGGCAATTATGGATTCGCTCACAATGAGTTGCAATCATAATTCAAATTGAACATTCTATCATTAGCGTGAAACTTCTACAGTAATACTTAGAAAGAGTCCTCGAGGTCAATAGCCCCTTCCCAAATTTCACCGATTAGAAAAACTAATATCATCATCTGCGACGAGGGAGATGAGATAAAAAGATAGAAATTCACAACAAAAAAGGGAGTGTATAATGGTGAAAATAAAATGAGCAGAGAGAGGCGTGATAAACACAATTACTTATGGCCTATTATGCGAGGAAAATTGGTTCCAAATGTTTACAAAAACGTTTTCAAACTTTGCATCTTGCAATGATACTTATCCATATTTTACCTAATTGATGATGTGAATCGCTAGTATTAAACAAATCACGGGGTGAAAAGAGTACATTTTCTATTTTAAAGCGAAATACATAAATAGAATAAACATATACATATGTAGGTAAACACAAAACATAGGACACAAACTGTACTTTTGTGCAGGGCCATGCTAAGAAGACAGTATGGTCAAGTGACGGAGACTTGCTGACCACACATTTCAAGCATGGGATTTCGGCAAACAGAGTACAAACCTTCTAAAATCAATTGCCAAGAATGCCCCTTATAATAAACCACAAAAACTAAGGCGTTAAAAGAATAATAATATACAAAATCTAATCATGTAGAGCCATATTAAACACCTATAGGAAACGAAAGTTAACGCAAAATCAATCTTTCATATCGATTTTAAAATTTCACACCTTGAATCAAGATTTATTTGTAAAATGTCACACACAATTTCCAAAAGGGAAATGAAAACTTAATTGAGAGAAATTATATGAATTTAATGTAAGCCAAGTTATGACTTCAAATGTGTAGGGAAGTGAGACAAAATATTCTATAAATTTTAGTTTCTAGAATGAAATATGAGAAAATTTGAGGAAACTTGGCAAAAGATAATATTTATTCAAGTAAAATTTTATAATGTAGGGAGTAATATATGTTTTGATTCCACATTATCTAATCTAATTAACTAAACAAGCTAAATAAATACACTAATCTCACTTAAACTAATCTAAACCTCTCCTAAGCATAATTAACCTCCTAATTAAGGTTTAGAAAGTAAACTCACCGGTTTAGCGAGCCGATAAGTTCACGGCGACGGCAATGCGGAGGCGAGCAAGACTCAAGCCTACGGTGACGTCAAGGGAGGCTCGGACCAACTCAAAACGGCAAAGGAAGCTCACGAGGCCCACAGTTGGACTGCTCGGTTCTAGTTTTGGGCCAAGCTGGCTTTGGTGGCTCGCGGTTGGGCTCGACTGAACTAGACTCGGCAAGAGGATGGCGGCTGGTCGAGGGGTTGGTTGCTGGCCATGACTGGAACGGCTGGGCAGATTGGTGATCGTGCGTGAGGAGAAACAGTGAAGGAGCAACTTTGTGCGGTGGCATTGCTGCTAAGATAGGGGACGAAATGGTGAAGTTGCGTGGTGGAGTCAGCTTCGTTAGGTGCTACTGGGGTTGACTCGATGGGGGTGATGACATGAGGAGGAGTCAGGGCGGTTGGTGGAAGCTAGGGTAGTGAAATAGAGATGGCACACGGTAAGGGCAAAGGGGAAAGTGGGCTAGTGAAGTTGTGTGAGGTGAAGAGGGAAAAACGACCGTGCAGGAGGGAAATGAAAGAAAGAAGCAGAAGCTGTGAAGGAGGGGGATCGGCTGCTTGGCGTGTGAGAGAAGCTGAAGAGGGGGGAAAAGTCAAACAAAAATATCCAACTCATCAATGCTTGATCCCCTAATACTTTTTGGCATATTTCTCTCACAAATAACCAAATTTTGGACAGCAAAAATGGCAATTCTCTCTCCCATCCAAATTCTTTTCTTTTTCCAAAATGTCCGAAATTCAATTTTTCCGAAAAATCTTGGACTCAACAAAATTTCTACGAAAGACAAGACAACGTCCTATAAATGAATTGTGACATGCTCGAACGTCCGATTCCCAAAATTGAATTTAATTTCATGGTTAATTTCAACCGGACGCGATTTTAGCGTGACCTAACCTACCGGGTAGCTTTTAGGAATTTTTAGCGCAATTGATCTGCAATCGATTATTTTCGATCCACATTATGTATCTCTGACTCATAGGCGACTCTCGGTTGTCGTAAAAATCTCAAGGTTTCAAATGCGGGTACAAGGTATGGAAACGATAGAAAAATTGGTTTAGTGCCGTTCAACATGAATTTTTCAATCAAGTGGAATCACCCACACTTTAATGGCTTCACCTGATAGACTAATTATCTCGTGAGTGGCCAACTTAGAGAAAAAAACCATAGGCACGTCAATAAAAAGCCTAATTCATTTAGTCGAAAACATAATCGAAAATTAGGATGTTACACATTCCTTTACGATGCTCCTATGGGATCCACTGGAGGGATGAAGCCACGAATGGGACCAATGATATCCTTGTAAAAAATGAGGCACCACCTTGTACATGTGGGAAATCAAGGTGTCTACCCCTTCCTGGACCCATATGGTAGTAGTATACTTCTGGTAGGTAACGTCTTTTTCTAAGTCTACTATGTCCATCACGGTGATAACCATATTGATTGGAAGATCAGGACAAACAAGTGGCAAGTCAATTAAGTCATTACACACCTAAAGTGATGAAAACATCAAAAGTGAGTTGATGACTCAGTAAGTAAAAATCCCTAATTCTCTTATAGGAAGACATTTTGCCGTCGATTCTCGGATACAAGATCACCATTTACTTGTTGATGGCAAATTAATAGCAAGTTCGTGCCTTGCCTCGTTTATGCATAGGAAAGGTTCTTAATGATCTATATGCTTTCAAGAATCAAAGACAATGAGTTAATATATAAGAATAAGCTTTCCAAAGATCTGTGTCTTTTGACCAATTCAGTCACTAAGAGGGACACATGCATCACACAAAACTCATTTAAGCACTAAGTGACCCGGTGCAAACATATGCTCGAAGTGATGCAAGGACTCAACAACACATATCAAACAAATCCAACTTTTGCAAGCATCAGTACAAGCATCAGTTCAAACATTATACATGCATCAATCAAGCACCACATGTAGACTTCTAGTTTATTTCAATTAGTTCAGTTAGTTGAAATCCATCGATTCTTCCAATATCAACTGGGTATTGGTCTCCCTTGGCAACTGGCATCATCTCGATCTTATACATGATCAACGGTTCTATGAGAACCGAGGTTCATGCCAAAAATTCACTAACTTTTCCCAAACAAGTGGGACTAAATCAGTAGCTTTCTTGAACTTGTTTGTGACCATTTACAATTTGAATTGGTCCATTGGATGTCATAAAAAAGACATTCATGGTTGGGCTTGGTCATTCGTCCTAACCGAGTCTTGGTTGGGCGGACCGAGTCCAAAGCCATATATACCATGCCTTGGTTTATCAAAGGTTTATGCCATTGATCCCCATGATCAACCCTTGATTGTCACTTGGTCATTTGGACTCGATTCACCTGCAACTGATTTGTTACGAATAGGATCAACCCAAGGATCGTTCATGGTCGGAATAGGTTTCATGCAAAATCACCCGCAACTGGTGCATCATCCATACATAACCGATCAATAATCATCCTTCATAGTCACGATAGTGTGAGATTAGTCCACACCTAAGCCTCAAGATCAAAAGGCCGATTCATGTCCAATGCATAAATTCAACGTCCATGTATCAATTAATAAGACATCACGATGCAAGCCAAGTTAGGACTTACCGACCCTCTTCCCCTATTCTCATGGCCTGGAATCGAGAATATTACACATAGAGTTCCAAAACAAACAAAAAGCTAGAAATAAAGGCATATCAGTAGAGTATGGTTGGTAGAAATAATCATCCACTTGTCCTTCAAGAACATATTTGTGATTGCATCTAAGCAAAATGATCTGTGGCCGATCTCCAAATCACACAACATCATCAATGAAAAGCACAAACTAAGATCTCCATCTAGACTCATGATTTTTCCTTTCAGTAGTGTGCGCCTAGGCCAGATGTCCCCAACACCATCACTATACGAAGACAATATAAACATGTCTAAGAAGCTCAAATCTAACACCTATGAGACCAAGCCATATAGCCTATGCAAAGCGCCAAAGCTTTAAACTAAAACATGTCGAACGAGCACAGATTTGACACCAAAACTACTATGAACACCATTGCAATTAGAGGCGAAGAATTTATTCATTAAAACTCCTTCCCTCCAAAAGTGGAAGAGAAAGAAAAGTTTGGAGAGAGAGAGAGAGAGAGAGAGAGAGAGAGAGAGAGAGAGAGAGGCGGGAAGAGACAACTCAAAATTGCATAATCCACAACAATGAAGACCTTTTTAATTTTTATAATTTTACTTCAATAGTAGATATTATACATATACTCCGAAATCCATATATTTGATTTGTTTGATAATTACCTCAATCGGTTTAGCTCAACATTTCTAATATTCTATGATCCTTTGATGGACCAAATCTAAATTAACTACGTATAAACCGGATAATATGACTGAACCCATGCCTTTTCTTTTAAATATCAGAATGAGTATGGTGGAGTGCATATCGCATGTGTTCAGTGTTTCATAAATTTCTCTCGTATATGGTATCCAATGTGGCAGCCGGAGCACAGACTATGTGGGTGGTCATATGTTTACTAAGAATCTCAAGTCAAAAATAGCAATTAATCTTGTCCTTTATCAGAAAATAGTCCGGTTCCCCTAGTTCAGCCAATACATGCTTCCCAATAAAAACAATTGCCATCAAATATAGACAAGTGAATTGATAAAATAGTTAAAAATAAGGAAAGCAAATCGGACACTTAATTTATGCGATTCAATCCAAATATCGGAATCTACACGCATGGGAGAGTGGCAAAAAATTTCATTATAAAGACAAGCGATACAATGAAAATTACAATCACTCAAATACTTAAACACTTTCTCGATGTTTCCTAATCTTTAGTTACGGCCAATAACTAACATAGTGTTTAGCCCCTCATGAATCCTAATGAAGTCTCACCCTAGGAATTAAAAAATTCTACTAATGAGAATTTAATTAGCAAAATCACTAGTTGTAACTAGGGGTGTGCAAAGGTATCGAGAACTGCTTGGAATATAACCGAACCGACTCAAAACTGTGAATTTCAAGAGAACTAGTGGGTACTAGTCCAGCTAGTTCTAAGTGTAGAATCGCCCAACGAGACCAAATCGAAAATATATATTTTTTAATTTTTAACAAAAATTAAAATCCAAATCCGTAATCTCGCCCGTCATTCATCTCATCTCATCTCGGTCTCTCTCATCTCAACTATCTCAAGCAACTCCCTCGGTCTCTCCATTTCTCATCTCAACTCTCTTAATGTATTGCCGACTTGAGGTCAAATAAAATGATAGCACTCGGAATTAACTTTGGGTTTACCATATGAACAACAAACTCCAACAAGAATGTCAACGTCCAACAAAAAGCGTCCGTAGGAGCAGCATAAAAGCAAAGCAAACGATTTGAAAATCCATGACCATCTTTAAGATTCATTAACTGAGCCCATGCCGACACCCTGTCCTGCAGTATCATCAATATTAATGATACAGTACACATCCATCCTCAGAGAAAAAGGAAATGAAAGATTGCACTAATAAAATAATACATTCGCACCCCCTATAATAGGAACTTATCCCGATACGGAGCTGAAAGGACAAATTGTATATCTTGTGAAGCTTGATAGCGCAAGTTCTATAGATTCATCCGAGAACTAGATTAGTTTTAACTTTTTGATATCAATCTTTAATAGGTAGTTCCTGATTTCAAGGTGGAAATCATCCCCATAAAACCAATCACCTCTAGATATATAACTTCTACGAGAAAATCAACGTGAATAATAATCACGTACGCCACCCTCTCGGCCACCAAGGGCTTGGAAAACCTCTGCCACGATGGCTTTCCTCTATTTGCAAGCCAAGAGAAGCCTCCCATCATTCATTGCAAGAACGTCTTTTTAGGAAGAAATCATGTGCTCCACTTGGCTTCCACGGCATGAAAGACAAATGCATTAAATGCACATATTTCAAGTGTGCAAAGAGCCCTTCCGTTTATTGCTTTGCGCGGCAGAGGCAAGGGTGCGGCTGCATTAGATGCTGATAATAAAGATCAACCAAACGTCCTTTCTTTTCTTTTAGCGTTCCGCTTGCTGGTACCAAAGCATTTAACCCGCGAAGTACCAAAGCATTTAACCCGCGTACTTCGAAACGATATTTGTTGCTTCGCTTGTGCAGCAGACAATGATTTATATGTTTAAACTTGACACATATTTTAATAAAAAAAATGATTTTTATTTTTCAATGTGCTTATAAAAAGTGTTAGAATCTACAATTATTTCATTTCGACCTCATGACTTGCAAACGAAAAAAATAAAAATAGATTCTTGAATTTTATATCCATAAATTACAAGTTTATAGGCTAGAAGTTCTACACACTAGTGAAAAATCGTAAAGGATTTTGTAACAAGTCATGTGACAACAAAAGCAGGACCGTTAATAATAATTTGTACACTAAATATAAGAGTCTCTCGAGAAACCATTCTTCAGAAGTAGTTGTTTAATTAAATAATAAATCTTAACTGTTAATTGAGAAATTATTTAGTTTTTGAATGTTACGACATTTTGTATTCAAATTAGAATAATCTACACTTTGATTACGACGTTTTGCATGCCACTTGAATAATCATTTGAATCATTTTTATCCCTTGAAATAATGACACGGATAATCCTTAAATTTTAGCTCAATGTGCAATATGGTTCTTAAACTTTAAATTTGGTCAATGTAACCCCTGAACTTTAGCCCAATTGGCTATGTCATTCTTGAACTTTTAATTTATTTAATGTGGTCATTATATATATATTCAATTTAGTCCTTAGACTGTATGAAAAAATTTGATATTTTTCTTCCACTAATTCAAGTTCGAGAACAACATTAAACATTTTCACACAGTCTAGGGATTAAATTAAATATATACTATAAGTCTATGAACTATATTAAACAAATTAAAAGTTCACGGACCACATTGCACATTAGTTAAAGTTCATGGATTATATTGAACAATTGAAAATTCAGAGATTACATTCCACATTAAACTAAAGTTCATGACAATTTGTGTCATTTACCCTTACCCCTTTTGACATGGATTTTACCACATTTACAAGTGTCATTTAGTTGATGATCATCAAATGCATATGCTAAAAGATACTGGGAAACGTCATTGCTCACGTAAGTAACCTTATCTTGTATGAGAGCTAAATTGCCTCAAACCCAACTTCCCTAGACCTAGAGTGCTTAACATATGTCCATGACTTCTCTCGACACGTGTGATGCTCACCTAAACCTAATATAACATTACACGGTTTTCTACGACAGATCCGACTCGAGCCGTATATTATAACTCGCACGAACAGCTAGACCTGTTTATAAACCCAACTTGTAGAGACAGTGCGAAGCCACATCATTGAAACTTCTCTATATATCTCAAGACAAACTCGCTCCATTAACGTACGAGCAACCCGAGAAACAGAGTCCACAATGAATCAAAGAAACAACCACCGTCTGATCCTTTTCCCTCTACCATTCCAAGGCCACATAAACCCGATGCTCCAACTGGGTCAGATCCTCTACGCCAGGGGCTTCTCCATCACCATCCTCCACACCAACTTCAACGCCCCAGATCCGTCCTCCCACCCTCACTTCGCCTTCCGATCCATAGCCGATGGCCTTGACCAATCGAAGGCCTCCAAATCAGACATCCCTGGCCTCATCTCACTCCTCAACACCCTGTGCGTGAGCCCCTTCGAGGAATGCCTACGGGAAATGATGTCGTTGCAGGGTGGTGAGGCGGTGCCGGTTGCGTGCTTGATATCTGATTCGCTCTTCAGCTTTACTTGCGGTGTAGCCGAGAGATTGAAGGTCCGTGCGTTGATGTTGCGGACCGGCTGTGCGACGTGCCTTTATTTGTACACCATATGTCCGGTTCTCAAGGAAAAATACTTTCCAATACATGGTAAGCTTTTTTGGGGGTTGCATGGCGCACGTTAGTTGGTAAGCTTTTTTGGGGGTTGCATGGCGCACGTTAGTTTATGCTTATCTTTTCTCGGTTCAAAAGTTGTGATTGCTGTTTGCTTTGAGATGAACGAAATAAAAAAGTCTGTTTTCCGTTCATTGCGCTAGTTTCGATAAGGGCTTTTGCAGATGGATTTTTTTTTTTTTTTTGGGGGCGGGGGAGGGCGCAGATCCACTTATTTATTTTTATTTGTTATCATATTATTATAAATTCTAGAATACTGAGACTAATACAATACAATTCATCAAAATATAGGATATGATGTAATTATATTATCTTAGTAAATCATTTTTGCATCGTTAATTGAATAATCAGAACTTGTTCTTTCACCATAGGTGGGTTGGTGTCCATGACTCATAAAAAAAAACTAGCCATATTCCACCATAGAATGCTATTTCAAATTTCAAAGTAATTGCTAAATGACTCCTTGAGACTTGACTGTCCTTAGTTTTTAATAATGTCATTGTTCTCTTGGCCAAAATGTTTCACGTGTCTTTACAGTGGAGAAGAGAAGTTAGACCTGATCACAACCATGCATCTCTCTGCAATGTACGTGAGCGGGCGGATCTGTCAGGGTGCTTTCACTCATATCCCTAGTGTAACAATTTAATAAATTGCTTAATAAACATTCAAAATTCCAGCCTATTTCATAAAGTTTTTCACAGGAAAATACTGATTTTATTAGTAAGTAATCACAGGCGTACCTTATACAAATCCGTGCAATGTATGTGTACGCCAGTAGTTTTTAGTATAAAATTATCTAAGCGAGTCTGGATGTCAAGATCTATATATTGCTTGCTTTACCGTGCTTAGTGAATTTGTTTTTCTGATAAAAGTATGATTTATTATCAGATTCTCGATTGCAAGAAAAAGTGAAGGAGTTTCCACCGTTACTAGTTCGAGACATCCCCGCGATGGATTCACAGGAACCCGGGTCGATGTTCCGAATAGCAGATGACTTGATCAAGACAATCAAGAGCTCTCCCGGTGTCATCTTCAACACGTTCGAAGAGCTAGAGCACCCTGCGATCGCGTCGCTGCGGGAAGTTTTGTCGGTCCCCTTTTTCCTAATCGGTCCATCCCACAAATTCTGCGTGACATCTTCCTCGAGCAGCTTACTAGCAGAGGACAGAAGCTGCATCTCCTGGCTAGACGAACAGCCGCCCAAATCCGTGATCTACGTGAGTTTCGGGAGTCTTGCGGCCATGAGCGAGGCAGAAATCTTGGAGATTGCACTAGGCCTAGCATGCTCTGAGCAGCCCTTTCTGTGGGTGGTCCGGCCCGGGTCGATCTGTGATCCAGAGTGGCTAGAGAAGTCTCCAAGCCGCTTCCTCGAGGCACTGGAAGGGAGAGGGAAGATAGTAAAATGGGCACCTCAAAAGGAAGTGTTAGCTCATCCTGCTGTGGGAGCATTTTGGACCCACAATGGTTGGAACTCAACTGTGGAAAGCATAAGCGAAGGAGTGCCAATGTTGTGCGTGCCTTGTTTTGCTGATCAAGGAGTGAATGCAAGGTATGTGAGCGATGTTTGGAGAATTGGAGTGAACTTGAATGGTGGGCTCGAGAGAGAGAACATTGCCAGGGCCATCAAGAGGCTGTTGGTGGAGAGAGAAGGAGAAGAAATAAGAGAGAGGGCATTGGTTTTGAAGGAGAAGGCCAGTGCTTGCGTGAGACAAGGCGGGTCTTCATACCGAGCCTTGGATGCTTTGGTCAGTCACATATTGTCTTCTAAATAATCTTATGCTGTCTGAGCCTAATCGGGGTCACATCGTAATCGGGTTACTCCATTTACGAATGAATAATAAATGTGCTTTTTCACATATTAAAATTTTTAAATTGTTTACGCTCTTATTAAATAAATTAACATATTACTCTTCCCAACACGATATGTTTAATCAAACACACTTAGACAACCTCTAAACACTATATGAGAGTTTAGTTCTTAAATGTGTTAGATTTCATTAATCTAATTAGTAAAGGTATTGTTTTTTGGGGTTAAACAAAATCATTTCTGATGTCATATTATTTTATAAATGCATCACGTTAAATATGAAGTAAAGTGAACTGTCATGCTTTTCATTTGGAGTAATTGAGTTCTAAATTTCCTTCTTTAAAAAGTGTAAGGAATTCCATTTGTGATCGAATTTTCGATTTCTGAGCAAATATTGAAAGACCAATATATGCTAAACTCAATCTGAACTCTCTAAACTACATGAGACCCACGTTAAATGCTCCAAATTTAGTATTATATGCTATACTCATATAATAAGTTATCTCGATTTCCCATATGTGGCTAGATATGGGACTGCTACGCAGGAAACTTCCAATGGAAGAAGTTATTCACAACTTTTCTTTACACAGAGAGAGAGAGAGAGAGAGAGAGAGAGAGCTTAAGACTTCTTACATCAGTTACGACGTTTAAAATTTAATTGCAATTCATATACTAATTTAGTACACAAAACGAAAAAATATATATAAACTAGATAATACGACTGAATCCATGCCTTTTCTATCTGATGTAAGGCTTCATTATTTCGATGGAGATGAATAATTTTAAAAATATTTTCTTATTAGTCAATAAAAAATATTTTCATTATCAACAAAAATATTTTCATCTAAACATTTTCAAAAAAATAAAAAATACTTTTCATTCATTCATTTTTGTAAGCTATACATGTGATCATTTTTAAAAATATGTTTTTCCAAATTATTCATTTTTTGCAAAACAAACACACATTTTAGTTAAGTTTTTAATTTAGAGCATGCTGATATTAATAATTAGATTCAGCGGTAATATACAACTTCATGTCTTTAATATATCATGAATTTCTGTCATGCAGTGTATGCTACATAATGGCCTGATCACAAACATGGGCAATCATATATTTACCGTGGGGGACCACAGCTTCCATGAGTTACCTACTTAAATCAAAGAATTTCAAGTCAAAAATAGTAATTAATTTTTCCTTTATAACTTGCAAAGGTAAACAATTTAAACAGGTTCTTCGATTCTCCAATCATTAATTAATAGCTTATAGGCCAGAAGGTTCTAAATATGGTGTCACGCACTAGTGGAAATTTTTACGTCATTGTTTACGAGAGCGATGCATCTGCACCTCAACGTTTGTATGAAGTCATCTGAGAACATCAAGCGGACCGCCAACCATAAGGTCTACTCTAAAAATTAGGAGTGAGCAAGATGAACCGATCAAACTGAGAATGATTAAGTCCTATTCTTAGGAGTACTAGGCTGATTCTCAATTCCCAGATAGTCCAATTACCGACTCCAAGTGGGAACCGGTCCGACCCAAACTATATATATAATATGTATATTATTTCTTCAAAAAGTTAAAGGATGAGAACGGCGTGAATGATCTCACTAATTTATTTCATTTCCATTAGTGCTTAAATCTTGCGCCCTCTTTCTTTTTGTTCATATTTTCCTTTTGTTCCTTCTCTATTGACCGACCTTTTCCATTATCTTTCAAAGAATATCCCTCTCTGTATGCTCTTTACCTCACGATTTGATTCCTTTGCCAATTTGTTGCCAAAATAAAATGGAAACAATCTCCTTTGCTTCCATCTTCGATCATTGCCACATTTGTTGCCCCTTTTTATGCAATTTGGAGGAATTAATTCCTTCAATTATGTTGGCCGAAATTTGCCGGAGAAAAGCGTGGAAGATTTCTCTGATTAATTGGTTGGACCTCATTCTTTTTATCAGAGAAAAGTCGAAATCTCTCACCCTCTATCTTTTTTTAATTTCATCTTTAACTTAAACAATCGGACGAAACCAGATCAATCACCCCTACAACAAATAGGGTTGCTTCTACAATTTATCAGAAACCTTTCCTCAGGAGTAGATGAATAATTAACTAAATAAGAAATCTCAATTGTTAACTGAGAAATTATTTAGGTTTCGCATGTTACAAAACTTTATATCCAAATCGGAATTCAGTACACATGATTGGATGGTTAATGATTGAGGGAGATTCCTGGACGACACAGAAATTCCACTGAGAATAACCATCTAAATCGTCTCCATCCCTTCGGCAACATTTGCAAGTGCCATATTTTTGTTGATCATCAAACATCATCTGCTAAATGACAATCTCAGACTTGATACTCACCTAAGTATACGCATCATGTTTCATGCTTCTTTTTATCCTGGAGATAAGATCAATCTACTTTGGCCGTCCATAGGCATATAGTACTCTTTTACCAAAGCGACTAAAGCCAACGTCTTTGTACCTCAAGTTCCTAAAATATGTTCATGACGTCTCCCGACACATGTAATGCTCGCCTAAACCTAAGGTTCATTTCGTAATTTTCAAGGACCGAACCGACCCGAGCCCTATATTATATATCTCGCATTATCAGCTGTTCGGAAGCTATTGGTGGAGAAAGAAGGAGAAGAGGTAGGAGAGAGGGCAGCACAATTCAAGGAGAAGGCAAATACTTGTCTGATGCAGGGAGGGTCGTCGTTCCAATCCCTGGATGGATTGGCCAATCATATTTTATCCTCCGAATCGTTCTTCGGTTCTAACGAATCATCAGCATAAACCACAGCTGCGATCTTAGTTGATGCCCTTTTCTTTGAAGACATTCTTATTCTTGTCTAGGCACGAGCACGGGTTGGGTAATGCCGCCTGAATTTCCACGATGGACATTCCGACTTGTTTATCAGCTCTAGTGGTTCTCACTACTCTGGTTTAAGCTTTTGGTTTTGTTTTCGTCATATGTGCACATCCAGTCCCCAGAAATGAATTGTTCTGTTTCACAAGTACGTCCCAGTTACTGGCATCCAAAACATGAGCCGGATGCTTATTAATCAAGCAATTTAAGTTCCCACTGGCATGGTTTGCAGACTTTTCCTTTGCCTTAGGGCTCATGGGACTGGTTCATCAGTCCCTGACTGGCAACCAAACAAGTTCCTGAATGTACGAAAAGGTCTGGAAAATGTGTGTAAGAAGCACGGTCTTCATATTCATGAATTGCACCCATGCTTCCCTAGAACTAATCAAACGGTCATATAATAAGGAAAAGGATCAGCATTACATCGTGCACCATCTCACAACCCGCATTGCCTGACTATTGATGAACTGTTGTCCTTCTTCTTAACTACGTTTTGATTTGGATTTGCTTGTACTCTATTTATAGCCCCCTATTAAATCACATGTCAAAAAGCTGAAACAAACAAAAATGCAGAAGGAGCAGAAGTGGAGGATAGAGATCGATACAGTCGGACCAATCTGACAGATTATTTCTCGCATATGGTGAGGCATGAAGTACTGAAGTTGGCCAAAAAGGAGGAGATTATCTCCACATACCACGTAGAGGATATTCTCAAAAAGTGTAGCAAAATTGCATCATGAGATTTCTTTCTTCTTCTCTTCTTTTTTTTAACGCTAATCAGCCGTGGGATCTTTGTACGTCAGATGTTCAAGCTGTCACCAATGAAACAGCATTACCATACAATAGAGTATGAACTTCATCAGTCAAGAAAACTTGCAATTTGAAAAGTTGCCAATTTGCCCCCACAAATCGAAGCGAAAAAGATTGCATGCTGCAATTTAAACATTATGTAGACATAAATAGCGAATCAGGGACAATAGATGGACGGTAAAAAAAGAATCCAATACAACATAATCAATAATGATCCAATGGAACGTCAAATTATTGCTGTCAATTCTCAGGCGGGCAAAACACATGGAGTCATCAACTCCATTGTCAGGCGATGTCCCGTTCAGAATGTTAAAAGGAAAGAAAGAAAGAAGTGATGCATTTAACAAAAATTCAACTTGAGCTGGCACCGCAAAATCCGGTTCCGCAACCAATATATTACTGCTTCACACCCTTCAATTTGCCACACGGATCATTCTTATTCTCGCTTGGACGGGTCGGCTGCCGCATCTCCATGCTTGGCATCCCAGTACTGACATCGGCCGGAAGATCACTCGGTCCAGGATCACTTGGAAGATCACATCGCGCCCCTGCAATCTCGTTCAACTCTACTGCTATAGACATCAGCTCTTGGCTCGAGGAGGGAGGCTCAATGTAATCAATAAACTCAGGCCCCAACAAGGAGCTTCCACCATTTGGTCCATTTTGACCCGAACAGCAACCATAGCCACATTGGTGAGGAATCAAAGGCTCCCCATGGGCATCTTCGAGTAAATGTTGGATGCCAAACTCTGACCCAAGAGCCTGTGCTAGAGGTCCCTGGAGGGGCACCACGGTCGAAGCGCCAGAATTATTTCCGGGACCACCACTTGGAGGGTACTAAACACTAAATGCACCATAGCTTGTGATTGATCCATTGTCGATAATTTTCGATCCACCTTTGTACCTCTTCAAATTGCGGACGACCCTTAATTGTCATGTAATCGTAAGGGTTCAATTATGTACTATAAATATAAGATCAATATAATATCAGTTTATTGTTGTTTGACGCAAATATTGTAATTGTGTGAAATCACCAACATATCGATTATGTATTTCTGTCGAATTATATCTGTTCACTAATTTACTTATAACAGTATAGTATTGACCATTGTTGATTCTTAGAGTCGAGCGGTTGATTTTTTATCGAATTCTCCAATCTTTCGTATTTTAATCATTTATGGTATCACTCAATAAATTAGTTAATTCGTGAGTAATTATAAACATATCAACGAAATAATCATTTTATATATTTCAAAATAGGGGCAAAATTTCAAGATGCCACGTTTTCCCTTCTCAAACACACAAGCATTATGAAGTTTCCAAGCAAGACACGAGTCTTCCTCTCTCTCATCCAAGATGTGTGGCTGAGGATTGACCGTCCATTTACCAAGCTAACGGTACGGTTAACTAAGCATATTCCGATAGAATATTCGAACTCCCTCACTCCAAAGCACAATTGTTGCAGTCAAGAGTTCACGAACCTGCTAAAAACCCCAGCGTCTGTGTCAATCCCTGCTTCTTTGCATCACCAACCTCGAATCGAATTAAATCAAAAGCTACAAGATTTCAAGTGTTCAGTCAGTGACTGTGTGACCCAACACAAGCTCAATCCGAAATGAACCAAAGAAACAACCGCCGTCTCGTCCTCTTCCCTTTGCCACTTCAGGGCCACATCAACCCAATGCTCCAACTGGCTCAGATCCTCCATGACCGAGGCTTCTCTATCACCATCCTGCACACTGACCTGAACTCTCCTGATCCATCCTCGCACCCCCACTTCGCCTTTCGCTCCATCGGCGATGGCCTCGGCCAATTGGAGGCCTCAACGTTGGACATCCTCCGCTTGATCACGCTCCTCGATGCCAGGTGCGCTGCTCCCTTCGAGGAACGCTTGAGAGAAGAAATGTCGTCCCGGGATGCTCCAGTCACGTGCTTGATAGCAGACGCGCTGTGCGGTTTCGCCCTGGACGTGGCAGAGAGGGCAGGAGTGCGGAGGATGGTGTTGCGGACCGTTGGCGCGACAGCGCTCCGTGTTATCGCCGGATTGCGGTTGCTCAGGGAAAGAGGGTACCTCCCAATAGAAGGTATGACATTTTTCTCATCTCTAGGATTGATGCTTTGAGCTTCTATTTCCTGACACATTCTGGGCATTGGGTAGATGCCATATCTGGATGGTAGCGTGACTCCGTGCGTTAGCTTTAGCGTCTGGTTCGCAAAGCACAAAGGTTAAGTGATAAAGATGCATCGGAGAACCCCGTTTCTTAACAGAGTAGCTCTCTGGCTGATTGTAATGTGCGAGTTATGAAAGCGTTCTCTCATTAGCAGCACTATGCCACTGAACTGACAATGACAGTTTCTTTCTGGCTCTCTGCATATCAGAATCTCGGCTCGAAGATCCCGTGCCGGAGTTTCCGCCCTTACGAGTGAAGGACCTTCCACGCATCAAAACCCGGGAGCCTGAACTGCTCGACCGGATTCTAAACGACATGATTGAGGGAATCAGGGACTCTTCAGGACTCATCCTGAACACATTTGAAGATCTCGAGCAGCCCGCTCTTTCTTTACTCCGCCAAGAAGATCCAATCGCAGTTTTCCCAATTGGCCCATTACACAAATGCGGTCCATCTTCATCGGGAAGTCTCTTGGCGGAAGACCGGAGTTGCATTTCCTGGCTGGACAAGCAAGCCCCTAACTCAGTGGTCTATGTGAGCTTTGGGAGCATCGCCTCTGTGAACGAGTCGGAATTTTCCGAAATAGCTTTAGGTTTAGCCGATAGCCAGCAGCCATTCTTGTGGGTGGTTCGACCCGGGTCAGTGAGCGGCTCGGAACTCTTAGAGAATTTGCCCGGTTGCTTTCTGGAGGCATTACAGGAGAGGGGGAAGATTGTGAAATGGGCGCCTCAACATGAAGTGCTGGCTCATCGGGCTGTCGGAGCGTTTTGGACTCACAATGGATGGAACTCCATTCTTGAGAGCATTTCGGAAGGGGTTCCGATGATATGCATGCCCTGTTTCTCGGACCAAAATGTCAATGCAAGATTTGTGAGTGATGTTTGGAGAGTGGGAGTGCACTTGAACAACGGGCTGGAGAGAAGGAAGATTGCAGAGGCTATTCGGAAGCTGTTGGTGGAGAAAGAAGGAGAAGAGGTAAGAGAGAGGGCAGCACAATTCAAGGAGAAGGCAAATAGTTGTCTGATGCAAGGAGGGTCGTCGTTCCAATCCCTAGATGCATTGGCCAATCATATCTTATCGTTCGAACTAACGAATCATCAGCATAAACCACAGCTGCGATCTTAGTTGATGTCCTTTTCTTTGAAGAAATTCTTATTCTTGTCTAGGCACGGGCACGGGTTGGGTAATGCCGCCTGAATTTCCACGATGGACATTCCGACTTGTTTATCAGCTCTAGTGGTTGTCACTACTCTGGTTTAAGCTTTTGGTTTTGTTTTCGTCATATGTGCACATTCAGTCCCCAGAAATGAATTATTCTGTTTCACAAGTACTTCCCAGTTACCGGCATCCAAAACATGAGCCGGATGCTTATTAATCAAGCAATTTAAGTTCCCACTGGCATGGTTTGCTGACTTTTCCTTTGCCTTAGGGCTCATGGGACTGGTTCATCAGTCCCTGACTGGCAACCAAACAAGTTCCTGAATGTTCGAAAAGGTCTAGAAAATGTGTGTAAGAAGCACGGTCTTCATATTCATGAACTGCACCCATGCTTCCTTAGAACTAATCAAACGGTCATATAATAAGGAAAAAGATCGGCATTACATCGTGCACCACCTCACATCCCGCATTGCCTGACGATTGATGAACTGTTGTCCTTCTTCTTAACTACGTTTTGATTTGGATTTGCTTGTACTCTATTTATAGTCCCCTATTAAATCACATGACAAAAAGCTGAAACAAACAAAAATGCAGAAGGAGCAGAAGTGGAGGATAGAGATCGATACAGTCGGACCAAAGGAGGAGATTATCTCCACATACCAGATAGAGGATATTCTCAAAAAGTGTAGCAAAATTGCATCATGAGATTTCTTTCTTCTTCTCTTCTTTATTTAACGCTAATCAGCCGTGGGATCTTTGGACGTCAGATTTTCAAGCTGTCACCAATGAAACAGCGTTACTATACAATAGAGTATGAACTTCATCAGTCAAGAAAACTTGCAATTTGAAAAGTTGCGAATTTGCCCCCACAAATCGAAGCGAAAAAGATTGCATGCTGCAATTTAAACATTATGTAGACATAAATAAAGAATCAGGGACAATAGATGGACGGTAAAAAAAGAATTTAATACAACATAATCAATAATGATCCCATGGAACGTCAAATTATTGCTGTCAATTCTCAGGCGGGCAAAACACATGGAGTCATCAACTCCATTGTCAGGCGATGTCCCGTTCAGAATGTTAAAAGGAAAGAAGTGATGCATTTAACAGAAGTTCAACTTGAGCTGGCACCGCAAAATCCGGCTCCGCAACCAATACATTACTGCTTCACACCCTTCAATTTGCCACACGGATCATTCTTATTCTTGCTTGGACGGGTCGGCTGCCGCATCTCCATGCTCGGCATCCCAGTACTGACATCAGCCGGAAGATCACTTGGTCCAGGATCACTTGGAAGATCACGTTGCGCCCATGCAATCTCGTTCAACTCTGCTGCTATAGACATCAGCTCTTGGCTAGAGGAGGGAGGCTCAATGTAATCAATGAACTCAGGCCCCAACAAGGAGCTTCCACCATTTGGTCCATTTTGACCCGAACAGCAACCATAGCCACATTGGTGAGGAATCAAAGGCTCCCCATGGGCATCTTCGAGAAAATGTTGGATGCCAAACTCTGACCCAAGAGCCTGTGCTAGAGGTCCCCGGAGGGGCACCACAGTCGAAGCGCCAGAATTATTTTCAGGACCACCACTTGGAGGGTAATAAACACTAAATGCACTATAGCTTGCCGTTGGACGAAGAACTGGAGGGTTTTCCCTTGTCCCAGCAGCAAGACAACCTCCTTTGGCTTGAAATGCTTGATCTTCATAGTTCTGACGTCCATGATAATTTCCACTACCTCCTTCCTCTTGGTTTCCGCTCATCACCACATCTCCAAAGGAAATGCCTTTGGAGTGAATGCCTTCATTTCACTCAAAATTTGAGCTGCTGTCATGTCGCTAGCAGAAAACTCGGGACTCCTTTGCTCTGCCTGCTTGTTTTTCAAACTCACATTCCAGCGATTCTTGATTGCATAACCTGTTCTGCCTGGTAGCATCTTTGAAATCAATTTCCATTTGTTCCCATGGATTTGATGAGCCATCAGGATGACTCGGTCCTCCTCGTCTGTAACAAGCAAAACACCAGTGAACATCGCGAGTATAAAAGACATCAAAGCAAGATCTACACAAATATAGTAAACATGAATATAACAAGAACACTAGTGAAAGCATTAATCACTCATCATGTGGTAATTGAGGATAAGAACGTCTGAAGGGAGGCACTTAAAGGAATAGTGAAGATGTCTAAATCTTCAACCAACCTTACTTGCCAATTATAAAGTGGCACCGAAATAATATTGTATTTCCAAACAACGAAAGAGGGTTTCCCCTATAGTTAATCCTAGAGCAGATAAAGGAGGCACTGCTGAAAAAGCTATGACGTAAATTTCTCGAAGAGTATGCTGGCATCTACAATCACAAACATTCTATTTGACCGAATATTATCAAACCACATTATTAAGTATTTTGTTCAATCTATAGAACGAGTCAATGGTGAAAGTGCTAATATGAACACCTAGAGGGGGCTGAATAGATGTAAAAACAGATTCTGCAAAATACAGTGATAACCCTTACTTTTAACCTGAGTCTAAATAATAATAGATTTTTGAAACTAAGTCTGAAGAGCGGCAGATTTTAAGCGATATCGGACTTTGGCAGTTAAATAGAACTACGAACAAAATAAAGTGTTCAGGAAAGAGAATAAGAACACAATGTTTATAGTGGTTCGGCTTAATCCAAGCCTACATCCACTCTCCCACACTAACAGCCTTCTTGGCTGGATTCCATTATGCAATCAACAAGAAATTACAACTTTAAGTGTAAATACTTAGTAGTAGATCACACTATCTCACTAAGTCACTCTTTTGGTATTTCTTTCACGATTACAAACATTTAAGCTTACCAAAGACAAGTGTATGATTGAAAATTGCTCAGACTTTGGAATTATAAATTCTACGCTCCGTCTCTTACTTGCTCATCAGTCCTTGATCTCCTTAAATACTCATCTATTTCCAAATTAGCCATTGGACAGTATCTCGAGGATCATCTTCCAATCTACCCATTGGACAGATCTGTATCTAGAAAATTTGGTAGCTGTTGAGTGACAAAAGTAGAATCCCAAATTGATTCCGATCGCCCATATAAACAGAATCTTGGTTTCTATAAGTATAGCTTCTTCGTTTAGAAAGTTCTTGTCTTCAATATCCAATTGTCAATCAATTAGATCGAGTCAATCAAATCAATCTTGATGTAGAATCCAAACTAGATCACTAGCCATTATATGATTGGGACTTGTCTTACGTTATGTCGAATCTGGATGTAAAGTGTAAGTGCAGTAGACTTTACAATCTGGGTCTGAACATATTCTGCTTCTGAGTAGATTTAGCTTTAAGGTCTAAATATAGTCTAAATAAGTTCAGTTTCATCATAGAGTCTATCTTCTGGTTCAGCTTCAGCATAGAGTCTGTCTTCTGGTTCTTCATTCACATTCAGTCTGGAATTTGTCAAAGTGAGCAGATTTCTAATGTAGAACAGACTTTGACACTAAAGTCTGGCAATCTTCAGATTTTGACACAGAAGTTTGGAAATCTTCATAATATACTTTGGACATGTGTTACGTTCAGTTTTCCAGCAGTCTTCAGACTTTGACAACATCATTTACATGTTCTATCATCTGCATGGTCTATTACTTAACCATTAAAAACGTTAGTAGCCTTTGATTTATTTTGTCATCTTCAAAACATCATAAGGGATTTCCCTAACAAATGAAGTCAGCACGATCCATAATGTTTATGACACTGGCCTAAACATACATGCGTCATGTATGTATCCGTGTTTGGCTAAGCCTAAACACAATCGTATCCACGAAGCCTAAACACTATGTTATCCATGCAAAAGAAAAAAGAAAGAAAAGAAGAAGAAGAAGAAGGAAACCTCCAAATTTCGTTTAAATTGGGAAAGAGCCACCAGAATTGCCAATGGCTGCTCTCAAAGCGAATTGTATTAATTTACAGATAGCTCTAGATGCAAATAACACAAGCAGGCTATCTAAAGAACCATTAGTACTAAAAATTGTCTCCAGCTGCCTTCAAGTCAAGGGTTGAATCAAGGAAAGGGCATGTTTTGACATTCCTATGTGGAAAGCACAAAACAACTCTTCTTAGACAAAATAGATGTTCAAATCAATACGAGAATAAACTGGGCATTTGCATCCTACGGCAAGCAATTCTCTGTAAACATGCCAATATGATCATGGGCACTTACATGGTGAACTATCCTTCAATGGTTACACACAAGAAGACAACACACAATGTCCCTTAACTTGATATGGATACTCATATCAAGGCTAGCTGGCTCCTACCTTAAGGCGCTACTACTACTTATTTGCGATAACATCTACACCCTCAGGTCGGATTGTAGGAAGTGGGTAATACATTATGACGTTTGACCATCCCACGCCTTAAACACCCATTCGCCACTTTGTTTTGGCAGTTCCATCTATTATTTATTGTGAAAGAGTATCTGCTGACTACTCCGCAATGGTGATAGTCTCCATAACCACAAAACCATCTTGACGCCTCATCTAGATATAAAAGTCAAGTTACTAGAGTTTAGTACTATTATTCCAACCAAGGAAACCAAGCTTACTAGTTTGTCACATTTTTTAATAAAGTGGGAAAGGGGACATGATTTCGGTAAACCAATGCATGAGCTGAGGGTCCAATGTCCCCCTGACCCGCCTAAATAGTCAGGTCATTAAACGGCTCATCATAGTCAAAAGCAAGCAGAATCAGAGGCAGAACAGCACAATTAACACAAATACACTCAAACCCACTTTCCTTTATGAGCACAATAGACAATGTGACCTCATCAAATGGCCTAAATCTGCGGCTTGATATATGCCGAACTATCGACTAACAAATGTAAGTCATTGAAGAAGTAAAAGCATTATAGGAAGGCCTATATAGAACATTTGAGCCAAGGTACTGTTTAAATATAGAGTATGATGAGCCTCCAATAAGAGGCTTTGTGAGGCGTCAGTCAACAAAGCCAAAAGTTCCTTGTGCCGGAAAGGATTGAAGATGAAGATTCCAAATTACAAGATCTTCACATCTTGGAAAATGCTAATAACTCTTTATCATCTAGAAGCACACCAAATGACTAGAACCACATTAGTGAACCAGATAATTCTACCAAAATTACTCCTAGTGAATCACATATCTAGTTATATCAAAAGGATATACATAAAAATTCATCCTCAGAGTCTTTAAGAAGATGTTTAAGATGAAAATAGAAATTATGCGATTTATTGCTAGAAACTTGTGGATTGGCAATTTTTCAGGAACTTCAATTCTCGATTCACGAGCTAATTTCCATATAAGACCACAGAAACATAAATGAATCGTAGAAAAAAGAATATGCTGCATGTCGCGTGCTTGATATCGGATTCGCTGTTCAGTTTTGCGTGTCATGTAGCTGAGAGGTTGAAGGTCCGTGCTTTGGTGTTGCCGGTCGGTGGCGCAACGTCGTTTTATGTTTATACTATACTTCCAGTTCTCAAGGAAAAAGGATATTTTACAATAGATGGTAAGCTTTTTTGGTGTTAGATGGTGTGAGTTAGTATATGCTTCTCTTTCTCGGTTCAAAAGATCTGATCATGCGTGTTTTGTGATGAATGAACTGAAAAGTACAGTTTTCTCTTCATTGCCTTAGTTCTGAAATGAACGGCTTTTGCAAAAGGATTTGAGGGGTCAAATACGATTTTCTTTAATCATGCTGTCATAAATTTTAGAGTACTAAGACCGACTTCCGTAACCCAATTTATCAAACGATGTGTTAAACTGTACTGATTAGCTATCATCTTAGTAAATCATTTTCGCATTGTTCATGGGGGAGAAGTACACTATCAGTGCCATAAGTTGTGTACAGCGCTCACTTTGGTGCCAAAAGTTTCCGTCAGATCACTTAAGTGCCAAAAAATTTGAAAAGCGCTCACTTTGGTGCCAACGCTGATCTGATCGGCCGGAAATCCGACGTGACCTTTTTTTTATTAATTTCTTATGCTAATGTGGCTCACCAGAGAGTCCAGTCGGCGTGTAAACCACCAAACGACATCGTTTGGCATCTTAAACCCCAAGTCGAAACCCTAAATCCCCAAATCGAGAGAGAGTGAGAGAAAGAGAGAGAGAGATAGAGAGACAAAGAGACAAAGGACAGAGAGAGAGAGAGAAGCCATGGCGGCGTTGTCTTCTTCCTCGAAAAACAACACTAGCAGAGAGAGAGAGAGAGAAGCCATGGCGGCATCATCTTCTTCCTCGAAGAACAACACTAGCAGAGAGAGAGAGAGAAGCCATGGCGGCGTCGTCTTCTTCCCTAAAGAACAACACCAGCACCAGCCACTCTCTGAGCAGAGCCCAATCCACCATCTCCATCTACGCCCTCCTTGTTTCCCTCGCACTCCTCATCTTCTCTCTCTCTCTGCACCTTCAACCCCCCCTTCTTCCTCCTCCTCCTCCACCCTCGCCTCCTATTTTCCCATCACTTCTTGGCCGAGCGATGGTGGCCGAGCACGGTGGCCGAGCGATGGTGGCCGAGCAAGCTAGGTCAGCGAGGATGAACAAAAAAAAAAACCCTAATTTCAATCCCAAATGAGCTATGCGGCATCGTTTTTCCTAAGCCATCCACATAGGACGGCGAAACGACGTCATTTTCTTAAGTAGGACGGAAAACGACGTCGTTTAAAGGGTTTATCAATTTTTTTTTAAAATATAAAAGCCACGTAATCATTTTGGCCGGAATTTCTCGCCAGTGGCACCAAAGTGATCGTTTTTCCTCCAATTTGGCACTTAAGTGATCCGACAGAAACTTTTGGCACCAAAATAAGCGCCGTACACAACTTATGGCATTGATAGTATACTTCTCCCCTGTTCATGGAATAACCATAACACAAGTGAGTTGATTTTCATGAGTATAAAAACTAGCTATATTCCACAATAGATCGCTATTTTAAGTTCCGCAATAATTATTAATTGACCCGTTGAGATGTGAGGTACTTAATGTTGATGTTGTCTTTGTTTTTTTGGCCTAAATGTTTAATGCGTCTTATACCTAATGTAACGGTTCAGTAAATTGATTAAGAAACAAATCCGTGCAATTTATGTGAATGCTAGTAATTTTCTGTATAAAATCATCTGGGCGGCTCTGAATGTCAAGATTTGTATATTGTTTGCATCCTTCAACTCATAAAGCATAGTTTCTTGCACATGCATCAGGTTCACAATCCGAAGAGGCAGTGACGGAGTTTCCACCGTTACTAGTTCAAGACATCCCTGGGATCAAGTTGCGGAAACCTGAGATGGCATTGCAATTATTTGATAACATGATTAAGGTAATCAAGAGCTCTGCCGGTGTCATCTTCAACACGTTCGAAGAGCTAGAGCACCCTGCCCTCATGTCGGTCTGGGAAGTTTTGTCGGTCCTGGATTTTGTGATCGGTCCATTCCACAAATGCTGCATGACATCTTCTTCGAGCAGCTTGTTAGCAGAGGACACAAGCTGCATCTCCTGACTAGACGAACAGCCACTCAAGTCCGTGATCTACGTGAGCTTTGGGAGCGTCGTGGTCTTGAGCGAGTCAGAAATCTTGGAGATCGCACTAGGCCTAGCCGACTCTGAGCAGCCCTTTTTGTGGGTGGTCCGGCCAAGGTTGGTCTGCGATCCGGAGTGGCTACAGAAGTCACCGAGCCACTTCCTTGAGGCGCTGGAAAGGAGAGGGAAGACAGTGAAATGGGCACCTCAAATGGAAGTGTTGGCTCATCCTGCTGTGGGAGCATTTTAGACCCACAGCGGTTGGAACTCGACTTTGGAAAGCATAAGTGAAGGAGTGCCAATGTTGTGCATGCCTCGTTTTTCTGATCAAGGAGTGAATGCGAGGTATGTGAGCGATGTTTGGAGGGTTGGAGTGCACTTGAATGGTGGGCTTAAGAGAGAGAATATTGCAAGGGCCGTCAAGAGGCTGGTGCAGGGGAGAGAAGGAGAAGAATCAAGAGAGAGGGCATCGGTTTTGAAGGAGAAGGCCAGTGCGTGCTTGAGACCAGGCGGGTCTTCATACCGAGGTTTAGATGGACTAGTCAATCACATTTTGAGATTCCATTCTGAAAACAGGTCATCAGTTCTTGAAGGAAGTGTTAACCCCCCTGTAGCTAGCATAGATTCAGTCGATGCTCTCCTTTTGGTCCCATCCTTGGAAAGATGCTCCATGCACGATCAAGGATCATTTCGTATCCTCGTCTTTCGCCATAATGTAGACGATCTGCTTATAATTTTGCTGTACATATTGCATTCTCAACCTATTTTGACTTCTCTCGATATGCAGAGTTTTTCTCTCTACCGCCATGGTAGTTGACTGTCAAACCCTACTTTTCACCGGTGATACCACCGTGTTTCCCCTTCAATGGCAATTCCTGTTTAGATAGTTGCCCGTTCTAGCTTTGCTTCGTTTTTACCTCTCTTCTTTCCCATATCTCAATTTCTCTGTTTTAACCATCCCATCTGCTCATCTTGCCCTAATTCCCGCGCCATTGCTGGTTTATTTTCCTTCCGTCTAAGTCTGTATTTGTGCCTCCTTCGTAATTCCATCTTTGTCATCTCCCAATTGCCCACCCTTGTCCTATCACCAATTCCCTCTTTGTGCGATAGTTCTTGCCCGTATTTGTTTTCTACATCTTCCCATCCGCCTCATCTGCATGCCTTAGATCGCCTGTTTTCCCCTCATTCCTTCAGTTAACCATGCCCTATTTGAAGCTATCGTCGCTTGTACAATTGTGCACCCTCGACTAGACTGTCGCCTAAAATTTCCATCTTAGATGGCTCCCCCGTTCCGACCAATTAGCCCCTCCTAAGGTCGCTCTTTCCTCTCTCATCGCCAATGGAGTACACCAACCGGGAAGAAGACGCTCGCCTTGCTGCTCTCTGCTATAGGATGGGCTGCCTTTGGTCAGCATAAGAGATTGAGGTGTGGGATGAGGCTGCACCAGCAGAGAAAATAGAGGAATGCAAGCTAATCTTGGTGGGTAAAATTCTATCTAACCCATCTGTCAACTTTCAAGCATTTCAAAATACCATGAAGCACGCCTGGCGCACTGAAACAGTAGACTTTTCCCAACCAGAAGCAGGGCTATATGTAGTAAAATTTCCTATTGAAGCAAAAAAACAGCAAATACTAGACAATGGGCCTTGGCTTTTCTCGAGTCACTTAGTTATATTGAAGCCTTGGATGCCAAACACACCACTTCACTGTTATGATTTTACCTCTTGTGCTTTTTGGGTTCAAATATTTGGTCTTCCTTTAAAAAGGTGTACTAAAAGTATGATACAAAAGGCAATGCGACATGTGGGAAAGGTGCTAGATGTCAGAGTAGAAAACAAAGACGACACCACTTTTAGAGCTGGGCGAGCCAGAGTGGAGATTAACCTACAAGACCTGCTAAAACCTGGGCATCTACTTCGGTTAGAAGGAAAGAACATATGGCTCGATTTCTGTTATGAATGACTATCGCATTATTTCTATTCATGTGGCAAACTTGGTCATTATGCAATGCATTGCAAATATTTTCCCTTTGATGTAGATCAAATGGACAAAAAGAATAACATGTATTATGGCCAATGGCTTCGAGCGGAGGTGCGCAAACACAACCCTTTTTGGGTTACCTCTTATGCGACACACAGCAATAATGACGAGACTAAAGACGTTATTCTGGAAAATCCTCAGCTATCTAACCAAATAACACCTGTAGAACAACCAAGGAAGGACAAAAACAAAGAACCTATCGAGGTTCCAGTTGACCACTCTCTGGTTACCTTTGCTGCACCGCTTCAATGGCACCATCAAGCTGGTAGCTTCGAAGGTGAAACGGCTGCAACAGTGAAGACCCTTGCATCAATACAACAAGAAGATGGTAGAAATGCAACTGCTGGATCATCCAAGCCGAAGAAAATGAAAAGCACTCGCTTGACTCCCAAAGTAAGTCCCACTAAGAAAGTCAAAAGATATAACCCTTATGAGTTAAAGTTTCAGGCACAAGAGGACTTGGAGGAAATGCACTTGATGGACACACCAATAATTGCGGTTGACGAACCAGGTCAATGGGCTGTGGTGGCCAGCCATAAAAAGCCACCAGGTGACAAATGAAGATAGTCAGCTGGAACTGTCAAGGGTTGGGCAATCCCTTGTGGCCCAGGAAAAGCCCAATGTGGTGTTTTTGATGGAAACAAAAAACCTGAATGTAGTATTCAAAAGAATCCAAAAGAGACTAAATTTCCCAAGCTGTCTTATTCAAGATCCCATTGGCCTAGTAGGCAGCTTGGCAGTATTTTGGAATGAGCGGGTTTCTCTAGCTATAAAAAATCAAACTTCGGACTATATGGACATGATATACACAGATGTGGACAATGGGCTACCTATGCACCTCACTTGTCTTCACGTGCCAGCGGTGTATTCTCACAGACAGAGATTATGGGATGAATTGCGTCAACTCAGCCTCTATAACACTTTACCATGGGTATGTGTCAGAGATTTTAACAAATTCCTTTACCATTGAGAGAAGACTGGTAAGCGATCACCGGACCACTATCGAATGCACTCCTTTCATGAATTTTCAAATGCCTGCTCCCTTATGGATGTTGAAAGCAATGGCTGTGCTTTTACTTGGATCAATAATAGGGATGGAGAGGAGTTAGTAAAAGAATGATTGGATCGAGTTATATGTACAATTGATTGGCGTCTGACCTTTTCGGAAGCTGAAGTTTTCGCCTTACCTGTCCTGGGTTCTGATCACAGCCCGCTTTTATTGCATACAGACGCCAAAGCTGTTAAGCTAAAGAGGAGTTTTATCTTTGAGGCTTTTTGGATACAAGATCAAAAGTGCCGATCGGTCATTACTGAATCCTGGCTTTCCTTACCAAGGTCAGGCAAATCTCTTTCATCCAAACTTAAGACTGTTTCGGTGGCTCTTGATACTTGGAGTTGTCGAAAGTTTGACAAAGGACACCATCAAATTAGCATTTTGAAACAAAAACTCTAGTACCTCACTAATCAACCCAACAACCATTATAATACAGCGGAGGTTAATTGCCTTAAAACAGAAATCCAAAATCTATGGCAGCAGGAAGAGCAATGTTGGGCGATGAGATCATGAGTTAATTGGCTAAAATGGGGGGATAAGAACACAAAATTTTTCCATGCCACCACTATCCAACGCAGGCAACGTAATCGTATCACTATGTTATAGGATGAAGATCTAACTTGGGTTCAAGATCAACAGAGACTAAAGGATATGATAGGGCATTTCTTTCAACGGTTGTACACCTCGACAGGCCATCGAGACTATGGACCAATCCTGATACAATGTCCACAAGTGGTAACGGAGGATATGAATATTGCCCTCACAGCTGCTGTTACCCGAGAAGAAGTTGGACAAGCAGCTTTTCAATTAGGAGCCATGAAAGCGCCAGGACCAGATGGATTGAATGGGATGTTCTACCAACATCATTGAGATATTCTCCAGGAAGACCTTTTCCTATCGGTGCAAGAATTTTTCATCTCTAGTGTTATGCGACCTGAGCTTAATCAGACCACTATATCCTTGATTCCCAAGATCCCAAACCCAGAACACCTAGACCAAGACCTCCCGATCAGTCTTTATAACTTTATATACAAAATTATCTCTAAGGTCCTCGCAAACCGCCTTAAACCTTGGTTACCTGAGCTGATCTCTATAGAGCAATTTGCTTTTGTTAGTGGCCGTCAGATCCAAGATAACATTTTAGTCGTTCAAGAAGTCCTCCATCAGCTTCGAATCAGAAACAAAAAGAAAACTTTTCAGGCAGTTCTGAAGTTAGACATGCAAAAGGCATATGACCGGGTTGAATGGGATTTCCTTCAAGATTATCTACTCCATTTGGGTTTCCATACCCAATGGGTTCAGTGGGTAATGCAATGTATCACAACCGCATCACTCAATGTTAAACTTAATGGAGAAAATCTACCTTATTTCCACTTGACAAGGGGACTCAGATAGGAGGACCCAATCTCTCCATACCTTTTCATTCTGGTGGTGAATGTGCTATCTATACTTATACATCGAGCTGTGGCCATAGGCAATCTGAAAGGCATTCAATTAAACAGGTGGTGTCATTCTCTCTCCCATCTATTTTTCGCAGATGATGCTATATTTTTCCTTGACGGGAAAATGCAAGAATGTCAGAACTTAGCCAATATCCTTAACCAATATTGCTTAGCAACGGGTCAAGCAGTAAACAAGAACAAATCTGGTATTTTCTTTAGTAAGACCTGTCCCATTTGTCTACAGGAAAACCTAGCCCAAAAACTTCGAATACCTGTGCTTACAAAGACTAGTAAATACCATCGGATTAGGGGAGATCAAAAAAGGAGATGCTCGCCTGGATATTGGGTCAAGTAAACTCAAAACTAGAAGGCTGGAAAGAACAGTTCATTTCCAAGGGTGGTAAGGAAACTTTAATTAAAACTGTAGTCCAGGCAATCCCTTAGTATGCCATGTCTATTTTCAAGATTCTTGTGTTTCTATGTAAAGCTATTGAACAGAAAGTTTCTAGATTCTGGTGGCAGAATAATAGCAATAAGTCTGGTATCTATTGGAAACGATGGGATGTACTTAAGAATAGAAAAGACACCGGAGGACTTGGCTTTTGCGACCTCATTACCTTTAACAAAGCCTTACTGGAAAAACAGGCGTGGCGTCTCCTACAAAACCCATCCTCTCTGTGGAGTCAACTTTTTAAGGGTCTTTACTATCATTCAACAGAGTTCTGGCATGCTGACAAAGGGTCTAGACCATCTTGGGGCTGGTAGATTATACTGACTGGCAAAGACTCAATTTTGAATCACCTACAATCGTCAGTAGGAGATGGGAAATGGATCTCAATCCGAGAAGATAAATGGCTGTCTCGTGGTCTCATTGGCAGACTTGCGCCAAAAGGAGAACCAGCAAAGGTTGCAAATTTCATTCTTCCGGGTCAGAATAACTGGAACGAACCCCTTCTGCGCAGCAGTTTTGATGATCAAGCTGTTGAAGAAATACTTACTATCCAGCTCCGTACTCATTGTACAAAGGATCAACTAATTTGGAAGGGAACTCAAAATGGCATATATATGGTTAAGAATGGATACAATTCTATCAGATCTTTAGCAATCACCAATGAACAAAATTGCACCTCCTCCTCATATCAAACACCTTGACAACTTTGGTGCAAGATATGGAACATGAAACCCCCGAAGATATGCTCTATCTACAAGGGACAATCTCTATCACAAATGCATCATTCTAGATCCAAAGTGTTAACTTTGTCAAATGCACAGCCCAGAAACAACGGAACACATATTTCTACTATGTCCATGGACGTACAATGTTTGGTCTCATTTAGCGGTTCAAATCACACCAGCAGCTTATAACACACAACGCATAGATGCTTGGTTAGCAAATTTGTTATGCAAACGAGATCTCTTACCTGATCTGGAGACCCTCGCACACATCATGTGGCAGATCTGGAAGTCCAGGAATAACTTTGTTTTCCGTAGGCTTCTCCCTGATCCAGCATAGGTAGTTGCAAAGGCTTTTGCGAATGCCCAAACAGCTCGCCGTTGTCATGGAGTGATGACGCAATCTTGGATTCGTCCCTCAGATTCAGATCGGGCATGGAAGCCACCGGAACCTGAAACGTTGAAAATGAATATTGACGGAGCTTTTCCCACTGCACCAAACGAAGGATCTGTGGCGTCTATCTGTCGAGATCATTCCGACCGACTTGTTAATGGATTTACTCGCACCGTTACAGCTACCTCGACATTACAGACAGAAGCACGGGGCCTCATGCTCACCTTATAGAAACTACTGCAGAAAGAGATAGAAAAGAAACAACTCACTGTTGACACCTAAATTTCACCATTTTACTTAAACTTAATCACATACAAAACTATGAATTAGTTGCTAAAAAAAAAAAAGAAATCCAAAAAATTGTCATAAAAAGAAAAAAAACAACAACAACAACAACAAAACAAAATGCTTAAGGGGGTCGGGTTGGGCCTGATTTGGCCTAGGCCCGGCCCAGCCTCCTTTCCCTCCAGCCCATGCCTGGCTGTCTTCCTCCTTCACATGCAGACCTGCAAAACAGAATAGAAACAAGGGTAGCAGATGAGCTGCGGGAAGATAGTGAACAGAGGGGCATCGGGCAGGGAAAAAGCAGAACGAGAAGCACCCAAAGAGGGAAGGAGGAAAAAGAACAGCAACACAAGAGAAGGAGAAGAGAACAAAGAGAGAACAAAGGGGGAGAGAGGGAGAGTTTGTGAGGGAGAGAAAAATGAGAAAAAAAAATACAAAAAAAGTTGCTATTCATCTTCCCCGTTGTGGCTCTCCGCCTCACAGTCGCTTGAGGTCTCCGCGACATCGGCCGCCACGCAACATTGCTGCTCGTCCACAAGCTCCGAGCGCCGATGCCTGAGCTGCTCCGCCCCTACCTTTTCGCCAGCCGCCGGAGTTCCATCTCCCTCTCCCGCGAACTCGTGTCGATAGTTTGCCCAAGAGTGGCAAAGCCGCTGACCCCCACCGCGCTCGCACCTTCGAGCACCACTACCACTGCCGCTTGACGCCAAAAATCGCAATGACCCAATGCTGCTCCTGCTCTGCCCGCTACTGCTACCTCGCCGCTCCGCCCATGCCTCAGCCGATCTCCTTCGCGCGACACCACTGCAACGCCATCGCTACAGCCTACAACAACTCACTAGCCAGTAGCTGCAACCTAGCCCCGTCACAAACACCTGCAGCCGCCGCTCCTGCTGGGACTTGCCCTTTGCTCAGCCTAGCGCTCGACGTCTCTGCCCGTGTCTGCCACCACCACAGCCCCCTTTGCGACGCCGCTGCTGCCCTCCGAGCGCCGACTTATAGCACCCGCTGCCGTTGCTCCAAACACCGAACTAGCCAAAGAGAACCCAAAAGCAGAGAACAGAAGCACGGGGAAAGAGAGGGGAGAAGAGCACGCAAGCAGGAGGAGAGAAAGGAAAGAAGAGGGAGATGGAGAAAGCTCGCCGTCACCATTCCTACCACCTGACTGACGCTGACCACTGCTGTCTCCCCAAAACCCAGATCTGAAGCAAAGGCGTCGTGTGAAGGAGGTCAGATCTAGCAGGAGCAGACGAAGAAAGAGAAACCAGGGAAGGAGGAGGCGCCGTCGACGCGGCCCGACGCCATCCTTACACCAAGCCATACCGTTTCGGTCATCCCCTGACGCCGTCGCCGCATCAAATCTCCGCCACGGCCCCAGGCTAGACGTCGTCGCTGTTCGACCAGTCACCTCAAGCCGTTCCGCCGTTCCCCCTGACGTCGTCGATGTGCCCGCCATCAACGACACCGTTTGCTCGCAACGCCACCGCTGTGCCGTCATCCGCCATCACTGCAGAAGAGCAAGAGAGAGAGAAAGTACAAGCCGGGTCCAGTCAATCGGGTAGGGTTTTGGGCGAATTGGGCCGAGCATACTTGAGTTGGGCTTGGGCTATTTTAGTACATTAGACTTGTGGGCTTCATTTTTCAAATGAAAAGGTTTAGACCAAATTGGGCCCGCTGTTTGGGCCCAATCCGAACCAAGGAAAGACCTGACCAACCTTGGTCGGGCCTTGTATTTCGGGTGGGCCGATCAACCCGGCCCCCAACCGGACCGAACCTGGGTTCGATCTTCGACCGGACTGGACCCAACCTACACCGACTGGGTTGAACCTGGGTCGGGTCTGACCAAACCCGACCAGGTTCGCCCATTTTTTAAAAATTTTAAATTTTAAATTTTAAAAAATTAATTAATTTTTTATAAAAATTTAAAATTAATTTAAAAAATTTAAAATTTTCGAAAGTTAAAAAATGTAGGATTTGGGTAGGAATTGCTATGTTTTGCCTTTTTAGTATAATTAGGCCTTTATTTGCTTGCATATTGATTATATCTTGTATTTAATTTGCATATTTTAATTATATTTGATTATTCTTATTCAATTTTACTACAATTAGGATCTTAGTAGCTGTGATTGTTACTTTAATGATTGCGTACCTGCATGATCACCTCATATGTTAATGAATAAGTATAAAACCAATCCAAACTGTCTGACAAAAATTATTTCTTTTAAAATGAACAAGATTAGGTACCGAAAGGGCAGTAATTAGTCAATTACTGTAATTAAGTCCCCAGCCCTAGATTCTCTGGTTGCGTAGGAAGTGAAGCACACTCCTATACCTCACTTGGTTTCTAGCCGACCCCAATAGGCTAGTGGCGACTCCTTTTATGCAAAATTCTTAAAAAAAAATATCACAATATCACGCGGGGTATGGGCTTGGGAGAGCCCACACCTAATCAAGGGCCATAAGCCTGTCTTTTAGGCAATACCCCTAAACTTGTTCCCTCCCCCCGAAGGTAGGTCGCGACAGCTTAGCGACTCCACTGGGGACTTGCTTTTAGACCTTAGAGGACTTAGGCCAAAATTAATCTTGTTCAAAAATATTTTTTTTTGGCAACGAAGATCCCAAGTACACCCCTAACATTAAAGGTGTTAAATATTTTTGCAGAATAGGAGGTATAAGGGGAAGTGTTTGCTCACATTTGTCTCGTAGGAAGGTGTAGGAATGTATGGTTTATTTTTATGTACGGAATGTTGTTTGCCTATAAATTGTTGTTGTGCATGTATCCTTTGCATTGCACTACATTTTAGCACGCACAACCTGCCGCTGGACCTGGGCCGCATAGGATCACTTAGGATGGTGTTGAGGTGGATACTACTCCAACTACAAGCATGTAGTACGAGTCGCCCATCTCAACCCATTCTTGATGTCAGAGGTCCCCACCCTGGTTTGTGAGCATGCGACACGGGTCGGTTCTTTGACAAAGCCGGAGTCATGGGTAACATGACCTAGCCGCGAGCTTGTTGGTTCAATCCTGTGATCCCATGGCTCCATTTTGGGCCGTATAGAGTAGAAATCGAACCACAGCTCATGTGCATGTTTATGTAAAAGAAAAAAAAAAAAAAGAGAGAGACAAAGATTGTCACCCATTGTAAGTATCATTTTTCTTTTTATTTGCTCATTTTGTATTGCATTTTCATCTTGAAATTCACGGAAATCAATCGAATGCCCTCGGTGATGTAGGTTGATGATTGAAAATTTGGCAATCACTCTTGAGAAAAGTGAAAATTGAATGCAAGTTCTAAACACTTTGCTTTGGTCCTGCTAAACATGACTTTGTTTAAATTTTTAATTATGGTCTCAAAATCATTTTGAAAAAAAAAAAAAACTTTCAAGTTGTGATTTTATATTGGGGCACAAAAATTGAAGTTGCGTTTTTTTTTTTTTTTATCAAATTCTCTCATTCTCACATTTTGGGACTAAAATGCAAATCATTTTGTGTACAAATTTCTCAAAATGGAAGTCACTTCATTTTTCTATGAGTAAAACCACATATCAATCTTTCAAAAATTAATGACACTTCTGGATTACTCCTATCCCCACTTATTGTTCTTGGGCTTGGAAAAGACTCCTTCGCCTTCGGAATGTTTACCAGCAGCATTTCAGATGGAGGATAGGGAATGGAAAAGCTGTGTCATTCTGGTTCGATCCTTGGCACCCTAATGGCCCTCTCAATATTCTATTTTCCAACCAGGAGATATATCGTTCCGGCATCCCCCGAGATGCCTCTGTTGCTGATGCTTTGTCCACGCCTCTTGGTTGGTATGTTATTAACGTTAGGGCTAATTGGTGGGATCCCCTACCTGAGTTTAATCAACAAGAAGACCGTTTCCAATGGTTACGGCATCCATCGGGGAAATTCTCAACGGCGTCTGCTTGGGATCTCTTCAAACCCAAAGGAAATGTGGTGTCTTGGTCTTCGTTTGTGTGGAGCTCATCCATGCCATCGAGATACCAAACCCACCTATGGCTTATTACCCGTAACAGGTTGCCAACTCAGGTTCTTCTCCTCTCATTTGCGTTGATTCCAGCATCTTCTTCGTGTCCTTTTTGTTCAAGCAGGCCTGATTCGGTGGATCACCTCTTCTTCGCATGCCGTATACCGGGGAATCTCGCCTCCTTCTGGGCTGCGAAATTCAATGCCTTGTGGCGGAACAATTCCTGGCGGGAGAATCTTGATTGGGCATCCAGACGATTCTCGGACAAGGGCTTTTATCACTCTATGGCTCGATTCAGCTTTGGTGCTCTTTGCTACATAATATGGAAAGAGTGCAATAACATCATCTTCCGAAATCATACTCACTTTATACCGGCGATGAAGATGCATCTTTGTAAGGCAATTAAAGACAAAGCGATGACGTTCAAGCATGTCTTGGATACCTCAACGAACAGAAGGCTGCAACAGAGCTGGAACTTGAGTCCGTCTATCTTTGATTGATGGAGGGTCTTTCGGTCTAGTTTAGTCTTTGTTGTTTAGGTGTCCTTGTTTGGTTTTCTTTGCTGCTCTTTGGATCCAAGGCACCCCTACACTCTCTTTCGACTTTGGTCACCTTGAGTGTCTGCTCTGTTGGTGCCTGGTTTCCCCCCCTTCCTTGTAAGTTTCTGCTAAATCTATATATTTCTTACCTTTACCAAAAAAAAAACTTTTGGAATAAAAGTGGGCATTCGATTGATGGCCGTGGATTGATTATTTTAATGATGTCTTCTCTTATGATAAAATCTTGGGAAAATACTAAAACCTCATAATAAGGACCGTGGGGCATGTACCATCGCCTCGATTTTATTGTAAGAAGCAACCTCATTGAGATATCATTTTCTTTCATTCACGTACTGACATTGTCATCTTTTTGCAGGTTATGCGTAATGCTCTATGGCATTCTCGTGTTTGACCACATAGAGAAGTGAATTCAAGAGCTAGGACAAGAGTTGATTTTTACTTTCATTTGTGCAAGAATTTCTTGTATTTTATCATTGTCTTTATTTTTGTCAAGAACCATGTTTTCCATTTTGAGTTTTGGTTGTGAATCCAATTGTTGCTTTTGTAAATCACGCGACTCTCAATTTTTAATAATGAAATTCAATTTCATGAAAATCATCATTAAAAAAAAAACTCAAAATTGTTTCAAACGAATATTTACGTCTACCTTCAAATGCACAATGCCTTAGGAGCCAAAATAGCCCATCAATCTCGTTTACTCTACATGATGAGACAAATGAAAGGAGTTGCCAAGCATCCAAAAAGGCGAAATCGAAGTAAGAGTAAACTGTATCGATTCCAATTATCAATTTCTGATACTGTTTCTAACATGATTTCTTTTTCCATTATCAATGATACATCGTGGGCGCTAAGTTATATATCATTCCAACAAAAGCGAATGAGTATTCTTATAAGGACAATATCTCTCTCCAATAAGACAAGACTTGACCATCCATTTGGCGTAAAAGGATGTATATAATTCCTAAATGATTTCTAATCGAGTGTGGAAATAACATGTCCAATCTTTTCTTTATAGGCAATAAACGGGGCAAAGCTTCTAAAGAACAATGTCCCCAAGTGTGGAAACAGGGAGCATCCACTCTCCTTTCAAAGCAAGATCTTGAAAAACACATCTCATGATCTATATATAAAATTTTCAAGCTCCTTGTCAACTAAACATCTTTTCAAAAAGAGCATTTGAAAAAGCAGGAATTGAACTTTGTAAATTGTTGTATACAATAAAGAAGTGCTTTTCATGGATAAAATCATGGTCACATAGTCCTTTTTCAATCAATGCTAGCGACTTCAGGCAAAGTTCATACCTGAAGAACGGAAACACGTGAAGGGTAAATGGTGTCAATTCCAATTGCTCATTTTGATAGTGTCTCTAACATGATTCTTTATTTCCTTTGAAAGGAAGACATCAAACACTTAAAGGCAAATGTGAATGAAGGGTAATGTCAAGTTACCAAATATCCACGAGGGTGAATCCAAGAGATGTTAGCCCTCAAAGGATAAAAGCAAGTGAAGGGTAATAATGTATCGTTTCCAATATTTTAATCCCTAAGGATTTTTGCACTAACATATTCTTTTACATTCTTTACAGGGTTACCAGGTCACCATGCCGCAGGTAAGTACCCTTCTTCTTAATTTTTTTCAAGTAAAAAAAGAAAAGAAAAGAAAATTTCCATTACAAAAGAGAACCTTTGGCGCTTTCCTAGAGACAAGCAAAAAAGCAAAAAAAGTGAATGAATAATTGAGAAAAGAAAAAAATTCTACAAACTTTTTAAGCATCCTTTTTATCTCAAAATTGTTTTCTCATTTTGTGGATTATTCATTTTGAATCAAATTTCCTTATGGGGATTGATCTACTCAGATGATCTTGACAGAGTGAGATGGAGATGTTAACCATGCCAAACAAAAGTGCTTAGGATGAAGAAAGGTAAGCCATTTCCAAACACGTCCTTCAAACACTTTTGAGAGTTGAGTGAAATGCGACCTTCTTTTAGGACGAACGATTCATTTGCATTGAGCGCAAAGATCGAAATAATAAAGGCATTTCCTTCATCAATCCCAAGCGGTGCACTAATTTCTTGCTATCCCTTTGGGCTGAAAAAAGATGATCATTCAAAGTACTTTTGTCGAGAACAACCCTACATTGGGGCAGCATAGGAGGTTACGATCATGTTGTAGAGCAAAGGATTGAGAAAGATTCTATAACTTTCACTTGCATCAATCTTCTGGTGATAACTTCAGAGGAATTCTCATTAGAGCTTGACTCATCCCAAGGTGAAGAAGAGCATTTCCTTCTCTACCCAAACACTGATATCCATTGCTTCAACCAATTTGGGCCTGATTATTCATTTTTGAACCCCGAGCGGTGATCATCTCCTTTCACCGGGGCAAGGCATAAAGACTGACCACATGCAATTGACATTACGAGAAAACGTGAAAAGTATCTCGAAAGTCATAAGAGCTCCAAAAGTTCAAAGAGCAAAAAAGTTTGACAAATTATGGGGCATGAAAAAGTAGTGTGCCTGGTAAAAGCAAGGCCAATGTTCATCAAGAAAAAAGAGCCAAAAGGCTGCATTTTATATGAAAAAATTATCAAAATCCAAGTGTCTACACAAAAAAATTCATCGCAAGAGCAAAGGACATTAGAGAAAGGAGCAAAGCTCCCATGCATAAATGATTAGTCAAGGGACTTTCGAGATGTGCTATGTTTCAAAAGCCAAATACTTCCGAAAGGTCGAGTGAGCTAGTCACGATGCCATGATGATCACCGACACTTAAAAACCCTCTTGAAAATTTTAAGCCTTTCGAGCCTCTCCTGAGCCAACATTACAACCCTTTTCCGAAGTCTCTTCTGATTGGGATGGTTTGAGTGAAAATGAGAATACCACAAAGAAGCTATTGCTTGAAGGAGTAGAAGTAATTTTATCTTATCTTATCTTCCAAGTTCTCAACTCATAAACCCGATGAAGATAGCGACAAATGTTCCTTTATTGGCCTCAAAGCAATCATTCCTTTGTGTAAGCCCTAACCGAGCCTATATTGCAGTCCTTTCAAAAGACCTTTTTGATCGATCAGATTGTGCTCATTGCAAATGTTTCTGGAAGCCTTCGACATAGGTTATGTGAGATACTCTCAGCAACCAGTTATCTCCCACATGAATGGATGAGATCAAGCAGCCATTTTATCGAAAGTGTGTGAGAAACCCTTTCTAACTAAGAAGCTCTAGTTTGGCATGCTTAATAAGCCTTTGTCACAAGTCATAGCCGTTCTGATAAGAACTTGACTCCCAAAGAATTTGATGATTAATAATACATCCCCGAACAGGATGACAGTTTTGCGCCACGTGATGTTGATTGACATCAAATATTAAAAAAAAAAAAAAGTAGTTGGACTTAGCTTGATTAGCTTGTTCGATTAATGCTGTAATATTGCCAATACGTCTCTTGATGACGTCACTAATGACAGTTGCTCAAGTTGAGTTTGACAGGATCCCTCAGTGAAGCCATGCTATTTTCAAGGGGTTAGTGGGCGCTTCCCTAAAAACAAAAGGTTCATGGTTAGCCTTAAACCATGCCATTTCAAAGGTTGGTGGCTTTTCCTAAACCACATGGCTTGTGGGTTCATCCGTAATCATGTTTATCATATCCGGTCGAAACCCGTTCGTACACGGTGAGACCTCTCTTCCAGTCGAAACTCATTCATACACGGTGAGACTATCATACCCAGTCGAAACCTGTTTGTACACAATGAGACCTTTCTCCCATTCAAAATTTATTCGTACACGGTGAGACTATCATACCCGATCGAAATCCGTTCGTACACGGTGAGACCTTTCTTCCAGTCGAAACCCGTTCGTACACGGTGAGACCTTTCTTCCAGTTGAAACCCATTCGTACACGGTGAGACTATCATCCAGTCAAAACCCATTTGTACACGGTGAGAACTCTCTTCCAATCGAAACTCGTTCGTATACAATGAGACTATCATATCCAGTCGAAACTCGTTTGTACACGGTGAGACCTCTCTTCCAATCGAAACCCGTTCGTACATGGTGAGACTATCATCTGATCGAAACCCGTTCGTACACGATGAGACCTCTCTTCCATTTGAAACCCGTTCATACACGGTGAGACTATCATCTGGTCGAAACCCGTTTGTACACGGTGAGACCTCTCTTCCAGTCGAAACCCGTTCGTACTCATCCAATCGAAACCCGTTCGTACACGGTGAGACCTCTCTTCCAGTCGAAACCCGTTCGTACATGGTGAGACTATCATATCCGATCAAAACCTGTCCGTACACGGTGAGACCTCTATTCCAGTCAAAACCTGTTCGTACACGGTGAGACTATCATCTGGTCGAAACCCGTTCATACACGGTGAGACCTATTTTCCAATCAAAACCCATTCGTACACGGTGAGACGATCATCCTGTTGAAACCCGTTCGTACACGGTGAGACCTCTCTTCCAGTCAAAACTCGTTCATACACGGTGAGACTATCATCCGGTTGAAACCCGTTCGTACACGGTGAGACTATCATCCGGTTGAAACCCGTTCGTACACGGTGAGACCTCTCTTCCAGTCGAAACCTGTTCGTATACGATAAGACTACCATCCGGTCGAAACCCATTCATACACGATGAGACCACTCTTCCAGTGGAAACCCATTCGTACACGGTGAGACTATCATGCAGTCGAAACCCGTTCGTACATGGTGAGACCTCTCTTCCAATCGAAACCTATTTGTACACAGTGAAACTATCATCCGGTCGAAACCCGTTCGTACACGGTAAGACCATTTTTCCAATCTAAACCACACGGTTAGTGGGTTATACTTAAAACCACGGGTTTTGTGGGTTATCCTTAAACCACACAGTTCGTGGGTCATCCTTAAACCCCGCTTTTAAAATGTTCATGAGTCTATCTTTAAATTGCGACTTTTCAAAAGGTTCATGGTCAACCTTAAACCATGTCATCTACAAAGGATCATTGGTTTTCCTCAAATCATGCATTTTCAACTCGGTCGAAACCCGTTGCTGCACAGTGAGACCTCATTTCTTTCCTTCTTCTTATGACACGACGTGCTTCTGTAGCCCAGGATCTTTTTCTTATGACACGGCGTGCTTCTATAGCTCAGGGTCTTCTTTTTATTATGACACGGCGTGTTTCTATAGCTGGGGGTCCCTTTTTCTTCCTATGACATGGTGTGCTTCTATAGCCCGAAGTCTTTTTTCCTCTTATTGACACAACGTGCTTCCATAGCTCAACCTGACACGTGCTTATGCACCCAGGGTCTCACTATCGCCGAAATAATTTATGTGTCTTCTATCTTTGAATGGAACCTCTTCGAACTCCCATTCAAAGAGGAGCAGCTATTGACACCTAAATTTTTTCATTTTACTTAAAACTTAATCGCATACAAAATTATGAATTAGTTGCCAAAAAAAAAAAGAAATCCAAAAAATTGTCATAAAAAGAAAAAAACAACAACAACGAAACAAAAAAAAAATGCTTAAGGGGGTCGGGTTAGGCCTGATTTGGCCTAGGACCGGCCCAGCCTCCTTTCCCTTCCAGCCCATGCCTGGCTGTCTTCCTCCTTCGCACGTGGACCTGCAAAACAGAATAGAAACAGGGGTAGCAGAGGAGATGCGGGAAGATAGTGAACAGAGGGGCATCGAGCAAGGAAAAAGCAGAACGGGAAGCACGCGGAGAGGGAAGGAGGAAAAAGAACAACAACACAAGAGAAGGAGAAGAGAACAGAGAGAGAACGGAGGGGGAGAGAGGGAGAGTTCGTGAGGGAGAGAAAAAAGGAGAAAAAAAAAAACAAAAAAAGTTGCTGTTCATCTTCCCTGTTGTGGCTCTCCGCCTCACAGCCGCTCGAGGTCTCTGCGGCACCGGTTACCGCATGGCATTGCCGCTCGTCTACGAGCTTCGAGCGCCGATGCCCTAGCTACTCCGCCACTGCCGTTTTGCAAGCCACTAGAGTTCCATCTCCCTTGCCCGTGAACTTGCGTCGCTAGTTTGCCCAAGAGCCACAAAGCCGCTAACCCCACTGCGCTCACACCTTCGAGCACCACCGCCGTTGTCGCTTGACGCCAGAAAACATGATGACCCGACGCTGCTCTTGCTCCGCCCGCTGCTACTGCCTCGCCGCTCCGCCCGTGCCTCTGCCGATCTCCTTCGCACAATGCCACTGCAACACTGTCGCTGCAACCTGTAGCAACTCACAAGCTAGTAGCTGCAACCCAACCCCGTCGCGGACGCCTGCAGCTGCCGCTCCTGCTGGGACTCGTCCTTTGCTTAGCCCATCGCTCAAAGTCTCCACCCACGTCTGCCACCACCACACCCCCCTGTGACGCCGCCGTTGCCCTTCGAACGCCGACTTATAGCACCCGCCGCCATTGCTCCGAACGCCGAACCAGCCGAAGAGAACCCAGAAGCAGAGAACAAAAGCACAAGGAAGGAGAAGGGAGAAGAGCACACAAGCAGGAGGAGAGAAAGGAGGGAAGAGGGAGCTGGAGAAAGCTCGCCGTCGCCATTCCTGCCACCCGACCGACGCCGACCACCGCTATCTTCTCAAAACCCAGATCTAAAGCAAAGGTGCCGTGTGAAGGAGGTCAAATCCAGCAGGAGCAGACGGAGAAAGAGAAACCGGGAAGGAGGAGGCGCCATCAACGCAGCCTAACGCCGTCCTTGTGCTGAGCCATACCATTCCGATCATCCCCCGACGCCATCGCTACATTAGATCTCCGCCGCGGCCCCAGGATAGCTGTCGCCGCTGTTCAACCAGTTGCCTCAAGCCATTCCGCCGTTCCCCCTGACGTTGTCTTTGCGCCCGCCACCAACGACGCCGTCTGCTCACAACGCCGCTGCCGTGCCGTCATTCGCCATTGCCGCAGAAGAGCAGGAGAGAGGAAGTACAAGCCAAGTCTAGTCAATCGAGTAGGGTTTTGGGTGAATTGAGCCGAGCATACTTGAGTTGGGCTTGGGCTGTTTTAGTACATTAGACTTGTGGGCTTCATTTTTAAAATGAAAAGGCTTAGACCAGTTTAGGCCCGCTAGTTGGGCCCTATCCGAACCAAGGAAAGGCCTGACCAACCTTAGTCGAGCCTTTTATTTCTAGTGGGTGATCGACTCGACCCACAACTTGTGGCGCCCCCGAACCACCTTAGGTCGCCACAGGCACCTAATGTTACACCTAATTACATCTCTTAGAAGAAGCGTCGTAAATCATAGACACTTTAAAAAACAAAAAACAAAACGGTCCCAGCGACTCATTTAGCGAAAGCAAAATATAACATCGCCATCTCTCCCTCCATCAACCATGATACAATTGCACACCACTAAACATGATAATAAAAGACAAAGCCATGACACTTTATTTACATATTTTCAAGATGGGTTTCCTTGGGTCGGTACATCAAAAGAAAGGCCAAGACATGAAGCCACACTCGGCCTAAACCCCAAAAAGAAACTCTCGACCCACTACGACTAACGTGAAAGATCCCCCATCACTAGTGTCGGCTAACCATCCCAAAAAGTTTCAACTCCTACTTGTCACGCACGGGCCCTCACACCCATCTCGGTGCATCAGGCGGTGGCGGCGGCAACATCCCACGCATCACTCCGTCGCGACGAATGTGGTCGGATATGAACTCCTGGACAACAGGGCCCCCAGCCAAGCCCACATCATACATAACTAAACAACGCACTCGAATATACGTCAATCCAGGAACAGAGGGACAATCAAACTCCTCGCACTCGACCTTTACATCGGAAGGTAGGCCGTAAAATACGCCCCGCGTGACAGCAGAGAGCGGCATTTTGCTAATCTGAAATGTTGGTCCCCGAAGGGGTGAGTACAACCACTCAGCAGGTAAAGGAATCCAATAACCACTCAATGCACCATAAAATACAATCATAACATCATACATGCCATTCATACATCCAAGCATATCTTACCTTGCAGCCATGCATATACAATCACACTATATATATGTACATCTTCATATACTCATCACAATCATATCACATACATGTCATCATGCCATAGGTGATCATCCTCATATCGTCTATGCATTTCATAATGCCATAGGTTATCATCATCATGTCTCACACATATCATCATGCCATAGGTGATCATCATCATGTCACACACATATATCATCATGCCATAGGTGATCGTCATCATGTCACACGCATATATCATCATGCCATAGGTTATCATCTTCACATCATATATGCATGTCATCATGCCATAGGCTATCATCTTCACATCACATATGCATGTCATCATGCCATAGGTTATCATTTTCACATCATATATGCATGTCTCAATTTTCACTTTTATCTTTCAATTCGATCACCACATCTGGCATCGCAAGATAAACCTCCGGCACACACCACCGGGCATCCGGCACCCCCACATTCCGGGCATCTCCCATCCCAACTGGCATCACGAGGCATCCCCTCGAGCAAAAACCTCCGAGGCTTCCGACATTTACACTCCCTGGCCGAGCATCTCGCACCCCAACTGGCATCACGAGGCATCCCCCTGGGCACAAACCTCCAGGGCTTCCGGCACCCCCACTTCCCGGGCATCTCGACACTCCCGAGGACAATCCGGCCTTGTATCTCAATACAATCCGGCATCCGGCACCCCCCATCCTGGGCATCCTGACACTCCCAGGGCATTATCATCCACCACAAACAGTCTCCTCTTTTCTCATTATTCATGTTCACCAATTTATGTCTCAACTCAGCATAGCACATGATGCAATGGTAACAAGATCACTTTTATCCTTTGATTCATACATGCATCTCTAATCATCATCATGCATGCAGCAAGACACAATCACTCACAACAATACAATTTATGGAGTCCATACTATTTGAAATAGTCCATTTATCATGCCTTTTTGAAGTTTACCAAAATTCCAGCTTGTACCATTTTAGAAAATATTTAAATTAAATATTCATATGATTCTCTAAAATCATGAAATCAAAGCATGTGATAACCAAGACAATAAGATAATGATTTCATGAAAAACACATGGCCAATAAAGTTCCACACGAAAGATATCATTCACACAATCACAGCATGCAATTTCGGATAAAAACAGAATGTGCAGTTTTCGAAATAATTCGATTAAAATACCCGAACGACCTCCGAAAATTATGAAATTTTACCAGGTTGTAGTTAAGACACTAAATTAGATTTTTCATGAAGACTTCTAGGCCAGATTCGTTCTATATAATTTTCTATAGTCGTACGAAGCTTCTGGTTCTCGCACCGAAACGTCCAGTGTAGGTATCTCCGAAATATCGAGTTTTCACTCACTTATTCTTCTTCGTTTCCTCTGAAATTTGGATATGTTTTACTTCAAGAGGTCCCCTACAACTTTCATGAAGGGATCTAAGTCAAAATTCTAAATAAAAGTCACCATATGGGTCCATGAAGTCTCGGGTGTCCAGTACCACGTCTCCAGATTTACCGTCTTCAAGAGTAAGTCGATTCACTAGGCTATACTTGTTCATTTTACTTCAAATTTGAGTATGTTAATCCTTAAGATGTTCTCTACAAGTTTCATGAAGAAGTCGAAGAAATATTCTTGATAAAAATCAACATGCAACCACAAATCTACCACAAGGTCAGCAGAACAGTTCCAGATCTAGTGTCTCCGTAGGATGAGAGTTTGACCCCATAATATCCACCATTTTGCACCAAATTTTATTATGTTGTAGTTTAAGATGTTGTCTACAACTTTCATGAAGGAATAAAAGTCAAAATCTAACTCAAAACATGCATGCAAGCTCTCACAAGATTCTGGCTCAGGTGGTTCATGCAAAAACAGCAACATCACTCAAGAACAAGTCATTCTAGCTTCGGTTTCTCCCTCCTAATCACCCAAAATTCGACACTACTCCAAACATACATGCAACACACACATGCAAGAGTAGTAAGAGGATCCTAACTTGCCTCTAAACCAAGCTAGCAACGAGCACATGGCGGACGAACGAGCGGCACACGGGCAGCGACGGGCGAGCTCCTCCTCCTCTCGGTTCCTCTCCTCTCGGCCTCACTCTCCCTCTCTCGCAACTCTCTCTCTCTCTTTCTCACTTGACCGAACAACACAACCGGCCACCCTCTCTCTCTCCTCTTCCTTTTATTTCCCCAAATCCTCATCATTTGCAATGATTAGCTTGCCTCTTCCGATGGCCAATGTATGAACTCCTCTTGCCACTTGTCATAACACATGCATAATGGGCTTTGGGCTTGGGCTTGGAGGCATTTGGGCCAGCAATGGGCCGGCCACTCCTCCCCCCCCCCTTGGTCGACGGCCACCTTTCCTTAGGCCTAATTGGGCCGGCCATTCGGCCCACCAAAAATCCCCCCTTTGGGCCTAAGGCCCAAACCTAAATAAAATCAAATTTTACCCTTTCTTATTCTTTCTTTTAGGAATTTAATTACTAAATTCCACATGGCCAAAATCTTGTAACATTTATTTATAGGAATTTAGTCTATAAAGTGCATAGCCAATCATAGATTATTCTCATTAATTTATCTAATTATGAATGCAAGCATATATCACTTAGCCTTAAAAGAAAACTAATGGCTAAAACATAAATCATAGGTAATTTCATTACCTAATTACGGGCTTTAATTCCTCTAGACTGTCTTGAATTTTTGGGATGCCACACAACTAGACCGGACCTGACCCAGTTCGCCCATTTTTTTAATAAAAATAAAAATTAATTAAATTAAAAAACTTTAAAAAATTAATTTAAAAAATTTAAAAATTTTGAAGATTAAAAAATGTAGGATTTGGGTAGGAATTGCTATGTTTTGCCTTTTTAGTATAATTAGGCATTTATTTGCTTATATATCAATTATATCTTGTGTTTAATTTGCATATTTAATTATATTTAATTGCTCTTATTCAATTTTACTACAATTAGGATCTTGATAGTTGTGATTGTTACTTTAATGATTGCGTACCTACATGATCATCTCATATGTTAGTGGATAAGTATAAAACCAATCCAAATTGCCTAATAAGATTAGGTACCGAAAGGATACTAATTAGTCAATTAGTGTAATCAAATCCCCGACCCTAGATTCTCTGGTTGCGTAGGAAGTGAGGCACACTCTCATGCCTCACTTGGTTTTTAGCCAACCCCAATTGGCTAGTGACGACTCCTTTTGTGCGAAATTCCTAAAAATTATCCCAATATCACTCGGGGTATGGCTTGGAAGAGCCCACGCCTAATCAAGGGCTATAAGCCCGTCTTTTAGGCAATACCCATAAACCTGTTCCCTCCCCCCAAGGGTAAGTCACAACACTCACCTTGGAATTTGACTGCTCGGCTCTCGTAAACACTGTGCATACTCCATGTTCGACACCGTGGGAGATCCGTGCACTCATCTCTGAGGCTGCAGCGCTGCTTCCCTGCTTCCCTAGCTTACAAATCGTGCATTGTAGAAGAGAAGCCAACCACACTGCTGGCTGGGCCACAAAGGCCCATGGGCACCGAAGTCTACCCTCAAATTGAGCTATTTCCCCTCCCCCTCCTCTGTTGGACCTTCTCTGTACTGACATTCTGGCTTACGATGGCACCTTTGGTTAACTTATATATAATATTTCTCTGTTTTTGACCCCAAAAAAAAAAAAAAAAACCTATTTTGACCTTTTTGTAATGCATTGAATACTTATGGACCCCTTAAAACAAAAAACAAAGAAAGAAAGAAGGCAAGTAGGACTCGTCTTTCTTGAATGGATGTGGGGCAATGAGCAACTTCGAAGAAACAGGGCATTCATCGACCCTCAGGTCAACCCTGCCATTGATGTCGTCTAGTGCTTAGGGCCATGCCTGAATCTTGACGAACCTTGAGGCACGGATCAGATCGCATCATATCCCTCAAATTTGTCTACATTCACTCCATTCTAGTCAGCAGTCCCCATTTGACCTGATAAAATATTCGAACTTCCTCACTCCAAAGCGCATTGTTGCAGTTAAGAGTTCACAAATCTGCAAAAAAGACCCAGCGTCGGTGTCAATCCCTGTTTCTTTGCATCACCAACCTCGAGTCGAATTCAATCAAAAGCTACAAGCTTTCAAGTGTTTCAGTCTGTGACTGTGTGACCCGACACAAGCTCAATCTGAAATGAACCAAAGGAACAACCGCCGTCTCGTCCTCTTCCCTGTGCCATTTCAGGGCCACATCAACCCAATGCTCCACCTGGCTCAGATCCTCCACGACCAAGGCTTCTCCATCACAATCCTGCACACTGACCTGAACTCTCCTGATCCATCCTCGCACCCCCACTTCACCTTTCGCTCCATCAGCGATGGCCTCAGCCAATCAGAGGCCTCAACGTCGGATGGTGTCCGCTTGATGACGCTCCTCAATGCCAGGTGCGCTGCTCCCTTCGAGGAACGCTTGAGAGAAGAGGTGTCATCCCGGGATGCGCCAGTCACGTGCTTGATAGCAGATGCGCTGTTCGGTTTCACCCGGGACGCGGCGGAGAGGACAGGAGTGCGGAGGATGGTGTTGCGGACCGTTGGCGCAACAGCACTCCGTGTTATCGCCGGATTGCGGTTGCTCAGGGAAAGAGGGTACCTCCCAATAGAAGGTATGACATTTTTCTCATCTCTAGGATTGATGCTTTGAGCTTCTATTTCCTGAAACATTCTGGGCATTGGGTAGATGCCATATCTGGATGGTAGCGTGACTCCGTGCGTTAGCTTTAGCGTCTGGTTCGCAAAGCACAAAGGTTAAGTGATAAAGATGCATCAGAGTACCCCGTTTCTTAACAGAGTAGCTCTCTGGCTGATTGTAATGTGCGAGTTATGAAAATCGCGTTCTCTCATTAGCAGCACTATGCCACTGAACTGACAATGACAGTTTCTTTCTGGCTCTCTACATATCAGAATCTCGGCTCGAAGATCCCGTGCCAGAGTTTCCGCCCTTACGAGTGAAGGACCTTCCACGCATCATCACCCAGGAGCCTGAACTGCTCGACCGGATTCTAAACGACATGATTGAGGGAATCAAGGACTCTTCAGGACTCATCCTGAACACATTTGAAGATCTCGAGCAGCCCGCTCTTTCTTTACTCCGCCAAGAAGATCCAATTGCAGTTTTCCCAATTGGCCCATTTCACAAATGCGGTCCATCTTCATCGGGAAGTCTCTTGGCGGAAGACCGGAGTTGCATTTCCTGGCTGGACAAGCAAGCCCCTAACTCAGTGGTCTATGTGAGCTTTGGGAGCATCGCCTCTGTGAACGAGTCGGAATTTTCCGAAATAGCTTTAGGTTTAGCCGATAGCCAGCAGCCATTCTTGTGGGTGGTTCGACCCGGGTCAGTGAGCGGCTCGGAACTCTTAGAGAATTTGCCGGGTTGCTTTCTGGAGGCATTAGAGGAGAGGGGGAAGATTGTGAAATGGGCGCCTCAACATGAAGTGCTGGCTCATCGGGCTGTCGGAGCGTTTTGGACTCACAATGGATGGAACTCCACTCTTGAGAGCATTTCCGAAGGGGTTCCGATGATATGCACGCCCTGTTTCTCGGACCAAAATGTCAATGCAAGATTTGTGAGTGATGTTTGGAGAGTGGGAGTGCACTTGAACAACGGGCTGGAGAGAAGGAAGATTGCAGAGGCTATTCGAAAGCTGTTGGTGGAGAAAGAAGGAGAAGAGGTAAGAGAGAGGGCAGCACGATTCAAGGAGAAGGCAAATAGTTGTCTGATGCAAGGAGGGTCGTCGTTCCAATCCCTAGATGGATTGGCCAATCATATCTTATCCTCCGAATCGTTCGTCTTCGGTTCTAACGAATCATCAGCATAAACCACAGCTGCGATCTTAGTTGATGCCCTTTTCTTTGAGGACATTCTTATTCTTGTCTAGGCACGAGCACAGGCTGGGTAATGCCGCCTGAATTTCCACGATGGACATTCCGACTTGTTTATCAACTCTAGTGGTTCTCACTACTCTGGTTTAAGCTTTTGCTTTTGTTTACGACATACGTGCACATCCAGTCCCCAGAAATAAATTGTTCTGTTTCACAAGTACTTCCCAATTACTGGCATCCAAAACATGAGCCGGATGCTTAGGCTGCGCATGACAAAATTTCTGAGGCAGAAATTGAATTTTGGCCAGAAATCAATTTCTCAATTTCTATTCCCCGAACAAGTATCTGAGCAAAGAAACCCGTTTGATAACGACTCAAAATTTCTATTTCTGAAACAGAAATCCGTTTGATAACAGACAAAAATTTCTATTTCTATGAATCATGTTGTCCCCATCCTCTTACCTCACTCTTCTTGGTGCTTGTGATGGTAATTTAATTTGATAAAAGTTGGTAAATCACTTTAATTTATATTGGTAATTTGATAGAGTAGTTAGGAACTTCAAAACATTAGCAATTTATGTAAATAAAAGCTAGTACTTAGTATAAAAAAAATGCTAATATGCAAACTATAAAAGATTTGGTATTTTCAAATGCTAATATGCAAATGGTGAATGTATTTATTCTCCTCATTCAAGATTCGAGTTCAAGTCACTACACTTTTTTGCATTCTTTTGAGACCACTTCAGGAGGATAGACATGTGTGATCTTCGATTACTTTCCTGTGTGTGAGGTACAAGAGAATTGAGTGTTCAAATGGTCATGAACGACCCATTAATATACACAAAACCATAGAAGGAAATCTTCAACCAAAACATCAGGCCAATTGCCGAACGAAGTGATTTTATGGTAGGTACTAGTTGACATGGAGAGAGGCGCAATTTGCGAGAGATTCGAAATTAATAAAATGGAAGTTGTGCTAGAAATAGAAATTGATTAGATAACAATATAGGAAACCCTCAAATACAAAATAATAGTCTAAATAATATTAATTCATTACAAAAGCTGAAGATACAATTTCATGAAATTTTCAACATATTATTATCCCTTGCCATTTTGTTGGCAATGGATTTCTTAAGCGTGTTCATTTGGTTTCCCTCATTGATCAATGTATTGTTTGCAAGCTCATCTTACGTAGGTTTAGACAAGTACTGCAGATCTCTGTATAGGGAAAAGTTCCTATCCATCTTGTCCTAATCATGGATTTAATTATGGATGGCACAACATGCAATTACAATATGTTGTCCTGATCATGGATTTAATTATGGATGTCACAACATGCAATTACAATATGTGCTTGCTTTCAAATTGCAAATTGGGGCATGTGCCTCAAAATGCAAAAGCGATTCTTCAATGCCCCAAATGATCTTTTAATGACATTCCTTAGAAAAGAATGCCTATAGTTGAACAATTCTCTTGCAGTTGTTGGTCATCTCGTTGTACCCCTATAATCATTTAAATGATACCATTCACCTTTAAAAGGAGTTAAAAATCCCGGAATTGCTGCATAACCAGAATCCACGACATAGTATTTGCCTACAACAATGTATTCATACATTGGTCATAATTTGTAACTATAAATATGATCATAAAGAAAATTACTCCTTAAAGGACAAGCAAATACCTGGTGGCGGCAGAGGAAATTCCAAACGAGAAGTCTCGAGTGCTGTTGTAAGCACTTGACAATCGTTGGCAGAGCCTTCCCAACCAGCATATACAAAAGTAAATTTCATATCAAATGGACAAACGCACAACACATTTTGAGTGGTGATGCCTTTCCTACCTCTAAATGGGATTTGCTTAGCCACAGGTACAAAAGCATAAATACGAGTGCCATCAATGGCGCCTATACAACCTTGTCATTTTATCAAAAACTAATATTATACAAGATTATTAACAAAATAAAATTGATGGTGTAAAGAAATATTTGAGAATTCTACCTTGAAGTAACGTTTATGGTTATGATTCATAAGAATCTCTTGTGATACAACATCAAAGGATGGTGGTATGATAACCTCTTTTGCCAATTTGAGAACTGCTTGCAATACTTTAGTGAAGTATTTGCTTATAGTTTGTCCCGAACATTGGAATCTCTCACATAAATCTCTATTTGAGTTCTTGTGACAAATCATAGATAAGAAAATCCCGATTTGTTCATCTATCCCAATATATCGGCTATCTTCCAACCAACATTTTTCATTCTAAAAGCTTCATATATTCTATCGGAATGCCCATGAAGAACCTCCCTTATCCATTGCAGTCTTGATAATGAGCTATCCCTAATAGGTTCTCTCGTGTGCATGGACATATCCACTGCAACAGTGGTCAACCATGCTATCAGTATATCAAGATCAAAATCATCAAAATCCTATCCAATTGATTCAACTGATGCTACTTGACCATTAGACATGCTACTTTCACCATCATCCATATTACCTATATCATCACATAAAATAAGAATATAAACCCATTAGATAAGGACTCCAATAGTAATCAATAATAGCAATAATGTCATCATAATTGCAACGTAAAAACATAAACAAACAAAGTCTCAAATGCATAAGTCATGGAATGAAATTAAGCCAAATAGAAATCTATAGCATGTTTCTTAACAACTATTCAAAGAGATTCAATAAGTCCACGTCTCCTTTCAAGTAAGCAATCATGAAAGCCTCTCTTCAAGTGGCATTAAGGCAATGCCTGATTCACAGCCTTATTGTAAAGATTCTGCTCCAAGTCAGGCATGTCATTTAGTACGGCGACCATAACTGCTATGGAGTAGGGGTCTACAGGAGGTGGGGCTACAGGAGGTGGGGCCTCTGAAGTTATGGAGTCACTTGTTGATTGGGCGGTCCTTAATTTGATCATTTCTTGAATGGCTTTTATGGTGACACCGAGATTATAGTTGTTACTCTTTCTTTTCCTCTTGGAATTTGGAGTCCTATTCAACTTGTGTTTCTCACAAACTGGGGTGGGAGTCGCGTCAAATGCAAGGACTCTCGTATCAACATAGTTTTCATTAGATTCCTCCGCATCACCTATCGTAGCACCACCACCATTGTCGCCACTAACACCATTGTCTTCTCCATCCGACACCACATACTCTTCTGCATTTTCTTCTGCATTTCTTGCTGCATACTCCCCAGTAACATATGTATCACCAAACACAATACAAAGGACTGGATACTAAGGAAACCCATCATTCTTGAATTTAGCCCATTCAATATTATCCTACAAATTTCATAGAAATGACATACATAAACAATATAATTGAAGCTTACACCTACAATAAGAAAAAATGGACCCAAGTAAAGTGATACCTTGATGTGAGAATCTTATACACTTGAATCCTCCACTGTAACTGTTTTGTTGACATTATTCCATCCAAATCCAGATTGTGAAAAAAGCTTCTTAAAACTACTATATTGCTTCTTTAGTTTGTTTACCCTATTTTTCAATTGAATTACATTATACTGGAGTTCTATTTTTTTATTGAACTCGGCATGTATGTTATTTCACCCTACTTTGTTGTAGGTACAGATGGGGCGATTTCCCTTTTTCACCTCTTCCACCAACAAACTTATAAGCACATTGGTCAAAGGCTCAGTCTACTTTGCTATAAATGCTTCTTGGTAGGGTGCCATTTAACCTTAACTGAATTAGTATTCAATGAAATATATCAGATGATGCACCAATTCAAGAACAAAAGCTTGTGATTAACAAGCACATCATGAATGATAAGCTGAAATTAGAAGTTAAAGAATAACAAATAACAAGAAAAACAGTTACATAAGATTATTAGAAGCTAAAGGGTGAAATTTATGATACAACAGTGAATGCTTTATTGCACAAAATGCATGGTGGCAAGTACCAATCTCTTGAAAAAATGATTGTTGCGTGATGAGACTGCTTCAGCAAATTGATTCACACTCAAATATAAAGAGGATTACAATGACTGCATTCCAGTAGTCTTGGTCCGATAGCATTAAGGATGAGATGAGAAACATTTCTTAGTGTTCTGAACACGGGAGAGATGCAAATGGAATCCAAAAGCAAGTCACTCCTAGCTTTAGAGTTTGCACCAACAAGAAATTGATACAATACATAAGACTTCTACTAAGCAATGTCAACGGGGGATTCAAGAGGAACAAACAAATGGAAATGCAAACCCCTTCAATCCATCCCATATCTGCAATAACACAAGCATAGACAACGAAATAAACATAACAAAGGTCACTGAGGTGTCCTTAAATATCTCATAGTCCACGTGAAAATCAACCAACACCTGCCCTGCCCGCACAACATACACACAAAAATCCACAACCAAAACATGGAGAAAGTTTTCTATGCTGTTTAGAATAGTTCCAATAAGAAAACCTAGTCAATCACCATTTATTATGCCGTTCATAAAATCCCAAGTGCCTTGCACCGATGTGATACATGAATGCCCATGGGAAGTTCCACAAGCCATACTTGCAATTTGCAGAGCAACAAAATGCAGTCCAAATAGCCATTCTTCACTTTCCTCATAACAAATGGAAATGCAAACCCCTTCAATCCATCCCATGTTTCTCATTCAAAATGCAGGCTTCTTACCCTGGTGGCCTCAGCGGCAAAACCCGTCACAGCTAAAAGCTACCCCAAGAACGCAGGCTTCTCGCTCTCGCCCGAGCGAAATCTACCTAAGAACTCACAGCACAAACACCAACCATTCGCAATCGCTCTCACATTCCCCACCCCACCGAGAAACAGAGCATCCCAAACTCGCAACACAAACACCAATCGTTCATTTGCAGAGCACAAGCACAGAACAACCAAGAAAGAGGCGAAAAGGGAAGGATCGATCGAACCTCGTGAGGAATCGAGAGCAGAAAAGGGCGACGGCGACTAGAGTTGCGAAATCGAGAGCGGAAGGGGACGCGGACGAATATGGGCAACAGAGATGGGCGACGACGACGGTGACTGGAGTTGGGCGACAGCAACTGGAGATGGGCGCGGTGACTGGAGATGGGCGACGGCGACGGAGATGGGCGACTAGAGTTGGGCAACGACGACTGGGGATGCGAACGGAGGAGGTGGGTCCAACGGGACAATCGGAGCAAATTGGCCGGTCTGAGGACGGCGACTGCGAGGATGAACAGCTTCGGAGTCGCTAGGGTTTTTGGTTGAGGTGAGGAGAAGGAATGGGAAAGTAAAGGGTAGTGAGGAGAGAAGGAGTCGACGTCTTGAAGGAAGAAGGATGGATAAGAAACAATTTCTATTTCTATTTTAGAAATAGAGAAGCTAAAAATTTTAGCTTCTGATTTCTCCTCCAAAACAATTTCTGAAATAGAAATCTGTTTCAGAAATAGAGAAATCAATTTGTGTTACCAAACGAATTTCTGTTCCAAACTTGTTCCGGGAAACAGAGAAACAGAGAAATTAAGAAACAAAAATTTTACCATGCGCAGCCTTATTCTTGATTGGATGGGTCGCTACCGCATCTCCATGCTTGGCATCCCAGTACTAACATCAGCCAGAGATCACTTGGTCTAGAGAAAACATTGGGTGGTCTCAAACCACCAGGTCAGCATGGTCTCCGACCACTTAGGAAGCAACATGTGGAGGTGTGGGACCAGCTCACCAGCAAACAAATTTATGTACAAAAATAATTTTATTTCTCTCTCACTAGCCTGCACACACTAGCCCCCTATGCTCTCTCTCTCCTGCTCTGCACACATTTATTTCTTTGTCTCGTATTCTCTTTCCTCTTCATGCTTTCCTTGTCTGAAGAAGAAGAACGAAGAGCAAACCTCTTTCCTTTCTAGCGTATGCTCTCAAAAATTGAATCTCTTTCTTCGCTCTTAGATTTGACTATTTCACGCTCGTTATTGCTCCGGCGTTCATCAAACGGCTGTTCCCCTACTGTCGCCGACAAAGCACATTAAAGCTGCCCCTCACGTGCTCGAAAGGGAGTGAGGTAGAGGCAGAGGGGCCGCTGACCGCCCTCAACTGAGCTTCGGGTTCTGAAAGTTCTTCGAAGAAAGTATGAGCTTGATATCATTCCTAACAAAGAGAACCCGAATGAAAACAATGCAAAATCACCATAAGTCAGTAGTTTCTCCGACCCATTTAGAGTTTTTGGAGGTTTCAGATATTTTAAAATGAAATCCCCGGGAGCTTCAAAGGAGATGGAACTTTCAAAAAGCATTCTGTCTCCAGATAAGTTCAAAACGAATGCCCTGCGAAAAGTTTCTCACTCTACCCCTCCCCACTTCTCTTCTACTATCAAAATAGATGCGAAAGCATAATTTTTTTTTTCTATGGTTGGAGAAACTATTGCAAAAAAGAGATAGTGTCAATACAGACGAGCAATCTGTGGATCTAGTTTCGTCTGGTCCACAAGATACCAATACACCATCTCACTTGGAATATCTTACGTGAGATTAACTAATGACTGTTCATTTGACATCGCCAAGAATAAAAGTATAGTTAGCGTGTGGCGAGAAAGGGAAAAAAGGCCAGACCCAAAAGAAGAAACCGCCATTGGAGCAGAGCTTTTCGATTCCCCATTATCAAACACAACCATCTAATAAAATCTTCCCTAGAAGCTTACATAGAAACATGCGCTAACAAGAATGGAGTTAGCACAATTTAAAAACCAAGAGAAAAAGAAAATAATAAAACGACTATGTCAAATATTGCCAAACCATTTTCTATACACAACCAAATCATCGTCTAAAATCCCGTCCCCTACCCAGCACCGACCCCCTTCTTGGCCTTCTTCACCAGCAGCTTCACGCTCTTCGGCTTCTTCACCAGTTTCTTCTTCACCTTTGCGGCGGCAACCTTCTTCACAGCTTTCTTCCGGGGCGTCGCCTTTGTAGAAGTCTTCACTGCTTTTGCTGCGGGCTTCAACTTCAGCTTCTCGACTTCACACCCACCGCAGCTTTCGGCTTCATAGTTGCTTTGGGCTTGGTGGCAGCAACAGCGTTCGCCGGCTACGGCAGGAGAATGACCGCTTGACGAACGTCGGAGAAGCAACGAGCGCGAAGTAGCCAAATCTGAGAGGAAGAAAGAGATTCAAATTTTGAAAGCGTTTGCTGGAGAGGAAAGAGGTTTTCTTTTACCTCTTCCTCATAGAGGGAACGAAGGAAAGAGAATACGATAGAAATGATCGTGTGCAAAGCACGAGAGAGAGAGAGAGAGAGAGTAGGGGGCTAGTGTCGGCAGGCTATTGAGAGAGAAATGAAATTATTTTTGTGCATAAATTCGTTTGATTGCGAGCTCACCCCCCGCCTCCACACCTCCACGCGTCGCTTCCTGAGTGGTCGGAGACCACGCTGACTTGGCGGTCCGGGACCAGCCAATATTTTCTCCTCGGTCCAGGATCACTTGGAAGATCACATCACGCCCATGCAATCTCGTTCAACTCTGCTGCTATAGACATCAACTCTTGGCTCGAGGAGAGAGGCTCAATGTAATCAATGAACTCAGGCCCCAACAAGGAGCTTCCACCATTTGGTCCATTTTGACCCGAACAGCAACCATAGCCACATTGGTGAGGAATCAAAGGCTCCCCATGGGCATCTTCGAGAAAATGTTGGATGCCAAACTCTGCCCCAAGAGCCTGTGCTAGAGGTCCCCAGAGGGGCACCACAGTTGAAGCGCCAGAATTATTTCCAAGACCATCACTTGCAGGGTAATAAATCGACCCGTTAAACCGGTGGGTCGGATCAGGTTTTGGTTGGGTCATAAATGGTCCGACTTAAATCGACCAATTTAACCCGTTTATGATCCATTTATTATAGTGCAAAATTTTTTACTCATACCTGACCTAACCTATACTCGACCCATATTCGATCCATTTAATGAAACTTAAAAATGCTTTTATATATATTTAAAATGATATTGCTAACATAATTTTATACAACATAAATTTAATGGACAATTTTTATAATTTTTAAAATAATTATTTTTAAAAAATCGAATTTAATTATTTTTTATTTTAAAAAAATAATTTTTTAATTATTTTTATTTTTCAAGAATATAATTTTTAATTTTCTTTTTCTCTTTTTTTTTTCTTCTTCTTCTTCTTTGGCCGGCCGCCGGCCACGACGACAGCTGGTGACCAACCATAGGCAAGCCTCAAGCTCGCCCGGCTCGCCAACGCCGGCGAGCTCAAGGCTCGCTTTGCTTTGCCTGCTTGTTTTTCAAACTCACATTCCGATGATTCTTGATTGCATAACCTGTTCTGCCCGGTAGCATCTTTGAAATCAATTTCCATTTGTTCCCATGGATCTGATGAACCGTCAGGATGACTTGGTCCTCCTCGTCTGTAACAAGCAAAACATCAATGAACATCACGAGTATAAAAGACGTCAAAGCAAGATCTATACAAATATGGTAAACATGAATATAACAAGTACACTAGCGAAAGCATTAATCACTCATCATGTGGTAATTGAGGATAAGAACGCCTAAAGGGAGGCACTTAAAGGAACAATGAAGATGTCTACGAATCTTCAACCAACCTTAATTGGCAACCAACCTTACTTGCCAATTATAAAGTAGCACCGAAATAACATTGTATTTCCAAACAAGGAAAGAGGGTTTCCCCTATAGTTAATCCTAGAGCAGATAAAGGAGGCACCGTTGAGAAAGCTATGATGTAAATTTCTCAAAGAGTATGCTAGCATCTACAATCACAAACATTCTATTTGACCGAATATTATCAAACCACATTATTAAGTATTTTGTTCAATCTATAGAACAAGTCAATGGACTCAGCACGATCCATAATGTTTCTGATACTGGCCTAAATATACATGCGTCATGCATGTATCCATGTTTGGCTAAGCCTAAACACAATCGTATCCACAAAGCCTAAACATAGTGTTATCAATGCAAAAGAAAAAAGGAAGAAAAAAGAAGAAGAAGGAAACCCCCAAATTTCATTTAAAGTGGGAAAGAGCCACCAGAATTGCCAATGGATGCTCTCAAAAGCGAATTGTAATAATTTACAGATAGCTCTAGATGCAAATAACACAAGCAGGCTATCTAAAGAACCATTAGTATTAAAAATTGTCTCCAGCTGCCTTCAAGTCAAGGGTTGAATCAAGGAAAGAGCATGTTTTGACATTCCTATGTGGAAAGCACAAAACAACTCTTCTCAGACAAAATAGATGTTCAAATCAACACGAAAATAAACTAGGCATTTGCATTATACGGCAAGCAATTCTTTGTAAACATGCCAATATGAGCTATCCTTCAATGGTTACTATCACGCCTCAAGTCCTGAGCGCGTGCCCATCCCTACCTAGTCGATAATAATTTGCGACTTCCCAAGACGAGTCGCCGACCCTTTTCATTTTATTGCACATGCGGAAGCGAAAAGAAATCTCCTGACAGTAATCATCTCGGGATAGAAAAGCAGGACAACAACTTCATAAACAAACCATACTTTTATATATACACTGAGCCATGTACAAAATCTATGATCAAAAGACTACACAGACTGTCTTTCAAAAAAAAAAAAACGGTCCTAACTAACATATACTTCAAATCACCTCCTCTCGGCTCCAGGTCCTCCACTCAACGAGCTTGAAAATTTAAGCTCACAACGGGGTGAGATATAAATCTTAGCGAGTTCGCACGCTAAACCTCGATTAGGAGGGAAATACGCCCAGACGTCCTAACCACACAATCACGCATTGAACATAGAGGACTTACCTTGCAGTTCCACCCTGCAGGTCAGTACAATTCATATCACAGACAGCCATACACATATGGGTAATAATTAAGCTCTAACAATTGAAGCGTCACACTAAATTTTGTCCCATAATTCGACACATCAATTACACTCAACAAGCGTTCTAATTGGCAATTACTCCCACTCTAGGGCATGGCCTACTCAAAGTTTAGTGGTCTACTAGCGTAGACAGGCATCGTCTCACCCCATTGAGCACAGTTACGTCTTTCTCAGAGACGACTTTCCCAAAGGAGTATAGATCCAGAATCTATTGCGACCCAAATCCTACTAAGTGGGTATCCTATATAGGGTAATGTCCATCCGATACAGTTTAGAGACGAGTTCTCCTAATCAGCACATGACCATTCAATATCGGCCCAGTACACCGTGCATTACACTCAAATACCTCAATTAAAATAGTGATCCTGACATATTTTCTTCACATTAAAAATACCTAGTGAAAATAATCGTGTGTGAGTACACGGTCAAATTGGAACCAGAAAATTCATAACATTCTTTTCAAAATCCCACTGGTTCGTATAGTATATAAAACCATTTTCGGTGTTTAAAACTCGACACTTGGGATTTTCTGGATAAATATTGAAAATTCACAAATTTTAGAATAATTGATCAAATTTCCAATCAACACTCAATTTTCACAATTTAACACTCGATTGCAGAAAGTAACCACACCATTGCAATCAGCATGAAATTCCGGTCACCGGCTACCCCGGCCTAATTTCTGAAAAATATTTAATAATTAAATAATTACTGAAATTAATTAAATAAATTAATTAAATACTAAAAATGCTAACTTAGGCTAAATAATTCTAATCTAACCACCTATTGGACTAAATAAATTATTGTAACCATTCTAACTAAATAACAACATATACTAACCTAATTTACTAAAGTCTCTAACCACTTAATTGAATAATCTAACTAACCTAATTTACTAATTAAATTAATAATTAAACTAATTATACTTAAATAAATCTAAACACCCCTTAGACATCATTAACCTACTAAGAAGAGTTTAGAGTATAAAATTACTAGTTAATTGCGGAAACTGGTTCACCGCGACGACGGCAGCCGAAATCCTAATTTTCGGCAGCGTCGGCAAACTCTCGGGCCGGGCCTAAAACGGGCCCAACAAATCTCAGTCCAATCTGAGATTTGCTTTTGATTTGGATCAGGCCTGAAGCAGGCTGACTTCGCGGGCTTGGGCCTCAAAATTGCGGGCTTCTGATCTTGATGGGCTTCACGGGACTGGGCCGAAATCCAATGGGCTGTAGACTTCAAATGGGCTGCTGAAGGCACTCGCGGACTGGGCTGAAGAATTGCTGGACTTCACTGGCGGAGGCGTGCTGGCAGCGAGAGGATGGAGACTCGGTGGGCTGGGCTTCTCGGCTGAGGGAAAACCAGTGGAATTGGGGCCGTTCGATCGAAGCTGAAGACGCATGGATGAGCAAGCGTCGCTGGCGTCCAAGGAGCTGAAGGCGAGCTGGCCGCGTGGAGCTGAAGGCGGTCAGCTTCGGTGGTCTTCAACGCTGGTTTGTTGACCGTGAAGTGGCTGCAGTCTCGGTGGATGAAGGGACGCGCGGCAAGGGGAACACGAAGAAGTGGATATGGCAGCAGGCGGTTCGGTGGAAATGAAGTTCTCGGACGCGTGGGGAAATTGGGGTCGATCGACCCTTGCTGGCTGGCTTCGACAGAACAGAAGACACGAGAAGGGGATGCTGATCTTCGGTGCAGCTGCTTCGGACGGTTGGCTTCTGCTTCGGTCAACAATCTGGTTGGGGAAATTTATTTAGTTGACCAAGCTTGGAGAAGTGGCCTGCAGAGGAGAATCGATGGTGGAGGTGGGCGTGTGTGAGTGGGGGAAGCATGAGCTGCAGGTGAGGAATTGCGAAATGAGATGGGTGGAAGAAGATGACCGAACAACAGGGGGAAAAATGAAAAGGAGCTGCGAAGGGGAGAGGTCGGCGAGGAGTCGTGCAAGGAAAGCCAAGGTGGAGGGGCCCAAGGTCAAACATTTATCCCTTCCATTGATTACATGTCTCCCCTATTACTTTCCACCCAATTTTCCATCAAAATACTCCAAATTGAAGTTTCTTGCAAAGCTCCAAATTTCCATTTTTGGTCTTCAATTTTCTCACTCAATTCCCCAAATTGAGGTCCGATTTCGCTGAAGAAAAATCCCGAACAATTTTCAGTAAGTCCCCGATATCCAAAGGCTCGCTAGAAGTCCAAATTTTCTTTAATTTGGCCCATACGAATTTCTACTAATTTTCCGCAACGGCCGAATTGATTTTCCATAAAAATCTCGGAATCTCTAAAAATTTCTCGGAGAATGAGTCGACGTTCCTAAAATAGCTTGTGACACCACAGAACTTTAGATTTCTGAAATCGGGTTCAAATTCACATTTATTTTCATTCCGGCGCGCTTTTAGCGTAACCTAATCTACCGGGTAACTTTTATGAATTTTTGGTGCAATTGACCCGTGATCGATTTATCTCGAGTCACAATGTACATCTTCGACACATTGGCAACTCTCAATTGTCGTGAAAATTTCAAGGTTTCAATTACAGACACAGGGTACCCAAAACGTCAGAAAATCAAGTTAGTGCCAATCAATGAGAATTTTGCAATCAGATGGAATCACCCACACTTTGATCGCATATCTCAGTCGAATCGACTTATCTCTGATCTCTGATCGATTCTGACATTGTTGTAATGACCCTTGCAGACCAACACAGTCGAGCACTCAATTTTTGATCGAATTCTCAAATCCATTGCATTTAGATTCCTTAATTGCTTCCCCATATAGTTCACTTATCTCGTGAGTGATCAGCTTAAAGAATGGCACTATCGGTTCATCAGTGAAATGCTCGATTTATTTAATCGAAAATAAATTCTAAAAATTCAGGCTGTCGCAGTTACACACAAGAAGACAACACACAATGTGCCGTAACTTAACATGGATACTCATATCAAGGCTAGCTGGCTCCCACCTCAACTTGCCACTACTACTTACTTATTTGCAATAACATCTACACCCTTAGGTCGAATTGTAGGAAGTGAGTAATACATTATGACGTTTGACCATCCCACACCTTAAACACCCATTCGCCACTTTGTTTTGGCAGTTCCATCTATTATTTTATTGTGAAAGCGTATCTGATGACTACTCCGCAATGGCGATAGTCTCCATAACCACAAAACCATCTTGATGCCTCATCCAAATATAAAAGTCAAGTTACTAGAGTTTAGTACTAGCTATTCCAACTAAGGAAACCAAGCTTACTAGTTTGTCACATTCTTTAATAAAGTGGGATAGGGGACATGATTTCGGTAAACTAATGCATGAGCTGAGGCTCCAATGTCCCCCTGACCCTCCTAAATAGTAAGGTCATTAAACGGCTCATCGTAGTCAAAAGCAAGCAGAATCAGAGGCAGAACAGCACAATTAACACAAATACACTCAAACCCACTTTATTTTATAAGCACAATAGACAATGTGACCTCATCAAATGGCCTAAATCTGCGGCTTGATATATGCGACTAACAAATATAAGTTGTTGAAGAAGCAAAAGCATTATAGGAAGGCCTATGTAGAACGTTTGAGCCAAGGTACAGTTTAAATATAGAGTATGATTAGCCTCCAATAAGAGGCTTTGTGAGGCGTCAGTCAACAAAGCCAAAAGTTCCTTGTGCCGGAAAGGATTGAAGATGAAGATTCCAAATTACAAGATCTTCACATCTTGGGAAATGCTAATAACTCTTATCATCTAGAAGCACACCAAATGACTAGAACCACATTAACGAACCAAATAATTCTACCAAAATTACTCCTAGTGAATCACATATCTTTTTATATCAAAAGGATATACATAAAAATTCAGCCTCAGAGTCTTTAAGAAGATGTTTAAGATGAAAATAGAAATTATGTGATTTATTGCTAGAAACTTGTGGATTGGCAATTTTCAGGAACTTCGAATCTCGAGTCTGAGCTAATTTCCATATAAGACCACAGAAATATAAATGAATCGTAGAAAAAAGAATATGCTGCATTATAAAGCATGTCATTGAAATTTTATGTCCAATGACCCCCACTGGCTGAAACCAAAATCGTGCCTTCAAAGATGAGAACATGAACATTTCTTTTTAGAGTGGACGCTCCCATTCTAGATCTTTGATTTCCTCGGCTAATGCACTCCATTGACTAAACACAAAATCATGCCCGTTCTAAGGCACGGAAGATGTTTAGAGAAAGCGTCTAGAGCTTGAGCCAACATGTAGTTGCTTTTCGTGAATATACCCTTTTTGTTTCTTCGGTTTACATTCTACAATCATCCTTATGCACAAGCCACTCATGAGTCCTATAGGGTCTTTACTGAACCTATGTATAGCGAAATTCTTCCAACCAGCCTCCCTTGCTTTTCCTTCATCGTCTCGTGATCTTAGAGTAATGTACGGTAAATCCAAAAGTCAAGATCAGATAGGTCATTGCCAAAGTAGTTATGGTGACTCATCGTGCTTTTTAATTTGTTTACCAGTAATCGCTTGGCACCTCGAGTTGGCATATATTCTCGATGATATGTATTCTTTATCTTGTTACATCCTATGATATTCCAATTGCAATACAAGCACCTAAATTTCCCATCTTCACCTGAAAAGAAAGTTTTCCAATGATAGAACTAGTTTGCTCATTGCTTTGAAACATGCATCAATTTGGTACCTATAATGAGAACATTACTTGTATAAAATTTGGCACGATAAGGGAGGCTTCTTCATATTTCATAAAGAGAGGAGCTACAACATCAATAGGCTCTAATAACTTCATTTCAACAGCCAATATGCTAAGATATTTATGACATGCACACTACTGTGATAATTACTAATCAAAAACATTATCAACGTTTCTCTTCCATATATGAAGCATAGGTCTACAAAATATTTGTCCGCTAAACACAACAATGCCGTGCCATTGATATATATCAGAGGACAAGGGAGGCTTCTTCATATTTCGTAAAGAGAGGAGATACAGCATCAATAGGCTCTAATAACTTCATTTCAACAACCAATACGCTAAGATATTTATGACATGCACACCGCCGTTATAATTGCTAATCAAAACTATTATTAACGTTTCTCTTGCATATATGAAGGTAGTTGTACGTTAAACACAACGATGCCATGCCATCGATATATCTCACACGACCATGCGATTCTTATATACTTAGTGGGTGGGATTTTTGGTAACTAAGGGACACTAAGACGAATTGATCAGTTCACTAGGGCTTCAAGGGGATTATTAATTTTAAGATTGAGATTAAAGAATATTAGAGGACTTTGGCAAGAGCAAATAGAGATGAGTTATGCTTAACTTCTCAAGCTAGAGTTTTAGATTGAATCATTCACTTGCTTAGTTTGGTGCTAATGACTTGCTAACCCATAAGAATCCTCTGATTTTACTTGAAGTTAAGTTTGTTAGAGTTTTACTATGAGTTAACTGCGACATAAATCCATGAAATTGATTCTTTTATATGCCATTTGTAGTGATAGAGGAAACCCATTAGAGTGGACTTACAAATTGAGGGAGCAACTGGATGGCATTAAGGTCCTAAACATATGAAGAGGACAATATAATTTCTTTGCTTCTGCATAGGAAGGGAAACGAAGATGCAAGAAAAAATATACTCCACCAAGCCTAGCATGTTGGAAAGCTAGAGCCGGTACAGTAAGCTACAAAAAGTTATTCGAAGGATGCGACACGCACTGGAAGCAACTCCAGTAAAACCTGCACTCTTCGAGAAAATGGAAAGATAGACACATTGGAAGCAACTCCCATGAAACCAGAACTCTTCAAGGAAAATGAAAAGATACATTAGCGTAAGCTCCAGTTTCTCGTAACAAAGACGAAAAACCAAGAGACTATCACAAAATAGTCGTCCTTCAAGTTTGGGAGCTTATGAACTTCATTCTCCTGCAACATACCTTATTAGATGAGGATCATGAAATGGCATTCAAAATTAGTCTATAAAAAGAAGAGGATCGCAAAAATGGCTGCTTATTTTCACCAGATCTATATGCAATCCATCACAGTCGCAGTTAAAATACATGTTTTAAACTGTCAAACAGCATGCTGGTCCTTCCAAAAGTTTACCAAGGTATCAGATTTCAATTTCCACCGAGGAAAGCTTACTTTCTGACGTGCCTTCTAGGACTACCTATAATCAGGAGAAATTTGAAAGAGGCATACTGCAAAATGCACACGTACAGCTCAGCCAAAGCTTTAAGATATTCAACTATTCGACTTTTCAACTGAAACATGACGAAGAACACGTGACGATTCTCATTAGCTCAATCTCAAAATCTAACCGTTACAATCCATTAAGTAACTAGGAACGAATGCATTAAATGTACGTATTTCAAGTGTGCAAAGAGTCCTTTCGTTTATTGCTTTGCGCGGCTGAAGCAAAGTAAGTCATTCTCTTCCTTCTCGATGCACGTTTTTTTTTTTTTTTTTTTTTTTTTTTTTTTTTTTTTTTTTTTTAACGTTCACACGGCCAGGCTTTGTGCAGGTAGTGTAACTGCATTACATGCCGAAGAGAAAGAACAAACGAAGACTTCCTTTCTTTTCATTTATAATTCCGCGTGCTGATACCAAAGCATTTAGTTTTGAGTGCTTCGAGTTGGTATTTGTTGCTTCGCTTGTGCAACAGACAATGACTCTCGTCTTATTCACATGCTTAAATTCGACACATTTTTTACGAAAACAAACCATTTTTCTTCTTCAATGCTCTCATAAAAAGTGTTAGAATCTACGATTATATCATCTCGACCCTATAACTTACAAATGAAAAAAAAAAATCAAAAACAATACTTGAATTCTCCATCCATCAATTACAAGTTTATAGGCTAGAAGTTCTAAATTTGGTTCTACACACTAGTGAAAAATCATTCAAGATTTTGTAACAAATCATGCAACTACAAAAGCGGGACCGCTGATACCAATTTGTACACTTAATATAGGATTGATTCTGTAATCTCTTGAGAAACCGTTCTTCAGAAGTAGTTGAATCATTAAATGATAAATCTTAACTGTTAATTGAGAAATTCTTTTGTTTTTGCATGTCACAACATTTGCAGCCAAATTAGAATAATCTACACTTGGATTATAGGGATTTATGGTTGAGGGAGATTGGATGGACCTCACAAAAATGCCACTAGGAATAATCACTTGAATTATTTTTTTATCTCTTGAGTACCAAAAGTCGAGAGATTATATCAAATAAATTAAAAGTTCAGAGATCCCATTGCACATTGAACCAAAATTCATGACTATTTGTGTCATTTACCTTTATCCATTTTAACATGGGTTTTACAACATTTACAAGTGTCATTTAGTTGATGATCATCAGACGCCATTTGCTAAATGATACTAGGAAACGTCGTTGCTTACGTATGTAACCATATCTTGTAAAAGAGCTAAACTGCCTCAAACCCAACTTCTCTGGACCTAGAGTGGCTAAAATATGTCCATGACTTTTCTCGATGCATGTGATGCTCACCTAAACCTAGTATATATTACACGATTCTCTATGACAGATCCGACTTTTGAGCCCTATATTATAACTAGCATGAACAACTAGACGTGTTTTATAAACCCAACTTGGAAAGACCATACGAAGCAACGATATTAAAGCTTCTCTATACATCACAAGGAAACCTCCATCCATTCACGGACGAGCTACCCAAGAAACACAGTCCACAATGAACCAAAGAAACAACCACCGTCTGATCCTTTTCCCTCTACCATTCCAAGGCCACATAAACCCGATGCTCCAACTGGGTCGGATCCTCTACGCCCGAGGCTTCTCCATCACCATCCTCCACACCAACTTCAATGCCCCAGATCCGTCCTCCCATCCTCACTTCACCTTCCGATCCATCGGTGACAGCTTCGACCGATCGGAGGCCCCCCCATCGGACATCCCTGGCCTCCTCTTGCTCCTCAACACCCGGTGCGCGAGCCCCTTCGAGGAACGCCTGCAGGAAATGATGTCATCGCCGGGCGGTGATTCGGTGCCTGTCGCGTGCTTGATATCGGATTCGCTGTTCAGTTTTGCGTGTGATGTAGCTGAGAGGTTGAAGGTCCGTGCTTTGGTGTTGCCGGTCGGTGGCGCGACGTCGTTTTATGTTTATACTATACTTCCAGTTCTCAAGGAAAAAGGATATTTTACAATAGATGGTAAGCTTTTGGTGTTAGATGGTGTGAGTTAGTATATGCTTCTCTTTCTCGGTTCAAAAGATCTGATCATGCGTGTTTTGTGTTGAATGAACAGAAAAGTACAGTTTTCTCTTCATTGCCTTAGTTCTGAAATGAACGGCTTTTGCGAAAGGATTTGAGGGGTCAAACACGAATTCTTTAATCATGCTGTCATAAATTTTAGAGTACTAAGACCGATTTCCGTAACCCAATTTATCAAACGATGTGTTAAACCGTACTGATTAGCTATCATCTTAGCAAATCATTTTCGCATTGTTCGTCGCATAACCGTAACACCAGTGAGTTGATGTTCATGAGTATAAAAATTAGCTATATTCCACAATAGATCGCTATTTTAAGTTTCACAATAACTATTAATTGACCCGTTGAGATGTGAGGTACTTAATGTTGATGCTGTCTCTGTTCTTTTGGCCTAAATGTTTAATGCGTCTTATACCTAATACAACAGTTTAGTAAATTGCTTAAGAAACAAATCCGTGCAATATATGTGAATGCCAGTAATTTTCTGTATAAAATCACCTGGGCGGCTCTGAATGTCAAGATTTGTATATTGTTTACATCCTTCAACTCATAAACTATAGTTCCTTGCACATGCATCAGGTTCACAATCTGAAGAGGCAGTGACGGAGTATCCACCGTTACTAGTTCGAGACATCCCTGCGATCAAGTTGCAGAAACCTGAGATGGCGTTGCAATTATTTGATAACATGATTAGGGTAATCAAGAGCTCTGTCGGTGTCATCTTCAACACGTTCGAAGACCTAGAGCACCCTGCCCTCACGTCGGTCCGGGAAGTTTTGTCGGTCCCGGATTTTGTGATCGGTCCGTTCCACAAATGCTGCATGACATCTTCTTCGAGCAGCTTGTTAGCAGAGGACAGAAGCTGCATCTCCTGGCTAGATGAGCAGCCACTCAAGTCCGTGATCTACGTGAGCTTCGGGAGCGTCGTGGTCTTGAGCGAGTCAGAAATCCTGGAGATCGCACTAGGCCTAGCCGACTCTGAGCAGCCCTTTTTGTGGGTGGTCCGGCCAAGGTTGGTCTGCGATCCGGAGTGGCTACAGAAGTCGCCGAGCCACTTCCTTGAGGCGCTGGAAAGGAGAGGGAAGACAGTGAAATGGGCACCTCAAATGGAAGTGTTGGCTCATCCTGCTGTGGGAGCATTTTGGACCCATAGCGGTTGGAACTCGACTTTGGAAAGCATAAGTGAAGGAGTGCCAATGTTGTGCACGCCTCGTTTTTCTGATCAAGGAGTGAATGCGAGGTATGTGAGCGATGTTTGGAGGGTTGGAGTGCACTTGAATGGTGGGCTTAAGAGAGAGAATATTGCAAGGGCCATCAAGAGGCTGTTGCTGGGGAGAGAAGGAGAAGAATTAAGAGAGAGGGCATCGGTTTTGAAGGAGAAGGCCAGTGCGTGCTTGAGACCAAGTGGGTCTTCATACCGAGGTTTAGATGGACTAGTCAATCACATTTTGAGATTCGATTATGAAAACAGGTCGTCAGTTCTTGAAGGAAGTGTTAACCCCCTGTAGCTAGCATAGATTCAGTCGGTGCTTTCCTTTCGGTCCCATTCTTGGAAAGATGCTCCATGCACGATCAAGGATCACTTCGTATCCTCGTCTTTCGCCATAATGTAGACGATCTGCTAATAATTTTGCCGTGCATATTGCATTCTCAACCTATTTTGACCATTTTTTAATGCATTGAGTACTTATGGCCCCCTAAAAAAGAAAGAAAGAAGGCAATTAGGACTGTCTTTCTTGCATGGATGTGGAGGCCATGCCCGAATCTTGACGAACCTTAAGGCACGAATAAGAGCGGTGCTAGCACCACCGTCTCATGGTGTGATGATCAAAGAATGTTTCTGTCATGCCCCAAACCCCAAGCACGTGAACAACTCGTGACGGTTAATTAAATTGCGACATCCCAAGACGCATTGCCAACCCATTCTTTTTATCTTTTGATTAAACGCACACGAGAACAACTCAAATAACCAACACTGTCACGCCCCGAACCCTAAGCACGTGCCCATCCCTCTCTAGTCGATAATATTTTGCAACTTCCCAAGACGTGTTGCCGACTCTTTCTTTTTATTGCACATGCGGAAGCAAAAATAAATTCCCTAACAGTAATCATCTCGGGATAGAAAAGCAGGACAACAAGTTCACAAACAAAACACACATTTATATACACACTGAGTCATGTACAAGGTTTAGGACCAAAAGACTACAAAAACTGGCTTTCCAAAAAGAAGCAGCCCTAACCGACCTACACTTCAGATTGCCTCCTCTCAGCTCCAAGTCCTCCACTCAACGATCCTGAAAATTTAAGCCCACGACGAGGTGAGATTTAAATCTCAATGAGTTAGCACGCTAAATCCCAATTAGGAGAGAAATACGCCCCCAGAAGTGTCGTAATCACACAATCACGCATTTAGCATAGAAGACTTACCCCGTCTCAGTTCCATCCTACAGGTCAGTACAATCAAATACTCGATCAAACAATTCAATTCAATTCAACCATCAATTAGTCGATTCATTCAACTCCATGTCATTGATGTCATCTATGAACTCTGTCGATTTGAACACTGCTCACTTAAGCTGAAATAAATATATTCATATATCATTGCTCTCCAAAGCTGATGTCTAAAATTTGCTCACCGAAGCTGCTAGATCAATTATTGCTCACCAAAGCTGCTAATAACATTTGATCACCAAAGCTGCTAGATAATTATAATGCTCACCGAAGCTGATATCTGTAGTGCTCACCGAAGTTGCTATAGGTCTATATTGGTGTTAATGCTCTCCGAAGCTATTATAGATCTATATTGCTAACCTAAGCTGATTTGGTACTCAAAGACCACTTTCGGTGTCAACACCCGACACCCGGTATTTTCCAAATAAATACCAATATTTCACAACCATCACTCAATTTCACAAACATAACAATCAATTGAACAAACTAACTACACTGCTGCAATCAGTGCGAAATTCCGGTCATCGGCTGTTCCAACCTAATTTCCAAAAAATATTTAATAATTAAATAATTGCTGAAATTAATTAAATAAATCAATTTAAATTCTAAAAATACTAACCTAGGCCAAAATCACTAAATTAAAAACCAATACGGACCTGGAAAAATTCTCAAACCCTTCTAGATAAATAGCATATCCTATCTAGGCCTTGATTAATTTATTCTACCCACCTAACATGCACAATTAACTAATTAAATCACTAATTAAATTTAACTAATCACCTAATTCCTAATTAAATTAAATAAAACACCCCTTAGACGTCATTAGCTTACTAAGAATGATTTAGTGCATAAACTCACCGGTTTATTGCAGAAACCGGTTCACCACGACGATGGCGCGACGGCGGCCGAAATCCAAATTTTCGGCAACATCAGCAGAGCTCGAACCAGGCCTAGAACTGGCCCAATAAATCTCAGCCCAAGCTGAGGTTTATTCTTGAGTTGGACTAGACCAAAAACTGACATTGTGGGCTGGGCTTGTGGACTTTGCGGGCTGAACCAGAAAATTTCGTGGGCTGTTGAACCAGGCCCAAGACGCTGGGCTCACTTGATGGGCTGACTGCTGTACTGGGCTGCTGGAATTCTCGAAGATGTTGGGCCCGCTTCGTGAAGATCAACGGCGAAGGAGCAGCTACTTCGTGTGGCTTCGGTTCGGTGGACGATTGCTCGGTCTTCTTTGAAGATGGTTGACCGAACGTGGCAGCTTGGTGGAAGAGAAACAAATGAGGAAGCAGCTCCTGCTGGCGCTCGACGATGGAGTGGAGATGGACGGCTTGGACTTGTGGCTGCTAGCAGCAGAGAAACGAAGCGGAGAGAGAGAGGAAGCAGGCTGGTGTTGCTGGCATGAGAGGAGAGGGGTCAACGAGCGGGAGAGGAGTGGACTTTGGCCTTCGGTGGAGTTGCTGGGCTGCCGACTTCTCGATCGTGGGCTGACGGTGGAAGGAAGGAACAAGCTGAAGGGGATGCTGGCGTGAGGCCACGTGAGGATGTGGGCTGGCAAGCTCGCTCGGTGGAGAAGGCAGGTTGGCTTCGACGGAATTGAGGGAAAAGAAAAACAAGAACAGGCGGGCGGTGGAATTTGGGGCGTGCGGTCTTCGAACTCGAAGAGAACAGAACAAAATTTCTGGTGGAGAGAGAGACAGTCACGGACAGAGGTAAAGGAAGCTGGATTGCTTGTTCAAGAGGATTGAAAAAAGTCACAAGCTTATCCAATAAATTGAAAGCTTGGTCCCCCCTTGGCTAGTATAAATATCCTAATGTTCCCCCTAATTCTTTCTTGCTTGTAATTCCATGAATTAACAAATTCTAAAGCCAAAATTGCTGCCCCTTGTAAAGCTCCGAATTTCACTCCAATTCTCTTAAATTTCTTCACCAATTCCAAATCAAGGTCTAATTTTATAGAAGAAAAATCCCATATAATTTTCTGCAAGTCCCCAATACTCAAAGGCTCGGCTTGGAAGTCCAAATTTCCTTCAATTTGGCCCATATGAATTTCCGTTAATTTTCTGAATCGTCCGAAACGATTTTCCGTAAAAACCTCGGAATCTCCGAAAAATCTTCAAATGATGAGTCAATGTTCCTAAAATAGAGCGTAACTTGACAGAACTTTCAATTTCTGAAATCATGTTCAAATTCACGGTTAATTTCACTCCGAAGCGATTTTAGCGTGACCTAATCTATCGGATAGCTTTTAGGAATTTTTAGTGCAATTGACCCATGATCAATTTATCTCGAGTCACAACGTACATCTTTGACCCATTGGCGACTCTCAATTGTCGTGAAAGTCTCAAGGTTTCAAATACGAGCACCGGGTACCAAAACGATAGAAAAATTGGTCTAGTATCGATCAATAAATATTTTGCAATCAGGTGGAATCACCCACACTCTGATCACATATCTCAGTCGAATCGACCTATCTCTGGTCTCTGATCGATTTCTGATAGTGTCATAATGACCCTTGCAGACCAACACGGTCGAGCAGTCGATTTCTGGTCGAATTATCAAGTTCAATTGCATTTAGATTCTTTAATTGCTTCCCTAGATAGTCTAATTATCTCGTAAGTGATCAACTCGGAAAATAGCACCATCAGCGCGTCGACGAAAGACCCAATTTATTTAATTGAAAACAAATTCTGAAAATTCAGGCTGTCACAAACACCCAATCAATCATCACGGTAGAGATAATAAATCACAACAAACAATTTCCAAAAGTGACAATTTATTTATCAACTTGCTAACCTTAGGAGTTTAACATGTACAGGCTTACAACAAAAGGTAACTCATACACGACCTATGAGTAAAAAGATAGGACTTATGAGCAAAAATGGTCAGAAATGTCATAATTACTTAAATTTCACTAACGATAAGGCCAGCCAAAAAGTGTTACATCTCGCGCCCACCACAACTGCACTTAGCAGTTCTCCACACTACGGCCTTAAAAATATTTAACAATAACGGGGTGAGAAAAATCTCAGCGAGTCAACTTCCTAAATCTCTATTAGGAAGCTAATTCGCCTCGGGAACAACCTAAACACGCACCAAACACAAAACTTACCTCGTCCTGGCATACATATTAACACATCTCATATGACAATATTAGTGCAACACACATAAATAATAATCAGAACACAATCCATAATAGCCAAGTGCACCATCAAACATACGTGTTCCAATTATTACAACTCATCGAGCCACGGCCAACACAAAAGTTGACGGTCTTCCGACATGACCGGGTATCGTCCTACCTCATCGAGCATGGCATCATCTAAAACCCCTACCTAGATGACATTCCATAAAGGAGTATCGGTCCAACCTCAACAGCGACTTGACATCCGAACCCCCGCTAGACATTCGATAAAAATCAAGCATCGCCCTCAAACTCCCGTTGGGTGATGGGTTCGATTAAATAACCACTCAAGCACATCATCAATCAAGCCAATTCTTGTTGCCATTAAATAGCCAAGAACAAAATATTTCATTTTCGAATAATCACTTTGGTAATTTTCCACATTTAAAAATCCTAGTAAAATATTCGTACGTGGTCACGTATTTAAAATCAACTCGTCAAACTTTGCACACTTCTATTTTAAAATCACATTGTTTTATTTAGCACGTAAACTTCAGCGTTCAAACCTAACACCTCAAACTTTGTCATTTAATTGCCTATAAAACCTTCTTTTTGAATAATAAATGAAACTTATCATAAAGCAATCAATAACATGGCATCACACATGCAAACAATCGGAATTAAGCACAATCTCATCCGGAAAAACGGGCATAAAATTTTACTAAATGACTAATCCTTCATTAATAAAAGCTAATCATGATTGAGTAAGCTAATCAAGATTAATTATGCTAATTACGATTAATGAGGGTAATTACAATTCATTAAACTAAACTTGAATAATTAGCCTAACTATAATTAATTAAAAATTAATCAACATTAACTAAAATAATTACAATTAAATAAATAAATAACAATTAATTAATCTAATCGTAATTACTTAAACTAATTGCACCTAAATTTAATCTAAACCATCCTTAATGAAAATTAAGGCTAAACTAAAATTAACTAATACTAACCGTCATTAATATTAAACTAATCTATCCCTAAACGTAATTAACGCCCTAATTCATGATTAAGAGGTTAACTCACGGATTTCTGGCGACAGCTCACGGCGACGATGGTGCGACGGCGTTGAGAACTCAAGTCTCACGGCACCGACGTCAGCACAAACGGCGTGGCGAAGGCAGCGGCTTGGCACTCGAAGTTCACGGCCTCCTTGGAGATGGGGTGCTCAATGGTGAGGGATGGCTTGAGGCGACGAGGACGGCGGTGGTGGCTCAAGTGGACGTGCGGTGGCCAAATGGACGGCCCAACGGCGCCAAGGTCTTTTTAACGGAAGTAGCGGTGGTGGATGGGAATGAAGGTGGCAGCCACGAAAGGGAAAAAAATAAATAAATATGAAGAAGAAGATGATGATGAGGGTGGCGGTGGGATGATGAAGGTGCTGGCGTGAGAGGGTGATGATGGGATGAGAGGAAATGGGCGGTGGTGTGGTGGTGGTGGTGGTGAAGTGGCGGCAAGCAAGAGAAAGGAAGAAGAAGAAGTGGGGGAAGGAGGGAAGAAATGGAGAGGAAAGGAGAATGGAGGAGGAATCGGCAGAAGGGCGGGGGAGTGGACGCATGAGAGGGAGAGGGAGAGGGAGAGAGAGAGAGAGAGAAAAAAAGTAGAAAGGGGAAAAGAAAAAGGAAAGAATGATTTTTGTCCAAAATCCCTCTTCCTCAATTTCCTCTATGCCAAGTATTTTGTCTCCAAAATATCTTCTAAAATTTATTTTTTTCTTTTTAACAAAATTCTTGGCCCATAATTCACCATTTTGCCACGGGATCCAAATTTCCTTTTCTTGATCCCCGAATTTTCGTACAATAATTCATTTTTCAAAAATTTTGAATATGCCGATAATTCAACGAATGATAAGGCAACATCCAAAAATTAAATTTCGAAACCCTCGAAAATTCAATACCCGAAATCGAATTAAATTTCATGATTAAAAATCGATCGAATGTAATTTTAGTTCGACCTAATCTATCAGTTTATCGTTGTTTGATGTGAATATTATAATTATGCGGAATCACTGGCGAATTGACTATGTACTTCTGTCGAATTGATTTATATCCGTTCGCTAATTCACTTATAAAAATGTAATATTAACCATTGTTGATTCTTATGATCGAGCGATTGATTTTTTATCAAATTCTCTAGTTCTTCGCATTTTAACTATTTACGGCATTACCTAATAGATTAGTTAACTCATGAGTAATCGTTCGAGTAAAGAACTATAAATACATGAAATAATTATTTTATATATTTCAAAATAAAAATAAAATTTCGGGACGTCACAATTTTCCTTTTCAAATACAAATACTAGGAAGTTTTCAAGCAAGACACAAGTCTTCCTCTCTCTCATCCAAGATGTGTGGCTGAGGATTGACCGTCCATTTTCCATGCTAAGGGTACGGTTAGCTAAGCATATTCCGATAGAATATTCGAACTCCCTCACTCCATAGCACATTGTATCAATCCCCGTTTCTTTGCGTTACCAACCTCGAATCGAATTAAATCAAAAGCTACAAGATTTCAAGTGTTCAGTCTGTGACTGTGTGACCCAACACAAGCTCAATCCGAAATGAACCAAAGAAACAACCGCCGTCTCGTCCTCTTCCCTTTGCCACTTCAGGGCCACATCAACCCAATGCTCCAACTGGCTCAGATCCTCCATGACCGAGGCTTCTCTATCACCATCCTGCACACTGACCTGAACTCTCCTGATCCATCCTCGCACCCCCACTTCGCCTTTCGCTCCATCGGCGATGGCCTCGGCCAATTGGAGGCCTCAACGTTGGACATCCTCCGCTTGATCACGCTCCTCGATGCCAGGTGCGCTGCTCCCTTCGAGGAACGCTTGAGAGAAGAAATGTCGTCCCGGGATGCGCCAGTCACGTGCTTGATAGCAGACGCGATGTTCGGTTTCGCCCGGGACGTGGCAGAGAGGGCAGGAGTGCGGAGGATGGTGTTGCGGACCGTTGGCGCGACAGCGCTCCGTGTTATCGCCGGATTGCGGTTGCTCAGGGAAAGAGGGTACCTCCCAATAGAAGGTATGACATTTTTCTCATCTCTAGGATTGATGCTTTGAGCTTCTATTTCCTGACACATTCTGGGCATTGGGTAGATGCCATATCTGGATGGTAGCGTGACTCCGTGTGTTAGCTTTAGCGTCTGGTTCGCAAAGCACAAAGGTTAAGTGATAAAGATGCATCAGAGTACACCGTTTCTTAACAGAGTAGCTCTCTGGTTGATTGTAATGTGCGAGTTATGAAAATCGCGTTCTCTCATTAGCAGCACTATGCCACCGAACTGATAATGACAGTTTCTTTCTGGCTCTCTGCATATCAGAATCTCGGCTCGAAGATCCCGTGCCGGAGTTTCCGCCCTTACGAGTGAAGGACCTTCCACGCATCAAAACCCGGGAGCCTGAACTGCTCGACCGGATTCTAAACGACATGATTGAGGGAATCAGGGACTCTTCAGGACTCATCCTGAACACATTTGAAGATCTCGAGCAGCCCGCTCTTTTTTTACTCCGCCAAGAAGATCCAATCGCAGTTTTCCCAATTGGCCCATTACACAAATGCGGTCCATCTTCATCGGGAAGTCTCTTGGCGGAAGACCGGAGTTGCATTTCCTGGCTGGACAAGCAAGCCCCTAACTCAGTGGTCTATGTGAGCTTTGGGAGCATCGCCTCTGTGAACGAGTCGGAATTTTCCGAAATAGCTTTAGGTTTAGCCGATAGCCAGCAGCCATTCTTGTGGGTGGTTCGACCCGGGTCAGTGAGCGGCTCGGAACTCCTAGAGAATTTGCCCGGTTGCTTTCTGGAGGCATTAGAGGAGAGGGGGAAGATTGTGAAATGGGCGCCTCAACATGAAGTGCTGGCTCATCGGGCTGTCGGAGCGTTTTGGACTCACAATGGGTGGAACTCCACTCTTGAGAGCATTTCGGAAGGGGTTCCGATGATATGCATGCCCTGTTTCTCGGACCAAAATGTCAATGCAAGATTTGTGAGTGATGTTTGGAGAGTGGGAGTGCACTTGAACAACGGGCTGGAGAGAAGGAAGATTGCAGAGGCTATTCGGAAGCTGTTGGTGGAGAAAGAAGGAGAAGAGGTAAGAGAGAGGGCAGCACAATTCAAGGAGAAGGCAAATAGTTGTCTGATGCAAGGAGGGTCGTCGTTCCAATCCCTAGATGCATTGGCCAATCATATCTTATCGTTCGAACTAACGAATCATCAGCATAAACCACAGCTGCGATCTTAGTTGATGTCCTTTTCTTTGAAGAAATTCTTATTCTTGTCTAGGCACGGGCACGGGTTGGGTAATGCCGCCTGAATTTCCATGATGGACATTCCGACTTGTTTATCAGCTCTAGTGGTTGTCACTACTCTGGTTTAAGCTTTTGGTTTTGTTTTCGTCATATGTGCACATTCAGTCCCCAGAAATGAATTATTCTGTTTCACAAGTACTTCCCAGTTACCGGCATCCAAAACATGAGCCGGATGCTTATTAATCAACCAATTTAAGTTCCCACTGGCATGGTTTGATGACTTCTCCTTTGCCTTAGGGCTCATGGGACTGGTTCATCAGTCCCTGACTGGCAACCAAACAAGTTTCTGAATGTACGAAAAGGTCTGGAAAATGCGTGTAAGAAGCACGGTCTTCATATTCATGAATTGCGCCCATGCTTCCCTAGAACTAATCAAACGGTCATATAATAAGGAAAAAGATCGGCATTACATCGTGCACCATCTCACATCCTGCATTGCCTGACGATTGATGAACTATTGTCCTTCTTCGAAACTATGTTTTGATTTGGATTTGCTTGTACTCTATTTGTAGCCCCCTATAAATCACATGACAAAAAGCTAAAACAATCAAAAATGCAGAAGGAGCGGAAGGGGAGGATAGAGATTGATACGGTCGGACTAATCCAACAGATAGATTATTTCACGCGTATGGTGAGGCATCAAGTACCGAAGTTGGCCAAAAGGAGGAGATTATCTCCACATACCAGGTAGAAGATATTCTCAAAAAGTGTAGCAAAATCGCATCATGAGATTTCTTTCTTCTTCTCTTCTTTATTTAACGCTACTCAGCCGTCGGATCTTTGTACGTCAGATTTTCAAGCTGTCACCAATGAAACAGCATTACTATACAATAGAGTATGAACTTCATCAGTCAAGAAAACTTGCAATTTGAAAAGTTGCCAATTTGCCCCCACAAATCGAAGCGAAAAAGATTGCATGCTGCAATTTAAACATTATGTAGACATAAATAGCGAATCAGGGACAATAGATGGACGGTAAAAAAAGAATCCAATACAACATAATCAATAATGATCCAATGGAACGTCAAATTATTGCTGTCAATTCTCAGGCGGGCAAAACACATGGAGTCATCGACTCCATTGTCAGGCGATGTCCCGTTCAGAATGTTAAAAGGAAAGAAAGAAAGAAGTGATGCATTTAACAAAAATTCAGCTTGAGCTGGCACCGCAAAATCCGGCTCCGCAACCGATATATTACTGCTTCACACCCTTCAATTTGCCACACGGATCATTCTTATTCTCGCTTGGACGGGTCGGCTGCCGCATCTCCATGCTTGGCATCCCAGTACTGACATCAGCCGGAAGATCACTTGGTCCAGGATCACATGGAAGATCACATCGCGCCCATGCAATCTCGTTTAACTCTGCTGCTATAGACATCAGCTCTTGGCTCGAGGAGGGAGGCTCAATGTAATCAATGAACTCAGGCCCCAACAAGGAGCTTCCACCATTTGGTCCATTTTGACCCGAACAGCAACCGTAGCCACATTAGTGAGGAATCAAGGCTCCCCATGGGCATCTTCGAGAAAATGTTGGATGCCAAACTCTGCCCCAAGATTCTGTGCTAGAGGTCCCCGGAGGGGGACCACAGTCGAAGCGCCAGAATTATTTCCAGGACCACCACTTGCAAGGTAATAAATAGACCCGTTAAATAGGTGGATTAGGTGGGTCGGGTCAAGTTTGAGTTGGGTAATAAATGATCCGACTTAAATCGACCCATTTAACCTATTTATGACCCATTTATTACAGTGTAAAATTTTTGACCCATACTCAACCCGACCTATACTCGACTCATATCCGATCCATTTAACAAAACCTAAAAAAGCTTATATATACACACATTTTAAAAATGATATTGCTAACATGGTTTTATACAACACAAATTTAATGGAAATTTTTTTATAATTTTTAAAATAATTATTTAAAAAAATCAAAGTTAATTATTTTTATATTTTTTAAAAATTATTTTTTAATTATTTTTATTTTTTAAGAATATAATTTTTAATTTTATTTTTCTCTTTTCTTTTTTTTTTTTTTTCTTCTTCTTCTTCTTTGGCCGGCCGCCGGCCACGACAACAGCCGGCAACCGGCCATGGGCGAGCTCACACCTCGAGCTCACCCGGCTCACCGACTCCAGCGAGCTCAAGGCTCACTTTGCTCTGCCTGCTTGTTTTTCAAACTCACATTCTAGTAATTCTTGATTGCATAACCTGTTCTGCCTGATAGCATCTTTGAAATCAATTTCAATTTGTTCTCATGGATTTGATGAATTGTCAGGATGACTTGGTCCTCCTCGTCTGTAACAAGCAAAACATCAATGAACATCACGAGTATAAAAGACGTCAAAGCAAGATCTATACAAATATAGTAAACATGAATATAACAAGTACACTAGCGAAAGCATTAATCACCCATCTTGTGGAAATTGAGGATAAGAACGTCTGAAGGGAGGCACTTAAAGGAACAATGAAGATGTCTATGAATTTTCAACCAACCTTATTTGCCAATTATAAAGTGGCACTAAAATAACATTGTATTTCCAAACAAGGAAATAGGGTTTTCCTTATAGTTAATCCTAGAGCAGATAAAGGAGGCACCGCTGAGAAAGGTATGACGTAAATTTCTCGAAGAGTATGCTGGCATCTACAATCACAAATATTCTATTTGACCAAATATTATCAAACCAAATAATTAAGTATTTTGTTCAATCTATAGAACAAGTCAATGGACTCAGCACGTTCCATAATGTTTCTGATACTGGCCTAAATATACATGCGTCATGCATGTATCCATGTTTGGTTAAGCCTAAACACAATCATATCCAGAAAGTCTAAACATAGTGTTATCAACGCAAAAGAAAAAAGGAAGAAAAAAGAAGAAGAAGGAAACCCCCAAATTTCATTTAAAGTGGGAAAGAGCCACCAGAATTGCCAATGGATGCTCTCAAAACAAATTGTTGGAATGCGGAAGACGACTTATCTGATTCCAATGCGCAAACAACAATTAACCCCGGAAGCAACGTTGAATTGCGGATGAAACACGAACAAAACTATCTCACGTTGGTCTAAAAGCAATCCGAGGAAAGCACTCAATTTCCACAAAGTAAATGCCTATTGTTCTTGCAAAGAAGAAATGGAATGCCGGGGAGAGAAAAGGAGCGTACGTTCTCTCTAAGTGTACCTTCTACCAACAACCATTAACGGTTGTCTTCAAGAGGCTTTTATACATCTCCCTTCATACCCTTTCAATGGTGTATTTCCATCGTAGCGTATCAAGGTGAAACAGTGCGTTCCAATCGCACCCCATCATGGACATAATAATAATAAAATACTATATCTCCCACTCGGACATGATAGGCTTGATAGCGCTCTATCAAGAATGTAAGGCATTCAACATTCATCAACTTTACAAAACAATTCCTACTGTCTAGTAAACCGTGCGATCAGTGAGTACACCTGTACTTAGGAGCTCAAATTATGCACCTGTTAGGGATGACATAATAGCTACAACCTCGAAAAAAATAAACAATCAATGTTTCACGATGCCCCAGACATATTTTGTTACATCACTCCAAGTTTACCTATCCCTTAAAGGCTATACTTGACTATTCTCAAAATATCATATATTTACAATTATATTCGCAACCACATAAGGCGATATAATTGGTCGACCAATAAATACATGTGATAGATGTAAAACAACAATAGTCTTCCTTCACACTCATATCTCTCTCCATTTCAGAATAACTGCTTTCCTAGACATATCTCATAAGGCCATATCTATTCATGACCGCTAGTAACATGCTAAAGTAGTAACATTGATCTTTTACTTTGAGAACATAGTCAGAAATAATATAGAGTACAAAAATGAAGTAAATTATAAATTACCTTAAGGGCTCACATGATGAGTAAATAGGGATAATTTTACTCACCCTTCCCTTATCGGTCATACAATGCACATATAGTATGAATTACATGCTATAGTGCTTTTCTCTTTCTATAAGAGCGTATGTCATTTATTAAATATATCCACTATACGGATTTTAGCATAAACATAGTCACGTGCCTCTCATGTATTCATGTTTAACTCGAGTGTTATATCAGCTCGCTTTCTATAGCGCCCAATTAAGTACTCGCATCCGACATCGTACAAACATACATGATTGTAGGACTATCATGTTCAGTCTTATTGTAAACAAATCATAGACCTCATCTTGACTCCAATCAAGACGACATATTTTATGTACTAAACTTGCTCTTTAGCATTTATTTGTACATAACGTCTCATCTCAACGTGCTAACTATAGAACTTGAAGCAATTGCTCTCATTTGAGTGAGCCAATCATTGCCTGCTAACATGCTTTCAATAATATATGTGTGTAATGCTAGTCTCATACTGTATTCGTACTTATTAATAAAACACCAAGTCACTAATAAACAAACAAATACAATATATATGTTCACAAATACATAAACCAATGATCCTCTACAATAACACAAATCACATTCTACGCAATCCTAGTGACATCATATGGGTCAAGAATATGTCTATAGGAACAGCCTTCATAAATGGATCGGCAACCATTCTATTAGTTGAAACATATTGTAGGATTACTTCTTTCTATGCTATTATATCTCTTATGAAGTTATTCTTTATGTCAATGTGCTTTGTCCTTCCATGATACTTAGGATCCTTCACATAGACAATGGTTGCTTAACTATCGCAATAAACTATCACCGATCTTGGAATGTCAGTGATAGTGGCTAAATTTTCTAAAAAAACGTTTTAGCCATATTGCTTCTTGCACTGCGGCAGAGCATGCAATAAATTCTGCCTCCATCTTAGATAAGATCGTGCATGTCTGTTTCTTGCTATTCCAATAAATCGCATCTCCACTGAGCAAGAACGCATATCCAGAAATCGATTTACGCTCATCCAGGTCTCCACCCCAATCAACATCTGAATAGCTCAAAAAGCGTAAATCATTCCCTTGGTAACAAAGTCGATAGTTCATGGTGCCCTTCAAGTATCTCAAGATTCTTTTCACTGCTTTCCAGTGTGCTTGACTAGGATTTGATTGATATTGGCTCACTAATCCCACGGCATAACATATATCGGGTCTAGTACACATCATAACATACATCAAACTTTTGACCGCACTAGCATAAGGAACAGTTTCCATCACTTTAATTTCTTCTAGAGTCTTAAGACACATCTCAGTACTTAGGCATTCACCTTACATGACAGGGATATCAATGGGATTATAATACTGCATATTGAAAAGCTCAAGAATCTTCATTATATAAGACTCTTGTGATAAAGTAAGGAGTTTTCTTAATGGATTTCTTTCGATTTTAAATCCTAATATATAAGCAGCTTCTCCCATGTCCTTCATTTCAAAATTGGAGGACAAGCATTCTTTTATAATGATAACCAAAACCTTGTCATTTCCAATCAATAGAATATTGTCCACATAAAGTGATAAAATCACAAATTTATTTTCAGACCGCTTGACATATACACAATGATCTTCTTCGATCATCGTGAAACCAAAAGTGGTTATGGCTTAATAAAAACGAAGATATCACTGTCTAGATGATTTGCTTAAGGTCATATATTGAGCGATTAAGCTTGCATACTTTATTCTCTTAACCTTTAGTTATGAAACCTATTGGCTGTTTCATATAGATTTCCTCATCTAATTCTCCATTAAGAAATACCGTATTTACATCCATTTGATATAATTCAATGTCCAAATGTACAACAATGGCTAGAATAATGCGTATTGAGGCAAATCTTACAACTGGCGAAAATGTTTCCTCATAGTTTATACTCTCTTGTTGAGTATAACATTTCGCCACAAAGTGAGCCTTATATTTTTCAATGGATCCATCCGCCCTTCGCTTAATCTTAAAGACCCATTTATTTCAAATGGCCTTACGGTTGGGTGATAGATCAACCAAATCCCAAACATGATTTACCCTCATTGACTCCATTTCATCTTCCAAAGCTTTTCTCCATTCTTCCTTATTAGAGGATGAGAGAGCCTCTTGAACAGTCTTTGGCTTGGCATTGTCTTTTTAAGCAATCATAAATGATTCCCCTTCAATCTCAAAATGACGACAGGGAATACTTTTACGATTACTTTTACACAATTGAATTTCTCTTGAATTCAATTCGTCAGGCGATGCAACACTTCCACTAGGTCTTACATGTTGAGGTAAATCTTCATTTCCCTCTACAACATCAGTTTGTGTGTTATTAGGATCTTTCATCTCATATAATTGGAAATCCTTATCAATCTAACATCTACTAGGAAAATCGTTCTCCAAAAAGGTGACATCCCATGACTCCATTTCGGTCACACTTCCATCAGTTTGTTCACCTATGAACACATACCATTTAATGTGTTCAGAATATATTATAAAGATACATTTCTTCCCTCTAGAACCTAATTTGTCATATTTATGGGAAGAATCATGAACATAAGCTGCACATCCCCATGGACATAGATTATTCAACTCTAGTTTCCTACCAGTCCATAATTCATAAGAGGTGGAAGTGATCAATTTTGAGGGCACTCGATTAAGTACATAGGTAGCAGTTAATAACGCATCTCCCCAATAGAAGATAGGTAAATTTGTTAGCGCTATCATAGACCTAACCATTTCCAATAGAGTTCTATTCTTTCTCTCGGTCACCCCATTTTGTTGTGGAGTATCAGGAAAAGTCAATTGTCGTACAATCCCTTTTCATCACAAAGAGTTTTGAATTGTTCCGATAAATACTCACATCCGCGATCGATTCTCAATGCCTTTATTGTTTGATTCAACTTATTCTCTACCATCACTATATATCGTCTAAGGCAGTCTAATGCTCCTAACTTATGAGAGACTAGAAAGACATAACCGAAACGCTTGAAGTCATCTATGAAAGTGATAAAATATGAGGCTCCATGCCTCACCCTCACATTGAAAAGACCACAAATGTCATAATGTATAAGTTGCAATGAAAATTCGACTCTAATTCCTTTACCGAATGGTTTTCTAGTTACTTTTCCCGCTAGATTATGTTCATATACGGGTAGATCAACATTAGTGAGTGACCCTAAAAAGGCATTTTCTAGCTAATCTTTGCGTTCTTTACAACCCAATGTGACCTAATCTAGCATGCCAAGTACTTGCATCAATCTCAACATTATTAGCAGATGTAATTAAAGAAAAACAACCATCAACATTAATATTGTACTGATCATAGTCAATGTCTAACATCATAAAACCATTCGATATATGATATGAACCATAATAAATTGTTCCATACAAAATGTCAATACAATCACCATGGAAATTCAATACATAACCTAAGCTAAGAAGAACAGCTACAGAGACCAAATTTCGTCGAATATCTGGAGCATAAAGGACATCATATAGGAATAGGTTTCGACCACCACGTAAAATTAATTTGCATGTGCCGATACCCCTCACTTCAGTTCTTGAGTTATTCCCAATATATATCCATCTTCTTCTAAGCTGAATCCAACGATACTCCACAAATGCTTCTTGGTCTCTAGCTACGTGGTCTATTGCTCTTGAGTCTATAATTCACATTGGATGAGATTCAGCAAGTATTACAGTGCTAGAAACAAAAGCATTACTTAAAGTAATAGAGTAATATGGTATCTTTTTCGACTCAGTGCATTCACAAGCAAAGTGACCCATCTTGCTACAATTATAGCACTTCATCTTGGTCTTGTCCTTCTTCACATCACGTTTCTTGCATTGGAAGGTCTTAGCCATCTTAGATGCTTGATCAGTCTTCTTCCCTTTGTTGTTGAATTGAGAATTCCTTTTGCGCTTGAAGGCCAAAACTTTGTGCGAACTCGATTCAGCAACATAAACATGGGTGGAGGATTTTGCAACTTCTAGGCGCTCATCCTCTAATTCCAAATGACACGCTATATCATCAAAAGTGACAATTTTCTTATTATGCATCATATTGATTTTCATATGTTCCTAATTATTAGGAAGAGACCTTATAACAGCTTAAACTTGTCGTTCATCAGTAAGGGAGTGACTTGCCGACTTCAACTCACGAATTGTGTTTGACATCTCTCGAAGATGCTGCCTTATCGTTACATTTGGGTGCTTTCGGAATGTATCAAACTTAATAGTGAGTCTCCTCAGCTTAATAGCAAATGTACCTCCAAACTTATCTTTCAAGGCAACTCACATAGCTTAAGTTTTATCATAACTTTCAAATTCACACATGAAATCATCTTGTATACAGCTCAGCAACGTTATGCAAGCAATACTCAGGTTCATCCATGGTGTGGTTGAGGGTTTCCAAAACCTCTTGCTCCTCAATGATGTACTGAACCTTTCGGTGCCAAATATCATAATTGTCACCGTTTACCTTCTCACCCTTATTGAAGTTAGCCACAATGGTCTTGGATGCCAAAACCATAATCAATTGCTATAATACATTGACATAATAAACTCAGAATCAATACTAGCACATTTTTTTAGAGTAACACACATATTTAATTTGTAACAAAAACAAACTAAATTAATGATAATTCAACAAAAGACACAGAAGCAAAAGTTCACTATATTCCCAATTAACTTCTATGTACGATTGTTCTATTATCATTAATTAGTTTAATTTGCGCAAATTTTAAGTTCTAGGTGAGAACTCCTTCGAATTCTACCAACCTACGAACTCCCACTTGGAAAAATAATTATATGACCTCATGTAATATCTATATTTTTCCATTAACACAAAAGCATAGCATGATTTGAACTAATGTACAAAAAAGAAAAAAAAACAATCATGTTGCAACTACAATCTAAACCGCAATTCAACATGCAATGGAAAAACAATGATTTCCTACCATTGTTCGAATTTTCTTGAAACTAGAAAACTGCAAGTATATTAAACTATATACATGCTACCATCGAATCAAGCTCTACTCAGCATATGTGATATTATTTTCATAAAGTCCAGCTACTATATTTCCTAAAACTTAAGAAAATACAAGCTAAAAAATGAATAAACTATGCATTTGTACCTTAAAATACGCGCACACTGGGTTCCGTACACAATTTTATACATTTATAAAATTCAAATATTAAAAATAAATATAACACAATGTAGGGGACACTCATACGAACCAAATGCTGATGACCACGCTCCAATCGGAGCTCCCATGCCCCCACACGTGCCACCTGAGTGCATGACGCATGTGGCGCACGTGCTAGCAAGCCAAATGGCTCCTGGCCGATCCGACCGGTCCGACCCATTGACCGATCAACGGTCAGGTCGGTTCTGGATCGAGTCACAGGTCAGCCTCAGGTCAGGTCGCGGATTGAGTCGCTGACCGGCGACCGCCAGCAGTGACATCTTTGATGACGTTAACAAGCACCGTTTTGCCGACGTAGCTCACACGCCTGACATCACAGCGACGTCATCACATGCCAACTTTCCCAGCACTTCGGGCGTGTGAGGCCCACGCATAGTGGCTTCTGTTCACGTGTGTGGGCGCATCCGGCATCTTCCGGCAACATTCGACCCACCATTGGACTCGTCTCGACAAGTACTTTCACCTTGTTTATTTAAAAACTAATTTTGGCCGAAAAAATATTCCGAAAAATGGCTAAATCCGTACGAGTGTGCGCAACCCCGAACCCATTCTTCGATTCAATTCGATTTGGAGGATTCAGATTGTAATTCCGAGTGATAAACATAAAAAACAATGTAGAATTAAATCTCTTGATCTCGATATCATGTGGTAAATGAGCAAATTCGATGAAAACAAGGCAGAAATCACGACCGGGCTCTAATACCAATGTTGGAATTCAAGTCAGTGGAAGACGACTTACCTAATACCAATGCGCAAACAACAATTAACCCCAGAACGAACGTTGAATTGCAAATGAAATACAAACAAAACTATCTCACGTTGGTCTGAATGCAATCACGAGGAAAACACTCGATTTTCACGGCATAAATGCCTATTGTTCTTGCAAAGAAGAAATGGAATGCCGGGGAGAAAAAAGAAACGTAAGTTCTCTCTAAGCGTACGTTCTGCCAACAACCATCAACAGTTGTCTTTAGGAGGCTTTTATACATTTCCCTTCATACCCTTTCAATGGTATCTTTCCATCGTAGCGTATCAAGGTGAAATAGTGCGTTTCAATCGCACCCCATCATGAATGTAATAATAATAAAATACTACACAAATTGTATTAATTTACAGATAGCTCTAGATGCAAATAACACAAGTAGGCTATCTAAAGAACCATTAGCACTAAAAATTGTCTCCAGCTGCCTTCAAGTTAGGGGTTGAATCAAGGAAAGGGCATGTTTTGACATCCCTTATGTGGAAAGCACAAAACAACTCTTTTCAGACAAAATAGATGTTCAAATCAATACGAGAATAAACTGGGCATTTGCAGCATACGGCAAGCAATTCTCTGTAAACATGCCAATATGATCATGGGCATTTACATGGTGAACTATCCTTCAATGGTTACACACAAGAAGACAACACACAATGTGCCATAACTTAACATGGATACTCATATCAGGGCTAGCTGGCTCCCACCTCAATGCGCCACTACTACTTACTTATTTGCGATAACATCTACACCCTTAGGTCGGATTGTAGGAAGTGAGTAATGCATTATGACATTTGACCATCCCACGCCTTAAACACCCATTCGCCACTTTGTTTTGGCAGTTCCATCTATTATTTTATTGTGAAAGAGCATCTGATGACTACTCCACAATGACAATAGTCTCCATAACCACAAAATCATCTTGATGCCTCATCCAAATATAAAAGTCAAGTTACTAGAGTTTAGTACTAGCTATTCCAACTAAGGAAACCAAGCTTACTAGTTTGTCGCATTTTTAATAAAGTGGGATAGGGGACATGATTTCGGTAAACCAATACATGAGCTGAGGGTCCAATGTCCCCCTGACCCTCCTAAATAGTCAGGTCATTAAATGGCTCATCGTAGTCAAAAGCAAGCAGAATCAGAGGCAGAACAGCACAATTAACACAAATACACTCAAACCCACTTTCCTTTATAAGCACAATAGACAATGTGACCTCATCAAATGGCCTAAATCTGCGGCTTGATATATGCCGAACTTTTGACTAACAAATATAAGTTGTTGAAGAAGCAAAAGCATTATAGGAAGGCCTATATAGAACGTTTGAGCCAAGGTACTGTTTAAATATAGAGTATGATGAGCCTCCAATAAGAGGCTTTGTGAGGCGTCAGTCGACAAAGCCAAAAGTTCCTTGTGCCGGAAAGGATTGCAGATGAAGATTCCAAATTACAAGATCTTCACATCTTGGGAAATGCTAATAACTCTTATCATCTAGAAGCACACCAAATGACTAGAACACATTAACGAACTAGATAATTCTACCAAAATTACTCCTAGTGAATCACATATCTTTTTATATCAAAAGGATATACATAAAAATTCATCCTTAGAGTCTTTAAGAAGTTGTTAAAGATGAAAATAGAAATTATGCGATTTATTGCTAGAAACTTGTGGGTTGGCAATTTTTCAGGAACTTCGAATCTCGAGTCATGAGTCGATTTCCATATAAGACCACAGAAATATAAATGAATCGTAGAAAAAAGAATATGCTGCATTATAAAGCATGTCATTGAATTTTTATGTCCAATGCCCCCCCCGCCCCCTCCCTCATTGGCTGAAACCAAAATCGTGCCTTTAAAGATGAGAACATGAACATTTCCTCTTAGAGTGGACGCTCCCATTCTAGATCTTTGATTTCCTTGGCTAATGCACTCCATTGGCTAAAAACAAATTCATGCCCGTTCTAAGGCACGGAAGATGTTTAGGGAAAGCGTCTATAGCTTGGAATGCATTACATCAGCCAACATGTAGATGCTTTTCATGAATATAACCTTTTTGTTTCTTCGGTTTACATTCTTCAATCATCCTTGTGCACAAGCCATTCATGAGTCCTATGGGGTCTTTACTGAAACTATGTATAGCAAAATTCTTCCAACCAGCCTCCCTTGCTTTTCCTTCACCGTCTCGTGATCTTAGAGTAATGTTTGGTAAATCCAAAAGTCAAGACCAGATAGGTCATCGCCAAAGTAGTTACGGTGACTCATCATGCTTTTTAATTCGTTTACCGCTTATCGCTTGGCACCTCGAGTTGGCATATATTCTCGATGATATGTATTCTTTATCTTGTTACATCCTATGATATGACAATTGCAATACAAGCACCTAAAGTTCCCATCTTCACCTGAAAAGAAAGTTTTCCAATGATAGAACTAGTTTGCTCATTTCTTTGAAACATGCATCAATTTGGTACCTATAATGAGAACATTACTTGTATAAAATTTGGCACGATAAGGGAGGCTTCTTCATATTTCATAAAGAGAGGAGCTACAACATCAATAGGCTCTAATTAATTCATTTCAACAGCCAATATGCTAAGATATTTATGACTATTACGAAATCGCACGTCAATTCCAGAAGAATAACGCTCGCAAATAATTCACTGGGCAAAATATAATAATAAAAAAACAGAATTTAAAGAACACACCAAAAAATTTGTTAACGAAGTTCACCCAAACCTAGGCTACATCTCCGCGCAGAGGCACTCTGCGAATCCACTAGATTTCAAAAAAAGTTCGAATACAACGATGATCTTCTCTCAAAATTAGAGCACAAAAAGATTGAAAACTCTCATAAAGAAAAAAAAAAAAAAAACTCACTTTTTTCTTCTCTCTATTTTCTTTTCCAAGCGACTTGACGGCTAGCATCTTGTCATCGCTAATATAAAGGTATCACTTTTAACCTAAAAGCAAATCCGATAGAAAAGACAAAATAGCCCCTAAAAATATTTGGCTTCATCTATAACAATGACATGCACACTATTGTGGTAATTACTAATCAAAACCATTATCAACATTTCTCTTCCACATATGAAGCATAGGTTTACAAAATATTTGTATGCTAAACACAATAATGCGGTGCCATTGATATATATCTGACGACAAGGGAGGCTTCTTCATATTTCATGAAGAGATGAGATACAGCATCAATAGGCTCTAATAACTTCAATTCAACAACCAATACGCTAAGATATTTATGACATGCACACTGCCGTTATAATTACTAATCAAAACCATTATTAACGTTTCTCTTGCATATATGAAGCAGAGGTACATAGGTAGTTATCCATTAAACACAACGATACCGTGCCATTGATATATCTCACACGACCATGCGATTCTTACATACTTAGTGGGTGGGGTTTTTGTAACTAAGGGTCACTAAGACGAATGGATCAATTCACTAGGGCTTCAAGGGGATTATTAATTTTAAGATTGAGATTAAAGAATATTAGAGGACTTTGACTAGAGCAATAGAGATGAGTTATGCTTAACTTCTCAAGCTAGAGTTTTAGATTGAATCGTTCACTTGCTTAGTTTTGTGCTAATGACTTGCCAACCCATAAGAATCCTTTGACTTTACTTGAAGTTAAGTTTGTTAGAGTTTTACTATGAGGTAATTGCGACATAAATCCATGAAATTGATTCTTTTGATGGGAGAACAGTAACAATTCGAACAATATCGAATCAATGCAGCGGAATAAAATAATCTCTCATCTTGTGTAAATCTAATAAGAATCGATATAGTATAGTAAAATAAATATCAAGCACGCGAACACAAGACGATTTTTTTACGTGGAAAATCTCCTCGATGTAAGGAGATTAAAAATCACAGGACTGGAGTCCCCTCGCAAATCTTTACTATCAACAAAATTGGGTGAACAATGGGTGAACAATGGTCTGCGATCCCGAGTGGCTACAGAAGTCACCAAGCCACTTCCTTGAGGCGCTGGAAAGGAGAGGGAAGACAGTGAAATGGGCACCTCAAATGGAAGTGTTGGCTCATCCTGCTGTGGTAGCATTTTGGACCCATAGCGGTTGGAACTCGACTTTGGAAAGCATAAGTGAAGGAGTGCCAATGTTGTGCACGCCTCGTTTTTCTGATCAAGGAGTGAATGCGAGGTATGTGAGCGATGTTTGGAGGGTTGGAGTGCACTTGAATGGTGGGCTTAAGAGAGAGAATATTGCAAGGGCCATCAAGAGGCTGTTGCTGGGGAGAGAAGGAGAAGAATTAAGAGAGAGGGCATCGGTTTTGAAGGAGAAGGCCAGTGCGTGCTTGAGACCAGGTGGGTCTTCATACCGAGGTTTAGATGGACTAGTCAATCACATTTTGTGATTCGATTCTGAAAACAGGTTGTCAGTTCTTGAAGGAAGTGTTAACCCCCTGCAGCTAGCATAGATTCAGTCGATGCTCTCCTTTTGGTCCCATTCTTGGAAAGATGCTCCATGCACGATCAAGGATCACTTCGTATCCTCGTCTTTCGCCATAATGTAGACGATCTGCTTATAATTTTGCTGTATATATTGCATTCCCAACCTATTTTGACCATTTTTTAATGCATTGAATACTTATGGACCCCTAAAATATATATAAAAAATAAAAACAAAAACAAAAAACAAAAACAAAAAACAAAACCAAAGAAGGCAAGTAGGACTCGTCTTTCTTGAATGGATGTGGGGCAATGAGCAACTTCGAAGAAACAGGGCATTAAACACAGAAGGCAAGTAGGACTCGTCTTTCTTGAATGGATGTGGGGCAATGAGCAACTTCGAAAGAAACAGGGCATTCACCGACCCCCAGTTTAGCACTGCGATTGATGTCGTCTAGTGCTTAGGGCCATGCCTTGACGAACCTTGAGGCACGAATCAGATCGCCACACGTCCCTCAAATTTGTCTACATTCTAGTCAGCAGTCTCCATTTGTCTACATTCAAACTTCCTCACTCCAAAGCACATTGTTGCAGTCAAGAGTTCACAGATCTGCAAAAAACCCCAGCGTCTGTGTCAATCCCTGTTTCTTTGCATCACCAACCTCTAGTCAAATTCAATCAAAAGCTACAAGCTTTCAAGTGTTTCACTCTGTGACTGTGTGACCCGACACAAGCACAATCCGAAATGAACCAAAGAAACAACCACCGTCTCGTCCTCTTCCCTTTGCCATTTCAGGGCCATATCAACCCTATGCTCCAACTGGCTCAGATCCTCCACGACCGAGGCTTCTCCATCACCGTCCTGCACACTGACCTGAACTCTCCTGATCCATCCTCGCACCCCCACTTCGCCTTTCGCTCCATCGGCGATGGCCTCGGCCAATCAGAGGCCTCAACGTCGGACCTCGTCCGCTTGATCACGCTCCTCAATGCCAGGTGCGCTGCTCCCTTCGAGGAACGCTTGAGAGAAGAGGTGTCGTCCCAGGATGCGCCAGTCACGTGCTTGATAGCAGACGCGCTGTTCAGTTTCGCCCGGGACGTGGCAGAGAGGGCAAGAGTGCGGAGGATAGTGTTGCGGACCGGCGGCGCGACATCACTCCGCGTTTTCGCCGGATTTCGGTTGCTCAGAGAAAGAGGGTACCTCCCAATAGAAGGTATGACAGTTTTCTTGTCTCTGGGTTGATGCTTTGAGCTTCTATTTCCAGACACGTTCTGGGCATCCCGTAGATGCCATATCTAGATGATAGGGTGACTCCGTGTGTCTGCTCTAGTGGCTGGTTTGCAAAGCACGAAGGTTAAGTGATAAAGATGCATCAGAGTACGCCGTTTCTTAACAGAGTAGCTCTCTGGCTGATTGTAATGTGATGAGTTATGAAGATCGCGTTCTCTCATTAGCAGCACTATGCCATTGAACTGACAATGACAGTTTCTTTCTGGCTCTCTGCATATCAGAATCTCGGCTCGAAGATCCCGTGCCGGAGTTTCCGCCCTTACGAGTGAAGGACCTTCCACGCATCGCTGGGGAGCCTGAACAGCTCGACCGGATTCTAAACGGCATGATTGAGGGAATCAAGGACTCTTCAGGAGTCATCCTGAACACATTTGAAGATCTCGAGCAGCCCGCTCTTTCTTTACTCCGCCAAGAAGATCCAATCGCAGTTTTCCCAATTGGCCCATTTCACAAATGCGGTCCATCTTCATCGGGAAGTCTCTTGGCGGAAGACCGGAGTTGCATTTCCTGGCTGGACAAGCAAGCCCCTAACTCAGTGGTCTATGTGAGCTTTGGGAGCATCGCCTCTGTGAACGAGTCGGAATTTTCCGAAATAGCTTTAGGTTTAGCCGATAGCCAGCAGCCATTCTTGTGGGTGATTCGACCCGGGTCAGTGAGCGGCTCGGAACTCCTAGAGAATTTGCCCGGTTGCTTTCTGGAGGCATTAGAGGAGAGGGGGAAGATTGTGAAATGGGCGCCTCAACATGAAGTGCTGGCTCATCGGGCTGTCGGAGCGTTTTGGACTCACAATGGGTGGAACTCCACTCTTGAGAGCATTTCGGAAGGGGTTCCGATGATATGCATGCCCTGTTTCTCGGACCAAATTGTCAATGCAAGATTTGTGAGTGATGTTTGGAGAGTGGGAGTGCACTTGAACAACGGGCTGGAGAGAAAGAAGATTGCAGAGGCTATTCGGAAGCTGTCGGTGGAGAAAGAAGGAGAAGAGGTAAGAGAGAGGGCAGCACAATTCAAGGAGAAGGCAAATAGTTGTCTGATGCAAGGAGGGTCGTCGTTCCAATCCCTAGATGCATTGGCCAATCATATCTTATCCTCTGAATCGTTCGTCTTCGGTTCTAACGAATCATCAGCATAAACCACAGCTGCGATCTTAGTTGATGCCCTTTTCTTTGAGGACAGTCTTATTATTGTCTAGGCACGAGCACGGGCTGGGTAATGCCGCCTGAATTTCCACGATGGACATTCCGACTTGTTTATCAGCTCTAGTGGTTCTCACTACTCTGGTTTAAGCTTTTGGTTTTGTTTTCGACATATGTGCACATCCAGTCCCCAGAAATAAATTGTTCTGTTTCACAAGTACTTCCCAGTTACTGGCATGCAAAAAATGAGCCGGATGCTTATTAATCAACCAATTTAAGTTCCCACTGGCATGGTTTGCTGACCTTTCCTTTGCCTTAGGGCTCATGGGACTGGTTCATCAGTCCCTGACTGGCAACCAAACAAGTTCCTGAATGAACGATAAGGTCTGGAAAATGTGTGTAAGAAGCACGGTCTTCATATTCATGAATTGCACCCATGCTTCCCCAGAACTAATCAAACGGTCATATAATAAGGAAAAAGATCGGCATTACATAGTGCACCATCTCACATCCCGCATTGCCTGACGATTGATGAACTATTGTCCTTCTTCTTAACTATGTTTTGATTTGGATTTGCTTGTACTCTATTTGTAGCCCACTATAAATCACATGACAAAAAGCTAAAACAATCAAAAATGCAGAAGGAGCGGAAGGGGAGGATAGAGACTGATACGGTCGGACTAATCCAACAGATAGATTATTTCACGCGTATGGTGAGGCATTAAGTACCGAAGATGGCCAAAAGGAGGAGATTATCTCCACATACCAGGTAGAAGATATTCTCAAAAAGTGTAGCAAAATCGCATCATGAGATTTCTTTCTTCTTCTCTTGTTTTTTTAACGCTAACCAGCCGTAGGATCTTTGTACATCAGATGTTCAAGCTGTCACCAATGGAACAGCATTACTATACCATAGAGTATGAACTTCATCAGTCAAGAAAACTTGCGATTTGAAAAGTTGCCAATTTGCCCCCACAAATCAAAGCGAAAAAGATTGCATGCTGCAATTTAAACATTATGTAGACATAAATAGCAAATCAAGAACAATAGATGGACAGTAAAAAAAGAATCCAGTACAACATAATCAACAATGATCCATTGGAACGTCAAATTATTGCTGTCAATTCTCAGGCGGGCAAAACACATGGAGTCATCAACTCCATTGTCAGGCAATGTCCCGCTCAGAATGTTAAAAGGAAAGAAAGAAAGAAGTGAAGCATTTAACAAAAACATTCAACTTGAGCTGGCACCACAAAATCCAGCTCTGCAACTGATATATTACTGCTTCACACCCTTCAACTTGCCACATGGATCATTCTTATTCTCGCTTGGACGGGTTGGCTGCCGCATCTCCATGCTCAGCATCCCAGTACTGACATCAACTGGAAGATCACTTGGTCCAGGATCACTTGGAAGATCACATTGAGCCCATGCAATCTCGTTCAACTCTGCTGCTAGAGACATCAGCTCTTGGCTCGAGGAGGGAGACTCAATGTAATCAATGAACTCAGGCCCCAACAAGGAGCTTCCACCATTTGGTCCATTTTGACCCGAACAGCAACCATAGCCACATTGGTGAGGAATCAAAGGCTCCCCATGGGCATCTTCGAGAAAATGGTGGATGCCAAACTCTGACCCAAGAGCCTGTGCTAGAGGTCCCTGGAGGGGCACCACAGTCGAAGCGCCAGAATTATTTCCAGGACCACCACTTGGAGGGTAATAAACACTAAATGCACCATAGCTTGCCTCTGGACGAAGAACAGGAGGGCTTTCCCTTGTCCCAGCAGCAAGACAACCTCCTTTGGCTTGAAATGCTTGATCTTCATAGTTCTGACGTCCTTGATAATTTCCACCATCTCCTTCCTCTTGGTTTCCGCTTATCACCACATCTCCAGAGGAAAGGGCCTTTTGAGTGAATGCTTTCATTTCACTTAAAATTTGAGCTGCTGTCATGTCACTAGCAGATAACTCGGGACTCTTTTGCTCTGCCTGCTTGTTTTTCAAACTCACATTCCAGTGATTCTTGATTGCATAACCTGTTCTGCCTGGTAGCATCTTTGAAATTGATTTCCATTTGTTCCCATGGATCTGATGAGCCGTCAGGATGACTCGGTCCTCCTCATCTGTAACAAGCAAAACACCAGTGAACATCGCGAGTGTAAAAGATGTCAAAGCAAGATCGATACAAATATAGTAAACATGAATATAACAAGTACACTAGTGAAAGCATTAATCACTCGTCATGTGGTAATTGAGGATAAGAACGTCTGAAGGGAGGCACTTAAAGGAACAATGAAGATGTCTTCAAACTTCAACCAACCTTACTTGCCAATTATAAAGTGGCAGCGAAATCACATTGTATTTCCAAACAAGGAAAGAGGGTTTCCCCTATAGTTAATTCTAGAGCAGATAAAGGAGGCACCGCTGAAAAAGCTATGACGTAAATTTCTCGAAGAGTATGCTGGCATCTACAATCACAAACATTCTATTTGACCGAATATTATCAAACCACATTATTAAGTATTTTGTTCAATCTATAGAACAAGTCAATGGACTCAGCACGATCCATAATGTTTCTGATACTGGCCTAAATATACATGCGTCATGCATGTATCCATGTTTGGCCAAGCATAAACACAATCGTATCCACAAAGCCTAAACATAGTGTTATCAATGCAAAAGAAAAAAGGAAGAAAAAAGAAGAAGAAGGAAACCCCCAAATTTCATTTAAAGTGGGAAAGAGCCACCAGAATTGCCAATGGATGCTCTCAAAGCGAATTGTATGAATGTACAGATAGCTCTAGATGTAAATAACACAAGCAGGCTATCTAAAGAACCGTTGGTACTAAAAATTGTCTCCAGCCGCCTTCAAGTCAAGGGCTGAATCAAGGAAAGGGCATGTTTTGACATTCCTATGTGGAAAGCACAAAACAACTCTTCTCAGACAAAATAGATGTTCAAATCAATACGAGAATAAACTGGGCATTTGCAGCATACGGCAAGCAATCCTCTGTAAACCTGCCAATACGAGCATGGGCATTTACATGGTGAACTATACTTCAATGGTTACATACAAGAAGACAACACACAATGTGCCATAACTTGATATGGATACTCATATCAAGACTAGCTGGCTCCCACCTCCACGCGCTACTACTACTTGCTTATTTGCAACAACATCTACACCCTCATGTCGGATTGTAGGAAGTGAGCGATACATTATGACATTTGAATAAGGCTACACTCCTGAAAACCATCCCATGCCTTAAACACCCGTTCGCCACTTTGTTTTGGCAGTTCCATCTATTATTTTATTGTGAAAGAGTATCTACTGACTACTCCGCAATGGCAATAGTCTCCATAACCACAAAACCATCTTGATGCCTCATCCAAATATGAAATTCAAGTTACTAGAGTTTAGTAATAGCTATTCCAACCAAGGAAACAAAGCTTACTAGTTTGTCACATTTTTAATAAAGTGGGATAGGGGACATGATTTCGGTAAACCAACACATGAGCTGAGGGTCCAATGTCCCCCTGACCCTCCTAAATAGTCAGGTCATTAAACAGCTCATCGTAGTCAAAAGCAAGCAGAATCAGAGGCAGAATGGCACAATTAACACAAATACACTCAAAACCACTTTCCTTTATAAGCACAATAGACAATGTGACCTCATCAACTGGCCTAAATCTGCGGCTTGATATCTGCCGAACTTTCGACTAACAAATATAAGTGGTTGAAGAAGCAAAAGCATTATAGGAAGGCCTATATAGAACATTTGAGCCAAGGTACTGTTTAAATATAGAGTATGATGAGCCTCCAATAAGAGGCTTTGTGAGGCGTCAGTCAACAAAGCCAAAAGTTCCTTGTGCCGGAAAGGATTGCAGATGAAGATTCCAAATTACAAGATCTTCACATCTTGGGAAATGCTAATAACTCTTATCATCTAGAAGCACACCAAATGACTAGAACCACATTAACGAACCAGTTAATTCTACCAAAATAACTCCTAACTCCTAGTGAATCACATATCTATTTATATCAAGAGGATATACATAAAAATTCATTCTCGGAGTCTTTAAGAAGATGTTTAAGATGAAAATAGAAATTATGTGATTTATTGCTAGAAACTCGTAAATTGGCAATTTTTCAGGAACTTCGAATCTTGAGTCATGAGCTAATTTCCATATAAGACCACAGAAATATAAATGAATCGTAGAAAAAAGCACATGCTACATTATAAAGCATGTCATTGAATTATGTCCAATGCACTCCATTGGCTGAAACCAAAATCGTGCCTTCAAAGATGAGAACATGAACATTTCTTTTTAGAGTAAACGCTCCCATTCTAGATCTTTGTTTTGCTTGGCTAATGCACTCCATTGGCTAAAAACAAAATCATGCCCGTTCTAAGGCACGGAAAATGTTTAGGGAAAGTGTCTAGAGCTTGGAATGCATTCCATTAGCCGATATGTAGATGCTCTTCATGAACATACCCCTTTGGTTTCTTTGGTTTACATTCTTCAGTCATCCTTATGCACAAGCTACTCATGAGTCCTATCGGGTCTTTACTGAAACTCTGCATAGCAAAATTCTTCCAACCAGCCTCCCTTGCTTCTCCTTCACTGTCTCATGATCTTAAAGTAATGTATGGTAAATCCAAAAGTTGAGATCAGATAGGTCGACACCAAAGTAGTTACGGTGACTCGTCATGCTTTTTAATTTATTTACTAGCAATGGCTTGGTACCTTGAGTTAGCATATATTCTCAATGATACGTCTTCTTTTATCTTGTTACATCCTATGATATGACAATTGCAATACAAGCACCTAAATTTCCCATCTCCGCCTGAAAAAAAAGTTTTCCAATGAGAGAACTAGTTTGCTCATTGCTTTGAATCATGCATCAATTTGGTACCTATAATGAGAACAGGAATGAACAGCATTGCTTGGATAAAATTTGGCATGACAAGGGAGGCTGTTTCATATTTCATAAAGAGAGGAGATACAACATCAATAGGCTCTAATAACTTCATTTCAACAACCAATATGCTAAGATATTTATGACATGCACACTACTGTGATAATTACTAATCAAAAACATTATCAACGTTTCTCTTGCATATGTGAAGCATAGGTCTACAAAATATTTGTAAGTTAAACACAACAATGCCATGCCATTGATATATATTACACGACAAGGGAGGCTTCCTCATATTCCATAAAGAGAGGAGATACAACATCAATAGGCTCTAACAACTTCATTTCAACTACCAATATGCTAAGATATTTATGACATGCACACTGCCGTCATAATTACTAATCAAAACCATTATTAACGTGTCTCTTGCATATATGAAGCATAGGTCTACAAAATAGTTGTATGTTAAACCCAACGACCCAACGATGCCATGCCATTGATATATCAAACATGACCATGCGATTCTTATAAACTTAGGGGCTCGGGTTTTTGGTAACTAAGGGTCATTAACACGAATTGATCAGTTCACTTGGGCTTCAAGGGGATTAGTAATTTTAAGATTGAGATTGAAGAATATTAGAGGACTTTGGCAAGAGCAAATAGAGATGAGTTATGCTTAACTTCTCGAGCTAGAGTTTTAGATCGAATCGTTTACTTGCTTAGTTTGGTGTTAATGACTTGCTAAGCCATACAAATCCTCTGATTTTACTTGGAGTTAAGTTTGTTAGAGTTTTACTATGAGTTAACTTCAACATTAATCCATGAAATTGATTCTTTTATATGCCATTCGTACTGATAGAGGAAACCCATTAGAGTGGACTTACAAATTGAGAGAGCAACTAGATGGTATTAAGGTCCTAAACATATGAAGGGGACAATACAATCTCTTTGCTCGTGCATAGGAAGGAAAACCAAGATGTAAGGAAAAACATACTCCACCTAGCCTAGCATGTTGGAAAGCTAGAGCCGGCATGGTAAGCTACAAAAAAAGTTCTTTAAAGAATGTGACACACACTGGAAGCACCTCCAGTGAAAATCGGCACTCTTCGAGAAAATGGAAAGATAGACACATTGGAAGCAACCCTCATGAAACCAGCACTCTTCAAGGAAAATGAAAAGATAAATTAGCGTAAACTCCAGTTTCTCGTAACAAAGAAGAAAAACCAAGCGTCTATCAATAAATAGTCATCCTTCAAGTTTGGGAGCTTATGAACTTCATTTTCCTGCAACATACCTTATTAGATGAGGATCATGGAATGGCACTCAAAATTAGTGCATAAAAAGAAGAGTATCGCAAAAATGGCTCCTTATTCTCACCAGATCTATATGCAATCCATCACGGTCGCTGTTAAAATCCATGTTATAAACTGTCCAAAAGTTTACCGGGATATCAGATTTCAATTTCCACTGAGGAAAGCTTACTTTCTAACTTGCCTTGTAGGACTACCTATACTCAGGAGAAAAATTGAAAGAGACGTACTGCAAAATACACACATACAGCTGAGCCAAAGCTTTAGGATATCCAACTATTCGACTTTTCAACTGAAACATTACAAAGAACACGTGACGATTCTCATTAGCTCAATCTCAAAATCTAACCGTAACAATCCATTAACTAACTAGGAACGGCAGAATCTGAAGCTAGAAGCGCTAAACAATAATTAAGACCGATATAAACCAGATCGTTTGCAACCACCCGGTGCATATATTAGGAAAGTGCAGCTCTCGTAAACTCCCCCTTGTCACTTACCACCTCTAACTCATAATCCAGGACATGCACATCATGGAAAGAAGCAACGTCTCGGGCTCTCAGCATATCTCAACGCTCTTATTCCATAGCGATTAATTCGGCTAACGGACACGAGCAGTTGCATGGAGAAACACAGGACGACACGGCCACTAGAGAGGTAATGCAATAACCATCCCTAACTTAAAAAAACGCATACCGGGCACGTAAAACACAACTCCTGAAGATGTAAAAGTCGAAATGGACATGGATGTGATCAGGACTTGCCGCGGCACACAATAGAATCAAGCTCTACAGTTTCGATGTGCACTGCAAAATTACACGCACGGACACGCGCGCGCGAGTGCTATGATCATGATCAACAGGCTGACAACAGTCTTATGTAGCACGATCAAAAGACGGAACCCGGTTCTCGGAATCATCTTTATGGTACGCTCTTCTTTCTTGCTGAACCAAAACAAAAGGAAAAAAGAAAAAAGAACGAAACGAGAATGCGGGGAGGCTTATAAGATTACCGCTGAAAGGCCCGTGCTTGACGCTAGGATCGAGGTGGTTGACCCAACGGAACCTGCAGGACTTCCCGGTCCGACCGGGAATCATCTTCGACATGGCATTCCAATTCCCCGGCCCGAAAGCAGCCACGAGCCGAGTCAGCATCGAGTCCTCCTCCGCCGACCAGCCGCGTCCCCTCCGACTACCGCTGGCGCCGGCACCGGCGCCGGCGCCTCCGCCGCCTGCCGCTCCTCCTGCTCCTCCTGCTCCTCCTTCCTGCGCCTCCGCTTCCGCCACCTCCTCCCCCTCCTCCTCCTCGTCCTCCTCCTCTTCGTCTTCTTCCTTCAGCTCCGGCTCCTCGTCGCGGCCTTCGTCCTGGTCGACGACGTTCAGGTCGAAATCCATGGCCCTGCGCATCGCGGGACTCTCGGGCTCTTAGGGTTCGGGGCACGGCGGTTCTTGGTTTTTTTTTTTTTTTTTTTTTTCTTTGTGTCCCTTCCTTCGCTCTGGGGGTGGCGGACGGAGCGATTGCGAATGCGGGGGGCGGAGAGAAGGGAAAGGGAAGCGAGACGAAGCGGAGGAGGAGGAAGGGTGGTGGGTGGGTGCTGACATGGTTGCCGGTTTCGGACTTGCAAAGTGAGGAAGGTCATTAAAGAGAGAACTGCCAAAAAGGGATGAGGGAGGAGGGTGGCAATGATGATGAGGACGGCGACGAGGAGGAGAGGAGGAGAGGAGGAGCGAGCCGCTCCTGAGCTGGATTGCCATATGGGGGAGGGCCTCAACGTGGCGAGAGACGGGAGGGAGGGAGGGAGGGAGGGGGCCAGAGAAGGAAGACGACCGTTTCTCTTCTTCGCCTCGCCTGGTATGGTAGGCTGATAGCATATCGCTCGCTCGGAGATGAAGAGCTTTGGAGAGAGAGGGAGAGGGGTAAATCGGACATTTCCGCTCCCTTCAGTAGGCCGAGAGCGGTCGAACTCTCAATCCCGCCTAGAGGGAAAACTCTCATTTGCGCGCGCGCGATCTGGGTATTCTTTCTCTTTCTTTTTTTTTTTTTTTTTTTTTTTTTTTTTTTTGGTCGTAGCTCTGGGTATATTGAATCGTATAAAATTTGGACCGTTGAGTGTGATAGGGCCTTTGACCAAAAAAAAAAAATTTTGTTAGAGCCCACGTGAAAAAATTGTAGATATCGTAATTGCCGTTATAAAGTCTCTAGCGCTAAGATTCGGATTGTCGAATCTACTAGTGCTCACGTGAAAAAATTATAAATGTGGTGATCACCGTTACAAAGTCTCCGCCGCCAATTTCATTTCTTGACTGGATCCTTTATAATTGAATCAACGTGTCTGGAAATATTGAATACAAATGTGCAATTTGAGGTGTCGAAGTCAAACGTTAGAGAACAGTCACCTTCTGACTTTGAGTTGAGTGATTGGTTTTTCTATGAAATAGATACTCGTCTTACAATTGATCTAGTTTCGAAGGGAGGGAAGATTTGAATCTGCATAAATAGGAGAGATCAACTAAACTAAGCTTGTAATTTATGGACTTCAATTTCCAGCATGATTGTACCATTCTTTTTTGTGGTCCAATCCACCCAGATCTAACCAAAATCACGTGAAAGATTTTAGATTTATTAATCACAAGTGGAGCAATTAGTTTCTAATGAGAAAACCAAAAGTGGTCGAAGTCATCCTGCCTAAAGGGGAAACTCTCTGGTGCGCACGCTGGATGTATATTGTATTGTGTGAGATTTAGACCATCAAATTCGATAGAGCACATGTGAAAAAAAAAAAAAAACAATAAAAAATTTGTAGAAATTGCGATTGCCATTACAAAATCTCCAACACTAGGATTTGGACCGTCGAATCTAATAGAGCCCCCGTGAAAAAAAAATTGTAGATATTGCACTCGCTATTACAAAGTCTCAATTGCTCAATTCCATTCCTTGACTCAATCCTTTATAATCGGATCACACTTTTTTGGCGACATTGAATGTGAATATGCAAAGCTCCCTTTTTATTTGAAATGCATAAGTTAAATAGAGAATCGAAAGTCGCATTCTAACTTTAATTTGAGCGATTGGTCTTCCAGAAATAGATACTTATCTTACAATTGATTTAGCTACAAAGGGAGTGAAGATTTGAAGCTATGTTAGAGAGATCGACTACACTAAGCTTATGATTTATGGACTTTAATTTTCGGCATGATCAAACTGTTCTCTCTATGGTTCAATCCGCCCGAATCTAACCAATTTCATATGGAAGATTTTAGATTTCTTAATTGCAAGTGGAATTATCAATTTCAAGTGAATCAATTTCCAATAAAAAAATCTAAGATTTTCTAATAATCAATTTTAGATTTTTTTTTTTTTTTTGGAAATCGCAGGACCTCTTAGAATTAAATAGGGGTGATCGATTTTAGGGGTAGGTAGTTCCAATCCCATCCTAAAATCAGAAATCATTTACTAAGGCCCAATTTCTCAAAATGGGAACTAGGAGCTGCCCATTAGTACATGTAACTCACTTAGAAACTGAGCCGATGAAGTTGGCTCAGGATGGCAAAGAAGGGGTAGGGAGGGGCAGAGGAGGAGGGGAAGGGAGGCCCAATTTCTCATAATAACGAGGTATGATGATACCCAAGGATGTTGGACCGGTGCGAGGTGCGGCCCGCCCCATCGACTGGGTCAAGGAGAGCGGCCTCATTGCAAAAGTCGATGGCAAGGCCAGGCCAAGTCCAAAGGCCCATGTACCAATGGACCAGGCATAGCTTTTGCCTCTCGGGCCTCCCACGGCCCAGAACAGATTCCTCAATCCGTACTTCCATCCCCACGCGCTAAAAAGGGGAGTCGAAACCCCACGCGCGCGTATCGTCCACGCTCGTCTTGTTCCTTTCGTGCTTCTTTCTTTTCTCCTGCATTTCCTCTGCTCTCTACTACTGAAACCCCACAACCGATCGCTTCAAGCGACCATGTCGTCTAGACCTTCCGCTCTCGCCTTCTCTCGCCTCCTGATCATCCACATTGTCGTCCCTCTGCTCGCTCTGGCCGGGGCCTCCGTCCCTCTCGTCCTCGTGCCCGAAACCCTAGTCGGCCTCCCCGGTTTCGACGACGGCATCTCCATCCACGGCGATGCCGCTCTGGTGGCCCCCGGCGCCGGCGGCGGGGGGTCCCACGTGCGGGTCACGCGCCCCTCGGCCTCCAGCTCCGGCTTCCTCCAGTGGCCGAAGCCCTTCCGGTTCGCCGACCCGAGGTCGGCCGCTCCGACGTCGTTCTCGTCCGAGTTCGCCTTCTCGATCTCGCCCGGCAACGCCGACGGCCTCGCTCTCGTGCTGTTCCCGAGGGATTTTAGGCTCGGAGCGGAAGCGTTCGGTCTCGCCGGGGATCGCAGGTTCGTCGGGGTTGAGTACGACGCTTGGATGAATGAGGAAGTGGGCGATGTGAATGCGAACCATGTAGGTGTAGATTTGGGCAATTTCAGGTCCGTTAGCGTCTGCAATGCGTCGTCTGTAGGCTTAGCGCTGAGCAGTGGGGAGAAATTGAAGTCGTGGGTGGATTACGACGGGAGCTCGAAGAGACTCGAGGTTAGGCTGAGTAAGTTTAGGGATCCAAGACCATATGATCCAATCATCGCATACTCGATTGACTTGTTGCGAGTGTGGAAGGGCGAGGATGTTTATGTCGGTATAAGCTCGGCAAATGGGAATTCATCGCAGACTATTAGTGTATACTCATGGAGGTTTAAGCCTAGGAAAATTCCGATGTCGATGCATTCTTTGCCTGCTAGACCACATGGCTATTCTAGCGAGCACGGCAAGCTGCGTAAGAGAGGCAATTGTCCCTTGGCAATTCTTGGCAGGGTAATTTTCGCCACGGGGTGTGGAGCATTGTTGGCATTCTTGGGGCTCTTTCTGTGGGCAATTGTTGCTAATAGGCACACTGTATTTCCGGCGGAATGTCCTGTGCGTCCTGCGGACTTCAAGTATGAAAAGATCAATGTGGTCGCGGGGAAGGACGTCGAAAGTGGTAAGCATTGAGTTATGAGCTGATTGCTTAACTTTGTACATGCTAGTCTTGGGTATTGTTCATTTTGTGCTTTATGGATCTAGTGAACTCGTAGCTCCTTTTGTGAAAGGAATTACGCGAATATGTCTAGGTGTCTACGTATGAATAGAAACAGCGGTGTGTAGCTGCTTGTGGTGGGTTTGTGGTCGTGTGAACTGAGTTATCCTTTCCTTGGGACTATGCCAAGAGAAATCAATGCATTTTCTGTAGCTGCAGAAATTTCATGTTCTTGTTTTCCATCTGCTTTAGATGCATCACCTTTTTGTCTTCGACTTCTTTCTCTCCCCCGTCTTGCTCTAAGCATTTCGCTTATTCTTTCGCCTTCCCTTTTTACTGAGCCTGGCTTTGTTCGTAACACTTCGCTGGTGCACTTCGACGTCCAATCTCTGCTTCTGCAGCCCCTGAGGAAACTTCCAACATGTTGTAGGAAAACATGGCTACTCCACGAGAATTTGTTGTTCTCTATATGGACAAGTCGAAACAGGCTTCGCAATGTAGGTCGTTAGCGCTAGCTAGTGTGGTGGCTTCTGGTGAACATGGCGATTTTAGTGGATGTACAAACCTTCTACGCAAGTGTAGTCATTTTAGGATTTGAAAGAAGGATGTTATTCACTGAAGCCGTAGTTTTTCCCTCTCTTATTTATCAATGATCGTCAGGACAGTTTGTGGGTTGAGATTGGAATAAACATCGAGAATTTACTTAGGATCGCCTCAGCTTTGACGCTATGATGAATGTTGCTTGCAGCCATTGCCTTGTTCTTACCTTTTGGCGAATAATACGAGGCTAATCAAGTTCCTTTTCTGCTTTTTGGGTGAGATGAGTAAGTTTTCATCTGAATGCGAATTTGATTCGGTCAACTTCTTATTCTCTTTTCCACTTCTCATGATTTTCAGTCAGCCCGAGGGCAAAAATAAAAAATAAAATGTAAATTTCGATCCACGGATCTTTTGTTGCACCAATTACTTATGAGTAATCATATGATATATATAAAATTAGTGGAGTTTGCTATGTCAAGCTCTTTGAAATATCCTAACGGCTGATGAGTCATCAGTGATGAGCTGTGGTGGGTGTATGGGCCTGTGTCCATTTGCGGGCCTTAGGGAGAAGAATGTTGAGTTTGAAATTTGCCCGTGGGGAGAGTGGGCTCACAAGGCCCACTAGAGAAATAAATACCTCGAGTCTTGTTGAGGGGGGCAGATCGAGAAACTGCTCTTAACAGGATTGATAGTCGTTGATAAATAGATGTCTACCGTATTTGGATACTTCGTATAGGAGTTAAAACGAGATACGCTTGAGTACGACGCGCTACGAGGGGGTATTGGTGGCTTGAGGGCTCCTAGAAGCCCTTCTTGCTGAACCAAGAAACGTTATAAAAAAGAAGAAGAAAAGAACAAGAGATGAAAGGAGTACCGTCTGTGGCGAAAGAACAAGAAAAATAAGAGAGGTCACGATGTCTGTGCTGCTCCTATGGCCCTATACCAACCAAGACGTAAATTCCTCCTCCTTGCAGGTCCTTGAATGGACGTCTCTATTTGCAGATATTCTTGGGCCGGTTGCCATCCGCCACTCTCGTGGGTGCAAGAAGAGCACATTCGCAACTACCAACTTGTCCCGTTTCGTTGCTCTCTGTCCGAGAGTAAAGACAACCGGACGATCTCAATAATTGGTTGTGAATATCTGAGTCGCTATCGTGCGGTTGTTGCCCTGTTCCTGTCCGAGGATTTTGTTAAAGATCATTCTCCAAGACCCTAGCCAGTCGGCCTATTAGTAGTCGCGAGCGGGAAGAGGCTTGGGACACCTAGCTCGGAGTTAAGAATTCGATCCCTCAAGAAAGCAAAAAATCTCTTCTCTGTGGATGGTCCCTGTGTGTCGATTTCGCTCTGTTATTGGTTAAGGGTTCATTGTCTCCTCCAGGTTTGGGGGCTTCACGGAAAAGGAATCACTAGAGGCATACAAGTTAGGTGCCTAAATGTCATGATATCCGAAGAAAACAGTAATTTTCACCGTTCTCTGTAGATTTGGAACGTCTGCGCTGACAGACGAGAATCGATCAGACTTATTTCACTGCTAAGGCAAACTGATCCGACTTATTTCACCAGAAAGGGGAACCTGATGTACGCGTATGTCGCTTCTTACTCCATCAAGCACCTGCAGCAGAATATGCCAATGCCTTAACCCAGGGATGGTGCTTTTCTGTGACCATCTTTCCTCCTTTCGAGATGGCTCTTGAAACTTCACACCGTTCTTTAATTTAAGTTTAAAGGGTAACAAAAGATTAATGCTCATATTCTTGCTGCTCTGTACCAAATTAAAGCAGATTTAGAAGTGGAACAATTATTCCCTGCTGTATAATATAATATCAAGCTGCGGACCATGCGACCTCGAAAAGACGGCACTTTGCCTTAGAAAAGCTTCTCCCCCGGCATTCTAAGAAAGATATATCCAGCAAAAAACTCGGGCATCTTCTTTCGACTCGTCGAGCTATTCAGAATAGTACCGCAACAATAATGTAATACTGTCTTTTTTCTTCTTTACAGAAAGTGTGTATAGCGTCACCGCGAACATCAACAATGGTGCTCTTCCTTTTTGGAAGTGGAGGGCGTTGTCCGTCCGTGACCGTTGGTGGATTTGTGCCACTTGCATTGCTTCATTATTTTAAAACAACGGTCCATACATAGGAAGCGCAATAATTTGAGATTGGTAATGCACGATATGACATCAATTATCTCCAAAGTGTACTCAATTGAGACTAAAGAAATCAGAGGTAACGATGGATTTTGAATATAGATAAGCCACATCAATGATTCCCTCCATGATGTGGAAGAAAAGGACCACTCGAATTGACACTCCAATAAGTGTTAGATATTTTGTCTTATTGTGATCGATATTCGTATGCGTTATGAAAGTTTTATTAGAATAAAATTTTCTTCTACCAATTTATATTTGGATTGGGATCGCTGAGGATGCAAATAATAACCATTTTATTCTTAGGAACAATTTCTGATTTATTCTCTAGACAAGTTTCAAAGCAGAGATACATGTTTGATAATGACACAATTTTTTCAATTTGGAACAGATTTTCGTATGATAGGTCTTCTTAAATATCTCTCTCACATACTCTTTTTCATTCATTATGCTCCACTTTAACCAATTGAATTGAAAACATCAACGTTGAAATCATAGACGGGCAGCGAGTGATGAAGAAAGTTTTTATTTCTATTTCTATTCCAAAAATAAAAAACTAAATTTTTTTTTTATTTCTCGTTTCTTTTCAAATTTATCTCTAGATTAAAAATATGTTTCAGATATAGAAAAATGAAATTGTGTTCTTAAACGGATTTTATAATAAATTTGTTTCTGGAAACAAAAAATGGAAAAGACAGAGAAATAGAATGATTATTATACGTGCCTTGAACTGAAAGAGGACACCATGTTTGCTACATTGATGTCGTGTTATTGATAAATCACATCATTCGCGTGATATACATCTGAGTAACTTTTTGCATTTTAATCCAACTTGGTAACCTTCATTAGGTGATGGGCGACTTTCTTTCAATGGATCATCGTCCCATGATATGATGATTGCCAGTTGCCACGTAAAAAGCACCGTTCTCATGGGCGGCACGGCAATGATGAATCGATGATGTAGGTCAATGAAACAACCCCAGCCCTCCACCTCTCTCTCTCTCTCTCTCTCTCTCTCTCTCAATGGTGGGTTCATGTCCCTCTCAACTGCACCAACGTTTGCCGCAAAGGCAGTTCAATTCAGGGATCACTTCGTCTTGTCCCTTTGCGTCAAGCATGCTCCTTCTCTAGCTTCAGAGTTCACCTGCAACTTTTTCTTCTCCATTTATGGATAACGACTTCCACAGCCCACCACCTGTTTCTCGTTGACGAATCTGGCATCTCCATTAGTTCTTTCCCCCCGGGTCTCTCCTTCTTAAAAACGAGCTTGATTGATCAGATGGCCGCTGTGCAAATGTGATTTTTCTCTTTTTCGCGGATAAACGGGTTCCAAACGCAAGTCATGGGGAGTAAAAGATACTCAAGCACGGTCATGATGTCCCTACCATCTTTTCGAATAGAGATTTATTTCTCTTGACAAAGTATACTAAAGAGAAATGAATGCACTTCTTAATTGCATAGCGAAAGATTGCGCAATCCCATGAATTACGGAAAGTCACTAATATAGTACGTCCTATTTGACATTCAATCATTACTTGACGCATGATTTAGTAATAGTCTATACAAAAGAAGAAGAATATATAAAATAAAATAAGAGGAAAAAAGAGGGAATTATTTCTTCTTGTATTTCATCTCTCCCCTGAAATTCAAAGGAGGAATCTTTCCTCCGTAAGTCATCAATCAACTAACCAAGTTGGCTTACCAAAATATTAGTATTTCCATCATACATGTCCACGAATCTTTTTGATCAGTTGAAATATAGAAAATCCAATTTCAAATGAAATATCTACTTCCCCGCTCATTGTCTCTTCCGCACAAGTTGATTTTCTATCGACGTGACTTTTATCTCAGAAGAACAGTACTGCATAACAAACAAACAAGTAAAAGATAGTCAAGCACAATCATGATGTCCTTACCATCTTTCGAGTCTTGATGTAGATTTCTTTTTCCTAATTACATAGCCAAAGTTTGCGCAATTCCATGGATCATAAAGAATTACTTATATGGTGTGTTCTATACGACATTCAATTACAACTCGACACATGACTTAGTAATTACCGATACAAAAGATGGAGAACATATGAAATAAAATAAGAGGAAAAAAGAGGAAATCATTTCATCTCGTATTTCTATCTCTCTCCAAAAATCAAATGAGGAATCTTTCCTCCATAAGTCATCAATCAACCAACCGCCTTTGGTTCACCAAAATACTAATATTCCTCCGTACGCATCTGTAAATCGTTTTTGATAAGTTGGAATGGTCGAGAAATCCAAAATCAAACGAAATATCTGCTTGCTCACTCTTTGTCTCTTCCGCCACGTGTCGGCTTTCTATTAGCGTACTGTCTGCGTCAGAAACAGCACTACTGCATTATCAAACAAAGAGAAGTAAAAACTAAGGAGCAGTAAGTAAGAATGATAAACGTGTGGGGGGGCTACGCGTGAGAAATTGCACTTCACTTACATCGTTCTCGACTTCAGCCGCCATGCTCGATTCCCGTTGGCAGACCTGAGACATTCTCCTGCAAGGTGCGCGCAGAGCATCCGGACGCTCCGCACGACGTGGCGCCCGATCGCCCGTCAGATCGCGAGGCTCGACCGGACCTGCTCCCCCGCATCGGCCTCGGAAAACCCGAAAAGCCAACCTCCACCGTGAACCTGCGAGCACCACCGAAACGGTCAGTGGTCCCCACGTAGCGATCCTTGTTGTTGCCGACACGGAAAATTTAGGAGCTCTCTGTGAACCAATCTCCCGACACCGCTTTAGTTTTTCGGTAGTGGGCACGATTCTTTCCCTCTCTCTCTCTCCCTGTCTCTCTCTCTTTCTCTCTGTGATGGGCTACCATGCATGATGCAGGGTGAGACGGAGAGCGAAAGACTCGAGAGGGGGTCGCTTTTTGAATCTGAGGATGCTATTTTAATTTTCTCGGATTCTCATTGGGCAACTTTTTTATTTTGGGCTGGGTTTCTCTTTTTAGGAGGGGTGGGATTTTTTTTCGCTGGCTCCGATTAATTCTCGCTTTAAATACGGGAGTGGGGGGAGCTGGGGCTGGATACGCTGGCTCTGTCGACGAGAACCGGCATTTTGGAGGAGGCGGAGGAACTGCTCCTGGAAGGCGGTGGTGAAGTTGGCGAGGAAGGAGGGGAAGAGCAAATGACGATGGAGGCAGGCGGCGAGGTGGGTTCGAGGAAGGCCGATGGCGATGAGCATTTCGAGGGCGTCGAGATCCCGGAAACTGCGCATCTCATTAGCAGAGGTACGGTAGGAACGTGATCGTTCTCGTTCTCGTTCCCGTTTTGTTTTGTTTTGTTTTGTTTTTTTTTTCCTCTGCCTTTATCTACAGGTTTGGATTGGGTTGGCTAGCATGTAATTTCTGTAGGGGGGAAAAAGTGGGGATTTTTCTGGCGTTTTTCCTTTGGCTTGCTCTTTGAAGAGGACCTTTGCCAATGTTTGCAATTGGGTTCCTTTGATTTTTTAGCTGCGTTTGTGCATGTTTCTCCTTTGGAAGGTAAACAAAGGTCTTTTTGAGGGATCCGCACGTTGTACTTTCTAGTCAGCACTTGCTGGAAAAAGGGCACCTTCCGAAAACATTGAACTTAATATCTTGTCGAATGTTGCGCTGTTCTTAATTTCTTGTGGAATGTTGGGCTGCTTTCATGAGTTAACAGAGGAGGATTGGAGGTAAAAAGGGTGACGTTTCAATCTGTGGAGTAGATGTAAGTTGTCTCTGGGCGTTCTGTTGTTCTGCAGGAGAAATGCTATTCTTTCGTGATTTTTTTGTACATGGCTGCACCCGCGTGGTATTCTGTTTGGATTTGAGGGAAGAGCTGAGGAGGAAGGAATCATGAATTGGCCACTTCCTGAATTTTAACCAATCAACGGTATTGGAAGAAGCGAGGGCATGCATGGCCTTCTGCCTAGTATATTGATTACTATATGAAAGCTCAACATTTATCTTTTCTTCCATGTTTGGTCATGTTGATAATTCTAGCTTATTTTGATTAATGTTTCGCGTTTCCAATTAGCTTTCCCTGGCATGTTGCAGATTCATGGTCCCAGGCAGCATTCGTCCTAACAACTAGCGTCAACAGTGTGTTTGTTCTTGGATATTCAGGAACCATCATGGTTCCTCTTGGCTGGGTCCCTGGAGTACTTGGATTAATTGCCGCAGCAGCTATTTCGCTGAACGCGAATGTTCTCATTGCCAAGCTTCATGAATTTGGTGGAAAGAGGCACATTAGATATAGAGACCTTGCTGGACATATATATGGTATGAGAGCAAACAGGATGAATCTTTATTATCTCTCATTACTCCTGATGTGGAAATGAACCTTGTTCTTTTCTGGCCTGCTGCAGGTAGGAAAGCTTATTCTCTTACATGGGGATTACAGTATGTTAATCTCTTCATGATTAACACTGGATTTATCATTTTAGCTGGTGAGGCTCTGAAGGTAAAATCAAGTGGAAGGAAAATCTACTTGCTAAAAGTTTTTCTTACTGTTGAACTCCGTCACAAGTAAATCAAAGAATCATTCAATTTTGCACGAAACAGGACAAAAGTCCCATGGTCCCTGCTGTTTTGAATTGTTCTTCTCTCCACATGATAAATCTGTTACTTTTCTTTAATTCAAATATGTGGATTTTTTCCTTCCATCAAGACTTTTTGCTCTTGGTATTCTGATCACTTGGTGTAATACTTGTATTTATGTCCTCATCTTCATTATGCAGGCGGTTTATGTTCTCTTCCGGGATGACCATGTGATGAAGCTTCCTTACTTCATTGCCATAACGGGTTTTGTCTGTGCCTTGTTTGCCATCGGGATACCTTATTTATCAGCTTTGAGGGTCTGGCTGGGAGTTTCCACAGTCCTCAGTCTGGTGTACATCGTTACTGCATTTGTACTGGCTCTACGAGATGGTAAATTAACATTTTTTACTTATATTGTTACAGTATCCTATTGATGCATTGTATTCCATAATTAGCCTATTAGGCCCCCCGGGCTTTTCTTTTGCCTCTGTCCTTGGCCTGAAATTGTGCTTGCATGTGCATTGAATCTGGAAGTTTTAGCTATGTAGTTTGCCTAGTATGTACTAGAATGGGCTAATATGAAACCGCCACATCTTTTAATCAAAGGAAAGGATTTGGAAAGAAAAACTGAAAATGGAAAACTATTTTCAGTGCCGAGCTAGCACCATCTGTCCTTTTTGTGTCTAAGTAATCTGATCTTCCATGTATATTTGTTGAAGTTTCTTAGAAATAGCTGCTGTATATGCCTGGTTTCTTACCTGTAGTTTCCTAATTACCCATTAGTTGATTATACATATTGTCAAATGAAAATTGCTGCGATTCTCTCTCCTTGAACTTGTCGCAATTGACCAATGAATGGTTGAAGGAAATGCCTATTTAAAGGCTATCACATCTAGCTCTATAGTTTGCCATGAATAGGTTATCTTCTTTTGGTTGAATGCCTCCAACTGCAATCAAGCCACGTCTACTGTAACATCTTAACTATAATATTTTGCGGACTGTGTTATGTGGTGGAAATATGACGCAAGTTTATGGTATTTTCTGAAGAAAAAGCTCTCTTGATGACATGGAAATTCTAAAAGTTGTTCTTGGTTTTATAGGCCTTAATTCTCCAGCCAGAGATTATAGCGTACCAGGGGATAAAACAAGCAAAATCTTTACCACCATCGGTGCTGCAGCAAATCTTGTTTTTGCCTATAATACAGGAATGCTTCCAGAGATTCAGGTACTCTTTAAAGTTGAATCCTTGACCTTTAAAGAGAAAAGAGAAGTTTACAGGACAAGCATGGAAAAAAATTTTGCTTGCTTGAGTTTAGATCAAGTAGTCAATAGAATTGATTACTATACTTGGGAATGACCTTATGTCTCTTCTGATCATTTTAGACGGAGCACAGTCTGATTCTATTATAGTCAACTATGATTGAAATATTTTTCTTCGTCTAGCCATTCAATGGCCATTCTCCATTCCCATGAACATTGCTGAAATTTTTGTCCAACATCTGCTAGATGGAGAGATGCTGCTTAAATTTTCTTCTGCCATCAAATCTACAATGTACAAACGTGCCTCAGTGTTCATTGTTTTGTGTATCTGACAGGCAACGGTGAGAGAGCCTGCTGTGAAGAACATGCTGAAAGCTCTCTACTTTCAGTTCACCGTCGGATGTTTACCGATGTATGCAGTCACATTTGTCGGATATTGGGCATATGGGTCCTCAACCTCGTCCTATTTGCTCAATAGTGTCAGCGGTCCAGTTTGGGTGAAGGCATTAGCCAACATTTCCGCCTTCCTGCAAACGGTCATTTCTTTGCATGTATTTCCTCTTGCCCTGTTCAATTTTTTTTCACTATCTCCATATTTACATTGCACCTATCCTTGGGTTTTAGCAAAGTTACATTGAGACGCTACAATTTTCTTCATTTTTAGTCTACCTATGACCCTTTTTATCGTCCTTTGTCTTCTGCAGATATTTGCTAGTCCAATGTACGAGTACATGGACACCCGCTTCGGCATTACTGGGAGCGCTTTGAAATTCAAGAACTTGTCGTTTAGGATTCTTGTGAGAGGTGGATATCTCACCATAAACACGCTGGTTGCCGCCCTCCTCCCTTTCCTTGGCGACTTCGAGAGCCTCACTGGGGCGATAAGCACGTTCCCTCTCACGTTCATCCTCGCCAACCACATGTATTTGATGGCGAAGCAGAACAAAATGTCTTCCTTACAGAAGTCATGGCATTGGCTTAATGTCTGTTTCTTCGGGTGTATGTCAGTGGCAGCAGCAATTGCGGCCTTGAGGCTTATTGCTGTAGATTCCAAGACATACAACCTTTTTGCAGATTTATGATAATGTAACACATGTGGAAGAGGGGAAAAAAATAAAGTGTATTCTAGAATTGTGGACTGGTTGATTTTTGGAATTGCTAAATCAGAGCTTCCTACATAAAATTTAACTCAGTCCACTCCTTTCCTTCTAGTTTGTTGTCTTGTTCTGAATGAATTTTGCATTATTTGGAGATTTGATCATGATTGATGACTTCCCCGTCACTGTTATGCCATGAAGTTGAAGTAAAGCAATAAGATGAGAGTGCTTGATGGGCCAATACGATTTAATCATGTTGATTTGGTAAATTTTAACAAGTGTTGATAAGTGCAAAAAAATTGTTGATCAGGAAAAGGATCAGTGTTTTTATTTTTTTATTTTTTATTTTTTAACTTATTAGTGACTTACCAACATTATAGTAAAAGGGAAAAGAGTAGCTGACGGTGCTGTTATATTCCACAATTCAAACAATGGGTTCTCCACCTCAAATTCGGTGGGTTCTTTACATCAAATTATTTGAAGGAAACCAGTTAAAACTGGAAAATCTCATTTTGGGGGATTTCCTCAAATCCCATGAGATTCCTTCATTTTAGAAAAGAAAAAATAACATAAGAAAATAGATAATTTTAGAATAAACCACATACCAAAATATAGATAATCGCAAGTGAAATAATATAATCACTACCAAAAAAAAAATATATATATATAGTTAATGTCATGAGAAAGATCAATTCAAGTTGAAACATGAAAAAAAAAAAACAATAAATATTGGTTTTGAGACTAATAATGAAATCATTGCACTTTCGAATGGCTCCTCGTACTTTTTGCTCATATCAAGTTACTCTAGAAGCATTCTTTAGTAACTAGAATTAAGACTATTGCTATCGGTAACACATGATCAAGTGACACTGGATCATTATTTCTTATGGATTAGAAGTTAATTTTGTAATAAAGTAATTTTCTTCGAAAGTAAACAATAATAAATACAATAATGATTTCTTCCTCGATTACAAATTATATTTTGAGAAAACCTATGGCGACCCATCTAATCCTATTTCCAGGTGAGTGAAAATCATTGAAATTCTGTTGAGTGCCTCCAAGTGACCGGGGGTTGCTTTCTTCTACGTTTGTGCTATATTGTATTTTTCAAAAAAGTGATGGAAGACTCCATGTCGGCACCACTTCACCATTTAACAGTGACTAGTCAACCACATCAATATTTTTTTAAAAAAATTGGGTGTTATGGTCCTCTTCTTTTTGTAGCTTCCATTGTAAAAGTAACTAAAGGTACGTGTATATTAGAAAATTTATATCTAAATTTCCCCACAAGTCCAATTGGTTGCCTTGGATGAGGACCATTGTCATGATGGTCGTCCTAGATAGGGGTCCATCGCGATGGTGGTTGTCTTGTTGATAGATGACCACCACAAATGGTGATCATTGATAACCAATAGACATTGTGACGATGGTCACTAACGTAGGTTGGGATCAATATTGAGATCTAGCTATGGATATGGTTTTCCATGTTTATGTCATGGTTGTTGATGTAATTTCACATCGATAAATGCGTGGTTATAATGTGTTGTATTTACATGCCGTTTTTCCATTGCTAGCGTAAGCTTTTGCGCTAAATACTATCACATAGTACCAAAGCATAGGTGAATAGTTTAAACTTTAGCACTTTAATTGGCTCACACCAAATAGGAATCATGTGTGTTTTGCAATAGTCAAGCCGAGTTAAACACGTGTGCACGAGAGGCTTAAACGCAAGAGAGTATTAGTACAATCTCATATCACTTAAAGGCATTATAATAATGTATCTTATATACATGTATATAAATGATGTAAGATTTTACTAACAGGTCAGCTCAAAGTAATCATCCGAAAAGATGCAATTACCACCACAATGGTTGTCGTGAGCATGCGACCACCTCCACCACCATCGAGCTAACCACTACAATGACGGTAGCTCGTTGTGGTCGGCCACCCACAGTTCCTCTCCATAAGTTCTCTTTGTAATTGTACTTTTGCATCTTTTCATTTCAATCATTTTTTTTTCTAAATCAAAATATGCTATGGTATCATTTTAAGTATAATGTATATAAATTACGATAATTTCATTTTAAGTATATTTTAGCTCATGATTTCTTTAACAGTAAGAGTGGAATCATTTAGAGTTGTTTTAGGGAAAGAAAAAAGGTCTTTCTCAATAGACATTGGTATTGTGCAGGACGTGCAAGCATGATATCTACTTTTATTTATAGATCGAACTAATTAGGTAGCATAAAAGAGGAAAAGGATAAATGTGCTAGCTCACATAGCTTTAAGAGACATATACAGGCTCGCATGTATGCCTTTCTTTTATACAGTATAGCTGTATAGATGACAGCATCATCCCTAATATTTCATTTCTTATACGCCAGCTTTCGTTTCAAGGGAACATTGAAACACACCTTCATTCTTCACGGTCTAAACTATTCATAGCCTATATAAGTACTCGATCCACCAACCTCACGATACGTTAGAGAACAATTTGTCTCGCGTTTGCATAAGTGATGAAGTCCTCCTGCTACGTCTCCCAACCTCCCGTAGACGACGAATAAATTGTCATTGACTTTGAGTCTACTAAAGGTTCGCTTAAAGTGCTCGGAATTTCACCACTGAACATGTTGCTTGAAATGTCCAAAGTAACTAAGGGCGCGTTTGGTAACGATTCATTAGGGGCGATTCGATCGTAACCGGATTCTTTTTGATTACGTTAGGGGAACCGATTCTAAGATTTTAAGCTATTTGATAAGCGTCCAAAATTTCTAATTCTGGAAGAGAATTGCGTTTGGTACCGTGTTCATTAATTCTATTCCAAATCAATTTCTTTTAATTTTTAAATAATTTTTTTACTTTTTTCCTTTGTTTTCTTTTCTTTTTTTCATTTTTCCTTTGTTTTCTTTTCTTTTTTTCTTTTTTTCATTTTTTTCTTTTCATTTTCCTTTTTTTCTTTTATTTTTCTTTTATTTTTCCTTTTTTTCTTTTCTTGTTTTCTTTTCTTCATGCCCTTCTTTTCTTTTTCTCATCTTTTTCTTTTCTTTTTCTCATCTTTTCTTTTAAATTCTATTCCAATTCTTTTTTAATTACCTTTTTAGATTAAAATAAATTTGATATTGAATTTTCATAAACCATTCATTGATTAATTATATTTTTATACTAAGTAATAAAAATATTAACTAATCAATTTTTATTATATAGTAAATAATAAACCATAGTATAAACTATACTAATATCCCTACAATATGTAATAAATAAAAATACTAAATTATAACATAAAATTAAATATGTATTCTATATACAACAAATATATATTTCATACTAGGAAGAAATAAAAATAAAATATAGAAATAAATTTTTTTTTTTGATTCGGCACTTTTGATTCTCTTTTTTGATTCTCGGACGGAGAATCATATTTTTCTCGATTCGAATTCTTGTCCAAAACGGTCGATTCTCGGGAGTAAATTTGTTCCCAGAATCGTTTTGACAAAAATTTACAAACGCGATTACGTTCCCAACCGATTCGGGAACAAAAAATCGGGAATCAAAAGCACTTTGTTTGGATGGTTGCCAAACAGGGCCTAAATGGTCCATTTTTCTTACTTCTGCTGGAAGGGCCCCATTCAAATGGTTGTGAGACAAGTTCAAAAAGAGTATAGTTTTAACTACTGGGAATAAGGAATCACTGAGATTGTTGTTAAAAAGATCAAGATCCATCCGATTTTGAAATTTATGTAGATGTGAAAGAATGTATTCATGAAAGTTATTCCCATCAAGATATAAAAGAATTAATTTCTTCATCTTCTGCAAAGAGGATGGAACCACCCTGATAGATTGTTTGTGGAGAGTTCAAGATCTGTTAGATTTTGAAGATTTCCCATCTCAAACAGGATAGCACTTGGAATACTGGTGCAAGCTATCCACAAGACTTCCAAGTTCACAAAATTGCCAATTGCTTTAGGAATCTCGCCAATAATAGGATTTAAGCCTAATGCCAATTTTGTGATAGTTATGGAGTAATTACTAATGCATCCCGGGAACAGCCCACCAAGTTTGTTACTCAGAATATTCAACACGGGTAAGCCAGTGATATTAGTTAATGAACAAAGGAAGCTTAATTCACAAGATCCCCCATTTCCAAGGTTGTTAGAGCTTATGGTCAACTTTTGAAGGTTACGCAAACTTTCGAAAGAAGGTACGTTTCTTGAGAGTTTGTTGGATCCAAGTTAAAGTATCTGCAGAGTTGTGGCATTATTCGCTATCCACAGAGGGATTAATCCAACAAACTGATTATGGTGTATGCTGAAAAATTCTATGTTGGGAAGACCAAAGCCCATTGTAGTGGGAAGACTTCCATGTATTTTGTCATGTCTCGAGTCCCTTCCCTTGGCTTGGGAACGCGACATTCTCCTCCTTGGAATTAATTTGCAATGTTTCAGGAGGCATCGCCGTCCCATTGATTTTATCTTTGACGTTAAGCACATATAGAAGCGTGCAATCTCCAATGACCTAATCAATCCACAAACAAACAATGGATAGTCAAGGAGAAAACACTTACATGTACTGCATAACTTTCCAGCTTTATTTATCTAAGAATGATTACAATTTACAAGCCCTCACTTCTAGGGCTGTTCTGATTTGGTCATCCCCACACACTCAAAAAGTTATCGAAGGGGGCCGCGGGGGCAGGGGGGGAGAGAAACTAAAATCTGCAAGGGGAGCTTATCTTCTCTACTGTGATCTAACTAAAAAGCGGCTTCCCTACTAGATACTGCTCCCTAGGCATCATCCACAAGGCTGTTTGGTAGGCCTGCATCCTCGCTGGTCCTGGTGAACCATGGAACCCATAAAGGGGTCTGAAGAGGTCTCCATCAAACCACATATAGCACGGCCGGGAGTAGTGGGGGACAAGGTCGTGGTACCCCTCGTCTACCCAAACTGTGGTGGTGACTCGTTGGAAAATTGCATCCTCCCTAAACACGTCTATCACAGTAGTCTCCATGCTAATGTGCACCCTAGAACGCATGAAGCAGTGAGATAAGAGATCCATACCTATTGACTTTAAAATGTTAAACAACAATAGCGAGTTGAAAACTAAATATGTAAAAATCTCAAACCTCATATAGGTGTATGCCTCGCATTGGACCTTTTTGATTACTCAACCCAAATATGTTGATGACAAATCAATAGCAAAGTTTAAGCTTTGCCTCAACTATAGATGTGATGGAACTTATCCTCAACCTAAGTCCCTCAAATCCTAAACAAAGGCATATTATCCACACATGTCATAATTAATGCAAATAATAGCTAGAATATTCACACGTGATGGATATGAGCATCCACAATATTATCAAAGCCCTCGAGACTCGAACAATAACCTTCAGGACATCTACATTCTAAATCACTAAAATGACATTTACATCATGCACATGTTCCATGCACCTCTTATAAGACTATGTCATATATGTGTGAGCCATAAAACCACCTTCAAAGCATGCATATAGCACTCAAACACTTTGCACACGTTTAACGCCTCGAGAATCACATGGCATCCCATACTACTGTACTATCTTGAGTCAGTTATTAATCACTTATAGTCAAAACCTGCAGCTCTTCTGGAAACCTTCGGGACATCATCTTGCTCTCTCGAGCACGGCATCCGAAATCCATCAGGCATCATTTTTAATATAACACATCCCACAAATGGCATCCTGTTGATGTGGGGGCATCATATTGTTCTTAATAATGAAGTATTCCGTTGATTCAGGGGCATTGTCTCGAAATTCATCGGTGACAGTATTCCTCGTATGACCACACAAATCAAGCATTCAAGTAATCAATTTTATCATTCTCATTAGTCTAAGTATAAATGCTCTAAAGGCATGCCAAGCGATGTGTAACTCATGCCCTATTGTGTATATGACAATAAAGTATGTCGAGCACGAAACTAGAATTGTGCTTGACCTCTGACGCTTGAGTACTGGCCGAGGTCAAATCCGGATCGAACAATATGCTTGAATATCACCGAATCAAGAGAGTGACTTGACCCGATGCTTTCCCACACATGTCTGATATAGCTAGTACGAGTACCTAGGGGGGGTGAATAGGTATAAAAGATTTTTCTTGATAATTACACAATACTTAGATAGTTGAAGGATTTGCAGCAATTAATAATTAATCGCAAGACGAGTAAAGGGAAGAGAGAATTGAACACGCGGTTTATAGTGGTTCGGCTTGATTCAAGCCTACGTCCACTCTTTCGCACCGACACCTATTGGCTGGATTCCACTATGAACAAAGAGATGTTACGGCGATGATCTTCCTTGACTTCTAGATGTAGATGATCTACCACACTCGCTCAAGGTATCACTAAGTATAAACACTCTCTGTATACAATTTTGCTCAAACTCTATCGACTAATAATCAAGGTTCTTCAGACTCTGGAATTTTTCTATCGATCACGCTCTCCAAAACAACTAGAACGTCTTCCTTTTTATACTCCTTTATGCCACAATAGCCGTTGGCACTTACCAAAGGAATTCCTCCAATCTACCCGTTGGACGGAATCAATCACGAAGATCATTCAAGCTATTTAAGGAATCTGGCGATAGCCCATCAATCCCGTTCGCCCATACAATCAGGATCTTGGTTTCCAAGAATAGAACATTCCAAGAATATTTCGTCGACCATCGGATCTTCAATCGATCTAGATAAGAACAAAAAAGAATCCGAAATATTTATCCAACCAAGGGATCTTCTCCAGAGGGTAGGATCAAATCCTCAACCATATACTTTGGTTCTGGATTTCCTTCGTCCTTTGGATTGGAAAGATCGTCGGTGAGGATAGTCTTGAGTCTTGAGTCTTGAGTCTTGATTCTAGTGATCATAAAGTCTTCGAGACTTTAAAGCGTCGGTCTCCGAATATCCGGACTTAGGATCGATAGAAACGTTTTGTCGCTTCAAAATATTCGGAAAGATTTCTCCAACAATCTCCCCCTTTTTGATGGTGACAAAACTTTCTTGTAGATTTGAACAACTTTGACCGCAAAAACTTTTCTCAAGCAAAATGGCTAACTCATAAAGATTAATAAAACAACCGAGACTCGCATCCACAGAAAATTGGTTAGTCTTTCATGAGTAATACCATAAAACAACACTTGATATGAATGCAACCAGTCAAGCATTTAAATCCACAGCTAATTCAGTCAAATTCACACCCAAGTTCACTCAAGTCAAACTCAAAAAAAACATAACCACAAATTCAAAGTTTAAAAGATGTTGAAAGTTGTTGGTTCAAATTGGTTCTCCCCCTTTTTGTCATCATGAAAAAGGTGAGAAAGGAATCAGTCCGCTTGGGAATGCGAACGATCCGGAATTCTCCCATAGACCGGACTATGCCTTCTAGCCTCTTCAAGTCTTCCCTGAGTTGAGCTACCTCCTCTCCTTTAGCATTGGCTTGAAGTTGTAGAGCGAGGTCTTTCATTTTGTCCTCCAGGGTAATCGAAGATGCTTGTCCAGCATTCTTGATGGTTTGAATCTCACAGTCTAGAGCATATATCTGTCCCCGCATTTCCATAAGGATATCAAGAATACGACGAAAATCTGCTTTGAGTTGTCCGTCCGTGTACTTGCATGAGCTTTCTCGAGATGGAGTAAATGCGGACGATGGAGCTTCGTATAATCTTGCAGATTTGGAGTCGACGTATCGTGTCCTTCTTCAGGCAATTGAGAAACCTGAACTTCTTCTGGGTCTGCTGGAGATTGTCTTGGACCTTCACTATCAGCAGCATGAGGTGTGGATCTATCTTGCTCGCCAACTCCCCCTGTCTCTAGGACATCAAAAGGGGAAGAGTGATGATCATGCTCTTCTGTATCTTGATTTCCCTTTTCTCCAAATTCAGCTGCAGACTTTTCTTTCTCTCCTTCTCTTTCTTCTTCAACTTCTTTCTCCTTCTCTCTCTGCTCTTCTTCTTCTCTGATCTTGGCTTGCTCCTCTTCTTCTCTCTGTTTCTTCTGAAGTTCTGTCGGTTGAGGCACGTAACGTCCGGTTCTTGTTAAAGCACGAGATAGTGGGATCTTCATCCTCTTCATCTTCATCCTCTAAGATGAGAGTTCTTTTCTTCTTTTTCGATTGGGCTCCAATGACCTCCTTTCCTTTTCTCTTTGAAGCAGACGGAATTGGAGACTTCACTCTGAATTTCTCCATTGCCTTGGAAAGTTCTTGCAGACGCATCTTCGTTAACATCTTCAAACCTACCACCATCTTATCGCACGGTCGAACACAAAGTGCATGAGGCGGTTCAATATTTATGTGTCTGAAGATCTTGGTCACCAGACCAGGATAAGGTAATTGTCCCTTGTCTTTCGACATTGCTCTGTACATGTGGAAGATAATAGTGTGCGGGAGAGAGAACTTCCGTCCTGAGTTGATCGCGTACATCAACTTTGCTTCAGAATAAGACACGGAAGTTTTTGACGTAGACTTTGGTGCGAGACAGGTTGATCACAATCTTATGAAGCACAATGTTGATGGCATTCATCCTGGAATAGGTAATTCTCTTCTCTGTGTCCCTATCTTTGACAAGTTCCAGAGTAGTACGAGCAGGTGAGACTTTGATTGGATGATAACGTCCTCGTTCAACTCCAACTATGTCCGCCAACATATCCACATCTACCACGTAGACTTGGTTTCGTACACTGAATGAAATTCTATTCGCATCCAAAAAGCTGAGATTTGAATAGAAATAAGCGGTCAGATGTGCGTAACCGTCCGTAGTGTCAGAGCAAAATTTCTCAAGTTGAAGCAAATTCAACTTCTCTCTTAAGTTCATGTTGATGGCATCCAGGAAGTCAAAATCGACACTTCTAGGGTTTATCATCCCTCTTTTCAACAGTCTGAAATACACATTCTCCTGATCCTTGGATTTGAACAAATCCATCCGATTTCCTTTCACCTTCGCTGCCACACCCATTCTCGGTTGAAATTCAAGGAACATTCTGTCATCATCGTTCCATTCAATCAAATTTTGTCCTGGTACACGAGGATCACTTGGAATGTTCGCAAGTGCATCCTCTGCTTTTCCTTTCGGAGCAACTCCTAATTCCTCCATTTTCCGCAGAAAAAGATACTCATTCCCATAGTTCTTGTCCTTAAGGAAATGGTCTATATAGTTCAATGGTGTACCGGTGCTTTTCAACGCAAGATAAAGCTTATAGATAAAGGAGGGTTTTTGGACTCTTACTGGGTCAGCATCCTCGATTATCTCTTCCTCCAGATGTTGACTTGCACTTTGTGGGGTAGAAGGCGTTGAATGACGTGGATGAGAGCGAATCGGACTTTGTCGGCGACTTGATAAGTCTTCCTCCTCGGTGAGATCGAAGTGTGTCGGTCCCTTCTCCATTCTTTGTGGTCCCCGCTTGCAATTCTTGATGATTTCCTCGAAGAAGACATTCTTCTTTGTCGTTTGAAAGATTCCTTCACTTGCTTTCCCAAGAGAAATGACCACTTTCTCAAAGATGAACAAGAAGTAGAAACAGGTTCGGGAGGAGAGTGCCTTTTAGGGTTTTGAAGATTGAGAAAAAAACTGTATATATATATATATATATAACTCGGTTTTGAAAAGGGAAGTTCAATCGGCACAAGGAAAGTGTACGAACACTTCTTTTTAAAATCAATAACGCCAAAATTAATCCTTTTGAAAAGACAAGTTTTCGATTTTCACACGGATTATAAGCGAACGAAAATCGTACCTTTTCGAGTCCGGATAAAATAGCAACTTACGTCTATAGCCATGAATGTCGAGTCCGAGGATTTAGAGTCCGAGAGATTAGAGTCTAAGGATTGGTGAGTCTCTAGACTTTAACTTCTTCAAGCTTCAAAATGTTGAGTCTTGATCGGATAACGTCGAATTGATTTTTCTCCAAAGGCTTTGTGAAAATATCCGCTAGTTGACTCTTTGAATCAACAAATTGAATCGAGATTTCTCCATTTTGAATATGATCTCTAATGAAGTGATGTCGAATCTCAATATGCTTTGCTCTTGAATGAAGGATTGGATTTTTGGTGAGATTGATCGCGCGGTGTTGTCACATCGATTTCGTGCATGAGTCTTCAATGCCAAAGTCTTGTAGCTATTGTTTTATCCATAGAATTTGCGAACAGCAGCTTCCAAGAGCTACATACTCTGCTTCTGTCATTGAGAGAGCCACGGTACTTTGTTTCCTTGAAAACCAAGATACTGTCCTATTTCCAAGCAATTGACAAGTTCCAGAAGTGCTCTTTCTATCGACTCTGCAACCGGCCAGATCTGCGTCTGAGTATCCTAGAAGATTAAAGTCTCCCCTCTTTGGATACCAAAGACCGATGCTTGAAGATGAGGCAATGTATTTGATAATACGTTTCACGGCACTGAGATGGGATTCTCTAGGATCTGATTGAAACCTAGCACAGATGCAAACACTCAACAAAATATCAGGTCTAGAAGCAGTAAGATAAATAAGTGAACTGATCATGCTTCTGTACAGTTTTTGATCTACTTTCTTCCCTTCTTCATCATTGTCTATCTTCAGAGAACATGACATTGGTATGTCGGTCTTTTTGCATTTTTCCAGTCCAAACCTTTTGACAAGATCATTTGCATACTTTTCTTGATGAATAAAAGTTCCTTCCTTCATTTGTTTCACTTGGAGTCCAAGGAAGAATGTTAACTCTCCCATCATACTCATTTCAAACTCATCCTGCATAGACTTAGAAAATTTCTTGCATAGACTTTCATTAGGAGATCCAAAAATAATATCGTCCACATATATTTGAACTAATAAAAAGCTTTTGTTTTCCTTTTTGATAAATAAAGTAGTATCTACTTTACCTTTGACAAAACCATTCTGCATTAGGAACTTACTTAGTACGTCGTACCAAGCTCGAGGTGCTTGCTTTAAACCATACAAGGCCTTTTGCCCAAGGCGAGTCCGGCTTCCTTGGGTCTTCAAATCCAGGTGGTTGTTCCACATAAACTTCCTCATGGATGAATCCATTTAGGAACGCACTTTTGACGTCCATTTGGAATAACCTGAAATTTTTATAGCAAGCAAATGCAAGTAATAGTCGAATAGCTTCTAACCTTGCTATTGGTGCGTAAGTCTCGTCATAGTCTATTCCTTCTTCTTGCGTATATCCTTTGGCCACGAGTCTTGCTTTGTTCCGTATGACTTTTCCATCCTCATTCATCTTGTTCCTGAATACCCATTTGGCTCCAATAACAGTTTTACCTTTTGGTTTAGATGTCAATTCCCAGACATTATTGATGTTGAACTGTCTGAGTTCTTCTTGCATAGCTTCGATCCAGCTTTCATCGATAAAGCTTCTTCTATGCTTTTTGGTTCAATTTCAGAAATTAGAGCCACAAAGCACTAGATTCTTCACGCCTTTTGATCTCGGGTGCGGATTCCTTCATTGATTTCGCCGATAATGAGATCTTTGGGATGACTAGACTTATGCTTCCGATTCTTGGTTGATTTTGCACGGTTGATGATCTCTTTCTTTATTTGAATCTTCATGAGCATTTTGATGTTGGACTTCCAGAGTCTGAGACTGATTGTGCCATCAGACACAGGTTGGCATATTCCTCATCACTTCTTCACACTCTGTATCGCTCCAGGTTTCGGCTTTGAGAGCTTTTCGAGACTTTTCAGCTTTTCCTCTCTTCTTCTTCTAAGAAGAGGACGGTTGGTCCGATGTGTCCCTTTTTCTTACATTCGGCGTAGACTACATCTTTATTTGGTTCCTCATTATCAACAAACTTGGTTTCTTTGTTTCGAAAACTTTGTTTCTTTGAGTTGAACCTTCTTCCTTTTCTATTCAGCTTTCTGAATCTTCTTATCATAAGAGCAAGCTCTTCATCGTCCAGATCTTCTTTAGAATCTGTATCATCAGAATCATCATTAGATTTTAATGCAATGGATTTCTTACCTCTTGGATCTTCGTCTTCATTAATTCGTTCCACTTCGTAAGACTGAAGAGTTCCAATCAGCTCGTCTATAGATAATGGCATAATTCTTTGCGTCTCTCTTATTGAAGTCTTTATATGATTCCAATCCTTGGAGAGTCCACGCAGCAACTTGTTCACCTTCATGGGATCAGAAATTTTCTGTCCTTGATTCTCAAGACCATTGACAATATCTGTAAAACGACTAAACATATCAGTTATAGATTCTCCTGGTTTCATTTTGAAGGCTTCATATTGACCAAGGAGAATGTTAATTCTAGTCTCCTTCACTCGGTCTGTCCCTTCATAGGTGATATGTAATCTATCCGAGACTTCTTTTCTTTGTAACACAAGAAGATATTCGTTATATTCGGTTGGTGACAAAGCACAATATAAAGAGTAAATTGCTTTTGCATCGAGTGCTTGTCTCTTGTTTATCTCTTCTTGAGACATTCCCATTTGGTCTCAACGGTTTCTTTCACTCTTTCGGACAACGATGTAGCGGTAGGAGTGATTCCTCTTTCCACAACGTCCCATTCCGAGAGGATCCTTTGACCGTAGGAAAGCTTTCATCTTGTTCTTCCGGATGTTGTAATCCTTTCCATCAAAGTAGGGTGGTGCGGTATTGCTTTGCCCTTCCACCAGCCCCGGTGCTAGCATACTAGCCATGGATCTTTTACTCGAAGTAAAACACTTCAAATAAAGTAAGAACACGAGCTCTGATACCAATTGATATAGCTAGTACGAGTACCTAGAGGGGGGTGAATAGGTATAAAAGATTTTTCTTGATAATTACACAATACTTAGATAGTTGAAGGATTTACAGCAATTAATAATTAATCGCAAGACTGAGTAAAGGGAAGAGAGAATTGAACACGCGGTTTATAGTGGTTCGGCTTGATTCAAGCCTACGTCCACTCTTCGCACCGATGCCTATTGGCTGGATTCCACTATGAACAAAGAGATGTTACAGCGATGATCTTCCTTGACTTCTAGGTGTAGATGATCTACCACACTCGCTCAAGGTATCACTAAGTATAAACACTCTCTGTATACAATTTTGCTCAAACTCTATCGACTAATAATCAAGGTTCTTCAGACTCTGGAATTTTTCTATCGATCACGCTCTCCAAAACAACTAGAACGTCTTCCTTTTTATACTCCTTTATGCCACCATAGCCGTTGGCACTTACCAAAGGAATTCCTCCAATCTACCCGTTGGACGGAATCAATCACGAAGATCATTCAAGCTATTTAAGGAACCTGGCGATAGCCCATCAATCCCGTTCGCCCATACAATCAGGATCTTAGTTTCCAAGAATAGAACATTCCAAGAATATTTCGTCGACCATCGGATCTTTAATCGATCTAGATAAGAACAAAAAAGAATCCGAAATATTTATCCAACCAAGGGATCTTCTCCAGAGGGTAGGATCAAATCCTCAACCATATACTTTGGTTTGGATTTCCTTCGTCCTTTGGATTGGAAAGACGTCGGTGAGGATAGTCTTGAGTCTTGAGTCTTGAGTCTTGATTCGGTGATCATAAAGTCTTCGGACTTTAAACGTCGGTCTCCGAATATCCAGACTTAGACTGATAGAAACGTTTTGTCAGCTTCAAAATATTCTGGAAAGATTTCTCCAACAACATGTCCAAGAACCAATGCCATTCTAGATTCAACAGCCCAATGTGAACTCAAACTTCGACCATGATCTGTGGACATTTATATGCCATACTAGATAGCACTCATATATCGGTCCATAGCATTCATATATAAAGATCACGGCGACCTAGCCTAAGTGAATCATTTATATGCAAACCTAGCCCAAGTGAACTCAAACTTTGACCACGACCTATGGACATTTATATGCAAAGATCATACCATATAGCACTCATATATCCATCCATAGCATTCATATATAAAGATCTAGCATAAGTAGCAATAGCAAACAATCCAAAACGGCGATCACGACAAACCTAGCCTAAGTGAATCATTTCCACTACTCACGTCAAACCTGAGTAATCTCAACTCTCACAACCTTGCTCCTGATCAATCCCGAATCACGTAGATCAAGCATATCATAAGCAAATCATACAAAATTAATCCCATGAGCTCCTCAACCTAGAGTATTCCTATGGCACTAAGGCGGTCCTAAATTCAAATCGCGTAACACAACATCCTAGCCGACGTTTAGGAAATCTACTTACTAACAACTGGATGGGATTAGGGGTGTTCAGTGGTGGTTTAAGGATGGTGAGTGAGCAGCGGCAGCTCGCGGATGGTGAATGAGCGGTGGCGGCAGCACGGCGCGACATGGGGACGGCGTCCAAGTGGCGTGCGGATGGGAGAAAAAACTTGAAGAGAAAGCTTGTCTTTCAAGCATTAATTGCCCTTGAATTATTGTTCTCCCCTTCATTCTAAATCTTGGCCCTTCATCAAGCCATGTACCTTATCCAAGATCAAGAGCTAGGATGGCTTCTTGAAACTTCAATTATTGGCTAGACTTAAAGGGCAATTTGGTCCATTCCTCTCATCCATCCAAAAGTGGCGCCTAATCCATTGTCCGTGGCCTAACAAAGTTTATTTCACCTCAATTTAAGTGGCTAAATTGGCCTCATCTCTAGGTTCACTAAAGTCTGTATACTCAAATTAGTGTATTTCATAAATTAATGCACTAACGGGTTCTCTAAAATTATTTCAATTAGAAAGAAACACCTTGAAAACATCTACAATCGATATCCGCAAATGGACTAAAGCTTGTGACTAAGTTTTGATTAGATATAGCTTTAACGCGACCTACGTAAATTTAGATGGCATTGGCAGAATTCACGCAACTAGATTTGAATGGAGTTCGATGCTTGCCTAGGGTTTTACGCATGACTTTAAATTGAGCTTGGTCGATTCATTAACTGTGGGATGTCACCCGTGACTGGTATATACTTAAGCTAAATCGATCTATATCCATTTATTAAATGACTCATGACGACACATGATCGTCCACAGTGATCCTTGTGGTCAAACGGTCCTCACATGGTCGAATACTCTAGTCTATCGCAACCTTGATCTTGAATTACAACTTGCCCTTAATCAGTTAGTCAACTTGTGAACAATCCCAAGGATCGAGTCACAATCTGTCTTCATTATTGACATTTCGATTCTTAATCCATCCCTTGCGGTCTAAATAGGGGTTTGAATTGAGGATGTGATATATTTGATTAAATCTTACGTCAGATATTACTAATGAAGATAAATTGTAGAGGCAATGCGTAACCGTATTGGACAACAAATTTCTCACCAAAGCAAATGTTGTTAGGTTGATCAGTTGACCTAGATCTCGAGGAAGACTCCCTCCTAAGTAATTATAGTAAAGACCAAGCTCCTCCAATGATGATAAGTTCCCAATGAAAAAAGGGACGCTTCCTGTTGGATTGTTTTGTCCCCGAAGCTTTATTAGTGAGCCTATCTCTGGAGGAATTTCTCCACTCTGTTTTGAGACAAGCCCATGCCATGGAGGTTAATGCAACCCGATGGGCAGAAGTCCAGCACAAGTGCCATAACTTGGCACGCCGGGACACTTAAGTGCCATAACTTCAAAACGGTACACTTAAATGCCACTTTTTTTTTCGAGTGGGGCACTTAAGTGCCACCTCCGGCGACCCTTGCCGGAAATCTTACGTGGCAATATTTTTTTATTATTTTTTGCCTACGTGGCTCGCCAGAGCTCCAAATCAGCATAAAAATTAAAAAAATTTTTAAAAAAAGAAAATTTAAAAAAAGAAAATTTTAAAAAATTAAAAATTTTTTGAAAAAATAAGAAAATTTTAAAAATTTTAATTTTAAAAATTTAAAAAAAAAAAATAAGAAAATTTTAAAAAATTAATTAAAAAAGGGGGGGTCGAACGGGCGGCCGAGGGCCGAGCCCTCGCCGCCACCGCCTCCCGCCGTCGCCGGAAGGGCCGGCGACGGAGGGGGAGGGTCGGCCGGGGTCGCCGGCCCCCGGCCGACCGACGGCGAAGGCGGTGAGCCCTCGCCGGATCGCGGCGAGGGCCGTGACCCTCGCCCGGATCCGGCGAGGGCTCGTGGGCCCTCGCCCGGATCCGGCGAGGGGTCGCGGGCCCTCGCGCCGCCCCACCGCCGCCGGGAAGGGCCGGCGACGGAGTCGGGAGGGTCGGCCGGGGTCGCGGGCCTTGGCCGGGGGGCGGCGAGGCCGGCCGACCGGCGGCGAGGGCCCGCGAGCCCTTGCTCGGATCGGGGCGAGGGTCGCGGGCCCCGGCCGACCCTCCCCCTCCGTCGCCGGCCCTTCCCGGCGACGGCGGGAGGCGGCGGCGGCGAGGGCTCGACCTCCCCCCCTTTTTTTTTTTTTTTTTTAATTTTCTTAATTTTTTAAAACTTTTAAATTTTTCTTAATTTTTAATTTTTTTTTTAAATTTTTGAATACTTTATAATTTAATTAATTTTTATATTATTATTTACACGAAACGGCGTCGTTTTTGCGTTTTCTCCGCCACGTCGGCGTGCAAAATGACGCTGTTTTTGGACTAAACTCGCCGGAAAATTGCCACGTCAGCCATTTGGCCGGATTTTCGCCGGAGTGGCACTTAAGTGTCCCATTTTACTCCGATGATGGCACTTAAGTGTACCATTTTAAAGTTATGGCACTTAAGTGTCCCGGCGTGCCAAGTTATGACACTCCAGGTGTCCTCACCTCCAACCCGATGTGTTCTTGGGGATTTCCCTCCTGATAGAATTATTGGACAGCACTAAGGTGCATAACTGGTGCAACTGTCCGATTTGGGGAGGGAGTTCATGGTGAAAGCTATTATCAAAGCGCCACAATTGCCTTAAGAAGCTAATCCCGATGTGAAGGGAGATGGACCCTGAGAGCTTCTGGGTATGCAGGTTCAATATAGTGACTCTATTGTGGCGCCGGTGACTACGTGTGATACTGAACTATTGGCAGAGATTGACCGTATTGTTTCATGAGCTAAGCACCCGGAGAGGGTCCTCAGTTATCCTTGCCTTGAATGCAAGTGATGCAGAGCCATCCGTTTCACTTGATGCTGAGGAGACTTGTACAAAGCACAATGCAAAAGCAATCGCGATAATGAGGTGATGAAAGGGTAACTTTGCAAAAGTAAAACCCAAGAGTTGCATGACTCAAAGCAGAGGAGGACCGAACTGAGGTGCAGAGAGATTTAATAAGGGATGAGAGATGTGAGGAGCGATTGAGGTGTGGTTAGAGCCACCTCACTGACAAGAGATTTACAGAGGGTGGGGATTTTGGAGAAAAACTCTTGTTTTGGTCTCAAATGTCATTTTATTACCTCCACGGTCAATTTGCAAAACAGGTGGCGCATTGGAAAAACTGAAAAAAATAACAGATGTGACATTGCCCTCAACGTTCTCTTTACGGCAGAATTCAAGTAAAGAATTAATGAGAATTAATTTTCATCACCGAGCAAATGAAATTATGATGGAAGGAGCATCACTGCCAGCTCTTGCCCTCGTTGGAAAACGACTAAAAAGTCTCCCGAAATTTTCAGAATGTCAGGCTAAAAATGAGAAAAACACTTTCCCATGGATTCAGTGAATTCCATTTCTGAGAATTCTTACCAAACATATCGATTTTGGAAATTGAAAAAACCGAAAACTTCTCTTTAACCAAAATAGGGCCCAAGATTTTGATTCTGCATAGCAGCATAGGCCTAGCAGATCACATTTAGTTTTCAAGGAGTTTAGTTTCAACAGTCTGATCGGCAAAAATTTCCTCCTACCAAACTTTGACTTGCGACATCTTTGAAAAAACTTTGCATCTAGATAATCCAACTTAAAGAAAGAGTCCTGCCACTAGTCTAAAATACAAAGCGACTATCTCTTTGATCGGCTTAGTATTCAAACATACTTTCGACACCAGGTATTTTAATAGTATGAGAGGCGAAAATCACCACTACATTCTTCTCTATTTTATGCTTTCTATGTGGAATCCGTGTCCTCGAATTGAGGCTTTAACGTACAAAGAGGAAAATGGTGTGTTCTTTTCTATTTGATCGATTTTTTTTTTATTCCCTTAGCAAGACTTCTTTTTGGTCATCATAAAAATAAAGGGCTATTAAGTTAAAAAAGAAAAAAAAGATGGTTCAGTAGATTAAACAGTCTTAAGACTTCCTATCGTGCGATGGTTTATCTTTTCTATCCCCAACCATAAGTTGGAATATTGGAAAGATCATAAACAGAACACCGACCAGTAGTCTTACCGTCCTCTGCTCGATGGCTCATCTCGGAAATAATGAGAGCACGGCACAGGAATCGATTAGTCGAACATTGAAAGAACTCTGGAACTCTAGCTTCGATTGTCTTGTTCCCGTCAAGGAAGTAGCGTGTTTCCGGACCGGGACAAATGGTCGATATCAGATGTCTCGAACACGCGTAGACGGAAGCGAAGCACGAAGTGAAAAAATAGAAAGGAAGTGATGAAGATTTAGTGCGAAAGCTGGAACTCTTTCTTCGCTTTGACAGGGTTATTATCCAACTTAGGCGGATTCGACCTGCACTTCTTCGGACGCAGTCAATTCCCTGATAGGGATGCTCCCACTCTTCCTTGCAATAAATTGACATGCCATCTGTCGACTAACATCCTGATAATCGAATACGGACAGGCCAGATCGTTTCGACAGTTAATAGTAGCATACACGTATCGGAAAATCATGCACTAAATTCTCTCAAATTCGTTTAAGTTTTCCATATAAGAATAGGAAGTTCTTGAAGGAAATCTGCTATTGCTCGGATTTTAAGATTATCTTTGCATTTCAATCCTTTATTTATTTATTTATTTATAAATCAACAAAAAGTATAGTATCCTTTTATTGCCTTTTTGGTCTTTATAAATATTACGATAATTTTATTTTAAGTATATTTTAGTTTATGATCTCTATAATCGTAAAAGTATAATCATTTAGAGTTGTATTAGGTGAAAAAAACAACGGTCTTTCTCGATGGACATCGATATTGTGTGGGATGTGCAAGCATGATGACTACTTGTATTATATATTGAACTATTTAACTAGCATAAAATAGGAAAAGGATAAATGCACTTGCTCACATAGCTTTAAGAGACATATACAGGTTTGCATGTATGCCAGTATAGCTGTATAGATGACAGCATCATCCCTAATACTTCTTTTCTTACACGCCAGCTTTCGTTTCAAAGGAACATTGAAACACACCTTTGTTCTTCACGGTCTAAACTATTCATAGTCTATATCAGAACTCGATCTACCATCCTCACGCTACATTAGAGAAGCATTTGTCCCACGTTTGCACAAGTGATGAAGCCCTCCTGCTACGTCTCCTAAACTCCCGAAGAGGACCAAAGACATTGTCATTGACTTTGAGACTACTAAAGGTTCCCATTCGCCATAGTTCATTCGATGACTTCACTACTTTTCCAACCCCACTTTGGTTCTACATGATGACTCCGTTATCTCCATGGCTCCATCTTCACATTACCAGAACAAGTTAATCTAGATTTATAAAAATGCGTGAAGTCAGGTGCTTGTCTATGCAATAGTGGTTCAGTTTGGCATGATTTGTAGAAGGTGTTAGAAAACTTACTGCTTTAGTATATCACCTAGCCTCATAAACCAGCTCCATAAAGTCTGTTCCTAATCGAACATAGTTGAACTGCTACATTTGCGATGCTCATTCTCTCTCTTGGGACTCCAACTGAGCAGGCGATCCCAATTCTGTATATCTTTAGCAGACAATCCTGGACTGTACTCTTTCTCCTTTGGCCTGCATCACTTTCTACTTCTTGAACTAGAATGGGATCGGTAATCTCTAGAACTCGTTCAGGCAAAGCTTCCTCAACAAAATTATGAAGGTTTGAATTTTCTTTGAATATCTCAACCGTGGGACCGATTCCTGTGAACATCTCTAGCAAGAGGATGCCATAACTATAGACATCCCCTTCAATAGAAACCCCACTTCCCATTCCATATTCTGCACTTACCAAGAACCGCAAATGGTTGAGCCATGAGAAAATAGCACATGCACAATCTCATTATGAAGTTCAAAGTTCTATGAAAAGGCGCATCAACAATTTTATGATGAATAAATTCTTCATTTGAGAGAGCTAGGGACATAAGGGGACATACTTGGAGCAGCATAACCAATTGTTCCTCTCAAATCAGTGGAGCTTAGATTTGTGTCCGTGCAAGATGTGGATTCAAGGACAATCTTGGCCAATCCAAAGTCACCAACGTGTCCAACCATCTCAGCATCTAAAAGGACATTACTTGGCTTTAGATCACAATGAACTACGACGTTGTGGCATTGGTTATGAAGATAATCCAATGCAAAAGCAATGTCAATGGAAATCTTTGTCCTTTGGATGAGACTCAAAATTTTCGAAGGCCTATCTACATCAGCTGGTATTGGAGATGGGTGCAACCACTCTTCGAGGCTACCATTGACCATGAACTCATAGACCAAAGCCTTAAAGTCATTTCCAACATAATCAGTACCCGAGCATACTGTTAGTACTTTCAACAAATTTCGGTGTATGATACACTTTAGAGCCTCACACTCGGCTTTGAAGCTCTTCAAAGCACCGTGACGTGTTAAATTAAACACCTTCACAGCCACATCAGTCCCATTCTCCTGGAGTGTTCCCCTATAAACAGATCCAAAACTCCCAATGCCGATCAAATTAGTTGAAGAGAACCCATCAGTTGCTCTAAGGAGAGTTCCATAAGATAAATTTTGCCAACTATCGAATATGGAACTTGAAGTTGGTTCTTCTGCTTTCTTTTTCTTCAACCAACATACAGTCACAAAAATTAGAACAAGAACCACCCCTAGAAGCCCAAAGATAATAAAGAGCGTGAGTTTCAATTTACGAACTTCTCCTTTGCTCTTGGAGTGTCTAGAGATGCATTTAGGGAGCCGAAATTTGGGGATTCCTCCACAGATCTTGTTGTTTCCAACAATAAAAGTGGCACTTGCATTCTCGAAGACTCCTTTAGTTGGTAATATGCCTTCAAAATTGTTATAGGATAAATTCAGAATTTCCAAGAAGAGAAATTCCTCCAAGAATTTCGGAATCTCACCTGATAGATTGTTATTGGAAAGATCAAATTCCTCAATGCTTCTTAATGATCTAAATGATTGAGGAATGGATCCTTGGAACTGGTTATCCCTCATTCTTAATACGAACAGTCCATTACAATCGCCTAGAGTGCTCGGAATTTCACCACCGAACAAGTTGCCCGAAATGTCCAAAGCAGTTAAATGGTCCATTTTTCCTACTTCCGCTGGAAGAGCCCCATTCAAATGGTTGTGAGACAAGTTCAAATTGACTAGAGTTTTAACAGCTGGGAATGTGGAACCACTGAGATTGTTGTTAGAAAGATCAAGTTCCACTAGATTTTGAAACTTATCTAGATATGAAGGAATGTATCCATGAAAGTTATTCCCACCAAGATATAAACGAATCAATTTCTTCATCTTCTGCAAAGAGGATGGAATCACCCCTGATAGATTGTTTCTGGAGAGAGACATATATGTTAGATTTTGAAGATTTCCCACCTCAAACGGGATAACACCTGAAATACTGGTTTGATCTATCCCCAAGACTTCCAAATTCACAAGATTGCCAATTGCTTTAGGAATCTCACCAATAATAGGATTATCGCCTAATCCCAATATTTTGATAGTTATGGAGAAATTGCCTATGCATCCCGGGATTAGCCCACCGAGTTTGTTTTCTGTAATGCTCAAAACGGTTAAGCTAGTGATATTAGTTAACGAGCAAAGGAAGCTTAAGTCACTAGATCCTCCACTTCCAAGGTGGTTAGTACCTATGTGCAATCTTTGAAGGTTACGCAAACTTTCAAAAGAGGGTACATTTCCCGACAGTTTATTGGGTCCAAGTTGAAGTATCTGTAGTTTTGTGGCATTATTCGCTATCCATAGAGGGATTGATCCAACAAACTTATTATTTGGGATGCTGAAAAATCTTAAGTTGGGGAGACCAAAGCCGATTGTAGTGGGAAGACTTCCGTGTATTTGGTTAAATCCTATGTCAAACATTACCAATGAAGACAAATTGTAGAGGGAACGCGGAACCGTACCGGAGAACAAATTTACCTCCAAAAGAATTGTTGTTAGGCCGGTCAGTTGACCTAGAGCTTGAGGAAGACTCCCTCGGAAGTAATTATAGTAAAGAGCAAGCGTCTCCAATGATGATAAGTTCCAAATGGAAGAAGGGATGCTTCCCGTTAGAATGTTTTCTGATATTTGAAGAACCTGAAGCTTCACTAGTGAACCTATCTCTAGAGGAACTTCTCCACTCAGTTGGTTTTGATGCAAGCCCATGCCACCGAGGTTAATGCAACCCGATATATTCTTCGGGATTTCTCCCCTGAGAAAATTATCGAACAGCGCTAAGGTGCGTAACCGACGCAATCGCCCGATTTGGGGAGGGATTTCATGGTGTAAGCTATTATTAGAGAGCCGCAATTTCATCAAGAAGCTAAGGTTCCCGATGTGAGGGGAGATGGACCCTGAGAGCTTCTGGCTCTCCAGGTCCAATACCGTGACTCTATTATGGTGCCGGTGACTGCATGTAATACCAAACCATTGGCAGAGAATGACTGTATTGTTCCATGAGCTGAGCACCCCGAGAGGGTCCTCAGTTATCCCCACCTTGAATGCAAGTAATGCGGATCTGTCAGTTTCATTTGATGTGGAGAAGACTTGTACAAAGCACAATATAATAACAATCGTAAAGATGAAGTGACGAAATGGTAACTTTGCAAGACTAAAGCCCTTGAGTTGCATGACTCAAAGCAGAAGTGGATTGAAGGGACGTGTAGGGAGATTAACAAGGGATGAGAGATGTGATATGTTGTTTAGATTTGGTTTAGCCACCTCATTGAGAAGAGATTTATAGAGGGTGATGATTTTGGAGAGAGACTCTTGTTTTGGATTCAAAAGTCATTTTTCTGCATCCGCTTGGAATAAGTGAGTGGACAAGTTGGGTGTTAAGCACTCAGATTGATTAATTACCTTCTATGATTATTCTGCAAAATAGGTTGTCATTTATTCTTCTTAGCGTTCACACTAAGCAAAATTAACTTCCCACACTGGCAAATAAAAAATTAATGAAATTGATTTTCCACCCCAAGCAAAACTGAATGAGCATTCCATGATTTGCATAAGGTAGACAAATTAGTGACAGATTGACTTCAGTCATCCATTCTTCCCCTGTGTTTTGGTTTCAAACCAAAGTAGTGACGGATTGACTTGAGTCAACCATTCTCCCCTGTGTTTTTATTTGAAATCAAATTAGGGACAAATTGACTTGAGTTCGCCACTACTCTCCCGCTTTTTGGTTTGAAACCAAGTAATAAGTCATTTTCAAAATTTTTAGAAAGTCGGGCTGAACATGAGAAAGCTTTTCCTCCTGGATTCAATGAAAATAATTTTTGAGAAATTTTACTTAACAGATCTATTTTGGAAATTGAAAACGTAAAATTGATAACTTTTCCCTAAATTAAACAGGGCCCAAGATTTTGATTCCACATAGTCTTGGTAGACATAATGTATAAAAATCTTTACTGGCCTTTAATTCGTGACATCTTTAAGAAAATTTTGCTTCTGGATAATCCAACTTAAACAAAGAGTCTTACCACTACGCTAAAGTACACCACTATATTTTGATTTGTGTACATGTCTTAACCTCTGTCGTTCGCAAAAAAGAAGTATTCGGCAGGACATGCTTATGTCAATCCTCTATTTACTTGATATAATTCTTATAACTGCCTTGGTGCTGTGGATGCCTTGAACGGTCCAAACTGGCCGCTACCACGGCATCTTTCATAATCCACAAGTAGCGGAAAAGATCAGCTTTCACCAAGGCAGCACTAAAAACGGTACTCTCATCACTGAAATAAATATGATCACGATTGCCGATTTGTTTTACATAATGTATAGCTCTGAGGCAATTTGGTTTAGTAATCGATCGTTTCGTTCTTCCCCTCTGAGAGGAGGTGGGAACAAGTTGCACGTCTTGCTAAGGTATGTTTTTGTCTCGATTTATTCTCCATGTAGCTTGAAAGCATCCAAGCGTTCTCCGTACGGCAGAATTAGATTCCCACGCCGACAAATAAATAAATTAAGGAAATTGATTTTCCACGGCAAGCAAATAAGAATGACTTGAGTCAACCATTCCTCCCCCTTGTTTTGGTTTGAAACCAAATCAGTGATAGCTTGACTTGAGGTCCACCGATACTCCCTCGGGTTTTGGTTTGAAACCAACTAATAAGTTGTTTCTAACATTTTCTGAAAGTTGGACTAAACATAAGAAAATTTTTCTTCTTGAATTCATGATCGAAGGAAATCTATTAGCTTCGCTGCGTCCTGTTCATTATTTTTGTAAAATTAACATAGAAACTAACAAAATCTTGCAATTTAAGTCAATGCGAAGTTATCAGAAAAATAAACAAGGAACTAAGGATATTAAAGATTTACATTATTTGGTTCAAATATCAATACCTGCATTCACAAAGAGAATCAACAATAAATAATTCACTATAATCGGATAATCAGAGTTACAATCATTCATACGCTCGAGTGTTTCTCGCATATAAATTAAGCCAAAATCCATTTCAAATTGGATGGTGTATATCTCCCAACAAATAAATCACATGGCACATCATCCAAATAACATGTTTAACCATTAAACCATATGGCACATAACTCAAATAACATTGATAACCATTAATATGTCCTAAACTACTCCATAAATGCAACAAAAGCCATAATCAAAGGCTAGAAAGCCACTCGCGAACTACTCGGGCCTCGAAACACATCGGGGGAGAGGACTACACGGCTGGACAGCAGCTGGCCTCACATCCACTGCACGTGGGTGAGCTAGACAGCAGCTGAATGGCAATCCGGCGGTCACACAGCGGTGGTCTAGCTACGGTACGATGTCAGCACGACCTTCGGGCCTTGTGAGGGACTAGATAGGAGAAGAAATAAGCGAGAGGGAGCTCCAAGTGAGGGTTGCACAGCCCTGAACAGCCCTTGAGGAGGCTGGTCGGTTGGCTTTAGGCGGCAGTTCAGCAATGTGAAGTGCGGTCTGACGTCAGGGGTTTGAGGGGTGGTCGCAAACAAGAGGAAAAATGGAAGAAACAAGCTTGAAAAAGAGAGAAATGGAAGGGTGGGGTTCGGCTAAGGCTAGGGAGAGAGAGATAGAGTGTTTTGAAATTTGCAAGTGAGAAAAATGAGAGAAAAATGAGAGTGAGGGAGAGAGCCAATGGTGAGAGGGAGAGGGAGAAGATTGAGTGAAGTCTTGTCTCCCATTAATGCCGCATCACTTTCTTTGTCTCTTGTCCATCAAGTTTGCTATTAAATGGGAGGATTTGCATTCAAGTGACTAGATTAGGTCTAGGTAGCCTTTTTTCCCCTCTTATTTGCCGCCCAATTTCAAGTGCCGCCCCTTTCTTGCCCTTCTTCCATTTTTGTCATTTTGTCTTTAGCCCAATGGAATGGCACTTTAGTTATTTCACTGAGATCTTGCACTATTCATGCACTATTCATATCATTTCATGCATTTAATGTCAAGATTGTGTCAAAAGGGCTTGATGGGTTTTGAGGGGCCTATGGCCGCCCACCCATTAGGTGTGTGGGCCTTGGACCACCCATTTGGGCTGGGGCCCAATATTCCCTTACCGATGAAAAATTGAGTTTTTCGCTTCTAAATAGCCTTTTCCGATGTCCTCGTGGCTTATTGATCCTCAAGACACTCTCGTCCAACAATCACTTACCAGAATAATTCCGTTCTAAAATATCGAGTCGGGATGAGGACGTCACATCGCAATTTCCGATTCAAGACTATGAATGAATCCAATTTCATCATTACATCCACTTATAATCGCTTGCCTCACAAAGGCAGTGAATGACCATCCCTCTCGCCAGTAATATCATCATCCGGTCCGTTCCACTCCATGCACATATTGTTATTGGTCCATGCTCGCTTTGGAGCTTGTGTTGCTGCTTGTCGTAGGCCCACGCCTCTTTACAAGAGATCTTTGGCTCTCTATTTGAACAATACAACCAGAAGTGCTTAATTTAAGTGCACGAATGGTTTGGAATTCTCACAAAACCGAAAGGAGGATTGATTTGAAGGAACAAAATGAACAAATTATTCCTTTTTATACTCATTTTTTGCTCCATGTCAGCATATATATTGGATATTCTAACAATGAAATTAAATATATTGGATATTCTAACAATGAAATTAATTGATTTAAAGACGCTTGCCATAATTTAGAACTAGTATAATTTTTTTTTTATATACTAGTATACTAGTACTAGTCTAATTTGTTTACCAGTGAACTTTTGCACTCTCGAACCTTTTAAAGTATAAATAATTAAAATAAAGTTGAGTAATCTCAGAAAAATGCATGGATAAGTTTTACGATATAGTTGGTATGTTTCTTAATATTTTCCTTTTTGTAAAGTTTGAAATTGACTTTTGTTTAATGTCGAACTTTTAAATTTTTGAAAAAATTAAAACATTAAAGTGCAAAGCTTTCTATAATTTTTTTTTTATAACATTACTAATTTTTCAAAGATCTTTTTACGTTTTTCTTTTGCATTCTAGATATAAAATAATAACTACTTTGCTTAAGTTAAAATAAAAATTTGAAAAAGTAAATAAATTAGCCTAACGTGGTCTCCCACTGGTCAAAGATCGACCACGCCGATTCTGGCAAAACTCCTCTTCCCTCGGCTCCTCCTCCGCCACCGTCCGCCGCTCCATTCCCCAAAGCCGGCCATCGACTCAAAATCCCATCTCAGATCAATGAGAGCTCTGTCTCCACCATTACACTGTTAGTTCCTCTCGAGCTATGCTTGTGTTTTCTGACATGTGAGCGACAACTCGTGCTTTTCTACCGTCGATCGCTCACCAAACCTGATCGATCTGATTAATCCAATCCGAATTTGTGTGACCCAATCACCAGACCTGACCTGATCGACCTGTTCGTTGGGTCTGATGGAAATTTTCAGGTCAGGTTGGATTTTGATTGATTAAACTGAACCAAATGAAGCCTTGATCTGACTTTCTCCTTCGACTAGGAACTAAAACCACGCACGAGCACTCTCTCCCTCTCAGCATCATATGCAAGATTGTTCAATCTAGTCTGTCAACTTCCATGATAAAGTCAAATCAATCCTTTGTTACCATTCTCAATATTTTATAATTACATTATTGCTCAAATTTTAAGATTATGTTTTTTCATTTCAATCATAATTTCTAAATCAACAAAAACTATGGTATCAATTTATTACCTTTTTGGTCTATATAAATATTACGATAATTTTAGTTCAGGCATATTTTAGCTTATGATTTATAATCTTAAAAGTAGAATCATTTAGAGTTGTATTAGGGAAGAAACAACGGTCTTTCTCAATAGACATCGACATTGTGTGGGATGAGCAAGCATGATGTCTACTTGAATTATAGATGGAACTATTTAACTAGCATAAAAGAGGAAAAGGATAAATGTACTTGCTCACATGGCTTTGAGAGACATATACAGGCTTGTGACACGGCCCACGGACGAAGCATGATCCAAGATCGTCTGCGATCGGCTGTGTCACGCACAAAGGGCTACCCGAGAATAGCCCACGGTTGATCCATGAGCAAAACAAGCGAAAGGCCCATGCGCAATCCATGAGCGACCCATGAACTATGTTCGGCTAGCCCACGAGCAGCCCGTGACCGTTCAGTTGATCGCGTGTCAGACGGACTCGGAACCCCGATCTTGCTTCTGACACACGTCCATGGTCTACCTAAGGCTTGACGAGCGTGACCCATGGACTTCCCAAGGGCCTGCCGTGTGCAACCATCGAGTAGCTTGCGAGTAGCCTTGTAATGATGATACAGATTTAAAATAGACTGGTGGATCGGAGGGATGATCAACGGATGAGATACGACTCGCTCTTGTATAAATAGGGATCCCTCTCCCACTTTGTAATCAGTTCGTTCACAAGCAAATACACTCTCTTTGCTCATCCGACTCTTGTGTTCGAGCGTGCACGTGTGTAAGGCTGACTTGGGATCACCGATCCTAAGGCCGCGCGGTGTTTGATTGACCGAAATTGATTGACCCGTGACAAGTGGTATTAGAGCCAACATTCCAAGCGCAATGTCTGACCCTCGTGTTGATGCTTCGGTCATTCAAGATGATAATCATGAAGATCGTGGGCGTCAAGCCGAGAGGACTACCCGGTCGAAGAAGGCTTGTGTTGTCTCGTGTTCGAAGGATCCAAAGGGTGACCTGGGGAACCGGATGACGGCTCTAGAGGAGACCGTCATGGACGTCCAGGCATTGATGGACGACCTGCACCAGGCCGTCGAAGGAGAGGAAGTTGGTAGGGAGGAGTTCTTGGCCAAAGTGCAAGAACTCTAAGCCGGCATGGGAGAGCTTTGTGTCGAGGTGCAAGGATCCTTCATGCACGAGTTGCAGCAACGGGATGAGACTTGGGAGGCCGCAATGGTAGCCATGCGGGCGGAGATGGCGGAGATGAAGGGCAAGCTCACTAAGCTTGAGGCAGCACCCGTGAACGGGGTGATCACCGTGCAGTCCCGTGCCGATGCACCCAAGCCGAAGGAGTTCAAGGGCTCTCAGGTAGCAAAGGACGTGGACAACTTTCTATGGTACATGGAACGATACTTCCAGACCATGGGAACAATCGACGACGTGATCCGAGTGAATACCGCAGCCATGTATTTAGCTGATGAGCTGCTATGGTGGAGACGTCGGTCGGATGGTAGGAATGGCGATCCTATCGTAACTTGGGCTCGGTTCATCGAGGAGTTTCGGCGAACCTACTATCCCGCAATGCGGAGGAGGAAGCCCGCGGAGAACTTAAGCACTTAGAGCAAAAAGGCGGAGTTTGTGACTATGTGAAGCGGTTCTCGGAGTTGCTGCTCCAAATCTCGTCCATGACTGAGATGGAGGCATTCCACCAGTTCATGAGTGGACTCAAACCATGGGTCAAACAGGAGCTCAAGCGGTGCAATGCAACGGATCTCTCAACGGCTACTTCCGTGGCTGAGTCCATAGTGGAGTATAAGCCGGCATCCGCCGCCAAGCCTGACCTTCGACCGAGGGAAAAAGGCCACTAGTGGGGGAGATCGAGGCCGGTTCCCCTCGTTTGAATGTTGGCCAACCGCCTCCGGTCCCTCATCGAAATCAACCCAAGTCGAGCCATGGAGGATACCAACACAAGGTACGCACATACAAGTGCTTCTTTTGTGACGGTCCCCATATGGCCCGAGATTGCCCGAAGAGAGGAAAGTTGGTGGCCCTATGCAAGGAGGACAAGCTGCGGGAGGAGGCGTGGTTGGGATTGTTGCGGATCCTTGGGACGATCAAGGCCAAGAAGGCTAAGGAACCCAAAGGAATGATGTTCGTGGATATGAAAATTGAGGGTACCACGATGAGCGCACTCGTGGATACCGGGGCGTCCGATCTATTCATATCCAAAGAGGCCACGAAAAAGCTGCATCTTCCGGTCGAGGCAAATGATGTCGGTTGGCTCAAAATGGTGAATTCTAAAGAAGTCCCGACCAGCGGTATGGCGAGGAATGTGGAGTTCCACCTCGGTCCATGGACCAACCAGGAAGACATTGAGTAATCCCTCTTGACGACTATGATTTCATACTCGGTTTGGGATTCCTCAACCGGATCAATGCGAGCGTCATGCCCTTCGCGGATTGCATATGTATCTTAGACAAGCGGTGCCAATGTATGGTCCCGATCTACCGTGAATCAGGGCGCGATAGAAAAATGCTATCGGCCATGCAGCTATCTAAAGGGCTGAAGAAGGGCGAGGCGACCTTCTTGGCGTCACCAAAGGAGGAGGGCGCAGAAGAAAAGGAGGAACCGGAAGAGGCGACCCGAGTCCTCGACGCCTTCCAAGATGTGATTCTGCCCGAGTTGCTTAAGAAGATGTCTCCTCGGAGAGAAGTCGACCATCGGATCGAGTTGGTGCCCGATGCTCCACCACCGGCCATGGCCCCGTATCGCATGGCCCCGCTCGAACTAGAGGAATTGAGAAAATAGCTCAAGGAGCTGTTGGATGCTAGGTACATTTGGCCATCTAAGGCCCCATTCGGTGCCCCAGTCCTGTTCCAAAAGAAGCATGACAGATCCTTCCACATGTGTATCGACTACTGGGCGTTGAACAAGCTGACCGTCAAGAATAAGTATCTGATTCCTCTAATAGCTGACTTATTTGATCAGCTTAGAGAAGCCTGTTGGTTCTCCAAGCTCGACCTTCGATTGAGATACTATCAAGTGCAAATTGCCGAGGGGGATGAGCCAAAGACAGCATGTGTGACCTGCTACGGATCATATGAGTTCCTCGTTATACCATTTGGCTTGACCAACACACCGACTATGTTTTGCACACTCATGAACAAGGTTCTGCATCCATTCCTTGACCGATTCGTTGTGGTTTACCTTGATGATATTGTTATATATAGCTGGACGCTTGAGGAGCATGTCGAGCATTTGAGTCGAGTTTTTAGGACCCTCCGAGAAAACGACTTGTATGTAAAACGTGAGAAATGTGCCTTTGCACAAAGAGAAATCCCGTTCCTTGGGCACATCATCGGGGGCGGACGTGTGCAGATGGACGCGGCCAAGATCCGTGCCATTGTTGATTGGGAGCCACCAACTAAGGTGACTGAGCTGAGATCCTTTCTCGATCTCACGAACTATTATCGGCGTTTCATTTGGGAATATTCGCGCCTCACCGTGCCACTCACGGATATGTTGAAAAAAGAAAGACCGTGGGAGTGGACGGATCAGTGTCAAGAGACATTCGAGCGGTTGAAGCGGGCCATGATCGAGGAGCTGATGCTTATGCTGCCTGACTACACTAAACAGTATGAGGTAGAGACCGATGCTTTTGATTTTGCCATCGGTGGTGTTTTAATGTAGGAAGGTCATTTGATGGCCTTTGAGTCTTGAAAGTTGAATGAGGCCGAGCGACGATACACGGTCCAAGAGAAGGAGATGACTGCGGTGGTGCATTGCCTTCACACATGAAGGCATTACCTCCTGGGATCCCAGTTCGTCGTGAGGACCGACAACGTGGCCACGAGCTACTTCCAAACTCAGAAGAAGCTTAGCCCGAAGCAAGCTTGGTGGCAAGACTTCCTGGTCGAGTTCGATTATGTGCTGAAGTACAAGCCCGAAAAATCCAATTCCGTGGCCGATGCCTTAATCAAGAAGTTCGAATTGGCCAATGTGGTGAGCTGGCTCGACTGCCCGTGGGTTGATCGTATCAAGAAGGGGCTAAAGCATGATAAAACAACCCAACCCTCCTTCGATACGCCCAAGAAGGCTTGACAAGGCGATTTTGGCTCGAGGACAACCTCCTCTACACCAAAGGACAGGGACTCTATGTGCCGCTCCACGGGAAACTTCGAAAGGAAGTCTTACGAGAGTGCCACGACTCCAAATGGGCGGGACATCAAGGAATCCATCGCACCATGTCACTCATCGAAGATCAATACTATTGGCCGCACATGCGGGACGACGTGGAAGCATATGTGTGGACATGTCTTGTTTGCCAACAAGACAAGATAGAGCAACGGTCCCCCGCAGGACTCCTTGAGCCGTTGCCTATCCCGGAACGTTCATGGGAGAGTGTCTCCATGGACTTCATCGTGAATTTGCCAAAGTCCGAAGGGTGCCGGACCCTCATGGTTGTGGTGGATCACCTCTCTAAATATGCGACATTCGTGCCAGCAACGAAAGATTGCCCAGCCGAGGAAGCCGCCAAGTTGTTCCTCAAGCATGTCATCAAGTATTGGGGCGTTCCACACATGATTGTGAGCGATCGCGATCCTCGATTCACCGGGCGGATTTGGACCGAGCTCTTCAAGTTGCTGGGGATGAGTCTCAACCTTTCCACCAGCATGCATCCCCAAACGACGGACAGACGGAGCGGGTGAATGCATTGCTGGAAATCTATCTTCGGCACTATGTGAGCAACATGCAAGTGAATTGGGCATGGTTGATCGACGTGGCCCAATTTTCTTACAACTTGCAGCGGAGCGAGTCCACAAACCAAAGTCCGTTTGAGATCGTGATCGGGCAGTAGCCACTCACGCCAAGTGCAATCGCCTTGGAATACCGGGGGAGCAGTCCATTCGCGTACAAGCTCGCTAAAGAATGGGGAGAGCACGCCGACTTGGCGCGGGCTTGTCTGAGTAGAGCTGCGAAACGCACGAAGAAATAGGCGGACAAAAAGCGATGGCATATGAAATTTCAAGTTGGGGACTTGGTGCTGGCCAAATTGCACCTCATCCTTCAATACAAAGACGTAAACAAAGGGCTGATCCGTCGCTATGAAGGCCCTTTCCAAGTGACACGGCGAATCGGGAAGGTGGCGTACAAGTTGGACTTACCGTCCAAGCTCAAGTTGCACCCCATGTTCCATGTGAGCATGCTAAAGCCGTTCCATGTGGACAAGGATGATCTAGATCGAGACACATCACAACGAGCGCCCCTTGGGGCAAAGACCTCCAATGATCGGGATGTTGAGTACATCATGGCCGATTGGATCATATGGAAGAAATATCGAGCACCAAGGAAGGAATACCTCGTACGGTGGAGGGGCCTTCTTGAGAGTGAAGCGAGTTAGGAACCCTCCGAGGCTCTGTGGCAGTTCAAGAAGTACATCGAAGCCTTCCATGCCGTAGATGCGACGAGGGCGTCGCCAGAATAGGTGGGGGAGAATGACACGGCCCACGGACAAAGCATGATCCAAGATTGTCCGTGATCGGCCATGTCACACACAAGGGGCTACCCGAGAACAGCCCACGGTCGACCCATGAGCAGAACGAGCGAAAGGCCCATGCGCAATCCATGAGCGACCCATGAACTATGTTCGACTAGCCCACGAGCAGCCCGTGACCATTCGGTTGATCGCGTGTTAGACGGACCTGCAACCCCGATCTTGCTTCTGACACACGCCCATGGTCTGCCCAAGGCCTGACGAGCGCGACCCATGGACTTCCCAAGGGCTTGTTGTGTGCAACCATCGAGTAGCCTGCGAGTAGTCTTGTAATGATGATATGGATTTAAAATAGACCGTTGGATCGGAGAGACGATCAATGGATGAGATATGACCCGCTCTTGTATAAATAGGGATCCCTCTCCCACTTTGTAATCAGTTCGTTCACAAGCAAATACACTCTCTTTGCTCATCCGACTCTTGTGTTCGAGCGTGCGTGTGTGTAAAGCTGACTTGGGATCACCGATCCTAAGGCCGCGCGGTATTTGATCAACCGAAATTGATCGACCCGTGACACTTGCATGTATGACTTTTCTTATATACAGTATAGCTTTATAGATGACAGCATCATCCCTAATACTTCTTTTCTTACACGCCAGCTTTCGTTTCCAAGGAACATTGAAACACACCTTTATTCTTCACGGTCTAAACTATTCATAATTTATATCAGAACTCGATCCAGCAACCTCACGATATATTAGAGAAGCATTTGCCCCACGTTTGCATAAGTGATGAAGCCCTCCGGCCACGTCTCCCTACCTCCCGAAGAAGACGAAGACATTGTCGTTGACTTTGAGTCTACTAAAGGTTCCCATATGCCACAGTGCATTGGATGACTCCACTATTTTTCCAACCCCAGTTTGGTTCTGCATGATGACTTCGTTACCTCCATGGCTCCATCTTCACATTACCAGAACAAGAACTTAATCTAGATTCAAAAAAAAAAAAGCGTGGAGTTAGGTGCTTGTCTATGCAATAGTGGTTCAGTTTGGCATAATTTGTAGGAATTATTAGAAAACTAACTGCATTAGTAAATGACCTATCCTCATAAACCAGCTGCGTACAGCTTGTCTCTAATCGAACATAGTTGAACTGCTACATTTGCGATGCTCATTCTCTCTCTTGGGACTCCAACTGAGCAGGCGATCCCAATTATGTATATCTTTAGCAGACAATCCTGGACTGTACTCTTTCTCCTTTGGCCTTCATCGCTTTCTACTTCTTGAACTAGAATGGGATCGGTAATCTCTAGAACTCGATCAGGTAAACCTTCCTCAACAAAATTATGAAGGTTCGAATTTTCTTTGAATATCTCAGCCGTGGGACTGATTCCTGTGAACATCTCTAGCAAGACGATACCATAACTATAGACATCCCCTTCAATAGAAACCCCATTGCCCATTCCATATTCTGCACTTACCAAGAACCACAAATGGTTGAGCCATGAGAAAATAGCACAAGCACAATCTCAATGTCAAGTTCAAAGTTCCGTGGAAAGACGCATCAACAATTTTATGATGAACAAACGCTTCATTTGAGGGAGCTAGGGCCACAAGAGGACATACCTGGAGCAGCATAACCGACTGTTCCTCTCAAATTAGCGGAGCTCATATTTGCATTCATGTAAGATGCGGATTCAATGACGATCTTGGCCAATCCAAAGTCACCGATGTGTCCAACCATCTTAGTGTCTAAAAGGACATTGCTTGGCTTTAGGTCACAATGAACTATGATGTTGTGGCATTGGTTATGAAGATAATCCAATGCAAAAGCAATGTCAATGGAAATCTTTATCCTTTGGATGAGACTCAAATTTTTTGAAGGCCCATCTACATCAGCTGGTATCATAGATGGGTGCAACCACTCTTCGAGGCTGCCATTGATCATGAACTCATAAACCAAAGCCTTAAAGTCATTTCCATTATAATCAATACCTGAGCACACTGTTAGTACTCTCAAAAGATTTCGGTGTTTGATGCATTTTAGAGCCTCGCACTCAGCTTTGAAGCTCTTTAGAGCACCACGACGCGTTAAATTGAGCACCTTCACAGCAACATTAGTACCATTGTCTTGGAGTATTCCCCTGTAAACAGAACCGAAACTTCCAACACCAATCAAATTAGTTGAAGAGAACCCATTAGTTGCTCTAAAGAGAGTTCCATAAGATAAGTTTTGCCAACTATCGGCTATGGAACTTGAAGTTGGTTCTTGTGATTTCTTTTTCTTCAACCAACATGCATACACAAAAACTAGAACAAGAACCACCCCTAGAAGTCCGAAGATAATAAAGAGCATGAGTTTCAATTTACGAACTTCTCCTTTGCTCTTGGAGTGTCTAGAGGTGCATTTAGGGAGCCGAAATTCCAGGATTCCTCCACAGATCTTGTTGTTTCCAGTAATAAAAGTAGCACTTGCAATCTTGAAGACTCCTTCAATTGGTAATATGCCTTCAAAATTGTTAAAGGATAAATTCAGAATTTCCAAGAAGTGAAATGCCTCGAAGAACTTCGGAATCTCACCTGATAGATTGTTACTGGAAAGATCAAATTTTTCAATGCTTCTTAATGATCTAAATAATTGAGGAATGGATCCTTGGAGATGGTTATCCCTCATCCTTAACACGAACAGTCCATTACAATCACCTAGAGTGCTCGGAATCTCACCGCTGAACATGTTGCCCGAAATATCCAAAAGAATTAAATGTTCCATTTCTCCTATTTCCATTGGAAGGGCCCCATTCAAATGGTTGTGAGACAAGTCTAAATTGAGTAGAGTTTTAACTGCTGGGAATACGGATCCACTGAGATTGTTGTTAGAAAGATTAAGATCTATCAAATTTTGACACTTATCTAGATGTGAAGGAATGTACCCATGAAAGTTATTCCATCTAGAGATAAGTCCATCAATTTCTCCATCTTCTGCATAGAGGATGGAATCACCCCTGATAGATTGTTTCTGGAGAGAGACAGATATGTTAGATTTGGAAGATTTCCCACCTCAAACGGGATAGCACCTGAAATACTGGTGTGAGATATCGACAAGACTTCCAAGTTCACAAGATTGCCTATTGCTTTAGGAATCTCACCAATAATAGGATTACTGCCTAATCCCAATGCTGTGATAGTTATGGAGAAATTACTGATGCATCCCGGGAACAGCCCACCGAGTTTGTTATAGGCAATATTCAAAGTGATTAAGCCAGTGATATTAGTTAATGAGCAAAGGAAGCTTAATTCACCAAATCTCCCACTTCCAAGGGCGTTAGACTCTATGGTCAACTTTCGAAGGTTACTCAAACTTTCAAAAGAAGGTACGTTTCCTGAGAATATGTTGGATCCAAGTTGAAGCGTCTGTAGTTTCGAAGTTCAGTCGGTTTTGAAACAAGTCCATGCTACGAAGGTTAATGCAACCAGATGTGTTCTTGGGGATCTCCCCTCCAAGAAAATTATTATACAGCACTAAGATGCGTAACCGGTGCAACCGTCCGATTTGGGGAGGGATTTCATGGCGAAAGCTGTTATTAGAGAGCCACAATGCCCTTAAGAAACTAAGATTCCCAATATGAGGGGAGATGGACCCTAAGAGTTTCTGGGCATTTAGTTTCAATACAATGACTCTACTGTAGTGTCGGTGACTGCATGTAATACCGAACCATCGGCAGAAATTGACCGTTTTGTTCCATGAGCTAAGTACCCCGAGAGGGTCCTCAGTTATCCCCGCCTTGAATGCAAGTAATGCGGATCTATCAGTTTCATTTGATGCCGAGGAGACTTGTACAAAGCACAATGCCATAGCAATTACAAAAATGAAGTGCTGAAAGGGTAATTTTGCAAAACTAACGCCCTTAAGTTGCATGACTCAAAGCAGAATTGGACTGAAGGGACGTGCAAGGAGATTAAGAAGGGATGAGAGATGTGATGTGTTATTCAGATTTGGTTTAGCCACCTCATTGAGAAGAGATTTATAGAGGGTGATGATTTTGGAGAGAGACTCTTGTTTTGGATTCAAAAGTCATTTATTTGCATCCACTTGGCATAAGTGAGTGGACAAGTTGGGTGTTAAGCACTCAGATTGATTGATTACCTTTCATGATTAATCTGCAAACAGGTAGTCATCTATTCCTCTTAATGTTCACTCTACGGCAGAATTAACTTCCCAAACTAGCAAATAAAAAATTAGTGAAATTGATTTTCCACAACAAGAAAATCAGAATTATAACAAAAGGAGCAATACATGGTTTGCATAAAGTAGACAAATTAGTGACAGGATTGACTTGAGTCAATCATTATCTCCCGTGTTTTGGTTTTGAAACCAAAGTAGTAACGGATTGATTTGAGTTCACCACTACTCCCCCGGGTTTTGGTTTGAAACCAACTAATAAGTCAGTTCCCAAAGTTTTCTGAAAGTTAGGCTGAACATGAGAAAATTTTTCCTCTTGAATTCATTGAAGCCAATTTTTCAGAAATTTTACTTAGCAAATCTATTTTGGAAATTGAAAAAGAAAAATTAATAAATTTTCCCTAAATTAAACAGGGCCCAAGATTTTGATTCCACGTAGTCCTAGAAGACATAATGTATATAAATTTCTACCAGCCTTTAATTTGTGACATCTTTAAGAAAATTTCACGTCTAGATAATCCAACTTAACAAAGAGTCCTACCACGACTCTAAAGTGCACAACAATTATCTTTTTGGTCGACTCAGTACTCAAACACATCTTCACCGCCACATAATACTGCGAGACATTATATTTTAATGATACTAGAGATGAAAATCACTGTAGCATCCTTTTCTACGCGGATTATGTAACCTCAAAGTGCGATTTTTTATTCCCTTTGATTCACTTCTTTTTGTTCATCGTTAGAGTATAGAGCCATCAAAAAGAAAAAAACTTATGATGGTTCAGCAGATTAAACATACTTCTTTCTACTGCACGATAGTTTATCTTTTTACCCCCAACTATAAGCGGGAACATGGGAAAGATCATTAACGGCAGATTTAATCGAGGAGAGCCTCTGCAAATATTTGAAAATAAGTTTGAAGCTTTCAATATAAATTGTGGACCTGATTTCAGACAAAATACTGCATACATCTCGATTTTCTGTCCCTGCTTTTGTATTGTTTCATGGACTTTAAACCAGTTGACTGCGAAGCCACTGGACTAGAAGCTCCGCTAATTGCTTTTTCCGCACACTGTATGAATTTAAGAGCCTTATGTTTTGCTACCCGGGGGACCAGTGCAAATTTCTGATAAACCTCTTTCGCTCTAGGGTGCTGAGGTTTTCTGTTTTGTGTATAATTTTCTGAGAGCTCTTAGGTGAGTCCGGGTCTGCGGTACTGGCCAGCATTCAGTGAGCATAATGGCTAAGATCAGGGATCGCACTGAGGATTTCAAAGATGCAGTGCGACAGAGTGCCGTGTCTTTGGAATACAATGAGATCGGTCACCACTCTATATCATGATTTTATTTATATGTCTAAAACTCTATCGTGCGCAAAAAAGAAGTATTTGGCAGGATATGCATATGTCGATTCTCTAATTACTCGCTATATAATTCTTATTACTGCCCTGGTGATGTGGATGCCTTGAACAGTCCAAGCTGGCCGCTACCATGGCATCTTTCATGATGCACAAGCAGCGGGAAAGATCAGTTTTCACCAAGGGAGCACTAAAAATGGCACTCTCATCATTGAAATGAATATGATCGCTATTGGTCATTCGTTTTACATAATGTAGCCCTCAGGCAATCTGGTTTAGTAGTTGACTGTTTTGGTCTTCTCTCCCCTGAGACGAGGTGGGAACATATTGCACGTCTTGCTAACTTGCTTAAGTATGTTTCTGTCTCGAACTTATTCTCCATGCAGTTTGAAGGCAACCAAGCGTTCTCTCTATGGCAGAATTAGATTCCCACACCAACAAATAAAAAAATTAAGGAAATTGAATTTCCACGGCAAGCAAATAAGTATGATTATGGATGGAGAATGCCACGGTTTGCATAAAGTAGACAAATTAGCGGCAGATTGACTTGACCATTCCTCCCCCTATGTTTTGGTTTGAAACCAAATTAGTGATAGATTGACTTGAGTCCACCGAAACTCCCTGCATTTTGGTTTGAAACCAACTCAAAAGTTGTTTCCCTAATTCAGAAAGTTGGACTTAAATAAGAAAAATTTTCCTCCTGAATTCATGATTGAAGGAAATCTGCTAGCTTTGGTGCATCTTGGTCATTATTGTTGTGAAATTAACATAGAAACTAACAAGATCTTGCAATATAAGCCAATGTGAAGTCATTGGAGAAATAAACGAGGAACTGTGAAAGATACTAAAGATTTACGTGGTTCAATCTAAATATCGGTATCTATATCATAGGGAGAATCGACAGCAATAATTCACTATAATCGGATAATTAGAGTTACACCCATTTACGTGCTCATGTATTTCTCACATCTAAATTAAGCCCAAATCAGATTCAAATTGGATGGTGTATATCTCCCAACAAATGGTATAAGAGCCGATCGTTGATTGGTGGCTCACTCTCAATATGTATCGGTATTTGATGAATATTTCATTGAAGGAATTTAGCAACCACAATACTCCACTGGGTTTTGGTTTGAAACCAATTAATAAGTTGTTTCCAAAATTTTCAGAAAGTTGGGCTAAACAAGAGAAGACTTTTCCTTCCTGAATTCGTGACTGAAGGAAATCCGTTGGCTTCAGTGCATCTTGGTCATTATTTTATTGTAAAATTAACATGGAAACTACTAAGATCTTGCAATTTAAGTCAATGCAAAGTCATCAGAGAAATAAACAAGGAACTATAAAGGATACTAAAAATTTAGGTGGTTTGATTCAAATATTGGTACTTGCATTTACAAGAGAACTGGCGGCAAATAATTCACTATAATAGGATAATCGGAGTTACACTCGCTCACGCATTTGAGTGTTTTTTACACCTAAATTAAGCCCAAATCAGATTCATATTGGATGGCGTATGTCTCTCAACAAATGGTATAAGAGCTGATGGTTGATTAGTGGCCCACTCAATGTGTATCAATGTTTGGTAAATATTTCATGGAAGGAATTTAGTGACCAACACGTTTACCAATACTCCATTGGGTTTTGGTTTGAAACCAACTAATAAGTTGTTTCCAAAATTTTTAGAAAGTTACGCTAAATACAAGAAAACATTTCCCCCTGAATTCATGATTGAAGGAAATCTGCTAACTTCGGTGCATCTTGGTCATTAGTGTTATAAAATTAACGTGGAAACTAACAAGATCTTGCAATTTAAGTTAATGCAAAGTCACCGGAGAAATAAACGAAAAACTACAAAGGACACTAAAGATTTACATGATTTGGTTTGAATATCGATACTTGCATTTATGGGAGAATCTATAGCAAATAATTCATTATAATCGGATAATTAGAGTTACAATCGTTCACATGCTTGAGTGTTTTCACACCTAAATTAAGCCCAAATTCGATACAAATTGGATGGTATATATCTTGCAATAAATGGTATAAGAGTTGATGGTTGATTGATGGCCTACTCCCAATGTGTATTGGTGTTTAGTGAATATTTCATGAAAGAAATTTAGTGACCAACGTGTTCACCAATACTCCTCTGGGTTTTGGTTCGAAACCAACTAATGAAATATTTCCAAAATTTTCATAAAGTTGGGCTAAACATGAGAAAACTTTACCCCCTGAAATTCATGATTGAAGGAAATTGGCTAGCTTCGATGCATCTTGGTCATTAACATTGTAAAATTAATGTAGAAACTAACAAAATCTTATGATTTTAGTCAATGCCAAGTCATCGGAGAAATAAATGAGGAATTATAAAGGACACTAAAGATTTACGTGATTCAGTCTGAATATCGATACTTATATTCACGGGAGAGAATCAACAGCAAATAATTTACTACAATTAAATGATCAAAGTTAAAAGCGTTCACGCGCTCGAGTGTTCCTCACACCTAAATTAAGCCCAAACTAGATTCAAATTGGATGGTGTATATCTCCCAACAAATGATATCAAAGTTGATGGTTGATTGATAGCCTACCCCCAATATGTACCGATGTTTGGTGAATATTTCAAAGAAGGAATTTAGTGATCAACTTGTTCACCGAAACTTCCCTGGGTTTGGTTTGAAACCAACTAATAAGTTGTTTCCAAAATTTTCAAAAGTCGGGCTAAACATTTGAAAACTTTACCCCTGTATTCATGACTAAAGAAATCTGCTAGCTTCGATGCATCTTGGTCATCATTATTGTAAAATTAACATGGAATATAACAAGATCTTGCAATTTTATTTAATGCGAAGTCATCAGAGAAATAAAGGAGGAAGTATAACAGATACTAGAGACTTACGTGGTTCGGTCCGAATATTGGTACCTACATTCACGGGCAGAACCGGCAACAAATAATTTACTATAATCAGGTAATCATAGTTACAATCGCTCACGCGCTCGAGTGTTTCTCACACCTAAATTAAGCGCAAATCCGATTCAAATTAGATGGTGTATATCTCCCAAAAAATGGTATCAAAAATGATGGTTGATTGGTGGCTCACTCTCAATGTGTATCAGTGTTTGGTGGAATATCTCAAGAAAGGATTTTAGTGACCAACATGTTTCCGAACGTTTTGATGTAGCAACACAGGCATGATGGCAAACTTCATAGCTCAGTCTAAAGAAAAAAAAAATAGAGATGAAGTTGAGTTTGAAGGAGGTTTAAGTTGAGATAAGTTGATGAATTAACCTAATAGCTTGCTTCATGGAATCAATGTTGAGAGAGATACCGAGCTCACATGTGAGTGGGAGATTGTCGAGTTGTATGTGTGAGTTGTGTTAGAAAATTCTACATCGAAGAATTGTTGTGGCGTAGAGCAAGTAATACCTAATCATCCCATAACTCATTGAGTGAATGTGGTTTCAACTGGATTTGTTGACAAGCTCAGACTTGGGCTCCCTCTTGACGATCTTCCTAGGCAAAAGGTATCGGGTTTCTTTTGTGCGCTTCCAACAATCATGAATTCTGGCAATGAAGAAAAATAGTATTCGCGAGCCCCTCTTACTATATTAAAGGAATTAAGAGTAATTTTCAGACATGAAGTTAGGCCATAAAATTTTGCATAGATATAAATGCGACAAGGCACAACTGATTTTTAACTTCACCACCCTTGTTAATCGCTTTAAGTCCACTCTCGGACGTAGAGTTCCAAAACTATCTTTTGCAATGAAATTGAAAGCAAAATATAAAGTACCTTCTCTTCTCCCTCTACCTTCTAAAGCTTGTTCACCGTAACTCACGTTCCTGAAAATAAGAAGGGTTCAACTAAACTCGCCGGCATCAACTAATACACGGACCTCTATAAGAGTCTTCAACAGCCAGCCTTCCCAATCAACTTGTACCGTTTTTTTTCCGTCAATGTAAAGTCCCCCCAATCCCTTAATAGCAACATTTCTCTTCACCGATCCCACAATTTTTTATTCATGATGATGAATGAACCCAATTTCATCCTTGCATCCACTTACAATCACCTACCACGCGTAGGCGGCAAGTGACCGTCCCTCTCCCCATCTATGTCATCATCTGGTTCGTTCCACTCCACATGCCAAACGTGGCTGGTTCGCACTCACGCTTGTTCCGGGCATCTGGCACACTAACTGTTGTACTACTTGTAGACCCGCGTCTCTTTACAAGAGATCACTGGCTATTTTATTTGAACAATACCACTTGAAGTACTTAGGGTGCGCATGGTTTCATTTCTGTTTTTTTTCGTTCCCAGAACGTAAAACAAAAATAAGTGTTTCTGTTCCGGGGAACAGTTTTTGAACAAAAGAACGCGTTTGGTAAGTGTAAAAAAAAACTATTCTTGGAATAAAAAAAGAACAAAAACATGTTTGGTAACTGCAGTCAATTTCTGTTCTTAGAATAGAAAAAGAACAGAAACACGTTTGGTAACGACAAAACAATTTCTGTTTTTTTTTCTTTTTTCTTTTTTTTTAATAAAGTTTAAAATTGATATTGAATTCTCATTCTTATGAAATGCTCATTAATTTTATTTTGTTCATGGTTAGTGAAGACAAACATTTTTAGCATGATCATATGGCATATTTCATATAAAATTTTGTAATTAAAGTTTGTATCTAGTAAATTCAAGTACATTTTTTTTTTTTAGTTTTAAAGCATATAAACTTGATATTGATTTCTTTTACCAAAAAAAAAAAACTTGATATTGATTTCTCATTCTCATTAAATGCTTATAAATTTAATTTTTGAAAAATGGGATGTGAAATGAAAAATATTTTCAACATGCTCATATGTGCGCCCTTAAACGAAAATTTCATACATCTCAACATGAACTTTTCCATACATAACATCACAATAATTGAGTAATATAGTTCATTGTTCAACTGCATTACAGTGAATACGTAAAAGCAATATTACAAAAGTCAACAAATCTCAGTCATATTGTGATCCCTTGCCATTTTATTTGCAATTCTTATCCTAACGCTATTCATCTCAGATGCCTGCTCAGCCAATGTATCATCTGCAACTTCTCCTCCTATAGGTCCAAATGGATACTCCGGATCTCCATACATGGAAAAATTTCTGTCCATCCTATCTTGATCACGAATGTAATTATGAAGAGCACAACATGCAATTACAACAAGGGCTTGCTTCCGAATTGTAAATGGAGGCATATGTCTCAAAATGGTGAAGCGATTCTTTAGTGCCCCAAATGATCTCTCAATTACATTTCTTAGTGAAGAGTGCTTATAGTTGAATAACTCTTTTGCTGTTCTTGGCCGTCTCCCACTCCCTCTATATTCGCTAAGATGATACCGTTCCCTTTTAAAAGGAGTTAAAAATCCCGGAAGTGCTGCATAACCGGAATCTGCCACGTAGTATTTCCCTATAACATGATATATAAAAATTTGTTATGATATTAAACCATAATATAATCACAAATGGCAATATAAACAAAGTAAATACCGGGCGGTGGTCGGGGAAATTGCAATTGAGGAGTTTCGAGTGCTGCCGAAAGCACTCGACAATCATTGGCAGATCCTTCCCATCCAGCATACACGTAAGTAAATTTCATATCAAATGAGCAAACACACAACACGTTCTGTGTTGTAGTCCCTCTCTTGCCTCGAAATCGAACCTGCTCAGACACCGGGACAATAGCATCTATATGGGTGCCATCCAGAGCACCTACGCAGTCCTGTCAATTTAATATCAATCTAAGATTATAAAAGATTATGAAGTACATGTATTTGATAATATAAAGTTGATATAGAAATCATACCTTGAAGTAGCGTTTATGCCTAGGATCCATAAGAATTTCTTGAGGGATGACATCAAATGACGGTGGTTTGATTATCTCTTTTGAAAGTTTGATAATTGCTTTCAACACTTTGCTGAAGTATTTGCTGATTGTTTCTCCAGAATATTGAAATCTCTCACATAAAATTCTATTTGAGCTACCATGACAAACCATTGATAAGAATATCCCCACTTGTTCGTCAATTCTAATATATCGACTATCTTTTAACCAACCTCTTACTCTCATCAAATCACATAAATTCAGAAAAACATGCCTCTCCATCCTGAACGCTTCATATATCCTATCTGAATGTCCAGTAATAATCTCCCTTATCCATTCGGATCCTAATAATTTACTGTCCCTAATTGGTTCTATTGTATGCATGGACGCGTCAATGGCAACCGTGCACAACCATACTAGCAATACGGCTAACTCATCCTCATCCAAGACTTGTTCAACTTGTTCTACCTCTTCACTACATATACTATCTGATCCATCTTCCATAGTACCTATATCATCAGAAAAATATAAAAACATCAATAACATAAGTCATAGTTCCAATTGAAGATGCCATTACATATAAGTAGGAAGAGTCTCAACACTTAAAACGACATATAAAAAGATAACATAAATAATACAATCTCTACGTTACCCCACTCAATTCATAAATCTACTAAAGATGATAAAGAAGTCCAATTCTCCTTTCAGGTGTAGATTTAATGAAAGCCACCCTCCACGAGGCACTTTCGCATGCCCGATCCACTGCTTTATTATAAAGATCTTGATCTATCTCAGGCATAGTAAGCAGAATATCCATCACAGCAGCGACGGAGAAAGGATCTTCAGGTGATGGCATAACCCCAGAGGTCGCAGAGGCACTACCGGATTGACTGGACTTAACTTTCAAAAAGTCTTGGATAGCTTTGCAAGTGTCATCAATACTGTTTTGTGTACTCCTCCTTCTCCTCTTAGTAGTTGGAGTCCTATCCAATTTGTGCTTTCCTCGAGTGGAAGTTCCAGCATCTTCTGGTGTAAAGACTCTTTCATAACTATGATGATCACCGAAGTCATCTGTATGGCCACCACCAGCATCACCATAGGCATTGCCACCACTGTTGTCACCATATGCATTGTAACCACTATTGTCAGCACCTACATTGACATCACCAGTGTGATCTTCCTCCGACCCCTGCCCACCTTCAGCAGTTGCAGTGCCATATTCCCCAGTAGCATATGTACCACCAAATACAATACAAAGCTCGGGATATTGGGGAAATCCATCCTTCCTGAATTTTGCCCACTCGCATTCTCCTACAATTTTGACAATAATGACATTTGAGGTATATAATCATACATTTTAAAATTAATATACATAATGACATAAAAAATGATCAAAAAAGTTAAAAAAATATACCTTGATGTGCTCTTCCCATACGCTTGGATCGTCGACGAAACTCTTTTATTGACACTATCCCAACCGAAGCCGATCGAGACATAAGTTTTTGAAACTCGCTATTTGTTTTCTCGTTTGTTGACCTTGTTTCGCATCTGGATCATGGTATATTGGCATCCTGTCTGTTTAACGAATTCAGTATGTATATTCCTCCACCCTGCCTTATTGAAAGTTGAAGTGGTCCGATTTCCCTTTTTCACCTCATCCACCAACAAACCAATAAATATGTTGGTTACAGACTCGGTCCACTTCGCATTGCATGTCTGTCTCTCAGATGCCATTTAATCTTTCATCGGTTGAGCAACATATGAATTACGAGTTAAATCAAGAACATAATACTATATATGCCAAACACAAAATCATTCTCAAGAGATGCAAGCCAAGAAGACTATATAATGAGAAAATTGAAAATTGTTGAACTAACTTGTGTGAAACAGATCATAAGTTGCATTTTCTGCTACAACAAGTACATAATAATGCTACATATAGAATGCACCATGAAATTCAGGCAACACAAGGCAGTATTACCCTTGGTTATACCTTCTTACGATGCCGCACAACCACGCTGCACCCCGACTTCAGCTAAATCTCCCCCTTGGTGGTGAAATCGTCCTTCAACGCCCTCGCCACGTGCTTCACCAGCCTGTCCATTCCACATCACCATGAGCAACAAAATAACAATCGAAGGAAACCACATCACCAGCCTATTCATTCAAAATCACCAGCCCCTGTCCACCTCGCTAGAGCTGCGCAAGAATGCCGCCGCACGAGCGGCTCGAGCGAAGGCTGGCTGAAGCCGCATTTCGCACGAGCCGCTCGAGCGGCCGGGCTGAGCCGTAGCTGCATTTCTTTGCTCGGCGAGCAGCTGATGCGGCTGATGCACCGCCGAGCGTTGCTCAAGCTCAAGTGCCGCGGCCGCAAAGAAGCCGCCGCTTGCGCAGATTCTTGCCGCTCGAGCAGCTCCATCCGCGCTCGAGCTATGCAGCAGCGATTCTTTGCTCGAGCAAACTGGAGCTGCTGCAGCTGCTGGAGTCGAGCTGCAGCTCCCTCGAGCTACTGCTCCAGCAGCTGCAACTCGAGCTCGCGGCGAGCTCGCCGCTCGAGCGCTGCGATTCTTGCCGGAGTCGAGCTGCAGCTCGCTCGAGCTATCTTGCTCCAGAAGTGCAACTCGAGCTCGCAGCGGCTCGAGCTCGCTCGCGGCGGCTCGAGCTCGCTCGCAGCGGCTCGAGCTCGAGCTCGCTCGCAGCGGCTCGAGCTCGAGCTCGCTCGCAAAGCATCTCGAGGCAACTCGAGCTCGAGCGAGCGAAGGGAGAGGCAATGACGAGCTGCAGCTCGAGCGAGCGTTGCTCCCCTTCGGCGCGGCGAGACGGGCGAGCAACGCTCGCTCAAGCCTTGAGCGAGCAATGCTCGGCCAGATCTGCGGCAGACTCGGGCGAGCAACGCTCGCTCGAGGGACGGCTCACCGCGCCGAAGGGGGAGCAGTGCCAACCGGAGAAGAAGCGCCGAAGGGGGAGCGACGCTGACCGGAGGAGGAGGGCCGAACGGAGAGCAACGCTGACCGGAAACGTACCTGGAGTCGCCGGAGTGAGGAGTTGCCGGAGAGTCAGCCAAGTGGGAGCCGCCGGAGAGATGGAAGACACGCCGGAAACGGAAGAACGAAGCTTCAGCCGAGAGGAGCGACGGCGAGCACGCACGAAGAGTTCTCGCTTTGTTCCGAATTTGTTCTTTTGTTTCTTTCGTTTTTGTTCTTTTGTTCCGTCGAAGAAGTGTTTCTTTTCAAAAGAAACAACTTTTTTTTGTTTCTTTTTTCTATTCCTATTTCGTTCCAGAAACAAAAAAACAAAAAAGGAACAGAAATGCAACCAAATGCGTTTCTGTTCCTTTTTTGTTCCCGGGCACAATTTCCGTACAGAAGTGTGCCGGAAACGTTTCTAAGAAACGTTTCCATGCACGCCCTTAATGTAAGTGCCTAAATGATTTTGAATTCCGACAAAACCAAAAGGGAGGATTGATTCGAAGGACCAATAAAATGAACAAATTATTCTATTTTTTTAACTCACTTTCTGCTCCATGTGGGCATATATATTGGATATTTTAACAATGAAATTAATTGATTTATAGACAACTGTCATAATTTAGTATTAATATAATTTGTTTACCCAGTGAATTTTTGCATTCTCGAACCATTTAAAATATAAATAGTTAAAAATAAAATTGAGTAATTTCAGAAAAATAAGTGGATAAGTTTTGCGTTTTGCACTCTCGAACCTTTTCTGCATTATTTCATGGACTTTAAACCAATTGATTGTGGAGCCGCTGGATTGGAAGCTCCCGCTAATTGCTTTTTTCACACCCTGTATGAATATAAGAACCTTACGTTTTGTTACCCAGTGGGACTAGTGCAAAATTATGATGAACCTCTTTCGCTCTAGGGTGCCGAGGTTTTCTGTTTCGCGCACGACTTTCTGGGAGCTCTTGGGTGAGTTCGGGTCTGCAGAATTGGCCAGCAGTTAGTAAGCACAATGGCCAAGATCAGGGATCGCACAGAGGACTTCAAAGATGCAGTGTAACAGTGTTATTTTTATGGTATATAATGAAGTCTGGTTACCGCTCTATATTTTGATTTTATGTATATGTCTAGACCTCTGTCATGCGGAAAAAAGAAGTATTTGGCAAGACATGCATATGTCAATCCTCTAATCGCTTGCTATAGGTCTTATTACTGCCCTGGTGCTGTGGATGCCTTCTACAGTCCAAGCCGGCCGCTACCATGGCACCTTTCATAATACACAAGCAGCGGAAAAGATCAGCTTTCACCAAGGCAGCACTAAAAACGGTACTCTCATCATTGAAATAAATATGATCACTATTGCTGAATCGTTTTACATGATGTAGCTCTGAGGCAATTTGGTTTAGTAATTGACTGTTTCGTTCTTTTCCTCTGAGAGGAGGTGGGAACAAATCACACGTCTTGCTAAGTAAATTCTTTGTCTGAGACTTATTCTACATGCAACTTGAAAGCATCCGAGCGTTCTCCTTATGGCAGAATTAGATTCCACACCAACAAATGAAAAAATTAAGGAAATTGATTTTCCACAGCAAGCAAATAAGAATGATTATGGAAGGAGCACGCCTTTGTTTGCGTAAAGTAGACAAATTAGCGGCTGATTGTCTTGAGTCGACCATTCCTCCCGTGTTTTGGTTTGAAACCAAATTAATGATAGATTGACTTGATTTTACTGATACTCCCCAGGTTTTGGTTTGAAAAAAACTAAGTTGTTTCCAAAATTTCAGAAAGTTGGGCCAAACATGAGAAAACTTTTCCCCCTGAATTTATGATTTAAGGAAATCTGCTAGTTTCTGTGTATCTTGGTCATTATTGTTGTGAAATTAACATAAAAACTAACAAGATCTTACAATTTAAGTCAATGCGAAGTCACTAAATGAATATAAGGGGAACAATAAAGGATACTAAAGATTTTTGTGGTTTGGTCCGAATATCGGTATCTACATTCATGGGGAGAACTAGCAGCACTATAATCAGATAATTAGACTTACAATCGTTCACACGCTCAAGTTTTTTGCACACCTAAATTAAGCCCAAATATGATTCAAATTGGATAGTGTATAGAGGTGATAATTGATTGGTGGCCCACTCCCAATATGTATTAGTGTTTGGTGAATATTTCTGGGAAAGAGTTTAGTGACCAACACATTCACTGATACTCCCTCGGGTTTTAATTTCAAATTAACTAATAAGTTGTTTCCAAAATTTTCAGAAAGTTGGGCCAAACATGAGAAAACGTTTCCCCCTAAATTTATGATTCAAGGAAATCTGCTAGCTTCGATGCATCTTGGTCAATATTATTGTAAAATTACCATAGAAACTGACAAGATCTGCAATTTAAGTCAATGTGAAGTCACCAAAAAAATAAATGGAGAACTAGAAAGGATACTAAAGATTTATGCGGTTCGGTCTGAATATTGGTATCTACATTCATGGGGACAACCAGCAGCACTATAATCGGATAATTAGACTCACAACCGTTCACGCACTTAAGTTTTTCTCGCACCTAAGTTAAGCCCAACTCCTATTCAAATTGGATAGTGTATAGATGTGATGGTTGTTTAGTGGTCCACTTCCAATGTGTATCGGTATTTGGTGAATATTTCAATGAAGAGATTTAGTGACGGGCACATTCACCGATGCTCCCTTCTATTTTGGTTTGAAAGCAACTAATATGTAGTTTCCAAAATTTTTAAAAAATTAGGCCAAACATGAGAAAACCTTTCCCTTGAAATTTATGATTGAAGGAAATCTGCTAGCTTTAGTGCATCTTGGTCATTATTGTTGTAAAATTAATGTAGAAACTAACAAGATCTTGCAATTTAAGTCAATGCGAGCCAGAGAAATAAACAAGGAACTATAAAAGATACTAAAGATTTATGTGATTAAATCCAAATATCGATACCTATATTCATGGGGAAAACTGGCAGTAAATAATTTACTATAATTGGATAACCAGAGTTACAATCACTCACGCACTCGAGTATTTCTCACACATAAATTAAGTTTAAATATGATTCAAATTTGATGGTGTATATCTCTTAACAAATGGTATTAGAGTTGATGATTGATCGGTGGCTCACTATCAATGTGCATCGGTGTTTGGTAAATATTTCAAGGAAGGAATCTAGTGATTAATGCATTTCTAGGCAGGTGGACATTGTGATGCAGACTTCATGGCTCAATCTAAAGAAAAAGAACAGGGATGAAGTTGAGCGTTGAATGAGGTTTAAGTTTAGATAAATTAATGTAAAATGATATCTAAATTAAGGAGGAGTAAACCTAACACTGAGCTCTTATGTAAGGGGCAGATTGTTGAGTTGTTAGAAAGCCCCACATTGAAGAATTGGTATGGTATAAATAGTTAATATATTTTAGTTTATTCATAACTCATTGGCTTAAATTTTTTAGTGAAGGTGGATCCAATTAATTTTGTTGATAGGCTTAGATTTGGGCTCCCTTCTAGCGATCTGTTGTTCCTAGGCACATCTAACTGTATTAAAAGAATTAAGAGTAATTTTCATCCACAAACTTAGATCGTAAACTTTTGCAGAGCTGTAATTTACAACTTTAATCAAATGGAGCAAATGAATGCGACTAAATAACTTACACCACCCTTGTTAGTCATTTAAGTGCACCTTCAAACGCAGAGCTCAAAAACTACCCTTTGCAATGAAATTGAACGCATAAAGCAAACTACCTTCTTTTCTCTCCCTCTACCTTCTAAAGCTTGTTCACCATAACTCATCGTATTTCTAACAATAAGAAGAGTTCAGCTAAACTCGCTAGCATCAACCAATACACGGACCTTTATAAAAAGTCTTCAGCAACCAGCCTTCCTAATCAACTCGTAACATTTTTTATCGTCTACATAAAGCCCCTACCAATCCCTTTTAGCAACATTTTTCTTCACTGATCCCGCAATTTCCTATTCTAGACGATGAATGAATCCAATTTCATCACCACATCCACTTCTCCTCTAAGAGGAGGTAGAACAAATTGCACGTCTTGTTAAAGTATAATTTTGTCTTGACTTATTCTGTATGCAGCTTGAAAGCATCCGAGCGTTCTCCCTATGTCAGAATTAGATTCCCACACCAACAAATAAAATAAAATAAAAATAATTAAGGAAATTGATTTTCCACAGCAAGCAAATAAGAACTATTACGGAAGGAGCATGCCATGGTTTGCATAAAAGTAGAAAAATTAGCGGCAAATTGACTTGAGTCGACCATTCCTCCCCTATGTTTTGGTTTGAAACCAAATGAGTGACAGATTGTCTTGAGTCCATCGACACTCCCCTGGGTTTTGGTCTGAGACCAGCTGATAAGTTGTTTCCAAAATTTTCAGAAAGTCGGGCTAAACATGAGAAAACTTTTCCCCTTGGATTCAATGAAAACAATTTCTGAGAAATTTTACCTAACACGTCTATTTTGGAAATTGAAAATGAAAAATCGATAACTTTTTCCTAATTTAAACAGGGCCCAAGATTTTGATTCCACAGTCTTAGTAGACATTATGTACAAAAATCTCTAACGACCTTTAATTCAAGGCTTCTTGAAAAAAAAAAATTGTGTCTAAATAATCCAACTTAAACAGTGAGTCATGCTACTACTCTAAAGTACGCAACAACAATCTTTTAGGTAGACTTAATACTCAAACACATCTTCACCACCATATAATAAAGCAAGACAATATTTTTTATATTTTAATGATACGAGAGATGACAATCACCACGGCATCCTTTTCTACGTGGATTATGTATTCTTTCATGATTAGTCTGCAAAATAGGTAGTCATTTATTCCTCTTGGCGCTCACTCTACGACTAAATTAACTTCCCACACCGGCAAATAAAAAATTAATGAAATCAATCGTCCACCCCAAGCAAATCAAAATTATAACGGAAGGAGCATTCTGTGATTTACATAAAGTAGACAAATTATGGGCAAATTGACTTGAGTCAACTATTCCTTGCTTGTGTTTTGATTTGAAACCAAATTAGTGACAGATTGATTTGAGCCCACCACTATTCCCTCGGGTTTTGGTTTGAAACCAACTAATAAGTTGTTCCCATAATTTTCGGAAAGTCAGGCTAAACATGCGAAAACTTTTCCCCCGAATTCAATGAAAACAATATGAGAGGTTTTACTTAACATGTCTATTTTGGAAATTGAAAATGAAAAATCGATAACTTCTTCCCAATTTAAACGGGGCCAAAAATTTTGATTCCACTTAGCCCTGGTAGCTGTAATGCATAAAAATCTCTTCCGGCCTTTAATTCATGATATCTTTAAGAAAATTTTGCTTCTAGATAATCCAACTTAACTTGAGTGTTCTACCACTACTCTAAAGTACACAACAATTATCTTTGTGGTCGTCTTAATATTCAAACACATCTTTACTGTCACATAATACGGCAAGACATTTGTTTTTATATTTTAATGATAAGAGAGATAAAATCACCACACTCAAGTTGACTGCTAAACCATCGCTTGAACCAATTTTCTTTTGAATGATTAGAGAGATGAAAATCACCACGGCATCCTTTTCTAGGTGGATTATGTATCCTCGAAGTGCGGTTTTATTGATTTTTTATTCCCTTTTCAGACTTCTTTTTGTTCATCGTTGGAGTAAAGGGCCACACAAAAGAGAAAAGATGATGGTTCAGCAGATTACACATTCTTAGTCTTCCGACCGCAAGATGGTTTAGATTTTTACCCCCAACCATAAGTAGGAACGTAGGAAAGATCATTAACGGAACATTGACCTGTCGTCTTGCCGTTCTATGCACGACCACTCATCTTAGAAATAATGGGAGAACAATACAAGAATTAGTTAGTCTTGGACTAACGGAATTGTGGAACTCAGCTTCGTTTGTTAGTGTTAATTGTTGAGGAAGTCGCATGTATTCAGATTGGGCCAAATAGTCGATGCCAGATAGCTCGAATACTGGCATGCAGAAAGGAAGCACCTATTGAAGAAAAAGAAATGTAAGGTAGTGATGAAGGTTTAGTCTGAAAACTTAGCCATCGTCTTGGATTGGACAGCGTTATCATACTACTTATGCCGATTCGACGTGAGCTGCATAGGACGTGATCGCTGCCGTAACGATGATGCTCCCCTTCCCTGCAAGAAGACGACATGCCATCTTTTGACTAACATCCCGATAATCAATCTCGGACGAACAGGATTGTATCAGCAATTACTAGTTGCATACACGTTTTGGAAATCATTCATCGAATCCTTTCGAATTCGTTTAAGTTTTTCCATATAGGAATAGGAAGTTCATGAAGGAAATCTACTACTTTCCGTGCATCTTGATCATCATTGTTATAAAATTAACGCGAAAACTAATAAAATCTTGCAATTTAAGATAATGTGAAATTACTAGAGAAATAAATGAGGAACTATAAAGGACACTAAATATTTATGTGATTCAGTTCGAATATATGTACTTATATCCATAGGGAGAGCTAGTCGAAGAATCAAAATTATAGCTACTCGCACCGTCGAGTATTTCTCATGCATAGATTAAGTCCAAACCTGACAAATTGGATAGTGTATATTTCCCAACAAATGGTATTAGAGCCAATAGTTGATTGATGATCTACTCCCAATGTGTATCGGTGTTTGGTGAATATCTCAAGGAATGAATCTAGAGACCAACGTGGTTTTTGGACAAGTGGATGTGGTGCAGCAATGTAGGCCCAATGACAAACTTCATGACTCAATCCGAAGAAAAAAACTAGGGATGAAGTTGAGCACTAAAGGAATAAGTTGATGCAGAAGTATACCTGAATTAAGGGGGAGCAAACTTAACATTGAACTCGCACGTGAGGGGAGATTATTGAGTCACACGTATGAGTTATGTTAGAATGTCTCACATCAAAGAATTGGTGTGTTGTGGATTTACTAATATATCCCAGTTAGCTCATAATTTATTGATTTAAACTTTTGAGTGAAGATGGATCTAATTGAATTTGTTAACAGGTTCGAACTTGGTCTCCCTCTTGGGTGAGGCGAAAGGTATCGCACATCATCCATGAGCAGCATAAGTCAAATGCGGCGAAAAGCCTAAAAATGGTGTAAACTTGAAATAAATTCAGAGTTATGGAAGGAATTTTGGGCTAGGCTATTTTAATCAGTGTGGGCTTTTTTTTCAGCCACGTTAAAGAAATAATGGGCTATATTAACATTAAGTGCAAAGCCTTTTATCTATTAAGTCCACCCCTATCGGTCCAATACAAATACAATAAATGAACCGAACTATATGATAAATTCTCTAAAAAAAATATGCTATGCGATTTAATTTTGATCTTTTTGTTGAGGAGAAACCGACATCACGAGTAAGGGGTGACCCAAGGAGGAGGCAACCGACGATGGTGGTGACGGATCGCTGTTCACACCGGTCTTTGATATTTTGTTATTGCTTTAGTCTAGTTTAGTTTAAACTAGTTAATTAGGTTCTAATCAGCTTGGGTCCTTGATTAATAAAAAAAAAAACAAATAGACCTACCCTCACTTTTAATAAAAATTCAAAAAACTATTAAAATATTATCAAAATTTATTTACGTTGGCATTAGTCATGCCATGTAAGTTGGTCGGCATCCACGTTAGCAATATCTAATCAAAATTAGTCTAAAAAACTAAACTGACACTCTATAAAAATGTTAATGACTAAATTTGCAATAAAGGTAGATACAACTGGATATGTAGATGGGCTCAGACTTGGACTCCCTCTTAGTGATCTCCTTAAGCGAAGATATCAGGCTTGTACTGCACGCTCTTAACAAGTGGTATTAGAGACAGTGGTAGATTGGTGGGACTTTAGTCTGTATTGATGTTTGATGAATATCTCAAGAAAGAAATCTCGGTCGTTTCAAGTGAAAATTGCCATTACAGTTGGTTTGGTGAGCAGAGACCATGGCCAATTGGTTTGGTGATGCAAGATAGAGACCATGGGTGATACAATCTCATTGTCACGCCCCAACCCTCGGACGTGCGAACACTCTTCTTCACTTTGGTCATTTAATTGTGACATCCCAAGAGGAGCCACCAACCCATTCACATTATCTTTTGATTATATGCAAGCGGAAGCAGAATTAACTCCATCCAATCATTCACATCAACAGAGATAGCATAGAACACATCAACAAACACTTATATATATTTGCATATACACATTAGCTTAATTATATCAGAAGTTTCACATTTACACCTCCACATTGCGGATTCCTTCCGATTCGTTAAAAGGGTTGAGGCTTAGCCTACCACCTCTATCCTACAACGGCAACCTCAAAAAGTAGTATGCCCTACATGCTTAATATGTGTCCATGTCAAAGTAATATGGCTCGAGCTCGGGGATCGAACTTCGGATCCAAGTTCGTCTCCTAGTCAGTGACAGCGCCATAAGAGACATCCACGACCATGGGTCCCAAATGGCACCTCCGGATCTCCTGTTTGGCGGTTTGTCAAAACCCCTGAGAGGGCTGAAGAGCTCCTCTCCCATGAACCTATGGGGCACTAGATTAGTCAATCCCTTGTCCACCCAAATAGCGGTTACGTACTTCTCATATCTCACGTCAAACCCCTTGACTGGGTAGAAAGTCACCTTAGTGTCCTAATACACAGGCGCTCCAAGCGCACATGACAAAACAAGCAAGTTATGGTTAAGGCCTGAAAAATTTAAACAACAATGAGTGAGATAAACTCAATAAGATATACTCCCTAAACCTCACGTGGAGAGTACTTCACCTTGGAGACACCTTATATGTGCAGCTTAATTATCGATGGTAGATCAATAGCAAAGCCTTTGCTTTGCCTTAACTATAACATGAAGGGATCTAACCTTAACCTAAATCCCATGAGTCCTAATTAAAGGTATACAAACCCACATGTCTCTTAATTCATAAACAAGGTTGATCAAAGCATGCATGTGCCACATAAGTCACTAAAAAAAAAAACATTTAAGTCATGCACGAGTATCATGCAGCTCATATAAATCCATGTCATGCATGCGCAAGCCATAACATCACTTTCAAAGTATGCATTTAGCACTCAAACACTTTGCACATGTTTAGCATCTCAAGAATCATATGGCATCCCATATTAACGTGTTATCTCGAGACCAATTTATTACGAACTCTCTTGACCACGACTGACACTCGCATCGGTAGTCTTCTGGCATAACCAAGCATCATCCCGCCCTATCAGGCATGGCAACGTCTTGACCTCACTCGAAGATGGCATTCCATTAGGAGCACCGTTCCGAAATCCATCCACAAATGGCATCCCATTGATGTAGGGGCATCCGAAATCCACTGGGCATCATCCCTCGTGATCATACGAGTATGGAACCATTAATGTGATCACATGAGCACATTAACCACTCAAGCCAATTTTTATCTTTCTCATTAGCCAATAAAAGAGTGTTTAGTGCTCACACATCATACACTAGCAATTTTTGCACACAAAAATGCCATGAAATAATTCCACGTGATCACCCATTGATTATTTATTCACTAAAATAATCATACATTAACCTCATGGCATATAATATAATATCATGAGTTTACTTATCAATATAACTTATCGCTTTTTAAAATAAAATTTTATAAGCATTTATTTTTGTAGGATATCCTAAGCATTTATCACTTTTAAGAATAGGATATCATAAGCACTTATCACTTTTAAAATAGAATATTCTAAGCACTTGTCACTTTTTGGATAAGCTATCATATGCACTTATCACTATTCGTGATAACTTATCACATGCACTTATCACTATTCATGATAAGTTATCACATGTACTTATCACTATTCACGATAAGTTATCACATGTATCTATCACTATTCATGATAAGCTATCACATGTTCTTATCACTATTCACGATAAGTTGTCACATACACTTATCACTATTCACAATAAGTTGTCACATACACTTATCACTATTCATGATAAGCTATCACATTGACTTATTGCTATTTTACGATAACCTATCACATGCACTTATCATTTATCAATGATAAGCAGTCGCCATAATCCACCTATCACATAATCTAACTATCATTAACCCTAATTCTCGTTGAAAAATAATTATCACATATTAAAAAAGTGACGACGATGATGATGATGATATTTATTTATTGGGAAAAATATGTAACACTATTTGTTGGAATCAGAAAAATAAATCTGAGAAAATGAGAACAATAATATAATAATGATCAAGCAATATTTGTATAATCTTTACATATAAAGATGCTGAATCACAACCCAAAATACAAAGCTATTTGATTGTAATAAAATTTATAGGAAATTAGACATGAGGTGAGGCACGGCTCACTAAATCTCCTAAAAGCAATTAGTTCCTGCCAACGGTGTTAAGCAGCTTCCCAAATTATGCGTCCCAAGATACAACACCTAAAACCCGTTTATATTAATACTATACAAAACAGGATTCTATCGAATACTTCTATAAACCGGTACACTTGGAGGAGTGCTTTTCCAACGAGGAATTCTAATTTGTTTGAATAACTTTATCTGCTACGTATTAAAAAAGACTCATTTTTGTAAGTTACTAATTTTCATAATTGTTGTGGAGAGAGACCCCTGGAAAATCTGTCATTAATACATCCCCTAATGCGAGGAAAATCTGTTGCATGAAGAAGAAGGAATTTGTCCCTTAAAGCGTCCATCCATTGATTTGTCCATAATTGCGTTGCAAAACTGCATTGGGGCTGAAGATATACGTCCATTAACGCATCAATTAATTCATCCATAAAACTGTTCCATGACTAATGCACGAGGACTATTGAAGAAATGCATCCGTTAATCATCTATTAACGTCGAAGGTTGAGGAAGAAATGCATGAACTTATGTTGAGCCATTAATACCATTAATTTCAACAATCCCCCACGTTAATGGCTCAACAAACATTTTTTTTTTACTTGAAGAATTCCAAGTGTGTCTGTGGAGATAAAGTGCATCAAGACAGATAGCTTTCACTTTTAACCTTCTTTAGTGAAAGCCTATGGGACTTACTTAACTAATCAATGGATTAAGCCTTGAATCACCAATTGTTGATATAAGCCTAGACAATAGACCTCACACAGAGAATCGCCGAATTAAGATTAGTTCTCGGTTGTATTCATTTTTTGGCCCTGAACCTCTTGAGATTCATATGTGCTTTAGAAAATCTAGCTTTTAAAGATTTTCATAGAGTTGGCCAGCTCCACACATATAAGTGCATTCCTATCAAAAGTATCCTACCTCACCTTATTAGAATTCTAAAATCCAAGCTATATGAATCATTAAAAAGCATAGCGTATCCTTAAACATTGTAGGAATCACTATTGCATCATAGGAGTGGGGGACAATTTTCACACTAGAGCATTGTTGTCCTATTGAACCTAGCCCATGGGATCTCCAATCACTAGGGTAGGTTTCCACCTTGGAATCTTTTTATTTAATTAAGGCTTTTAACCCCATTCCCCTTGATACGCAATTTACCTGCTCTCTTGATGAACCTTTTGTCAGGGGATCCGTAATATTTTATTTTGACTTTAGAAAGTCTAAAGAAATTATTTCATTCAAGAGCAACTGTGTGACAATATTATGTCTACTATGAATGTGTCTAGACTTACCATTATATATTACATTATGTGCTCTTACAATCGCTGCTTGATTGTCACAGCAAATGCATACTGCAGGCACAAGTTTTGGCCACAACGGAACATCCACTAAAAACTATCGAAGCCACTTTGCTTCTTCAGTAGTTTTATCCAAAGCAACAAACTCCGATTCCATCATGGAGCGTGCTATTAAAATTTGCTTTAAAGATTTCCAATATACTATGGCACCTCCTAGCGTGAATCCATATTCGTTAGTTGATTTCGATTCATCAAAATCCGAAATCCAATTAGCATCACAATAACCTTCCAAAATAACGGGATATTTGTCATATTGCAAAATATAATCTTTGGTTCTTTTTAAATAACCTAACACTCTCAATAGAGCATTCCAATGCTCATAACCAGGATTATCAATATATCTACTTAGTTTTCCCACTGAGTATACAATATCTGATCCAGTGCAGTTCATGATGTATTTGATGCTACTGATTACTTGAGAGTACTTCAACTGTCTAATACTATCTGTAGTATTCTTTCATAAGGTTAGGTGTGAAAGATATGGATTATTTACATCTTTAATGCCAAACCCTTTAAACCTCTCAATTACCTTTTCAATGAAATGAGATTGTGTTAAACCTAGACCATAAGAATTTCTCAAAATTTTGATGCCAGGTATAACATCCGCAACACCTAAGGGCCTGTTTGGCAACGTGCCAAATAGTGCCAGATTCTGATTTTTCGTTCCCAGAATCAGTTTGGGACGAGAATCGCATTTGGTAAAATTTTTGTTCCCGGGAACAATTTTGGACAAGATTTGAGAATAAAAAAAAAATTTGATTCTCTGTCCGAGAATCAGAAAAAGAATCAAAACGGTAAAACCCTCGTTCTTCTCTTTCATCATCCCGGTTGCCGTCCGCCATCGCCCGCCGCCATTCGCCGCTACCCGCCGCCACCCGCCGCCGCCGCCGGTCGCCGGTCCGCCGCTAGTCGCCGGTCCGGCGAGGTCGCCGAGGCTCGCCAGGCCAGGGCGAGGTCCGGCGAGCTCGCCGGAGGCAAGCCCGGCCCACCGGCGAGGCTCGGCCTCGCCGGATCTAGCAAGGCCCGGCCTCGCCGGTGGCCGGGCGAGCCTCACCGGCACTGGGCAAAGAAGAATAGGAAAAAGTAAAAAAGTAAAAAAATTATTTAAAAATTATTTAAAATTTATTTAAAATTTATTTAAAAATAAAAAGAAATTAATTTGGAACATAATCAATTAACACGGTACCAAACGCAATTCTATTCCGGAATAAAAAATTTTGGACAGTTACCAAATGCGCTTTTTTACTCAGAATCAATTTCCGAGAACAGAATAAAAAACAATCATTTCTAGTCAGAATTAGCTCCCGGGAACAGAATCGTTACCAAATGCGTCCTAAGTCTTTCATCTCAAAATTCTTCTTAAGAACACTTTTGCTATTTTTGATAATCTCAATGTTATCTCCAAAAATAGCAAGCCATCAACATATAGACAAATGAGTACACATCTAATTGACGTGCATTTAGTATACACACATTTGTCACACTCATTGATTTTATACCCATGTTGAATCATCACACGGTCAAACTTCTTGTGACATTCTCATTCCGATCTCAATTTCCAGAACAGGATTAGATCAACAACCAACCTTAAGAAGGAATTACCATGAGGACCGATAAACCACGAAAGCATCAAAAAGGTCACTTTGGGGTGGAAATTCAATTTCTCATTGAGGCATGCAGAAACTCGAAAAATTGGGAACGGGCCACGAGCGAAGACCCAAGTGGGCCCAAGCCCACGGGGCTAGGCCAAAATGGGCCCATGGCCATGATGGGCCATGTGGCATCCCAAAATTCAAGACAACCTCTAGATGTATTAAAGCTTATGATTAGGTAATGAAATTTCATATAGTTTATGCTTTAGCCATTGGTTTTCTTTTAAGACCAAGTGTTATATATTTGTGTTCATGAGTTATTAAAATTAGTATTATAGGATAAATTAATGAGAAGGATTTATTCTTGGCTATGCACCTCATAGATTTAATCCCTATAGATTAAATGCTACAAGATTATGGCCATATGAAATTTAAAATTTGAAATCTATAAAAGAGAGAATTAAAGATGATTAATTGAAAGTGAAATTGTGGGTTTAATTAGGCTTGGGCCTTAGGCCCAAGAGTATGGACCTTTAATGGGCCAAATTGGCTTGGCCCATGAAGCCCAAGGAGAGGGCTGCCATCGGCCACAAGGGGGAGAGGCCGGCCCAATTCTTCCAAGCCCATTTTGCATGAGTCTTGCCAAGTGGCAAAAAGGAGACTCCATGCATTGGCCATTGTGGGTGGCTCTTAATCATTGCTAATGATTAAGCTTAGGGGGAAATGAAATGAGAGAGAGTGGCCGGTTGAGGGGCTGTCGCCCAAGCCAAGTGAGAGAGAGAGAGGGTTGCGAGAGAGGGAGAAACCGAGAGAGAGGAGGAAGGAGCCGCTCGCCTGCCCGTCGCCCGTCCGTCCGCTCGTCCGTCACCGTCCATGTGCCGTTGTTTGCTCGATTTTGGAGGCAAGTTGGGATCCATATTCTGCTCTTGCATGTGTGTCTTGCATGTGTGTTTGAAATGGTGGTAAATCCCGGATGTTTAGGGTGTGAGAAACTGAAGCTAGAGTGTGTTGTTCTTGAAAATGTATTCTGTTTTTCGACTGTGCCGCCTGACCCCGAACGTTGTAGAGGCTTGCATGTGGGTTTTTAGTTGGATTTTGGCTTCGACTTCTTCACGAAAATTGTATAAAACATCTTAAAGTATAACATACTAAAATTTGAGATAAAATGGTTGAGTTTTGAGGGGTGAAACCCTCCCTCTACGAAAAGGCTAGATCTGAAACTGTTTCGTCGACCTCTTGGTGGTTTTGTGTGTTGCATGTCACTTTTTACTAAGAATTTCACTTCGACTTCTTCATGAAAGTTGTAGAGAACATCCTGATGATTAACATACTCAAATTTGAGGTAAAACGAGTAAGTGTAGCCTAGTGAAATGATTTTCTTTTGAAGACGGTAGATCTGGAAGTATGGTACTGGACTCCCGAGACTTCGTGGACTAAATGGTGACTATCCTTTGAGAATCTCACCTAGATCTCTTAATGAAAGTTGTAGTGGACCTCTTGAAGCAAAACATATCAAAATTTCAGAAGAAATGAAGAAAGATAAGTAGGCGAAACCTCGATTTTTCGGAGACAGCTATACTGGACTGTTCGGTACTAGGAACAGTAGCTTCGTCCGGCCATAGTAAATTATCTAAGACAGCTATATATATATATATATATATTTTTTTTTTTGTAAGGTAAGATTAGTATTGACTTTTAACCGAAAGAACTTTACATCAAAGTGAACTCGGCACCAACAAAACTTGCACTCATGGTGACAAACAAGTCATTACAAATGGAAGGGTGTCGAGCGAAAAAAGGAGAAAGAGGGGAAACCAAAACAGTGGCAACCCTCAAGCAACTTTACAAGGAAAGATCTGACATCTCGGAAGAAATGATAGAGGGATCAAGTTCCCAACTTCGTTGCATCCTTCGGTTCCTCGGCGTATCCACAACATGGCTGAACGTAGTAGCCTTGTCCTTTACAGCTTTGACAAGATGCATTTTCAACGCAGGCACAAACCGAACATGGTTCCAGAAAAAGATGCTATTTCGCGTCTTCCATATTAGGTGACAAAGGGCCCCAAAAGCAAATCGAGCAATACATTGAGAGAAATCATTGTCGAGAGGAATTTGGTGGCCCAATGTAGATTTTCCATCCACGATCTATTCTGCTAAGGGAGGTTACATTTCGCAGCCCAAAACATAGCGAGGCTAGCCATAATATGGCAACCAAAAAACAGATGATCAATAGAGTCTGGTCTAAGATTACAGAAAGCACAAGAGCCATCCATAATCTACCATAGGAAAGTAAAAAAACCTGAGTGGGTAACCGATTTCTGGTGATAAGCCAGAGATGGCAACGGTACCGAGGGGAAAGCAATTTGTTCCAGACGAAGGAAAACCATGGGACCAAGCTTTTTTTCAGTCGAATGGCTTCCCACGCAAAAGCTATCGAGAACGACCTTTGAAGGGTGCTCCAGCCAACAATAACAATCAGGGTGCTGTGAGAGTACTGGGAGAGTATGAGTCCACGATTCCAGGACAGCCTTAGTAGCTTGGCCTTGAACGGAGAATAGATCTGCAACCATAACTTGCTTGGAGAGGCCCGAACGATAGATGAAGGTGTCCGTGAAGAAACCATTCAGGGGTCCTTGAGGGTGCCAAGGATCAAACCAAAGGGACACCGAGAGACCATCACCCACCCGACATTTAAAGAGCTTCTGGAAGTCTCTCCTAAGATCAAGAATTTTCCTCCAAGCTCAGGAACAGAAGGTAGACTTCTTGACAACCCAAAAATTCTTTTTCTTTAAGTACGTGGTATGTATCCACTTACACCAAAGGGACTCTTTATCCGTGAATAGAATCCATATATGCTTAAGCATTATGGTTGTATTGCAATTCCGCAATTTACAAATACCTAGTCCTCCCTCTTTTTTGGGGAAGCAGACATCTTCCCATGCCACTTTAACACCCCTAGTCCTAAGGTCAGGTCATTTTCATAGGAATTGTCTCAGTACTTGTTCAATACGATCCAGCACAACTCTAGGTAACATGAACATACTAGTCCAGTAGACTTGTATTGAGTGGAGGACTGACTAATAAGCTGTAGGCGGCCCGCAAAGGATAGGAAACGTTAAGTCCACAATTGTGCTCTTGTTGTTATCAAGTTGACAAGGGAATTGCAATCCGACTTGCCAAGCCATGAAATAATGATAGGGACTCCTAGATAACGGACTGGCAGGGTACCTTCCCGGAGACCAAGGGTGTGAAGAATCTGGGATTGAGTGCTATCCATTCTACCTGAGAGGAAGACTTCACTCTTGTTTAAATTTGGTCTCACTTTGCTCCAAGAGGAGATGTAGCAAGACCATCCTTGAGGAGAGATACAGAATCTACATTTACCTCACTGAATAGGAAGACATCGTCAGCAAAGAACAGATGCAATAAGCATGTTGATTTGCATCTCCAAAAGAACTTAAAACCAGGTTGTTTGGATTAGCGGTGTAAAATCCCCAAGAATACCTCCATAACCAAGGTAAAAAGGTAAGGAAACATAGGGTCCCCTTGGCGCAATCCATGACCACTGGAGAAGAAGCCATGCATCTCCCCATTAATGGATAAAGAAAACTTGGGTGAACGGACACACGTCATAATCAACCCGACCAAATGGTTGGGAAAACCAAAGGCTTGGAGAGATAATTCCAAGAAATCCCAATCGATAGTATCATAGACTTTCTGAAAGTCTACTTTAATAGTACACTTTGGTGAATAAGAGTCAAGGTGAAAGCCACTAAAGAGTTCTTGGGCCAGCAAAATGTTGTCACTAATTCGCTGACCTTTAACGAAAGCATTCTGCAAAGGACTGATGATGGAGTGAAGAATCGCCGCCAATCTATTAGCTATAATCTTGGCAATGCACTTGTAGATAGTGTTGCAGCAAGTAATGAGTCTATAGTCAGAGACTGCAGACGTATTGGGGATTTTAGGAACAAGAGTTATAATAGTGTTATTTATCTCACGCAACAATCTCCTGGAGATAAAGAAGTCCTTGACCGCTCCAATGACCGGCGGTCCTACGACATCCCGGTTGTGTTTAAAGAACTTAACATTAAAACCATCCTATCCCGGTGCTCTACCATCAAAAAGGGAGAACAGGGTATCATAAATTTCTACCTCAGTCACAGGACGAGGGAGATTGTACCTGTTCCGCACCGAGGGAGTGCTACAGCACCACCTGTATTTCCTACAGGGAAGGCCGAGATGGGAGATCCACAGGCACCAAGAGGGCCTAAAAGTGGGAGACAAATAATTGCTGCACCATTCCGGGATCACTCACTAGGTTGCCAGAAGCATCCAAAACATAAATGATCATGTTCCTTAGGTGTCTTTTGTTGACCGAATGGTAGAAGAACTTAGTGTTTTGATCTCCTTCCTTGATCTATTGGACCCTAGATTTCTATATGTAGAATGATTCCTCCTGTAAACAAAGATTAGCAAAGGTTCGAAGCTGGTTCCTCTCTAGATCAGCAAGCAGCAAGCTATTTGGGTCCTACTAGAGGGCATCTTGGGTGGTCTGAAGGGCATTCCTTGCATTCGTTGTTCTAATAGATATATCGGAGAATGAATCCCTGTTGAGCAGCCTGAGGCAGCCCTTAAAGGGCTTTAAGTTTACAACATAGCCTGAACATAGGAGTTCCTGCTCCCGGGTCATCCCACACTTGAGCAATAATAGTGTTGAAGTTTGGGTACTTCATCCAAAAGTTAAAAAACTTGAAAGGTTTTCTATAGGGAGAATAAACCATGACTCTAACGACCATGGGGAAGTGATCGGAAATGCCCAAAGCAAGGAATGTGGCTTCCAAATAAGAGAAAACATGGCACCACTTCAAATTTACCAGCACCCTATCAATTTTCCTCATTTTCCGGTTAACACCCAAAGAAGAAGACCAAGTAAAATGATGACCAACGTATCTTAGATCATCAAGTTCTACCTCTGCTAAGCATTGCCCAAATTCATCAAAAGAAGGGAGCCAAGTGTCCGAGCTACCTACTCGGTCAGAATGGTCCCGAATGGCATTGAAGTCTCCCACCACTAGTCAGGGAGAATCCTACAGGTTAGCACTAGTAAGATTTAGCTCCGCTCAAAGTGGCCGACGAGAGATAAAAGTGTGCTCCGAATATATAACCGAAAGGCAAAATTCCGAGCCCATACTTAGGAATTTAAGCCTACCATGAATCGCTTGCGCATTGGCCAATGAAACATCAAAATTCGCAAGGGAATGATTCCACCCTACCCAAATTCTCCCTCTAGGAGAGTAGTCATAATTAGAACACCAAATCCAATCCCTCAAAATACCCACTTTGATGGACGGGAAGAGAGTCGCAGGGACTTTGGTTTTCAGCAATCTAACACAACAAAGATTATTCGTGAGGATGAGGTGTCTCACTTCAGCCTATCTAATGGGGTCCACCAGGCCCCTAATATTCCATACTCCTATGTACATACATAAATATAAAGAGTAAAGGCAAGGGGTGTTATCGCCGCTTGCCCACACGTCACCTACTGGCCACCGGCTTAGCATGAGTAGCACGAGACGGAGCTGGGCATAGGGCCTGCAAGGTCTTATCCTGCTAGGATACAGGCTTTAGATCAGTAGGGTTAGCTTCATGGGAGTCTACATTCTGTAGAGCATGTGGGCAATCCAAGACTTGGTCGTCCTCATTTGAGCTACTAACAATGCTAGTGGCGTCTTCCAAATCTTCCTCGGAGCTAGACGACAGGACAAAGGAGGTAGTTCCCACATGATTGGCTCTGAGGTCAGAAGAAGAGGGAGCAAAACCATCACTAAGCTTTGGAGACACTTTTTTTTCCTTCTGGACCGACCTAGGTGCAATAAAGGGCTTTGCACAAATCGGGTTGGTATCAACCAGCTTCAAAACTTGAGATTGAGCTCATTCACTTGATTTTGCAGGTAGAACAGGTTCTGCCTCCTTTGGTAACAGAGGATGTTTCTTCTTTTTAGGACCGACTTGTTTCCATCCTTCCTCAGGAATGTTAGGAGATGAGAACGCTACTGGTGCAGGAGCCTCAGCAGAGTGTTGGTCTATAGGGATAGCGCATGCTGGGTCCTGCTGAGAGGCCTCGACAGGGCTAACCGAAGTAGTTTGGGCCGCACATTTGTGGCCAAGCGTACCACGAGTTGGGTAGGGTACCGGCCTCCATTCACATTCAACAACCACAGAGTGTGTTACCCCATTTAGAATGACATCCACAAAATCACACCGGGGTTGCTTGGCAGATATCTCCACACATACTCTAGCAAAATAGATCATTTTCATCTACTTTGTACGAAGGTCAACATAGAGCAGCTTCCCAATGGCACTTGCCACTGTACTAATCCTCAATGCAGACCAAAGCGTGTAGGGGAAGTTTTTCAGCCTGACATGGACCGGGACAGAGGAGTGGTGATCCTTGTTCAACTCCAGCAGGGGATGCCATTGCTGTAGGATGAGCGAGACCCTGGCTACCGTCAAAGGTCCCTTATCTAGAATTTTCCTTCGAAAATCACCGTTCGGGATATGAAAGAAATAATATCTTTCATCATTCGCCATAACATCATCAAGTTTGGTTCCCCAGGTGTGCTTCAAAGCTGTTTCAGTGAGCTTAAATTGAAGTTTCTTTCCCACATAGTACCCAACTAGGCATTCATGTCATTTCGGGTCCGTAGCTGCTAAGATTTCCTCAGAGAGGTTAGCCACAGTTCTGTTTTCAACCATTATCGGGGGTACATAAGTGAGATCATACCCCTTAGTAGCCGATTTTGCTACATTCGCCCAAGAGCGATTTGCGGGGGGTTTTGAGGCCCTTGATTGTTGAGCTTGGGTCTGGGGACGGTTGTTAGGGAGCCTAACCCTACTCCATCCACATTGACCATCTGCATCTTGAGTGGCCTTGGGAGAGTTTGCCTGGCCTCCTGTTACAGCTGACGAAGGGGCTTGGGGAAGAATGGTGGAGGGCCTACTTCGACTTCGACCATGTCTTCCCTCAGTACCTTGATGGGCCTTGCCTAAATGGCCTTCATCCGCAACGGACGTAGAGACCTTATTTTTGCTAGTAGAATCCATCGAGATACCCACAAAACCCTAAATTAGGTTGACCATAAGCGCCCATAGAAAGCGTACCAGGTAAATTGCTATGGTGTAGTTGTAAAGTGGATCAGGATGAGTCCCGCCTCCAAAATACAGCGCCAACGGACGGTCGGATCTCTTGGACTTAGCAGAAACCGGTCCAGTTGAACAATTTGAAATTGGCTTTGTTTAATATAATTCAAACATTAAAATGTAAAGTTTTCTGTAATTTTTTGTACCATTACTAATATTTAAAAGATCTTTTTACGTTTTTTTTTTTTGGTATCTTAGCAGAAAAAAAATAACAACTTTGGTTAAGTTAAAATAAAATTCTGAAAATGTAAATACATTAGCCTAACGTGGTCTCCCACCGGTCCAAGGTCGACCGCGCCGATTCTGGCAACGCTTCTCTTCCCTCGGCTCCTCCTCCCCCACCGCTCGCCGCTCCATTCGCCGGCGGGGGCCGTCAACTCAAATTTCCATCTCCGATCGGTGAGAGCTCTGTCTCCGCCATTACGATTTTAGTTCCTCTCGTGCTACGCTTCTGTTTTCTGATATTGAGAGAGAACTCGTGAAATTTCCACTGTCGATCGCTCGCCAAACCCGATCGATCCAATCAGAATTTGCGCGATCCCAATCGACCTCTGTTCGTTAGGTCTGACGGAATTACTCCGGTCAGGTTGGGTTTTGATGGCTAAGCTGAACCAAACGAAACCAACATGATCTGACCTTCTTCTTCGACAAGGAATCAAAACCCGCGCAACAGCACTCTCTCCCTCTGAGCATCATATGCATGATTGTTAGATTAGTATTAATTCTGGAGTCCACGGAGATTCTTTATATCGTTCGACAGAGAAACTTACTAAGGCTGATATGTTGGCTTTGAATTGGCTGTAGGATCTGCAATGTTCTATAGAAATGCAGTGTAATTGAGTGCATAGAAAGTCCCCGAGACGTTTTGCGGAGAGAGGGCTTGTTGGTTGTAATTGTAAGGGAAATGCTGATTTTCCCATGTTTTTGGTACTTCAATGCTTCAATTTAGTACAAGAGAGCCTCTGCAAATATTTGAAAATAATTTCGAAGCTTTTCGTATATTTTGTGGACCCGATTTCAGGCAAAAGATTGCAGACGTTTTGATTTTCTGTCGCTACTTCTGTATTATGTCGTGGAATTTAAACCAGATGTTGTGGAGCTACTAGATTGGAAGCTCCGGTAATTGTTTTTCCACGCACTGTATAAATATAAAAACCTTATGTTTTGTTACCCAGTGGACCAGTGCAAAAGTCTGATAAACCTCTTTTGCTCTAGGGTGCCAAGGTTTTCTGTTTCGTGTATAATTTTCTGAGAGCTCTTGGGTGAGTGTGGATCTGCAGAATTGACCAGCAGCTAGCGAGCACAATGGCCAAGATCAGGGATCGCACTGAGGACTTCAAAGATGCAGTGCGACAGAGTGCTATCTCTATGGGATATAATGAGGTCTGGTTACCACTATATATTTTGATTTTATGTATATGTCTAAACCTCTGTCAGGCGCAAAATAGAAGTATTTGGCAGGACATGCATATGTCAATCCTCTATTTACTTGCTATAATTCTTATTACTGCCTCGGTGCTGTGGATGCCTTCAACAGTCCAAGCTGGCCACTACCATGGCATCTTTCATAATACACAAGCAGCGGGAAAGATCAGCTTTCACCAAGGCAGCACTAAGAACGGTACTCTCATTGTTGAAATAAATATGATCACTTTTTGATTAGTTTTACATAATGTAGCTCTGAGGCAATTTGGTTTAGTAATTTTCTGTTTTGTTCTTCTCCTCTGAGAGGAGGTGGGAACAAATTGTATGTCGTGCTAAGCATATGTTTGTCTCAACTTATTCTCTATGCAGCTTGAAAGCATCCAAGCTTTGGAACAATTTATGAGGAAGCATAGGAAGGACTATGTGGACCCACTCCGCACCACAGAACAGGAGAGAGATAGCATTGAACATGAAGTAAGTCATTGAAATGGTTCAAGATTTTCTTAATAAGATCTCCTTTATTTTCTGTATGTTAGATTTAGATACGTAATAAATCTTATGAAGGTCTGTAGGGTCTGCTTATTTTGGTTTTGCTTAAAGGCATGGATTTCAGACTTTAATTGTCTATGTATTTTCTTTCTGACTAATTCTGGAAAGGTAGCAGTCTCATGACACTGATGATCTTTGTACGATGCGTGTGATTGAACTCTCTGATAAACCTACCATCTCCCTTACTGACATATTATAGGTATATAAATAAAGATGCTGATTTGAATGTACGCAGTATATCCTTGACGAGGCTGATGTACTTTTGTTCCCATGAACAGCGCTTTGATTGCTTATTCCTTCATTTTCACGTGCAATGTATCCTCAGAGTTCATCTTCCAGCAAGTTAGTTATTCATCTTTTGCTAAAAAGGAAAAGAAACTGGATGATGTGTTGCAGGTTACTGCTTTCATCAAAACTTGCAAAGAACAGATTGATATCCTGCAGGTTAGCATAACTGAGGAGGAAAAGAAGTTGAAGGGATGGCTTGGCCTTAGTGCTGATGGCTCTAATGCTGATACTATAGCACACAAACAGGGAGTGGTGAGGCAATTCTTCCTTTATGCATCTTTTGGCAGTATAATCCTATGACTATGCATGGTTTTTTTAAGGAAACTAATCGTTCAGTTACTCTTAATTAGATTGAAACATATAATATTAATTTAGTGAGGCTGGAGATGCTTTAGGTCTTTAGATTCCATAGAAAGGACATTTGTTTGTTGTAATGTTTTATGAGTTATTTGAGATGTTTCATGGTTAAGCCTCTGCATGGGTGTTGGAGACTGCTTTTTTATATAAGACATTATAGTTAAGAAGAATTCTCTCCTAGCACATATATATTTCAACGGTTTTCTTTATTTGTTTTAAAGAAGCAAGTGGAATGACTTTTGCATTGCAGTAGAACAAAATTGAGGTCCACATGTATGGTGCTGATTTTGATGAATCATTCTGCACAGAAAGAAGTTCTGTTCTTTCATGTTGTAACATGTCTAATGCCATAAGGTTGCTGGAATTTTACTTTTCTCTGTTTTGGTATGAATTTCGTATGCTTGGTCAGAGGAATTTGCGTGTGCGCTCGCAAGAGGAATTCTGGTCTCTGGTTTTCTTGTTGGATTTGATTAGGATATTCAGGTTTACACTGTGGTTTCTGTGGCATGGGACATGCATTGGCTGGCGGATTAATTTGCTGTTAATTACTCTCTTGTACTGTAGGTATTGATCTTAAGTGAGAAGCTTCATTCTGTCACTGCACAGTTTGATCAGCTAAGAGCCATACGCTTCCAGGATGCTATCAATAGGGTGACACCTAGAAGAAAACTTAAACAGTCTGTCAGTTCAATTCCTGTAGATAACTCAAACAGTAATGTGGAATTTAAAGAGTCTAACGAAGTTCCAGGTGAGCTTTTGAGAGTCCAGCAACAACACTTGGATGATGAGACCCGTGCCCTTCAGGTAATCACTCAGACTTCTGTTCAAATAGTCTAACAAAGATGCTGATTGGTTAATTTATTCTCGTGTTCATGTCACTCAGACTTCTGTTCTGGTGCATATATTGTTCAGGTAGAGTTGACGAGCCTTCTAGATGCAGCCCAACAAACGGAAACGAAGATGGTGGAAATGTCTGCATTGAATCACCTCGTTTCCACACATGTGCTGCAGCAAGCTCAGCAGATAGAGCATCTATATGAGCAGGTGAGGACTTTTCTTTCATTCCTTGTTTCTTGTGGGGTTTAGCTGGATTTAAGAATGCAACATTTTCTGCCCCATCTTCTCTGTTTCTCCTGGTTCACAAGTGTCTACTGTTTGTTGTGCCACACGTATATTTTGCCCTTTGATTTGGGTTTTTCAGCTTAACCTGGACAGCTACTAGGTAATGTTATAATAATATCTTTACCGATGGCGTATGCTATCCTTTAGATTTATTGCAACTATATCACTATTAATCATAAATTTTTAGTAGGTGAATGTCAAAAGTGGTAAAACTCGTGCTCAAATTGGAGAAGTTGACTTCTAAACCAAGTTGGTTATTCAAATTTCCCTCTAGTAGATTGCCTCCCTTTCTCTCTTTGAGGGAAAAAATTATTAGGTGGATTATCCATCTGAACATTGAATTAGTTGTTTCGATGTGGAAAGCTGGGGACTCACTAGATTGAATTATACAGATGTATTTAGATGCATACAATAATGTCTCCTTTGTTGCTTTGTTTTTTTTTTCTTTTTTAGGGAGGGGGGTTGTTGGGGTTATAATTCCTGAAATACTAGACGGCAATCTAAATTGGAAGGCTATGTGTCTATACTCAATCTTCCTGTTGATTTATAGCATTAATATGAGTGAAAAATAGACAGAACACATTTCTTGAATGGGACTTCTTGTCTCATTGACCATTATGACTTTCGACGTGCACTTCCATTCATAAAGAAATTCATGAAGACTAAGAACCCATTGATGAAACTTCTTGTAAAATAATTTTTCATATTCGTTATTCAATCTGAGGACTGCTTCTGGAATTGTTCCGTGACAGTACTTTCCGAGACCAACCAAATGATGCATTCTTCTTCCTTTTTTTTTCTCGAGTAGTCACAAAAAACATGGGAAGTACTTTTTACAAAAGAGACTTGTTAGATCAACTAAATAGTTGAGATGTTCTGCATTAGCTTGCTTCTCGTGTTTACACTTCAAAGAATGGCCTCAACTTCTTAATTTTGACTTCATCCTCAGAACACATATATGGAACCATTTCTTAATGTCCAAACACTGAAAATTTCCATTTGAGCTTTCACTTGATGTCATTTGTAGCTTTATTCTATCCTGTGTCTCAATTAGCTGTCAGCGAATCACTTATATTAGGAGTTGATGTGACTGAGGACGAGTTCTATATTATAGGCGTCTCGCCTTTGCAACGCTTGAGTTGCAATTTGCGTTTCTGCTTTGTAGTTTCTCAGAGAAGGATCTCAAGATGAGTTCTGTATAAACAGCATTAGGTGAATATTTCAGAAGACATCAGGACTCATCTCCAGTTACATTCTCATATAATCCCATGTCTGATGTCATCCATAATTTATGCATGCAACTGATCATTACTTACTCTGTTTTCTACTTCCTTGGTTCTTTAATAGGCAGTGGAAGCTACCCATAATGTGCAGCTAGGGAACAAAGAACTGGCCCAGGCCATTCAGCGAAATAGCAGCAGCAGAACCTTTCTTGTGCTTTTCCTTTTTGTACTCACCTTCTCGATCCTCTTCCTCGACTGGTATAGCTAAAACACTAAAGATCTTATCACTATATAACCTTCTATTCATTCCATTCCGAAAGGAAAAGCTTTTTCAGCCTATAAATCATCAAAAAGATGGAGGGCTTCTGTCGATGGATGATCCTCAAACCGTCCATGGCATAGTTGAAAGGATCCCAATTACCCCCATGGCCTTTCCGTGTGAGCAATCTTCAGCATTTTTTCTTCGGTGAACTCTTATTACTTCTTGGGCACGATAATGTCAGTAAATTTGGCGAGTCGTGATTCTTAAGGGCAATTTAGGTGCGCAGCTAGGAAAGCGGGGGGAAATCAAGTCGTTTGCTTGATTAACTGGGGACTCGGCCAAAAGGTAATTGAGATCTGCGCTCAACATGTTCCATCATAAAAGCATGTGAAGAAGTCAATAGATCGATGCCTTGTAAGGGGAGTTCCAGAGCGTGAGGAAGGCACTCACGCAAGCAAAGCTGATAATAAAGCACGAACATCGCGGATCTTCAATGAGTTAAAGGTCAAACGCGACTCACAAAGCCAACATGGCTTGCCGTAGATCTACCGTTATAAAGGCCTGTCCAACGTAGATGGCAATGAACGTGATGAACCTTTGAGAACGTGCTCTCTGTGAAAATTCTTTCGTTTTATTAATCAGGGCAGTTCCTATTGTCGAATTAGCGAGAAATCGAACGACTCAAACGCAAATTTTCACATTGGAAAACGAGGGACCAAGTGGCAATTGGTGCAAACACAAGGGGGGCACCATGTGAATTCCATATATTTTGATCGATTCACATGTCTTGGAGGGACTCCAAACAAACGTGAAGTCATAAATAAATCTGATAGCAATTATGGGAGGACGAAGCTTCGAGCTTCGTTTATTCTTTAGATGGTCCGGGCGGACTTAAAGCGGCAAAGCGCCAACCATCGAGGAAGTGCGGACGCACCTTCAGTCATTGTTCGGCATCTTTGCACATAGAAAGGTCAACGATTCTCTCCCCTTTTACGAAGACTAGACTAACTAGGCTGTACCTACCGTTGGCCATGTGACTGACTTGTTCTCTTGCTGCATAATCAACGCCATTAATCACCCCCATCGCGTCGACTCGGTCGACGAAGGAGCCGTGCGACACCCTTTTTCACATGACGAAATAGCGGACTAGCGTCATGGGTTAGATTGAATTCGGGTACTTCTCAAAATGACCCAGGAATCTGTATCGTTATATCAATTCGAAGGCCATGTGATGTCTGTTTCTCGATTCGGTCAACATTTTGATTTTTGGCGATCGGAAATATAAAGGCCCTTTCACGGAATTTTCTTGAATACTAGTCAAACCGATCGAATTCCTCCTACTTTCCTTGAGTCGCACACCACACCTCCTCCAGTACCGTCCCACAACGTACTCACAGTTTCTTATTCTTGCTGGATCCCGAATATATGCAAAGTTCAATTATTGAGATTATAAAAAAAAAAAAAAACCCTCGAAAACATAAACAAAAGAGAGAGAGCCCACATCAAACTCTCCAAAAAAAAAAAATAATAATAATAATAATACAACACAAAAATGGTTTTTTTAATTAAATGACAAAATTTATTAAACTCGACGACGAAGAAGACGATCCATTTCCTAAAACGCGTCCCTCCCCTGCTCCACCTCTCTCCCTTTCTTCTCTCTCTCTCTGTCTGCAGGGGAAACGCACATTTCGTCGTCAATCCTTCGATTTTCCGACACCAATCTCTCCATCCATCCCTCGCCCGGCTTCCCTCTCTCCGGCGAAATCTCTCTCTCTCTCTCTCTCCTCTTCTCTCTCGCACATGAAACTCCGTCCGGAGATCCATGGAGCCTCCTCCTAACTCGCCCCTCCTCCTCCTCCTCCTCCTCCTCGCGCCATCCGTTCCCGCATTACCCAGATCTCCCCGCCCCCACCGACAAGCCCCCGCCCTCCCGCCGACGCCGATCTAGCGTCCTCCCCCGCCGACCAATCGAGGCCCGATTCACTCCTCCGTCCTCCGCGATGAAACCCACGAGCAGATTCTTCACGATCGGGCTGGTCACCTCGTGGTACTCCTCCAACATCGGGGTCCTCCTGCTCAACAAGTACCTGCTGAGCAACTACGGGTTCAAGTACCCGATCTTCCTCACCATGTGCCACATGACCGCCTGCTCCCTCCTCAGCTACATCGCCATCGCCTGGATGAAGATGGTCCCGATGCAGACCATCCGATCCCGCGTCCAGCTCCTCAAGATCACCGCCCTCAGCCTCGTCTTCTGCGTCTCCGTCGTCTTCGGCAACGTCTCCCTCCGCTTCCTCCCCGTCTCCTTCAACCAGGCCATCGGCGCCACCACCCCCTTCTTCACCGCCGTCTTCGCCTACCTCATGACGCTCAAGCGGGAGGCTTGGCTTACCTACCTCGCTCTCGTCCCCGTCGTCGCCGGGGTCATCATCGCCAGCGGGGTACGTGGACCCGGCTTTTGTTTTGTGCTGCCTTCTTCGTCGTGTGTGCAAGAAATTGTGATCGATGACGTGGGTCTGGTGATTTATCTTAGCTCGAGTTCCCGGAACTGCATTTTCATCTGGATGTATCTGCTACGTGGTGGGAAAGGGTCGGTAGTTAGTAGATACCAAAACGATTAGGATGGGGCCAGGCAGCCTATGCAGCAATACTTCAGATGATGAGATTGGGGAATATGTATTTATGATTGTGAGAGGTGGGATATATAGCACGATGGAAGCTTCCGGTATGAGGAAGGTTGCGTTGGATCAAAAGTTATTCTTGCTTCTGCTGTAGATTTATGGTCTTTCTTGTCGGTCGTCAGAGGTACTTTACAACAGTAGTCATTCTTTCGACTTCGGTAGGGGGTTCAGGAAAGGATCGGTCATTGTGCTGACTGGATTGATTTTGCGCTGCAAACCTTACTTAAGGGTGGAAAAACAGATAGATTATGGTTTTTAATCACATGCACGGTTTTCCTCTTAATTATAGTCCTAGATGCGAAGGCATTCGCCTATTTTAAGAAATTTCTTTCTATTGTTCCTTCTTTCAAGTTCACTTGGCAAGTAGAAGAGAAGGGAACAGATAAATAGATTCATGGGCGATTCATGTTTATACGATTGTCTTTGCCTGTATGCCAAAATGCAAATTGTCATATGAGGAAACGTGGGCTAAGTTTATGCTACCATTAGAGTGCTAAGATGCTGTTTGAGAGGGAGATCTGGTGGATGCAAAATGCGCTCACTATTTGTCTCTTTTCATGTCTCCCAGCCACTAAAATTTTCATTCAGTTGAATAAACAGAGATAGCTACAAAGTATGGTCCCCACTTGCATAAAGTCGCATGATGTTGTCTGATGCTATTGACAAAGGCCTCTTTTCCACAAGCGATGGCATATGTTTATGAGGAGCTTTTTGCTAATGTGAAAGATTTGTGTTCCATTTCCTGATGACGTTCTCAGATTGGCTTTACCTAGTTCGCAGGAACCCATGGTTCCAATGATAACTAACATTAAAATGCCTATGGCCTTTATTACTCTTGCAATCTTTACTTTGAAAACCTATAAATTTGTAGAGCTTCTTTATCTGTCATGAACATTGTTTTTTCAGTGGAATCATCTTAATACTCATAACTTTTAGTTCCTTATGGCTTCAGGGTGAACCGAGTTTCCATCTATTTGGCTTCATCATGTGTGTGGCAGCTACTGCAGCACGGGCATTGAAATCTGTTCTGCAAGGAATCCTCCTTTCTTCTGAAGGGTAGGCTCTCCCTCCCCCCTCCCCCACTGCTCCCTCCCTTCTTGTTTGAGTAGTTGAAACATAACTCAAGCTGACTTTTCTACAGGGAGAAGCTGAATTCTATGAATCTGTTATTGTACATGGCTCCCATAGCTGTGGTGTTTCTGCTCCCTGCAACACTTTTAATGGAAGAAAATGTGGTCGGCATTACCCTAGCTTTGGCAAGAGAAGATTTTAGGATCATTTGGTATCTGCTTTTCAATTCATCACTCGCATATTTTGTCAACTTGACCAACTTTTTGGTTACAAAACATACCAGTGCTCTGACTCTCCAGGTACCGATTTCTTCTTATCACGCATTCTTTTAGTTTTGTGTTTAGATATTGGCTACCTTCATCTCTTGTTTAATGCTGTTCTATTTGAAAAGGAGAAAGAGATCATTGGTGCAAAAACATTGTGTTGGATTGTAAAGGATCAATTGGAATCCAGATAAGAAGCCTAGTATGCATTCAAATTTTATTTTTTTTGGATACTATTCATTGGTGAGAAATTGGTGAGAGCACTTGCGCCATCAGATTATCTCACTTGTATCCTTGTTGGTATAGACCGATCATATATAAATACTGTACGAACAGGCACAAAGAAGTGATTGTATCATTTTTATGCAATCAATTAAGTGGACTTGATGACCCTATCTGAAGGGGGTAAAGAGGTGATTTGTTCATATTATCAGCTGATTACTGATGTGAATAACGAAAAAAAAGTTAATGGAGAGTGCTTATCCACTGAACCTAGGAGAATTTTAAGTCGTGGGGGTCCTTGACAAGTATGTATTAATAGGGAATGGAGTTGCTGGCTGAATTTTAAATTGCGGAGGTGCATGACAAGTATGTATTGATAGGGAATGGAGTTGTTGGCTAAATTTTAGATTGTTGAGGTCCTTGAAAAGTATGTATTATAGGGAATGGAGTTGTTGGCTAAACATCAGCTTGACAGGGAGAAACTTGTCCTGTTGGTCACTACATGTCTCATAACTAGGGATGAGTTGTGTAAGGTCCTATCTTTGTGTAGCTAATTCTGTTCCCCATGGCCAGACATTCTTTTAGGATATTGATGAATTAGGCAGTTTGTGGTCTTATAATTCGGCCTGAATTTTATTGGATCTGATAAAAGTAACATCCCAAATCTTGCGGAGTCTTTAACCTCTAAATGGTTTTGTTCCAAGAACAGCATTTTCTCAGTGCTATGGTCAATCAAAAGTATTGATTTTTATTATCTTCTTGGGCTATATGTAGGTATTGTTGTTCAGTGAAGTAGGTTATGTAGGGCCAAATAGTATTTCCAGTTTTATCCTTTTCTTTTGAGATTATACAGATGTCTGTTCAAATGTACTGTGTATTAAATCATGTCCAATGGATGAGGCTATATGCTGTTGTGAGCTATTTGGTGGAGGGGATTTTTTTCCTACTCTATTCACATTCTGTAATTTTGTGTGTCTTCCATTTCACTTATATTTTTATAAGCAGAGGAAGGAAGGGCAGGGGAGTTGTTTCGACTTATCAGTATATTTTTGCTCTGAAGAAGCTGTTTCTTTATATAATGAACATCCTTTAATGATGTTGACTAGGCCTGGGATAACCATCATTACTGATGTTTAATTATTCTTTGAGTGATGTTGATTAGACTTGGAATGACCGAAATGATTGAGTGGAAGAGTTTCTAAGAATTGGTTGTTCTTTCAGGTGCTGGGAAATGCAAAAGGTGCTGTAGCAGTGGTGGTGTCAATCTTGATTTTCAGGAATCCTGTGTCCGTCACAGGAATGCTAGGCTACTCCTTAACCGTCTTAGGAGTTATACTCTACAGTGAAGCCAAAAAGAGGAGCAAATCATAATTATTCAAGGAAGGATTAGCCCTATATTTGTTTTCCAGCACGGGATATTTAGTGGAGGCAAGTTGGGCTTGTGCTAGCAGCTGGTGAAGGTTTCGCCTATCATTCTATTTTTTCCCCCTGGAAGCCTGGAGATGGTTTCCACTGTGTTAGCAACAATTAGACAAGATTAGTCCAAAGTAGAAAATTCAATAAGTGAATGATTTGTCTCTTATATTTCCAGTTTTTGGGGTTGTGGAGATACATCATTTTCTTTTATATTCTTTTATAGTGGCTGTAGAATTGAGTATCAACACAACCAATCTGTTATTGATGTTTCTTACAGTGATTAATTAATGAAAGGAGCTCATGATTTTAATTCGCCTGCTCATTTATGTTTTGAATTCCTCATTTCTTTCAGACAGATTATGGTCTAGTGCAAATTTTGCAGCACGGTTGATTATGTTCGGAGCACAAGTCAAAACGTTTAGAAGTCTGAACATGCTCCCCAGATAGAATCTTGAGAATTTCACAAAATGCTCGTGATCGGATCGAGTTGGATTCTTCATAAGGTACACTGGTAGGAGTGGCCAATTCTTGTCCCGGAACTTTTGATGCATAACCTTCTGACATTTATTTTTCGATCATAATGAGTGAGATTCAGAGGTGATGTCTGCTTCAATGATACAGCCTGTTTCTATCTGTATTGTAACACATGTCGTTCTTATTGAATTTGCCGTCGGTTTTCATAACAATCAGCTGTAGCCTGATGCTCCACCTAGTAGGATTCTCACTAAATAAAGGGTCTTAAATCTAAAGGAACTTGACATCATAGCGTCCTTCTTCACTGTTAAATAAATCTGTCAAAATAAGTCATAAACTCATTTATTAACCCATATATGATGGGTAATGAGTCAAACTCATTTATTAATCCATATATGGTGGCTTAAGTCACCGTATAGATCAATCATATTGAGTAAATGGATTTAAATATAATATGAATGTTAAGTGGATTGTAAATGGATCATAAATTGATTTACAACTTATTTAGACCCAACTCACATTTGCAACCCCTCTCATGCTCACTCCACTCTCGATACAAATGCTTCTACATTAGATTAAATATGAAAGTGTCTTAATAATATGAGTTAGATGAAGTATGAATTATGTATGAATTGGATTGGATATGAGTGAATAAATTCGGATTACAAATAAATGGATCATAAATAGATTAATAAGTGAAAATTGATCATAAACAAATTAAATGGATCATAAACAAATTAATAAGTCAATTTAGATTGGACTATTTATGACTTAATCCGATCCATTCATTTGATAGGCCAATCGTAAAGTAGCCATGGAAAAGGCAGCTCCCTGACTTTGCTGCTCATCTGGGAAACTATAGTTTGTTAGGAAAAAGGGAAATAAGACGCGTAATTTCAGTAGCACAAGTTTGCAAACGGAAAAGCAAACTGCAACAAGATTGTCCGAAACTCATCTGCGGTTCAATAAAAATGTCAATTCACAACCTCGGACTCTATTATCCATCACAACATAAGAAAGGGCTTGTCACAGGATTTGCGGAAAGCAGAAACGGAGGAACCAAGTTCATTAGCTCCCCCAAGATGAACAAGCTAGACAAACAAAAGGCACACATCAAGACCGACCAAATAACCGCACAAGAAACATCACAAGAAAGGTCATTTTAAGCTTCTGGAATTGATGCTGCAGCCCGTTTCACTGATGCAGACTTGATGAGATGGTTATAGCTTCCTTTCTCCTTAAAAAGCTGGGCGAAGTGATGTTTGCAGTACAAGATGCCCTCCAGAGCTGCGTAGTTTGATGGGGTTATGGGGCAACCTCCGTGAGAGCACTTGAAACATGATTTGTGATAGCTCTGGCTCTCCACTGTTACCTGCAATTTTTGTTAATAAACAGAGTTGGCCACGCAGTTTCTTCAGGAAATATAAGTCAAGCCATTAGAACCGAAAAAAAAAAAAAAATTATTGAAGCTGGGGAACAAATAAATCAACTAGAAAGCTGTTATAATGCAACTTTAAGCACCTACAAGCATTTCACAAGAAGCAATGTTACACTGATGTGAAGTCGATTGCAAGAAAGGCTCATGCAAAGCAGAAGTTTAACATCAGTGAATGAGCAGTTTCTGCTCGGGGTGTCCAACAACTCGAACAGAAGTTTCTCCTTGGGTGCTTTAGAGCTTTACAAGAAGAAAAACAGAAAATTGGAATTCCAGGTGGAGAACATAACTCTATAGAAGAACAACCATGCTTTCTGTATTCCCTCATCAAACAGACAGAATATCATAGATAACTCATGCCACCAAAGTTTCCACATTCAAAGATTACTCACCAACACATCATGCCTTTACTTGTAATGCCTGACTAGCAAATATTTTCTCATACGAATATATCAAGAATGCAACACAGTAAGGAAAGGACTGCTACATTTAACTTTCTAACACTGCATAAAGCAAAAGAAGTCATGAAGCCCATAATGTTAAAAACCTTGAGACAAAGGTAGAGGCCTGTCCATTCGAGAACAAGATAGATAAAAACTGTGAAATAATGCATGCCATTACCAACAATGTGAAAACTAGGATTCTGCATGAAATGACTCTTACAGAAAGCATTACTATCAAACCAATGGCCTCATAATTGATATCCAATATCAAGACTCTTTGAGACAAGCAAAATGTACCTTCTCCAGCGGATAGGCAGTTTTGCCACAAGTTGCACATTTATCTTGCGTACCAGAAAACATGCCAGCAGCCTTGCTAGGTGATCTTGTCTGCAAAATCAAATGCACTAGCAATGACACTCGATGATATCTAATAACATTCTACATTAAATTTACGCACTCATAATTAGCTCAAGTGATCTAATGAAAGTTTACCAGCTCTGGAGTTAACTTCTCAGCTGACTTTGCAGCTGTTGAACATGAATCATGGCAAATTAAGTGGTGTTAAACAACAGCCGGTCAATCGCATAAAGAGCATGATTTTAATAAAGCACAAGACTTACGTGACTGAAAGTTCTTGTTGAAATTACCAGTCTCCTTGAAAAGCTGCTCAAAGTGAGGCTTGCAGTATAGAACTCCTTCCATTGAGGAGTAGCTGCTCAGCTGAAATCATGACATGGATCCTTATAAGGCAAATGCATTTGCTTCATTATCCTTAAAATGCACCTCTAATCTGTGGCAGACAATGACTACATAATGTCGACTTCGTTTCCCGACAAGAATTGTTGAGTGAACTTAGTCATAAATAGGGGCATAGCAGAGATCAAAGGAATTCATTTTAAACTCAGCTTTAATCCATCAGAACACGATGCCTATATACTCACTCCATGTGCACAGAACAATGAGTAATTACTTGCAACAAATGCAATATCCAAGTTTCTTCTTCTAGACTCAAGTCTACCAAATATACAAGACAAAGACATTGCATCCACATATAATAGTATCATCTAACAAAAAACTGCAGATTGTAAGCCAATGGAAAAATGGCACACCTTTAATGTGCCTTTGCAATGGCTGCACTTGAAGCAAGCCTTGTGGTATGCAACCCCATCCGCAGATAACTGTTCAACAGGATAAACTGTCTTTTCGCAAGCCTTGCATTTAACTTGGGTGCCGGTAAATGACATCCTTCTGATCCTTTAGATCTACCTCTTCTCTCAATCAGATTCCTCAAACTTCCAACAAAAGTTGCCGACCAGATCGACCCAGTATCAATTGACTCCTGCTTACTCGACTACAGCTGTACTTTTAGATAAAACAAGTTTAAAATTCAGAATGCGAGGAAGCAATGAGAATCAAAGAACACGACACCATCTAATGGAAAAAGTCCCTCAAATCAACCTTGACGAAAGAAATTACCACTCTAGTCATAAACAAAGAAATGAAGAAACTTTGACAAGTAAACAATCCGAATCAGCTGCAAGAACCCATTTGACATAAAGTCAAGTCACGGGGATTTGTCACGGATTGGGTTCTCTAAAAAGGATCCGAAGTTTGTAAAACCCACAGGGGAAAAGGTTCTTTGACCAAATGACAAAATCATGTGACTAACAAGTAACAATATGCAGGGCATAGGAATGCATGTGAAATGGGTTTGAATTAGAACCATAAGGATGGAGATCTGACTCGAAAAGTTCAGATAAACATCAACAGCTTTAAAGAAATAAAGATGGGTACCTGGAACAGAGGCAAAAGGAAGCAGAAAAGGATCGATTTTTCGGCTCGCACGAGCTGAAGTGTCGAAGACAGAGAGAGGAAGCACCAGAACGGAGCCAAGGAAGAAATGGGCAACAGTGATTTATCGCCAGAGAGGATCTTCACAGAGAGAGAGAGAGAGAGAATGGTCGCTCTTTTTTGCGGGGAGCGGATGCAGCGAAGTGGATGATGATGCTGATGATGGTGGTAATAATTTTCCTTTCTTTTTTTCCTTTTTGGCCTTCTCTTCTTTTGAGAGAGAGAGAGAGAGAGAGAGAGAAATTAAAAGAAAAGGAAGGAGGAAAATATCAGTGAAGTTGGGCGGAAGCAAAAAATGGCTCCCACACTCGATCTGATTCAACCAACTCTCTTTCCTGACGCGGCTTCCCTGTTTTCTCGTTGGATCTCTGTCTTCTTCCTCTGTCCCGTGGGGACCCCCAAATCAACTCCTGTATTATCCTAAGTTAGAATGATACGCAGTCGATCCTACCTCATGAATTATACAGATCGCTTTACACACAGCAAATCCTCTAATTTAGAAGAAAGCCGCATCGCTGACTGCTCTCTGCCCGGAGGACGGACGGCATGGTTGGGGACCAACAAAATTTTCCAATCTTCGTCTTCGGTAATCACTTCAAATTCGCAATAAATATACCTTAAGACTTCTCGAAGATCACGGCTTCCCTCAGCATCTTCGTGGCTCGGCTCCAGTCTCCAGTCTCCAGGCAAAGCCGAGCCAAGGTTCGGCTCGCTTACCTGGTCTTATGCGACCCTTTGACCAAAAGGAACATGCTCGCATGACATTCCCTCGGAAGGACGGACATTCCATTTCGAGGAGCCGGTCCACGATGATGATGCGGCCAACCATTGTGTTTCACGCGCATTCCCGTACGTGATGATGCCCCCCGTCCGTCCGTCCATCATCGCCTCTCCTTCCCTGCCTGAGAGCACGTTGCCCATTTGATTTGCTTTCCTGCCCTTCTTTTCCCATATCGAGCCCGAAATTACGAGGTAATTTCATTTGTGATCGCTGAAGTTTAGTCGCGTTCACAACGAGGCTACAGGGACTTAATTATCTTGCGCATTACCGTCTGCTGCTGCGGATGGAGCCTACGTGAGCTGTAAAGTTCGGATTTAACTCTCGACTGTCGTGCGTGAATTCACTGCATTAAAGGCGAAAATGAGTGCATGCAGCCCACCAACTTTACACACCCATCGAAAGCCGTGTGCTCTTCACGAAAGCTGACGAGCCGTGGACATTCTGAGGACAGTGACCTGAGCATGTGCTGTCGGATGGGGGGTTCGTAACGAGATTGGCTGAAGAATTTGGGCCAGGCCCGCCACTGCCCGTGAAGATCCGACTCAGCCCCATTCACAACCCGGATTCAGTTTCTCCTTTGTCCCTCTCTCTCTCTCTCTCTCTCTCTCTCTCTGAGTCTCAATGGGAAGAAGACACGACGAGCAGGCCAAATTGAGGTCCTTCGAATCCGCTCACTTGGGTATGTCTTTTTCTCTTCTTCCTTCTCGTTTTCTGGCCTTTGACGACGTTGGTTAGTAGCTTCGAAGCGTGATGATGTTCGATGAGGTTGCTCGCAGTGTGCAGCTTTTCGTGTCCGTGCCTAGTTCGATCGAGACCCACTTCCCCTCGTGACAGTTTGCGGTTGCTTCGCATGCGATGATTGTAAGAAAAATCTCAACTTTTTTTGTGTTTTCATTGCTAAGTGCATTAGTCTGTGTGTATTTTGTAAAATTCCATTTTCCCAGAGAGAGAGAGAGAGCGCGTGTTATAGTTGCCTGGTCAGATAATGTGTGCATCTGGAGCAGGCCTGGACCAATTTGTCATGTTAAAATCTGTATGTCTTCATTTTATAGATGTTTTTTGGGTGCTTTCCGTTGATTTTCAGATTTCTGACTTTGCGGCAAGTTTTGTTGCTTTGCCTATTTAATTTAAGCCCCTCATATTTTAATATTGGTTGTTTGTTGGTGTGCATAGACCGATATAAGTTGAAATGGCCAACACGATGAGGAGGTGTTCATTTTCCATATTACTTCAGGAACTACGTGTCCGGACCGTGTCTTTTAAGACACAAAAATGATGCAATCCTATGGGCATATCAGCTGTTCTCTGTGATCTGGGGTTTTATTAGTTCTGCTCACTGTATGAATCACTAGACATTCTGTGCCAAGTTAGGAAATGTGGTACATTCAATTTGCTGTAGAGGATTCCAGTAGCCGAGCTGTGCCCGGAAGAGCATTGTTTGCAAACTATGCGTGCCTTCTTCATGGAAACACTGGAATCTCTAGTTGAACATGCGGCTTAACAACGTGGACGATTACAAGTTGCAAGGAACAGTTTTTATTTTCAAATTTAACCTTTCCTATTGTTTCCTTGGGCTCAAATTGAATTACTCATGCATTATCATGAACCACAGTTCCTCCTTCCCTGCACATGCATTTGGCATGTCCATGGCATGATTTCCACGCACATGGGAATGGGCATGTACCTTTTCGTTTATCTTTTATCATGTAGTAGAAACTCTATTTATTCAGTGCTCTGAAGATTGTCTTTATCGGTTGACACGCTTTCGTGTTCCTTCGTAGCTTGGTCATTGTTTGCATTGATTATGCTGCTCTTATACATGTCTCACTAAAGTCTTATTTCCTTATATGTTTCTTCTGTTTGCAGAATCTTCTTTCCTTCTTCTTCTAAATGGGTGGTGTTATGGAGTTATCGGTAGCATCAATGATGCATTTGAAATGTTAAATTTACTCTGTGCTGTTGCCCCAGCTGCAAGTCAACAACTTTACACTTTACACTAACCATCCCAACTGTGGTGAAGATATGTGGTTAAGCTCTTCACATCCGATGCCAAAGTCAAAGGCATACTGGACACCAGACCTCCACAAAGTATTTGTCGATCTTTGTCTGGAGCAGGTTAACGGAGGGAACAGGCCAGGGACATATTTTACAAGGGAGGGATGGATGAATATTGTTAAACTATTTCATGAAAGAACAGGAATAAGTTATGATAGGAAGCAGATGAAGAGCCATTGGGATGTGATGAGGGAACAGTGGAAAGTATGGTGCAAGCTAACTGGTACTGTTTATATGAAATGGGACCGGAGTTCCAACAAGTTTGGAGCTACTGAAAAAGAGTGGGCTTTGTATGTTAAGGTACGGAAATTAACTCACTCTTTTGTCCTTACCGTTCAGTTCGGAAAATGGAGAGATAAAGACATACATTACTTTATTTATCCCAGGCAAACCCAGCAGCTGCGCAATTCCAGTTTAAGGAACTTCAGTTTGTAGACAAATTGGAAATCATATTTGATGGAGCAATAAGTAAGAAAGATGCAGGACTTCTCACTCAATGTATGCACAAAGGTGGGTCAGTGACCTCCCCCTTGCAAACAGAAGGTCAAGCCATAACAATGAAGGCGCCCAAAATTGAGGCTGTACATGAACTTGATGTAAGCAGTGGGTCAGATGGCGACCTGGATACATACAGCGAAACAAGTCCTGGTAGACAAAACTCGTGCTTACCAGCTCTTAAACCAAAAGCTAAGTGGACACCTGATTGTCACAAGATATTTGTTGATCTCTGCACAGAACAGACGTTGAAGGGTAATAAATGTATTACCAAGGAAGGCTGGAGACATGTTATCAGATCATTTAACCGCAAGACTGGTCTTTCACTTGACAAGAAGCAATTGGAGGATCATTGGGACCTAACCAAGCAGCAATGGAGAATCTGGTGTGAGCTGGTTGGTGATAGTAGGATGAAATGGGATCCAAATACCAAGAGATTTGGTGCGACTGAAGATGATTGGAACAACTATATACAGGTATTCTAATGAGCTCACTATAGGTGTCCTACTTATGTGAAATTGGAACGACTATATGAGTTTCTGATAGTGCTAGGTATACAATGCAGGAAAACCCAGAATCTGCACAATTTCGGTATAAAGAACTTTATCTGACTGACCAGCTGGAAGTCCTTTTTGGTGGAAGAAAAGACTCTGGAGAGCCAGAACCGCCAAGGAAACATAGGAGGCTAAATGATAGTTCAACCACCTCGACTGTGCATACCGCAGAGCCAGAAATTGCCAAATCGGAACCGAGAAAGGAGCACTTGCCCAATGCAGTTGAATCGAGGAGCACTGCAACCATGCAGAGGAATGCTGCGAGTCTTGCAACACCCAAAAACAAACTAAATTATAGCATTGGTGAATGCATCGAGTGTCTTGATGAGATGGAGGATGTGGAGCAGGGAAGTGACCTATATTTGTTCGCATTGGAGGTCTTCCTGAAGAGGGAATATAGGGAAATCTTCCTGCAGTTGAAGAAGCCTAGCGTGCGGATTGCATGGTTGCGGCGCCTACAGTCAGTTGATCCATCTATTGACTAAGTGCAACCAAACTCTTACATGCCTTTGTTTTGTGGGCAACAACAGAATCAGCTGTTAGAAGTTCAATACGTGGCAACTGTAGCGAGCCTCGTGATGTAAATTAATCGTATTGGTGCAATGTAGACTGAAGTTTAAAGTTGACTTGGGTTTAAGAACTCATTGATTTTTCTCACTAAAGAACAAAGGCAAGAGCGGAATGAGTAGAGAAGAGTACCCTCACGAGCGAGGGATGGGGTCATGAGAGTCCAATCTTTGGAAAGTACTTTCTTTTCTGCACTTCCTGATAAACAAAGAAGTCGAATTTGCTGAGGGAATAGGATTGTTTAAGAGAGGAGATAGCGATCGAGTTCTGACTTTATGTGTGAATAAGATGCTCTGTAGCTTCCGAAACTACTACTGTCCTACGGCATCATAAGAATAAGACTAGTAGGGGCATCGATCGAGCTTTTACGCTAACCCGTAGTTTCAAAAGCCTTTTTATATATTCTACCCTTATGACTTGAATTCTACATTGTAGATGTTCTCTCTGCGGTCCTGGTGTAGCGTGCCTGTCCATTACGGTGTGGATCTTGTGTTAGTTTTGCGCGTAAATCCTGTGGATATGAGGCAAGTCATCGACTGTATGAGCCGATGGGATTAGAATCACCCCCTTGCATGGCTTGTGCCTCAGCTAAACTCTCTATTTCCTGATTGCTTGAGCCATTTCTGTTGAATCTCATTCATCTTAAGAAATTTGCAGATATGCAGAACGCATGTACCATCGCAGCTCCAGTGCATTCGTTTCGATTTATGGCACTTATGGTGTTCAGTTTCGACTATTTACATGCCGGTATTGAAATTAGTAACCGAGTCCTCCCAGTCCCAGTTCAAAGGAACCCAACGATCTAGCATTCAAATTGCATTTGGTTGGGATTCGCCGAACGTCCAGTTAAGGGCAATAGCTCTATATACTTTCCAAAGGTGAACCGAAGCAAACTCAGCATATAATATAGAAATTGCAACAGAGACCGTTGTTTACAAGACTTGGCCCTGGAATCCTACTTAATTATCTTCTTCAAGAAAGGATGAATCTTACATGTTCAAGGAATGGCTGTCGTGCATACTTCATTTTATTCTAGTTTAGTTAATGCAACATTATTCGCACTTGGTGCAATTCAAGTTGCTGGAATCCTGTAGGAATCAGACACTGAAGGTAGAGCTTGTACTTCATCCACTAGTTTCAAAAGCAAGCAAAAAACCCGTTTAGTATAACAGTAGCTGAAATGTAGTCGTGCTGTATATTTTTGGTAATACGCATTTTAAATTCGTATATGAGTTCCTTGACATAAAACCTACAGCAACCGGTATAAAAGAAATCATCATGAACAACATCATTTACCTTCCTTCCCTTTGAACTGCCAGAGAAGGGACGCAAATAGTAGTGGATTCTAACCAGAGATAGAAATGAAAAATTGAAGATAGGTACTTCACTCTCCTCATACGCGGCGAAGACTAAATTTGATCACTTCGGCAACCATCCACCGTATAATCGCTCTAGAGATAATCATAATTTAGGCATGGTTAAGTCGAGTGGATTGACATTCAAAGCATCAGTGACTTGAAACAGTCATCCACCATGGAGCGATACCAATACTGCATCTTTTGGATGTCAATGTGCCAACGAATATTTGTAACAAATTGGGTTTGGAATCTTTAATATCAACTTCCCCAAGAATGGACCTGTTAAAGCATCCATGTGGCTACTAATTACGCCTGCGATCCGGAAACCATCCTTTTCCAATGCTTCCCTTCGCCTGGAAAAGTACGTTCTGCTATCAATTTGCAGTTCATCGTCGGATCTGTCAGGGGTAAACTAATTCAGACAAGAAAAATCTCATGCCCAATTCAACCTATATAAAATAAAAGCCTAAAGGCTATGAAGAATTGGTCTTTCATCAAACTGCGAGAGAAAATGGCCATTTTTCAACCGCATAGTTCAAGAGCTTGGCAGATCTGCTGAATTTAATCACTTAATATGCCCATTATGTCCATTCTTTCTCTATAATAGCTTCTCACCCAGAAGCAAACATATGGAAGAATTTAGAAGCAACCTTGTAAGCAAGAATCTTTGAGAGTGAAACCGATTTTCCATGAGACGACAGCAACAAAGAATGAACATGGTTCAAAGCAGATATATTAAGCCTAACGCAATCACTAGTGCAAGTATGAACAAGATTCTAAAGTAGCCATATGACACTTCTAATGTATTCATTTTTTTTTGGGTGGGGGGTTTGGAGGGAATGATAAAGGAGAAATTTCAAGACACTCCAACTATATATTAAGAGATAGCAGGCCAACACTAAACGATGTTCATTATCAAAAGAGTTGTCTCTGAATTCACCTAAGTACCTTAAAATCAAAGAATACCAACTTATGAGACGACAGCAACAAAGAATGAACATGGTTCGAAGCAGATATATTAAGCCTAACGCAATCACTAGTGCAACTATGAACAAGATTCTAAAGTAGCCGTATGACCCTTCTAATGTATTCTTCTTCTTTTTCTTTTTTCTTTTCTTTTTTGTGTGTGTGTGTGTGGGGGGGCGGGGTGGGGTGGGTTGGGGAAGGATGATAAAGGAGAAATTCCAAGGCACTCCAACTTTATATTGAAAGATGGCAGGCCAACACTAAACGGTGTCCATTATCAAGAGTTGTCTGTGAATTAGCTGAAGTACCTCATAATCAAAGAATACCAACTTCTGAATCCTGCAGAATCTATGATCTCCCTGGCGACATTCTGTTCTCTTTGGGATTTTCTAGAAAAGAAAACCAAAGTCCACCCACGTGCTTGCAATTCCGTGTACAATTGAAGGAGATAACTTTGCTTTAAATGATTTGCCTCTTCAAAACTCTCACTGTCAAAATTTTCAAATCTGTTCCACGAAAAAGAACATGAGAATCAAGGGACTCGATGGAGGAGCGTAAACTTTGATGCATCATTAACTTCCCTTGCCTAGATTGAACAAAAGTTAGTAATCTAAAACTTCCAAGGTAGAGTGAAGGATGCAGCTGCTACTGGTGGGATGTGAAAGTAGCCACTGTACAGCGATAACTAGGAAAATGAACTCCCTAAGGAGACACTAGAGAGAACCAAAAGATAAAAAGATGAACTATCAGAGTACTTGGCCCTTTGATGTGTGAACAGAATTAATATGTTGGCACTTCACGAGGATTAATAGTAAGAAACAGCACAGACCATAAAAAGACAAGAACTTACCTGTTTGTGACCAGATCAACGTTAAGAGGATGTAGAGATAAAATGTCATCTGCATCCATCAAAACAACATCTAGACCACCATCTACTGCTGTAACAGCACCGAGGTAATTCTGAATCACTGCATTTGTGACATTTAATTCTCTAGCATAGAGACCTCCTTTGATGTATTGCTTAGCAAGAACCCCGCAGAAGGGAGGACAGTCATGTTCTTTCAAGCCACTGAGCTCCGCATGCTGAGCATATATGTTGCAAATTCTGTGATAATAAATTAACTTCTGACTTTGAACAACCCCTGAATTTTTACTTTCGCAAGATTGCAACATCACTGCTAACACCACCAGTAAGCTGATTAACAAGATCCCAATCGTTGCCAATGCACCTATGAACATAGTAGCAGCGAAGGATGACACGAAGAATCCTGATTCCACCATATAACTGCTAGTCATCTCTGCATCAAAGAAACCATACAGGAAAATTACTAATTAAACTGTCTGCCACAACTTTTCCTAAAAAAAAAAAAAATGTTCTAGTCCAAAGTATATCAGAACACTACACTAATTGCTGAACAATTTCTTCTGATATGAATATGATGTGTCGATTAGTCACATCAGTGATTTCTACCAAGTTTCAAAATTCTGATGTCAGGAAATAAGCTTGGAAGACAAAAAAACTTTAACAGGTAAATAAGGAAAAGAAGGATAAGTCTATCATTTGCTCTGGGGATGCAACTTTTGAATCCATAAAAGATCACATGATAGTAGCTAAGACACGATTGGCCATTCACATATTGAAATACGCAGAAGATTTAACAGGTAGGACTTTTATATACCGAATTGCAGTAGATGTGATTAAGTTGCTGCATACCAGAACCACCTCTGTTTGAAAGGCTCCGGATTGAATAGCTTCTTTCCATTTGATGGGCGTTATCAGACATGATTTTTACCTCCTTAGTAGTTCATACCTCAACTACTCCCTCCCAGGGACGTTTCAATTTCTCCCAAAAATAAGAGCAAACAAAAGGTCACCGGGGATTTGGACAAGCAGTGGATAGCTTGTGAAATTGGCAGCTGAGGGAATGAATGGAGACATCCTCTTCCTCTATGCTACAAAAATTAGCTTGGACATCTTCCGTATACATTATCTGCTAAGAAGTAATAAGGAATATCACAACATTACCTCAGATGGTGCTGATTCAATTTTCCTGGCAAATTTTTAGCGGTACGAAACCAATTCTTCACTAAGCCCAATTCTCCAGCGCAAGTACTCTTTTTAAGTGACATCCTGAGTTACATAACTGCTAGATACATAACCACTAGAATAAAGTCTGATTGCTCTTTGATAAATTGGTCACGTTTATTCTTAGAGTAGACAGCTTCTAAGTCTTTTGCTCAAGAATATCTTGCTTTGCTTATTCCAACTCAAGAATGTATTGAAGTGAAGATCAAGACAATCTTGCAGAACCCTCTTGGTCAAATGATGGGACTACTCCTAAAAAAACAGAATTGAGTAAAAACAATCTTGAATAAAATCTTCACACAGCCCCACCACAATCTGCGACGCAAAGGCGAACAATCTCAACATAGTCGTCTAACCGCTGGCAAATTGTACTAGAGAAATTACAGCAGAAGAAGCCCAGATCGCCAAATAACAGAAGGACATCAAACTATTGCTCAGTGCCCACACTGAACACATACCAGTCACCCTTTGCTTCACATACCAAGAAAATCATAGTAGTTTTAAATATGAATTACCCTTATGACTGAGAAAATGTCCAAATATGATGCAGCGACAATATGAAACCAGGGGTGGCAGAATCTCAAATGGGTCGATAGAAGGATCACGAAACTTGTGTAATAATTGGGAGAAGATGACGCCAGAATGAAAAAGAAACAGATCGCTAGTTGTGAGGAACCTGAGAGGGAAATAGCCAGAGGAGAGGCGATAATGAATTACCTTCCTGCTGAAGGCGAGAGAGATTCGCAGTGATCGTTCCCCTCGTGTGTGACTCGACTTGATCTCCATTCTTTCTCGTGATAAGGTCCATCTTTTTCCTTTGTTTGCATGATGACGACGACGACGACACGGAACGGACAACTGGACCAGTCAATTATTGTAGCGTGGTAGTCGACGAGACTAGACAAACAATCATCACGCATCGCGTGTAACAATTACAATTTAAAACTGAGTAATTTTGATAAATTTAAGGAATCGCCTCGTCGTCAAATGAATTTATCCTCCATTGATGTTGCACAATTACAATTCATATTAAAATTTAAGTGAAAATATATGCATATATACGTCGATATTCAAGCCAAAAATGTCATTTTATCTCACTTCAAATCTATTTCAGTTATATATTTTTGTCATTCTATCTTAAAAATGCTATCAATAAACAAAATTTATCAAATACAGATCTCAAAAGTGATGTGCACCCGCATCGCATGTGTGTGAGAGTTAGTCACATGAAGGTGTGCTTTCTTATTAGTTAATAAAAATTTGAATTTAAAAGTTTCTTTTGAGTCTATCTTATATAACATAGATGTAGATAGATAGTTGGCAATTCCTGCTCTTGATGGTTTTACAATAGTTTAGCCCTTTTGCACAAATAATTGCTGAGAGAAACGTTTTTACTTTTTATGTAAATTAAAGTAGTGATTGGACAAAAAAAAAAAAAAAAAAAAAACACCTTCTTTTGAAATGATAGTATTTAGATTTAGAAAGACACTAGGGCGAGGGATTCCAAGTTACATACAAATTCCATATAAAACTTAGAACCTATCTATTGAAACAGTTTCTTCAATTTTTGAAATTCAGAACTTACCATATTACGGGTCTATTCAGGTTTTACCTATATTATTAATTAAATAATTATAGTGAATTCAAACATTTAATGATTACCACTTGCTATTATAATTTACTAATCATAAATACACATAAAAAATATTTAATAAAGTAAAAGTCTTTATTATAAAATGAAAACTCAAATTAATCTTCCAAATTATACACTCATCATCAAACAGTATGAAATATCCAAAATCATGCAAAGACATAAACCAAGAAAAACATTAAAACTTATTCTAGGCTGTAGGCTACAGATTCTAGGTTCTAGATTCATCCAACTAAGAACCTAAAACCTACTCATTGAAACAGATTTCTCATTTTTTAAATCTTAAAACCTACCATGCATATCTTGAAACTAAAAACCTATAGATTCTGTTCCAAATTCATCCAATTAAGAATCTGAAATCTACTCGTTGAAACAGGTTTATCATTTTTTGGAATCTAAAACCCATCCTACATAGTCCTACATACTTTAAAACTAGGAAACCTACGTATTCTCATCAACTCAATGCTCAAGTCCGAAGTTCTACCCCGGAACCATACTCACCCCTAGCCAATACTGCCCCCATACAACAATGCATTAAGCCCGAGACTAGACCTTAAAATTCAAGAAGACCATAATATAAACAAAAAGGCCTAGCCAAGAATAAGCTTTTCATACGCACGCGAGCCTCGTCAGTCCCTACCGCTCGACTTTTTTTTTTACTCTGTCTTACACTTTGCATCCTCTTAAATAAAAACTATCTTTTTACTTCCTGTCAAAATGTAAAATATTATTCAAATTTCAAAAAATAATGAAAAAGACTTGTGTATCTCCAAAGGCATAATACATAGCCTTTTCTGACTGTCAGATATTGAAATAATTAGCAGAAGCCGGAATTTCTCATATGGGCTCATGTCCGAGCTCCCTGTGAGATAATCTCGAGACGGTACACTATAATGCACATTGCAAAAGGACAGTTCCTTCAGGGGAAACCCTAGTCTCACACTCAATAAATCAAATTCACTTTATCGAGTTCCATTCCTATAAACAGATTCCATATTTCCAAACCAAATTATTAAGCTAACAACATGTTTATGTTACATGTAATGGTGCCAATAAACATCCCAGCCGACATTGTTTTGGCCGAGAGAAGACAAACTCATCTGAGTCAAACACGCCTGGACTGCATCACCCTCAAAATTTCGCTCGATGCAATACATGACATATCTTAGCACCGAATACAACTCTGCATTCTATAATGCAGGAAACAAAATTCTCACCCAATGAAGTACCGCATACAGGTCAAGTTGAATAAGTTGCCGACCAATAAACATAGGACATCTCAAACGCATGGCACTAATGCTGTTATACTGCATATAATGCCAACATCCCGAGTGTCCCCCTCTAAAAAATTTCCAGACCGTTCAGCAGATTTACAGCTACATCTACATTCATGGCCAACTCAGCGGCAGCACCAATGTAGGTATGCGGAGTCAACTTCAAGAGATTAATTTTTGCTTCCTCAGGTAATTCTAGACCTTCAATGAATTCTGTGATACTTTCTTGTGAAACTGCTCTTCCCCTGGTCAATTCCTTTAGCTTCTCATAAGGCTCTGGGACCCCAAATCGTCTCATGACCTGTGCATATTAAGTATATAGATAAGCAAGGCATGAATTTACTAGTTGACGTGGAAAGAGAAGGCAAATCATATTGCAAAACCAGAAAAGACTGTAGTTTGGTACAAAATTGGATGAAAATAGAAAGATGTGACATAATTATGCAAGAATGGACAGTGCAGACTGATATCAAATATTATGTATTAGACCACATTGAAAGATAGAGAAATATGGGCACTCCTACATTATCGAAAAAGGCGGTATTTTATTCCACACCAAAAAAAAGTGTTAAGAGCCTTCTCCTTTCTTGATGCCTTTTTCTTTTTCCATGGTTCAGGTAAGAAAATTTTTATGATAAGCCATGTCATTCTCTTCAAGAATAAAATCATGACAATCCCCGTGACACCGCCATCTCAGGCAAGAAGATAAAAACATGGATCAGAAAAAGTAAATAGCTTTCACCGACTTAGAACCACCCCCCCCCAAAAGAAAAAGAAAAAGAAGTAAGATACATACAGTTTGTATTGGTTCAGCAAGAACCTCCCATGAATGATTCAAGTCCTCGCTCAAGCGGGCCTCATTAACCTAGAAACAAGAGATATTTAACAGAATAAATCATCCTTGTACAAGCAACTACAGCATTCATGTATTCTTTTTGAAAGCTAAAGAGCATATGTTTTGTGACAAAAACTAAACAAGCCATTCTTGCACGCAAAAGAAGGTTGCCTGTAAAGTCTGAGGAAAAGAATAAGATAGTCGAAATTCAACTTAGAGAGTAATTAAGAGACTGCTTCTAGACACGCTTATATTGCTTTGGTCAACAGCTGCTCATCTACATTCACCCTAGGAAAAAAGGAAAGAAAGAAGGGAAAGGGAAAGCAGCAGCCTAACATCATACTCATGGCATACCTGAAGTTTCCCTATGCCCTGCAGTGCACTTTTATAGGCAAGAAGAGAATGACCCAATCCTTCACCCATGTTCCTCAGTACAGTCGAGTCAGTTAAGTCACGCTGCAATGAAAGACAAGCCAGAAAGTTTATAGAGATCAGCAAAAATGTCTTTTCTTGGGTAAGTGGAGAAAAAAGATTGTTGGTGACTCTTTACCAAAAAAAGAAAAAAAGATTGTTGGTGACAAGCAAGTAGATGATACTTTCTTTTAATAGCATCTATTGCTTGAAAGGGAATAGAAAACTGGTCTCACCTGCCAACGTGATATTGGTAGCTTCATGCTTAAATGAGAAAGACCTCCATTGGCTTTACCAAGATTGCCTTCACTATTTTCAAAATCGATGGGATTTACTTTATGGGGCATGGTTGAAGAACCAATCTCACCGGCCTTAGTTATCTGTTAAAATGTATTTTAAGAAGTTAAATGTTTTCTGCGTTAAAATAATTATAAGAAAGGCAGATGCATCTCAGTTCTCACCTGCTTGAAATAGCCTAATGAAATGTAACCCCAGATATCTCTATCAAAATCAATCAGTATATTATTGAACTGGATAAGTGTATGAAAAAGTTTCGCCATGTAATCATGAGTTTCAATCTGCAATAAGTAGAGGCAACATCGATAAGTTTAAGAATTTAGCAAAAAAGATTTTCCATATGATCACTATTTTCTATCAGCAATAAGTAGATGCAACATCTATAAATTTAAGCATTAACAAGTCCAATAATGGGTTTTCTTACTGTAATCAGAAGACCATAGGTGATAAATATTGTCAAGACAAAACTTTTGCAACACCAACCTAGTGTGCACAACAATTTTGACGTCAGGCTCATGTATGTTAATCAAGTATTACACAATATATTGTAAGTATACGAAAACTTTCCCAAGGCAGCTTTCTCCACCATTGATTTGATAGTAGTAACTTCTCACTCTCTCACTGACCATCAAATCAAAGATGAATAAGGCCGATTGTGGAGAATTTTTTTCCCACTAGTGGCATATGCAAGATAAAACCATATTTATATGCCAAAAAGAGCACTGCCAAGATATATTTCCATGAATGTTAAAGGGCTTATATAAATTATTGATAATATCCTTCCCCAATACACATTGCATGGTTTCACATGTCAAACACAAAACTATTACTAAAAAATCTACATATTCAGGATATAACTATCTGTAAATTTGAAAAGAAATTTATACGTGAACATTCAGAATTGACCAAGCATTGTCATGACTTCTCTGCAAATATGAGTACTGAAACTCTGCATTGAACCTTTGCCATGTCATTATCATTTAACTGATCACCTACAGTTCTGTATGAACCTTTTTATAAGGAATAAAATGCTAACAGTAACAGCAACCCATGGATTCTTTTTTAGTTCTGATTATTCTTTTGTTTCATAAGTATCATAGCAACAAATGATCATATTTTCAGGTACTCTGGCAATAATATTACTAATTTACAGAACTGGAGAATAAAACCTCCCCAAACACACCTGGGTAACATATGGATTAAAACTCAACCCGAGAGACTTCACAAATTCTTCAGCTATATGGGGCCAGTCAATATGAGGATATGCAGCTAGATGAGCATTATAGTTTCCCACTGCACCAGCAAACTTCCCCATAATCTCAACCTGATGCATTTCCTTCCTTTCTCTACTCAACCTGACAGCAAAAACTGCCATTTCCTTCCCCAAAGTCGTTGGTGAAGCTGGCTACAAGATAACAAGTACAGATTTAGCAATCCACCGTGATGGTTAAAAAGGAACTCAGGCTATAATTTAAATTATCGGGATAAGATAATCAAATAATGCACCATTATTGAGAAAGAAAGACAACAGACAAGTGACTTCGATAATTTCCAGGTCAGAGAATCATAGGAACATCCCACCATGCTAATCATGACATCAAGTATTCTAAGGGTCCAAGCAGTGCACTTTTCTCTTCATTTTTGTAGATCATGTAACTCTGCCACAGCACTCAAAAAACAACAGTGCCAAGAAGATTATTGTTAAATCTACCCAGCCAAAGCTGACAAATTACCTGACCATGTGTACGAGAAAGCATAGAAATGTAAGCATTATCCTTAGCCACGGTGCAAATAGCCCTGATCAATTTGTCCATGACAGGAAACATGACGTTCTTCATCGATTCTTTCAGCATCAGTGCATGAGCGAGATTATTGATGTCCTCAGATGTGCAAGCAAAATGGAAAAACTCAAGCACCTGCACACAGGGAGAGAAAATTTGCATCAACTTTCCACTTTGCACAAGGATAATCCCAGACAAGTGAACGAGGAAAAAGACGTAGCAGGTTATCTGAACAATACAGAAGTAAAGAGTGGCTCCAAACCTGGGCTATCTCTGGATGTGATTGACACTTTTGTTTCAAGAAATATTCCACCGCTTTAACATCATGGTTTGTCACTCTCTCTATGTTTTTGATTTCCAATGCATCTTCCAAGTTAAAACCATCAATTACCCCTTGCAAAAAAGACTCAGCTTCTTCACTGAAGCTTGGAACCTCTGTTAGTTCAGGGATTTGGGAGAGCTTCAGCAACCATTTAATCTGAAAGGGAGCACTAATTTGAATATTTTCCTCAAAATGCTATTAATCATGAAAGAACAGAGAAAATAACTAGTGACACCAGAAGGCAACCATTAGCAAAAGCATACAAATACAACTCAAAAATAACAAGTACAGACTCATTTTTTTCACAGAATTAGATATTTTATACCGAGTAGCAGATTTGCTCTAAACCAAATGAACTTGAATTCACCAGTTGCCTGTCCTACACTTTTGCCATGTGACATCTAAAAATCATTAACAAACATATACCACTCTGGAGAAATATCAGACAGATTCCCAGTATGCATTTACTGCACACAGAATCATGGTTTTCAGATTTTCAGATATGTTTGCAAAGGCAACTTAAGCTCAATGGTACAGTTTGGTAGAACTATTGCACAGATATTGAAGCAGTATTCATCTGATGCAATTAACCAATTACATCATCAAGCAGATTCAACATAAAACTGCTGAGCACATTCACGTTTGCAGAGTCACAAGTGGAATGGGACAGTACCTCGACAAGGACACGAAAATAGATTAGGCCGTATTCACTCATGTAAGGAGCAAGGTCCTTTACTTTACTCCAGTAACGACCATCCAAAGGTGACAAGGCTGTCAAACTCGAAAGCTCGAAATCATGCGAACTCTGGCTAGACATCTTGCCTACCTGAAAATAAATAAACAAATAAATATATTATATATCTCGTATTCTCAAGTCAATAGTCTCAATGGGCGACAAACCGAGAGCTAAATCCTTGCCAAGATTCTCTTTTTCTCTAGAACACGCAGATAAAACACCACATCAAAGGTCCAAGTTCAACACCAAAGCCGCCGCATTTCTACTCCTACTGTCCATAACAGCAAAAATAAACGCAATCCCAAGAAAAAAGAACAGATTTTTCTCCTAAATTATCATCATTTTCCTTCGCAACCTTCGTCTCGCCAACCAAACCGAACCAAACTCGCCTCAGCCGAAACTTTGCACCTCGGATAATCCCACACAACACGCGAATCGAATACCTTGTCGACCGAAACGGTATGGCCCTTCAGTACAGCTTTGACGGCGCGATTCTTCCGCGGGGCCGCCGGGGTCGGCGACACTCGGAAGGACGAGGCGCCGAAGGGGGACCGCGACTCGACGGCCGCTCTCCGAATTCGCGTCCCGACCGCGCGTCCGCAAGGCCGACCACCGTTCAGCGCCCGAGAGCAAGGCGCTCCGAACTCCATCGGCGGACTAGGGGAGCGAGACTCGACCTCGAAGCGCGGAGCTTGCAGCAGCGGGAGTACACCACCAGTCGAGCTCGACAACGACGACGGAGCTGGCTCGAGTTCGCGGTCTTTTTCGACTTTTTCGTGGGTTACTGTTGGAAAGATAAGAACCCTAATCCAATTCGGTAAGTGGAGCGACGTTGAGCGCGGACGAGGCCGGTCATTTTGGGCCGAGGTTAATGGGCCGGACGGGCTCCGCCGGCCCATGGTGAAATGGACTTGGTAGAATTTGGATTCCGCCTAAGTTAGAGATAACCCCGATCATTTTCTGATTATAATGAGTAATGAGTGTTCACTTTTAAAAATGACAAATTAGATTGATCGTACCTTTTGAAATAATTGATTTTGTCTGTAGTCAGTAAAACAGCAGTTTCCATGTGAAAAAATATCTTTTTGGCTTTTGAAACGCATAAAAATGGTTTATGTGAAAGTAACCAAACAACCTCCCAATTTATGTACGGCACATCACTTGATGGACCTCGAACCACGTAGCACATCGTGAATTACAAGGTTCAGGTTCAGATGCTGGGTGAAAGACTGCGCCACGTGGCGGACAAAGACATGGCGGCTGAATGCTTTCGTGCAATAAAATTACGGCTTTTCGCACGGATAAGATTTTCGATGAAAATGAAATGACTCCAAACATCAAATGAGATTGCTTATCAGGAAGTTGGCAAAGGGCTGGACACAGTCCTAGACTGAGTAATTTCGATATCAACATACTATATGCAACATGATATGATATGACACGTCAACACATCTTTTCTCAAAAAATAAAGAATTTTGATACATTAAGATCCGTTATCTATTAAACGTATATTATTATAATTTGATTCAAATTCATAAATAAGTGAATAATAAAAAAAATAGCCTAAAATGACTTTATACTAAAAATATTAATTCACCATTTATAAATATCATTCATTATTTTAAATTGATAAATTCAACTACATTTCATTATAATAATTCATAAAACTTTGAGAGAGAAAAAAAAAAAAAAAAAAAAAAAAGCAATCTAGATATCGCTATTAAATTAACATTTAACAATAAGTAAAAAAAAAAAAAAAAAAATCATTCACATTTCACCGTCAAATAAAACAAGAAATCTTTCCCTCTTTATCATTTTTATTGTGTTTTATTTTTTGTATATTTACATTTTGACTTTTCATTTATTGAAAAATTTTAAAATTGGCATATGTATATCAGAATCACATGTGGGATACTCCAACACAACACAAACACAACAGAAAAACTTTCGAAGGGTGTCGGCACTTCCTAGGTCCTAGAGCTCTAAGACATGGACAAGGCCAGTAAAAAGGTCTTCACATCATTATTGTTCACTCAAGTCTTTGGTATTGTATATAGGAATTGTTAAAGAACAGTAGTTCGGAGCCCTTTGAACAAAGAACCTGAACGGGTGGACTCAGAGTCGCTTTTCGTCGAGCTCCAGCATCGTCGACGCACATTACATTGCAGCAAATTAAGTCCAACTGGTGTAACAGAAGAGACCATCTCTTTGCACGATGTGAACTGATGCTCCTGCAAATACTTGGGATTTCACAAACCTTCATTGTCTATGGACGCTGTTCGGGAATGACAAATACCTATTTTAATAGGAATCCCGTTTTCAGAATGGATCGAGCGTGTGCACATCGTTTTTCTGATCATCTATTGGCGGTTGCTCCGGAAAGTGGTGACGTGAACTGGTGAAGACAAGATGTTCTGTCCAGGAAGCTTGAGAGCCACGAGCAGCCAACCTGACCATGATGTTGAAGCAAATGTTTAATCTATGTAGCACGCTTTCACACTCGATGACCGCGATGTTTCTTTTCTGTCAATCAATTGGTGGCTTGGCTATGCAGGTTTGCATACACATGTGTCAGATTGTTATGTTCGATAGGAACGCCCTTTTTGATCAACGGCTTGTAGACTATATGTAAGAGAGGACAGATATGCACCACGAACGCAGAAGGAACGGTGGCAACCATCTGATGTAGCTTCTCCAGTGCTTTTGACTGAGATAGGTGGAGGGTTATGAGCAGTGAAGCAACCCGTCTGCTAGAACAAAGTGATAGGTAATCTACATTGACAGACAAACAGACATTCTCCGCCGCGCTCCTAGAAACAGAGAAAAAGTCGGACACAGTGGGGAATATTGATTTTGGTCTATTAAGAAAGTGCATCTTCGAGCGACCGCATTGAAAAGTTGCTTAAATTTGGCACTTCTGCTTCTGAAGCATGCACATTCACGCGAGCACTTTCACGCTTTAAACATATCTCAATACTAGCCACGATGCGTTTTTCATACTTGTATTGGTAGCAACAATTCTAATCCTAATACCGATGATGACAACCCATAGGTATTATCAGAGCAGCAACAAGATCCAAAATTTGTAAATCACTAAGAAGGTAAAGCTTTGGCCTTATCACAGCTTTTGTCATTTTAAGAAACAGAGACAAGCATCCCTACGCTTCTTGGGATTCCATCCCAATTGCATTTGCATTTTAAGCAACCTCGTTTGGCTCTCACATTTCACATAGATGTGAGAGATTTCATCAACAGCGTACTAGCATAGTGCAGATGATCTGAATCTGAAGGTTATTCTGAAAACTCGCATCAGCTGAAAGTTCCGATACATTAGCTCCGTACAGATACAGCTATCCACAAGAGAAGAAGCAGATATTCATGGTCAGATCGAGATTTCAATTTGCTGTCCTCTTTCTTGGTTCTACCCTTCTTTATTCAGCTTTCCCCGAGTAAATATTTCTCAAATTGCCTTCAATATCGAGATAGCACTACAGTCTAGACCAGTTCAACGTTCATATGTCCCAAGTATTGACTAGGTTAAATGTAGAAATATAGATCCTTTTATGAATTTTAGCTGGATGAACACAGCTTTTGCATATTTATGAATATGTATGCCCTGTAGACTCTTGAAAAGCTATCGATTATCTGGAAATCATATCACAATCATACCGTGATACTATGCCCTGTAGACTCTTGAAAAGCTATCAATTATCTGGAAAGCATATCACAATCATACCGCGATACCTCCAATGATGGCATATCATTTCATTTTTGCTAGTTAATCATTAGATTACATGCTTCAGGCACTTGAGGCAACGAACCAAAAATGGCACGGATCGTTGAGTGGCATTGTCAACGCACCCCTAGACAAAGTGTGGCCTGTGGTCTCCCAAACAAAGAGGTTATCAGAGTGGATGCCGATGGTCGAACAGTGCACCAACCTAGCTGGAGAAGAGGGCATTGCAGGGTACGTTCGGCTGGTCTCAGGCTTCATGTTTCCACAACCGGATGGAGAGAGGTCATGGATCAAGGAAATGCTGGTTTCTATGGACCCCTTCTCACACGCTTACGTGTACAGAATGGAAGCAAGCAATGTGGGATTAGATGGATCTGTGAACAAACTAAAGCTTATTGATTATGGCGACGATTCGACGCTTGTTCAGTGGTCCTTCGAAATAAACCCGGTTGAAGGAACATGTGAGGAAAACATCATAGATTACCTAGGATTCCTGTATAAATCTTGCATAAATAAGATTGGGGATGCAATAGAAGCTGCATCTAAAAGATCAGTTTAAAGCGACTCCATGTCTATTCTGCAGTAGATGACCCTTTTAATTTCATGTCAGGACATATTTTGTCGATTATGTCGTAACATCCCAGGATTGAACTATGACGAGAATCTGATAATCTGTCTAATAAAGATGAATTTTACCTGAGCAGATAATTTTTTCGTCTTGCTCCTTACAAGAAAAATTTTTGGTCTTGACAAATCTCCAGTCTCGTTTAGTTGAAGATGGACCTAGAGTTCAAACAAAAAGAAACAGAGGAAGCGTGAGAACTGACGATTCCTTAACGAGTGTTAATTTCTGCAAAAAGAGTCTTGGTCAAGGAAGGAAAGCCTCTTTCACAAGGTAAAAGGACCAAAAAGAAAAGAAAAGGGAAAAAGAAAATGGTGACACGACAAAATTATGGGCTAATATCAGATTACATGAGGTGAAAATCATATAAGCACGGCATGTTAATCATTGAATTAAGATTTGACAAGAACGCCTGGGCCGACAATCACGGTGAACGATCAGAAAAAGGTAAGAAAGTGGAATCCTCGAGAGGCGTGGACGAGTTGAGCTGTTAGCATAAGTCCAGATCTTACCTCTTCAGCTTTTCCAGTCCAGGAAAACCTCGTCCCAACTATATTTCATCTCGCTCTGCGGACAGCAAATGCATTCGTGGACCCGTCATCTTTCACTAAATACCTTGTGTTTTTTCCAAATATCACATTTTGGGTTTCCCATACTTCTAGAATTCCTGCTCCATAGCTCTTTTTTCTTTGACATGACTCTTCTTTTCCCCCTCCTTCTGCGACACTCTGCATTGTCTAAACTCACACTCCTGGCTCAAATATTTATGAATGGAGAAATATTGAATAGACTTCATCTTATAGATTGATCTTGTTTTTCTTGTTAAGAAAAGATTCTAGGAGTAATTTTTCCTTCTGTTCCGCCCGCTATCAGTCCCAACAAACACGCTCTATGTTCCGTAGGAGAGTCTCATAGTCCTCCATCATAATGGTAACTCCCCCGATTTTCTGCTTATTTTCGGCATGCCAAAACCCTTTCAACAGAGAGAGAGAGAGAGATGGCAAGTATCTGTCAAGAAGGGGAGAGGAACCGATATGCGGGTTCACATCTAAGATGAAAACGGCTCTTTCAACTTTTGTGATGAGAGCTGATAAAGCGTTGTGGTTTACTTGCAAACGTAGGTCTTCAGAGAGAGGAGAAGAATGGCGAGGGCTTTAAGTAAAATGCAAGGAAGCTACAGCAAGTCCATGGCTGGCACGGAATCATCCTCTTCATCTCATTCCATCTGCAGGAGGGGGGAAATATAAACCTCAAAGCTTGTCACCTCTCAAACAAAAGTTAAAAGAGCCGCTGTCATCTAACCACCTTCCAACAACGACGTCTCATCCCTCCCCTCTCTGACTCTTCTTCCAATTCGGAGCCACCTTGAATAAAAGGCACCTGCAGGGGAATCAGCTGTCCATAATTCTGTCCCTGCCCGCGTTTATCTTCAACTCTAGTCCGACGCGCATGCGCAGGTCAGAGGGAGCGGAGATGGAGCGGTGGTTCCTGGCGATGCTCGTGGTGGCCGTGATGCTTCCGGCGGCCACCGAGGGGTTGATCCGTCACTACAAGTTCAGTGTAAGTAACGCATGCATGAGCAGGTAAAGGCGGACCGGGTACGTGTCAGGCCATGCACGGGCGCTCGAGGCCTTCTTTGGCCACACCTGTAAAGCGCGCTCGGTCACCCCGGTTTTCCTTCCGCCCATTTCCATTTTTAGCTTTTCCTTTCATTTAGAACCAAATGTTACCGACGTGCCTAATTGACATTACGGCCAAACGGGAAAAAGAATGCTGGAGCGGATCCAAGTTGTTTATTTAGCAGGTCCTTAAAGATTGGTATCGAATAATGTCCGACACCGTGCATTTCTTGCTAGTACATTTTCGTTATATGGAAACATTGGTGTTTTACACCATAAAAATTCATGTCCGAACTTTAAGTTGAACATAAACATGTCAAAAGTATCTTAAAGTACATACGAGGTTTCATTGAATTATCATAGTTATGGTTGATCTTCCAAGATCATTTGATTAAAAAGTGAGCGAGATATCCATCAGTATGACCGATGGGTTGCACTGACTGTGTAGCATATTTCAGGAGCATGGTAATCAAGATTTGCATTCAATATGACACCATCATATCCTAGTGAACTGTCTAAGTTGCAGTGAATAAAGTACACTTTTCCTTCCGTGGGGGATAAGATGAACTTTCCGCAGCTGTTAATTATAAATGAAAGAAGAAGATAACCGATCCACGAGTGGAGATAAGTACGAAAGAGAAGATAACGGAAGACTAATGTTGTGAGGTGGGGGCTGATGGGTGCAGGTGGTGATGAAAAACGTGACCAAGCTGTGCGCGAGCAAGCCCATCGTGACAGTCAACGGCAAGTTCCCGGGGCCTACTCTTTACGCCAGGGAGGACGACACCGTCCTCGTCCGGGTCGTCAACCACGTTTCCTACAATGTCACCATTCACTGGTACTTACTCGATCATGCGCATTTTGATAATCCAGTCGCATTCCTATGCATGCGAAATGATACAACGACATCTTAACTCACGTTTTCTCAACGCATTATGAGTTCTGAGTTGCTGTACTGTCCATGATCATTGAATACAACTCTTCAGTTGATTAAAAGTACATTCAGATCTTGACTCCAGTCCCGCAATTTTTTCATACTGAAACTTCCATTCCGGTCTTTTGAATATAGTGAAACCTACGTAACGACGGTAAGCTTCATTTGTTGATTCTCGGCTCGTGTTCTGTGAAACCTTCGGACCTTCTAATTGGCTTACGTTAAATGCGTGTAATTTGTTCAGGCATGGGGTGAGGCAGCTAAGGACGGGCTGGTCAGACGGACCGGCATACATCACGCAGTGCCCGATTCAGCCAGGACAAAGCTATATCTACAACTTCACCCTCACAGGCCAGAGAGGCACTTTGCTCTGGCATGCGCACATCACTTGGCTCAGGTCGACCCTTCATGGCGCCATCGTCATCTTGCCCAAGCGGGGAGTCCCTTACCCCTTCCCAAAGCCTTACAAGGAAAAGAAAATCATTTTGGGTCTGTCCTAAGAGCCTTAACTTTGGCTGCTCTTGGCCCAGAATTTCTCCGAGATCGCACTGCTAATTTTGGCTGAAATTATGTCTCTGTGTCTTGCGAAAACTCACAGGTGAATGGTGGAAAGCCGATACCGAGCTCGTGCTCCGTCAGTCAGTGCAATCAGGGATGCCGCCAAATACATCAGATTCTCACACCATCAATGGATATCCGGGGCCTTTGCCTAATTGCTCTTCTCAGGGTACTGAAAATGGGGTATACATTGTCTTATACATCCGGTTTCGACTCGATTGTATCAAACTCGAAATCAAACTTACAGATGCGAATAGCCTCTATTTTAGCGAAATTCGGATTGGAGTAACACCTGAAAAGCTCATTTAACTTGCACTACAATCAACCAATAGAATACTGGGCTACCGTCTTATTTTTGGCTTTCTGAACTTGTCAGGCTATACACTCCAGGTTGAAAGTGGCAAGACCTATCTCCTGCGGATCGTGAACGCTGCAGTGAACGATGAGCTTTTCTTCAAGATCGCGGGGCACAACTTGACTGTGGTCGAAGTCGATGCATCCTACACCAAACCCTTCAGCATCGACACGATATTTATCGCTCCGGGACAGACCACCAACGCCCTCCTAGCTGCCGACAAGAGTGGCGGGAGCTACATTATGGCCATCTCTCCTTTCATGGACACTACTGTTGCAGTCGACAATTTGACCTCAACTGGGATTGTGCAATACACGGGCACCCTCGCCTCTGCTCCTACGGTCCGTGCCAGCATTCCTGCCATTAATGCCACCTCGGTTGAATTCAGCTTCCTTGATTCGCTTCGGAGCCTCAATTCGAAGAAATACCCTGCAAAAGTCCCGTTGACGGTCGATCATTCCCTTTTCATCACAATGAGTGCCGGAATGAACCCATGTTCCACCTGTGTCAAAGGGAGAAAGCTGGTCGCGGCATTGAACAACGTGAGTTTCGTGATGCCGAGCACCGACATCCTCGAAGCACATTACTACAAGATAAAAGGGGTTTACACCGATGATTTCCCTGGAAACCCCCCGACGCCATTCAATTACACAGGGACCCCTCCGAGTAACATGCAGACGACAAACGGGACGCGAGTTTACAAGGTTGCATACAACTCAACAGTTCAGGTTGTTCTTCAGGGCACTTCTATAATAGCACCCGAGAACCACCCTACTCATTTGCACGGTTTCAACTTTTTTGCCATCGGGAAAGGCTTGGGGAATTTCGACCCAAATAAGGACCCCAAGAACTTCAATCTGGTCGACCCGGTCCAGAGGAACACAATCGGAGTGCCTACCGCCGGATGGACCGCGATCAGATTCAGAGCAGATAATCCAGGTAGACATCCTGTTTCTGATTATTTTCTTAACAGGAGCACATGACTGTCAATTCAGCCGCCGAATTTGATTTTGGCTTAACATTAGTGAAAGGATATGGTTTTTTTTTCTATTATTGTGGATGAAACTAGAAAACTAGTCCTTTTCATGAAAAGGAGACTGCAACTCATGCAGTTTCTTAGTATGGGAGGAAGTGGGAAGCGTTCATCTCAAGTCAATATGACATATTTAATTTAGAATACGATTGGACTAGTGTCAATTTATAGGCTATTCCATAGTGACCCATTTCCTTTAGAGCCCGATGAATCTATGCCCACCTTTTTTTTCGAATGGAATTGCAGGTGTTTGGTTTCTGCACTGCCATTTGGAAGTGCACACAACATGGGGACTGAAGATGGTGTTCATTGTGGAAGATGGCGATGGCCCAAAGGAGTCCCTTTTGCCTCCTCCTGCTGACCTTCCGAAATGTTAGGAAAATTTTGTGGTGTGGGCTTTCCAATTTGGTGGTTTGAGAATGGACAGTTTGACCAATCAGCAGGGCCGCACTGTCGAGCCAGGAGACTTGGGAGTGTCTGAAGAAGAGATTGAGACCTCATGATGAAAACACAAAAAACAAAAAAACAGAGCATTCGAGAATTCTTCTTGGTTTTTAAATTTTAGTGGGGTGGGTTGAAGGTGAATTCGTTGTCTTTGAACTAAGTCAAAAGTGCATCTCTATTTAAATAGCATCTGCTCAAGCATATCTGATATCTGTCCTCGTTGCTTAGAGAAATTTCGTGTAATATAATATCGTTTTCATTGAAGGACTAAAGTCACTTAATTTCCTGAAATTTCGCAATTCTCAATATAGAAATTTTGAATGGACGAGAAGCTCTTTCTAAAAAGTCGTCTAGACCTTTTAGTGGCATGTCTCCACCTATAAATCAAAGGTAAGACTGATGAATTGGAGTGGAGACTACTCTCCGTTAGAGGATCTCGCAATCACACCAACCAAGAGAAGTCAAAGGGAGTCAAACGGGGAATGAATGTCCAGTTGACAAAGATGAGGAGTTTAGTCCAAATTAGAATTATTCCATTTGGGAGGATTGTGGCACATTGTCGGTCCAATCAGGCCAAGTGGTTCCTTTTTGATCTTGGAATTGTACCGTGTGGATACTCATTCCCCATTTTCAAAGCATAAAATTCAGGGTAATAAAGGATCTAATTCGAACGAGTGAAGTGGACCTATACACGTTGGCACCTAAAAAAATTAAAAGAAATAATATTAAAACTAGACGTAAAAGATATCGACAGTTTCCTCTATGTGTCATTGAAACAAGAAACCACCATAGTGAGACTCCCTTTTTTTGCTGTTATCTTAATTCGAATATTATTCTCGCTAAGCGATAGTCGTTCCCGATAACATATTTAAACGCATCTTAATAATTTAAGATTTTAGAATAACACACCCTTAATTTTAGTTTTTGTGCTTGTTAACGTGTAGTTCTCAAGTATAACTCAAAAAAAAAAAAAAAAAAAATCTCATCAAAGTTATCTATGATTACATATTTGATCATTACATAAAAGTCATTATGCTTTATTGTTCCGACAAACAAAAAAAGTATACTTTACCGTGAGATCTTTAAAACACCGAGTCGATAAGTAATTTTTTTTTTCAATGTCATTAGACCTATCTATCCTTATCTAACGAGAAGAACCATAACTAATTACATAATTATTTATTTCTTGGACACGGGGTAGAGACTTACGGCCAAAATTCACATAATAAAAAATCAGAGACGGTGAATTAGAGATTTGTCAGAATAAGAGATTCGCTAGAGTTTCCACAAGTAGCAAAATATACAAACGTTTCATATAATTATTATATGATTATATATATATACACAAAAGTCCAAGATTTGAGAAAATCAGAATATAAGCATTTTTATTTTTTTTGGGGGGGTGGGGCGATCTCGAAAAGCATCTCTGCGGATCCGCTGCGATGATTGGAAGGTAAAATCTCCCCGCTTTTTAACCAAAGAAGGAATAGACAATGGCGTCGTACGGAGATCCTGGCTCGCACGCTCGCACGCCAATCATTAAAAAAGAAAAGAAAAGCAAGCCACGTCGGCCTTCCACTGTTGGTCTCCTTTTTCCGACCGAACACTGCTGAGCTCGTCCGCAGCAGTCACCCCCCACGATCGACCTCTCATCAAGGTCCGGAATTTACAGTGGAGAACGCCCCCAAAGCCAATGACCCATCTTCTTATATCGACCCGCTTTAAGCTCTTTCCTTCTCTCTAAAGCAAAGGATCGAGAGAGGAGGGGGAAGGGGAACAATAAAAATCCCATCTTTTTTCCCGCGCCTTTTGCTTTTCCTCGTGTCTGATTCTTCAGGAATCTCTCTCTATTCTTTTTTCTCAACTGGGGTCTCTCTCTCTCTCTCTCTCTCTCTCTCTCTCTCTCCATCCTCGTCCACCACCATCTCCCTTTAATCTTCTGGTTGTGATTTTTCTTTTGGGCCGTTTTTGTCTTTTTTCTCTCTTGGGTTCCTGTTTGTTTTGTTTTTTTATGCTCTGAGGAGTTGCAATTTGAGCGTTTGCTTTTGCTGAAAGGGTGGGCGAGATCCTACCTTCACCTCTCCTCACTATTTAACTTTCCCTGCCCCGGCCTCACTCTTGATCATATCTCTCTCCCTCCCTTTCTAGATTCTGCTTGATTCAGAAAAATTTGATCTTCCCCATTAGAATTTGAATTTTGAATTCTCAAGATCGAGAATAAAGGGGAGATTCTTGTTTCCAGTAAGCAACCCTGTGGTCGTTTCTTTTTAAGTCGTGGAAATTCTCCGCATTCTCTCGGTGGAATCCCAAGTCTTTATTTTGGAGACGAATTTCGAAGAGTATTACGACCAGTGGCAATGGAGACTCTGTATTCACCTTCCTGTATGTCCAATTCCGCTTGGCTCAGCACCAGCTGGACTAAGGAAGAGAACAAGAGGTTCGAGAGCGCGCTCGCGATACACGATAAGGACACGCCGGATCGGTGGGATAAGATCGCCGCGATCGTTGGGAAGTCGGTTCGGGACGTGGCGAACAAGTACAGGGAATTGGAAGAGGATGTGTGCGAAATCGAGGCCGGTCGGGACCCGATTCACGGGTACTTGTGCTCGAGTTTCGCGCTGGAGTCCTTCGATGAAAGGGATTTCGATGCATGTAGGAAGAAATCTTCGGCTGGCCGCGGAACCGATCACGAAAGAAAGAAGGGAGTGCCTTGGACGCAGGAGGAGCACAGGTTCGTTCCTTTTTTTTTTTCCCGAAGAACATCGAATTCGTTCCGAAAAGTTGTTGTCATGGTATCTATTTCTCTTGAGAACTTCTTTGCCTGGTATGCTGTGATTTTATAGAACTGGCCGCCTGTTTTTTGTTGACATACTTCGTAAGCTGGAAGTTTGCATATTTTTGTAACTGCTGGTGGTTTCATCTTTATGATCTCATGAAAGCACTCTCCTTAGAGTTCTGCTTGATAATTAGTGGTGATGATTCCTATTTTGAAAACAAATAAGGAGTTTCAGAAGTTTATTGGAAGTGTATGGCTGCTGGGTTATCAAGTAGCTGCATTTTGAACATCATGACTGATATGAACCTCACAAAGTTGCTCTTTTTAAGGCATAGAGAAAGTAAGGAGGATAGTGAAGGAACAAAGGTTTTGATATAGATTATTACTGGGTTTCATTATGCTTGTGTTACCTTATCGCCAAATCTGTACTTTATAGTTGATGGTAACTCAGATGTTAATCGGCATTTAAACCAAGCAAAAAGCAGTTCCCTATAGAGATGTAGGGTATTCTCAGCTTGTGTGTTCAGGGAGTTCTCGTCATGGGAGGTTGCAATTGCTTTATGAAGACATTCACCGTGCTTCTCAGCCACTAGTGCTGTCTTTAGAATTTGACATATGAGCTTGACGCTGAAATAACAGGCGGTTCCTGATGGGGCTCCTCAAGTACGGCAAAGGGGACTGGAGAAACATCTCACGGAACTTTGTGGTGTCAAAGACACCCACTCAAGTCGCAAGCCATGCTCAGAAGTACTTCATGAGACAGGTTTCTGGTGTGAAAGACAAGAGGAGACCAAGTATACATGACATAACTACAGTTAATCTCACAGACCCGGCTTCATCTTCCGAGAATAATAGGGTTTCCTCTTTGGATCAACTCAATGCGATTTCCTCACAGCAGAAGCTCATCGGTGCACCAGAGCTGGCCCTTGACCATAGTCTCCCTAACTATGGAGGATTTATGTTATTTGACTCGAGCCATGGGCATCTATTGATGCCAGATGCGTATGGGTTTGGTCTGAATGGAAAGAGATGGCAGGAAAAGGATAATCCGGACGGTGTTTATCCAGGTGCAGGGTTCCGCAGTTCATTGATTGGAATTCACTCTTCGAGACACCAAATTCAGGGATGACAGGATCGAATGTTATGACTAGTGATCTTGTGTACATTTAGTAGCTTGTTGCTTATGTGATATTTAAGTACTCATGAATGAAAAGAACAAAAAATGTTGATGTATGTCTCTCTGGGTTTGTAACTGTGGAATAAAAGGAGAGATTTGACTTAATTTTGGCCCTCTATTAAGGATTTGAAGTCCTATTTAGAGACTTAATCTCTTAAAGGGTCCTATGACCGGTAGTTGGGAATGTTGAATGGGATGCTCTGCCATTTCCTCGTTTATAGACGGTGTTCATTACATAAGTGCACGTGTGAACGTTTGTGATAATTGCAGGAGCAGGAAATGCGTCTAGAATTATGAAGTGATGACTTGGATCTCTCTTGTTTAAACTTGATTAGCTTCGAACTGTATTTCCATCTTCAGTGTACAAGATTAAGTTTTCCTCTCTTAATCAGAAGAACATGGTTTGCCTGTTGTCTTGACGACCCTTGGAAAGTCTGAAGATCGTCCATTCAATATTATTAGATCATACAGAACCCAAATGTAAGGGATTTATAGTCCTGAAAGAAGTTAAAGAGTCTTGAGTGGTTAAGATTGTCCTGGAGGCCAGGATTGGAACTGTTTTGCTAGTGTGAATGCCTTTGTTGATGTTGGACCCGTGCAAATGCAAAGCCGTATCAGATGATCACATTGGCCAAACTTTGCTGATTCACAGGTCACTCCTTTTTTCATTCCTCAGCATCTCACTGCCCACCTTTTCCTTTCATCCTCTTTTGCCCGTCAAATCTTATTGGCACCCGATATGGCCCAACTTGACTGTGCCATGGCGTCGCTCAGTCGGATCTGACTCTGCATTCCACTTTGCTTGAGCATCACATGCTCCAATCCATCTAGGAATATAGGACGGTCCACGTAAGAAAAAAACAATTACACTACCAAAATGATTCTTTTAGGTTACCCTTTTCTTGTCCAATCCGCATTTGCTCCTTTTAAATTGATATTCCTCCTTGTGCCAATTAAGTCATCGATGGTGGAAAGACTGTTGCATCAGCATGAGTAGTGAGTGCCCTCTGTTTGCAACTTTTCACATCAGTCTCTGGATCCATCAATTGCTTTCTTCTGTGATTCTTAATTCTTTGCCTTTTAAGCTCCAGCTGTGGTTTAGAATAAGGCTCTTAGTATTTCCACAATGTTTGGTATTGCAAATGCTGCTCATAGAGGTGGACAAGTTCATGTTGACTTCTGCTTTTATCTGAAAGATTATCATTATGGTTCCTCTTTCTGAAAGGGGTGACTTCAGAGTTGCATCTTTAAAGTCGGAGCACTGATCACAAGCATTTCTATTAAAGCAAATTAAGGTGATGCAAAGATATTGCAATAGTTAAACTATTCTTTCGATGAAAGCAATCCTTCTTGAACAGCCCAAGATTAAGCGATTGATTTTCTAGAGAGTACACTAATTTAATAGCTCGAAAAATAGGCAAAAGAGGAACTTACCATCCTAAGGCGTGGTCCTTTAATTCCGAAGGAGTGAAAATTGGGGAAAATCGGGGAAAAGTCTAACCATATTTGATAAGAGAGAATGAAACTTGGGATTTTAATTAGAAATTCTATCATCGTGTCCCTATAGAAATCGCCCAAAAGGCATTAAAGTTTTCAAGTAATTTGAGCATCAGCAGCCCACAATTACAAACTGATCCACACCCTCTTTTCCCTTTCCCTTCAAGAGATGACAAAATCCCTCAGCTTATTAAATTCAACATGGGATGCCTTTCCGTAAGTTGTGTTATAAAATGTTTTCCCACCACATTATCCCTTCTTTATTTTTAAGCCTGCAAGGTCATTTTTCCTTACTTTACATTGAGAACATATCAGAAAGGAAAGCTATCCCCCCCTTATTCTAATTGTAGATTCTCAAAATCTTCTTGATGGACATGTACTAGACATGTTTAAGGGTCTTCATTAGCGGACTCATTCATTAGGACGATAAAGCTATTTTCACCGATCTGTAAAGGGATGGTCATCCTTCAAAGCTGGCAACGATCGGGTCTTTAATATAACAAAACTTTGCCAAGATAGTAACTTATCCACAACTTGCTTATCCATTAGCTATTGTACTGATAAGCAAAGGTTCCACTGGAATAGGACCAATAGGGGAGGTGTTCCTCTCCCCTTCCATTCACGGTTTATCTGCAATCAACTAACCTCGGGTCGCAGGGGTGGATGAGAAAACTATTTTGCACTAGACAAGATAATGCTATTGCCAAATCAAGGTCATATTAAATACTGTGAGCTGCTGTCAGATTCAGACGGTAAAGAATGAGAATGCATAGACACTTCTATGCAGATTTGATCTTCTTAAAGCCTTCCACTTACTAGTTAACAGGTGCCTTCTCCGTACGTGAGGCAAATTGATAAGTACTGATAATTGCTAAGATTAGATACATAGCTTTCATCCGGAAGACGAAACCACGATGATGAGTTTGATTACTGAAGAGAGTCAAATTTGCAAAAAGATTTTGTTTAGTGCTGCACATCTAAGAAATTTGGAAGACCCGCAATGGGACGACCATCTCCCAATTAAGGATCACAGATAAGACGAGGGAATCAGAGGGAATTTAGACCTTACAGCGACATTCGATGACATGCATTGTCAGTTACTCTTCTGGCATGCGTGAAAGAAGAAATTACTAAGCAGAGAAAGAGTTGCTGGTTTGGAAATAGAAGTCCGTGTGCGTGGGATCAATCCGTTCAAAGGGGACCTGAAGATTCCGTAAAATAGGTAAACTCAAGTGACAAAGCTTTGTAATTTCTCTACATTAGTGAATTTGCGATTATGAGGATCTGATACCGAGTTCATCATCCAAAGAACAAGAAGCACTATGTGATTATTCTGACTCATGGACCGTGGTTGACGTGAAATGGCATCATCCTTCCCAGACCCTGACCAGCAGAAATTACCGCGCTCACTTCCTGGCTTGCGAAATCTATGTTCATCATGCTGTGTAGTGGGAAACGATCGTGGCATCTGTGAACTTACTTATCTCAGGTACTTGGTTTTGTTCTAGGCATGGACCCTAATACATGCAAGACGCCGGACACTTTGGCTGTTCTGTACAGACTGCCATTATCCTTTTCTTTCTGTTGATTGGGGCGGTATTATCAGTCAATCTGAACTTGCATCGACCTCTCCTCTTGTGGGTTTGCATTCAAATGTTCAAGATATAATGACATTCTTTGTGTAACGGGAATGTTCGCTTTGGAAGTTCCCAAGGAAACTATGCCGATCTGATCTTACTCCTGAGCATCACAAACGAAGATAAAAAGTCTACTTTACTTCCTCCCACTCATTTTGTACGACAAAGAAAAGAGGAAATCTCCATTAGCATGTACTATTATTGGGTTGCAACATTCATATTGCTTTAGTAAATGTCATAGACGCGGAGATAATCAGGTACCTCTTGGACTATGATATGTCCCCATGCTTGCCTGTAGAACAATTTTCTGTTATATGGTTCTAAAAAGCTTCATCCTTTAGTAGGAAAAGTCATGCCTTTGCTCCGAGAAACTGTATGCTCAGGCAAAACAAGTTCCGTAATTTGCAGGTTACATATTGAGAATCGAGATTGAGAGAGATCCATATCAGCTGAACTGCAATTGTATCGCAACATTACCAGAGAAAGTGTGGAGACTTCTTTAATTATACAACGCTCAAGACTGAAATCGGCTTCATCCCGCTGCCAAGTAGTGATATAGTAGGATAGGGTTATAGATATCATCCTTGCTGACCCTGATGGACCATACTATTGATGCCATTTATCATGTGCGGCGACCACCTACCAGTGACGGCGGCTATAGAAGAACCTTGTGGATTCTTTCTATGAATAGCATATATTTTCATGAAGCCTCGTCTATAACACTGGCGGTACGCTCCAAACTTCACAAGGCGGCGTAAAGCTTGCTCAAGAGCACACTTGCCACCCCCATCGCCCACCTACCGATGAAAATTGCTGGTCTGTGAGGACCATCAACAAAAGATCAGACAAGAAATGTGACGGCAGCATTTCGTAACTCAGAAATCAAACTGTCTTCCCCATCCAATTTGTTTGCCCCTTTGCCTTCAAAAATTACCCAATGCAATCACCTCAAAATAGTTGAAATCCAACTACCAAAACCATTCAAAATAAAGTCACAAAAGTGTGGCAGAAAAACCGTAAACTAGTTGCCCTGTACAACAGATGGAATTAGATGCAGAACTCTTACAAGGTTACAAAGTACACAATCTTATTGCGACAAAATAAAAGAGAAAAGAAGGAATTCCAACAAACGGAAGACGAAAAGTAAAGCAAGAGGAGAAATTTCTCAGGGAGGAGTGATAGAATACAGAACCGTATGACAGGGGGTCTAGAGCACTTAAGAAGATAAAAGACATCTTCGGCAAAAGGGTGTATATACAGCTCTACAAGGTAACCGGCCTTGCTGGAGCCAAAGGTATAACGCTTTCAGGACAATCATTTCTTGGTCCTGCTAGAGAGTAATATGCAAGTATATGGGCTGGGTCTTCATTTAGCACGTTTTCCCCATTCTGATTGGCAACAGCTATTCTTCTAGCAGGAATCAACTCGATGTTCCAAAAGGGACGGACCATCGCCAGAATATCTCGACCAGTGTCAGATCCTCTATACCCCTGCACCCAGACATACCTCAAAGAAGTCAACCGCATCACAGCATCAGCCAGTGCCTGTTCGCTAAAGCAACAACCCCGCATTTCAAGTTTTTGCAAACTCGGGCAGCCTCGGGAGAACTCCCTAAGGCCCTCATCACTCTCTCCCACATATCCAAGAAGCATCCATCTTATGTTTTGGCTATACTGCCCAATGTAACCAAGACCCACATCCGTCAAGCCTCCAGGCCGCAGATAAAGAGCAAACCTTCTTAGCTTTTCACATCCCCTTAAAATAGCCCTGACACCATTGTCCAGGGGTAAATCAGTTATCTTTTCCTCGCGGTCAAGTAGAACAAGACGGAAATCACAAAGGTTCTTCGAATAAGTTCCTATACATTCGAGGGATGAGTTTGTGATATCAGATACATAAACAGCCAGGTATTCCAGTTCTAGGCAGCCCTGAGCCAAGTCCATTAATCCTCTTTGCGAGACAAGGCCTCCTTCATCCCCCATACCCTGCTCATCAGCACCTCTTTCAATCCTAAGCCTCTTCAACCTTTTACAACTATGAGCAAGAACCTCTAATCCTCTGTCTCCAATGACATTCCTTGTCTGCCCATAAATAACAAAGAACATGTCAGGAATTCATCCAAATTTGACGCTCATTTAATACTCCACTAATCCAACCAAAAAAAAAAAAAAAACTCCACTAAAGTACATTAAGCATGACAATCCTCCCTTCTTCCCATTCTATATATATACTCCTTACAAATCTTCTGCCTGAGAACAGTAGAAGCTTAGACAATAAGTTAAAAGCTTGTAAGACCAAAACAGTGAACAGTGACTACAACACCAATTACAGAAAGCAATTGATCATGTATACCGTGACTTGTTCTCCAGAAAAGGTTTTCATTGAAATGTTATGACAGCCTAAATAGAGTGAGAAAAATACCACAGCCATCCTAGACTATTTTTTTAGCTACAAATTTCCACCCTTCGATTTAAGACCCACACTTCATCCTCTATTATCAAGACTCTACATTACAACCAGAGATTTCAAAGAAAACCTACCATTTGCAGCTTCTACCTTTTCTAACTTCATAAAGATTATGGGATTTAAGGTGTACGTATTTTAGAACATAGGTGTGCAGATTGTAGGAGTTTGAAACTAGAGGCTGCAAAGTGTTGATACGGAGGAATTTGGGGAAGATCTTTTGACTCTCCTGTAATATATGTCACAGACTCCAAGACTACCAAAGGCAAAGGTGCATATTGCTAGAGACTAGAGAGTGAGAGCCCATGCAAAGATTTTATTGTTACAACAGTAAAAGATAAAGAGAGGAGTTTGTAATCTTACCTCAAGAACTTCCAAGATGGGACATTGCTGAATCAGCAAGCAGAGGTCATCTGTGCTAAGAAATGCATAGAGAAGATCTAACATCCTTAGCCGAGATGCGATAGGGAACACGATAGGCATCTCATTCTCTGAAATGTAGGTTAGACCCAAACGGCATAATCTTGCTGGGAACGATAAAGCAGCATACCTTTCTGGGTCCTCATTAAAAAGGCCTCCACCAAATTCTTCTAAAGCAGCTGCTTCTTGAAAGAAACCCACAAGATCCAGAATTTCGCAATCGCTAATTTTCACAGATGTTAATGATCGACAATTTCTGGCAATAATTTGAAGGTCCTGGACACTAAAACTGGATAGCTCTGTCATGTAAAAATTTAAAGTCTCAAGGACGTTGTTGTTCATAGCAAGCTCGTGAAGCCACGCACCATCTCTCTCAATGATTGTGCTTTCTTCCAGAAAGAAGGTTGTTAATTTCCTGGAATAAAGATGGAATAGCTTGTGAGAAAATGATGTAAATAAATCTTTCCATTTACATGTGGACCACATCCATCTTGACACGAAAATAAAAACAAACGAAACAAAAGAAAAAGGAATAACACGGTTGTAGATGACTATGTTAAAAGCTTGTTTTTATTTGAATTGCCATATCTAAAGTGCAAACTCAGAAGCATAAATGTTCTTTGAGTAACATGTTCCAGGCAATAAGGACTCAAACAATGCATCACGGATAACAGCAATAATGTCACTTCATCCTTGACAAAATGGAAACAGACAATAAATGTGAGTGAACCCAGAAACCATGGGACTCGACATAATAGAAAAGTGTCAAGCTGATATATATCTTTTCTCTTGTTATATTCCTCTACTGGAGATTATATGATGTTAAGTGCTGAAGAATCACATTTTTCCACAGACTTCAACCCCATAGCTTCCAAAGAGGGATACTATGCTTTAGCATGGCCTTGAAGCATCCTTAAACTAATAATTTAGACTGCTATCTCTCATTGCGTCTCTAACAAATGCGCTCACAGCTCTTTCAGGTGATTTTACATCATGCATCAAGGTTTCTTTTGGTTGTAAGAAGCTCCTTCGACTAGTTGATCTCCCGTTGTACTAGGAACCAGGGAGTCAGCCTCCGAGAATAAGACCGTTGTCATCTTTTTTTCCCTCTTCACAATACTCACCCCCTCCAAATGAAAATCGTTATTGTCCTACATGTCCACCTGTTCTCTATACATAAACGTGTTCTTCATTCACACACTTATCATGTCCACATCTCTGATTGCTCATAAGAACAGAAGCCACCTTAAAATATTTGAATAGCAATCAGTAATCATGCATGACATGAAAAGGGGAAATTTGTGAAGAGAACAAAAAGTAAGGGCAAATGGAATTGACTGAATACGCAAAGGTGAAACTCTTTTATCTCCTCCAAATGAAAATTGTTATTGTCCTACATGTCCACCTGTTCTATATACATAAACGTGTTCTTCATTCACACCTGTGATTGCTCATAAAAGCAGAAGCCACTTTATAATATATGAATAGCAATCAGTAATCATGCGCGACATGAAAAGGGGAAATTTGTGAAGAGAACAAAAAGTAAAGGCAAACAGAATTGACTGAATATGCAAAGGTGAAACTCTTCATTATAAGCTTAGAAATGACACAACGGGCAGAATCTTCACAAGAGACAGCTCACCCAAATTGCATCTTTCTGCAATTCTTAGCTTTTCTATCGTTACTGTCTAGTTGTCCTTCTCTCTCCCTCTCTCTGTCAGTTAAGCTTTTGTCATCCATCTTTTTTATTCTTTTTCTTTTTTAATAATTCGCTCCGCCTCAGGTTTATGGTCGATCCTTATGATTTTTCTACAAACTACCTGTCGAAATTAAGATTCCATCATCTCTAGCATGGAGCAACAATCAAATTCCATCTTAAAAGTTAACCAGAATCTCAAGACAGAACATGAACAGATGAAGAATCTGCACTTTGACACATCTCAGGTACACTGGAGTCTAATCGAAGCATTACATAAGAACCACGTGATGTGCATAAACCAAGACATCGCCACCATCTCTTGAGTAATTCCTTTAGAAAAGAATACTATGGAGTAAAACAAAGCCATGAACTTACACAAAAACTTCACAAATGCACCACACATAAATTCATCGACAACCGAAAGACGCAAAATTCAATAAGCAAATCAACAGGGTACCGCAGTTGCAAGTCTTTCATTAAAACACAAGGGCATAGTCAGTTCAATTACTTGCAATAACGCCCCACGTGTAAAAGCCCGTCGGTCGAGAAACCAGAGCACTTGTCGAGTTTGAGCACTTGCAGAACGCGTCCCCGCGACTTGGCAAGCACCTCCAAGTTCGAATCTTCCACGATCATGCGCCGAAAGTGAAGCGACTTCAAGCAATCGAAAGACCGCGCGATCTCGGTCACCCAGGGAGTCACGTACCCGCCCCAATTCTCGGGTATCAGATTGAACATGGCGGCCCTCGGCTTCCCCTTGAGCTTGAGCGACTCGAGGTGCCCGAACCTCCTGCGCAGCCGATCGGGGCTGGTGGTGTAGCAGAGGGCGATGGTGACGTGCTTCCTCGTGATGGCGTCAATCTCGTACCAGCGGCGGCAGACCAGGGAAATCGCGTCCCGATCCTTGGGGTCGTCGATGTACGGCATGACGCAGGTCAACACGACGTCGGAAAGCCCCGGGCTGTCCGGCCTCTTCACGTTCCGATCCTCCATCACCTCCCCCTCTCTCTATCTCTATCTCTCTCTCTCTCTCAAGAACGGAAAAAAGGCAAAACCCTAAACCCGCCGCCGGAAAACCGCCCGCGAGGAGGCGGGCGACAGCTCACTCGGCGGAGCCGGCCAAGAACCCTAATCGGATCAGCCCGGAGCCGGAGCCGGAGCCGGCGGCCGGATCCATCGAGAGGGGGGGAGGGAAAGACCCGACCTTTAAGGGGTTCGGAAGAAGGAAGCGGAAAGCCTCGAGAGCGAGAGCGAGAGCGAGGACGCGCGAGCAGAAGAAGCGCGGAAAGGAACCCCCTCCTCCCTCCCTTAACACTGCTCTGGAATCAATTTTAGAAAGTAGAGAGAGAAAGTAGAGAGAGAGAAAAAGGGAATCTTGACGAGGGAGGAAGAAGAAGATGAAGATGGAGGGAGGAACGTACGGACGGTATCGGGAAGAAGGGAGAGGAGTGGAGAAGGGGGGAGGAGGAGGAGGAAGGGGGCAATCGGGAAAAGGAGATGAGAGGAGGGGCTCGATGAATAACGACTGGATGTGTACGCGAATTGCTGAGTGTAGAGAGAGAGAGAGAGAGAGAGAGAGAGATGGGGGACGGACGGTTGGGATTTGAGGAATAAATTGCATCACACGGCGACAGTTGGGACAGTTTTATTGCGAGGAGAGAGAAGGGGCGAGAGGAGAGAGAGAATGCGGCTCTCAATCACCCTAAAAAAAAAAAAAAAAAAAAGGACGAAAGTGAGAGAGAGAGAGAGAGAGAGAGAGAGAAGGGTGGGGGAGGGTTGAAAACAATTATTGAGAAAAGCAAACGGAAAATTTGGAATTTGTTGTTTTTTTTTTTCTTCTTCTTCTTCTTTTTTCTTTTTTGGGGGTTAACGTTGTTAATTGATGATGATTATTAATAGGTTAATGGGTGGTGGGGGATGTAAGAAAGGCAGAGGAGGAGGAAACGACAAAAGGGAGGCACCGGATTTGAGGGGAGCAAAAGCCCCCAATCAACGTCACATTTTAGTTGGACTCGGGAGAAGGGAAGGGAAGGAAAAGGAAGGGAGGAGGAGGACAGGGCAAGTGAAGGAAAGCTCTCTTTTTGCAAATTATTAAAATCACCAATCAATTGATTAGAATTACTTGATTAATTAAGGAAATTTTATCATTATTATTATTATTATTATTGTTGTGACGAATGTTGGGACTGTGCGGTGTGGGATGGTAGTTGGTGGCGGTGGTGTCGCCTCATGATTGGATTTTATTTTGTTCATTTTCCTGTCTCTCTATCTCCTCTGCTTTTTAACGGTCCTAAAAGCGTCACTCCCTCGCTTCCTCTGATCTCTTTTGTTGTTTCTGGTTTTCGGTTTCCTCGGCGCGTCGAAATCCGACGACGATTCCTCATATGCTTCGATTTTCTAGATGGACTCCGTTTTCTTTTCTTTATTTCGAGCTCCGAGGGACATCGAATTCGTAAGGACTTTTTCTGCTTTCCTGGCGTTTCGAGTCGCGGTTTGCGCGAAAGCTGGTAAACGGATAAAACATAAAAGGTGGGCGCGACGATTTGACACATGATTCTCCATCCGGAACCGCGTCCTCATTCATTCCACGATATCGGCGACGGTTGAACGTGTGGGAAAGTTTTGATCGTCAATAGGACGACGCTGCATCTTCAACATGGGAAATGAATTCGTGGAAACCATGATGGGGTTGTCCGACTCGATGACTTGGTATCTTTTGATCGATCGCGCGGTCACAGGGTTCGTACCAGTTTAGCTACAGTGCTTGCCGGCTCTCGCTTTTGATTAAAAGATAAAAAAAAATAGAGACGGAATTGCGGACTTATGATGCCTCGGTAAAATTGAAGTGACAGAAACATTCTAAGGTGCACGAGCATACGCGCGCACATAGGTCCAGCACATCCCGACTCTTGTATCTCATGTGTCCAAACGTGGAATTCATTGCATCTAACCCGTGCGCGTACCAAAATTCTTCGGGAGAAAATCTTTTGAAAGAGTTTACAAGCTTTCAAACATACGGCCAGCTTATTGAATACAACTCCCTCCACAAAAAGGAGAAATAGAAAAAGGGCAAAGGACAGAGATTTTTTTTTTTTTTTTTTCTTTTTTTTGGAGGGGGTGCCAAGGACCAAGGGGGTGGCGCCAGATACTCTCCTGATGAGAATGAGATTCCGGCGAGGGCCAATTTCTGCAGTGCGTCATGGAAAATTACTGGGGGACATTGGATGGACGGATGGATGTGGACAGCATCATCGTGGGAAGGGGAAAGCTTTTTCCACGGACCAAAAGCGACTAGGAAAAAAAATCATGTTCGACAGCTGTGAAATCCAATCACCGTCCGTTGAAAGTCAAAGCTTCCTCCGTTGCATCTTTGCTATTGCTATTGCGATTGCTATTTTGCTATTGCCAGGAGCCGAAGAGAAAGAGAGAGAGAGAGAGAGAGCTGCCCTGTGTACGAATGCATCTCCAAGATCCATCAACGACGACCACGACCACCACCACCCACAGGAATCAGATGGGACTCATCACCTGTAAACCATTTGAACAGATGATGATGCTTCTTTGGCCTATGATAATCGTACCCTCACACGTTTTATTCGGTTTTTCTTTCCACGGATTTGGTTTCTTGTGAATGCCGCATAGCCGCCACATCAGATTCTCAAAAACCGCTCGTCACCCGATAAGTGAAATGATAACACCGACATAACGAGTTCATAGTCTCGTCGAGGGAATATTGTCGATTGGAAACTCGAAAAAAGTTTAAAAGCCGTGCCCTTTTGGATCATTGGTCGATGCATTTCTCAGTTTTGCTTTCGAGATATACATGAAGAAAAATAAAACTCAAGCCAAAAAATGAATTAGATGGGACTCATCACCTTGAAAAACTATTCGAAAATGACAATGCTTCTTTTTGGACGATTGATCATTGTGCCCTTAAATGTTTTATTTGTTTCTTTTTTTTTTTTTTGGCCCATGGATTCGATTTCCTGTAAGTGTAGTATAGCCGCCATGTCTGATTCTCGAAAACCACTCATCACTTGACAAATGAAATGATGACACGGACACAAAGTTCACGGTCTCGTCAAGGGAATATTGTCGATTGGAGACTCGAAAATGTTAATAAATCGTTTTCTTTTGAATCATTGATTGGTGCATCTCTCAATAAATCTTTCAAGATATACACGGAGAAATATGAAACTCGAGCCAAAAAAGAAAATCTAAATAAAATGGTTTGAGAATGAGCACCAAAGTCTGTAAGACTTGATACTCCGTGACTAATCAAATGGAGATACGATGCAATGTCTCGAGAGCACTTAAGTTTTTTTTTTTTTTTTTTTTTTTTTTTTTTTTTTTTTAAGGGGAACAAGGATTCGTGGCGGGGGCGAATCGAGATGGACAAGAAGAATCATATCTCGTAAATTTCTAAGCGACGTAGAAGTGGAGTATCACCTTCGGTTCCTCAAACGGAAAGGAATCGGTTAATATAGAAATGGTGTCTATGCGGTGGAGATTTTCCGGGGCAGGTGGGTTTGCAAGGTCAACCGCAAATGTCATTCGTACATATTTATATATATATATATATATATATATGATACTGACTCAGTACAAAATATATATATATATATATATATGATGCAGATCTAGCAGATTTAGTGCACATCCCATGCCAGGATCGATATCTCCTCCTAGTCGTGCCTTGTTCGATAGGGAAGTTTAGTTTTCAGGGCTCGTGCACCGCGCCTTATACTTTAAAATACGACTGCAACATGGGAGGTGAAAAATCTGAACCCAAACAAGTAGAAAGTCAAAAAAAGAGGATGCCCAAATGCATATTCAACTCGCCCGTCGCCATCGCGCCGCACCGCGTGATCGCACGGGGGGCGGCCCTTGGCTAGCGATCCCGAACAGCGGGCCCTGCCCGCGAGCTCGGACCGATCCGAAACCGGGGGGATGACGTGTGGGATCCGGCAGCTGGGAATTGACTCCGTCTCGCTCACGGGTCAAGATAAGATCATTGCGCCTCCCATCCACAGGAGCCGGGGAGCGGTCGCTGTTGGGGCCAAAAGCGAGAGCGAGAGAGCATCCGGTGACTCGAGGCCAGAGCAGCAAATGGGCAAATATCCTAATGCCAAGTTGGGGGCGGGGTTGGGGAGGGGGAGGAATTTAAAGTAAAGAATCTACGCGTACGATTGTGCGCTGGTGCTACGTCCTCATCTCTCTTTTGACAATAAGGCGGTCACTCACCACGTCCACTAGCTGTTGCCCTGATGTGTAGCAATAATGCGCACAAAACAAGGCTGTTTTCTTGCCCTTCTTTCAACCTTCGATTGAGTTTTTTTTCTGTTAGCTACTCGATGCGGTCTGCCAATGTGGGATGAGCTAGAGGACTGCAATAAAAAAATAATGGGCACGTAAGATTTTATCATTATTTATTTATTTATTTTATTTTTTCTGTTAAAGGTGGGGTTGAGGAGATGGGTACGGGGGCCCATTTGCGGAAAATCCTATCCGAATTGAGTAGGATCTGGTGAGTAGGGGGAGATTAGAGCGGCATCGAGATTTGTTGCGGGGCGCGCTCTTAGATCAGCTGCCTATGGGACGGATGATAGGGGCGCGCTAGGCTGTTTTAGATAATATTCATTACTCACGTCGAGCTGCCATAACGTGGCCTAGAAAGGAGGAGCAAAACTCTGGAACGACAATAATGCCTTTGTCCCTCGAGATTCTCGTTAAACATAATCCCCGCCTTGCCTCCCTTTTAAGGCAAGGGACGAAAATGAGGACGAGGGTTTGTTGTCGTCAAGATTCCCCGCTCGTGCTGCGGTGGAGTCGCGGTTGTTCTGGGGTTATTCTAGAGTCGGGGAGGGGGGCTTGAAGGAGTCGTCTGGAAGGACCCACGGTGGTGCAAATACTGTAAATTGAAGCGCAATAATTGTGGTTTTCCCGCGATTAACCTTGATAAAAGAATTTCGATGACCGCATATCGTATTAATTCCACGAACCGTGAGACGGGCTTTATGTATTGGTCCCCAGTCCAGGTTTAGAGAAGATTATTGTTGAACTGCGCAGGGATAACGTTCGCATGTAACCCAACCCGTTCGGAGAAACAACATGCACACCAGATATAACGGAGATAGGGGTGGGGGTGCTATAAAAGAAAAACAAACTCGATATCCATTTACAGCTATCAAGACAACAAAAGCAGCCCTTAACGTCCACATTTTAAGATACCAACTACAGAGGCGAAAACAGAGCGTCAAAGGCAGCAAAAGCCCCAATTTGGGGGAACTTATTTCGATTAAAATACGGAAAAACCTGCTGCATATATCTACACTTCCCTACTTAACAGAAACGAATCGACGACTGACACATCTGACACATTGAACATCCTCAATCTGTTTTCCCGGCATCCTCAGAAAGGGAACCATCAACATCTGCGTTTGATTCGCCGAGGCCGCTAGATCCATTCAGCTGAACATCTAAACCGCTGACGATATCACAACTCTTCACCGCACTCTCCACTGCAGATCTACCGGACAGGGAGAACAATCCCATGGCAGCAAGACCTCGGCTCGAAAAAGCGTCAACATCCCTTATCCCGCTGTACAGACCCCTGCTTCCAGCAACGACGGAACTTTGCTTCTCATCAGCGCCACTCAGTACAACAGGCAGCATGCTAATCGACTGAGTAACCGTGGGGCTTGAACCACTAATCAGAAGGCGCAGAGTTTCTCTCGCACCCTCTTCAACCACTGGGTTCAGGGGCCCAATGGCAGTCGTGACAGTGGGCCCCGCGCTCACCAGGTAACCTTGTCCTGCGGAGCAGAAATCAATGACTGGAACATGAACAATCGAATCGCACATCAAAGGTGTAAAGGTCGGAATTTGTTGGGAACTAGGCTTTGGTAGACAGGCCAACGGGTCTGGAAGAATAGTTGGAAAATCTAGCGGAGGAAGGTCTCCCAAGTTTAAAGGTGGTGTCGCCATCAATAGACTGGAGGGTACAGGAGGTAGAAAAGAAGATAAAGATGGAACCAAAAATCCATCTGAAGCAGAAGCACGTTCAGGAGGTGGATCTGGGTGTTCCAGGGTCGATGCCCCGGGAGGGCACAAACAGTAGTATGGGGAGAAAATGGGTTGACATAAAGAAGGGACTTGAGACGATGTGCTTAAACAGGGTGGGAATGTCAATTTCCCTAGTGATTCCAGGACATCGGAAGGAGTGAGGGAATTATTCTCCAGTGAATCTTGAGTTTGAAAGATGTTGCAAGAACTTGAATTGAAAGTATCAGCAACCATTGGTAAAGCAGCTGACAAGTTGTCAACTGCTGCGAAGTGATTTTCCCCAAGCTTCCTCAACTTCTCCCTCGTGCTCCTTGTGGTCAAGTTTCTGACAAGACCTTCTTTGAACGAACTTGCTCTGGGACTGAGGCCTTGATGGCATGAATTAGCTTTTACTATTTGACTGCTGGCATAGGGGGGGCGAAGGGATTTAGATGAAGTAAACGATTGTGTATTTTCGCTTGCATTGGGAACATCAGTCCCAATACCATCTGATAGCATTGGGATGCCTGAAGAGCTAGCTTGGCTTTTACTTACAACCGATCCCATTAGATATGCTCGAAGGTGAATTGCAAAGCACTCAAGACGTGAACCATCAATTCCAGTCAACTCAGCAACGGTAGGTCTCTGATTGAGTAAATCCCTCATCTGCGATGGCAAAACAAGGAAATACATATATGATTAGCATCCAACTTTTCAAAGAAACTATGACCGTTGAAAATTGACATCCCACAGAAACTTGACATGATTCAACCTTTTCGTTTAGGCGCTACACATCCCCCATACAACAGGATAGGTTTTTCAACTTATTATAGTGTCAACAACACTAAAAGGTAACGGCTATTCCTCAATAAAGCATATACAAATGCCCCACAGCTAATCACTCTTTAAGTTCATCATAACTAACTGAACATCTTTCACTTGCACTTTCCTGCGGGTTGTCAACACATAAATTGAGTGTACCCACAATAATTAAATGCAAACCTTACCTTTCTAAGCAATTCAGTTCCCAAGAGCTTTGATTTCTCTGAGCACCAAAAGTAAAATGCATTTCCATCCAGAACTTTGAGAACAAATGATCTACCCGAAGCATCTTCAGATATTTCCTCAATTACAACGAAAGAAGATTCGATAGAGCTCCTTAAAGTAACCAGCCTCTCTGTCTGACCATTGTCCCCAACAAATGACAAGCGCAAATCAGATTTTGGCAGAAGACTCAGATTTAAGTTCCCCCTGTGTCAATGAAAGAACGAAACAGGAAATGGATTCTCAGAAACAGTCTGGCTAGATAAATTTACCAGGGAAAATATTGATGCAAAAACGCATGGATGCGGAAAAATTGGTATATTTCCATGAAAAAAGAATCCACCCCATTTACGAAAGTACAATTTTAAGTGAGGAAAACTCATCTTATGACGAACCATTAGAACTCTTCAATTTGATTTGACTATGAAATGCAACATGCATTCACATGAGCTGTCAGTTTTTTTCCATTATAACCTTTATTGCACTTGCCGGACTATTCATTTTTTTCCAGGTGAAAACATTAAAAAAAAAAAAAAAAAAAAAAATTGCTATTCTCTAGTAATTTAACAGACATACAACCAAGACACAATCAAAACTGTCAGTTTCTCTGAGACAGGTGAGAAATTAGCTAAGCTAGTGAAAGAAAGATCACTATAGCAATGTGTTAACGACTAATAAACAAATCTCCTTCAAAAACACTAAATGGGATTATTTATCGCCCGTAACATACATCATGGATTTAGCTCAAGATCTTCCTTAATTTTTTCTCTTTTGCTGCATATCTCAAGACTTTGGCTAAATTTCTCAGGTAACGTTACCTAAAAAAGAATCCATCATGTATCCTTCTAACTGCAACCTAGTCTGTACATGCTTATTCTGGCTGCACCTATGATTTTGATTCCAGGACATCTTACAAAAGGTATTTCATTTGCATAACTTTTAAACATCCAAAATAACTCCAGAAATTCTAACAATATCCAGAAAGACCAAGCAGTTCCAGGGATGAGCACCATACGGTGAGACAGATATAAACAGCAAGCACCATCAATGTTCAAGGAAATGGAGAGGTAATCGTGACAGATTACAAGGGTAATATAAAAAATCAGCGCATATAACTTTTAATTGTCAAACACACGCAATGACAACAAATTGACTGAAGAGAACTTGGTGAGATCAGAGTTGCAATATCATGAGACCTACCTAAATGACAAGCATAAGAACAGAAATAGTCACTATCATTTTATATTTGTGGAATTCAGATCCTATATACATTCAAAAAGCAACAGTCGACACTATAATATAGGAGCATGAAACTACCTTGACTCCCCTTTAATTCAGAGATCATAATAAGATACGCCCACTTCACCTACAAGTCAAAAGACATATTTATTGGGGAGGATGAACATGGTTACCAACAAGAAGCGACAACATCAATCCTCAACTTAAGATTATTTTCAGTGATATCATGGACCGTACACAATGTTGATATTATTCAAGTATTCTCCACCATTTCTTGGAATATATTCTAGCAAACAACATTCAAGAACTCCTCAATTCGAAGACACTGATGCTATGACATAATTGTCAAGAGGGTAAATTTTTCATTGTGAAGAAAGCATAGTTGGGTAAACATAAACTAGGGTCTATCAGCCAATATTCCTGCCACCAATATCTATATCCATATGTATCCAAAAAAAAATGTATAAAGCAGAGAACCACATCAGAAAACGCAAAAACTGTTATGGTCCAACATCTGAGGTTTGCTTTACACAAACTTACTGGTCCAACATCAACACGTGTCATATACTTTCATCTACAATATTTTAAACCAGCTGCCTGCAAAGAAGTCTGACAACATGATCTCCTGGTAAGCTGCCCACAATTAGCATTACATAGCTAGCTATAATAGAAACCATAAGACAGAACTCCACCGCATAAACTGGCAGGACAAACTACCAAATTCCAAATAATGAAGATAAGGAACAATAGGAACATAAAAACAGCAAACACACTCCTTGTTAAACAATTCTATAAAAATCATCAGAAGAAAGGTTATCACAACACAAAACTAACCGATGCTCAATCAAAACACACAATACGCACTCACTTCAAAACGAAAGCTTATGAGAACTACATCCCACATGAAGGGAAAAGGATACAAGATGGAAAACACAGCACTTATATGCAATAGCATCAGAACATAAACATCAACTCCTAATAAAACCAATTCTAAGCTTGTTAGACTTCCAGAGGTACTAGGCATCCATAAAGCAACTGAGAAACGAAAAGGAAAAACCACATGATGACATACAAAATTCCAATAGCAAACCAATGAGCACCACTGGAAAAATTAGTCGGCGGCTGAACTATCTATACTACCGGAAAACATTGGCAAATCATCAGCAGAAACCAAAGTTAGCTGCTCACAAGCCAAAAGACAACTCACATACAATAATCCGAAAAACAATACAGATCGGGACTTCATTTACCTTGTCGAGGTGGGGCGAAGAAGAGTCCCTTGCTTGCTTATCTTGCCAACTCGAATTGAAACAAGTGGCATGCAGAAGCATCTGGCCAGGATTCCAACTTCCGCAGGCTCAAAGTGCTGATGATTAGGGAAAAACAAAAGCAAATCCTATGAGCCAAAATCAAGCGATAACACGAACAAATTAACCACATCATCTCAATTACGATGCACTCATCCACTATCTCATAAGGATCTCTAAACCAAATTGAAAAGAGACTCCTATTATCAAAATACAGCCATCAAAATACAGCCATACATTCTATATAGGCCACGATTAACTCGAAATTAATCCTCAGCATCAAAATAAGCAAAAACCCTAACACTACGAGCCTGATAGGCTCTAAATCCCGATCGAAACAACAAGTACCTGACTGAGGTGAGCCAACAACCGATCCTCAGCCGCGCTGCTCGTTCCGGTCGACTTCAACAGCGGCTTCAATCTCTCATCCGCGCGACAGGCGCCCATCACTTGCATATCGAGCGCCTGCAGCCACTGCAGGACCCTATCCTCCCGACCGCTCCGCTGCATCAGCAGATCTCCGTCGCCGTCCCCGGCGAAAACGTCCGCCAGCCGCTCCGCCACACCAATCTCCTCGCCGGCCCCGCTCCGCGACGCCCCCGAGCCCGGCCGGGACTCCGCCGAGGAGGACGCATCCATCGGCGACGACTCGCCGAGCCCCTCGCGGCCCGGCTGCGCTCGGCGGTTCTCGTCGCTTTCTCTATCCCCGGAGCTGGCCATGGCGGCGAATCACGATGTGCTCCGCCGAGGATTCACGCGGCACCGGCCGAAGATCCTCGCGGAGGCGGCGGCGGAGGATCGGAAGGACGCGGATTCCGAGGTCGGCGACGGCGAGAGAGGGATTGAGAGAGGGAATAATGTGGAGAGGGGGGAAGGGAATATTCGAGGGCTTCGATTTCCTTCCTGGCGATAGCGCAAACAAAAATGAAAGGTCGTGAGGGAACCGGAGGAGATCGATTTATATAAATACACGGCAAAACCAGAGGCACGAATTTATATTTTAAAGAAACGGCAAAAAAGGAAATCGGGGGGGAAAAAAATAAATAAAAAGATCGGACGGACTCGAGAGGCGGTTTAGGGAATGGGGGATTAGTTTTGAGTTGGTTTGAGATCCAGGGCATGATTGCGTGCCCCCACGTCAGCTCGCCTCGGGGGAGGTGGGGCCCGGTCTTCGTCTTCGTTTTGTTTTGGTCCGTGCCTGGGTCCCACGTGAAACCCTCGTTCGAGCGAGCATCGTGCTGACTCAGCACGGGCCCCATCCGCCAATTAGATTTTAGCGGATGATTGAGTATGGGATGCTGTTGATTAGTTTCCACGGGGTGGTTCGGTTCCCGATTATTCCTATTCGGGAACCGTTGACTCGTTTTCGAAATTTTTATTTAGTCACCTCTTATGAAAAATTGACATAATACATATATATATATATATACTTGAAGGGATAACGAATCATTATTAATAGAATCATAAATATATTAATATATTTCATAAATTGTAACAAGTAATCCCCTTTTTGATTAATAGAGACTTGTTAATTCACGTTAAATAAGTACTCTTGTGAGTCATGATGTTAGTTCAGCTTACTTATTTAATATAATTTTAACTTGTCAACTGAATCATTTCTCAATTCACATTTGAAAAATTGCAAAACATCGAGACATTGTATTTCAAGGTCCAACTCCTTAAAAAACATTGACTTTGTCTCATATAAACATACTTACTTTAGTTTGGATTTTAATAGTAATTCAAACTTTTTCTTGTCTCATGAAAGAATACAAAGAAAGATCGGATTAAGTCCTAATTCTAGTCTGGGCACTTTTTTCATCTCATAGAATTACTTGTAGCGACTTTATTCGATTCGAAATTCGACCCTCTTTAAGTTGTGGAATAAAACAGATTTTTAATGGCGTCTTTGAATGGGAATTATATTTGAATACTAATCGAAAGTTGATGTTCTTGACAAGATTAAAAAAAAAAAAAAAAGAAGTCCATATCGGAGGAGACCTAACCTATACTTAATGTGCTCCATTTTTTCTACCTTGTCACGTGTAGCGGAGAAGCGTCAGTCAATTTAAGAAAAGAAAAATGGAGAGAGGGAGTGCCTCTGTTTGTGGCGTGGGTGGATAGGGCGGCAACAACAGGACAAAGAAAAAGTACAGAAAAATGGGGTAAAGCAAAGGGTGGAATTCGTTTTTTTATGGTTTTCTCTTTCCGGCCGGGTAGATGTATGGAAAATTGGAAATTGCGAGGTGACTTAAATTACGAGGATGGGTGAAGTCGGTGTGGGTCCCCCGGAGGGGTCCACGTGGGGGCCCAACGTCGCTGTCCCGAAATCGACAGACGCGGGGCCCAGCTTTGGGAACTGAACAAAAAATATCTGTTCACCGGGACCGACCCGGACGGTGATGGATGTTGTTGCCCTAGTAAATGCTGACATCAGGGCCCCTTGCCGACCGGACCGTTTCGTCGGTCGATCGGTTCAGAGGTGATTCGTGAACCGGCGTGGGCGATCTCTCGAGCGGATCCGAACGGGGCTCGAGGCACGATTCGGGTGGGCCTGGACGGGCCCAACTTCTTCTTCTTCAGGCCCGGTCGTTGGTAACGGCAGTTTAGAATTAAGCAATTCTCGTCAGAGCTGCCCCTGAGAAGAGTACAAGATGGAAACACTAGGATAATCTCACGAGGGTTATCAAAATGACAAGGATCAATCCAATCTATCTGGTAGCCAATCGTGCGCAAAGGATCATGTACACTCTCGGTCTGTCATTATACCTCGAGAAGTAGAAAGAATTACAATCCCCATCCCACCTAAAATTCTAGGAATTGGTTGATAGTTCGAATAGATTCGCAGGCTAGGCCTGCTGATATGTTTTAAATTTAAAATAGTTTGATAGGGTCACTTCCTATTCCTTCTATGTCATAGGGTTAAAACCAAAAAATATTTGTTATTTTCCTGATGCTTCCTCACGTTTTTGACAAAACCTTCTCTTAAAAGTATTTTAACAATGTTTTCCGTGATGTTAGTGGATGCTATTTGAATCGTCCCTTTTCTATTCATGTCAGCATTTTCATATAGAGGTTATTATGTCAGCAATAGTGTCCCTACCCATGATAAACTAAAATTTCGGTTGCCTCCCATTTTTATATAATCAACATGCTATTTTTTTTTCTTATTGAATAAAGGGATATGCGTCCGATACAACCTAATCCACTAATTACTCTATTTCATCCAAATACTATGTATAATATAACTATATTACGTATGATCTCATTTTATAATACCTCAGGTGCTAATGAAACTATTTTAGTGAAATTTAACTGTCTCAATTCTCTGGCAATCGCACCAAAAACTCGAGTTCCTTTTGGATTTCCTTCTTGATCAATCACAACTGCAACATTATCATCATATCATATTATCATACCATTGTCACATTTAAGTTCTTTACAAGTACATACAATTATAGCTCCGGTCACCTCTGATCTTTCTAGAGGTGTATTTGGTAATGCTTATTTGATCACAGCAACAATAATGTCACTGATATGAGCATATCAACAGTTACTAGCTCCTATGATTCTAATACACATTAATTCTGGTAATGCTTTCTTAATCACAGCAACAATAATGTTATTGATATGAGCATATCGGCGGTTACTAGCTCCTATGATTCTAATACACATTAATTTTCGGGTCCCGCTGTTATCCGCTACATTCAAATGGCTTTGAGGTTGAATCATATCATATGGCTTTGAGGTTGAATCATATCATTTTTGAATCCGTTCTTTCAATGTTAATGCAAAGGGCAAAGTATATATGTATATATATATTGTTTATCAAAAAGAAACCTGCAATTTTTTTTTATCCCCAAGACGTCTTTTCTTTGGTCCTACATTCCTATCCCGAAATAATAAATTGAGTTCTTATAAGTATTTTGGACACCGCTATTAAAATAGCCTTTCTGGCTATATTTTCTGCTACTCCGCCCATTTCATAAAGTATTCGACCTGGTTTAACAAGAGCTACCCAATATTCGGGAGATCCTTTACCCGAACCCATACGTGTTTCCGTAGGTCTTACAGTAACTGGTTTGTCTGAAAATATACGTACTCATATTTTTCTACCACGGCGTACCCATATTTTTCCACCACGGCGCACATTTCTTGTCATCGCTTGTCGCCCTGCTTCTCTGTCTAGATGACCATCGGTTTGCACCGTGACAGGGGGAAGCCCGGAAGTGGCGAAAGGGCTGTTTAGCTAATCCATCGAGACTCCACAATCGTGGAGAGTGATATTTCTGGTCATGGCAGCATCGCAGAAAGGGCAATATACAAAATAAAGAATATCAGTGAACCCATCACCAGATCAGATCAAAATGACCGTCAACATGACCTTTCGATCAGTAACACAGATTAAAGAAACACAAACCAACGCAGAAAAAGCCCATCTCAAGAGATCTTGGAGACATTTGGGCAAATGCAGCACAAGACGCAATCCAGGCAGCATCTAGATGATCGTGATATATGTATGTGATGGCGTCCATCAATGCAGGCGACAGAAATGAATGCATCAGACTAAGGTGCAGCGCCGGCCCACACATGATGCACAGGTTTTCACAAGCTGGTGAATGCCTGGCATGTAAACACTGGAGCTGAAAAGTTAAAATCCACTTCACTTTGCTCCAAAAAAAAAATCATAAGTCAAAATCATTCTGTAAGTGAACATTTGTGTTCGATTCAGAACAATCGAGTAATCAAATTCCTGTCTAAGTGATCTCCTGTTGAAATAAGGTGATAAGCTACAAGCCTACAAATCATTTGCTCTTCTTCGGCTCTTTGTTGTACTCGTTTATTAGTGCATCAACATCTTTCGAGAAGAGACCCTCCACCAGAATCCCGTCCTTGGTAAACCTGAAGCATTAAGAAAACTAGAAAATCAGCCACAAAATATATCTGATGCAGGAATACTGTGAAAGCTAAAGCAATATTGAGTGTGGATATGCAAGGGATGGTTAGTGTACACCCATCAGCAAGCACACTGTCTCCAGGCTCCAATAACATGAGAGAAAGTGCATGAGAGGGGGCTTTGTGAATACAGGCGTGCGTGAGCATGTATGTCTTGAGAGAGAGAGAGAGAGCGAGAGACCACTGAGTGACGCTCTTGGTTAATTCCACTGGCTTGTTTGCTGCAATTGACTTCGGGTCTGCACTCGCTATGGTAAGTGTGTACAAGTCGGAGAATCTTGGTAATTTTGAAGACACCACCAGTCCAGTGCTGTTAAAGGAGCCCTGCATGGAGTAAAAGAAAACAATACTTTGCCTCAGATAATCCCCTCTGCCGCAAAGTACTGAATGGATAATCTCGGGATATAAAGTTTTCAGTTTATTCTGGCTAAGTTCACAACTCACAAGGCCAAGCATAAAAGGAGACACAATATTCCAGCTGATGCATCAAATAAAAGAGAACCTTAAGTTTAAATAAGTCAGGGACACCAAAACTCTGATAATGATGTCTACAACAAAAATAAACTTCAAATTAAGCCAGACAAGCCAACGCTCCATGGATTGGAAAATACATGACATAGTTTGCAGCAAATTCTATTACGTCCATTCAAACTCTAGCACCATCTAAAGAGGCGATGCCCATTTCACATGTTACTCAAACAATTTCAAAACAAATGAATGATGTTCTGACAAACTATCTCGTATATGATTACCCAAAAAAAACAGTAAAAAGTGGATTAGCAAATTGAGATACAAAAGAAGACATGACTCTAATTTAAAGATAACCATGGAACACTATAGGCATAGAAGAAATATTTCATCTCTACAACTCACCGAAAAGAAAGACGCAAGTAGCAATGATCAAGATCAAACAACCACAATATATCAATACTGAGAATGGATAGCCAAATGCAAAAAATTTCAAGATAGAATTAAGGAAATGGAGGTCGAATTTACTATGTCATCAGATATGTGCAGAAAATTGCCTGACATAGCAAAAGCAAGAATCTTAAAGTAATCACCAGGTCAAACCAGACTTCCATCAGCCAAGACATGAAGGTGGGTTTTCCTGACTTTGCATATGTAAAGAAAAGGAGGGATACATACGAGTGAAATGACAAAGGACCATATATCCATCAATAGCGTCACCAGCTAAGGCCCCTCAATGACCACTTAGTGATATAGGAGGTAGAAGTGCAGAGACATCCAATCTATCATGAAAAGTAAAAAAAGGGTACATGCAAGAATTGGTCGCGGGGAGGGGTGGGGGGGCACGGGTATCTAGAAAGCCCAAATCGCGAGAAGGTACTCGAATCCTTCATTGAGAGGTAAAGGATGATACCTAGAATCAACATTTCCAGGTGAAATGCCTGCTTCTTGCCGAGATTAAACTAAGTTAAATGGAGTCTTTTGCTCTATGAAGAAATACAAATCAGAGTTTACTACTAATATTTTGACATGCTCAGCTCTTTTGACCAAGCCTGGCTGAGGAGCTCATATTTCAAAGAGATATGTCCCTACAGCATTCCTTTCAAATGATAATTACATAGTATCCCCACATTTTCATGAAGGGAAACACAGAAATGCTGTAAATTATATGATCTATACTCTAGAATCAGACACTGTAAGAAGGGAATAGAAGTTTACACAATTCCAAAACAAGCTTTCCATCAACAACAATTTCAAAAGTTTACAGAAATGTAAAAGCAAATATAGGCAATTTGCCACTAATTATCTTCAAACTTAAATTACTTTATGCCTAGGTAGTATCGAAATCAGAATATAGAATACAACTCAATAATTCAAAAAGCTATATGCCAAGAAGAAGCACATCCCAAAACATACATTTAATTTTTCAGAAGTTCAGTAAAACTAGAATTTAAATAATTAAAAAGCATGAAAGGGTTGAAATATGAACAAGATTTCATAAAAACTTTTTGAGTCATAACATTAATTAAGTTTCTCCCTCATACATAGCACGGGTTTGAATGCTAGCTAATAAAATTATGGACCTAAATAATCTTCATTGGAAAATTCGAGAGATCTTTCTGTTAAGAAAGAAGGAAAGATACATCAGGGCCAAAGCACTCCCCAAAAAAAAAAAAAAATTCAAATAATTTGAACTTGAAAAGCTTCATAACCTGCCTTTCAAATACTCAAACCAAAAAAGTTCCAATTCCCATCCATCATTACCAACGAGCTTCTTCAAGAATCTAGAGAGTTAACAGTAACAAGACAACCCTGGATACACTGTGTATCCACACTCACAAGAAAAAAGGAGTACTAGATCTGCTGCTGAGGGTAAATATCTTCATATTTATTTGAAATTAAATTTTTCAACATCTTAAGGTCAAATACTGCATCTGACATTCAAGACACAACCCAAAATATGCACACGAGGTTTCACATTTGCCAATGGCTAACATAGATGAAATTAGACAAGCACATGCAAGAACCACAATATAAAACTCATAACATAAAACATGGTCAAGTAATAACATCACAGCACAGTAGGGGTGAAAAACAAAAAGAAGTAGAATAAGGTAGAATGTCCGCGACATCGGTGTATAAGAAGTCATCCATTCTATGAAACAAGTAAACTCACCACAGGGGCATAGGTGAACATAATGGCATTCTTCTCCTTGGTGTATATGAGCAGCTGCAGTATACCATTGAAAACTATATACGTGCCAGAATTAAGGATCACGATCTCTAAATGAAATAAAATGTGACAATTTCAACGAAAAAAAATCCCTCTTCATGCCTGACTTTGAAGAGCATCTCTTTTCACCCCCCCCCACTCAGGCATTTCAATCTGTAAGTCCTCGTCCAATTCAGAAAGAAAGTAAACAGAACGGTCAACTTTTCCCACAAAAACGAAGGCAGAAAATGAGGAAAATCAGCACGATGGCCTTTCCCTCCTTCGCATTTATCAACTAAAAAGATCATACATTGAAAAATCCCAACTTGCAGCGCAGCACAAAAAAATCCCCAAACAAACCACTCAATTTGCAAACACTCCACCTCTCCGCGTAAAAAGACAGCGGCAGTTCCATCAAATCCGCAGTATTCAGTCCACTTTCCCGGAAATCAAACACATAGAGGACGCCAAACGAACGAGAAAGAACAAAAGAAGAAGAAAGGATATAATCCGATGCAGGCGATCAAGAAGTCCCGGTTCTCGGGGAACTTCTTCTTGTAGAACTGGGCGAAGAGGGCGATGACGATGATGACCGCCCCCATCAGCAGCCTCACGTTGCTCATCCGCACGTCCTCCGCGTACCCGCGGCTCTTCACAATCTTAACAAAATCAGACCACAACAACGACAGCGAGAATCACCGATCGCGCCCAAGAAATCGAGCGACCAAAAACGAACGGATCTGGGGAAAGGGACGACGGCGAAAGAGCCAATTAATTGGCTGACGCCTCGATTGATCGGTTACCTCGGAGACGGACTCGTCGAGAATGTGCTTGATGGAGTGCTGATCCAGGAGATTCGCCTTCTTCGCGTTCTTGCTCGCGGCTTCCGGCGTGGTTTCCGGCATCTTCGAGCGCAGCGCTTGCTTTGTCCGAACAGAGAGAGCAAGGGAGGAGGAGGAGGAGGAGGGGTTTTGGTTACTCGGTACTCGCGACCGCTACTTCTCTGGTCAGCGGGGAGTTTTCTGCAGTCCGATAAGGATTTATGTAACGCGTGCGAAATGGGCACCGAACTCCCTCTGTTTTCGTCTTTTCGCTTTATTATATATATTTTAAGATAAGCTGGGCTTTTTAAGGAATTGTTATTCGTCGAAAATGAATTGGTTGGAATTATTTTTGGACCTCCGTCGCATGCGATTGGGGAAATTGTACACAAGCTTTTAAACTTATTATGTTTTTACCGATTCAATCATAAATTTTTTGATTTAAGCTATTAACTTTAAACTTATTGTATTTGTGCCCATTTAGTTATAAACATTTTGATGATTTTATCAGTTTAGTCTTTTCCACTACTTTTGGCCTCAAATCGATGATGTGGTGATTTACTCAGTGCCAGACATCCTATGTGGCAGTCGGCACTAATATAAATATATATATATATATATATATATTTTTTTTTTTAAGTTTGTGTTTTTTTTTTATATTCTTTTTAATTACCTTGGGCTAGCAATCGTTAGTGGAGGGTTGATGGCCTAGGGTCAAGTAAAAAAAAAAAATATAAAAGAATGAAAATTTTAAAATTTTAAAAATTGTTTACATTAATACTAATTATACCTCATAAGATGGGTGACGACTGCTTTATCAACGAATTCTGATCAAAATTGACCAAAAAGATTAAATTGATAAATCTCGAAAATGTTTAGAACTAAATTGGCACAATTGAAAAGTTTATAACTGAATTAACATAAATATAATATGCTTATGACTAAATTGGTCAAACTAAAAAGTTTAGATTGAATTGGTAAGAGTGCAATAAGTTTAAGACTTATTTGGTAATTTTCCTACCCATGATTTGTGGAGGGACAAGAAATAATTTACCCAAAAAAGAATGGACAATTCATTTTATAGTCTGTTCAAGATTCCAAAGTCCAATTTTTTTCACAACTAAACACAAGGGTTGAACTCATTGCAAGACTCAACCCAAAATTTACGACATTAGTTGACAATAGCCATGCACCACCTAAGTCTGCTTCCTAGAAGCACATTTCCCTTTTAAGAGTATTTGTAGGATGTCAAGCCTTGTTAACGTTCATTCGCTTTGCATCATATTAAATCATGTACTCCATCACTTGTGTGGGCTCTTGTGAATTCTATGAGTTTCATTCTTTGAAATAAGGAGTACTAATCACTAAGGTCCACCCTTTCCATATGGGAAGGAAGAGATGGAGAGTTCGATTTTCCAATTTCTCAAGGAAGGCTAGGGTTGGGACGTTTAGTTTCAAACTTGAGGATTGACTTTCACGCTCTACAAAGAGACAAACTAAAAGTATAAAAGTGATTTTAGAGTTAAATCATAACATATCAAAAGAAGAAGAAGAAGTAGAGTCTTGATAGCAAGAAGTAAGGAGTATTGATAACTTAAGTACCCGAACTTTTGTCTATTTTATAATCTGAGTACCTAAACTTAAATTAATACCTCGACTTTCGATATTTAACTCGTTTTAAAGACATATGTTATATTGATTGTCATGTAATGTAACTTTGCTAACGAAGTATACAGCAATGAAAAAGTGTCCTATTTGACTAATAAACACCACTCAAACTAGCATTAATCTGTGATAATTGCTAAGAATCTGTTTCATCCGATATTAAGCTGTTGTCGTTTTAAAACGTTCCACAACACACTAGTTAGATCTCTCCAATCAGGATAGTAACACGTTAGCGACAGCACTAGACGGGTCGATATGCGTAGCACCTAGCATCCATCATTTATGAGTAGGACTATTGGGGTATTTGAACCCATTCGCTCCCCGAGATTACTCCTTTTTTCTATTGTAGTTGTTGGTGGAGTGAAATCAGCACGCATCGAATGTTCCCATCTTGTTCCCCTCTGCTCGTCTTTCTTTTCCGAGGTTTATCGCATTCACCTCAAAGTTCTAATTGGCACTTTCCCAAATCACGACACGAACTAGGGAGGGTGTCGAGCGCCCTTCGAGTATAATAAAACACGCAGTGCGCCACCCCAGAACATCAATAGGTTCGTATGGGAATGAAAACCGAGAAAAAGAACAGGAAAAAGAATGTGAATGTAAAGTCTGTCTAGCCATACTGAGAAAACAAAGGGGAATCGCACATAAATTCCACAATCGGATTGTCAGCAGAGGGAATCAATCGTTAGCATCTTGCGAAATACAAACAATAAGACCTGCCTTGACACCGATTATTTCCGCATTCCCCCCTCCTACGCGTGTGTAATTGATAAATTACCTAAATGAGTCGCAGAATGAGCAGTGGTGCAACAAAGGAAGGCACAGAGAGGCAGGGAGAGAGAGATTCCCGTCATGGGGGTTTCGACCTCGAGGCATCAACACCATCTCCAGCTAGCAGGGACCGAGCCCCCCTCACAAGTTCTTCCTTGACCATGAACAACACAGCTGCAGCAAGCACGCTCTGAACAATTTTAGTACTCATTCCTTTGTAAAAACCATAGAGGCCTTCATAGCGTATCATCTTCAAGATGGCATCTGATGTGCCTGTATTGAAGAAATGAACAAGTGCAGCATCAGTACACATGGCACGTCACGGGAGGGGAGAAAACAAGAGTGACGGGCATGACAAGATTGTATGATTACAATCCTTGAGATAAATCATAAAATGCATTACAATATCTGGATTACGCATATGTATTGGCTAGCAATCCCATTAAAGAATGGGGATAGTATGAGAAACATCAGCAAAACGCAGTAATGACCTTTATAATGATGCCTTTTGTCTACAGTAGAGGCCTGTTTAGCTTGAAGCCTCGCCTGCATAGACAAGGGAGATCTATGAGGAAATGAAACGGTCAGAAATTTCAGGCTTTTATTCCCTCATATTTTGAAGAAATTAACACAGGGTAATTGGAATTGATTTTGCAGTGTATAAACTTCATCAGCATGCTTATCGCTATAAAGAAAACAGAAAAAGAAGACTAGCTTTCCTAAGTTTCACTTCTCCCTTGATCTTCAAGTAGCCTTCCTTACATAATTATTAAATTTCTGTTTGCTAGTCATATTTTCCTGTACCCAAAATCAAAATTTTCCTTCAGTGTATAAAAGCCAGCCGGTCATTGTCAACATGGTTATTCCTTTTCAGCCTTGACTGACTCCACAAATCTTAAAGACAGCATAGAAACATCATTACTTAATTGTGGTTAAAAAGAAAAGCGGACACATAACTACTTATATTGCTTAGCCAATGAAAAAAGTAGCAAACTCAAATCATGTCTGGAAACATAAAATGTTTCATGAGCTAACAATAAATTGCTTGAAACTTCAGATGCACAGTTATTCAGTCTTTATACAAGCCAAGGTAACTAACCTTGACAACCAGAAGAGGATATGTCACAACAGTGGCACCAAGCTTAGCCAGGGCTCCCAGTAGGAAGATCTGGCAAGAGGAAATTTTTATTAATCAGGGCTGAGAGAGTGCTTGCAGAAATAAGGCAATACAAAGAAACACAACTCTTTCATGAGTCATTAAGTTGGCAAAAAGTGGAGATCAAAGTCACCTCCAGAGCAGTTGGCGCACTCTTGCCCTTCAACGCACGTCTCTTGTTTAACTTCTTTAACATAGTTTCATACAGCATGAACTGTATGGAAGGATTACTTACCTGTATATATCAGAGAGAAAAAATCAATATTACCACCTTTGCAAATAAAAAAGCCATCTCGTTCATACCATTATCAATGTAGGGAATACACCTTTCCAGAAACCCCAAAATCCAGCTTCACCGTACACTTCTTGAATCTGTTCAATGTTAATAGGCAGAAGAAGATGAGTAAACAGAAGAGAAATTATAACATAAATCTCAAATCATCAGATAAGGAAGTCAGATTCATATACAGACAGTAAAACGCCACCAATTCTATTTCTAGATAAATAAATTCCCAAATTCAACAGTAATTCTCTTGCTTATTAGGTCTCGCATGAAATATACGTCTCTAAAAACGATTACCAATGAAAACTTAATTTTGCTCTCTTCAGGTACCAAAACTATATTAACCATTTGCCTCATAGTAAACATACAATCTCTAAAAGCTCAGATGCTTCTCAGCTCACTCAGCATTCAATAATATTAGGGTTATTCACATCAATGGCACAGCATGCTCATGCAGAATACCACCATTAAATTAAGTACACGGATTAGAGGGGCAAGGAAGGTTACTCTGATTTTCAACCGGACCAATGGATGAATAAACTAGACTAAAAATGAAGCTCGTAATCACTTCATCACTCAGTCTGCCATAAGTGGCATTAAAGGTTGAGTTCAACTAGTTCTTCTAAATTATACATAAGATCATCTTTTGGCAAGATAGAGCCCAATGGAGGAGAGAGTCAAACATGAGAATGCCACTGTGCATTAGGTTGCTCCATACAAAGTCAAATTACTGAATATATGAACATATTATACGCATGCAAGGGCACAAGCACACACTACAAAGACCACATTCACACAGGAAAAGATATTTAGCTGCTTCTGGAGTAGACATTCCATTTCATCCAACTGAATCACTGTGTGCCAGGCATTGAAATAAGGAAATTCAACCCTTGGCGCGTGGTGATTGGCTTGATAGACAAGATCATGATGCTCCTACCAGCTAAATTTTGGCATTTAATACATGCTCTAAAGATAGAGAAAGCATATGAGGTGCTACCGTCCGCACTGAAAGAAGTTAATAAGGGAAGATGAGAGGGTACTAATTTTAAGTGAAATATTCCTCTAAGGCCAAAAAGGAGAAGAACCTACCACATGGCCAGTTCCGTAAGGAGGAGGCTCTACAGCAGCCAGAATTGCATCATCTGGAGCAGCCGTATCTAATTCAGACTTCTTTGAGATTTTTGAGTGAGTCTGCAGGTCCACAAAAAGTTGTTTGAGAAAGGGACTGCAAAGCAGCATTCGTCTGTACTCACATGCACAATACAAGCTACATTTACTTCTATTAGTTCAAAGTTACCTCAGACAATCCCTATCCCCTCCTTCAACCCCCTTACCACAAACAACAACAACACATACACACGCACAAAAGAAGAAAAAAAGCACTCTCTTGTTGAAATATTTAGCAGTGCAATGCAACGGTCCCCTGAATCATTACAGCAATGAGACAAACCAAATGGCTTCATAGCCAAACATATTACCCGTCAAATGGAAAAAGAATTTTCCAATTAAAAGGTATGTAAGACAAGATTTCACAGGAAATTAAGATGAAAAGGATGGTAGCTTGGATAGGCATTATAATATGAAAACTTGACCCAAACATTTTACTTTCGAGCACAAAGGAACCTTGAGCTAATCTGGACAAACCACTCACCTGCATTCGGGTTACAACTACCCATATTGGGTTTGTTAGCAGGACATTTATGCACCTGCAAAGAGGAGCCAACCAGTTAATTATGATAAAGAATATACAGTGAATTCAATGCATATATTAAAGAGAGCTAGCAAAAAGTAGACTAATATCAGCGAGAAGTAGACTATTATCAGTGAGAAGTGCCAGGTCTAAACCCGATTAGGGACCCCAGCGACAGAAGCTGACAAATGTTCAAATTTCTGTTTAAAGTCCCCACTATCACGGCCAAAAGAATGGGGAAAATAACAACTCTAATTCCTTAGCACATTATACTGCAATGAGAACTAAAATAGGAGCAGAAAAAACCTATCTTAGCAATTAAAGCAGCCAAAGTATCAAACAAGCACCCACTACCATACATGTGTATTCTCACAACTCAATCATGATTTTCAGCGGGGAAAAAATGGATTTGGTAAAATGACTATGTGGTAAATATATGGCGTTCACCCTGAATGTGCATTGTAGAGAACAAAAAAATTACCCAGATAAAGCAGCCACCATGAGTGATGAGAACATCCCAACTGTTCCATCACCCATCCCTTTCTTCCTCTGTTCAAGTGCAGCAATTTCTGCTTTCTTCCTGAATATTTGATAGAAATAATAGTAAACACCCTGTAGCATGAAAGTTGCAGGTACATAAGAGATCAAAAAACTTTACAAAAAAAAAGTGTTTCACATGAAATAGATTTTCAAAAGATGTCTAAGATTTTGCCCACATTAAATAGTTTCTGAGTACAGTTTTGGAGCTGTACTTTTTCTTTCCATTTTTTTCTTTTTTTACTTGCTGCATGCAAACACTTTGCAACACAGCTGGTATTTCCTCGATCACATCCTTTGAAGGAGTGGCCTAATACTCAAAAAATAGATGAAGTCTAGAAGCCCAGGTACTGCGTATATGCTACCATATTCTTTCATTGCTTTGTTTTTTTTTTTTTTCAAATAAAAGAAGAACCAGCTTGAGGCATCTTGCTAATCCAATCCAACAAGATACGCAGCATATATTAGAGATTTTTACATCTATCCTATTATATGGTAAAACAAAATATAACTTGGTGGATTTTCTTCATCTTGTTTAATTTATGCCTTTTCAATTTCCCACTTAAACAGGGTTGATCCTATCTCATACAGAGGAACTTGAAAGCTTGATGAATTGCAGGCCTACCCAATTTGGGAAGTACTAATCTAATGAACTTCAACCTGGCACAAACACAGGCTTATTGCTTAAACACGGAGGACTGCCATTGGTTATTAAGAACAATGACACTTACCGTAAGATCTCTATGAAGTCAGCAAAGAGACTACAGAAAATGAATGAAGCAATGGCAAAAACTTTACTTTCAAGGGACCACATATCAAGAGCATTGTCAATCAAAATCTCATATAGACGATGTTCTGATTCAGCAGGCCCAGCCCACTTTAGATACATGCCCAGCCAAATTCATGAGAATATAGCAGCAGTGAGAGCTGTGCGACCAAACATCCAGGCATAATGCCAAATATTCAGCATTTTTCATCACGAGACAACGAAAGCACATTTAATCTTACTCCACTTATACCACTCAAGTTAAGTCTAAGATCCCACATCCTCCCTTTTTCTTCTATGCACATGAAACAACAGGAAACCCCTCGAAATCATAACCACTCATTCTAATCCTCCCGTCAAAACAATTTCCCAAAACTCCAGGTCCCTCACAAGGACTTAAAGATACAAGGAGAACGGAAAGTTGAACAAAGGCGTGAGCAGCTCGTATTTGATACTGAGGAACAATAGCGCAATAGCTCACCTGAGATGCAGCCGTGCCTGCGAGCGACGGCATTAAGCCTCCGTACAGCCGCCCCCATCCCTCTTGCTTGGCCACCTAAAACAGCGAGCGAGCAAACAGGAATCATGCTCAAACGGCAGATGGACACGCAACCGAGACCAAAGCCTCCGCTCACAAATCGTTCCCAAACCGAACGGCGAAAGCCGTGTTGACTTCCAACTACCTCGGGCGCGCGTTGACCCAGATCAAACCCCCCAAACCAGCTCAAAACACAATTCCACGCCCCGCGCGTTCACAGTTCCCCCCGGGAAACGAAAGCGGGCGGAGCAAAGCGAAAGCAAGCGGCGCACCAACCTGATACATTTGCTCGAAGGTCCCGAGCTTCCTCCTCTCCTTCTTCAGATCGCGCTCCGTCTGCTGACGCGTGTTCACCTGGAGGACGATCCGAACGTTTTTTTTAGCACCGGATCAACACGCGCCGCGCGAGAGAACTGGAAGCGCGCGAGACTCGAGAAACGAAAAAAGAAAAAGCATTCGAAACGAATCGATGGGGGATCACGAGCGGTTTACCGTCTGGAGAGGGTAGGTGATGAGCTGAGCGATGATGCCGCCGCCGGCTCCCGCGAGGCCGTTGATCAGAGCGTCCGACATGGCTTTCCTCCCTCTCTCTCCTTTTTCTCTTTTTCCCGGGAAAATGATCGCGGGGCCTCCTCTTCCGGACGGGTTTTCTCGGGAAAATGAAGTCGAGCTTTTCCCTCTGGAGAGAGAAAGGGAGAGGGACTATCCGGGCGTTTGGGATGTAGCGGAGTAAATGACACATGTTGTTCGCGTGATGGCGACTGGTATCAGAAGCGCCACGCCCACCATCCCCCCTTGTCATTTTTTGGGGCTTCGGTGATTGTTCCGTTCAAGGAAGCGGATGGAGTTGCGGGAATGACGAATTCGCCCCCGCATGACGACGCCTTTCTGTTGGGAATATTCCCCCTTCCGCCCCCATCAAATAGGGTATTTTGAGAATTTTCGACGGTTGACGGGGATGGGATCGATCAGAGTTGGTGTCGCGACCTAATTTTTCGGGTTTGGATTACCTAAAACTAGGTTAATGGATTCACAAGTCTTTTGCATTTCGAGAATGCAGGAAGCCCATACCAAGTCCCTTCGCAACTTAGGTTTAAATTCTTACTTGTCGAAATGATTTTCAATCGCAGCCACTAATTTATTTTTGGTGGGTCGATTAAACCCAAGAAAGTAACGGAAGATTTACTTTACTCCTACGAACTGCAGATTTATGAGTTCGGGGGCTTGGTTTACACTAGACTATACTAGTGCCCTTTCGGTACATTTTTATTTCATTTTCAAAAAATGTTTGGCAATTGAATTGATTTTAATTTAACTTTTAACACGCATGTGAGGTGATCATACATGCGCGCATACCACCAATTTAACACTCAAGAAAAGCAAATTAAATAATTCAAAACATACCTGGAAACAACGAAAAAGCATCTCGCATTGTTAAATCGGAATTCACATCAAAAATTTAGATATGATTTCTAATTAACAAGCAATTTCAATTTTTGTTTTCATTTTATTTAATGAAAATCATGCGATGCATGCTAATAATCTAATATGACATGGCAGCATGATCTAAACTATATGACATGAAGAAATGCAATAATTAAATGCAATCTAAATGACCTAATTTTAATGACATGCAATGTGAAGCTTTTAATTTATGAAATGATATGGCATGGCAACATGTCCTAAACCATATGAATAAAATTTTATATGATCTTTTAATGAACATGCAATTGTTATATGCAATTTAAATTAACCAAAATGACTTAATTCTAATAACGTGCAATGCAATGCAATGACGTATAAAATTATTTCAACTAAAATGATATGCAACATTGCAATTTAATATGCGAGTTATATGTCAAATGACATTTATTAAATGGCCAAATCTAATGACGGCAATTTCCAATTAAAATTGAACCTAACAATAGTCACTAAAATGACGTGCATTTCATGGACTTAATCTTATATGACATGCAAAGAACAAAAAATTGACATTCAGAGAAACCATGTCGAGTTCACTGCAACAATGGCTTCTCATCCAATTCAAAGGAAGACCCTATTCGCAAAAGGCGCTGATTCGACATATAATATAAACTCAAAAACTTTGCAAGAAGCGATGTAGGAAAGCAATAAGCGCTAAACAAATTGTCTTGACAAACACAACCACTTCAGCTATAAGCAAAGCGAGCAAAGCGAATAGAGCAGTGAACAAGCGCAACAACTTGGAAAAGGAGAGAACTTTTCATGTATAAACCCTAGAATTTCAAATTTAAAATTCTCTCTCAATTCTCAACGAAATTATACAAATTATATATGGTTGGAAAGATCTCGACATGTAGAACAAAAGCCCTATGGTTTCAGATCAATCAAGCAAAAAATCCACATGAAAGATAATGCCCATATTTGGCTCAAAAAAGGAAAATTTCAAATTTGTCCATAAAAATATAAATTTTGGGTTCTACAATCATATATGACAAGCTCTGATACCACATGTAGAAAATTATTCACATATACAACTAATCAATCAAGAAAAACGGATCCATATATGATTGTAAAACACCAAGATCAATAAATACAGCGGAATTAAGCGTACCTGTTTGAGCCATTGCTTTACTTTAAGAAAAATAGATCACTCTGATAATTAGGGATCTATCGGAATACTAGATCTTCCTCTCTATGACCTATTTCGATATAGCACTTTCAATGGGATTAAAGCGGCGATAGGTATAACCTACCCTTTTATAGGCTAGAGAGGGACCTAAGAAACCCTAATCAATAGCGTGTCAACTGGGCGCCTTCCCATTACGAGCGATCAAACACAATTGCCTACACTTTTGTCGCTCAACTAGGCCCGTTAACAATAGATGCCAATACCCAATTCAATCGATCACTTTAGGGTTCAACAAAGTATTGGAATATCCATTAACCCGATTATTTAAAATAGAAAATCAATTAATTAATGTAAGCCCATATTATAGGAAATTTCCAACATTCTCCCACTTGGGCTACATTAATTAACTTATTTTATTTTGAAAAAGATTTTATATTGAAAACGACACTATCGGGTTAATAACTAAAATTTTGTTTTATGTGGCCACAACTTTTAAAAATAATATTCCAATAATGGCATCTTAATACCAATCCAATCCTATATAACCTCAATATAGGACTACAGAGATCAATGTGTTAAGAAAATACCACAACACAAGACCTTCCATAATCACATATAATAAGTATTATATTTTCATGGATCATGAGCCTAGTAGTGTAGTAAGAAACAGTGCCAACATGTGATCAAGATATACACTATTTCTTATCGGTCCTCAATGCAATTTCTCAACGACATGAAACTGCATCAGCGCAATTTCTAAACAACATGAAATTGCCTCAGTGCGATTTCTAAACAACATGAAATTGCACAATTATGTCACAATCCAACATGAGATCTCATAATCGGTGACATCCAGTCATCTTTAAACTAAAATTTGTTTAAAGATACTGTTTTATACTTTCATTTCTCATTCAACGGGAGAAAAATAACAATAGAATCAATAACAACAATCATTGAAAATAAATGCTTTAATAGACATCATAAAAGTATTATCACCCGCATATAACTATAATATCCAGAAATACAAATTGTTAACTCCCACTAACAAAAGAAATCAAAAGATTCTAAAATACCCATATTCTTGATGTGTTATTTAAACAAAATGGGTCGTAAGCTTTTTGTTAGAGGATCAGCCAATATGGACTTAGTTCTAATATGGGCTTAGCTATTTTTTTTATTAATTTGTATGTTTTGAATTTGTGGGCCAATTTTATTCGCGGCCCGCCCGTTTTAAGTGGCTTGCGTGCGGGCCGGGCGCAGGTAAGGGCCCGCGGGTTGGGTCCGTATTATTAAAATAATATTAATATAATAATATTAAAATATAAAAATATAAAAAAATATATATATTTAAAAAAAAAAAAAAAAAAAAAAATTGTGGCAAAAATTGTTATTTGAAAGAATGCAATATGATCTTTGGAAACACATGTTGTGAAGTGTTTCATATTGTTTAATAAATTTTGGGCATAAGTTTTGGAGTTCCCTATTGATAAAAGATTAATATATACAATTACTCGCCCAAAGGGAGTTATTATGTATATTAATTTGGAAAAATAGCATGAAGTTTATTCCCATATTTAAAAGATGGGGATGTATAATTGAAAAATATTTATCTGCCCAAAGGGGATAAATGTTTTGAAAATTATATGTAATTCCCCTCTACGTTGATATTATGGAGATGTATGATTTAAAGGATTTGTCTGCCCAAAGGGGATGGATCCTTGACAATTATATGTAATTCTCCTTGTTACTTTATAAATTTCATGCTGAGAAAAATAATGGTGCATTATACACTCTGCCCAAAGGGAGTTTATAATGTACTAATTATTTTTGTTGAGTTGCTTATTGCCCATTATTGATCTTATTGCACTACGTTTGTTAAACGATTACCTTTGCTTTGTAAATAACAACAATGCCACGGTGGAAATGTTAACCTGGATCAAACTTTAAGAGATGGAAGCAAGATATAGAGTTCGCTTTTGGGCATCGTTGATATGGACTTGGCTCTACGTGAGGATGAACCTGCGGGCCCAATGTTCAAAGTCGCAGATCAAAAGGCCCATTATGCTAGATGGGAAAAATCTAATCGACTGAGCCTCATTGCTATGAAGAGGTCTATTGCTGAGCATCTCATTAGTGGTTTGCCGGAAGATACGACTGCTAGACAGTTCCTTGAAGCAGTGGGAGAAAGATATAGAGTCTCAGATAAGGCTGAAGCTGGGAACTTGCTGAGTGAGTTAACGAACATGAGGTATGATGCTGCTATGGGTGTTAGAGAATTTATACTGAAGATGGTCCACATTCAATCTAAACTTAAGGCCCATGAGATTGTTCTTTCTGAAAATTATATTGTGCATCAAGCCTTGAATGTTTTGCCAGCTGAATTTAGTCGATTAAGATCGCTTATAATGCTCGAATGAGACATGGAGTGTTAATGCCTTGATTACTAAGTGCGTGACTGAGGAAGGGAAATTAAAGAAGGAAAAGTATGAGTCTGCCCACTTAACTACCAATGCCAAGTTGAGTTCGTCTAGAGGCAAATGGAAGCCTAAGGGTCAAATGCTCATGGCCCAAAGAAATGGCAAGACTTTAGGAAAAATGAGAACTATGGGAGGAATGGAGATAAGGATTTTAAATGTTTTCACCGCAAGAAGCAGGGTCACAAGAGAGCCAATTGCTACAAATTTCAAGCTTGGCTAAAAACAAGAAAAGAAAGTCACCAAGGTGAGTTGTTGGTTTGTTTTGAATCAAATTTGGTTGATGTTCCTATGGATTCTTGGTGGCTTGATTCTGGTGCTACTGTTCATGTGACTACCACGTTACAGGGTCTCACAAATCTAAGGAGTCCAAGTCCGAGGGAGTCAAAGCTTAAAGTTGGAAACAATACTTTTGGAGTTGATGTGGAGCGCATAGGGACAGTTGTTTTGAATTTAGATTACGGTTTTCAGCTTGTCTTGAACAATGTCTTTTATGTTCCTAATTTTAGGAGAAACTTAGTATCTCTTTCTTCGCTTGACAAAGCTGGATATTGTCTTCATTTTGCGAATAAAAGAGTGGATTTGAGTTATGATTCTAGAATTATTGGGAATTGTGTTTTGTCTGATGGATTATATCGATTATCCTTATCTCCCGATAGACCATATTGCTCTTTCAATGTCGAGAATGTTGTTGCTAAGAGATCTTTAATCAAAGATAGATCTTCAATGCTATGGCATAAGCGATTAGGGCATATCTCCAAAGAACGGGTAAAGCGACTTGTTGTGGCTGATATTCTCCCTCCTCTTGACTCAGATGATATTGAGACTTGTATTGATTGTGTGAGGGGAAAATTAACTAAAACAAAGAAGAAAGGCGCTACTCGAAGTCAAAGTCTATTGGAGATAATTCATACTGATATTAGTGGGCCATACTCAACCACCTTGTGTGGAAATAAATACTTCATCACGTTCATTGATGATTTCTCCCGTTATTGTTATCTTTATTTAATTAAGGAGAAGACTGATGCACTTGAAATGTTCAAAGTGTTTCGTACTGAAGTTGAGAAACAATTGGGAAAAATTATCAAGATTGTTAGGTCTGATCGCGGTGGTGAGTATTATGGGCGATATACTGAGGCTGGACAACAAAAGGGACCGTTTGCAAAATATTTGCAGGACTGTGGTATTGTTGCTCAATATACAATGCCTGGGAGTCCTAAGCAAAATGGTGTAGCTGAACGACGAAATCGTACACTCATGGAGATGAAACGAAGTATGATGGGTAGTTCTAATTTGCCTGAATACTTATGGGGTGATGCGATTAAAACGGCAACTTATATATTGAATCGTGTACCTAGTAAGTCGGTGCCGAAAACACCTTTTGAATTATGGACTGGGAGGAAACCTAGCTTGAATCATTTTCGAGTTTGGGGTTGTCCTGCGAGAGGTGAAAATTTATGATCCTTCTCGAAGAAGACGGAATCCGGGACTACTAAATGTTACTTTATTGGATATCCTGATCATTCTAAAGGATATCGATTCTATTGTCCTACTCGAGGCACTAGAATCGTTGAATCTCAAACTGCTAAATTCATGGAATTAGATGTTGCTGAAAAGAGTTCCTCTCAATCTTTTGAAAGGGAAGAACCAAATAAAATGGTCTCTATTCCATTGCCCATCTTACATGATGATTCTATGCGAGATCCTAACAGTGTGGAAATTCAGCAAGAAGTAAATACTGAAAATATGGCGATAGATCATCCCGTTACAAATGAAATTCCCCAGATGAATGATGCGGCTCCAGAAATGTCTGTGCGAAGATCAGAGCGTCAAAGAAGCTCTTAATAGTGATCAGGCAGATAAATGGTTAGGAGCGATGAATGACGAGATGATGTCCATGTCAACTAATCAAGTGTGGAAACTAGTTGATTTACCTGATGGGCATAAACCAATCGGCTGCAAATGGGTATTTAAAACTAAGAAAGACAATAAAGGCAACATAGAGAGATTCAAGGCAAGGTTAGTCGCAAAAGGGTACACACAAAGAGAAGGTATTGATTATAATGAAGTCTTTTCCCAAAGTATCTACTAAAGACTCTTTTCGGATAATCATGGCTTTGGTGGCTCATTTTGATTTAGAGCTTCACCAAATGGATGTCAAGACAGCTTTTCTAAATGGAGATCCTGGATGAAGAAGTATACATGCAGCAACCTTTGAAGGGTTTAAAGAAGCCGAAAAGGAGCATATGGTGTGCAAACTTCAAAGGTCCATATATGGTCTCAAACAAGCATCACGTCGGTGGTACTTAAAATTTCACAAAGTTGTGAGATCATTTGGCTTTGAAGAAAATAAGTTTGATCAATGCATCTACATGAAAGTAAGTGGGAGTAAATATATTTTCTTAGTACTTTATGTAGATGACATTTTACTTGCTAGTAATGATGTTGATTTTTTGAATGACACCAAAATTTTTTTATCAACAAAGTTTGATATGAAAGATATTGGGGAAGCCTCTTTTGTTCTAGGCATTGAGATTCATCGTGACAGATCTAAGAAAGTTCTGGGGTTATCTCAGAAAAGTTATATAGATCGTGTTTTGAAAAGATTCAATATGCAGACCTGTAAGTCAGGTGAAGCTCCTGTTGTGAAAGGAGATAAATTGAGCATAGATCAATGCCCCAAGAATGATGTTGAAAAGGAAGTCATGAAAAATGTTCCATATGCTAGTGCGGTTGGCGAGTCTTATGTATGCACAAGTATGTACGGACTGATATTGCTTTTGCTGTGAATACTCTTGGAAGATATCGTCGAATCCAGGTCAAGAACATTGGGTTGTAGCTAAGAAGGTGATGAGATATCTACAACGAACAAAGGATTTCATGCTCGTTTATAGCGAGTTGAGGACCCAAAAGTGATTGGATATTCGATGCCTGATTTTGCTAGTTGTTCAAATGATAGAAAATCAACTTCCGGATATATTTTTATGATGTTTGGAGGTGCTATTTCTTGGAAGAGCACAAAGCAAACCTTGATTACGAACTCTACAATGTATGCTGAGTTTGTAGCGTGCTATGGCGCGTCGTTCAAGCAATTTGGCTCGAAATTTGATCTCGTAATTGCGTGTTGTGGACTCTATTACTAGACCTATGGTGATCTACCGTGACAACACCTGCAGCTGTGTTTTATTCCAAGCATGACAAGATTAGTAATGCGTCCAAACACATGGAGATCAAATATTATACTGTTAAGGACTTGGTCAAAAATGGAGACGTTGTAATTGAAAATATCAGAACTGAGTCCATGTTGGCTGATCCTCTAACAAAAGGCTTACGACCCATTTTGTTTAAAGAACATGTAAAGAATATGGGTGTTTTAGAATCTTTTGATTTCTTTTGTTAGTGTGAGTTATATAGTTTGTATTTCGGATATTATAATTATATGCGGTCGATAATGCTTTTATGATGTCTATTAAAGCATTTATTTTCATGATTCTGTTATTGATTCTATTATTATTTTTCTCCCGTTGTCGAGAAATGGAAGTATAAAACAGTATCTTTAAACAAATTTTAGTTTAAAGATGACTGGATGTCACCGATTATGAGATCTCATGTTGGATTGTGACATAATTGTGCAATTTCATGTTGTTTAGAAATCGCACCGAGGCAATTTCATGTTGTTTAGAAATTGCGCTAATGCGATTTCATGTCGTTGAGAAATTGCATTGAGGACCGATAAGAAATAGTGTATATCTTGATCACATGTTGGCACTATTTCTTACTACACTACTAGGCCCATGATCCATGAAAATATAATACTTATTATATGTGATTATGGAAGGTCTTGTGTTGTTGTATTTTCTTAACACATTGATCTCCATAGTCCTATATTGAGGTTATATAGGATTGGATTGGTATTGAGATGCCATTATTGGAATATTATTTTTTAAAAGTTGTGGCCACATAAAACAAAATTTTAGTTATTAACCCGATAGTGTCGTTTTCAATATAAAATCTTTTTCAAAATAAAATAAATTAATTAATGTAGCCCAAGTGGGAGAATGTTGGAAATTTCCTATAATATGGGCTTACATTAATTAATTGATTTTCTATTTTAAATAATCGGGTTAATGGATATTCCAATACTTGTTGAACCCTAAAGTGATCGATTGAATTGGGTATTGGCATCTATTGTTAACGGGCCTAGTTGAGCGAACAAAGTGTAGGCAATTGTGTTTGGTGAAGCCCGTAATGGGAAGGGCTGGTTGACACGATATTGATTAGGGTTTGCTAGGTCCCCCTCTAGTCTATAAAATGGTAGGTTATACTTGCTTTAATCCTATTGAAAGCTGCTATATCGAAATAGGTCATAGAGAGGAAGATCTGGTATTCCGATAGATCCCTGATTATCAGAGTGATCTATTTTTCTGCAAGTGAAGCAATGGCTCAAACAGGTACGCTTTAATTCCGCTGTATTTGTTGATCGGTGTTTTACAATCATATATGGATCCGTTATTTCCTTGATTGATTAATTGTATATGTGAATAAATTTTCTACATGTGGTATCAGAGCCGACTCCTGACGGCGTGTGGGGCCACAGCGAGGACGCTGTGCTCCCAAGGGGGGGAGAGTGTGACGACCCGAGCGGCGGTTCGCGGGGATGAGGGATGGCGGTGCGTCCGCGCCTCAGTCCTCGGACGTGCGCAAGGGAAGGGGAAGGGATTCCTCTCCCTCTTGTCCCACATCGCTTAGGGAGGGGTCATGGGCCTGGGATGTTACAGCGGAATTAAAGCGTACCTGTTTGAGCCATTGCTTTACTTGCAGAAAAATAGATCACTCTGATAATCGGGATCTATCGGAATGCCGATCTTCCTCTCTATGACCTATTTCGATATAGCCTTTCAATGGGATTAAAGCAACCGATAGGTATAACCTACCCTTTTATTGGCTAGAGAGGGACCTAGCAAACCCTAATCAATAACGTGTCAATCGGGCCCTTCCCATTACGGGCCGCTTAAACACAATTGCCTACACTTTGCCGCTCAACTAGGCCCGTTATCAATAGATGCCAATACCCAATTCAATCGATCGGTTTGTAGGGTTCAACAAATATTGGAATATCCATTAACCCGATTATTTAAAATAGAAAATCAATTAATTAATGTAAGCCCATATATAGGAAATTTCCAACATTCTCCCACTTGGGCTACATTAATTAACTTATTTTATTTTGAAAAAGATTTTATATTGAAAACGACACTATCGGGTTAATAACTAAAATTTTGTTTTATGTGGCCACAACTTTTTAAAAATAATATTCCAATAATGGCATCTCAATACCAATCCAATCCTATATAACCTCAATATAGGACTATGGAGATCAATGTGTTAAGAAAATACCACAACACAAGACCTTCCATAATCACATATAATAAGTATTATATTTTCATGGATCATGGGCCTAGTAGTGTAGTAAGAAATAGTGCCAACATGTGATCAAGATATACACTATTTCTTATCGGTCCTCAATGCAATTTCTCAACGACATGAAACTGCATTAACGCAATTTCTAAACAACATGAAATTGCCATGGTGCGATTTCTAAACAACATGAAATTGCACAATTATGTCACAATCCAACATGAGATCTCATAATCGGTGACATCCGGTCATCTTTAAACAAAATTTGTTTAAAGATACTGTTTTATACTTCCATTTCTAGTCAACGGGAGAAAGGATAACAATATAATCAATAACAACAGATTATTAAAATAAATGCTTTAATAAACATCATAAAAGCATTATCAATCTGTATATAACTATAATATCCAGAAATATAATTTGTATAACTCCCACTAACAAAAGAAATCAAAAGAATCTAAAACACCCATATTCTTTACAACTTCTTTAAATAAAATGGGTCATAAGTCTTTTGTTAGAGGATCAGCCAATATGGACTTAGTTCTAATATTCTCAATTACAATGTCTCCCTTTTTGACCAAGTCCTTAATAGTATAATGTTTGATCCAATTAACATTTCAACCGTGGCATTGTTGTTATTTATAGTAAAAGTAACTGTTTGTCACACATAATGCAATAAGATCAATTATGGGCAATAAGTATTTCAACAAAAAATAATTAGTACATTATAAACTCCCCTTTGGGCAGAGTGTATAATGCACCATTATTTTTCACAGCATGAAGTTTATAAAGCAACAATAAGGATAATTACATATAATTGTCAATGATCCATCCCCTTTGGGTAGACAAATCATTTAAATTATACATCTCCATGATATCAATATATAGAGATGATAAAAGAGAATTATATATAATCTTCAAGGATCAATCCCCTTTGGGCAGATAAATCCTTTAAATTATACATGTCCATTATCTCAACATAAAAGGGGAATTACACATAACTCAAAAAAAATTTAGCCCATTTAGGCAGATAAACCTTTTGAGTCACACATCCCCATCATTCATCTCTAATATATCAATATAGAGGGGAATTACATATAACTTTCAAAAATTTATCTCCTTTGGGCAGATAAATCTTTTTTGAGTCATACATCCCCATCTTTTAATTTTGGAATTTATCTTCATGCAATTTTCAAATTAATATACACAATAACCCCTTTGGGCAGGTAATTGTATATACTAATTTTTATCAATAAGAAACTCCAAAAATATATGCCCAAAATTCATCTAACAATATGAAGCACTTTACGACATGTGCTTCCCAAGATCATATTGCATTTATCAAGCAACAATTTTTGCCACAATTTTTTTTTAAATTATTATTTTAATATTTCGGACTCATGGCAAAACAAGAATGGATACGAATGGTTACTAGAATTAAAGGGAGCCAAAAATTTCGTAGCTATCATTAATCATTACATCAAAAAATCATGAGGATAATCTTTATCTCACACTTCCTCACTGTCAACCCTTGGTTGGCATATTCAAATTTGGCATATTTTAAATTTGGGAAATTTCATAGTCATGCAATAACTCAATCTCCACCTATTTGACACAATCATATTATCTGAATTTAGAAGTATCCTTCATGCATGTTAGCATGAAACCCACAAGAGATCAAGTAAAATCTCTATAAAAAGAACTTCTAAACCTCAATCATGTTAAGCCAGTCCACTCTGATAATTCGTGGTAAAACCACACAAGAAGACATGAAATCACTTCCACAAATTTTGGGCCCGAGATCCTAACTACCCATAGGCTAAGCTCTCCAACGATGGCCGACGAGAAGCAAGAACAGTGCCATATTTCTCAAATTAGTTACATATAAATAATCAGAACAAAGGCACGTCACTCAGCACTAAGGACAAAAGAAAGACATCAACAACCAACCAACGATACAAAAATCACTCCCATAGCTAATGATCCCGTACAACACGTACGCAATGCAAATTCAAGATCATTCTCTAACTTTCACATACCCCAGCTGTACCTCACCGAGTTCAATTCTTGATATGGGGTATAGCTAACTTGATCTATCTTCTGTGAAAACCTTGTCAAAAATTGCATTTATTATTATCATATTTTTAAACTACCAGGACGAGGGCAATAAATTCCCTATATTGTTCAAGTTGTGTTGCATAGACATCAGAGAAAACTCTTTAACAACCAAAGTTTTATTCTTTCCTTTTGCTAATTGCTTCCCCTAGAAAGTGGATTAAAAAAAAAAAAAAAAAAAAAACTTATGTAATAGACGAAAAACAGCTCAACTAAGAAGCATGTTTTCATGAAGCAAACACTCACGCTAGACTCCCGATACTACAATTCGATAGCCTTTCATCTTACGGTATATTGTAGCATGATCTTCTATCGTGAACAAAAAACTACATAACCAAACACAATGAGAGGGCACATTAGATTGTCGCTTGCAAATATACGACACACAACATTTTGAATAGACTATGTCATCGGGTCCCTCTATTAATTACATACCACAATGGACCTAAAAAGCAACCTTGATTGAAATTCTTGAAAGTTGCAAAACACAATCTATTCCAAACTTCTATAATGAAAACGACTTGAAAGTGATCATGCAACAATTGCAAAAACCTATGAAGTGTTGTACGTCACATCGGAGTAGAGCACTTTGAGTTCTCAATAGGAGAAGAAATTGCCACACGACATTCAATCGTGGGGCCTCGACGGCTATAACAAGGACTCCATTCCCCACAAAAACTCAGCACGCAACACTGAACACTGAAGACTGACCAGCGCAACAAATCTCCAACTTAAACTCCTCGCATACAGATCAAGCCATGCTCATATTATATCCAGACTGAGACAAAGATAAGTTCCTATAGAGTCCCCAAAACACTAGTCAACATTGCTAGTGATGTAGCGGCGTTAACACATGCATCGCCATCACTTTCTACGTTCCCCAAAACCCAGCAGAAACGAGATATAACGCAAGCTGGACGGCGAAAATTCCCAAGACATGCACGAATAAAAAAAAAACAGTCGTTCATGTTCAGTGTAATTACTTGACAGATGGAACTCCCACATCACATGGCAATTTGATAGCTTAATCAATAAGTGGTCTCATATCCTACTTTGAAAGCCACACTTATCTGAAATTTAATGACTCATTCGATCACTTGATCAATCAAGATTTCGCATCGTATTATTACGCCAATAAATTACTTGGCCAACAAAAAATTACCAATCACTACTCATGCAAAACAGGGGAAAGACCTCAAGCAAACGATGTAATCTACCACTACGAAGATGATGAGGAAATCGGTTCATCGTTTACACTTCGCTATTGACTTCTCGAACAAGAGACTGTCTATGCATAGTACTTCCTTTGGTAAAAAACAGGTTTGCAGAGAAACCTTAATCTTGGGGTAATTGCAGCAAGCCAGCGAAACCTAAACAACATCAATTTTTCTTTCCAAACCTAGATAGATATTAAATAGCTTAGAGGTCGAAATTTCTTGCGAAGGACAGATATGGTTTCAAACTTTGAACTTTGGGTCTTCATTGGAAAACTATTCTATTTTCCAAGAACAATTATCTAATCACATATTACTTATTTCCCCACAAATAAGATTCTTTACCTCTTAAAGAAAGATTTGTACGATCATTAAGCCGAAACTATCCTTCAGCTAGTGAAAGAAAAGCACAGTAACAAGAATTTGTCCATTTGACCTAGGCAAAAGGAAAATCCATGATAACTAATGGAAAGCACACCCCGTAAAGTAGCCCACTCTCATTGGATAACTCTACCAATGCTCATAGAACCCCAACAACAACAGTAGTCATAAAGACTAATCTCAATTAAAGTACATTAAAAGGTCTTTGAAGCCTTCAGGGTGCAAGCAAACCAAAGAAGTCCTAGATAGAGATATTATTGATTAGAAAAATCTCTTATTTAAGGAGTTTCAACATCGGACCAGAGCTTCCTAGCTCTGTCACCAACCGCCTTTGCTCCACACAAACTATTGATAGCAGTCAAGATCTAACAATATTAACTCATCAATCCCATAAGCGGTACCCATGATTACCATCAATGGAATTCGTCTAAATTTCATTGAACAAAGGCGATCTTGAATCCGACACAAACAAGGATATGGAAGCACCCATCAATCAGTACACTAGCTGCTAGATTCCAACATACGTGAATCATTAAACAAGAACCTACACGAGAAGCCGAAAGATGTTCAATCCGCTTAGCCCTCGAACCCAAATTGTTTACGTGCCCTCTAGTCAAAGCAAAAGCTATTGCACATTGAGGCTCAATCCCATGAATCTAGCCCAAATCACACCAACACCATCTATGTTTTGCAGATCTAGTCCAAAGCATAAGCAAAATAGAGGGCCATGATTTGCCCCCTTTTCCCCAACACGAAGTTGGCCAAAACATCGAAAGCACAACCATAACGATCCCCGCACCGGAAAATAACCATGACCCAACAACGGTCGCGGAAGATAAAAGTCCGGGGTGACGCGCTTTACCTATGACCCACCAAATTTCTCGACGATGCGGACACGAAATCAATCGGTATCCACATTCACACAGATTACACAAAAGACCACACCTTACCCAGCTTCGAATCAAGCTCGCAACGAACTGAACTAAAATCCCATTAATACAATACCAATTTCTAGAACATCAATATAATAGCAATAGCACAAGCAAATAACACGAAAAATCGCTTGATAATTTCAAGCCAAAAAGTTTGTGAAACGGAGACTTGCATATAACATCAATATAATTGACTAGAATGAATTAAACAAAGAAAAAAAAAAACCGAGTAAATCTACCACATACAAGCTTCAAAATTTCGGATCCAAGCCTCCCATGGCTGAAAATTTGGTTTTCTTAAATTTAAATCCTAAAAACTTACCTTGATGCAACAAAAGGATGCTAAAACATATATATAACAATACCCATGCACCGATTTACAACAAACATCAATCAATTGCAAGTAATTTGCAAATTCTAGAACTTTTTCATGTATAAACCCTAGAATTTCAAATCTAAAATTCTCTCTCAATTCTTAACGAAATTATACAAATTATATATGGTTGGAAAGATCTCAACATGTAGAACAAAAGCCCTATGGTTTTGGGATCAATCAAGCAAAAAAAAAAAAAACTACATGAAAAAATAATGCCCATATTCGGCTCAAAGAGGAGGTTTCGATTTTGTCCATAAAAAAAATTTTGGGTTCTACAATCATATATGACAAGCTCTGATACCACTTGTAACATCCCGGGCCCCACTGTATAATATTGTCCGCTTTGGGTCACCCGCCCTGGCGCGGACGAACCGCCATCCCAGCCACGGTCTCTTCCCTCTGATAACAGGGATCTATCAGAATGTCAGATCTTCCTCTGTATGACCTATTTCGATATAGCAGCTTTCAATGGGGTTAAAGCAACTGATAGGTGTAACCTACCCTTTTATAGGCTAGAGAGGGGACCGCAAAGCAAACCCTAATCAACAGCGTGTCAAGTCAACTCGGGCCCTTCCCATTACGGGCTTCAGTCAAACACAATTGCCTACACTTTGCTGCTCAACCAGGCCCGTTATCAATAAATGCCAATACCCAATTCAATCAGATCACTGATTCAACAAATATTGGAATATCCATTAACCCGATTATTTAAAATAGAAAATCAATTAATTAATGTAAGCCAATATTATAGGAAATTTCCAACATTCTCCCACTTGGGCTACATTAATTAACTTATTTTATTTTGAAAAGATTTTATATTAAAAACGACACTATCGGGTTAATAACTCGAAAACTTTGTTTTATGTGGCCACAACTTTTAAAAAATAATATTCCAATAATGGCATCTCAATACCAATCCAATCCTATATAATCTTAGTATAGGACTATGGAGATCAATGTGTTAAGAAAATGCCACAACACAAGACCTTCCATAATCACATATAATAAGCATTATATTTTCATGGATCATGGGCCTAGTAGTATAGTAAGAAATAGTGCCAATATGTGATCAAAATATACACTATTTTTTATCGGTCCTCAATGCAATTTCTCAACAACATGAAACTGCATTAACGCAATTTCTAAACAATATGAAATTGCCTTAGTGCGATTTCTAAACAACATGAAATTGCACAATTATGTCACAATCCAATATGAGATCTCATAATCGGTGACATCCAGGTCATCTTTAAACAAAATTTGTTTAAAGATATGTTTTTATACTTCCATTTCTCGGTCAACGGGAGAAAGGATAACAATATAATCAATAACAACGATTATTAAAATAAATGCTTTAATAAACATCATAAGAGCATTATCAATCTGTATATAACTATAATATCCAGAAATACGATTTGTATAACTCCCACTAACAAAAGAAATTAAAAGAATCTAAAACACCCATATTCTTTACAAGTTTTTTAAATAAAATGGGTCGTAAGCCTTTTATTAGAGGATCGACCAATATTGACTTAGTTTTAATATTCTCAATTACAATGTCTCCCTTTTTGACCAAGTTCTTAACAATATAATATTTGATCAAATTAACATTTCAACCGTGGCATTGTTGTTATTTACAGCAAAAATAACTATTTGTCACACATGATGCAATAAGATCAATTATGGGCAATAAGTATTTCAACAAAAATAATTAGTACATTATAAACTCCCTTTGGGCGAGTGTATAATGCACCATTATTTTTCACAGCATGAAGTTTATAAAATAACAATAATGAGAATTACATATAATTGTCAATGATACATCCTCTTTGGGCAGACAAATCATTTAAATTATACATCTCCATGATATCAATATATAGAGACGATAAATGAGAATTACATATAATCTTCAAGAATCAATCCCCTTTGGGCAGATAAATCCTTTAAATTATATATATCTCCATTATCTCAACATATAGGGGAATTACACATAACTCTCAAAAACTTATCCCAAAAACTTATCCCATTTAGGCAGATAAACCTTTTGAGTCACACATCCCCATCATTCATCTCTAATATATCAATATAGAGGAGAATTACATATAACTTTCAAAAATTTATCCCCTTTGGGCAGATAAATCTTTTTGAGTCATACATCCCCATCTTTTAATTTTGGAATTTATCTTCATGCAATTTTCAAATTAATATACACAATAACCCCCATTGGGCAGGTAATTATATATACTAATTTTTATCAATAGGAAACTCCAAAAAATATATGCCCAAAATTCATCTAACAATATGAAGCACTTTACGACATGTACTTCCCAAGATCATATTGCATTTATCAAGCAACAATTTTTGCCACAATTTTTTTAATTATTATTTTAATATTTCGGACTCATGGCAAAACAAGAATGGATACGAATGGTTACTAGAATTAAAGGGAGCCAAAAATTTCGTAGCTATCAGTAACCATTAGGTCATGAGGACAATCTTTATCTCACACTTCCTCACTGTCAACCCTTGGTTGGCATATTTAAATTTAGCATCTTTTAAATTTGGGAAATTTCATAGTCATGCAATAACTCAATCTCCACCTATTTGACACAATCATATCATCTGAATTTAGAAGTATCCTTCATGCATGTTAGCATGAAACCCACAAGAGATCAATCAAAATCTCTATAAAAAGAACTTCTAAACCTCAATCATGTTAAGCTAGTCCACTCTGATAATTCGTGGTAAAACCACACAAGAAGACATGAAAGGTCCGTTTGGTTCGCGTAATTTTCAATAATATTGATTAATTCGTATTTTGATGCTATAGTCTTCCGTCGTCACCGGTCCAAAGATTACAATAAAAATAAAAATAAAAACTACAAATGAATAGATTTAAAACATAATTCCCATCTACGATTTTCCCCTTTTGAACCTGGGGTTTCCACAAAGCACTACACAAGTAGACTATGGATTTTTCTTCCACTGCTGAAACCTTCAGCTTTTACATCTCTCTAGCCTAATCCTAATTTTTTTTTTTTTGATAAATAACATCCTATTATTTGTATCTATATACATTTGGATCTCGATTCACAAATCTCTTGGTTTCATTGTATCGCCTTTAATGGAATTTTAAACCTTAGTCAATAAAACACCAATGCATCGCAGAAGCCGTGCGAGCAATTTGCAAAAAGATTAGAATTTGCAAGTTTGGAATTTGCTGGTCATGCCACATTACTCAGCAAATCAACTATGAACCCAACAAATCCAGACAGATAACTTAGCATAAAACCACTCGTACAAACAAAAATCACAGTTTGGTCTTTTGCTCACCCCACAATCAACATATTTATGGCGAAATCACAATGAAGTCTTAAAGTAGTGGTTTCATTTAGAATCTAGCAACAAGATGCACGCACCCCACGTGAAAAGCAAAAACCGACTATTTCCATCTTTAAATTTTGATATCCCGACAACTTGAGAAATCTTAACCATTGGTTCTCTTTTCCAGACTATAGGGAGCACCACCATAGCCCCAAAACTTCAGCGACTCACTAACTACTTAATATAGAAATAACTCAAATCAATGAAAAATAGGGCACAAATCTCAACTTTATAACAAAGCACCCCATAAGCGTCACCCATTGCGTACGTCGATCAATTGATGCGTAATCTCGGTCCACCGAGTAAAACGGCAAAGCGGCTATCAAGGAAAAGGAAAGAGGTGCAAGAACCTAATGCGAACGTACAGAAACCTTGTACGCACAATCACACCGAAACACGAGGCGGGAGGAAGAGAAGGTAGAAAAACGGCTTGCGTGACGGATATTACTGCTAATCGAAGGACGCGGTGTCAGTCATTATTCACGTGCAGTTGATTTGAGTTCTAGCTGCCATTGAAGGGTTGCTTCACCGTGCCAATTGTCTATTGGGCTTCATGAATTTCCTTCCTAAAAGATTTGATCTTCGGGATTTTTGCATGTGGAGTGCTTTGGAAATTGATAACATGGAATTGAAACAGTTTGATCTTTGGAAACTCTTTAGCATCTTTGAGAGATGAGCTTGTTTTTTGTCATGTCGCTGGATTTGCGACATACTGGTTATACCTCTTTTTTCTGCTTGTCCGCCAGCCCATAATCCCACAGGACAAGCTGTGAATTGTCAGTTGGAGACTATGAAATTTTTGGGTTGTCAAATAGATGCTATCCTTCTAATAATAATTTCAAGAATTTTGAAGTTTTGTCACCCTTTTAACTTGATGGGTACAATTAAGCAAAGAAGTGATTTACACTAAAGAAAAAAAAAAAAAGGAGATGCGGTCTAATTAATAGGGTTGGTGAATCTTGTAACACTTTTAGAGAATTTTTATGAAGTAGAAGAGCAAAAGGACCATAGAAAATTTGAATGTTGGCTTTGTTCAAGGTTACAATCTTTTTCAGATTTGGACCGGTGACTAACGGAAGACTATAGCGTCAAAATACAAATTAATCAATATTACTGAAAATTCTGGCAAACCAAACGGACCCTTCATGTCTTCTTGTGTGGTTTTACCACGAGTCATCGGAGTGGATTGACTTAACATGATTGAGGTTTAGAAGTTCTTTTTATAGAGATTTTGCTTGATCTCTTGTGGGTTTCATGCTAACATGCATGTAGGATACTTCTAAATTCAGATGATATGATTGTGTCAAATAGGTGGAGATTGAGTTATTGCATGACTACGTAATTTCCCAAATTTAAAAGATGCTAAATTTAAATATGCCAACCAAGGGTTGACAGTGAGGAAGTGTGAGATAAAGATTGTCCTCATGACCTAATGGTTACTGATAGCTACGAAATTTTTGGCTCCCTTTAATTCTAGTAACCATTCGTATCCATTCTTGTTTTGCCATGAGTCCGAAATATTAAAATAATAATTAAAAAATTGTGGCAAAAATTGTTGCTTGATAAATGCAATATGATCTTGGGAAGTACATGTCGTAAAGTGCTTCATATTGTTAGATGAATTTTGGGCATATATTTTTTTGGAGTTTCCTATTGATAAAAATTAGTATATATAATTACCTCGCCCAATGGGGGTTATTGTGTATATTAATTTGAAAATTGCATGAAGATAAATTCCAAAATTAAAAGATGGGGATGTATGACTCAAAAAGATTTATCTGCCCAAAGGGGATAAATTTTTGAAAGTTATATGTAATTCTCCTCTATATTGATATATTAGAGATGAATGATGGGGATGTGTGACTCAAAAGGTTTATCCGCCTAAATGGGATAAGTTTTTGGGATAAGTTTTTGAGAGTTATGTGTAATTCCCCTATATGTTGAGATAATGGAGATATATATAATTTAAAGGATTTATCTGCCCAAAGGGGATTGATTCTTGAAGATTATATGTAATTCTCATTTATCGTCTCTATATATTGATATCATGGAGATGTATAATTTAAATGATTTGTCCGCCCAAAGAGGATGTATCATTGACAACAATTATATGTAATTCTCATTATTGTTATTTTATAAACTTCATGCTGTGAAAAATAATGGTGCATTATAAACTCGCCCAAAGGGGAGTTTATAATGTACTAATTATTTTTGTTGAAATACTTATTGCCCATAATTGATCTTATTGCATCATGTGTGACAAATAGTTATTTTTGCTGTAAATAACAACAATGCCACGGTTGAAATGTTAATTTGATCAAATATTATATTGTTAAGAACTTGGTCAAAAAGGAGACATTGTAATTGAGAATATTAAAACTAAGTCAATATTGGCGATCCTCTAATAAAAGGCTTACGACCCATTTTATTTAAAAAACTTGTAAAGAATATGGGTGTTTTAGATTCTTTTAATTTCTTTTGTTAGTGGGAGTTATACAAATCGTATTTCAGGATATTATAGTTATATACAGATTGATAATGCTCTTATGATGTTTATTAAAGCATTTATTTTAATAATCGTTGTTATTGATTATATTGTTATCCTTTCTCTGTTGGACGAGAAATGGAAGTATAAAACAGTATCTTTAAACAAATTTTGTTTAAAGATGATTTGGATATCCGCGATTATGAGATCTCATGTTGGATTGTGACATAATTGTGCAATTTCATGTTGTTTAGAAATCGCATTGAGGCAATTTCATGTTGTTTAGAAATTGGCTGATGCGGTTTCATGTCGTTGAGAAATTGCATTGAGGACCGATAAAAATAGTGTATATCTTGATCACATGTTGGCACTATTTCTTACTACACTACTAGGCCCATGATCCATGAGAATATAATACTTATTATATGTGATTATGGAAGGTCTTGTGTTGTGGTATTTTCTTAACACATTGATCTCCATAGTCTATATTGAGGTTATATAGGATTGATTGGTATTGAGATGCCATTATTGGAATATTATTTTTAAAAGTTGTGGCCACATAAAACAAAATTTTAGTTATTAACCCGATAGTGTCGTTTTCAATATAAAATCTTTTTCAAATACAATAAGTTAATTAATGTAGCCCAAGTGGGAGAATGTTGGAAATTTCCTATAATATGGGCTTACATTAATTAACTTATTTTATTTTGAAAAAGATTTTATATTGAAAACGACACTATCGGGTTAATAACTAAAATTTTGTTTTATGTGGCCACAACTTTTAAAAAAATAATATTCCAATAATGGCATCTCAATACCAATCCAATCCTATATAACCTCAATATAGGACTATGGAGATCAATGTGTTAAGAAAATACCACAACACAAGACCTTCCATAATCACATATAATAAGTATTATATTCTCATGGATCATGGGCCTAGTAGTGTAGTAAGAAATAGTGCCAACATGTGATCAAGATATACACTATTTCTTATCGGTCCTCAATGCAATTTCTCAACGACATGAAACGCTGCATCGGCGCAATTTCTAAACAACATGAAATTGCCTCGGTGCGATTTCTAAACAACATGAAATTGCACAATTATGTCACAATCCAACATGAGATCTCATAATCAGTGACATCCAGTCATCTTTAAACAAAATTTGTTTAAAGATACTGTTTTATACTTCCATTTCTCAGTCAACAGGAGATACCACATGTAGAAAATTATTCACATATACAACTAATCAATCAAGAAAAACGGATCCATATATGATTGTAAAACACCAAGATCAATAAATACAGCGGAATTAAAGCGTACCTGTTTGAGCCATTGCTTTACTTGCAGAAAAATAGATCACTCGATAATCGGGATCTATCGGAATACTAGATCTTCCTCTCTATGACCTATTTCGATATAGCAGCCTTTCAATGGGATTAAAAACAGGCGATAGGTGTAACCTACCCTTTTATAGGCTAGAGAGGGGACCAAGAAATCCTAATCAACAAGGCGTGTCAACCGGGCCCTTCCCATTACGAGCTGATCCAAACACAACCTACACTTTCTTTCGCTCAACCAGCCCGTTATCAATAGATGCCAATACCCAATTCAATCGATCACTATAGGGTTCAACAAATATTGGAATATCCATTAACCCGATTATTTAAAATAGAAAATCAATTAATTAATGTAAGCCCATATTATAGGAAATTTCCAACATTCTCCCACTTGGGCTACATTAATTAACTTATTTTATTTTGAAAAAGATTTTATATTGAAAACGACACTATCGGGTTAATAACTAAAATTTTGTTTTATGTGGCCACAACTTTTAAAAAAATAATATTCCAATAATGGCATCTCAATACCAATCCAATCCTATATAACCTCAATATAGGACTATGGAGATCAATGTGTTAAGAAAATACCACAACACAAGACCTTCCATAATCACATATAATAAGTATTATATTCTCATGGATCATGGGCCTAGTAGTGTAGTAAGAAATAGTGCCAACATGTGATCAAGATATACACTATTTCTTATCGGTCCTCAATGCAATTTCTCAACGACATGAAGCTCGCATCGGCGCAATTTCTAAACAACATGAAATTGCCTCGGTGCGATTTCTAAACAACATGAAATTGCACAATTATGTCACAATCCAACATGAGATCTCATAATCGGTGACATCCAGTCATCTTTAAACAAAATTTGTTTAAAGATACTGTTTTATACTTCCATTTCTCGATCCAACGGGAGAAAGGATAACAATATAATCAATAACAACAGTTATTAAAATAAATGCTTTAATAAACATCATAAGAGCATTATCAATCGTATATAACTATAATATCCAGAAATACGATTTGTATAACTCCCACTAACAAAAGAAATTAAAAGAATCTAAAACACCCATATTCTTTACAAGTTTTTTTTAAATAAAATGGGTCGTAAGCCTTTTATTAGAGGATCAGCCAATATTGACTTAGTTTTAATATTCTCAATTACAATGTCTCCCTTTTGACCAAGTTCTTAACAATATAATATTTGATCAAATTAACATTTCAACCGTGGCATTGTTGTTATTTACAGCAAAAATAACTATTTGTCACACATGATGCAATAAGATCAATTATGGGCAATAAGTATTTCAACAAAAATAATTAGTACATTATAAACTCCCTTTGGGCGAGTGTATAATGCACCATTATTTTTCACAAAGCATGAAGTTTATAAAATAACAATAATGAGAATTACATATAATTGTCAATGATACATCCTCTTTGGGCAGACAAATCATTTAAATTATACATCTCCATGATATCAATATATAGAGACGATAAATGAGAATTACATATAATCTTCAAGAATCAAAGCCTGGACCAATATGGACTTTTCATGGACTTAATCTTATATGACATGCAAATGACGTTTTTAATTTAAAAAATGCAATCTATCCTAGAAATTGCAACTAATTTATCCTAAGACAAATTTTATGAAATTTGAAATGATCTAGCTAGATTAAGATTTTATCTAGTTTAACTTAGGGATTAAGTCATATTAAATCCTAATTTAAACTAAGACATTGTCTAAATCTAAAATGAGATTTATTTGAAAAAATGATCTAAATTTAAAATGAGATATGCAATCACAATCTAATATGCACAATGATCTTTTTTTGTGTTTTTTTAAGAAATTCGAAATTAAAACGAACAAATAATTAGACATGCAATTCAAACTAACAACTTAAATGATTGCACTTTCTTTTTTTGGATTTTTTAATTTAAAAATTCATAATAGGATTGCAATCCTAACATGCAAGATAACAAAAACAAACCTAATCCTTATTCGGATTTTTCTTTGATTTTCTTATTTAAAAAATCGAAATCGATTGGATTTTAACCCTAAAGCAAATCCAATCCAAACTCAAATATTTTTTTGGATTTTTTACGAAAATAAGATAGACTCAACCAACTTGACGATAAAGAAATCAAACAAAATAAGATTGATATCCTAAAATTGACGAACCATATCTCGCGCATGAGATCGGGTTGGCCAATTTTAAATTAAATCGCGAATCGAATCTCAGCTTGAGATTGGATTGTCGATTTTTATAAGGAATTGCGAGTCGGATTTCGGGCGCGAAAATCGGATGTCAATCCCTAGATTGAGGGACTATTTCATATTGGGATCTCAATCACACATTTAAAGGGAACAATTTCACTTAAAAGGATAAAATAAAAAGGAAAGAAAAAAACAGTAAGTAAATAAATAAATAAAAAACTACCTAATTTTCCCTTTTCTTTTCCTTTTGTTTTTTTTTTTTCTGCTTTCCTTCCACGTTTGGGCAACTTCGTGGAGGTTCACCGGGAGTTAAACGTCGGAGCTCCGGCGATGAAGACCCGGCCGAGCGGATCGGCGGCGAGCGGTGGTGTTGCGGCGGTTCGGGCGGCGGGGGCGGTCGAAATCGTGGATTGGCGCGAGCAAAGAAAGGTTCGGCGGTGTTCGCCGGTCACCGTGGTGTGGCGGTGACGTGGCGGCGAGGCGAGAGCCGCGAGATGGGCTGCCGGAGCGACGAGGGTGCGCTTGCGAGTTGCGGCATGGTCTCGCCGGGCGTCGGCGACGGAGGCACGGCAAACCGACTCGGAATCGGCTGGGTCGCGAATTGCAGAGACTCAAACAGAAGGTGGGGAAGCGGCGACGGCAGCTCTCGGACCGGCGAGTGGGGCTCGTGGGCTTCTAAGCCAACGCGCAGGACGGAGGCGATTGAACGGAGACAGCGTCGCCGGGCTGGGCTTCGGGGGACAAGACTGGAGCGAGAGGCGGGCGGCTTCGCGGACGAACGGCGGGGGCCGGGCGGTCGGCCCGGCTTCCGGGCGGCGTCGGCGTGCGCGGTGAGGCGAACGCGGCGGTGCGGCTGATTTGGGGCTCCGGTTTCGGCAAAGCTTCGGTGGGCCGGAGATGCGGAGGAGCTTCGGTCACGGATGGAGAAGCAACGCGGGGACAACAAATTTGGGGAGAAGATGAACAGTAGGGGTCAAATCACCCCCCTTTTCTCTCTCTCTCTCACGTCACTCTCCCTCTTCCTTTTCTTTTTACTTTTCACTTCTCTTTTCAACACACCTCCACGGACGGCTTTCCTTTTGGCTCTTCTTTTTTTTTTTCTGCAGAGAACAAACCTCTCTCTACTTTTCTGAGTTTTTTTAAAAAGAAGCCCCCTACGATTGATCCGTACGTATCCTTTTATAGGCGACACAAAACACGATCTTTTTTAAATATTTTCATCTCCCGAATATTGCTTATAACCTCTTGATCGCAAAAATCCTTATCTCAAAAATATTCTCTCCCGATTTCATCATCTATTGATAAAAAATAAGATTACAACGCGATTTTTTTAATTTTTCAAAAACCATAATATCGCAATCAAATCTTAATTTTTCGCAAGATAATCAATTAAAGATAACGACGGGCTTGGGTTAATTTTATCCTTTCATGGGCCTAGCACGGCCTACCGAACTTGAGCTTAAAACATAAAATTTGAGCTCATCCACCACCGGTCCTAAAAATAAAAATGCAAAAGATGCAAACTAAATGTACCTAAATTTATATACTGTGCAATTAATATTTTTTTCAAGGATAAAATTAACCCCTAATTTTTATGCAATAAATGACTAAAATGATCGCCAAAATTTAGGTGTCAACAGTTGGGTCAAACTTTGTCGTCCTCTTAAAGATGGAAATATAATTTAGCACGATGCCAAGTCACAATCATCGCAAGTTGAAGGCAATAACCTGGTAAAATGACCTGTATATCACGACGGCCAAGTAGCAAAACTCGTATGCTCCCGATGCACGTTAATTCAACTAACATACACCGTTAGATTAAAGAAATCCCGCATCAAATTTGCCTCGGTCAGTTGGACACAAGTATCTGGAGCATTGGCCATGCATTCTTCGCGTGATTGGAAAGAACGGCGGGGAGAGCAGAAACTTTTAGCTTCAAATTCTTCATAAGATGAAGTTGTTATGGATATACATTCTTTGCATAAATGAAAAGAATGGCAGTGAGAGCAATAGTTTTTAAGGTGGAGCGTAGCTGGGTCCCGTTCGATCTGGTTCAACACGGAGATGTCTCAGGCAATACCGCTCTACGAAGTCTAACTTGCAACTCAGTCAAAGCCTCTCGTTACATCATCTCCCAAAAAAAAACATGAGCAGAAGAAAATGACCCAAGAACGCTAAGGGTAACCTGAGTTGGTTTTGAATTTTGGCGCTTGCACAGTTGCCATCGTTAGTCTACTAAAAGTCACAACCTATCACAAACTAATGATCAAATGACAATTTTTCCGAGCAGCATCTAATTCCTTTTGTCTCCCCTTCATCCCCATTCTTATCAATTTCAAAACCAGGAGAACAAAATACCCATGGCACGCAGTTCATCCAAACAAAAACTCCCGGCCAGTCTGAGGTTAATTTACCCCTCCATCTAGCTTCCAGCTCCAGAAGGCACGGCGACAGGTTTTGAGTCTTCTGCCTTTTCGTGTTCTTTGTTGAGAATCTAGAAACAGAAATAAGTAATATCAATAAAGTGTCCTAGCATGATAGAGTATAAATAAGTATGTTTATCCCATGAAGCAAGTACACCCGAATGCAACTTCTTGAGGAGCTTAGTGAGGTCCACGAATAAGGAGCGCACACAATTAGATTAACTGATGATTCTTAGGACAGAAAAACTGGCCGAGAAAAGTAGGACAACCAAAGCAAGCTCTCAGCACTTGATAATAAGGAAACTGGTCAGGAACTCATCTTATATAAAATGGAAGTGTAAACATGGGCTCTCGAGCTAAAAGCCTAAAACTAAATTTCTGTAGGAATTAGACAGGTAGAATCAGTACTGGAAGACTGCATGGTCATGCAACAACCAGAAGGGGAATAAGTGCAAATCACCCAAGGAAAAACGCTAGTTCAAAACTAGAATGTCAGAATGAAGGCAGCTGACGAACCTTATTGTTGATCAAATTATGGAGCGCAATCACACTTCGGATGAGGGAAGACAGATATATAACTAGCATCATATCATTCGTTTTAACTGCAAAGAGGAAAGTATCCAGTAAGGACAAAGTGAATAATATTAAGCATAGTAGCAAAATTAAAATCCCAAGATATCCTTCCATCACCTGCAAAAGCCTTTATCAACTCATTCACATTCAGATTTGGAAGGAGGTTAAAGACATCCTAGAGGATCCACAGAAGAAAAAAAGTGTTAGGACCGAATTAAATAACAACTGATATTCCATAATCAGTTTGACGTCTATAATTTCTGATAAAAATATTATCCAAGCAAGGAGAGGACAGGCCCACAAAAGCAATACAGATTGAATAACAAAATAAATGCGACCAGTGAACTAGTAAAATAATCCCGATTAAACGAGAAGTTGTCTATTAACTCTGATAATGAATAAGCACGGAACTGAGAATTTTCCACGACAGGCCATTAGCCCATCAACCCAATTGCTAATAAATATAAGACTGCTCTCCTTTATTTCCTTCTGAAACTATAAGCTTTAAATGAACAAGAAAGACATGGTTCAAAAACTTGGAAGTTCTGTGGGGCAGTAATATTAACTGCCGATACAGCAGAAGCAGAGAGCCAGTTTTTATCTTGCGTCCAATGGAATAAACTTCATTCCCAACAAATGCAGTTACTCTTAAGCTACAGTTATTTAATTATCTATTTACATATATGTCAGCATGCATCTTGCAGATGAGAAATATACACACATTCTTCATAGATGAGATGACAATAATGAACCTGCAGATGATACAAGATCTCATGATTCAATGGGAGCTTTTTTTCAACGACGAGGTCAAGATAACTTCTTATCTCCTTAAGTCGAGCATCCAGTCCCTTCAAGGCTGTGAGCTTCCCAGTGACCTGTACATAATAAAGAACTCTCGAGTTAAGGACAATCAGCAACCAGATTTAATCCCTGGACCTTCATTCTACAATTGAAACTCATATAGATATTAGCCAAAAAAAGAGTCGGGACACTGTATCAGAAAAAAAAAGGAAAAGAAATCGGGACAGATTACCTCTGTGGCAAGGGTGCTAATGGTTGTATCCTTTACATCACGTAGCAAGTGCTCCACACCTGTCAATCAGTGAATAATAGATGCAGTTCATAGTACAGCATGTGACTACAATGACATCTAGGACTAGAATTAACAATGATATTACTAATTCAAGACAGTAGTCTTCCCATCTCTAAAACATACCTATTTCCTCAACCTCATGGGCAGCAATTTCTGAAAGAACGTGCACGAACACTTTCTGACTCTTCTGAGTCGCATTCTAAAAAGAAAAGAAAAAGAGCTTAACCCTGGAAAATTTAAATGAACCTCATATGTGTTTTGTTATATTATATGGAAAGCACACTGAGCTTAACTTTTGACAACAACAGGCAGCTACGGCGGGAAACTACCTACTCTTACCTCTTTGACTTCTTCAACAGCATAATATGCCTTTGTTGGTATTCCAAGTTCCTTGGGTTGAACATCAATTATAACCAGCACAGGATTCGGGACATAGCTGAACATAAGAGGTAAAACTTGATAAGTACTATATCAGTTTGAGGGAGCAGCCCATGAAATAGAAGTACAAATAGATTAGTTTGACTCAATATAAAGATGCTAGAAGTAGCAAGAAAAAGGAGTTTTTGATAAACTTCATCCTTAGAGTACCAGTTATACTCATTCCATTATTCTATCCAATGAAAACTTTTGCCCATGTTCTACCCAAAAGGTAAGTGCTCTTTCCTAGTGAAGTTTTTAAAATACGATTAACAAGGCCTCTCCCACAACAGAACCCAACCGAAACCTGTAGAACAGTACCGAATTCATCATCGATGTGCCTAATAAGGATGCTAATAGAAAACAAAGGCAATAGGAACTTGTGTCGCTATCTTCCGTATGACGAACTGTTCACTTAACTCGTAAATAAAAGCAAATTAGACAGTGAAGGTCCTATAGGGAGGGGGATTATGAAACTGCAATAATTATATCTCATGCACAAAACCAGCAGAGAGTCTTACTCATCAAACAATGCATGGATATTAAGGTCATTTTCTCGCAACTTGGGACCAGTGCTATACCATCCAACAACATGCTCCTTCGCTGGAAGATAATACGCAGAGCAGGTTACTAAACAATTACCAATTGAAATAGTTACTGAAAAAAAAAAGTGACTCCATAAAAGTACCATTTATTCTCTTAAACATGGAAAACATCGATTCATGGTAGTTGTGATCAAGAAACCAGATGCTTGGATCCTTCTCATCTTCCTCGAAAGGTACTGAAGATCAGGAAAAAAAAGACAAAATCAATAAGCGGTGATCTTCATAAATCACATGCCGAGCAGACAGTAGACGACAACATAATATGTACATCACCACCAAACTAAGCCCAATACTCTCCTTATACCAGAGAAATACTAGCTAATAGATAAAATCCAACAGCGAGACCAGACTAAACCATCGATGGCTCCTCTCACTTAACAGCAGAAATTTCAGGAAGACAATACTGAGTGAAATGCCTCTCTAGATGCCGATGGCCCTCACTTCAATGAATTTCCATCACTCAACACCTTGCATCTTTGTTTTAGTTTTATCCTCGCTTAAGGAACCGCCACCGAATAGCTAAAGATCCCAGATGTTCCACTCGAATGCTCTACTTCAAACTCGGCAAACTAATTCATCCTCCAAAAGCCAATGTAAACAAGTTCGAAGCTTGTTTCCGCTAAGCAACTACAGTCCTAAGCGTTTAGCAATCAAACCAAAGCCGAGTCGCAAGATACGGAGCTACAAGCAGAGCAGCAACCTCTCGAAATTCGCTCGATCAAAATCCTAAACCCATTACCAAATGCTGTACTCAATCGCGCCACGAAGGAAACCTATTCCTCACTAGCAATCCCAACGCCCAACGCCCAACGCATCCAGATCTGAACCGGACCGGAGAAACCAAAAGAATCCCCGACCGAATCCGGCAAAGCCGAACGAGCATCGACAAGGAGAGCGCCGCGGCGCGCGAGGGGAACCGAACCTGCGTAGCTGTTGGTGACGTCGACGGTGCCTTTGAAGGTGGAGCCGAGCAAGACCCCGACGACGCGCCGGCGGGTGTCCTTGGCGACCCGATTGTAGTTGTCGACGATGCTGAGGAGGACCAGGGGGTGGACTATCACCTTCTCTATCGGCCTCGCCGATATCTGCTGCGTCTTTATCACGTCCATTCGCGATCTCGCCGGCGCCGGAGTCGCTTCGAGATTGTTCCCGGCGCTTTGCTTCTCGCGCAGGTCTCTCGGCGCGGAGCTCTTGCTTGCGAAGGAGAAAAGGGACGAGGAAGAAAACCAGGCACGAAGGCGAAGTTTCAAAAAGGCTTGACTCGCTCGAGTTCGGTGATTTTGAGAAATTGTAGTTGGTCTTGGGTTCATTATGGGCCTCGCAGGCCCATTTAGATTGCCGGGAATAGACCTCGCTGATTTGGGCTTTCGGCTTGGACCAGATTGAACTTTGATTTATTTTTTTTTCTTTTTCTGTCGGGGTGTTTTCTTGAAGCAGATAAAAAGGAGAAAAAAAGAAGTTATGTTTTGATAAGTAAGAAGCGAAAAGACTTGTACATTGAACACCATCCGATGTTCTTTTTTCTCCCTTACTTTCGGCCCCAAATCTCCCCTGTTTCGCTCTGTATTTCGACCGAGAGGACTCGAAGTGATGCATTCTCAGTAAAGCCTCTATTGCTAGCTTCCATCATCATTGGCGAGGCACTCAGAATCTCTTAGTGTTGGAGTAGCCAGCAATCGTACCTGGAATCCCTTCTCGGCAAGGTAGGATTCAAAGTACTCTCTCGGTTGATACATGGTTGAAAATAAACACTAGCGTCCTAGTTTTATTGGCGTGAAAACTAAATAGCATTGAAGTAGTTATTAGCAATTTGGTATAGATTTCTATTGATGTGATATTATGGAATCGAAACCTTGCTCTAGTTTTGCATACAAGACCCTCACCTAAGACGCTTGCCATGCATTCGACGATATGTCAAAACCAGATTGGCCTAAATATGTCTAAGATTCTGGGTTAATTGAAGCGCGTTTAACATGTCTCATGTGGTTAATGCTTCTCATTGACTTGAGCGCAATTTCTGCTATATCTCATTGTTACTGAACAAAAGTTGAACCTACATGTGTATTGTTTGTGGATATATTTACTGAATCGGATGATCTCTCATGGTGAGCGTTGGCGAGAAAATTGAATGGAGCTCACCTGTGTGCACATCACCAAACGTCCAAGTGACAAATGATTTTCATGGGATACTGGGGATAAGCTTTTTCCATGCTTCCACAAAATGCCGCATCAGCCGTCTGTGCCGTGGAGACATCAACAGAAAAGGGGCAAGACAAGGCCCTTACTACAGCTTAGGTTTGGATGACCAGGTGGAGCAACTTCTTCGTGGCTTATTAGAACATGGCGGATCAATGTGAGACTTCGCTCATGAAAGACTTGAAGAAGATGGGTACGTAATATTTAGGACTTCAAGAAACTTGATTTGTCCAAATCATAGTTTATATTTGGGGCAAACATGTTAACCAATGTCATTTTGGGCCATTAATGCTGACCAGGTATTTTGGTGACTCATGTATATCTAAGAAATTAATAAAATATAATTACGTTAGATTTCCAAAAAATAAAATTGGAGTTGACACTTAAATAACTTTTTTTAGTGGTATTTAAGTGATTCGAAAAGAAAATTTATTTTAAAGTGAGCATCATGAATAATTTTTAATACTTTTAATGTTTTGCCCATAAGTACCATATAAAATCTTCTAAGTTACTTTTTTTTTTTCTTTGGTTGATTAAACACTTGCCCTCGCGAGGGATTGGCGCGGTGATGGGGTGCAACCACAATGGAGACAAAGCAGAGCTAAACATCTGTCCAAAATGGACTGCTCCTTCTCGAAACATCAATATGCAAAATCTGTCAAAGCAAAAGTTATAATATAGATATTATTTTATGACGTACTGCACCTATTTTTCCACATAAAGTTCGATTGGACAGTGCGTGCAGCTACTTTTTCTTCCGACAATTCGGATTCCTTGCTTACCTACCTTTCGCACGACATTGACCCAATGTGTCCTGCTTTCACATCCTCGCAAGGCATCGGACTTGAGAACGAGAGACCTAACTATGGTCGTGAAACCTTCCTCGTTTCCGTCGCATGCTTGATCACCGGACACACGACGAATAACATGTAAAACCCCGCTCCGATGCCGTTAAATGACACGGCGTGGTGTCCTCACCATCGTCGGTCTAATTAGCTCCGCTTCATCATATTTCATTGTCTGTGTACTTCTCTCTCCTGGTTTTGTCCAGTAAAATTCGATTCCGATGTCTAAAATTCAACGGAGTAAATTTGTTTATCGAGGTCGGAACACACTGCCAAAGAAGGCTGACCAAGCTCAAAGCCGTGTCGTCTTCTGTTCCGGGCTCAAGGACGCGTTGATGCATGAAATTCAAAACTCGGAAGACTTGTCTTTTTATAATAGTAAAGTCGCGTCTTCATCGTGCACTTCAAGAAGACACAATTTCTCGATGAGAGGAGATGAATCCCAATTTCCAAAGCCTCCCGAAGGCCCAAAAAAAAGGAACAATAAAGACTACAGTAATCCAACAGCGTAAACACAGAGAGATAAGAACAACGTTAGAAACGAGCATGCAGAGGAGAATGTCGAAAAACCAGCGTTTATATTTAAACCCCATAAATATCATCACCACATAATTGGTCTTTTCGACTAGAGCACTAGGCACCGCCATGCGTTTCCTGGATCCACCCCCTTTTCCTACTCTCAGTTCATGATAAACCCTAGCTAAACCACCCTAAAGATCGCAATCTGTCTTCTATTTGTGGGGTTCTAGTTCATGGTATCTAGAGGAAGCTTAATCTGAGATCTAGCGTTGGATGATCCATCGTCGTCCCGAAACCATGTGCAAAGTCTCGGCATTCGGTTGCACGCAGCCTAAGCTTCTCCGGTTCCGCCAATTCGTCGAAGGACTTGAGAGGGAAAAGCTGAAGGGTTTCCATCACCCTCTCGGACTCCACTACATGATGTGGAATGAAATCTGAAATACCAACAAAACAAAAAAAGAAGGAAGAGATAAGTAGAGGTTGCAAGAGATCATCCTCATTCTCCATGTACGAGAGCTGCAAATCTGCAGTATCTTCGCGTAATGATAATATAATAACAGCAACAGTGACTAAAGACGATGATTGGAATGATGATGATGATGATGAATACCGAGCGATAAGTGGTATTTTCACGGTGTGTTACTTTGTCTGTTAAGTAACTGATATTAATATCACTAAAATGATGCTGAATAGAAACACAAGAGGTCGATGATGCTCGTGATATTGGATAAGGCTTAGGAGGTGGGTAAAAGTGAGTACGTTTGGCAGAAGAAATCTTCTCCTCGCTGCGGAGGGCCTCCTTCGTTTGATCGTCGACCGACACCTTTCGACGCTTTTGCCTTTCCCTGGCTTTGTGGTTCTGAAACCAATAAAACACGTTCTTACTCTCGATCTTGCCATAAAAGCTCAGCTGAGTGGAGATCTTCTGAATCTGGTCAGTGCTCGGAGTCCGAAGCCCGGACCTGAACAGGTCGGTCAGAACTTTAACCTGTTCGGTGGTCGGGTTCCACCGCCCGCACTTTGTACCCCCGCTGCCGCCGTTGCCACCGCCGTGGCCGCCTCGAACCCCGGCGGCTTTGACGTAAAACCCTGACATTCCTTCTTCCATCGTTTTCAGCCTCAAGTAAATGCTCTCTAGCGATGAAGTTTCTCAGACTGTGCGTCTCTGAACTCAAAAAAAGACTTGTGCTACGTGTGCACTATATAAAGCGGCAAACAGGAACATTAAATTATATGCGTATTTGGTTCTTTGTAACTAAGCTTTTGTCCTTATCGAATTGGGGATTGAAGTACACCAGAATCAAGCCCTTATTTTATGCCAGTGTGCTTTGAATTTAGGGAACGTGAGAGCTTGAACTATATGAGGATTTTGATGGGTTCGCTTTTTCTTTTTTTTTCTTCCCTGATTTTTTGTGCACTGGTTAGAGAGAGAGAGAGAGAGAGAGAGAGAGAGAGCTAGTGAGAGACATGCGCAAAAGCTGCCACCATTCAACGTTTTGGTCTGCGAGCAGACAAGATGGAAGTTCTCCAACCCTTGAATAAATTATTCTCATTCCTTATGTGAATCTGTACATTATTATATTGGATAATCTGAGTGATGCTAAGATTGGTTTGCAAAATTTATCTTTAAAAGAAGTGGGACATTATATAACTAGGGGTATTTAGAGAAACGGGTCATGTTCAAGGATTCAAAAGCAACTCGTCTCAAAATTTTGTAAAGTTGATTTTGTAAACCGAACTCACTTTATATCTAAACTTATTCTATGAAACTTAGGTCTAGGAACTGATCTGCCTATCTATAGATAGGGTTTGTGATTTTCAGTAAAGTTGAAATGCCGCTATTGTATATGCGCTAATTGCCTAGATTTGTGGTGTGTTTCATGCCTTTTATTGGACTTGTCGAGTCAGTCCAAACCTGTAGTGACATAAGGGAAAACCAAGACCTAGTTTTTTAAACCTGCTGCTGTCTGCTAAAGACCAAAAGGCATGGTTACACTCGAAAAATTATTACCTTAATAATCTAGAACGAGAGATCGATGGGTCATGAAAGTCAAAGTTCACATTGTCTGATCTTGCGTGGACGGTTGCGATCTCGACATCTGACAGAGATACTCCCAGTTAGGTTGACCATCAGTACAGTTCAGTCAAATGATGTTGAGCTAAACCCATCTTTTAAGGGCGTGGATACACAGACAAGAGGACAGCAAAGCCACCAAAAATTATTATCGTGATTTAAGAGAAGACTCACGAGCCTCGTGACCAACCAAAAGAGAAGCAGCAACTTGGCCTTTCCCTTGGTTTTTTCCTTCATGATCAGCCCAGCTGCACGCCCTCCTCAACTTCCCAGGTCTTTCCGCTGAATCTCTGCATCTTTCTGTTACAATCTCGATTTTGAATTATCGGAACAAGAGCGGCTTGCCATTTTGACCTTTAGGTACCCACATCGTCATTATTTTGAGGAGCATGTAATCTTGTGCTCCATCTGCATATTAAGTTAACAAATGCGGACAGAATTATATGTCGATTGCCCTACAAAACTGTTTACCAAGCAACGTGATGAACTATTACTGAATGTTAGAATATGACCCTCCTATTCAAATATGAGCTTATAGTTTGCCATTAAACGTTTTGCATACTCATTAAATTTTGTGAAACAACTAATATCGTGAATATTTTTACTCATATATATATATATATATATACATTTTTTTTTAACGTAGTACTCCTTATATTTAAATATGAAGCTTCTTCTCTCAAAGTTCATTCCAAGAATGCAATCCTAATTTAGCAGGATGTGCATGTGATAACATTTCCCTATGATACAATTCAGTTCTTTCTTTTTCCCCCTAAACAAGATTGAACATAAAATCAATGAGGAGTTATTGGGACAGCATGGAATTTCTGGTGAAAACTTCTGGGCATATTGGGAATCAACAGTTCAGCTCTGTGAGACTTTACTCGTACCGAAACGGGATAAGAGACTGTGACCAGAAAACAATCATGGGAAAACTACAAATTAGATGGTGAAGATCTGGGGAGTCCCAAAGGGCTAAACAACGACGCAAGAAAGGAAGAAATGGCCGTGGACTTGACCAAAATTAAGTGTTTATATATATAATATATATGTACAAGCAAAATTTAACCTAGGCATCTGTTTCAGCCTCGTCCTATTCACTGTCCGCATTATCCTCTGAGCAGTCCGTCCGAGTTTTGATTCTTATTCTTCTATCTCCAGTCGAGACAAATTGATTTCGAGGCCGATTAGTTCAAATTTCAGCAAAAGGAAAAAGAAAGAGACATGGCCAGTTGGGACAACAATTCCCAAGAATGTCCCATATTATAATGTATCAATATTTCATTGTAGCAAGTGATTTGTTTGTCTGTAGCATTCAAACCATCACCAGCTCAACTCCTAGAACAAGTAGCCAAGTACAACGGGTCTCGCCATATCAGCATAAAGCTAAAGCAAAACCCTAATGAACTACGCATCAATTAGGGTTTGTTTTATCTAGAGAACGAGATAGATTATATGATAGGTTGTGCATACAATGTACTTCTTGTATGATATTCTTGATATGAACTAATCACAATAGTAAAAATGCATAAATTCCATCTATTCCTTTGTAAAGCTTGATAACATATAAAGCTAAAACAAAAATCCTAAAGAATTACGTATCAATCAAAGTTTGTTTATCTGTTATATTAGGGTCGATATTCAAACTAAACCCAACATTATGTTACGCACACGATGTTGATATTCTTGATATGAACTAATCACACCGGGAAAAATGCGTAAATTTCTTTTCCTGTAAATCTTGATGAAATATGAATCTCCTGATATGCGTTGGAGATGTCCTAGAAATCAATTACAGACACGGCGGTTTCAGTGGGAAAAGGAAAAGAAAAGTGACGAAATGCAGTCGGAAAAATAGGGCACGCGTGAGCAAATAGGTCAGCCCCCCTGGGGCTCGACTTTTTCCTTCTTGTCCGGACCACGTTTGTCGGTGTCTCTTTAAATGCGAAAAAGGTTTCGAGCAGCATATTTTTTGACAACCACAAAAGGCGAAGTGGAAGTGGAGTTGGGGGGAGGGAGGCACCATGACAAATAATAATAATGAGCAAAGTGACAGACCAAACCTTAATTATCAGGGACATAAGAAACATCTTTAGGCCCCCAATCATATGATAAGGCTGTCTAGCCATCGACCCCACAGCCACCAGAAAAAGAGGAACTCCCTGATCTATAATGGTCAGCTAAAATGAAGCCATTAGGCATTAGTTGATTCATTTTTTAATAGATGAGGAATTTTTTTTTTCTGGCGCCTAACTCTTTTTGGCCCTTCTATTAAGTTGTAATTAGTACCACATCTGATTTTTTTTATGATAAACAAATCATGTGAAAATTGACAAAAGGAAACAGTCATCTACGTGGCGCACAATTTCAGGGTCACTGTTTGAAAATGGGTAATTGGTTTTTTGATCGAAGTTGTAGAGTTTGCTTGATTTTTATAGATAAATGTCCTAATCTTTGATGACAGACCGAGTTAGTGAGTGCGACCAGAACTTTTATTGAAAAACATATGAAAAAGCTTACAAAAATGGCATTAGAGAGTGATGTGTCCGAATCCATTTAAGGGTTTGAAAAATAATCAGTTGAGATATTAGGTATCCTTTTAATTTGCTTTGTCGTGGCATATACTAATTCCTTCGCATGGGCTAAGCACGTACAGCACTTCGATTTCGTTTTTCTCTTGCACGCGTGATCAAAAACAAAAGACCATGCGAATAAGTAAGGCGAGCCTGAAGGATTAACCTAAGAACAATCGGATCGGACCCTTCTCGAGGCAACAAAAAAGTGTGGGAGTTCGAGTTCGAGATTCGGATCCAAGTGGAAAAAGGAAAATTACGCAACCAGATTGATCTTTGCAACAAAAGGGTCCATAAATTATTATTTCCATGCCCGTGCTTTGCATCAAATCCCTTGTTAATCACCTGTCACAGTCGATCAACTTTACTGGAACTTGGAGCGCTTGCGATTGAACATGTGAATCTGAAGCTATATTCATGTTGGTGAAGGCAGGCCATTAACAGTCAAGCCTAGGCGACAAGAAAGAGAGTGCAAAAAAGAGGGAAGGACGAAGCACGAAGTTTAGAACTGAGAAAAGAAAATTAAAAAGTGGTCTCAAGAAGTCGGGAAAAGGCGGGTTAAGGAAGGAGTTCAAGGGTCAAAAAGTTGATTAATAAGAAATTGGACTCCCAATATATAATTTGATATGGGCACTCCACTCTATTGGCCCCCTTCTATCAATGTCAATTTAAAATCAGACTTCTATCTTCTTCTTTTTTCTCCTTTTCCCTCCATTCTGGGTGAACAGCGATGGCGAGTGTTAAGAGTAATCACATCCAATAAAAAAGGATCGACAAGCAAATTGAATCCGACCATACCCTTTGCACGATCGAGGGGTGTTGGAGCAATTTCCTATGTTACAGGGAGCGTTGAGTAATTTCGTCAATTTTGAACCTCAAATAATCTGGATCTTTAAATTTAGGGTCAGATTTCCATTGGAAGTTCTCAATGCGCGTCTACTTTCGTTAGAGCAAACGTCGAATCGTACGTTGTCATGATCGAGCTGATCCTGTAGCTGCATGAGCGAACCATAGGATTGGCGTGGCGGTGAGGGGAAAGCGACAACCATGAAAGAAAGAGCATGAGCAATTTGATGAATATCCTTGTTCTTTTTTCTTGAAAATGTGATGATGAATTAGTTCTACTGCAAGCTCAAATAACATCCCCAGAAATCGCCTCAACGAGACTACCAAATAAATCCTAAGATGTCCCGGCAAACCATCTCCTCATGCAACCAGTTCTATCGAGCATCCCCAGCTCAAACTGTGTTCAAGACAACAGCACCTTACGGTGTTCCGATTTCAATTGATTAGATTACCACCCTCCGAGACTCAAACGCCAGAAAATCTTGTAAGTAACTCGACCGAGAGTTTGTGGCACAAAAGTAATTTAGTCGTTTAAGTCGCTAATATAAAGATTGCTAGATTTTCATATGAGGAGGTAAATCTAAAGTGTTGAGGAGAAAAACAAATAAAAATTAGTAGATAAGAAAAGTTAATAAATGTAAACCGACAAAGAGACTTGCTAGTTCTTTCAGAAATCTACTAACATTGGAGAAAAAAATTTGTTAAATTGTTTTAGGGAATCAGTAGAATCATCTATAGAAAATATAGCGGAGTACTCGAGCGAAGGTTAAGAAAAGTCTTCCTAAAGCACTTCCCTTTGGAAGCTTTGGATAATCCAAGCAAACTCAGAGTTTAGATTTCCACTTGATCTTTGAGTTCCAGCTAAGATCTTTGAGTTCCAGCTAAACTCAGACGCTCCTAGGCCTCCTTAGAGAAAGAGCATTTACAAAAGATGTTCCTTTTGGATTCATGGGCTGCTTCACATGAAATAAAAGTGCTACCGACAGCAGTTGAGAATGGCGAGCCAGACAGCAAACCGAAACTTGCCCATATTTAAATTTATTAAGTGCACGAAAACCGATCTAGTTAAAAGATGTAGATTGGTTTATTAGACCAAACCGTATAGGAAAGAAATGCAAAGAATACTAATTGGACTAGAATTCCTCTTGAATAGCATATAGATATGCATGTTGGGACTTAAGTTTTTTAGCGAAAATTATGAGTTAAGTATGATATATTGGTTGCTCTATACCTCACGGATTTTTTTGACATGGGTCTTTCTGTAACATAATCCACACGTGTATCTTGATGGGATTGAAGCAAGACAATTCCAAGTCAGGTAATCTGCTTCTTCCTTCTCTCAGCACCAAGTATTTACTGGAGACCCATCAACCTTTCAATCCGATGCATGTATTATAAATTCATGGGCAGACTCAAAGGTCTGAAACTTTTCCTTGAATTCTAACAACTCAAAATTTCTTTGTTCGAAGGAGAAGTTCATATGCTGATTGCTCGTGTGGCTGTTCTTGAAGGGCGAGAAATGCTCATTGCTTGGGGGGCTGGGGGCTGGGGGGCTGGGGGCCTAATAATTGAGAACAAGCATGCGCGAAAAATCAAGGATTGCATCTCCATATCGAAGAATCATTTTTAACTTTTGCATAGACAAAGACGACAGAACCATACGTACGAAAGCCCATCATCTTCATATATTCATGGGCCCTCCGCACCACACCATTTTCTCTCGAACTAGAAACCACAGATAGAGAGAGAGAGAGAGAGAGAGAGATTCCAACTCTGGGGCTAAAAAACACTGAAGCGAAAACACAAAAACTCGGACCATGCTTTAATCATCTCCCGAGACCCCGGGACCATCAGACTTTTTCCCATGATGTTCTTTGCTTTTCCGGGTTGGGAATCACGTCTCGTTTCTCTTTCGTTCAGCTGGATTTGAAGGGGATGGCCCTTATCACCACCTGGTGGTACAGAGCCGCTAGGGCCGCCCCGATGAATGGTCCGACCCAAAAAATCCACTGCATCCACCCCCAAGGAAAGTAGATAATTAATAAGAGAATTGAATCCTTCATCACGTGTAAATCTGCATGACTAGATAGGTGCATATACCTGGTCATCCCAGGCAGGGTCTTTGTTGTAGATGATCGCTGCCCCGAGGCTCCGAGCAGGGTTGATGCCAGTTCCCGTTATGGGGATGGTGGCCAGATGCACTAAGAACACCGCGAACCCGATAGGCAGGGGTGCCAAAATCTGTATAACATGGACCGATGTTTGATCCGACCAAAGTGTAATCGAGCTCACTCGAGTCGGTGTAAGTAGAATAGAATCATTAAAATACAGCGGTTAATGCAAGGTCGATCTCCCTTGTATTCTAGCTACTTCCCACTAGCGTCGAGGTCAGTCAGTTCTTTTTATTCGACCGACAATACCGATACGCATAGAAAGAGAACTAGATCATTCGTTCATTCTGGTATGATGTCACTGGCGTGGAGCTAATTGCTGATATAAATAGGTAAACTGATTGCACAATCGATCACTAGCGGTTTCAAACAGTAAGCACAGCAGGCGCAAATAGACATCAATCATGATGAACGAGGATAGTGTGTGTGCGTGTGTAAAACTTACAGGAACGTGGGAGTCTCGGGCACTTCGCTTGGCGTCGGTAGCAGAGAAGACGGTGTAGACGAGGACGAAGGTACCGACGATCTCGGCGCCAAGGCCGTCGCCCTTGGAGTAGCCGGCATTGACCGTGTTGGCGCCGCCTTTATGCAGCTCGTACTGGCTCTTTCCGAACGCTTGGACCACCCCAGCACCGCAAATAGCTCCAAGACACTGCATCACCATGTAGAAGACGGCTCTCGTCAACGACAACTTCCTCGCCAGGAACAGCCCGAAGGTCACCGCCGGGTTTATGTGGCCTCCTGCACCGATCCCACAAATAAAATCAACTCTCTTACATGATATTGGTGTATTGAATGGAATGCCTGAAACTAGGAGCAAATTCCACTTGGCTTTAACAAGGAAATCGCCAATTGCGACTAAAACAAGATCCGGAACTCCATTTCAAGAGAACATACGAAGCACGTGAAGCAAAGCATTTTTTCGTTAGGATCCTAGGCCAGTTTACCCGAAATGCCGGCGGTGCAGTAGACGAGGGCGAAGATCATGCCGCCGAACGCCCACGCGATCCCTTGAATCCCGACCGAGGCGCACTTGGTCGGCGACCGGCTCACCCCCATCACCGTCAGCACCGTGATGTACAGGAACAGGAACGTGGCCACGAACTCGGCGATCCCGGCCCTGTAGAACGACCAGGAAGTGAGCTCGCTGGGCTCGAACAGCGGCGCGGGCGGCGGCTCCCGGTAGTCCTTCCCGTCCTGGGTCTGCGCCGCCGTCCCGATGGGCTGCCTCTCCGAGAACTTGTTGGCTCCCACTCTCACGTCCTCTTCTCTTCCCTCCATCTTCTTCTTCTTCCCTCCCTCTCTCTCTCTCTCTCTCTCTCTCCCTCTCTAAACCTCACAAGCTGGAGCTCGCTGCTGAAAACGAGTATGGCGATGAAACTGCATGATTCTCGCCTTGGATTTTATAGAGCGGAAGGGAACCGGCGAGGCTGAGGAGTGGGGACGGAGAACCGACGTCGGGGTCGCAATCATGTCGTATAATTGCAGCCGACCAATCATTTTCTTGGAATTTCATTCGCCTCGTGCTTTCGCGCGGACTGAGGCCGAATGCGTAAACATGATTTCGATCGGGGACGGTCTTAGGTGGCGGAACCGCGGCCACACACGTGGCTCGTGCTGGGAGAACGGTCTGCGTCGAAGCCCACCGCCCAGTTGCATTTAATGGTGCAGATCGTGATGATGGGATTTCGTGGTCTGTGCAGTGGATTTGAGCGGCTTCCCACTTTGGACTGGGGCCGTCGACTTTCCAACTACATGATTCTTTTTCCCATGTGATTTGTCTTCGGGGAGTTTCGTGAGGTTTGCCAACGCAAGGGTGAATTGATGTGGCAAGATGGGAGATAATTAAGACTCTAAATTCGAGCATCGATTCTGAAGATCGAAAAGAGTACTTTGATTTAGCGATCAGACAAAATTAGGCCATCAAAATGAGTTATTAATCCATCCACTTTGATGTTAAATTGATCATAAATTGATTAGTTGTATTAAGTAAATTGATTTAAGTATAATTTAAGTGCTAAATGGGTTGTAATCAGGTTTATAACTTTTTTAGACCTTTATAACACTCTTTTCATTTTTTATTGCTCTCACCTAATCTCGCGCTTGCTCATTTTGCACTTTCATATCAATTTGATATAATTTTTTGTAAATTTAATTAAATATTAAAGTGTTTTAATAATATATATCATGTCAATTAACTATATATAAACATGTGATTTCTTTCATTCATCGATACAATAACTACACGAGAAAGGTTAGCAAACTTCCAAACATAAAATATCCCAAAAGGGCTAGGGAGGCAAACACATCCGATTTAGGGGAAGTTTTTTGCTTCGGTGACCTTTTGCTACCCAATCTATGATTCGGTTTCCTTTCCTTAGGCAATGGGCAAATTTCACTTGCCAAATTTGGCTAAAATCTCTTTGCCTTCGTTTAATATATTCTTCATAGCCCAAGGTGCTTCTTCTCGACCCAACATGCTCTCCACTATTGCCCAACTATCACTCTCACACTCCATATCTAGCAACTTCTGCTGTACATCACCCATGTGCTCACTCTATCCTTGTTTCAAGTACCATAGCCCTTGCATGAGTGCTAGGGCTTCAGCTTGCAAATGCAAATTTGCACCGCATAGAAATGAGTAAAAATGGGTTTAATCGATTTATTTAGGTCGACTCATTTTCGATCCAACCCACCCGTGTAACTGATTTAGACGGAGTCTTGTTTTTTGGTTGAAAGCCAATGATATGATGCAGCTTGGAATGGCATGCCAAACTTTTTGATGGAATGATACTCGAATCATTGAATAATACGTGGTTCGTGTAGGGCTCAATGTTCTATCATTTATCCTCATCACAACTCAATTCATGTTGAGTTTTTCACCATTTATGTCGATCTAATTGCATGAACGAACAGGCTTTTTTGAGAAATAGAGTGTCGATAATAATTGCCTCCTTCGTCTTGTAACCTCCCTGATTAAGTGTGGATTGTTGAACAGCTAATCCCAGAGCAGCAAGTTCATATTTTTTGGAATTTAGGCAAGACTACTGACCTGGCCATGTCGTCTTGTCTGTGCCTCCGCAAATTATTCGACCATTAATGCGATGGCCAAACGCAAAACCTTTTCTAGCACGGCCCAGTCCAAGCCCATTGGAAATGGACTCTACAAAACCCAAGATACCATACTTGCCCGAAAATGCTGTCGAGGTGATTTGCTTAGTTAATAAGGGAAAGATTGTAGAGTCGCGCTTTTTTTGTTTCCCTTCATTAACGTCCCTCCAGTTTTAATTTGTCCAATCAAGTTATTTTGCTTTCACCTATTTTCTAATTAATCTCTTCCGGCACCAAAGCTGACGTGACCGTTGGACAAAACCAAATTATGGTGCAAATAGGATATGCGATTGTCCACATGGACTCGCATGGAAAAATTTAAGTGACGTAGACACCATCGGTGTGTAATAGCCAATGTATTCTACATGTACGTCTACATCACCAAAACTTCATTAACGCGACAACACAATGTCGATCAAGGACCATGTCGCTAGACTTGGTTGAATTTCATGTGTGAGAGACTTGATTATAAATTTTATGTAAACTCGATCGAAAAAGAGCTTGAAAATCCATTGATGAAAAGCATAATTTTTCTGTCAAATCTAACAATCCTACTATTTTATGGGAACTTTTTGTTGGGAGAATAATGACAACCTGAATGACGTCGGATTTGCATAGTGGAACACAACAATCTCCTCTATTGTGCAAGCATAGTAGGAAACAATATAATATAGTCATATAAATACCAAACATGTAAATACAGGACAATTTTATTTAAAAACCTTCTCAGTTTGAGAAGATAAAAAATCATAGGACTGGAGTCCACTTAAAATTTTCGCTAGCAATAAAATTGAGTAAACAAAGTTCTTCTATAACTAATACTAGAGGTATAATAGGGGCAACAGCATTAAAAATATTATTCTTGGCAATACATATGAGATTCACAAGAGATTAATCATAAATCTCACTATAAGATAAGTTTGGTTTAACCATGAAAAACTTGATATAGGGAGCATGAATCGACCTTCGATTGTTGGCTTAGTGAAAAACGGATAGCAACCTCTTTCCAAATTATTTGTTCTCCATTTCTCTCTTGCGACCGTGTCTCATGTTAATTGTTCTTTCCATCCACCATATAAAATAGAGAGAAACCCCATTCACTTAGACGAAATGCGGCTTCCTATTATTTTTTCGTATGAATTATCATATGAGTTCAAACCTTTAAATTAGTATTTCATCTGGTTTATTCTACACGGGAGTGGACCTAGCCCAATACTTTGGGCATTAAAACCATCATCTCTCCTTTCAACTGGGTGGAATTTTCTCCCACGAACCTAAGCCAAGTGGACCGCATAGAGAATTAATCTCACGTTCCTCCTCACCTAAACCATCTTAAAAAACCAGTTTTTTTTTTTGTGAACAGGACAAAGCCCTGTGACCCGGCGATCTCGCAATTAAGGTTCCAGAACGGGAAGGCATACGTCACCGCTTACGTTGTTTTCCACGATTTAAAACTGTTCACTCCAGCAAAAAAAGAACCAAGACTTCCCGTCATCCGAGCGGACCGCCCCTTTTTGTCTTTGTAAATCAGAGAATCCACATGCGGGGGGACTAAACAAATGCCTTAGGATTCTCTCCGCCTTCCCAAAATCGGGAACAGTAAAATAACTATGCAGAAGAGATATGTATGACGTCCATTTTGGTCCGCCCCCCATGGTTGAATATAACACCCCCCCACCTTCATTATAACTCTTCAACGAAAACGGCTGTTGACCCCCACCGGGCTGCATGACTGACTAGTGACTACCTATGGGGGCATAATCCGGTCCTCGATCTCTTAGTCAATGTCCAAATTGATCTCTAAATTTCGGTTTTGATCGAAATGGGTTTCATGATCTTTGATTTGTATTAATCGGATCCTTTTGGCTGGCCTTGAGGTTCGCATTTGTCGATACATGCGCAATAACCATTGTGAGTTGACGAAATATTAGAAGAAAAATAATATGGATGGCATTGTGACGTTAGAATGAGAGTTTAGGGGGACACTTGTATCGGTGAGGGCGCTTGACAATATTTTTTTTTTTTTTTGATACCTAAGGAACCCCGTACAGCCGACAGCCGGCGGATAAACCTGGGGCGACATTAGCGGAGGATCTACCATCCCGACGTCGCGTGTAAGATCCCGTGCATCCTGCGGGATTTGAACATTTCTGTCCTGGGTAGACGCTTGACAACATTTCGTATTCTAAATGGCCAAAACCTTTGGACGTGCACAAATTTGGTAAATTGTGCTTTGAACCTTTGTCCACTGAGGATAATTTAAAGACATATCTAGCAACAGAGTTAAAATATCAAGTATGTAAAATCCAGTATTTTTTTGGAAGTATTTTAATATCAATAATAGAAGTACTTGCTACAGTATTAATAAGAGAAATGATAGAAATAGACTCATCCAACAAATTTGCATCACACAATTTTTGTTTCTGTTACAGTACTACCATAGTCCGCAATAATAACAAACAATACTGTTACGGTGGTGAACAGTATCGGCGGCGCCGTCCCACCGGCCCGAGCACAATCGTCATTTGCGTGATCAACCCCCGAACGGGAAAACAAAGACGGCCGTTCCCGTTCCCGGTCCCGGTCCCGGTCCCGTTCCCGATCCCGTTCACGTGCCCGTCCCTATTTTTTGACCCGGTTTTTCAAACTCAGGTCGGATCGGAAGGTCGCAATTCCCCAAAAACCTGCCACGCGGCGTCGTTCGTGTGAGCGACGCGCACCGGAGAGATCCTCCTCTTATAAAAAAAAAAAAGAAAAACAAAATCAATAAACAGAAATTCCTCCTAACCTCGTTCTCTCTCTCCTCTCCCTTTCCTGCGATCCTGCTGGGGCGTCACTGTTGAAGATGCGTGTCCCCACATTGTTGCTTCGATGAATGCGAGACGTGCCGATTCAATCATCCGACGATGACGTCCGCCGCGTGATCGCCGCCGCCGCCGCCGCCTGCCCCGCCCGCCGTCCTCTCGCGGCGGCCCCTCTCGCCCGTCTCCGATTCGAGCGCCGGCCCCTCCCCTTTAGAGGAACAGTCGCCGGCGAGGGAATAACAGCGGCGGGGGATTCAGCGCGGTCGCCGTCGGCTGATTCGACTCGGGTGGCGGATCGCGCCGGCGTCGGTCGGTTCTCTCTTGGTGCGAGAGGGCTGAGCTTGTTTTTGGTGGTGGTCGTCTTTGGCTTCTGCTGAGGTCGGATTTGCGATGAGAAGGAGCCTGTTCAACCTGAACCGGAGGACGGCGCAGAGATTCAAGCAGCTCGCGATGGCGTCCCTCGGATCCGTGAAGATCAAGCTTCTCCTCCTGTGCTGCATCGCTTTCGTCGTGCTCCTGCTCGCCGGCCGTGCCCCGGTCCTCAGCGGAGGGGACGCGACCGTCCGCGCTCCCTCTAACCACTTCCACGATTCTCGGTCCGTACAGTGCGGTCCATTTTTTACGTTTCTAAATCTTTGAATGATTGGGCTAGAATTGATAGTTTCAGGTCATAAACTTCGGTTGGGTATTCTTCTGGACAGTCTATCTCATTTGTCCGAAACTAGGAAGTTGTTTATCTTGCTTATTTGGTATATTTCCTGATTTCTGGGTCTCTCTACGTTGCAATTGTGTCCCTTGCTCGTCATTTTTTGCGGGAAAGTTAAATTATCTGCTGATTTTGTTGCTTTGGTGCTTGGAACACTTGAGCATCTACATTCTCTTTCTCTTTGCAAAAGAATGGTGTCTCTTGCTCGTCGTCCTCGTGAAAGCCGCGTAAGGTGATTTGCATTTGTGGTCTTAACTGACTCGAAGGGATTGTTCCCCCTGCTGGCTCTAATTTTAATGAATCTGCAATGCTTGCAACTGCGCATTCTTGCTAATGTAGAATTAACTATATGATCCGGACTTAGATTTTGTGGTCTGTGAGTGGGTGATAATGAATGACGTCAGTGTCTCGATATGCCTCTTACTGGCCGTGGAAACAGTTTTTACCTTAAGTGGCGGTGAAGCTCTTATATTACCTCTTTTAGGGAGGAAATTAAACACAAGGGACAGTGGTTGGCTGGAGTTCTTGCAGGCGAAACATCATGTCTTATCCATTTGAAGAAAATGGGAAATTCTAGAAGTATTGCAATGATGGGATTGTTACCGCAGGTGTATGTTTATATACGTGAGAACTAACAGACTGATCTACTGATTCATTCCATGGATTTAAAAGTTATTAGCAAATGGGTAGTCAAGAAATATATAGATAAAAATCATCAATATGATGATTCTCTCATGTTGGTTCTTTTCTGCTCAAATAAGAATGTAAGGGAGATCACCTGCGCTCCTGCTTCTTGTAGTTTCAGGTTGTGCTATCGCGATTGTTCCATTGGAGCAACAGTATATATTTTTTGATTCTGCTAAGTTTGTAGTAATTTCTTGTTGAGGATGACATTTATCTTATCCTGTTCCCTACTTTTACAGGAAAGGATATGCCCTCCTGATTAACACATGGAAGAGAAACGATCTTTTGAAACAGTCCATTTCCCACTACGCCAGATGTTCATTGCTGGATTCTATTCATATTGTCTGGAGCGAACCAGATCCTCCATCAGAGTCTCTTAAGAAATTTTTGAATCATGTCATCCAGTTGAACTCTAGAAGTGATCGGAGAATTGAACTAAAATTCGATATCAATAAGGAAGATAGTTTGAACAACAGATTTAAGCCCATTGGTGATCTGAAAACAGATGCTGTTTTCTCAATCGATGATGACATTATATTTCCTTGTTCATCAGTGGAGTTTGCTTTTGATGTTTGGAGAAGCGCACCAGATACAATGGTTGGATTCGTGCCTCGAATTCATTGGATTGATCAGGTAATAGCATTTTCCTTGTAGCTGTTGTGCAAATGAACTAATTAATTAATGGAACTTACCTATATTGCTGGGTCCAGGACTATGTTGTTATACATATTATTTCTCAGGATATGGGGAACTTGAAAACTATTTCATTTGTTATTAGAGTTTTCAAAGCTTCCTGGTTGTTGAAGAATACTTTGTATGTGACATAAGTACCACAGTGCTTAAGGCTGCAAGGAATTTTCTTTCTTTAGCTATGTAGATGAATGACTGTGGATGCTTCCCTTTTCTGTTCTCTGCTACATAGAGCTTGGGGATCCTAATTAGCTATATTTTGTCTAATGAAGTTTGGTTTTGTATTTGCTTTTTCCATCTACAATCGCTAGTTGCTATGTGCTTGCTTTTTGAGTCAGAGTTGACTCACGTGGACAGTATTTACACCAGTTACACGTTTTCTCTGTTATAAATGTTCTTGCAGGAAGGTAGTGTTGATCGCTATGTCTATAGTGGATGGTGGTCTGTATGGTGGACAGGTACATACAGTATGGTGCTCTCAAAGGCAGCATTTTTTCACAAGAAATATCTGGATATATATACAAACCAGATGCCAGCATCAATTAGAGATTATGTTACGAGAAACAGGTAATTATGCATCATGAGTATGTAGCTCTCTGATTTGGTAAGACATTTTGTTCTCTTCTATCCCCCTTCTTCTGACTCTTATCTCTTAATGGGCTCCAGGAACTGTGAAGACATTGCAATGTCATTCCTTGTGGCAAATGTTACTGGTGCTCCTCCTATATGGGTTAAAGGTAGTTAGGTTGCATATGGCATCTTTATGCAGTATTAGATTATGTCACATGACATGGACATAGATGGCATATTGAATTATTTCGATGCTTTGTGATTTGTTGCGAATGTGGGATGCATCAAATAAGGAGCTGATGATTTTTTGCCTAAATTGGGACCCCTATATCTTTATTTACTGGGGGGTTTTTTCAATAAAAACATTGAGTTTTGAGGATGGAAAAAGTTGAGGAAACGCTTATGGCTTTTTTTTTTTTTTAAAAGGGAATTCAGGAAAAGCTTAAATGAGTCACAGGTGAATTTGGGAATTATGGATGACACGGATGATATTTTTTTATATTTAACTGGCTCAAAGAAATCCTTGCAGCCTACCTCCTTGGTGGGAGAAGGGTTGCTAGTCTTACTGTAGACCAAACTTTGCTCAATAAATCAAACTCTGCGGTATTGGACAAAAGTATTCTGGGAACATAAACCGGATCCAGTGCATGGTTCTTTTTTTTTTTTTTTTTTTAATTATTGTTTATATTAATGCCATACATATACATCCTTTCGCAACTTTGGAATTTGCTGGTATCCAGTGTCGGTTATGTCCTGATGGGATGTTTTAGTATTGTTATGTTAGAATTCTCTTCAGCTGTCTTTTCAGGATTTACATAGCTGGTGTGCCACATTTCCCTTCTTTCTGCTAAGATTTCCTTTGCTTGTTTCCATTGCTTCCTGCAGGAAAGATATTTGAGATTGGTTCCACAGGAATTAGTAGTGTGGGAGGTCACAGTGAGAAGAGAAGTCAGTGTGTCAATAGGTTTGTGACAGAATTCAGGCGAATGCCCTTAGTATCTACTACTGTGAAGGCTGTTGACAGCAGGAATATCTGGTTCTGGTGATGCTATATTTTCTCATAAGCCACCAATCAGTATTTCCACGTTTTTGCTTATTTAGTCACGTCGTTCTGATTCAATCATTTGTTCACTAGGTGTATAATATTTGAAATTGGATGTAACTTAGCTAGATTTTTTTTTGTCATAGAAGCTGTTACGCTCTTCCGATATGGATTGTTGTATGGGATCATGTTAGGAAAGGATGAAGCCTAGGATGGCCTTTTCTTTTATGGAATGACACTTCAGCATTAGTAGTGGAATTGCTGTTTCATTCCCTCTCTGACCGTTGATTTGTCGATTTGTGTACATGTTTTTGCCTAAGAGAAACTCCATCATTTGAAGATTTTTCCTTTGTTTAGAAGCATCTGTCTTAACATGCATAACTTATTGCACCTAACAATTTAGGGGTATAAATGGTTCGATTCGGTTCGGTTTTTTTGAAAAACGGAACCGATAAAAAAATTTATTGAACCAAATCCAATCCGAACTAAAACCGAACCGAAATCCTGGTTCGGTTTCGGTTCGGTTTTTACATTTTGTATTTTTTTTTCCCCTACATACACCCCTTTTTATAAATCTTTTTATTTTTTAAAAATCGATTTTTAAATTATTTTTATTTTTTTCCCTTTTCTTTCTTGTTCTTCTTCTTCCTTGGTGGTGGCTGGCCACCGGCCAATGAAGAAGAAGAAGAAAAAGAAAAGAAAACATTAAAAATGATTTTTTAAAAAAAATAAAAAAGGAAATATTTTAGATTTTATCGGTTTGGTTCGGTTAACTGAACTGGTTAAATAAGTTTCGATTTTTAATAAGATCCGAACCGAATAAGAACCAAACCGAAACAAACTGAATTTTTCCGTTCGGTTAGGTTTTTGGTTCGGTTTTTGGCATCCCTATTCCCTACCTAACATTAGTCTACCACTTGTTTATGTGCTTCTATCTGCTAATTATGACTATTAACTATTGGTCAAAACAATCACGAACTAGAATAATCCTGAGCTCTGTAGATTGGCACAATTAATGATCTTTCAAGGAACAGAACCATCTTGGATGCATCTCGGAAAGGTATGGACTAAAATTCCTAAAAAGATAACCCAGCATTTGATTGCCGAAGGACAAAAGTGGAAGAGTCATCTTGGGAAATTCTTGGGGTGTCTTGCATATTATATGGCAACTTGCAATTATTGGAGTCTCTCTTTTAGACGCTATAAATAGAATGATGCTAGTTATCATAAATCGGTTTGCAGAGCAATTTGACGGTTTAAACGCGTATCGGAACTTGCCATGTAGCTCAACATTGGCAATTTTGTTAATCTGTGTCTAGATACTTGCTGCTTCTCATTTGCATTTACCATCGTACGTCATGTGTTTCTGATTTGGAAATTAGGGAGATGACGGATCGCTCCAATTGCAAGCTGGAACTGCCAAAAAGCAGACTTAGATATCGCCGTATGTTAGAAAAAGGTGGTTATTCCAGGCAGCATTTTCTTCGAATCTAATTTTTCTTATGGTGATTTCAACTGTATACACAGAGATGCCCCCTCTTGGCTCTCGCAAGCTTTGCTTGCTGGACGTCTTGCTGTAATTGGAGCTGATTCCCGTAATGGGAATTCCGCTTTGTTTTTTCGGAAGGTTTTTAGTTAAGAAATCTTCCTTTGATGCTTTGGATCTATAAAAGAATTTGCCCCACTCAGCGTCGTATTGCCCATGACCGGGCGGACTGGTATTCATCTATAAGAACAAGTCGAGCTTGATCGCATACCAATGTCATAGAGAAGTTTCATTATTATGATTTGTCCAGATGTTTTTCAATAATCTACGAAGCTTTTTTTACTACATATCAAGTAAAATATATTAGGAACTGAAATTTCTTTATGTGAGCATGAGGAGCCCTTGATTGGAGTGGATATCATTTAGGGATGTGCAAAATGGACCGCCTAAATTGGAAACTGCTCAGATTGGACTGAACCGGTCAATTTGGTCTAGTCCTCAAGAGTGCCAGTCTTAGTTCCTGGTTCCAAAGGAGGAACCAGACCAACTACATATATATTTTATTATTTCTTCAAAAAAGTTAGTAAAATATAAACTAAATATTATCTGGTTCAATGGTACCGTAAGTTACGGCATGATCACTCTTCACTCATTGTTGAAGATTTGTCATTCTCTTTCATTATGCACGGACACTCTTTAGTGAAAAAGAAGAAGAAGTAACTAGTTTCATTAAACTGGACCGGACCGGGAATCGATCACACCTCTAATATCAGTAGAAGCATGAGTAGAAGCAGAATATAGCCAGAGAAGGAAAGAATGCAAGCTTGTAAAAGATCTCTCATAATTAGCTTAGGATTGGCATGAAGATGAAACGACCTGTTCCTTTTTAAGACTGCCATTTCCACTCTCTTCACTTAATTTTTACGTCCTAACCATAACCTGAACGGTACATCCTTCCTGCTCGAATTCTTGAAGCCAAAATAGCCCATGGAGAAGAAACACGAGCCGAGGCCTACATTTTCGCAGCCAAAATAGGAGATCGACTACCTTATAACGCATCATCTGCTTCTGATAATCTAAGTCTTGTCGCCTGAGGAGTGGTTAAGAGGGTAACATGTCTCGTCGCCTCCGGAACTCCAGAGAAAGCTCGCATACCTGGATGCATGGTAGGGATTCTCCGGTTCGGCCGCAATTGCTTGCTGATATTTCTCCTCTGCTTCCCATGCGTCTTTCTTCACCATCCACAAGAAATCCGCGTACCGACTCAAAGATTCGGCGTCTGGGGGCTCAACCTGCACAGCGCGCTTATAGCACTCCTCCGCCCTGCAAAACCAATTGCAAGTGATGTGATCCTCAATGCGCCATGTGAAACAATCAAAATGCACGAGTCACTGTGACATGAAAGTCCAACTCCTTCTCTCATCAACTGTACAATTTCTCCAACCCAGGATAATGATTTAAAGAGGAAGACTGCCCTAATGTTTAGAGAACAGAAGTACGCTGCCCTACTTCAGAAACAGTCGTAACCTTGAAGCATTTTGAAATGCAAACGTTAACACGCGCGACCGAAGCTTGGATGTGCAAATACTTCATTTGTTCTCTATATGAGCTTATTCCTAGTGTATCCAATAAAGAGATAAGAATTCAGAATTCGTCCGACAAGGTTTTCTGAGTTATCCAGGAAAAGGACAAAATCATGCATTATCCATTTCTGAGGACACGGGAAAACCATTCAACTATCAAGATGGCCATGTAATGCTATTCAGACAAGAAAATACGAATTGTACAATAAATTCAAGCAGAATCTTGAGCCATAACAAGAAGATAGTCCAGCAAGCATCGAACACGTTCTGTAACAAATTGCAAGGTCAAACCCAATTGCATATAAAGCTCACCTGCGGTAGTCCTGGTATACGAGGCAGAGAAAATGTGCATAATTAGAGAGCAGCAGGGGATTGTAAGGATCCAGAGACAAGTGAAGTTGGTACAGAAGATCTGTTCTCCGATATTCCTCGTAATCATCGGTTTCGATTTCCACATACACTGGCGAAAGGAACTTCCTCATCCCTCCAAGATCAAGAATTTCGCCGCCCCTTAACAATGCCTCCATCTTTGCTCCTTCGTCCACTATAGAGCTCCACAGATTCGCCTCCTCAATGTTCAAAGTTTCGTTCCCTGATGGAGAAACTCGCAGTTTCTCGCCAGGAGCAACGCCAGGCTTTTCTTCTGCAGCGGAGGATTTGTCCGGATGAACATTTCCTTGAGTAGTACCATTTGTCGAACTAAAGCTTGAGTTTTCTCGCCCTTTATCTTCCATCAGGAGCAAAGTCTCCAGATATACTTCAGAGGACATATTTGACATGTTGTGAACCACAGAATAAGCGCCGAACTCAGCAGAGAGTATCATTACGTACACCATAAGAGTCGGGGCTTGCGAAAAGACCTGTTGGAAAATCCACACAAAAGATGAATTTATCTCTCTGTGCACCTTATTCACTATCTCCTCCAAGTCTTCACTGCAGAGACTCTCCCTCATGTGCATGGCATAGCTCTGAATCTCTCTAATAATAAGCACCATCGAAGCGAAGGCCTTTTCGACTGAAGAGCATTCATATTCCCTTGCTTCGATGGTCCTCGAATCCAGTTGCTTCTTTCTCTTTATCATCCTAAGAGACAAGGGGATTTCGATGCTTTTCGCTTTCATCTCTATCCCAATGCTAACGATTTTGTTCCTCTCGGGCCACTCCGGTGGCTTTGGCCAGATACCGAGCAGTGATGGCTCCAGGAAATCCATCTTCGAGCATGCCGATCGCTCCGAAAGACCCCTATTTCCATTACCTTCCGCCTCCTTGTTCGGAAAATGCCCTGAAACATCTGCCGCTGCAAAAGCAAAGTCCATTGTATCACTGCAATCGCCATATCCCCACATGGACACATTGGTTCCTGGGGCTGATTCCGAAGTCTGATTAGACACTTCTCTGCCCGAAAACATCTCGGAACTCCCGCAGCAAACCCGTTTGAGCCAGCCATTTCCTGATTTATGGAAGCCGAAAGGAGCTGTTCTGTGCACTAATCTGAGGGGCACGTTGGGATTTCTTCCATTGTAAAGCCCTAACAAGGAAGAAACTGGGACCCTTTTCTGTGAATGAAATAATGAGCAGGGGGTTATAGGGTGTGATGATTTCAGGCCATTTGAAGCCACCTCCAACCCCATGAAGCCCCCAAATTGCCCAAAAGAACTTGGAATTTATGCAGATGAGAGAAACCTTAAAGGATGATCAGAGGCAGGGAGGATGGATGACAAACCAAACCAAGAACTAATAGTCAAGGTCCCAGGAATCCGGTGTGAAATGGTGAGTGGTATAGTATGACTTTGCCATTCTTTTTTAGAAATAAAGCCTACTTTTTCAGAAAAGAAAGAGAGGGCCTCAAAGTTGCCTCTGTTTTCAACTGCAACCAACCTGTAATAATGAAGGCAGAGAGAAAAAAAAACCCACATTAAATCGAGTCAAAAAGTCACCATCTTTACATTTCTCATTCCCACCCTATCCTACATTTGGAAGAAAGGAAGAAAAGATGAAAGACCATGAAATTTCGAGGCTCTTGTCAAGGATTCAGAAAATAAAGAGGAAAGTTCAAAGCTTTACCAAGTTTCTTGCAAATGGGTCTCGACGATAATCCACAAAAAGAGAGAAAAATGAAGATATGAATGAAGAATACTCACCGAAAGTCGGTTCAGCCGAAGGGGATAATGTGATCTTTTTGAAGAGGACAAGAACCCGTTTTGCCGTGACTAGACCCTTCTCTTTCTCATCTGCTCACCCGGCAAAAGTGGCCTTTTCCCATAATTTTTTCCCATTAGAAAAGGTCAAATCAATCGCTTTCCATGTTCAAACAAGAATATCGCTTCTGCTTCTGCTTTTGCTCCACGTAAATCTACCGGGACGACGGTTAAGTTCCGGATTCACCGCGGAAGAAAATCACATCTCAGCTCAAATCATTGCCGTAAAATCAAGCTTAACGTCTTTTACAGTTGATCGAAAGGGCCTCCGGCTTTAACTTCGTCGGGAAAAATATCTTCTTGCTGCTCTCTCTTTACCGGGCATGAGCGGAAAAGGTCTTTCGGACAGGGACTGCTGCAACACGTGGCGGTTCTTCAAGTGGTGTCCACAGTACTACGAGCCAAACCCATCGCTGCTGCGCGCCCCACACTTGTCCCTCGAACTGGCCACGGTTCGGAAAGGCTTTTGGTGGGGCGGTAAAGTCATGTGGCCCGAGCGCTTCCCAAGAACGTGTGTTGTTTCGGCAGTCGAAACTAAGCTAAAAAGCCCAGTTTTGGGTCGCTGTTTATGCTTTTGGTCGATAACCTACCTTCCATGTTTTAGCACATCCCCACTCAATCCCGTGATCCTTGCTCTTTCCTAGTGCGGCCATGATTTCAAGATAAAATAAGAAATTTAAAAATCGGACCGGTGAGAGAATTGCTCCGATTTCATATTCTAGAATATGTAGGGTAGTTTTCGAATTTCAAAAATTGAGAAATCTGTTATGAATAGTAGATTTTAAGTTCCGGATGGAATTGAAAATATGAAAACTAGAACAAATATGTGTTTTTCATGCTCTGCAGTGTGTAGTTTGAAATCATTAGTTTGACCTTACATCTCTGACGATATTTATGACTGAAAATTTTACTTTATTAATATTTTATAATTGTCATGTGCCTAAATATGGATTGTGATAAGTGATTTATAAAAAATAACGATCATTAAAAGTAATGATCCACTGCAATCATTCAATTAAAAAATACACGTGGAATCTATGTAGATCTTGAAACTCGTGACATAATAGATTCTAGGTTTTTAGGTGCATGATAGGTTAGAGGTTTCAAAAAATTAGAAAACCGATTTCAACGGATTAGTTCCAAATTCCAGTTGGAATTTGAGGAATTTGGAACTGCTCACCCTTACTCTTTTTGTCAGCAAAATGGAATTGATAACTCCGAACTTGAAAACAAGAACCATGACAGCCTTATTTCCAAACTAATGTTAATTGCCGAGGGACCTTTGGATCTCATGGACCTTACTTGGAATTTAAGAAAATTTAAAATAAGGAAATGAAATGAGATAGTTTTCTCGAAAAAAGGTCCAAATGAGGGCACGGAATGTCCATTTAGGGTCTGTTCGTTTCACGAAAAATGACTTTCGAGAAAACGTTTTTCGGAATTTCCAGCATTTGTTTTACGGAAAATGAACTAGTTAAGGAAAATGTTTTCCATCATTGAAAAAAAACAACATTTAAAAGTGAGGAAAATATTTTCCACTTTTGAGAAGTGGAAAACATTTTTCATGACTTCTTCCATCTTACTTCTTTTTATCAATACATTTTTATTTTATTTTTATTCTTTCTTTTTCTTTTTTTTTTTTTTTTAAATCGAGTTTTTAATTTTCTTTATTTTCTTTTCATCTTCTTCTTTGGTGGCAATCGGTGACCGGCCACGGTGGCGTTCGGCGACCGGCCGCAAGCTAGCTCGAGCCTCGCCACCGGCTGGCAAGGCTCCACCTAGCCTGATATGGTGAAGCCAAGCTCGGGCCTCGCTAGATCGAGCGAGGCGGAGCTCTTGTCGGCTTGGGGCGGAGCTCGTGACTCGCTAGATTCGGTGAGCTAGGTGGGGCTCGAGCCTCACCCAAGCTTCCCAGAGGTTTGTCGAGCTTTGGCAAGCCATGAGCTTGCCGAATCTGGTGGTGGAACTTGGTCTCCCAATCCAGGCAAGTTTGAGCTCTGCCGCCAAATCCGGTGAAACTTTGGCGAGCTCGGGCGAGATCGGCTGAACCTTGAGCTCGTTAGATCTGGCGACTGGGTCTTGGTCAGCCATCAGGCAGTCGGCCATCGTCAGGCATGTAGCGGCAGAGGAAGGAGGAGGAAGAAGGAGGAGGAAGGAGGAAGGAAAAGAAAAAGGAAAAAAAGAAAAAGAAAGAAAAAATAAAAAATGATAAAAATTTCGATTTTTTTAAAATACAAATAATTAAAAATTCATTTTTTAAAAAAATATAAAAAATAAAACTAAATTTTTGGTCAAATAAAAATATTAAAATTCAACTTTTAATAATTTTTCCCAAACAATTAAATTAGTTAATAAACGGTGAAAAATATTTTTCACTCAAAGTTTAGGTTTCAACCGAATACCGGAGGAGAATAGAATCATTTTCCTAAAAGTTCAAGGAAAATACTTTCTGAAAACATGATATTTTCCGTGAAACGAACGGACCTTGCTCTCAAATAATAATGATCATAATTTGCCGAGTGCATGCATCTAGCACGTTTATGGTCACGACATGGCTAGAGACATTTATCCAGCGGCATTCTCTTTTTCTTCTCTTCTTTTTGTCCAATCTTCTTTTCAACGTTCATCTTCTTCTTTTTCCCAGTCCCGCCTCTGAACCGGTGCCTGATCTCGCTTCCGGCCATGGCCGCTCCCTCTCCGAGCCATGATTGTCCGCGTCACTGCTGTCCTCCAAGCTCGAACTCGGCCTTCTCGTCGGACTCGTCCGCGGTGCCAGGGGCTCGATCATTTCAGCCGAGTGCTCATCGAGCAGGCCGGAGTTTCTTTCCGTTCAGCTGCCGAAACCTCACTTGTGCCTTTTGGGGAGCTCTGAACACCAGTGAATGAATCTATATCTCCCTTTTCTTTGGACCATGAATATCCCTTTGAAGCCGTGGGAATAGAGGCTTACAGTAGTGAGATGAGATCCATTCTGAATGTCTCTGGGCAACGGAAGAGTGGCCACGGAAGGTGACCAATAAGAACAAGCAACTGCGGTTGTGAGTGGTGGTTGAGCATTGAGTTTGGTCTCGCTGCTTTTCGCTCAGCTCGGAGCAAAGTTTCCTGGCATGGATAAGAGGGAGGCGAGAAGCGCGCCTTTGAATGCGCCTCGCTCTTCAGCCCCATTGAGGCTCTGAGAATTTGGGCGCCGCGGGCGAATCTAACGAGGACGATGAGTTCGAGCGCCGGATTTGAGCGACGAGGACAATCGTGGCTTGGAGAGGACTGGTATAATGCTGGACGAAGGAGAAGACGAACAAGGAAATGAAGACACAGAAAGCAAAAGAAAGGAGGACAAAAAAAATCTCCGGACGAAAATGCCCCTGGTAGTGTAGCCGGAATGAAATCGTGAGATGCATGTGCTCGCCGGCTTGAAAAGATTTGGCCTGCCAGCAAGAATGGGCCTTGACATTAAAACTCCGTTCGGTGTTTGGATTATTTAGGAAAATGAGTAATCGAAAAGTTTGAGTTTTAATTTAGAAAAAGATCTTCTCTTTAAAAAATTAAAAAGTATTTTCTAAGAGATAAGTAGATGTTGACACTTAAATTAAAAACTTTATGTGACACTTGAAAGTTTCAAAATAATATTTATGACATAAATATAAGTGTTATTTAGTTTGAAGCCATGAAAGTTGTTAATTTTGTGAGGTGCAGAAGGCATGAAGGATGATTTTCCGTTAATGTAATCTTTGGAATTCCATGCATTAAGCTTAGTGATAGATATTAACATATGTGTTAGTAGTGTTGAGTGATGGTCATTAATTTACCGTCGTGTAAGTTGTAGTCCTCAAATTTCATATTTGACAATATTCAAGTTTTAAATTTACTAAATTAAGATTTTCCTGGCATCCGTTATTTTTCACCAATATTTTTAGTGAGTTCAAAATATTTTTCTGATTTATCAATGCTTGGAACGAATACTGATTTTCTTATTTACATATTGATTTATTAAATATTTTGATAGTTTAATAAAATGTTTACTTTGGAAACCACGCAAGTGAGCCATTTGTCCCTCTTCAATTCACATTATCTCTCTTCATTTCTCTACCAAGTATTTTAAGTCACATGTCCTTAGTTTGTGAAATTGACCTTAATCTAGTGATGATGTCATGTGTTGCATCATTTAGTACATCATTCATGACAACCTTAGCACATTTAATGCATTGATGACTCACCTCTTTACTTGACCAAGAAGAAGCGAAATTTCATTTGAATCAAAATATCTCATGATGGTTAATCTTATGAGGCTACTTGCACCATTTCTATTGGAATACATATCCTTTCTATTTTTAGACCGCATGATTTTAACCCAATATCTTTAGACCGCATGATTTTAACCCAAGATCATTATTACTTGGTGTATTCCCCTTTGCCTTATCATTGGATGGAGTCATATGATCATGCTACTTGTGATTATCTAACTTGAATACATCTCTTGCACTCTTCACCTAGCATTTTTTTTTTTAACTTTATGTCATCATTACTTTTAACTTGTGTTACTTGTTCTTACGTCCCTTGGCCTATAAATAGGTCCCCTTACGTCTTCAAGCTTTTTTAAAAAAAAAGTCCAACTTGTTCTTGTAAACAAAGAAGAATAGATCTTCTTTCACTTTCACTTTTCAATCTTTTGAGTGAAAACAAAGATTTAATCCCCATTTCGTTAAAGCTTAAAAATAACATCTTTCAAGAGTTATTATGAGGTGGTTAAGGTTTTGGGTTGCCCAAGTCTTTATTTAATGATATGTAGGATGGTTCCCCTGGACATGGTGATGGAGATTGCAAGTTGATGTTGGAGGCCATTAATCCTTGAGTTGGATGGTGGTTTGATTAGTATGAGTGTAATGGTGTTAGGTGACCCTAACATTTCCTAGATCTATTGATTTTTTTTTTTTGTGATAATAACTACCCTTGTTTGTACAATAAGAGTATGTATATTATTGAACTCGTGCAATTTTCTAGTAAGGGATATTGTGAAAAATTTATTGTGTTTCCACATGTATAATTATAATTATAAGTATAAATGGAAAGAACATGTGTCACACGTGACATTTTGGAGCGTTGCATTTTATTCTTGAGTACAGAAATCCTAATGCTTGATCCTGGGTTCTTGACAATGACCTTGGGCTAGGGTCCATCGAGGCTAAGGTCAAATCCATAGAGATTAGGCTCTGAACACCAGTGCTAATGGTCAAGCATATGACTTCGGCATCATTGCGTGACTCCTCAACGCTCATGGCCAGGCTTATGACTCTGGTACTATTGCTCAACTCCTCGGCATCCCGGCCCAAGCCTAAGACCTTGGCACTTGTGCTCGAATCTCTAACATCCGGTCACTATCCTTTGAGGTCGAGCTCAAGTCCACGGTGCTTGAGCTCAAGACCCTACTTCCTGACCAAGTCCATCAAGGCTAGGATAGTAACCTTGGTGCGAGTGCAAGGGTCCTAGATGCCTAGGCTTGTGTCCATCAAGGTCAAGTGTTGGGTCTATCGAGGTTGGATGCGGGACACCAACGCACTCCCGGGTCAATCAATGCTAGGCTCAAGACCCCGGCACCCACGCTTAGGTCCATTAAAGTGGGCCTCGAGAATTTGGTGCCAAAGTTCGGGTCCTTAAGCTCATGCAGAGTCCATTGAGGTTGGGATCGAGACCTCGAAATATGTGCCTTAGTCCTCGGCGCACTGTTCAATTGAGGCTAGCCCCAAGTCCCCTCTTTTTTCGCAAAACAAGCAAAGCTTAAGTAGCCACTCCAGTCCTTTATTTGAGATTAAGTGATCACTTTAAGCCCTTATTTAAAACAGAATTCACTCAAATCCTTCGTTAAAGAAATATGGCTCTTCGATTCAAACTCAAAATCTATCAATGAATAGCAAATTGTTCGTCAGCACTTCCATGTTCATCGTCGTCACTTGCTTTGTTTACTTCTATTTTGTTATGGTTTCGCTTCGATTCTCCTCAATAAGGACACAACTTGATGGGTGCATTGAATGATAATTGTGATTGATCCTTGTAAGCCCTTATAAGAAATAAAGAAAATGACACAAACAATTTATGAACTTTAGCTCAATGTGTAATTGATTTCATAAACTTTTAATTTGTTCAATGTAATACTTAAATGCTAGCTAAATGTACAATGTGGTTGCTGAATTTTTAATTTGTTCTGTAATGACCCCAACTCCATCTCTAGGGTCTTGAGTAGTAGGGATTATTTTCGTGACGTCCCAGGCTCATTGCCGTCTCGATTTTTTTATCTTATTATCATGCACATGCAGAAACGTGAATAAACAACTTCCCAAACAAACAATAGTTGAAAGATTGGAACATACATCATATAGAACACATAACTTTATATTTTCAACAATACATTTACAAGCCATTTTTTCCATTTTACATCCTATTACAAGTTTCCACATAGGCAAGGGGAACCTCTAGCATGACTATAACTAAAAAAACTGACGTGAGACTTTCATACCTATAAGACTAAAAGATGAGGGAGTAAGTCTTGGGAACTTAGTAAGTAAAATTCCTAATTCTTTACGAGGAAAACATCTCATTATTAAAGCGTAGCAAGTACAACACCTGCAAATAGTGTCAATGACAGATCAATAGCAATTGCTTGCCATGCCTTGACTAAATACATGATGTCGATGTAAAATACCTTTGACTTAACAATGAATACATCAACATATCATGCTTAGGCATAATTGGCACTAATGCAAATTCATTTACCGTCATCCGGGTTCGACTAGGCCCTCCCGACTCGATCAAGGCTTTCAGTTTATTACTGGGGTTCTTGACTTGACCAGGCCATCTCAGTTCGACTAAGACTTCTTAAAGCTAGCTTCCTGAAACTTCCGGATTCAAGACCCAAGTATCCTTGCTCAACTAGGCATTCTAGCTCAACTGAGGTATTATATTCAATGAACGAGGCATCGCTACTAACGTTATATGGCAATGAGTGTTTTTTCCTCTTTAAGTGCACACATATATGCATCATATAAGCGGTTCTTATCTTTTCTCTTAGTCGACACATATATGGCCTGAAGCTATGCTCATCTATTTGTGTGTGCCATGAATTCTTGCACTACACAGATAAACATGTCGAGAACAAATCTTAGTTTGTGACTTGAATCGATCATTTAGCATTGATCTCCACAACGGACAAGACTCTGAAACGGCATATGCCTCAATGCCAATCCAGGACTTTGAGGTTTAGGTACACCTCGCTTTAATGAAGATCCTAAGCTCGACGGACCTTGGCCTTGACCCAGCATGAAAATACTTTATGCCGTGAATGACCTTTAGTTCATGGCTTGATTCAATCGCTAAGTACAAAGTCCCCGCACCGATTGAGACTTAGAACCGGCATAATTCCATACCTCGCCAAACCCTCATGGGTTTGGGTGATCCTCATGCCGATCAAGACTTGGAACCGGCATGCCTCAATACTATTCTAAGACCTTGTGGCCTTGGACGATCTCCACATTGGACTAGATTTGGAGTTGGCACGCTTTAACGTCGATCCAAGGCCTCACGACCTTGGGCGACCTTGCCTCATGACCTTGGGTGACCTTGCCTCCTGTTGAACTCAACCCAAACGAACCTCAGCTTCATTCCGAGTGTGAATGACTCAAGCACATGTTCAAACACAATCATGAACAAAACCATACAAACAATCCAACATCCTACTCACGGCTTAATAGGTGAGCATCTAACTAGACTTAACAATGGAGACTATTGCCCTAGATCTGAAATAGGGATCTTACTTACCTGGATAAATCACAAAAATCCTAGAGAGACCAACTTGACAAGGGGCGACGATGCAAGGTCGAGAGAAAGGAAAGAAAAGAGAGAATGGTGTGTGAATGGCAAAGGGGTTCCAATGATGGAAATAAATGAGGGCTCCTCTTATTTATAAGCCTCCCCATTCTCAATTATTGGTACAAACTCATGATTAGGTCTAAGATACAAATTGACCTATCCAGCCTTCTTAATTGGCGCTTATACTTATTTGTGTTCAATTATGATTGATACATCTATTTGCTTATGCTCCAAGACTCACTTTAGACTTATTATTGCCTAAGGTGCCTAGGGCCTTTGATGCCTAATGTTATCTCCTAATTGGTTGGCTATTGTCTTGTTCACCAAGGTTATATTCTAGAGTCATTATGGCCTAATCTTCTAAGTGACACCTAAGCATGAATCACCAATTTCTTTTCTAAAGCAAATCTTTTGGCTATCATTACATAATCTCCATTAGGCCACTTAGGCTTATGAGGTAAAGATCTAATGACCTAGTGCAATCATTTGAAGGCTTGTTTGTTTTCTTTTTATTGGGACACATAAGTTTTTGATTCATTATTAAAGAACAAGTCATTATAAATAGGTGGCATCCTAAAAAGTTAAGTAGGATCAAGGCCATTGAATAGCCATAATTTGCCCCAAGGTGTTTCATTTTTATTAGAACATTCGACATAGATTCTTTACCTAATCTCCAAGGTGAATCATTGGTAATCATGGCCAAATCTAGAAGGATCTATCCAAAAAGGTGAGTCACTTTCCTTCATGAAGAAGTTAGGGTGTTCTAGAGATTTCTCTTTTGTTCATTACTAACCAATATGGCAATCATGGGAAATAGGCCATTGGAAATATAATCAGAACCAAGCAATGACTTTTTGTGTACATTCCCTAATGACCATTCTGACACATTCGAGGTTCGTGGCAAAGCTACCCTCAGTGTGATTGTTGTAGGCAAAGTTTACCCTTCTTCGCTAGATCAGTGGCTCAAGGCATGAGCTCAATGATTGGCCCTTGGATCGGCTCTGGCCGAACGGATCAAATCCTAGATCAGCCTTAGGCCTCATCTAGGCCCACTCTCGATTGTCATGTGACTGTTCGAGATCGATCAAATCCGTACCCGACATACAGTCATACCAAGTCGAATCGTGATCGTACATAATTGGTGCATAACCGAACTGAATCACCCGCGACCGAAACATGACCGTTTAAGACCAATTCACGATCGTTGGTGATCAGTGGTGGATGTGACCATTCCTCTATCAATCCTTATGGTTGAGTAGTCATCCATCGACTGGACTACTCGGGTCCATTAACATGGTCATTAGATCGGTCCACGACTATCCCCTTGATCAGTACATCTCCATGACCTATTATTGTCACTGGCATACCAGATTTATAGTTATTTTCTGTACGTCGAAAATCGGGATGTGAAGTCCCTGAATTTTTAATATATGTTTAGAGACTATATTAAACATATATAAAAAATTTATAGACTATGTTGAATAAATTAAAAATTTAAGAATCTCATTACATATTATGCTAAAGTTTATGGATTACATTGAATAATTTAAAAATTCAAGGACCAAATTATATATTAAGCTAGACTGTTTGTGTTGATATTCTTAAGAAATAATATCCATTCCGAATATTCTCTCCAAAAAAATGGCTCTACTTTATGCTTTTATTTAAAAATTTGTCCTCAACCTTTACGAGTATCGACTCCATCGAGGTTCCTTTGCCGTCATTGTCCCTGCCACATCAGCTAAGTGATCACTAATTTTTGTCTTGGCTCTCATTAATTTGCGACTCTTTCGAAAGGTTGTTCACTTGATTTATAATTAATGACAAAACAAGAATTGAACCTTGAAAATCCCTGTACGAATCATTTCGTGAAAATTTACATAAGAACAAAGGAAAAAAAGAAAAGACTAATCACTAAAAATTAGGTCCGAAGAATCAAATGTCACGTTCCAAATTGTCATGCTTCTTTTTCCCTAACTACTACGGGCCCTCCCGGAGTCGCGCCGGTCCGAGCTCCGGCCGCCGCGTTTTGCGTTCTCGCCGCCGCTCAGCATCCGCCCCAGGAACGTCTTCGCCGCGTCCAAGCTCGGGAAGTAGGTGCCCTCCAGGAACACCTGGCTGAGCGAGTCGCCTGCCTCCGCACCCGCCCCAGCCGCCGCCGGCGCCGTCCTGGGCCCCCTCGCCTCCAGGCTCCCCATCACCGCCGCCAACACCTGCTTGTACGCGAAGAAGAACCGCTTCACCGCCGCCTCCACCGCCTGCATCGCCTGCAGGAGGTGGATCCGCTCGGCGGCGGCGGCCTCCCCCTTCTTCTCGCGGTACAGCCGCATCGCCGCCTCCTGCAGCCGCGGCCCGCCGTTGGGGTCCGCCTCCACGCCGAGGACGCGCGGCACCTTGTGCTTCAGGTCCTTGCACTTGCCGGTGACCCGGACGAGGGCCTTGGACCGGAAGCAGAAGGACGCCGCCTCGGCCTTGATCGCGAGGTCCTTCTTCAACCTCAAGAAGTCCTCCGGGTCCATCAGCAGGTGGAGGTCCTCGATCTCCGCGAGAAGCTTCCAGATCCTCTCCAGCAGGTAGCAGCCGCTCGCGGCTTGCTGGAATCGCGCCTCCTCGATCCTCTCCTCGATCCGCTTCAGGAGCTCGCTGGAGGCGCAGATCCACGATTCCAGAATCTGGTGCGCCGCGTGGAGCGACTGGTTCTCGTGGTTGCTCTCGACCTGCTCGCTCGAGCCGCCGCTCCGCTTCAGGGCGTGGAGCTCGCTCGGCTTGCAGACGTCGTCGTACCGCAGCGCCGGCTTGGCGGTCAGGTTCGGCTCGCCGAGCCCCAGGGTGTACGGGCACCCCCGCATCTCGCACTCGATCGCGTACAGGATCCGCTGCGCCACGTCCTCCGAGGTGTGCCACGTGGCGAGCCGGGGCAGGAGGCTCGCCTCGCTGGCTCGGCTCACCGCCGCGTCGGCCGCCCCCGGGATCCTCCACACCTCGGCCGAGCTGCCGCCCCGCGCCAGCGCGCCGCCGGCCGAGCTCAAGCCGACGAGGGGAGCCGCGCCGCCCTCCTCCTCCTCCTCGTCCTCCACGATGGCCGCGATGAGCCGGATCTGGCCGGCGGCGAGGGACTCGAGCCGCCGCCTCCACTCGCGGCGGTTGGCGTACGGCCTCGGGTCGGAGAGCGCGGTCGAGACGAACCGGAAGGTGATCTCGAGGGCCTGCAGGGCGGGCCGGAGCAGCGGCTCGGCCCTCCACCCGGGGAATTCACGAGCGCCCCAGAGCTTCCGCAGCTCCGGCAGACGCAGGTACTGCTCGTAGGCGGCGACGGCGTGGGCGGAGGCGGAGGCGGCGGCGGCGGCCGGGCCTGGGGGGCACCGGAACGGCGCGGTGGGGAGCAAGAACGGGAGCTGCACGCTGCCGCCGTTGCCGGCGGGCATCTTGGGCGAGGCGAGGGGCCCGTCGGGGGAGGAGACCACCTTGGTCTTGCAGTCGAAGTCCACCATTTTCCGCGCTTTTGCCCAATGGATCAAAGGAAAGAACGCGTCAGTGGGCGTGGAAAGGATGGAGACCCAGCTGGGTTGCTCTGTAAGTCTTGGGTTGAATTCGAACTTTCGATTCAGATGGGTTGGGTGGGGGAGGAGGAGCGGTGGTATATAAAGAGGAGAGAAGAAGAAGTCAGTCAGTAGTTAGGAGGGAGGGCGATGATGATGATGATGATGATGATGATGATGATGGAAGGAGGGAGGAGAGAGAGAGAGGGGGAAACGCGTGTGGGATGGGGACAGACGACTGGCGGTGGGGGGGGCGCATGAGAAACGAGGGGTGGGATTTCGCAAAGTCGCGTCGCGATTGGAATAATGCGGGGATAAAACGAAGCGGGGTGGGAGGGATCCGGGGGGGTTTGAATTGAATATGGTGGACGAGGCGCACATGAGAGAGGGTGAAGCTTATCCGAATCTGACCTAACGTGGGCAAAGTGTCCGGGACGGCTGGATGTTAATTGTTCCGCACCTTCCTCCCTAATAAGTCCCTTGGTGAGGACTTGGGGAGGAAGGTGCCTCTTGGGTTTGGACTTTTTTGGAATCTTTGAAGTTGGTTTGACCCTTTTCTTGGGGTCCTTCGTATGGCCTCTGCCCTCCATGATTGACGCTGGGGGGCAACATTGGATTCGATTCTGCTCGGGAATGGATTGAACCGGTTTGGATAGGATCGATGTGAGTCTAGTTTTTAAGGGAAGTCGGTTCGATTCGCAGTTTCAAGAATCTAGAAAAGCCTAGGATCGGTTCTACGGCTAGAAAAAGTTTGTTCAACCCAAGAACTAATCTCATCCAAACCCCAATTATATCAATCGGTTCAATTATTAGATTGAATTGGGTTTTAAGTTAGAAAAAAAAAAAAGAAGAAATTTGATCTTCAAAATGAACAAACAACGTAACCACTTGACCTATATAAAAATATTATTTTGTAAGAAAGCAAATGTGGGCCAATTTTCAATTTTATCCAGGAATCAATGATTCAAAACCAATCGATTTGATTTCTTATTCCAAAATTTGGAATCCTACCTAATAAGATCACTCGTGATTCACACTACAAATCAGACAAATAAAATAAAGAGAAGGGAAAAAATACATCTTTTTGGCCTTTGGACAAACTTTCGTATCACCAAAGCCCAAGACATTTTAGCATTCGAATTCAAAAATTGTCACATGCATATGGACAATCAATTTATTTTTTTTTTAAATTTTGGATTGAGCCATGAAAAAAATCGACTCTTCCTTGAAAAAGGAAGAAAATCCTAAATTTCAAGGACGGATTAAGAGAGACGCTGATGGACCGTAGCGCAACGTTTTTGCCTTATTCTGTTTGGAAGCATAAGAGTATTGCAGGCGGAGGCTAATGGATGATGTGGTTGCGGGAGTGACCTGGAATTTCTAGGTCCGATGAGTTGGACTCTCTGCTTTATCAGAGATGGCAAATCGACTTATCCCACCAAGCACCAATCGTGGCGGAGATTGGTCTAGATTTCTCAGACCCTTTTTACCAGTTGCGTTTCCCATCCAACGGAGATTTTTCTTTTTCTTTTTCTACTCCACTTTCTTCATTCGTCCTCGTTTGAATTGGTGCGTCCAATGTACGGATTGCTCCTTTATCCAATTCGCATCGCGAAGTGTCGTGTACGTATGTTTGCCTAACCTCCAACATCTACGAAGCAGGTCGTCTAATCCAACAAGACAAGTCCCCGACTCGGTATTATCTCCACGGCTGGCTATCGAGCTTTTTGCGAATGGCAACATGTGAGGAATGTGCTGAAGCGATTCGCATTCTAAGATTGGCAAATGACCCACTTTAGCTTTAGCCCCCGACATGTCGAAAAGTGCCCTAGCCCCCATATTTCGCATCCGCTTCTTCGAGTACTTCCAAGACAACCAAAAGGGAATCTCATCTCCAGCGGACCGCAACATGCGTTTTGGATAAGAAGGCTCCGTCCCCGTCGCTTTCGCGAGCCCGATTCCCATCTTCTCGTCGAGGGATTCGGCATGACGAAAGCTCCAATCCCTCGCGTTCCCCGTCGCCGCTTTAGCTCGCCAACCCCCGTATTCCGATGGCGTACGGTGTCGCATCGTGCGGTGGAGAAACGTAGAGAGTTTCCCGAGTAGGCAGCGATTGCCAGGGGAGCCTCTCTGATCCCGCCACGCGGCGGGGCAGTTGGATCGCAACGGGCTTGTTTTGTTTGACCTTTTTTTGGAGTCCACGTTAAGGTACGATGACCACGCGTCGGTCGATCGACTCGCGTGCTATGCGGTGACCGAATGATTATATTTATAATTCAATACGTGTGTCTATCTGTCCGTCGATGTTATCTGCTGTTGAGTGGTTTTTTTCGCTGGTGGTGCTTATTTGACTTTGAAGGGAGATGTTGTGGGCTGGCGAGGAAGCATGTTTTGAGGCACGATGCAAAAGGTCAAGAGTGCCTTTTTCTCATTTTTCTATCTTTTCCAATCATGCGCGAGTGCAATGGATAAGGAAAAAGCGGATTATTTAAGGGATATAGACATGGGAGAAGAGGATGTCTTTTGGAGAAACCTTAAGAGGAGTTTACTTTTTCTTGCATATGTTTTTATCTTCATCGAAATCTTGAAGCCGACCCGATAACTGATGTCGGCATGATTAGTTTTTTTTTTTTTTTTTTTTTTTGGCTTCGCTGGGATGAGGTATTATTGTTTGAAGGAGAGGAGAGGCATGCGGGATGACTTGAGTTTTATCAATTTGCTCCCTTTGAAGAAGTATAGAGGCAGGCAGGATGACGCGAGTTGTATCGATTTGCTCATTTTTTTAATTCGGAAGCAAAATATAGGATCAAATGTCAAGACTTGAGTTCCAAAGCACGGATTGGATACAAATGTCAACACAAATAATCTATAAACTTTGACTTGATGTCCAATTTGATCCATAAACCTTTAAATTGTTTAGTATAGTTTTTGAATTTTAATCTAATGTATAATATGGTCCATAAAATTTTAATTTATTTAATATAATCCTTGAATTTTAAGTAATATTCAATCAAGTCCCTGAACTATGTGAAAATTCAGGGACTGGATTAAATATGTATCAAAAGTTTATGGATTATATTGAACAAAATAGAAGTTTAGGAATCACATTATATATCGAGTTAAAGTTTATGAATCATATTGAATAAATAAAAAGTCTAGAGACTAAATTGCACATTGAGATAAAGTTTAAGGACTACTTATGACATTATTCTGAAGTAGAAACTTAGTGTTGACCCGCGTTGCTTGCTCTCGTGGAATGTCGTGATTGGGTCATCCATGATCGACGGACTTACCTAAATCGATATCACTAAATGAAAAGCATGCGGCTGACTTTCATTAATATTTAAGAAATCAGTTTGCTCGCATTGTGTTTTTCTCATGATATGCAGGCACATTCGGGAACAGAAGAATTTGAGTTAGATTTTGTTAAAGCGAATTAGATCGTGCTTCTCACGTCCCCTCCGGTTTAGCCCCATGGTACCTTTATAAGGTTCCACCCTCTATTTCTTCCACGTTTACCATTTGTCCAATAGCATGCGGACATTCGATGGAATAAGTAAGTAAGCAATCTCGAATTATTTTCTCAAAGTACCCTTCATTAGATGAAGTATTATAAGGCTTGTCTCCGACGTAAGACCATAATATGGATTTAAATGCATCTAATTATATTAAATTAACTGAAGCTATGTTAACTACAACTTTCCTTGTCACTTCATCATTTTGATGTTACAGTAATTTGGAAAGGCCTAGTTAATAAGCGTACATAGGAAATGAATATTTGCACGTTCAACACATCGATTGTGCGTGACATGAGATAGATGGTATTTCGATAGTAATGAAATTTCTTTACTTGAATGTTAGACAAGCGTTCCCGGGGAGGTCTTATACTAAAATCCAATATGAAAAGCTGAAAGGGAGACAAACTTGACTTTCCGCTTGGGCTCGATAGCATAGGGGGGCTCCAATTTTCGGGCCCATCAAATTCAAGGGCGGAGTGCCTGCACCTAAAAGCCCCTCGATGTCATGTAAGCAGTAACCGGTGCTAGATGAGTCTTCCCAACCCACGGCATCATTAGCAAAACAGGCAAAGGTCTGCGTTTCCAAGAAAGACCCATCGCATTCGGAGTTTTCCGAATAGTTTTCATCATCCACGCCAGAAATTGATATAGGTATATATTTTGTCAGAAAATAGAAAGAGGACTATTGGCAAACAAGACAAAGTGACATTGACGTTTAAACCCTAAAAAACAATTTTAAGGGAATGAAAAGCTAAGTATTCAAACAGGCGAATCAACTAAAGGCAAAGCAATCCTTGTGATAAACTCATGATCAAAACATTGTACCACCTAACATGTAGCTAAAGGTGTATCATACTTGGCAAACAAATTAATCGAACAAGCTGAAACCCATGTCATCATCGGACTCCTCGGCGGGCTCGTCCTTCTTCTCTTCCTCCTTGGCAGCAGCAGCAGGGGCAGCACCAGAGTCGGCAGCACCAGCTGGAGCCACGGCAACAGCAAACTTGCTAGGATCCTGCAATAAAAAGTAATCTCTTTGTTAGAGAAGTTCATTAAAAAAGACTACAGATAGTAAGGAACGTTTGTGGACCAAAAACCGTTTAGGAAAAGAGCTAGCATTACAAACCTTGAGGAACTCCTTCACTTCGTCAGCATGTGGGTACGAATACTCGGTCTCAACAGCAACGGCCAAAACATTCTTGTAGGCATTGATGAACATGTGAGGTGCAGCAGCCAGGGTCGGGTATGAGATGGCAAGCGAGAGAGCTGTGACCATAGAGACACCAAGAGCAAACTTCACCATAAGGTCATCCTCGGTAAGGTCGAGCACCTCAGGGCTGAAGACCGACCCATTGTCGTAAACACTTTGCACAACGAGACCATACGAGAAGGGCCTGATCCCAAGCTTAGCAAGAAGGGCAGCCTCAGAAGAGCCAACCTTGTCACCCTTCTTGATAAGCTCAACAGGGGTGATAATTTCCACAGTACCCTTGTTAATCTTGGTCGGAATGTTGAGCACCTGAAGTTACGGTAAGGACAAATAAGCTGCTGCAGAAGATGAAGAAAAATGTTATTGCCATGAAAGAGAGGCTCATGTTACCTGGAAGAAGGAAGTCTGAGAAGGGTCGAGCCCAGTGTTGCCCGGTGGGACAATGACATCAATTGGAGCAACCAAACCCACACGAGCAGGAGCTCCAACCTGTCAAAGCAGAGTTGATTGTAAGATATTAAAGAGAAAAAACTCGAGTTTAGTCCACGAATTGACAGGAACCCAGTATATGAGAAAATGGTAAACTTGAACAGATTGTCAAGATATTTAATAGGAAAACTTGAATTTATCCATTCCCAGTCAGATGTCGCCCTAACAATCCTGGCGAAATCAACTATATTATCATTTTGCTTTCGGGCCATCAGCTCCAGTCTCTCATTAGACAGGGAAGAGAAACCCTCAATTATAGTCATTCCCAGTCGCACACCACCGTAAATCTACTGTACCCATAATGCAACTGAGGCTTATCGATTTGGCTTCTATTAAACACGACATGGGCAGTCGCCAAACAGATAAAGTGGAACATTTTGCAGTTACTCTCCCTACAGCAAATCTTAATCAATCCATTGATTCCAATAGAAACGCTCCATCACCATGAAATAGCAACGGCATAGAAACTAACACAGCAGGAAAGTACGTACTCTTTCGATAGATTATCCAGTAGCATATAACCATGAAGCGATATTCTAATTTAAGTAGATTAACGAGATCAAGAGCATCAAAGAGCCGCACCTTGTACTTGGCAACCTCTTCACTGACTTCCTTCAAGTCACCCTTGGTGAAAATCAAGCCCACATTTCCCTAATCACAAAGAACCATAAAAAAAATCAATCCTTTATACACATTCCAATACAAAACCCATGTTTCTCAACTTCTTCACCCTCGCATCTCTTCCTCACAGAAACTCCCATTCCACCATCTTTAAGAACCATGCCACGTGAATCAGAAGCGATCATTCCAACAAAAAGCAGCAACATGTACCTGGAGAAGCGGGAGGAGGTTGAGGTAGGCGTTGTTGCCAGTGTTCTCGGCGTGAATCCTAATGGACCTCTTCATCATGGTGTTCTTCCCCATGAGGATGAGCGAGTCGCCCCTCAAACCCTTCCTGATGTTCTGGAGCTGGTTCGACCCGACGTTATCCGCGGCCACGATCAGGATCTGACTGTACTCGTCCATGAGCCGGCACAGCCTGGCGTCGTACGCGAGCTTCTTATCGGCCTTCGATAGTTTCCCCATAGTATCCTATGAACTTTCTTCCTACGTTGATACAAGGAAAAAAAGAAATGAAGCAAAACTGAGGGCCAAGACGAAGCGGGAGGCTCGGTCAAGGCGGACAGCGACGATCTGCCGTCACTTTAACCCCGGTGGCTACGGCGGTTTTGCGGTGGAGCTTGGAGGTAAAACCCTAGAGATGTGCCGTGAGGAGGGACCTCGCTGCGGCTGTGAGGGTTTATATACGGGGAGACGAAGGAAGAAGATGGAGTCGATCGATTAACCTAGATCGGGCGGTTCACATTTTCCCGCTGTCTTCGCATCCGACGGCTCTAAAAACAATTAGTTTCTTGGGCCGGGCCTGATTTGGGCTCCTCCAAGCCCGATCCGAAAATAAGAACCCCGGTTCGGTTTAGCATAAAAAAAAAAGGTGGAACCGAACCGGTCCGAGCCGCAAGATGCGGACCCGCTGATCGAACCGTACCGAGCCGATCCAATCCGTAAACCGTTTTCTCTCTCCCCCCATACGCGCGCTCCTCAGGAGCGCGCACAGCTCGTCTCCGCTGCCCCGTGATCTTCCCCCTCTGGCGAACGCACCAAACCATGTAGAGATCGGCTCCGATTCCGGCGAAGATCCGATCCGATCCGATTCCCATGGCGTCCTCCTCCTCCTCCTCCTCCTCCTCCTACAGGGACCGGACGACGGAGTTCCGCTCTCTCACCGAGACTCTCCGGAAGATCGGCGGATCCCCCCCCGCCGCCGCCAACCCGCCGGAGGCCCGCGCCGCCGCCGCGCCCAGGGATGCGTCCCCGGCCTCCGCCGGATCCGAGTTCAACAAGCGGGCCGCTCGGATCGGGATGGGCATCAGCGAGACCTCGCAGAAGATCGCCAGGCTCGCCCAATGTACGTGGCCGTCTCGCTTGCTTTAGCGTCGTTCGCGCGCCTTTTCTTGCCTTTCGCTGCTTCGACCGCGTTTTTGGAAGATGTTAGTTCGATCGGCCTCGTCGAAACGTAAGATGCGATGCGTGTGATTTTTGGACGGATTTGGATCCCGAGAGGTTCTGTCTATGCCAAATCGTACGTTTAGGTGTTAGTTAGCATTGTTTGTATGGCGGTTACTGTTTAGGTGTTGAGATTCTGATCGATTTTGCTGTAAAAGTGGTGTTTATAGCTGGATTGAGATCGATGGAAGAGTGAATCGGTAGGTTCTGATCCGCTCCACTGCGCAAGTAAAAACTTTAGAGTTGTTTTTTTTTTCTCAGTTCAAAAGCAACATGATTACTTGGGAAATTAGGATGTTGAATATTTATCCTGGATGATGATCGATATACATTATGATTCGTGCGACTTGAGATAGATTTACAGCCAAATGGCAATTGCCACACTATATCTGTCATAGCCGTTGCCTTTTTTTTCGTCCCTATGGATGATGGCACGTCACTAAGATAAATCTATCAATATCCCAAGCAGTCGGGTATTACCCTCTAATGATTTGTTAGCTGATTACAAGATCCAGTTTATAGTGCTCGATATTCAGGATTCCTGATGTCGAACAAGCAACTAGGGTGTCCTTACTATGCTTTGAAGCGAGAATGTTGGACCTTTTCTATATTCTTCTTCTGGTCATATTTAGTATGACATCCGCATTTGATAATGCTAATTCAGATGATCTTCAAACTGTAAGCATATATACACTCTCATCTGGAGTTTGCAAGGAGATCAAGTCATTTAAGATCAGACTTATGATGTGATATTCTTGTGATAAATAGTATCATTATTATGAGTTCCTCATTTTTCTTTTTGTTGGCGGTCGATTCTGAGCGGAAATCTTCTGCAATTGTGTTTGGCTTTTTCCCTTTTGTTGCTGAAACTACTTCTTACAAACTCCAAATTTGTCATTATGATGAATCTGGATGAAATTTGGAGTTGTGGTGTTTATGCTAAGTGATGGTTTTGTTTGATGATTTGCAGTGGCAAAAAGGTCATCTATGTTTGATGACCCCACGGTCGAAATACAACAACTGACTTCATTGATAAAGGATGACGTCACAGCACTAAATATCGCCCTTCAAGATTTACAGACCCTTCAAAATATAGAAATGAGTGGCGGCAACTATTCAGAAGATAGAGCCGTCCATTCGACCACTGTTTGTGATGACCTGAAAAGCAAACTTATGGGAACTACAAAACACCTCCAGGATGTTTTGAAAACCAGAACTCAGGTTAGCTATTAATTTGAGCAGATCTTCATGTTTAACATGATGTGATTCATCTCTCCTTCCATGTTCTCATACATGGTCTTCTGTACCAGAATATCAAGGCTCATGAAAACCGGAAACAGATGTTCTCTGCCAATGCATCAAGAGAAAACCCTTTAAAGCAGCATACAAAGCCTGTGACTGAGCCACCTCCTTGGTCAAGTGCATCCAATGATTCTGGAAGGCCACCCCAAGCAGCGTAAGTATTTTGTTTGGATTCTTTGGAACCCTGGTTGGCTTGACCACATGTAAATGCAATTGCGAAGTAACAATTAACTCTAGCAAGGAGATTAAGTAAGAGCACGCTTAGACGGTGGAACATCAAGGAGATTAAACTAAACTCTTACAAAGGGATTTATCCATTATTATGTCTTGCCCAAAGGTTATGTCCCTTAAGAATTTTCTTTTCAATATTCCTAGATTTATGATGCTTTAATATCTTGTAAATTATTCAACATAAAACACTTCTACTTGTCGAAAAAATTGGTGGCATAGAGGTTGGACCAGTTATGTTTATCAGATTTGCAAAGAATGGAACACTAGATCCTAGTATGCAATGGCATTTTTATTTTTCCTATTTTTAGAATCTCTTCAGCATCAATAATATATTTTTTCTTGGTATGGTTACTAAATATAAGTCGTCAATACTGTGCATCTTTCTCATATTCTTTACATCTGTAAAAATTGCTTCCCTGTCTAATCATTGGCATTACATTTTCTCTCTCCATCTATTTGGCTCATCTCTGCCTCTTCACGACTGCTCAGATTGCCTTCCAATGGATCTCAAGTTGGCAACCAATTGAGGTATGTCTTACATCATCTTACAAGCTAAACCTCGGCTTCCTCAATACTTTCTTTAAAGAAGAGAAAGCGATGCTTTTAGCATGGTTCGGTGAAAACACTCTGCAATATTTTATATATCGGTTCATTAGATAGTAGTTGGCATTATATGAAGCCATGGCTACAATGTAGAACAGCTACACTTTCAAAACGCTTCTGTTGACATTGGTACCTTTTCAGAGTCTTATCCAATCTCTGGCAGGTTGTGTGGTTAGATGCAAACATTTTCAGAGCATATTCAGAGCATGGTTCGGTGAAAACACTCTGCAATATTTTATATATTGGTTCATTAAATAGTAGTTGGCATTATATGAAGCCGTGGCTACAATGTAGAACAGCTACACTTTCAAAACGCTTCTGTTGACGTCGGTACCTTTTCAGAGTCTTATCCAATCTCTGGCAGGTTGTGTGGTTAGATGCAAACATTTTCAGAGCATATTCAATGATAGGGATAGATCTACTGTTAGGTGAAATTAGAAGACTACATGAGGAAACTTTAGGCCAACATTTAAACACAAGTGGCTACCCTGGCCCACTCTGCCTTATGGTGAAATATCGAGAGTGCATTGCTCTCTTGATGCCATGTAGCAAGTATTGCTTTAAAGAATGCTGGGCTTGATTTTTAGCTGTACTAGTTGCTACTGGAAGAGCTCCATCTTTGAATGGATTGACATTGGATTGTTGGATTGCAGCCCTCCCAACTTCTCGATCTACTTAGTAATATGTATATTATGCAATATTCACTGTCAAAAAGACTGCAGAAGGTGGTTTTGCATAGTGAAGTAGACTTTGCATTGTTACTTGGTGCAACAAAAATTCCTTAAGTTTCTGCATATGCACTGTGCATGCCGTTAATAAGGTGACAACGACTAGATAATCACGCAATTATTAGTTTTGTCGAGCAGAACTGTTCTCTATCTAATTTTATTGACGTTGCGTGTCAATTGACAACTTTTTACTGCTCAGACGGAGATTAGCAGCAGATGGTCCATCCGACTCCATGGAGATGTCCATGTTGCAGCAGGTGGTTCCTCGGCAAGAAAACTATTCTCAAAGCCGTGCAACTGCTCTTCACAACGTGGAATCCACTATATCTGAACTGGGCGGCATTTTTACGCATTTGGCTTCGATGGTTGCACAGCAAGGCGAAGTGGCTATTAGGTTTGTCCTTTTTCTATAGCAATCATCTTCTGTATGCTGCCCTAAATCAATACAAATGAGGAAACGAGTAGAAGCTATAAGGGATGATTAATAGTGCATTTGGGAGCTTGTCTCCTTGCAAGTCCTTATGTTGAACTTACAATGTGAACTCTTTCGTGATGGTCGCCTTCGATGTTGCAAGCAGGATCGACGACAATATGGAAGAGTCCTTGGTGAATGTAGAAGGAGCTCGCAGCGCTTTGTTGAGGCATCTCAATCAAATATCATCCAATAGGTGGCTCATGATAAAGATATTTGCCATCTTGATATTTTTCCTGATGATTTTCATCTTCTTCATTGCTTGAATGTCGATATAGAAATGTTAGTCAATCATGTATATACACATATGCTCTCCCTTTCGGCCATCTACATTGATTTTTCCCCATATTACCGTAAGCATTGATTGGAAGAAGATCATGTCGATCAGTTGTTCTAGGAAGTTGGTTCCATTTTATTTCCATTGCATATAAGAGTGAAATTCTATTTCAAAGTGAACAGCACCTGCTTGAAAATCATCGATGATCGATGTGGCTAGCTTTTGTGTCGTCGTGTGCAGTTCTCTATTCATCTCGATGGTGTCTGTCTTGTTCACTTTGAGAAACTTACGTTTTCACAGGAGTCCAGTAAGAGAAGGGATGCCAAGGAAGAGACGTGGGCGAAAAGCAAAAGGTTTTAGAGAAACAATTGGTTAAAAAAGCTTGAACCTAACATTTTTTATTTTCGCAAGAGAGCCAAAAGAAGCATTCCAAGATTTCAACGCTATCCTCGCGAAAGGTTTTAATCGGACTCTTCTTCTTATAAGCACTGCCGTTTCAGGAAAATATCCCTCTATTCATCAGTCCCATCCAAAAAGCTATACTAAATTTCTCATCGTCTTTATAATCGAAAAGAGCAAACTTCCATGCGCCGTGCAATTCGTCATGCTGAAGTTACCGCCTGGGGAGGAGAGTAGGTGTCCACGCTTTGCGTTTGGAGAATGTCGAAAGTCTTAATTTATCAGGGTAGAAACAAACACATAAAACGGCTTATTAATCCCGTCTCTATATGCATCTCAGCCATCGGATTGAATTCGAATTGCACTGGAGATATTTACATTTAGGAAATCCACATTTCTTCTAAACCTGATATTGGAAGATTTTCTCATATTTTCTCTTGATAGCATGAAAGATATCTCATGTAGTTAACCATCGGATTGAATTTCAATTGCACCGGAGATGTTCTCAGTTAGGAAATTCACAATTTATCTAGACCCGGTATCGAAAGATTTTTTCATATTTTCTCTTGATTGCATGAAAGATGTCTCATGTAATTAGAACAGAATAATTATCGCAAAATATTCCTTCTGAGCGCTCTTTAAAAAGAAAAGCGAAGTATGAAGGATCGCATTATTAAAGCTTGTAAATGCCCCCGAACGCATTGGTTTGATAAGAATAAAAATCTTGGAAGAGGCTCTGCCTGTGTGGCTCCGGAATTCGTACACGTGAAACAGGATTGAAACTTTTGTGTGCGGTCCAGGGTGTAGTAACTAGTAACTCTCCTCTAATAATTACCGTTCCCACTAATTCCAAAGTTAAGAACTGACTTGAGTGTTGGATTTCTTTTGCACTTTCGGATAGGATGAGAAATTATTAACATGACATCAAGAGGTACCACTGTTTGTCTACTCAGAATTCACTTCAATGCGTGACCCATTCTCATATTGCCCCTCGGTGGAAGTTCGATCCTATCAAAATGGCAGTCAAATCTAAATGGAACAATACTTACATTGGGAAAATGCTTATAAGTAAGAGACTCCCGGGGGATACAACGTCAAACTACACCTCGGGAGAGTTCGAATTCAAGTGAATGCACTCTTCTTCCTACCCTCGACGACGGATCTTTTTGTGCTATAGGACGGGAACCATAGCGACCTGACAAGTTAAGTGGAAAGCTCCAAAAGCCCCCGAATGTATCCCCTCGGGAGAGTTCGCTGGCCGCGTTTCTTATGCGGAGGATCTCGTGTTGGGAAAGTTGAGAAGATTAGCAGTCTACCCAAACCCATCATTATTGGCCAAAATGCACAAGAGAGAAGATTCTTGTCTGTCCAGAAATGCAAATCCATCCTACTCTGGAAAGAAAAGTCAATAGTTTTAATCACTTTTGCAGTCTTTTCGATTTGTCTTGAGATGCGCATTCTGTCAATCAGAGGGGAATCATACACTCAATCATATTGGATAGTCTCTGTCATTCAGACTGTAATTCCATTTGACCACAAACTTATTATGGGTTCTAACCCAGCTGCCATCATTCCAAGATGCGCGCCCCCACCATGTGTGGGGAAGTAAACAGTCGGTAGGGGTGGGTTGGGTTAGAACCCGGAGGGCTGCCCCCGCGGGTTGTCATTGCGGAATTTATCTTTCTTCCGCCGACTCCGACAGAGCCCCGTGTTTCACCCCAGGAATTTTAGGGTGGTTCCGCCCCATGGGCTTGGCGGGAGCCTTTTAAGGACCTGCTCAGGTCCCATATCAATAATCAAGAGTGTCGAAAAAATAAGAAGAAAATCATGAGAGAGAGAGAGAGAGAGAGAGAGAGAGAGAGAATGTTATGCCAAAAAAAAATGATACTGAAGAGGGAACTTATTGAGAAGGAGGCCCCTCCATCCACTTATGTCATCGATATCTCAAATTCCATACGAAAGAATATAATCAAAAGCGTTAAAAAAATGGATTACTATGGATGTCCATGAAGATGGAGAGATCATCCTATGAGCAAGTTGCTGAAATCGTAAGCTTTTGAGAAAATGACACAAACGGCGTTTAAAATTTGGTTTGATATGCAATGTTGCCTTTAATCCTTTAATTTGTTTAATAGCTCAATGTGTAATATGTTCCTTGACTTTGTTTAATATGATTCATGGATTTTTTGTATATGTTTAATTTAGTTTCCAAATTATATAAAAATGTTTAATGTTGAGGGCTAAATTTAACATGTACCAAAGTTTATGGATTACGTTGAACAAACTAAAATTCAAGGATCACATAAAATAAATGAAAATTTGGAGGACCAAATTACATATTAAATCAAAATTTAGGGATTATTTATATCATCATTGCTTAGCTTTTTGATTGACTATGGTTTCTTGCCAAATTCGAATCCTTAAAATCTCATAACTCTAAAAAACTTACATTCATAATCACGATGTAAATCAATTACATAAGATAGTCTTCTCTTGCCGCTACTTCCATGTCTTGCTCTATGTATAAGCCCAGAACAAAAAAAGTTTTCACTGTCAATTTTCTTTCTTGCTTCCTTGAAAATTCTCTAAAGCGACCGTGCTACTTATAAGATGAATCTTAATAACATGTTACTTTAAAGATAATTCTCGAAATCATAATACAGCTAAAATTTTCGTAAATATGGCACACCCTTTGAACTAAAATCCATTACTACCACAGAAATAAAGATTTTTTTTTCGTGCTTTTAAAACTTCTATAAATTGTGTGAAACACCATAGCCGAACGCGACGGTCCAGCAACAAGTGAAACGGAGAAAGAAAATCAATTTGTGGAATTTTTTACTCTGATCTAGATCTGGGCTTTTTGCAGATTCATCTAATGATTAAATCCAATAAATAAACCAAGAGACTGGAGAGTAACGTGCTGAGAAAGTGGCTAGAAATAATCATCAAGAAACATTTTAAAAGAACAGAGCATACTGCAGAAGTTATGAAGGTCCATGCAACTGTTACCTTCCAAAAAATGAAAGGACGCTGAGAGAGAGAGAAAGAGAGAGAGAGAGAGATTTCTTGCTTGCTTCAGTCATTCTTTTTCTCTGGTCAAACAACGACTAACGCGTTCCTATATATGCAGCAATGCTCATGCTCTTTGCATTTCAAGGAATCCCCTGTTTTCCCTCTGTTTAAGGTCCTCTTCTTGTCAGATCTTGGGCCTCCGTCTTCAGGACCCTTCTCTCGGTTTTTCTATGTTTGGATTTTATCTCCAACACCAAAGCCTTCCTTTTCTGGACAAGAAATAACTTTTTTGCCTCCTAGTTTATAGTCTTATCCTCCTTGAATTGGATATCTTGGAGATTCACTTCCTTTGTATTCTCGAATAAGAATGGCAAGTGATGTAAGGGCATTTAAAACGTTTGGAGCTGGAGACATCTATCAGAGAGAGAGGTCATCATGGGTCATCATGCTACCCATTTAAACAGACGTGCGAAGAACAGAGCAACGGAGGCTTTTGAGTTTTGGGTCTGCTCTCTGTTTCTCTCTCACATGCAGTGTCCCTTTTGATTACGAGCCTGTATTTTTCTCCTCGTTGGTCTGTGTCATTCACTGGTTTTTTTTTTCTTTTTCTTCTTTTTCTTTTTTTGCCTCCTCAGAGATTCGATTCGGCTGTGTGACAAAGAGGAGAAAATGCTGTCTCAGCAGCAAGCTGAAGAAGCGATGGTCTCCAGCTTCACCAACGCTGGAGAGAGAGACGGAATAGTAGAAGAAAGAAAGGTGCAAACGGATGGCTCCAACGACAACAACGACAACAACGGCGGCGGCGGCGGCGGTTGCGGGTCTGCTCTCAAAAGCTTCCTCTGGCATGGCGGGTCTGTGTATGATGCTTGGTTCAGTTGCGCCTCCAATCAGGTAGACTTAAATTCTTGTTGCCAACAATCATATTCCTGGACATGTAAATGTAATGACTTACTGCGGTGATTTCGCCTCAATTTAAAGATCTGGCCTTAAGTTCACGAGTCAAGAAATTTGATCAGTTTTTGATCTGACCCTCATTCGATTCTGTCTTTCTCGCTCGGGACGTTACGCAGGTGGCGCAGGTGCTGCTGACACTGCCCTATTCGTTCTCCCAGCTCGGGATGCTTTCCGGGATAATTCTGCAGGTTTTCTATGGAATCATGGGGAGCTGGACGGCTTATCTCATCAGCGTGCTCTACGTCGAGTACAGAACCAGGAAAGAGAAGGAGAATCACAGCTTCAAGAACCACGTCATTCAGGTGCATCTTCTATTCCAGAATCGCCACACGCCGAACCGAAGAGCACGTTTGTACTCCATTCATCTAATTAGAATCGCTGAACTGGGTTGAATCTCGAAATCGGTGTGCTTTTCTGTTTTGGTTCAGTGGTTCGAGGTCCTGGATGGTTTGCTTGGTCCCTACTGGAAAGCCCTCGGGCTGGCTTTCAACGTCACTTTCCTCCTCTTCGGATCGGTCATCCAGCTCATAGCCTGTGCAAGGTTCTCCATTTCATTATCAGTTGGCGATTCCTTTTCGCTTAATCGAGATGACGACTTCGTCCGTCAATCTGTATGCTTTGCTATCCTTCTCGTTCTTATTTTTGATTTCCGGGGCCATTGCATTGCAGCAACATATACTACATCAACGACCATCTGGACAAGAGGACATGGACGTACATATTCGGAGCATGCTGCGCGACCACCGTGTTCATCCCCTCCTTCCACAACTACCGGATTTGGTCCTTCCTTGGCCTTGGCATGACCGCCTACACTGCTTGGTACATGACCGCCGCGGCCATCGCTCATGGCCAGGTAATCCATTTCGAGCCCGTTAAGATTAATTTCGTCTATTTGATTTCTGATGTAAATACCAATTGAAAAAATGATGCAGGCTAAGGATGTGATCCACAGTGGACCTACCAAGCTGGTCCTGTATTTCACCGGTGCCACCAATATCCTCTACACTTTCGGTGGACACGCCGTCACCGTGTGAGTTCCTCCTCCGTCTCGTGCTCATTAATCAACTACAGAATCACACTTTGGCTGAAATTTATGAGATTAAACTCGAAAGGAGCAGTTCTTGATTGATGATTGACGGTGAATGTGGCATAATACTTGAATCACTCGGGTCGAGTCATCTTAGGAGACCGAACGGCGATGATAATCATCGACAAACTTTCCTTCTCTTCATGAAACTAAACGATTCGTCGTGTAAAACCATGACAGCGAAATAATGGATGCAATGTGGAAGCCGAGAAAGTTCAAGTACATATATCTGCTGGCCACACTGTTCGTGTTCACTCTCACGATTCCATCGGCGACAGCGGTGTACTGGGCCTTCGGCGACCAGCTCTTGAACCATTCCAATGCCTTTTCTCTCCTCCCTCGCTCGGGTTGGCGCGATGCTGCTGTCATTTTGATGCTCATCCATCAGGTTCCTCTCCACAAATTTCCCTCCATGATATATTTTCGCATACATACACGCACATTATTCGATATTGTAGATGATTTTCCATCCACTCCATTGACAAAGATGTTGATGCGTGATTTCATCGGCATCGCAGTTCATAACATTCGGGTTCGCATGCACTCCGATCTACTTTGTGTGGGAGAAGGTGATAGGGGTGCACCACAAGAAGAGCATATTATTTAAGGCGGTCGCCCGGATACCGGTGGTGATTCCCATCTGGTTCCTGGCCATCATCTTTCCCTTCTTCGGGCCGATCAACTCTGCCGTGGGCGCCCTCTTGGTCAGCTTCACCGTCTACATCATCCCTGCCGCCGCCCACATGATGACTTACCAGTCGGCCTCTGCCCGGCAGGTCCGTGATATGACATGAACTGTCCATGTTTAAGGCAGTACAACTACATATATTGCTAATTGGAAGTCCAGTTCTTTCTTTTTATCATCTGACATGTATCGGTTTCTTGCGTGCAGAACGCCGCCGAGAAGCCGCCATTCTTCCTGCCGAGCTGGACGGCCATATACGTGGCGAACGTGTTCGTGGTGGGTTGGGTCCTGGTGGTCGGGTTCGGGTTCGGAGGATGGGCGAGCGTGGCCAACTTCGTCAAGCAAGTGGACACGTTCGGGCTCTTTGCTAAATGCTACCAGTGCAACACACCTTCCCCATCACACCATTAGATGAACTTTGTAATTTGCTCTTGCTGATAATAAATTTGGGATGCTGTGATTATGGAAATGGGAATAAATATTTGAGTCGGCAAAGAGCGAGTCGACTTGACTTATTATTGCGGAATTTGCTGTCATCCGAGCTGGTTTTTCAGAGGTTTTTACCTTTTTTCTGAATTGCTGCGTCTGATTTGAAATGGATGGATGGGGGAAATCTCCTGAAAATGGAATCTGCTATCACATGGTTTTGCATAGTGGGAAGATAGGGAAATTTTTCCATGTGGACGCACATGAATTGTAAAAGGATCTTGCGATTTCTGGAATTTCTTTCGCTTGGAAATGCGCTTTGAATGAAGTGGTTCTGCAATGTCAGTCAAGTTGGATTGTGCGTGGTTAGGTAGTGGTTGACATTTCAAGTTGCAGATTGAAGTGAAGAAGGTGACTCTGATTTGTAATTTTCCTTTTTCCTTTTTTTTTAATCTTTGTTCTGTGCTATCTAATTCTATTAGGAAATAGACATTTATCCTGCAAGAGCAGTAAGTTAATTTAAAATTAGATAAATGATAGAGTAGCATTTTTCATGAGATAAATGGACCATAATATTCCGGATGTAATCAAGAAGATTATAAGCAATTTAGGAATATTATGTTTTTTCATTAGGAAATTTACAAGTATATTTCTATGTCGGTATAATTACCGTCCTTATTTGGAATATTGAATTTCGAGTTACATCTCCATGTGGTACTCCTTTTTCTTTCCTTTAATTTAGCTTGTACATTATGATTTTTTGTTTCGAATTTGAAATTTCTAGAACTTTTGCAACACGCAAATATCAATGGTGCATATATAATTTCTTCTTAATTTTTAAATATTTGAATGTTATGTTAAATTTTGACGGTAAAGAAATAAAAAACTTTCTACTCGTTTTTACGTGTAAACAAATAGGGTGCCGGTGAATATGACGGAGTTTTTTTTTTTTTTTTTTTTCGAACATATGCCGGAATTGATTGCAATTAAATGAAAAGGTACAAGTCCCATAGCTAAAAAGTAAGGGAAACTAACAAATACAAATTTGACGGGAATTTCAACCGTTGAAATAAAATTATCCGTGTAAAATATAGTGATGTTGTTATATCTAATATATATATCTTTACTTCTCCACCAAAATAATCATTTAGTCAAAAGTAAAATTTTCCCTTCCCTTGATAACATAAAACATATCGAGACATGAGTATGTCCTAAAATTGCTTCATCTCAACTTCAAGATGCAAAATTCGGGAGTATTCTCAAGAGCAAGGGAACAAAAACTCTCTCCAGTTGGAGGAAAAAGTATTGTGGGTACTGTCATAGTAAAATAATAAACACATCCATGTGGGTATTGGATTACTATGCTATTGTTGTAAGCCTATGTGAGAAGCTTGTGTCATGCCGATTAGACACATGTTTTGTACATTGTCTAGAATTGGCATGTCTAACTAGTTAAAAAAATATATTATCTTCTCTTTACAACAGAAAACATATTCCAATATTTAAAAATAATCTTAAAACATATTCCAATCTTTAAAAATAATCTTAAAAAGGTGATATGTTTGCAAATGATTGATATTTTAGATTTTTTCCACTACCAAAATAAAATCAAAAATATATTCGCCGTAAAATTTGAATAAGACAAGAAATAAAATCAAAAGCGAATGTTCATCCAAAGCTCTTCGAATGTTAAAAAAAAAGAAGAAAAATTGAGGAAAAAAAGAAAATGAAAAAAGAAAGGGGGTTCCGAACTCTCTCTTTTTCCAGTCGGAGGCTGCGCCACCCTGCGCTTTTTCCCTCCTGCGTTTTTTCCGGGAAATTTCACAGAGAAGGGAGGACTCCGCCGGAGATGCCTCGCGGACGCCCCCCCTCCAGACAGGTTTCTCCTTCTCTCTCCTCCCGCATTCTCTCTCTCTCTCTCTCTCTCTCTCTTCCCGGCCATCTCGCATTCCGCCGGTCATCGCCGATCCGATCATTCGCACTCCTCCCGTCGCGTTTCCTCGTTCTTCCTTTTCCCTCCTTTTCCTTCAAAAACGATCCTTTTACGATGACGAGCTTCGTCGAGCTTCGCGTGGACTCCGTCTTTTCGCTCGGAGGAGCTGGCGTCTCGTTACCGAACGAGTCTTTCGTCGTCTCTCTCTCTCATTCGATCGTTCGCGTATTCCTTTTTGTTAATGGTTTTTTTTTTTTTTTTTTTTTCCATTTGTTGAGTTTTCGTCCCCTACGATGGTTGTTCGCAGGCGGAGAGAAGAGAACGAAACTCGCGAATGGGCGCGGCCCTCGACGCCATGCGCCAGTACGGCTTCCCAGAGAGGATTGTGCGCCAGACCGTTCGAGAGCTGCTCGAGGTCGATTCCCTTTCTCTTTTCTTTTTTCTTTTTCAACGTTCTGGCTTCTTGCGCCTGTTCTGACGCGGTATTGACCAGGTTTATACCGGGGAATGGCACTTCATTGAGGTTGATGCGTACATGGCCCTCATTGAAGCACTTCTTGAGAAGCAGGAGCAGCGTGAGACCAAGGAGGTCAGTTCACCTTTTGGCCTTGTGAATCTCAGTATTGTCATTTTTCTATATTACTTTTGTTCGAGCTCGTGTGGGAATCTACTAGTTTGCCTGGAAATCACTATGTTGCTGAATGGACTGCATAAATGTTTCGCTGTTGTCGAGGTCTAGTGCAAAGCAATGTGTCTTTCATCTTATATTGATTTCCTTGGAAGATAGTAGTGGATTTGTGTTGGAACTGCTACAGGAGCGAAAATTAATTAGGAAGTTTGTAGAGGGCATTGGGCCATATTACCCACACACTTTGATATGTCGATTTTAATTGAGTGTAGCAGATTTATATGGTACTTGGCACACCAGGGGAACAAAAAGAATTTGTTTATTGGTTGGAACTGTGATGCGGTAAGATAGGAATCTAAAATCTTTGTAAATTACATCAATTCGGGCGAATTCATGCACCTTCTTTCTCAATAATTTTGTAATCATTGCTGTACATATGCACAAAAACATGCATAAATAATTACACTCGTGTGTGTGCGCGGGGACAAAAAGATTTTTCCTAGTATTCCTTTGAGATGCAATCACCCTTATTGGACAAAACTTTACAAATGGAAAGTGTTTCAACCCTGAAGTTGTTGGAAGTGTCATTTTCAATCAAACTTTTCAGCAGCTATAGAAGAATGAGATTTTCTTGCTGGTTCCATTTGCCTTAAGTTTTGTCATTCCATCAAATTCTTCTGCTTTTCTTCTACTTGGAGTCTCTAATTAAACACACGTTGTTTGTGCTGAACGAGTTGATTAGCAACAGAAACATAGCTGTCTATGCAAATGTTGTACAATGGTTCCTTTTCAATCGAACATACTTCTAACACTTGTTCCACTTCCTTTTCTATTTTGAAGATTGAAGCTTCAACAAGCAGTAGACACGATGGAGACACCTCCACAATGCTAATAGCCGGGCCCTCTAGTAGTGAAGTAGTGTTGCCTGAACATGAAGCTGAAGCTGCCATAAATTATATTGAGGCCCCTGGATCTTCTTCACAAGTGGATGTGGCTATCCCCCTAGCTTCTGCTTTGCCAACTCTTGAGCTTGGTAGCACTCTTTTCCTTTCTTTTCCCAACGCTTACATTTTTCTGGAATACCATTGCATGGTACCCTTACTTGGCTAGATTCTAAGTGATTTCTTCTGCTTGGATCTGAGTGAAACTTAATATTGTATATGCCTCGTAAAAGGGTCTGCATGAAATCCTGTTGTTCTCTGTGACAGAGGAAGTTGAATATAGTCTCCGTATTCAGTATGCATGGAGGTAAAAATTTTGCTACTGGATCAATATTTTCTGTTCTCCTAAGAAGTGAAAATGCAGTGGGTTTCGTTGGAGTGGATCAGATATAGGAATGTTCTTGGAGGCAAAGCTATATGGTCAGATTTTCGCTTGCCTAGAAGAGGACGCTTAAGTGCTAAAAATTTAGTGAACTGCAGTTTAGCATGTATCATGAATTTCTTGTAGATGCTGATTACTGGAACTGGTTCTCTTTTTGTTGCCCACAAACTCAGAAGGGAGAGTTTATGAGTTGTCAAAATGCCTTCATCAATTTTCTTGGTGAAAATCCATTTACAAAGAGATAAATACAGGGCTTGTGTTTGGCATGACTATGAGCTGGGGAATGAACTGGATACTCATTTGTGGTTTCATATGTGGCACGTGCTTTGCCCTCTTGTTGAATTTGTGCCTCTGGAATTTACAAAGTTTATAATGCAATTTGTGGTATTGAATGGCTATGGCCTCCTACTCGATGTAATCAAATGGTAGGTGTCCAAGCTGCTGTTTGTGAGATTTTATTCTAACATCTCTTGATAGAATCATTTGGATTAAAGTTTCTAATGCTAAATTCTTAAGGCAGTAGTGCTTTGTAGGCAGTCATCAAAGAGTACTTTTGTCAGAGGCTAATTTGGTTGACTGCTTGTATTCAGAAGAATATTTTTATTGCATGGCTATAAGTTCCCAATTGTCCTTTAACTAAAGGATTGATTAGTAAGATAGCTTCCTTATTTATAGAGTAATTGTTCTCTCTATGGAGATGATTGAGATGGGTTGGGACCAAATCTCATTCAATGGTCAGTTGCTGCTGCTATCTGGCCTAATACTTTTAACGTTCATTGAGATGTTGAAACATGGAATTGTGAGGAAGGTCAGGCTAGCAGGAATTGCAAAACAAAAGACGCTACAGGCTTGGGTTTACAAGCTGGCATCAGTGTGTTCACTTGTGTCCCGTGTGGAGCGCTCAACATGTTTAGTTTAATACACCTATTGTTGCTGTAACTATTTATAGTGTCTTCAAGCAAATCAGGAATGGTGTTTGACGTAATTTTTTTAGCTGCTGATATTAAATTTCACACTTCTCATACATTTCTAATTCTTTTCCTACGATGCTAGATTGTCCACCAGGATATGAAGGATACAGAAGATGCTGCAAAGACGCCGGGCGCGATCATGACTCCGGTGGAGGGAGACAGGCTTCTGCTTTAATGAGCAACAGAGAGAGTTCTGACGCTGAGGGTATCCTTCAATCTGTTGTGTGCCCACCAGGATTTGAAGGATACAGAAGATGCTGCAAAGACGCCGGGCGCGATCATGACTCCGGTAGAGGGAGACAGGCTTCTGCTTTAATGAGCAATGGAGAGAGTTCTAACGCTGAACGTATCCTTCAATCTGTTGTGTGCCTCTCGCCTACATTTGGCTTTGCACCTCAGGTTGTGGCGAACGGTGTTCACCTAAGGAGCCGTAGATGCTACAATGGTTTTATTTGCGGCGAAGAGGAGGTGGAGATGATGCAACTAAGGTTGCCACCCTTGCTGCCTGAGTTCTTAACTAAATTCGTCAAGCATGACGGGAAGCAGAGGCCACGGGGCCAGCGCAAGAGAAGGTGGGACGTGAGGTCGGAGGATTTGTAGTCCTATTCCTCTCTGTCTATCTCTGTCTCTTTCTCTCTCTATTCAAGACATCCCTACTTGGAGAGTAGCTATGGTCACGAATTGCTACAGGTCAAATTCTCTTGATACTTCACTAGATGTGTATGCGGAAAGAAATGAGAAGATCGAATCCCTCTTATTCATATGCCCAAGAGCACATACAGAATTTCGTCATAGTATGTTATCGAGTTAGTAACTTTTGCACCAGGTGCCTGGAACTATGACTAAACCAGTGTCTTTTTCATTACTAATGTTTGCATATATCAGATGTTGGAAAGCAACAGGGTCATCAGGAATGGTGGGTAAAAATATATTAGAAGCGCACATTTTAGTATTAAAACTTTTCGATAAATTATTTAAGTTCCATTTAAAAGAAATGATTATTTAAGTGTCAACTTTAATTTGGAATGTTGAAAATTTCGACGTGTTAATATTTTATCAATTTCTTTGACCTATGTGGTTTGCTGATGTGACCAATCAGCATTGGTAGCCCTAAACGACGTTGTCTCCATGATTTGTGCTAAATATAAGCACTAATTTGGACAAGTCAACAAATTTCCCTAAATTATTCAAGCCCTAATTGGAATCCTAAAATTAAGAGCTGAATCTTGTAATGGAATGGCTCAAATTCGTTTCAACAAATCCAATTTATATGCCTTGCATTTCAGAAGAAGCTCCTCGAGCATCATACGCGGTCTCACTTAAGCATTTTCACAAACAAGGGGTGTCCATTTCAAACGCAATATGTACAGACATTAATGATGCACCGATTTTGATCCAACGCACGACGTCAAAAAGGGTTCTCTCTTCTTCATCATCCTTCCTACACAGTCCAACGCCATTGTTTGCCGCTGTTCTCTGCTTCATCGTCCTCCTCTGTTTTTTGGCCGACACGTCGTCTTAGCTTGACGAACGATTGCGATCAGAGCTGCTCATCGCCAAGGTGATGCTGGAACACTTTGTTCGACCCCGTTTTGATGAAAAGGAAGAGACGACAGTAATGGAACTTGAGGTCCCCATCGAAACGAAAAGTATCAAATTATCACTGACATATTACGGCATCATTTCGCATAAATTAAAATGCCTTTTGTGGTCACGATTATATTTCAAACTCTTCGGTCTAGTCCCAATCCATTTGTTGGGGAAAATGTATCATTTTTGAAAAATATTTTTGGAAATTGACTTTATTTTTCAGTGTTGTTGGACTAAAATCTCAAAAAGATTTGGAATATATTTTTTGTCGTTTGGTAAGAAAAATTTGATTGATAAAATTATCAAAACTTTTTATTTTTTGGTATATATTCTCTATCGTTGAATTATACGAAAATGTTGATATGTCTATCCAACTTAAAGTTCCTATAATTAAAAGCAATATACAATCGTGCCTAAAGAATGATCAAATTAAACACATCCCAAAAGTTAAAAAGCTACATCGAATAATTTAAAAATTCAGAAATCACTTTGCATATTAGGTTAATTTTTGGTAGCTATATTGAACAAATTAAACAAGAATCATTTTGCATGTTGGGCCAAAATTAATAAATGATATAGGTCGTTATCCCATAAATAAAATCTAGAGAATATCATATAGCTTTTGGGGGCCTTTTCTCCTCCCGATTGGGCCACTGCGAACCTCGTACAAACCAAGAAATTGGGCTCAGTTTCAAAGCCCACGAATCCGTTTTCGCTTCGGGTTCGATCTTCTTCTTCCGCCGCACCTGCACAACACCGGAGCGAATCCCGAGAGCTCCGCCGTGCAGCTCCGTCGCCGCCGCCCCCATTAACGGCTCGCGCTCTTCGTTCCATCGGCGCGCCGAGATGAAGCTCGCTCGCTCGCGAAAACCCTTCTTCATCCGCCGCCGCCAATTCCGGGCTCTGTCGCGACCCTTTTGCGACGGAGCCTTCGCCGGACCCGGCGGCGACGAGGAGGAGGACTCGCGGTACGCATTATACAGGCATTGGCTTTTTGGGTAGGAGTTAAAAAATGTGTTCAGAGTGGGATTCTCGAACTTTTCAATCACGTGTTGCACAACAACAGTACGATTCTGCATGATATTGGTGTCGGGATCCTCACGTTTTCTTTCTTCATCATGCGATACGTCCCCGACACATTGTCCCTGACGATGCTCCGCATCTTTGAAGAGATTGGCATCGACTTGGGGACTGAGGGAAGCTTCAATTATTTGTAACATGGACCATCACTCAAACTCGGGATACAAGCCACAAATCTTGACGGGGTTGAGCTTCTAACGACACTACAAAACATCTCTATCGAAGAGAAAGCGACCAGAAATGAAAACGGAAACGGCATGCCGCATGAGAATCACAATGTTATAGTAATGGGTTCACTTAATGCCATAATCGCGATATGATTTTTCAATTTATTTGAATACTTTATTGTGGAAGTTACAATCTTATGTCTGTGGAAGAAAAGATTAAATTGCTCATTTTTATTCTTTTCCTTTTTAGGATTAATTACAGCACAATCTTTTTGAGTTGAGGATAAATGGATAACGTGTTAAATGATGATCTCGTAATGGGAAGTCTATTTCAGACAGTGACATATAATTTAACCAAATATTTAATTTCAGACATAGATTCCTTACAAGGCTAATCAAGAACTAACCCTCCCTAATTAAAGGGCTTGGATAAGGACGCAATACAAACTCAATGCGGTATAAGGGAAATGATTATTAAAATGGGAAAATCAGATATTGTCTAAAGTATCTTTGCCCAAGACATCAACTTAGTTATTACTAAAGAGGGCAAAGATGGAAATCTCAAAAGGTTTTAAGAGGAGGCAGTTCATTTTCCATTTTAAGGTCGCCCGTTTCCGCCAATCAGTTGTCTTCATAAGCGCGCCATTTGGTAGTCACTCACCCCGACACTCTTCGCGAGCTCGAGCGACCGCGCCTCTTTCCTCCTCCCGCTCCCCAAAGCAAGCCGGGCTCGGAACCACCGGCGAGACCAGGGCCAACCGCTCACCGGCCTCCGGCGACCGACGATTCCGATCCCCGCATGGCAATGCAAACCCTAGCGTACTCCCGGAGCTTGGTCCCGGCGAGCCACCGGCTGCCCCCGGCGCCGGGGCCGCCCGGCGGCGGCGGGCGCGGCCGGAGCTGGAGCTCGTGCTCGGTGCGAGGCATCCGCACGTTCAAGTGCCTGTCGATCTCGAGTCCTCCGTTAGGTGACGTTGCGATGGCTCCTCGCCGTTTGTTTTTCGATTTTTTTCGTTTCGATGTTTGGGGAAGGATTCGGTATGGACGATTCGTGAGTTGATTCCGTAATGGAGGAACGATATCCCGTAGTATGTGATTGTCCGCATTCGGCGAACGTTCGTTTGCTATGGACTTCGACATTGGCATTTCTTCTTGGAGCTAGCTCTTCATTGATCCGGTCTTTTTCGATGTTGTGGCTGTCTCGATTGAGTTACGAGTAAATGCTCGAAACTACATAGAATAAGCGGACTAGAATTGATACCTGCTTTTTGAATTTTTTGTAATCTTATGAGTCCTAATGCAGAAGAGGTTAATCTGACATCTATCTTGAAACTTCTCTTGTGGTTGAATTTTTCCAGCTGATGATGCTGTGAAGTTTAAGGAAGCTTCGAAAAACGGAAATGTTATTCCACTTCATCGATGCATTTTCTCGGATCAACTTACTCCAGTCATCGCATACAGGTGTTTGGTTAAGGAAGATGATCGAGAGGCTCCGAGCTTTCTTTATGAGTCAGTTCAGCCTGGCTTTCAGTCTTCGACTGTGGTAAGAGCAGTCCATTGCTCATCTTTCCTTGAACACGTTCGTGTTACGACACAGTGACTCTTGACCACTGTTTATCTGTTGTTTAATTAGGGACGGTACAGTGTTGTTGGAGCGCAGCCAGCGATAGAAGTTGTTGCTAAAGAAAATAAGGTGACTGTTGTTGACCATGAAAAGGGGCGTCTCACTGAGGAGGTGGTAGATGATCCTATGATGATTCCCAGGAGAATCTCTGAATCATGGAAACCTCAACTCATTGATGATCTTCCGGATGCATTTTGTGGTAAGATGACATTACTACTGCATTGAGTATGGCACGGTGATACTGCTCTGCTCGCTTTAAGCTTGGTTTTACTTAAAACAGGTGAATGTTATCGTGTTTGAGCTGTAATGAAGCATATAGGAGTGATTTGTGATCATCATATTTCAGATGATATCTGTATCTAATTATGTAATTTGCTTATATGTGTGCTGATCGAGGTGATCCATGTTAGGTGGGTGGGTTGGTTATTTTTCGTATGATACGGTTCGCTATGTGGAGAAGAAAAAGCTGGCATTCTCCTCGGCGCCACAAGATGATAGAAACTTAGCTGACCTTCATCTGGGCCTCTATGATGATGTCATTGTGTTTGATCATGTAGAGAAGGTATCATTCAAATTTGTCTCTTACTTCAATTGGCTGTTCATTATGGTGAAATAGTTCTTAAGAAGCACAAAATTTCATATTGCTGAAATGATGCTTTGACATACTACTACTGTTGCTTTGATGTACTAGTGCATCCTGTTCATCAGACTTGTGATTGCCGCAAACATTTCACTACTCATGACTCAATGGTTCTCTCCTCTGACTAATTTAGAATATAGAGTTCAAGTACTAGCTTATTCCTTAGTGATCTGTGATTAATTGGGAAGGAAGTGAAATAGTGGATGCATGATTATTAGAAAGGCCATAAAGAAGAAAGACAAGTAGTCTCTAAGTCGCAAACGTTGAGTTTCTTTTTCCTGTTGCCTTATTGTATCTGATTGGGCGGTAAAGGAATTGTTACATCCAGTTGCCAATTAGGTTCCATTATGCTAGAACAATGCAGTCTCTTGAATATTTCTCAGTGTACTATCAGTGTGACATGGGCTCTAATTTTGTTTATCGTAGAAAGCATATGCAATTCACTGGGTTCGGCTTGATCAACACTCTTCAGTTGAGAATGCTTACAATGATGGCATGAAACGTTTGGAGTTGTTGGTGAGCAGAGTTCAGGATTTCGCCCCGTAAGTAACTTTACCTTGTTTATATGAACCCAGTGGTTTTCTTGAAAATCAGCATCTTTTAATATGATTGTCAACTGCAGGCCTAAGCTATCTCCAGGTTCTGTGGTTTTAAACACTAACCATTTCGGTCCTGCTTTAAACAATTCAAACATGACGAGCGACGCATATAAGAAGGCAGTGCTCCAGGCAAAAGAACATATTCAAGCTGGAGATATTTTCCAAATTGTACTAAGTCAACGTTTTGAACGCCGCACATTTGCGGACCCATTCGAAGTGTACAGGGCACTGAGAATTGTGAATCCAAGTCCATATATGACGTATTTGCAAGTGCGTGTTTCCGGTAAATCAATTCATCTACAGTTAGTCTCCATTCTGCTTTCCTGGTTGTCTATGGTCGATTTATTTATTTATTTTTTTAATTTAATAACAGGCTAGAGGGTGTATTATGGTTGCCTCAAGTCCTGAAATTCTTACTCGCGTAAAACAGGTGAAGTCCTTCTACTTTCATTTGGGATCGCCAACTGAGATGGTTTGATTTTTGACTGGTCGTGCAATACTTTCCTGCCTTTTTTGACATAGGCTTATTGAATCTACTCTTCCTTTGATCTTAGTTTTAAGAGTATATTTTGTCGTTATGTGGAAATTTTTTATGGAAATGTGCAGAAGAAAATTGTGAATCGCCCATTAGCTGGAACTGTGAGAAGGGGGAAGACGTTGGAAGAAGACGAGATCTTGAAAGTCCAGCTGCTAAATGATGCAAAGCAACGGGCAGAACACATCATGCTGGTTGATTTGGGCCGAAATGATGTTGGCAAGGTCTGTACTTATATCTGAGATGTGGCACTACTATTACTATAATTACGAGGAGACTTAATGTTCTCACTGTTACTGAATTGGCTGAACCATTTTACTTGCTCAACCTGTTGTTCTGCATATGCCAATTTTCTTCCAGTTTTTCATTCTCTGGTAGGTTTAATAGAGAAAACCAGACATATGGATCTACTGGTGGATGGCAATACGTCAACGTTGGCATGGCCTTTGTCAACATTTTCCCCTTATACCACTACCGTTCATATGTTCTCCCCCTTCGGAACTCTTTTATAAAATCCACCCCCACCCCCGCCCGCCAACAAAAAAAAAAAACCAAAGAAACAAAAATAAAATGTATGCACACTCATGTGCGTATGTAAATTTTAAAAGATAGGTCCCTGCAAACAGTGAGTTTTATTTGTGGGAATAATGGCTTCTGTTCCATTTTAATTTTGCTAGGAGATTGCTCCCTTCCCTTAGGTTAAAGGCATTTTTTGGCTAATATAGGCTCCATGCAGTTCCTACTAATTTCAGGCTAGAAACTTTTGCAGCATCAGTTTCCATTTCTTTTAGCCCATACAGATAATGTTCATCTGATGCCCCTTTTTTCCCCTGGTGTAGGTTTCAAAATATGGTTCAGTGAACGTGGAAAGGCTGATGGATGTGGAACGGTACTCTCATGTAATGCATATCAGCTCCACGGTGAGAATCCAAAGTTATGCATGCGCATGTTATCTAGAACACTCAAAAGGGACTAAGCAAGTAGATGATAATGGAGATAGGTGTGCATAATTATGGGAAATGCATTCGTTATCACGGAGAATCTAGACCTTCAGATTTGAGTTGAACTCGTGCTTGTGTCTATATATGTCTTGACCAGAATAGTATATCCTTCATGGCCTATGCCCTCGGCTTGATGCACTTGTCAAAACCTTCTAAAATGACGGTGCAAGCTACCCATACTAAGTCAGTCGCTCTATGTATTCTGTATTTCTTGAATCCAAAAAAACAAGCATGAATGCACAAATCCCAGCTTGCCGAATCCACAATAATTATCATTATGCAGAACTTAAAGCTCTATTAGTCAAGACGTGCAGGTATATGGTCCACTAGTTCTGCTTTATAAATTGCTCAGTATGCCAATGCTGGAAGTTGAGCTGTCAATCATGAATCTTATCTGATTTCTCATGGAAGTGTTCTGGATCTTTTGACACTGCAGTGCTTGAATCTGGTGTTCAATCACCAAGAATGTCTGTTTCTAAAATTTGCCACGTTGAATTAGTACCACTTACTCGAGCAGGTCATAATGACAGTCTTCGGGCATTCATCATTCTGCACCGTTCTCAACTACCTTGGTGGTTTATCCAGTCATGTCATCTGCATAGTGATGGAAAAACTACAGGTGCCCTTTTAGACAGCACAACATTTTGATATTGCAGGTGACAGGTGAATTAGATGATCAGTTCACCTGTTGGGATGCCCTGAAAGCTGCATTGCCTGTTGGAACTGTCAGCGGAGCACCCAAGGTTGTTAATCCCTCCCTCCCTTCTCTCTCTCTCTCTCTCTCTCTCTCTCTCTCCCTGTTCTGATCAAACATAAGCTTCCCTGATGTAGGTGAGGGCAATGGAGCTGATCGATCAGCTGGAGGTGACGCGGCGCGGGCCATATAGCGGCGGATTCGGGGGCGTCTCCTTTCTGGGAGACATGGACATCGCGCTTGCTCTCAGGACGATCGTGTTCCCGACTGGAATGCGTCACGACACCATGTATTCGTACAAGGATGCCGAAAGGCGGAGGGAATGGGTTGCTTACCTCCAAGCCGGCGCGGGCATCGTTGCCGACAGCAACCCCGATGACGAGCACCAGGAGTGCCAGAACAAAGCTGCCGGCCTCGCCCGGGCCATCGACTTGGCCGAATCCGCCTTCGTGAACAAATGACATGATCTTCCCGGAGAAAATTCTGAGCGGTGGTCTCTAACTGTTTGGCCGCAGACATAGACGGAGTTAGATCGGACTTCGATGTAGCTGAATTCAACATCTGAGCAATAAAGAAACATCCTTCCTTCTGTTCCTATTTCAAATCGACTGCGAGGGTGATTGAGATCTGCGATCCTGATTTTTACGACCAAAAATTGACTGCAAACGCTTAATAGGACGATACCCGGGGAAAACAATAAAAAAAAAAATAAAAAGAACGGCGAAAATTTTAATCATTTAATATATATCTGCGTCAATCTAACGGCATTTCATTCAGCGGCTTCCTCATCGCCACCGGTCCCGAACAAAAACCAAGGAAAACGACTCATCCCCCTCAAACCAGATCCGACCCGATCGGTCCCCCGCCGGAGCTCCGATGGCGAGCCTGTGGCGGGCCGCGACGGGCTTCGCGGCGAAGCCCGAGGCCGACTACGACGGCGTGGAGTTCTGGTCCGGCCCGGAGCGCGCGGGGTGGCTGACGAAGCAAGGCGAGCACATCAAGACGTGGCGCCGGCGGTGGTTCGTCCTCAAGCAGGGGAAGCTCTTCTGGTTCAAGGACTCCGGCGTCACCCGCGCCTCCCGGCCGCGCGGCGTCATCCCGGTGGCCTCCTGCCTCACCGTGAAGGGGGCCGAGGACATCCTCAACAAGCAGTACGCGTTCGAGCTCTCCACCCGGAGCGACACCATGTACTTCATCGCCGACTCCGAGAAGGAGAAGGAGGACTGGATCAACTCGATCGGGCGGTCCATCGTCCAGCACTCGCGGTCCGTCACCGATTCCGAGATCGTCGACTACGACAGCAAGCGATGAGGACGGCCGGTCGAGGTTAATTTTGATAACTTTACTGTTTCAGTCAGATGCTTGCGCCTTGAAACTGTCGGTTCCATCGCCGGATCGTGCGGTGAGCTTTGTGCGAGCGAGGTCAATTTTCGCTGTACTTGCGTTAATCCGGTGCTTGTACATTGAAAATGGTTGTTTGTAGTGATTTGTGAGGTGGTGTGTTACTCTCATTTCTCATCTGGCCTAATGTCTTTCGATTTGGTGGGTGGTTCATGCTTCTATTGTTCTTCATTATCGAGTGCTGTCCGGGGTCTAATTTTTGTAATGTCGCAAATGCATCTGGGTTTGTGCTAAACAGATCTGCAAAAGAGTAGTTCAAGCAGTTCGGTCTTCTATTCTGATGGATATGAAAGCTGATGACTTGCGTCCTTAAAAGGACCTCTATCTGATAATTATATGTATCGAGAATACCTAAGGTAGTCTATCTTGAGCAGCCTTTTCATCTTCATGATGCATATGTTTCGCTAAGTTGGCCTGGTAACCAAATCATGGCGATTGGCAATAAACAAGCATGAATTCATTCTCATTAGAGAAACAAAACATAGGGTTATCTAATTAAGGGCTGGAAGGGGAGCTGGAGTTCCTTCCGTATGAGTTTCAATTGTAATTTGGTGATAAGCTTTGGATCCGTTGGAGCTCTGAGGTTAAAAGCTTTCACTGGGGATGCAGCAGTGCGGTGACATTACTCCTATCAATTCACTCCTCCGGTATCCAGCAGAGGGGAATGACCCTATGGAAAATGCGAAAACCAGGTACTCCTCAACTCTTAAAACCTGGGATAAAATGTAAATTTAAGCACAAATTGGGGGAATCTGGTCTGAAGCTAATTTTTTTAGTGAACTACATAGCCCTATAAGCAAGACTGTTTCAGTGCAAGTGCAGAGGTACGTGTAAAATGTAACATAGGAGGTTCTCAGTGAGCTGTTCTAATGCCTTGTGATAGTGAGAAATCCTTCATGTGGTTTTCAGTGCATTTGGTTCTGAATGTTGAAGCCTTTACCTTTATCTTCACATACTAGAAAATTGAATTTCTTCCTCCACGTATATCTGGGAATTCTTATTGCCCTTTCCTGTCCAGACCGAAGAGGAATTTATTTCAGTCCCCATGCTTGAGTGTGCAGGCACACTTCTGTTTTGCTCGACTATGCTTTTAGTGGTTGGTTTCAGTCTGCCAAGGTTTTAACTTTTAGAGAAGGCGTTACTTTTGCATATCATCTATCCTTGTAAACCAGCTGCATGGAGTCTGTCCCTAATCAAACATAGTTGAGTTCCAGCTTCTCTGATGCTCATTCTTTCTCTGGTTACTCCAACTGGGCAGGCAATTCCAACTTTGTATACCATTGTCAGACAGTCTTGAGCTGTGTTGTCTTTGCTATGGCCTGCACTACACTCTCTTTCCTGAAGTAGAATGTTCAGTAATTTCTAAAACGCATGGCAAAGGTTCCTCAACAAAATTGCGAAGGTACATATTCCCTTTGAAGATCTCATCAGTGGGACTGATTCTGGTGATTGTCTCTAACCAGGCCATCCCATGACTGTAGATGTTGTCTTTTCTAGAAACCACATTTCTCGTGCCATATTGCACTTCACTCAAATTTCAAAGTAGTGATGACAGCACCATAAACGTATTGAGCCAAAAGAAAACGGTGTCCACTCTATCAATATGAAGAAGATTCCTTGGAGAGGGTACGTTGCATTTTTTGTGAAGAATAGCCTTCCATTTGTTGGGTTTTGTTTTGTTTGTCAGGCGCAGGGGGTTGGGTTTGTGGGTTATCTGGACTTGCATAACCAGCCGCTTCTCATAGACCAGCTGAGCTAATCTTTGAGTTGGTGTCAGGTGTGTTTTCGAGAACGATTTGATTGCCATTGCTGCTGCATTGGGTAATCTTCACAACCGGTGTCACAGCCAAATGATTCACTGGGATTCAAAGCCTAGCAATGTTCTCTCAGATGATGAGATGGATGGACATCTTGATGATTCTTTTTTTTTTTTTTGGTCGTAAAAGAGGATTCATTCATTCAAGAAAAGGAAACATTACATCCTGCAGCCATAGCATCCGAAACGAGGAGATCAAGCAAGAATCCCACTGAGGAGGCTCAAATTTTTTGAAGGCCCATCTGCTTCTAGTATCGGTTCTTGATAGCAGCGCAACCACTCTTCAAGGCTGCCATTGGCTATGGACGGGTTGACCAAAGCCTTTAATTGAAAATGCTGATAATAATTTCAAAAATAATGTCTCATATGCTTTAGAGCCTCGCATTTAACCATGAAACTTTTCATTGCATAACGGGGCGTTAAAATTCAGCACTTTGACGACGGCGACGACAACTGTTCCATTCTCGAGTCATACCCTTGTAGACGGACCCAGAAATACTGATACCAAACCAATTAGTTGAAGAAAATACGTTAGTTGCTTTAATGAGAATTCCGTAAGATGGATTCTGCCGTGCACCACCTATGCAACTTGAAGGCTCTTTTCTTCTTCAACCAACATGAGTACAAAAAATCGAGAAGAAGAGCTATTCCGAGAAGCCCAAAAGCTTTAGGGATGGAAAATATCAGTGTACGGGACTAGCCCCATGCTCTTGGACTTCGTGGAGATGCACTCAGGGAGATGGAAATTAAGGATTTTCTCCACGGAGCCTCTTTGCTAGGGCACCTTCAAGTTTGTCAAAAGATAAATTCGCAAGTTCCAAATCGAATGTGTCCAAGCAAATTGAAATCTCACCAGGACCAATTACTGCGTGAAAGATCAAGTACTTTGATGCCTCTTAATGAACCAATGGATTGAGGAATGGACCCCAGGAAGAGGTCCTACAATAATAATTTTACCAGTACCGCGCAATTGCCCAAATTGCTCGGTATCTCACCATCTAATATGTTTCCTGATATGTCCATATAATTGAAGTTCTCCATTTCTCCTATTTCTGTGGGAAGGACCACAGTGAGATGGCACAGTGAGATGGTAGTGTAATAAGTTCAAATGGAAGGGACTTGTGGCCACCGGAGACATGGAATCACTGAGATTTTTACTAGAAAGATCAAGCAACATCAATCTTTTCGACACTTATCTAGATACAGAGTAATGCATCCTTGAAAGTTATTCCCAGCAAGATATAGATAATCAATTTACTTAGATTTTCCAGGAAGGATGCAGTTACCCTGGAGAGATTATTGATTGAGAGACATAAGTAAGATTTTGAAGATTTTTCAAGTCAAATGGGATTGTACCCAAAAGAGTGTTGCCATCCACATACAACTTTTCTAAGTTCACAAGATTCCCAATTGCTCTCGGTATCTCACCGGTTATAGCATTCACGACCTCCTCTTTATAAAAAAAAAAAAGGTTTGGGCGAGAAAAAACCAGAATAGGAGAAAAAAAGAAATAAGATAAATTTGGGCATTTTTTCCCACAGAAGAGGCTTTCTAAGAAGAGAGAGATAATTATGCAGCTGCAGGATGACCGCCCAAGGGATTCGCCATCTTTTTGCGGGTGATATGCCAATGATTCTCTAGTGCAAGCAGAAAATTAAAGGGGAAATTCTAGACTCTATAGGGACATGCATAGCCAATAAGTCATAGCCTTGGGCTGTGCACATAAAATTTTCAAATATAGCGACTCGGAACTTCAGATGTCTGAGCTTACATAGTCTGAAGTTGCTACAGTTCTTTTTGAATTCTGCAAAATTCCTGGCTAATGACGTCTCCGCTTTCTAGATGAAGATTCCCAAAAATAAAATGGATGGCCATTTTCCTTCGTCTTCTCTTCTGATGCAGATGTGGAGGAATATCTGATCAGTCGACTTTTCTATTTTTCGGTCCGCGCAATGGATAAATGTCTTAAAATTCCTAGTAACGAGAGAAAATTTGTTCATTTACTCCATCAGATGAACTTGATTATGATGATTTGGTCTTCCTCATAAAATTGATAGTGGCGATGTTGACCATGACTATTACTTTACTTCCAAGTTAATTGCGTTGGCGATGTATGTTTCACTCAAAACTAGATTTCTGCCAAAGAAAGTCATTCCTGCTTGGTGAGATGATCGAATAACATAATTTGCTCTCCCAGGTGGAGCATTTAGGTAATGTAGGACGACTTCGCATTGTACATGAGAATGTCCAGAAAAACATATATAGTAGTCTTTTTCCCGAGACATCGACATTGTGCAGGATATGCAAGCATAATGTCTACTTTCATTAATAGATTGAACTATTTAACCAGCATAACAGATGAAAAGGATATATGTATTTGCTCAGATGACTTTTAGAGACATATAGGGGCTTGCACGGATGCCTTCTCTTTTCAATAGTCTGGATATACGGCACAGCTGTATGGATGACAGCATCATTCCTATCGTTCTCTTCTTACATGCCAACTTTGGTTTCAAAGGAACATTGAAACACACCTTTGTTCTTCACGGTCTAAACTATTCACAGTATACATCAGAACTCCTTTCAGCAACCTCACAATACATTAGAGAAGCATTTCTCCCACTGCACAAGAGATGAAGCCCTCCAGCCATGTCTCTCTATCTCCCGAAAAGGGCGAAGACATCGTCATCGACTTTTGAGCCTACTAAAGGTTCCCGTATGCCATGGTCCATCAAATGACTTCATTATTTTTTCAACCCCACTTTGGTTCTGCATGATGTACCTCCCACCTCCAGGACTCCTTCACACTACCAGAACAAGAAGTTAATCCAGATTTTAAAAAATGCGTGAAGTCAGGTGCTTGTCTTTGCATAAGTGGTTCAGTTTGGCATAATTCGTAGGAGGTACTAGAAAACTTACTGCTATAGTACATTACTTATCTTCATGAACCAGCTCTCTCCCTGATCGAATGAAGTTGAGCTGCTACATTTGTGATGCTCATTCGCTCTCTTGGGGCTCCAACTGAGCAGACGATTCCAATTTTGTAAGAGCGCGTTTGGTAACGATTCTATTTTTGGGAATAATTTTTGATCAGAAATGATTCTTTTCTCGGGAACAATTTCTAAGTATTTAAAGCTATTTGGTAACCGTCCAAATTTTTTGATTCTGGAATAGAATTGCGTTTGATACCGTGCTCAAACTCCAAATCATTTTCTTTTAATTTTTAAATAATTTTATTACTTTTTTTCCTTTTTTTTTTTCTTTCTTTTTTTTTTTTCCTTTCTCTCTCCTATTCTTCTTCTTTAAGTGGCCGGTCACTGGTCCGGCGACCTCACCGGAGTGTCATCGGCCGAGCCTTGCCAGCACGGGCGAGGCCCGTCGGCCACCGGCGAGGCCGGGCTCTCCTATTCTTCTTCTTTAAGTGGCCGTTCACTGGTCTAGTGACCTCACCGGAGTGTCGCCGGCCCTCGGCGAGGCCGGCCCTCGTCGGCCAAGCCTTGCTAGCAGCTAGGTGAGGCCTGTTTGGCCATCGGCGAGGCCGGGCGAGCCTCGTCGATGGCTAGGCTTGCCTCCGGCAAGCTCGCCGGACCTCGCCCCGGCCCGGTGAGATTCTTCCACAAATCTTCTTGTTTCCAGCAATAAAAGTGGCACTCGCATTCTTGAAGATTCCTTCAATTGGTAACATGCCTTCAAAATTGTTATAGGACAAATTCAAAATTTCCAAAATATGAAATGCCTCTAAGAATTTCAAAATCTTACCTGAAAGATTGTTATTGGAAAAATCCAATTTCTCAATGCTTCTTAATGAGCTAATTGATTGAGGAATGGATGCTTGGAAGTGGTTATCCTTCATTACAAATAACACCAATGCATTACAATCGCCTAAAGTGCTTGGAATTTCACCATTGAACAAGTGTCGATATCCGGAGTGTCAAAACTTGGCATGAATGAACACTTAAGTGCCAAAAGTTAGGAAAGTGATATTTAAGTGCCAAAATCGGAGCAAAATAGATCACTTAAGTGCCAACAGGGCCAAAATGCTGACGTGACGATTTTTTGAAGAGACAAGTGCAAAACGATATCATTTTGCTCGTTGACGTAATTAGACAAGTGCAAAAACAACGTCATTTTGCTGCGACGTGGATACATAATTAATATAAAATTAATTAAATTAAATTTAAAACTAAATTTATTTAAATAAAATAACAAAAAAAAAAATGGAGAGAGAGATGGAGATTGCAAGCCCTTGCCGCCACCTCCCCATCGTCATTAGGAAGGGCTGGCGACAGTGAAGGGAGGGCCGGGCTGGGGTCGCTAGGCCTTGGCTAAGGGTCGGCGACCTCGATCGACCGGAGGCGAGGGCTGCGACCCTCGCCTAGGCGACAACCTCCACCGCCGTCGACCCCTCCAATCAACGGAGGTAGGTGGCGGCGGCAAGGGCCGAGCCCTCGGTCGCTTGCAACTATTCATCTTCTTTCCTTTTTTTTTTTTTAAATAATTTAATTTAATTAATTTGTTATATTAAAATTCAAATCTGTGCCAAACGACGTCGTTTTTGCGTTTCTTTGTTGAGTTAGCTCTCTAATAAGCCATGTAGGCAAGCAAAATTAATAAGAAATTGTCACGTAGAATTTCTGGTGGGGTTCATCGGATGTGATACTCAAGTGTCCATTTTTTTTAAAAAAAAAAGGCATTTAAGTATCACTTTCCTAACTTTGATACTTAAGTGTCCCATTGTGCTAAGTTTTAGCTATTGGGATGTACTTTTGCCACACCAAACATATTGCCCGAAATGTCCAAACTACTCAAATGGTCCATTTGTCGCTAGAAGGCCCCCCTTCAAATGATTGTGAGACAAATTCAAATAGAGGAGAGTTCTAACCACTGGGAACATGGAACCATTAAGATTGTTGCTAGAACGATCGAGCTCTAGCAGACTTTGACACTTTTCTAGATGTGAAGGAATGTTCCTGTGAAAGTGATTCCCATCAAGATACAAATGCATCATCTTTTGCATAAAGGATGGAATTATCCCTGATAAATTGCTACGAGAGAGATGTAGAAATGTTAAATTTTGAAGATTTCTCACATTAAATGGCATAGCACCAGAAAGAGTGTTGTATTCCGTTCCCAAGACTTCCAAGTTCACAAGGTTGACAATTGCTCTAGGAATCTCATCTCTTATAGAATTTCCGCCTAATGTCAATTTTTTGATAGCAATTGAGAAATTACCAATGCATTCCGACAACAGCCCACCGAATCTAGTATCATCAATAATCAAGATGGTTAAGCTAGTAATATTGATTAATGAGCAAAGGAAGCTCAAGTCACTAGATCCCCTACTTCCAAGGTGGTTACTGCCAATAATCAACACTTGAAGGTTACGCAAACTTTCAAAACGAGGTACATTCCCTGAGAGTTTGTTGTCTCCAAGTTCAAGTTTTCGCAGATTTGTGGCATTATTTGGTATCCACAAAGGGATTGATCCAACAAACTGTTTACTAATGATGCTGAAAAATTTGAAGTTGGGGAGATCAAAGCCCATTGTAATGGGAAGACTTCCATGTATTTGGTTATATCCTACGTCAAATACTACCAAAGAAAAATTGTAGAAGGAAGGCGGAATCATACCATACAAGAAGTTTCCTACTAAAACAAGTTCCGTTAGTTTAGTCAATTGACCTAAAGCCTGAGGAAGACTCCCGCCTAAGTAATTTTTGGTAAGATAAAGCTCCTCCAACAATGATAAGTTCCCAGTGGAAGACGGGACACTTCCTGTTAGTGTGTTTTCTCCTAAATTAAGCCACCAAGCTTCACCAATGAACCTATCTCCGGAGAAACTTCTCCACTCAGATGGTTGTAATGCAATCCGATGGCAAGGAGGTTAAGGCAACTTGATTTATTCTTGGGGATTTCACCCCTCAGTGAATTATTGTCCAGTAGTAAGATACGAAGACGGTGCAACTGTCTTATTTGGAGAGGGATTTTATGATGAAAATTACTATCAGAGAGATACAATTCCCTTAAGAAGCTGAGGTTCCCAATGTGAGGGGAGATAGACCCTGAGAGCTTATTGGCAGATAAGTTGAATATGGTGGACTCTATTGAGGTGCTGATGACTTCATGTGACACCGTACCATTGGCAGTTATTGATCGTATTGTTCCAGAAGCTAAGCACCCCAAGAGGGTCCTTAGTTATTCTAACCTTGAATGCAAGCAATGCAGATTTGTCAGTTTCACTGGATGCTGAGGAGAAATGTACGAAGTACAATGCCAAAGAAGTCACGAAAATGAGGTGACCAAGTGGTAACTGTGCAAAAGTAAAGCCCCAAGTTGCATAACTCAAAATATAAGTGTACCGAATTGAAGTGCTGGGAGATTAAGAAAAGGGATGAGAGATGTGATGCAGGATTGAGGTGTGGTTGAGCCACCTCAGCCACAAGAGATTTATAGAGGGCTAGGATTTTGGAGAGAGTCTCTTGCTCTGGTCTCAAAAGTCATTCATTGATAACCTTTATGGTTAATTTGTCAAGTGGGTCGCGCATTGAAGAAACTAAAAAGCAAGAAAGATGCGACATCTCTCTCTTAGCGCTCCCTCTACGGCAAAATTAATTTCCAACACAAATAAATAAAAAATTATGACAGGAAGGGAAAATAGATTTGGGAAAAGTTTCTCTCTTGTATTCTGTATTGTATGCAAATACATTACACCACTTATAATGTAAGAATGAAAGAATGAAATAGGAAAGATAATATACATGAATCACTATTTCCTATTTACTACACTAATCAATGATCTACTGAAATCAATCATAATCAGAATCATCTCCAATATCTTCACTCTTATTTCCAACACTTCCTCTCAAGCTGGTGGCCTATATATGTCGAGGATACTTAGCTTGCTCAATAGGAACTTGTGTTGTCTTTGGCATAACGGCTTAGTGAATATATCTGCAGGTTGTTCCATTGTTTTGATTCCCTTTGTTACGAGAGCTCCCTCCTTGATCTTGTCCTGAGTGAAGTGACAATCAACTTTTATGTGTTTCGTTCTCTCATGAAAAACTAGATTTGCTGCTAATTTAAGTGCAGCATCATTATCACAGAACAATTCACTTGGTCTACTGACCTGTATTCCTAAGTCTGAGAGTAGTCCTCGTATCCAAACTATTTCACAGGTAGTTTTTGCCATGGCTTGATATTTTGACTTAGCTGATGACAATGATATGGTAGACTGCTTTTTTGTCTTCCACGAAATCAATGACTTTCCCAACTTTATACAGAAACCAGTGATAGACCTCTTAGTCATCGAGCAAGTAGCATAATCCGTGTCACAATAGGTTGTCATCTTCACATTACACTAACAGGATAGAAATATACCGAGTCCCGGACACCCCTGCAAGTATTTTACAACTTTCAAGGTTGCATTCATATGTAACTGCTTTGGCATATGCATGAAATTTGCACTGCATAACATATATCAGGTCTTGTCATGGTAAGATATATCAATTTTCCAATAAGTCACTGATCCTGATGGATCCCTAAGTAATGAACCCTCGCTGGATGAAGAGGAGTTGAGATCATACTTATGTGTCATTGACTTGACATTTTGTTCAATGGGAATTATAGTTGGCTTGCAACCTGATAACCCTGCTTCAGAGACGATTTCCAAGATAAATTTTCTCTGATTGAGGGAGATTCCTTTATTAGATCTGGCAATCTCGATGCCAAGAAAGTATTTGGGAGATCCCAAATCCTTGATGTGTAAAGTGGAGTGCAAATATTCCTTGAATTTTGCAACATGAGAATCATTATTTCCCATAACTAGTATATCATCAATGTATATCAGCAAATAAATTGATGAATTTCCAACAGTCCGCGTAAATAAAGCATAATCACGCTTAGAATGCTGAAAACCTACATGGGTTAATGCAGCAGTAAACTTGGCTTGTCTAGATGTCTCTTTTAGTCCATACAAGGATTTGCGAAGACAACATACCTGATACTCCCCCTGTTTGCATAATCCTTGGGGAAGATCTATATAAATCTCTTCATCTAGATCACCATGAAGAAAGGCATTATGAACATCCATTTGATGTAAGGACCATTTGCGTATTGCTGCAACAGATAAGAAGGATCGTACAGTAACTTCCTTTGCTACTGAGAGAAGTTCTCATGATAATCAAAACCTTCTTTTTGGGTAAAGCCCTTAGCTACCAATCGAGTCTTGAAGCGTTCAATAGAATCATCTGATTTGAACTTGATTTTTTAAACCCATTTACATCCGATGGGTTTTCAATGTAGTGGTGAGGGAACAACATCCTATGTATGACTTTCTATGAGTGCATTAAGTTCTGACTCCATTGCGTGTCGCCACCTGGGATCTTTTGCTGCTTTAGCGAATGAAGATGATTCATGTTCTTATGATATTCGATTGATACAACACATATGTTCTGGCGATAATTGGCTAAAGGAAATATATGAGGAAATAGGATATTGTGTACCTGAAGAACTCACAGCTGAACATATATAGTCTTTAGTCCACGTAGGTGGGCGAGTCTGTCTTCCAGAACGTCGGGGTCATTCAATTGTATGCTCAGGAATTACTGATAATTTGAGATCAACTCTTGATGCATCCATTGTTGAAGAAGATGGAGAAATTTCCTTAGATAAAGTTGGTGATTCCGCCTTTGGACTTGGAGATTCCATTGGTGCTGATGTCATAGAGTATTCCGGCGCCACAAGAAATCTAGGCGCCAATGATAAATCTTCATCAGATATAAAAAACCGGTTGCTCTCTAATAAAGTGTCTTGCAATGAAGATGGTTTTTCCTTGAAAGGAAATATATCTTCATGAAAAATAACATCTCTGTTTGTAAATAAATTCCCTGTAGAAATCTCCATAACCCGATATCCCTTCTAAAGAGGAGGATATCCCATAAAGACACATCGGGTTGCATGAGGACCCATTTTGTCCAGAGGACCCACATTGGTTGCATAACATAAACACCAAATACTCTAAGATGACTATTATTTGGCTGTTTCTTGTAAAGCATCTCAAATGGAGTTTTACCACTAAGAATCCTAGTCGGCATGCGATTAATCAAATAGGCTGTTGTGACCACACAGTCTCCCCAAAAATCGTCAGGAATGAATGCTTGGTATTTGAGTGCACAAGCTACTTCTAAGAGATGTCTATGCTTTCGTTCCACAATTCCATTTTGTTGTGGAGTATAAGTGCAAGAACTTTGATGGAGTATCCCATGAGTAGATAATAATGTTATGCAATAAGAGGTAAAGAATTCACGCCCATTATACGAATTTGATGTATAGATTTTTCAAATTGATTCCTAATTAAGGAAAGGAAATTTGATAAATGAGTAAATGTTTGACTCTTTGACTACATAAGATATAACCAAGTGACATGAGTATCATCATCAACGATTGTAAGAAAAAAATGAGATCCATTGCGATGAGAAGTATGATAGGGACCCCATATGTCCATATGAAATGACAAAAATGGATTTTTTGCTCAATAGGTACTAACTTGAAAAGGTGCTCGAGCCTGTTTAGCTAAAGGACATATTGGACATTCCAGGTGAGGAAACATGCACTGTGAGTCTGTGACCCAATCGTTGATAAAAAAGGAGATTCTTATTATGACTGATTGCATTTCAATAAATGCTCTTACTTAATAACTCTAAATCTCCTGGGAAATTGATCCAAAAATAAAGTTCTTGTGCCACATTACCCAAGCCCATCACCTTGCCAATTGAATGGTCCTGATAGACACAATTTTTGAAATTGAATATGGCTTTACAGGAATTGTCCATACATATCGTGGAGGTAGGGAGAAGATTAAACTCAAAATCTGGAATGTATAAGACATTTTTAAGGACAAAGTTCTGATCGAGATGTACGGTACCGATTTTGGTAACTCTTGTAATGTTCCCATTTGAAAGACATACCGTAACAGGAGATTGTGTGTTCTTATGGACATGGGAAAACATATATTCATTGCAAACTATGTGGTCCCTAGCGCCTGAATCGATAATCCATGCATCAACAGATAATGAATTCTTTTTATAGAGAAAAGTACCTGAAAATCTCACACCAATGTCATTACTCTTGAGCTGGCTCAAAGCTTGCACAATGTTCTCATATTGTTCTTGAGTGATAGTTTGATAGGTGTCCCACCGTTCTTCTGTGCATAAACCTGATAAACTGAAGACTCCCTCTCCTTTTTATCATTAGGTCTCCCTTGTAATTTCCAACATGTATCAACAATGTGGTATGGACGTTTGCAATATTCGCAATATTTATTTTTAATTTTGGAATTTTGTCCACTGACCTTCGTTGCTGACGTGGCATTTCGTGCACCATAAGATCTCCTATAGGTTGGTGCTGACGTGGCAAAATAACGTCCGTCCGATTTGGTTGAGGGGAAGCTCAAACGAGAACCGTCCGATTGTGCGCGTCAATCCCAGTCGTTTAGCCCAGAAAACTGATCCAGGCCGTCGGATCCAGCGCGCTTTCCTCGACTGTTAGATCTAGAGATTTTATCCAGGCTGTCCGATCTAAATCTGCTATCCCAGCCGTTCGTTCGTGAAGACCTAGGGTTGTCTTCCTCTTTCTTTGTTGCATCAGCCACGAAAACTCTCATCTTTGTCTATCCACCTGCAGCTTCGAACCCTCCCTCGGCACCGGTCATCATCTTTGTTTAAACAGAACCAGGTGGGAATGCCGTGAAGCTTCTTCCTTCACCGACCCGATCCTGCTCAGCTGTGGCAACCCATTGGTTTTCTTCCTGTATAGCTAATTGGAAGATTCACTCGAGCAACGGTTGGGGTTCCATTGCAAGGATTTACGATTGGAACGTCGCGTATGATTCATTTAGGGTAAGTAAAAATCTGATCGTCTTTTCTTTCTCCTTAATTGCACAGTATTGTTGGAGAGTGGCCTTTGGCTCCTCCAATTTTTCTTCTGCTGCTTCGATTTCATTCCACAAGGCTGATAACTAGTTGAAACACGCGGTGAATAAAAGGTTGCCCTGTTTTAATTCAGACAAGGCCTGGGTCAACAAGAATAATCTTGCTCGATCCAATTTCCCGTACATTTCTCGTATGTTTTCCTAGAACATCTTCGAATCTTCTGTTAGAAGGAGGCCAGTTGTGACTTCGGGTGCCAAGCAGTTTCCGATCTAGGTGTGTACCAGTTGGTTGCATCGTCGCCAATGCCTCTGCAATCGCTCCTCCGTCGGGTAAGGCACAACTCCGTCGATAAACCCTTCCTTGTCCTTAGTGACAAGCGCCCGCCGAAGGTCCCATGCCCAAGAATGGTAGTTTGCCGGTCCGGTAAGTTGTTGGCTGATTAGGCGTAGCTTCGGTCCATCTGCCGGTGATGTGTCGAGCGGATCTCCAAGCTCCGGGTGTCTGCTGCCGTTGAAGGGAAATGGGTAAGGCATGAGTGCGTGTTGAACCAGGTAGGGCTCCATTCCTTGACCCGATATTGACTCAGGTCTATGATCCGTAGTTGTTTGGCCTGACTCACCAAGCTGCGGGTCGGTCCCATACGGAGGTGGGATCAGTCCAGTGGCCCACTGGTACTATGCGGGATACCATTGGACTGAAGGCTAGTGAGTTGGCTGAGGGATTTGCGCTGGAGCAGGGGTAGAAACATCATTGGTGTTATTAATCTGCCCTTCTTGATCAGTTGATTCGACTTGATCAAATGGTGAGGGCGTTTGATTCTGGAGTGGAGAATCCTCTACTGAGGAACTCGCAATATTCTTATCCTTTGCCATGGTATAAAAAAACAAATTCCTAATCGCTTTGATTTGTTATGTAGGAAGAAATTTACAGCAATAGATCATAAGAAAAACGATGGCAATTCTGGGGTTGCGGAAGCTAGGCCAAGGTGAGAAGGCTTTGATACCATGACAGAAAGGGAAAAGAGATTGGGGAAATGTTTCTCTCTTGTATTCTATATTGTATGCAAGTACATTACACCACTTATATTGTAAGAATGAAAGAATGAAATAGGAAAGATAATATACATGAATCACTATTTCCTATTTACTACACTAATCAATGATCTACTGAAATCAATCATAATCAGAATCAGCTCCAAGATCTTCACTCTTATTCCGAACAAATTAATAAATTCATTTTCCACACAAGCAAATGGAAATTATTATGAAATGAGTATGCCATGGTTTGCATTAAATAGACAGATTAGTGGCAAATTGACTTGAGTGTACTGCTACTCTCCCGTGTTTTGGATTGAAATAAACTGATAAGTTGTTTTCAAAGTTTTTAAAAAGTCAAGCTAAAACTGAGAAAACACTTTCCCCTATATTCAATGAAAACAACAATTTATGAGAATTCTTATCGAACACATTGATTTTGGAAATTGAAAATGAAAAATCTATTATTTTTCTTTTAACAAACAAAGCCCAAAATTTTCGACCAAAAAAAAAAAAAAAAAAAAAAAAAAACAAAGCCCAAAATTTTGATTCCACATTAATAAGCCCAATAGACCACATTCAATTTTCAAGGAGTTTGGTTTTTACGGTCTGATCCGCAGAAATTTCCTCCTCTTTGCATTCAATTCATGAAATCTTTAAGAAATATTTTGCATTATATGAGCCAATTTAAAGAAAGAGTCCCACCACTACCTGAAGCACGCGACGCTAATTTGTTTGGTTGACTTACTACTCAAACATCTGTTCAAAACCATATAACCCGGCATAACATTCTTTCCATATTTTAATGATATGAGAGGTGAAAATCACTGAACTCATGTCACGCCCGATCCCGCAGCGCGCGCACATCCTTCTCACTTTGGTCGATTTTATAATGCGATATCCAGGCACTATGTATCGCCGACCCTTTCGTTTATTAAGCACATGTACGGAAGCGGTTAAAATCCCAGAATAATAAAAACGATGTAATGAAAAGCGGGCCATATTTTTCATATTGAAATTTATAACCAAAATTTTATACAAAACACAAACTAGAGTACTTCATAACTATTCACTCTATCTCTATTCACATCAAAATGGAGATCTCAAAAGAAGATAGAATCTCGTCCATAACTATTCACTCTATCTCTATTCACATCAAAATGGAGATCTCAAAAGAAGATAGAATCTCAGTCCATTCGGGCTGTACTCAAGGCCCCTCTCGAGATTATCTTCTTCTTCCAAAAATTCTTCTCCTTAGATTTCACCTCCGAGTTCTCCTTCTCAGACTTCTCCTCCTCAGCTCCTTATCGGGGTCCTGAAATGATTTTTCCCAAACTGGGATGAGATTATGTCTCAGCGAGTTCTACCCCATTAAGGCTCGATTAGTAAACCATTATACTATAGGTTGCCTAAATACGCATAAGGCAGAGAACTTACCTTGGCCTCAGATCCCACCTGCAAGTCAGTACAATTCACAATAGGCACCCATTTACTCCAAACAAATCGAACCAGTCGATTACATGTCACACAAATCATTCTCCACGGAGGAGTATCTAAAAGCTAGGCCACGTACATTCTCCAGGATGACATTCCAAGTCTCCGAGCCACGTGCCTCGAACCTTAGGCCCACATGCATTTTCTAAGGCGACCTCTTCGCCAAGGTGATACATCAAGTCACCGAGCCACGTGCCCTTTTAGATGCTATTTCCGAATACTGGACCCACGTGCATTCTCTAAGGCACTCATTTGCCAAGGTGACGCATCGGATCACTGAGCCACGTGTCCTTTTTACGATGCCCGGGCCCACGTGTCTTCTTTTAGGTGCTATCTCACCAAAGTGATGCATCAATTCACCGAGTCACGTGCCCTTTTAGATGCCAAATTCTGTCACCCAGCCACGTGCATTCTCCAGGATGACATACTGAGTCTCCAAGCCACATGCATTCTCTTAGGCGACCTCTTCGCCAAGATGACATACTCAACCACTGAACTCACGTGCATTCTCCAGGTGATATTCCAATTCACCGAGCCCACGTGTTTTCTTTCAAGTGATTACCAATCTACTTTCAATACCGACAACCAATGCCCAACGATTTCTCAGTCAAATAATTAAATCAACTCAACAAAACATTATAAATGCTGAATAACATACTTGGCCATTTACCAATCAACAATTCAATCTCAATCAATTCCAATCAATTTAGGGTAAATCCCCAAAATATCACAATTTATTTAATTCCATGCAATGTGGAGCTCAAATAAATAAACAGACTGCACCACGATAATCAGCACGAGATTTCGGTCATCGGCCATCAAAATCTTAATTTCCGAAAAATGATTAATTAATTAATTAATTTCGAAAATTAATTAATAATTATTAAAAATTCAATTTAGCACAAAATAAAGCCCAATTAAATAAATGGACTTCACCATAGTCACCAGCATAAAATTCTGGTCCCGAGCCATCTAAGTTGAATTTTCGGAAAATAAATAATTATTTAATTTAATTCCGAAAATTAATATTTAAATACCAAAAATTCCACTTAGGCCCAAAAGCCTAATTGAAGCCCGATTAGGGTCAGAAAAATCCCGGGCTACCCTCAATAAATAGTAGACCATGTCTACTTGCTAATTGCACAATAAATTTGTCTAATTCGCATCACAATTGACTAATAAATACTAATCCATACTAATCTAACCACCTAAACTTAATTAATTAAAATTAAACCACCCTTAAGCATAATTAGCCAACTAATTAGGGATTAGTGAGATTACTCACTGAAATCGTGCGCAAAACATATCAATTCGACCGAGACGACATGAGGAACGATTCTTCCCAAAGCACGGCTCGGGTTCGGGGCCCGGAAACGGCCCAAAACGAGCCCAAGGGAGCTGGAAACCCACTCCGTGGGTTGTGGTTCAAGGCTGGCTGGAGCTGGTCTGACGGCTAGGGCGGCGAGGGGAGGCTGGCGGAGGGTGAGGGGGACGCCGGGGAGGTTGGGTGGTGGCTGGACGAAGTTGGGCGGTGGCCGGAGGTGGTTGGTCGGGGCGGAACCGAGCTCAGCAGGGGCCAAATGGGGCTGGACAGCGCACGGCGGGGACGATAGGCGCGGGCAGGAGGCGGCGGGGTGCGCGGCGTCACGCGGGCGGGTGGTGCAGGCGGCGGGACAGGCGGCGACGGCGAGTTGCAGCTTCTGTTCTTCCTCAGCTTCTGGTTCGCATGAAGGAGAAGAAGAAAGAGGAAGAATGCAGTCACGTGGGATGGGAAGAAGAGAGAGAAAAGAGAGATAATTATTGACCGGTCAAAGAAAAGAGAGAGAGAGAGACAAGTCGCTGGGGGGGTAAGGTGAGCATGGTCCGGGTTGGTTTGGGCCACCCTAACCTTTAGACCAATCCGTCGGTGTCGGTCCTCATTTTTTAGGATCAAGGATCGACCCTATTGAGCACAGGACCAAGGACCGGACCGACCCAATGGGTTCGGTCCGGTTCTAAGGTCAACCTGGGACCGATCGATAATTTCTTTCGTCTTATTTTTTATACTCCCTAAAAAAGCAAACATACAAATTCAAATTACGCATTCATCAACAATGCGGCATTATGCAACTAAACTATAAATACCAATACATATTTAGCAAATGTAAGATGACACAATAATAGAAATTTTGTGCCTGCTAACCGCTCATCGAGATATGGGACAAGATGGAAAGTTCTTGTTATCATCTATCTTTAATATTCATAACATTATATGTAAAAGCGTTTTCCTGCATTCAATTATGTAGAGTCCACTCAATCAAAAAATGAGCTTCACACCACTTGACTAGCATTTGATCATGTAGAGTCCACTCAACCAAAAAATGAGCTTCACACCACTTGACTAGCAAATCACCGTAAAAACTGCAGTACTACTCTACTCTTCAAAAACTTCTACCATTTGACACAAATTGAAAAGCAAAGTGCAGCTGAAATTCATTAGTAGAATACAATTAAATCATAAAAAGTTCAAAATACTTAATATAAACCATGAATATATAACTTCACATCTTGTTAATTCACTTGAACTTCTAAACACTGAAAACAAAATAAACGACACATAATTAATACTCAACAAAAGTTTTAAATTGAAATTACTATTAGTGCTATTGATAGAACATCTCAATGTAATATAATATAACAGACATTTTACTTAGGTTTGAATATATAAAAGAATTATAAATAATATAATATAATATAATGTAATAATATAATATACGGGGTTGGTCCGGGGTTGGACTAACCCAAAATTCTTAGGACCGAGGACCAACCCGAGCGGTGTTGGTCCTGGAATTTCGGGACCGAGGACCGACCTAGTCCCCTTGGGAACCGGACCGGGACCGGCGGGGTTGGGCCGGTCCGGGGTCGGTCCGGGGTTGACCCTAGACCACTTTGCTCACTCCTAGGGGGAGCTGTCCGCACGAAGGGGGAAAAGGGAGAGGGAAGAGAGAGAGAAAAAGAAAGAGAAGGGAGAGAGAGAGAAAAAGAAGAGAGAAGGAAGAGAGAAAAATAAAATCAAATAATACAATTATTCTTATTTTATTTCTTTTCTCTTTCCTTTCTATTTCCTTTCGGTCTTCAATTTTTCTTCCGATAATTTCTTTCTTGAAATTTCGGACTCGTCAATAAATTGACGAACGATGAGACAATGTCCTAAAAAAGAATTATGACGCACTTAAAATTCGATTCCCGAAATCGAGTTCAATTTCGTGGTTAAAAATCGATCGACGTGATTTTAGCCCAATCCAACTAATTATGTAGCTTTTAGGGATTTTACTGCAGATACATCCCTTAACGGCTTCACCCAATAGATTAGTTAACTCGTAAGTGATCAGCTCAGAGAAAAAGGGCCATAGGCACGTTGACGAAATGCCCATTTCACTTTATCGAAACGGGATTGAATTTCGGGATGTCACAACTCAAGCCCACCATTGAACTCATCGCTCATGACCAATTTTCTTTCGAATGATACTCTAAATGAATATCAACACATGTCTTCCAATTTTATGCTTTCTATGCAGATTCCGCTTATTGAGGTTTCAACAAACAACTAGGAAAATGGTGCATTCTTTTCTGCTAGGTTGATGTATATATATATATATATATATATATTGCTAGACTCATCAAGAAAAGGAGAGCAGAGAAATCGGATAGAAGCATTTCTAAGGAAAGGAAAGGAGAACCATATTTTCCAAAATCCCTAATTGGAGAAAATTTGGTTCAACTCTGTTTCTAGTAAGTTGGTCACAAAAACGAACACTAGCCGTGTAGTGTTCAAAATATATTTGAATATTACGATGACGAAAAGATTATGATTCAGTAAATTTAGACATTCTTAGTCTTCCTACTGCAAGATAGTTGATTTGTTTTCCCCCAACCATACGTCGGAATATAGGAAAGGTCATTTACTTCATGCGCGCTTTGTCCGCCTAAACAGCAACTGACAAACCCAATACCACCGATTTGTTGTTCATTTATCAGGAAAAGTACCAAAAAAGTCCTAAACCTATTATATTGGTACTAATTGAGTCCTAAACTTTTCAATTGGACCAATTTAGTCATAAACCTTTCAATATTGGTACCAATTTAGTCTATTCGGCCAATTTTGGATGGCCGATGCTTGATGTGGACGTCGGTTGGTGGCCGAGACGCGACGTGGCAATTTTTATGATTTTTTAATGATTTTTTCGAATTTTTTAATTAATTTTTAATTAAGTTTTTTATCTTTTCCTTTTCTTTTCTAGCGGTGGCCGGTGAGCCTCCGGTGAGGCTCGCCGGCCCGGGCTAGGGCCACGAAGCCCTCGCTTGCCGCCGGTGAGGGTCGGGCACCCTCGCCCGACCTCTCCCGGGCGGCGAGGCGGCCTCGCTCGCGGCCGGCGAGGCCATGGCGGCCATTGCCAGGGCGGAGGCGAGGGCTGCGAAGCCTTCGCCAACCGCTGGTGAGGGTCGCGGCCCTTGCTTGGCCTCTCCTAGGGCTGCGGGCAAGGTGGCTTAGCCTAGATCAGGGCGAGACCGCCTCGCCCAGGCCTTGCCGCGGGCAAAGGCGGCGGGTGATGTGATCCGAATGGAGGTCAGCCGAAGCGGGAGAAGTCGAGGCCGAAGAGGGTCGGATTCGGAGAAGGAGAGGAGGTCTTGAAGGTCAGATCTGGGTGTTGAAGGGTTGAATCTGTAAAAGGAGGGCGAGATCTGGGCGATTCGTGGAAAAATCCGCACCTTTGCTGGACCTCCGCCGTGTTGCTACCGCCCGACGCCATCCCCAAGCCGAAGTGCTGCCGCTTGTTCTTGCTACAGCGCCACCGATCGCAGCCATGTCGACCGGCTGTGACTCCTGCTGGGCTGAGCTCGCCGCCTCGACGACCAGCTGTGGTGCCGCTTGCCGCCTTATCGACCAACCACAAGCCCGGCCGCCCTGAAGCCCCTTGGCCCGATGCTGGTTGCTACTACCATTCCGTCCCGCGTTGCCGCCACCGCGATCGCCGAGCCTCATGCCGTCGAACGTCGTTTTCCCCGCCGCTCGTCTCCAACATTGCCACACCAGGTGGGAGCACCTTTGGTCGTTACCCTTGCCTGACCCTCACCGGTGGCGGGCGAGGGCTTCGTAGCCCTCGCCCAATGGCCGGAAAAGAAAAGGAAAGAGAAAAAAAAAAGAAAAAAAAGAAAAAAATTAATAAAGAATTTGAAAAAATCATTAAAAAATCATAAAAATTGCCACGTCAGCGTCCGACCACCGGCCGATGTCCATGTCAGTACCGGCCGCCCAAAATTGGCCGGATGGACTAAATTGGTACCAATATTAAAAAGGTTTAGGACTAAATTGGTCTAATTGAATAAATTAGGACTGAATTAGTACCAATGCAATAAGTTTATGACTTTTTTGGTACTTTTCCTCTCATTTATCCAAGTAAAGAAGCAGCAAAAAGTCTATCCCTAATTGAATGCAGTTGACTTAGGACTTCGCTGATGCTCATCCGTCTTCTAGGCTGCTCCGACGCGCAGGCGACTCGAATTCCACACATCATTTCAAGACATTCCCAGAGAGTGTGGTCTCTTTCGCAAGGCCAATCAGGGGGACTGTTGGGCCCGACTGGACTCTCTCTTCATTCGAGCAGAATGTTATCGGTATTCTCCATAACTTGTTCGGGCAAAGTTTCAACAACAAACCTATGAAGATTCAAATTATCTCTGGATGTACCATTGACTGCGTATTGACTAGTCGTTTAAAGAAAATATCTTGCTTAATTAACATCCTGATAATCAATCTCGGACAGGATGGAATGTTTGTGAGAAAAAAAGATATGCTAATACAGACTGTATCAGCAGTTAAGAGTTTCACACACTTATCAGACAATCATGCATCGAATGCTCCCAAATTCGTTTAAGTTTTTCAACATAAGCATTGGAAGTTCGTGAAGGAAATTTGCTACTGCCGGTGCATCCTGATCATCATATATTTTTCCAATGGAGAAAAACAATTTTCATGAATCTCTGGCTATATGAAAGGAATTAAGAGTAATTTTTCATCCATGAACTTGAACCGTAAAATTTTGCATTGCTCTTCTCTACTTGTGTATATAATTTAAGGCTTCAAGCAGATGGAATAGACGAATGTAGATGGTCATTACTAATTTTTTACTTCACCACCCTCGTCGAGCGCTTAGGTCCACTTTTGGACATAACGCTTCTAACCACCTTTGGTAATACAAAGGAAAGGAGAAAACAAATCACCTTCTCTCTAGGATAAGCACACTAAAAGTGCTAAAAGTTATGTACGGCATTCACTTTAGTACTAATTTTTTTTATCACTTAAGTGTCAACTCCGATTTAAGTTATCGGAAATCTGACGTTACTATATTTTATTAATTTCTCAGTTCTACATGGCTCGCCAGCGTGTCTAGTCAGTAGATAACCAAATGACATCCTCTAAAAGCTGTAATTAGTGATCATATAAGTGCTAAGTTTTATTTAAAGTGATTACTTTAATGCTAGTTATTATTAAAAAGGGATCACTTTAGTGCCAACCATGCCATGTGAAATGACACATGGATTAGAGTTTTTAAAAAAATTTGCGAAGTCATATTATAATTTTAATTATAAATGTCACATAATAATTTGGTCGGAATTTATCGCTGTACACTTAAATGATAATTTTTTTCTCGATTTGGCACTTAAGTGAGCCAATAAAAACTTTTGGCTCTAGAGTGAGTGTCATATACAACTTTGGTGTGACATCCTGAATTTCTCAACATGTTTTCTACCGAATTAATCGCGCATTTCGTTGACGCGTTTATAGGGCTATTTTCAGAGCCGATCACTCTTGAGATAACTAGATTGTCTAGATAAGTAATTAAGAAATTTTAGGGCAATAAACTTGAGAATTCGATCAGGAATCGGCTTCTCGACCGTGCTCATCTTTAGAGGCCATTGCGGCATAGTTAAAAAAAATCGATTTAAGACCAGAGATAGGTCTAGTCGACTGAGATGTGTGGCCGATTGTGGGTGACTCCACTAAATTGGAAAATTCTTGTCGACCGACACTAATATGATTTTTTACGTCGTTTTGGTACCTTGTGTTCGTATTTGAATCCTCGAGATTTTCACGACAATAAGAGTCGCCGTTGAGTCGAATGGGTTCATAGTGGTTCGAAGAAAATCAACCACGGGTTATTTGCCTTAAAAAGTTTTGAAAACTACCCGATAGTCTAGGTCACGCTAAAAACGCGCAGAATGAAAATTAACCGCCAATTCGAGTCCGATTTCAGGAATTGAAGTTTCGGTCATGTCACAATAAATTCTAGGGGTGTTGACTTAGTTTTAGAAGATTTTTCTGGCAACTGACACTTTTTGGGAAAAAGTCGTCACTTTGGGTTGTTTTAGTGCAGAAAATGCCGAAGGTGGTTTTCGATTGCGAAATTGAGAAGCGTGAGGGATTATTGGATGAGGAAAAATAGCAAGTGAAGCATTGAGACATCGATTGAAATTATGGTGGCCAATTTAAAATGAATCAAGAGAGAATAGAAGAGCAATTGAAGCAAGATCTTGAGAAATTCGCAACACCCCCACACCCTAGCAAGAATGGACCACTTGGGAGGTTATATGGGACATTTTGATGGCCTATTGAAGGCCAAGTATTAATGCATGGCTAAGAATGGTTTTTGGAAGATATTTTGCAAAATATCAAGCCAAATGGAGCCCTTATCTCTCACTCTTATCCATCTCTCTTTCCTCTCACCTCAACCGATTAGTCTCTCTCCCCTTTTCATTTTCGTGCGACACCTCCATGAATAGCTGATGTTGAAGACCGGCAGCTCCTGATGGGAGAACGGTAATAATTCGAACAATATCGAATCAACGCAGCGGAATAAAATAATCTCCCCTCTTGTGTAAACTTAATAGGAATCGATATAGTAGAGAAAAATAAATACTAAGCACGCGAACACAAGACGATTTTTTACGTGGAAAACCTCCTCAATGTGAGGAGATAAAAAACCACGGGACCGGAGTCCACCTGAAAAATCTTCACTATTAATAAAATTGTTCTTCTCTAGCAAATACTAGAGGTACATAGCAGCAAACACCTCAAGAACATAATTCTTGGCAATACACATGAACTTCACAAGAGATTAAGGATAAATCGACCAAAAAAAACGCAGGTTTTGATCAATCCATGAAAAACCTGATGTAGGGAGCTTCAAACGAAAATCAAACCGTTCAAATTCGATAAAATTGCGCCACGAACATGCTGACAAAATTTCAGCTCAATCGGACCACGAATCGACCTCCGACGCCAGCTTGATGTAAATCGATATGCCCAAACCCCATTTTCTGATTTCTCTTTTCTCTTGTTACTATTTCCTTTTCTCTACCTCCTTTTATATAGATAGTGAGAAACCCTATTTCCTCATATAACTTATTATATGGGCTCAAGCCCTTTTTGGGCTTACCAGAACTCATTGGGCTTCCTCCACAGGAGTGAACCCAGCTAACAAATCTCCCCCTCACGACAATGTGGAGGGATTCACCATCCTGCTATGAAACGACAATGTTCAAGCTTCTCTCTTGGTAGAGTCTTCGTCATCATATCGGAGCCATTATGATCCGTATGAATTTTCTCGAGTTCTAACAACTTTTCATCTAGAACATCCCTTATCCAATGATATCTAACATCAATATGTTTCGATCTAGAATGAAAAGATGAATTCTTACCAAGATGAATTGCGCTTTGATTATCACAAAATAGCACATACCTCTTTTGCTTGAACCCAAGTTCTTTTAAGAACTTCTTCATCCATAGCATCTCTTTACTAGCTTCAGTCGCTGCAATAAATTCAGCTTCGGTTGTAGAAAGTGCAACACACTTCTGCAATCTTGACTTCCATGACACAGCTCCACCCGCAAAAGAAATCAAATAACCAGAAGTAGATTTACGAGTATCAATATCTCCTGCCAAGTCGGAATCTGTGTATCCAACTAACTCAAGTTTCCCGGTCCCGAAACTGAGTTTCAAATTTGAAGTTCCCCGAAGATACCTCATAATCCACTTCACTGCATTCCAGTGCTCTCTGCCTGGATTTGACAAATAGCGACTAACAACGCCAACTGCATGCGCCAAGTCTGGGCGTGTACATACCATCGCATACATTAAGCTTCCTACAGCTGAAGCATATGGAACACTTTCCATATCTTTCTTTTCTTTATCAGTTGTAGGACTTTGCATCATATTTAACTTAAAGTGGGTAGCAAGAGGAGTACTAACCACTTTAGCCTTATCCATGTAAAATTTCTGAAGGATCTTCTCGATATATTTCTCTTGCGATAAAAATAACTTCTTAGCATCTCTGTCTCGGGTAATTCTAATGCCAAGAATCTGCTTTCGCCGAGCCCAAGTCTTTCATGGCAAAAGACTTGCTCAACGGCTTCTTCAATAACTCAATTCTTGAAGCATTCCCCGCCAACAATCAAAGCATATCATCAACATAAAGTAAGAGAATAATAAAGTCACCATCAGAAAATTTTTGGACAAACACACAGTTATCCGAGGAAGTCTTCTTATAGCCCCGTTCTATCATAAGCGACGCAAATTTCTTATACCACTGTCTCGGTGCTTGTTTTAGGCCATAGAGACTTTTCTTCAATTTGCACACATAATCCTCTTTCCCTTTCGCTTTGAAACCCTCGGGTTGTTCAATGTATATCTCTTCCTCCAAGTCACCATGTAGGAAGGTTGTTTTAACATCCATTTGCTCAATTTCTAAATCTAGGCTAGGCCAAGCCTAGTACCACACGGATAGAAGACATTTTTACTACCGGAGAAAATATATCATCAAAATCAATACCATTTTTCTGACCGAATCCCTTAACAACCAATCTAGCTTTGTAACGTGGTTGTAAAGCATGTTCATCTTGCTTCAACTTATATACCCACTTGTTCTTCAAAGCTCTTTTACCTTTAGGTAACTTCACCAATTCAAAAGTATGATTATCATAAAGTGACTGCATCTCATCTCACATAGCATCGAACCAATTGCTTTTGTACTCATCTTCTATTGCTTCTGCATAACATTCTGGTTCACCTGCATCAGTCAATAATACATACTCATCTTCAGAATACCGGTGGAAGGTCGTCGGTTTCTAACGGATCTCTGTTTGGAACATCCAAGTGGAACATCTAATTGAGCCTCTGGTTCGGGAATAGTATTATCTATCTCAACATGTTCGGGAACATGTGCATTATTTGGAACATTGACTTCTTGCCGCTCTTCATCAACCCGTGTAGGGATATTTGTAAGAGGAACGGATCTAAATCAACCGATTATCACTAACCCGTGATGCTGAAATCATCTTTGATTTCTCAATATCCTCTATTGTTTGATCTTCCATAAACACAACGTCTCTCGCTTCTTACAATTTTCTTTTCAATTGGATCATAAAATTTGTAGCCAAGCATATCTTGTCCATAACCAATAAATATGCACTTTGTCGTATTTTCACATCAAGTTTAGACCTCTCATCTTTGGGAACATGCACAAATGCTTTGCACCCAAATACACGCAAATAATCATAAGAAACTTCTTTGCTCGTCCAAACTCTATTAGGAACATCAAACTCTAAAGGAACGCATGGAGTAAGATTTAATATATGCACAAGCGTACTTAAAGCCTCACCCCAAAAGGATCCAGGTAGTTTTTTTGTGAAAGTAAGCATCTTACTCTTTCAACCAATGTTCTATTCATTCTCTCGGCTAAGCCATTTAACCGAGGCGTCTTGGGAGGTGTCTTTTGATGTCGAATACCTTGTTGTCTGCAGTATTCATCAAAAGGTCCAATATACTCTCCCCGTTATCGTTATGATACATTTCAATTTCTTTCAATTTTGTCTCTCAATCGAAGCCCGAAATTGCTTAAAAGCATCTAACACTTGATTTTTAGTTTTCAAGGTATAAACCCAAATTTTCCTTGAAAAATCATCTATAAAAGTAACAAAATAAAGAGAGCCACCAAGTGATTTTGTTTTCATAGGACCGCAAACATCAGAATGCACTAAATCCAATATACCCGACTTTCTTGAAGGAGGGGTGCTTTTAAATGCAACTCGTTCTGTTTTCCCGCTAAACAATGAGCACACTTCTTTAGCGCTGAACTTTTCAATCCCGAAAGGAGCTTCTTCTTGGCCAATATTGACAAACCCTTCTCACCGATGTGACCGAGCCTCTTATGCCATAACTCGCCTGCATCTTCGCTATCTACTGCATTAATTTTGTCTCGTAGACAACTTTGCTGCATAATGTATAACGAAGAATATTTTTCACCTTTAGCCACAACAAGAGAACCTTTGGTAAGTTTCCATTGACCATTACCTTGAAGGTGCTGCAATACCCTCATCATCCAACTTGCCCGTAGAAATCAAATTCAAGCGGATATCGTATATGTTTAACATTATTCAATACTAACCTTGTGCCATTGCTGGTTTCTAGGCACACATCACCGATGCCTACAGCTTGAGCTAGTCCATTGTTTCCCATCTTCACAGATCCGAAGTCACCTAACCTGTATGATGTAAAGAAATCTCTACGAGACGTAGCATGAACGGATGCACCACTATCAATTACCCAATTGGTCTCATGAGAAACAAAATTCACCACATCACCATCAAAAATAGTGAGAAAGTCTTCTTTAAGTGCAGCGACACGATTGTCATCACTGTCATCATCACTTTTCTTCTCTTTACCTTTCTCCTTTTGTTTCTCCCTTTTTAACTGACGACAAAACCTTTGAATATGTCCCTTCTGATGGCAATAATGGCACTCAACATTAGCAAATTTATTATACTTACCTCGCTTTTGTCTCGACTTTTATCTCTATTTCTCGGACCTCGAGACTCACTTCTCCCCTTTTCTCAACAACCAAGGCATCGAATGTGAAGAGGATGATCCCCTGCGTCTTCCTTCTCATCTCTTCATTCAAAATACTACTCTTGGCTAAATCCATGGTAATCCTACAATCCGGGGCAGAGTTAGACAAAGATGTTCGGAACGTCTCCCATGAGTCCGGCAAAGTACCAAGCAACCATAATGCTTGTATCTCATCATCAAACTTGATTCCCATCGCAGCCAACTGATTTATAATTCCTTGAAAATAATTTAAGTGATCGATCAAACGAGTACCATCATGATATCTCAGAGCCATCATCTGTTTTATCAAAAATAACTTATTATTCCCAGTCTTTCGAGCATATAACTGGTCGAGCTTATCCCATAAACTGCGTGCATGTGTTTCCTCAATAATATGGTTCAAAACATTATCATCTACCCACTGCCTGATATAACCACACACTTGACGATGAAATATAGACCATTCAACATCAGTTTTATTCTCTGGTTTCTCCTCAGCAAATACAGGCAAATAAAAATCTTTCACATATAAAAGATCTTCCATCTTCCCTTTCCAAATATGATAATTCGAACCATTCAGTGTAACCATCCTACTCATATTCGTTTCCATTGTTTAACACAAGGCAGAAAAATCAAGCAATAACCCGATGCTCTGATACCACTCTGATGGGAGAACGGTAATAATTCGAATAATATCGAATCAACGCAGCGGAATAAAATAATCTCCCCTCTTGTGTAAACTTAATAGGAATCGATATAGTAGAGAAAAATAAATACCAAGCACGCGAACACAAGACGATTTTTTACGTGGAAAACCTCCTCAATGTGAGGAGATAAAAACCACGGGACCGGAGTCCACCTGAAAAATCTTCACTATTAATAAAATTGTTCTTCTCTAGCAAATACTAGAGGTACATAGCAGCAAACACCTCAAGAACATAATTCTTGGCAATACACATGAACTTCACAAGAGATCAATGATAAATCTGACTAAAAACGCAGGTTTTGATCAATCCACGAAAAACATGATGTGGGGAGCTTCAAACGAAAATCAAACCGTTCAGATTCGATAAAATTGCGCCACGAACATGCTGACAAAATTTCAGCTCAATCGGACCACGAATCGACCTCCGACGCCGCTTGATGTAAATCGGATATTGTCCCAAACCCAGATTTTCGATTTCTCTTTTTCTCTTGTTACTATTTCCTTTTCGCCGCTACCTTTTTTATATAGATAGTGAGAAACCCTATTTTCTCATATAACTTATTATATGGGCTCAAGCCCTTTTTAGGCTTGCAGAACTCATTGGGCTTCCTCCACATAGGAGTGAACCCAGCTAACAGCTCCTTCCTTTGAAAATTGAAGCCCACGTTCCTCTTCTTCACCGATTATGCCAGCCACACGCCGCCCCACTACCGTTGGTCTCCTTCGGTCAAAACTCCTCTCGCTGGCCTTGGTGGTTGACTGGCGGCATTCACGAAGCCTTGAAGACCGAAACTCCACCGAGCGAAGCCTCCACCGGCGATTTCTTCTTTGTTGCTGCCATTTGGCCTTAAGCCAACAAATGGTGTCCTCCTCTCCACGCGGCAAGAAATTCAAGCGGACATCTCTACGGTTCTTCGTCCATCCATCCGCGTGAACAACAATCCACCGAAGAAGAAGAGATCTCCACGCGTCCGCTCCTTCCAATTGCTGAGTCAACCGAGCGAATCCCCTGCAACTCATGCAAGATTTTCCTCCACCGTTGACTTCATTGAATCCCCGGCTTGCTGCCTCGTTCACGTCACCTCCATTTCTCCTTCGTGTAACTCAATTGCCGAAGCAATTGACTGGCTGAATTCACAGCACCGCTTGAGGAAACCCACGACTCCACCGAGTTTGGTCGGCCACGAACGCGCCTCATCTCTCTCTGCCGCATGCATCCACGCCAGTTGCTTCCCTGCTCCATCTTTGCTCATCCACACGTCCTCTTCGGTCAACAGCCACACTCACCGAAACCACCTTTGACCAGCAGCATCCACCGAAGCTCCAGTGGCCACGGATTACAGCGTCTTCGTCCATTCATGGCGTGTCTTCAATTCACGCTCGAGCGGCCTTTGCTGCTTCTGTCCGGCCCATCAGCCCACGCAAACCAGTGAGCCCAGCAGCAGTTCCAGTGAACTGGAAGCCCATCTCATTTGAAGCCCACTTAAATTGCAGCTCAGCCTAGTTCAATTCAACGTGCAGCCCAGCAGTCCATTTCAGCCCTCCAACCCAGCAAATTGAAGCCCATCCTCGGCCCAACAGCCCAGGAAGTCAGCCCAGAAGTTCAACAGGCCCAACCCAACTTGGGTCTGGCCCAAAAGCAAGAACAAATTTCAGTTGGGCTGAGATTTGTTGGGCCAAGTCCAAGGCCCAGTTCAAGCCCGAAGGTGTCGTCGAAAGTCCGATTTCGGCCGTTGTTGCGTCGCCGTCGCGGTGATTCGTTCTCCGCTTTTACCAAGTGAGTTTTACTCACTAATGCTTTCTTAGTTTGCTAATTATACTTAGGGTTGGTTAGATTTAATTAAATGCAATTAGATGGTTATATTAGTTTAGATCAATTAAATTAAAGACTTAATTATGCATGTTAGGTGGTTAGAAATAGACAGTAGCAAGTAGGTATGCCATGTTATTTATGGAATGAGTCTCGGTAATTTTCCGGGCTCTTCTCGGTGTCCAATTCGGCATTACGGGCCTAAATTGGATTTTTATAATTATTTATTTAATTTTCAAAATTAATTATTTAATTATTTATTTTTCTGGAAATTCAACGGGGATGGTCGATGACCGGAATTTCGTGCTAATCGTCGTGGTGCAATCCGTTTATTTATTTGAGCTTTATTTGGTACTAAAGTAATTTATGAGTGATTTTAAGATTCATTCCTAAATTGAATCTGGAAAGGGTCAGTGGAACCGTAAAGTCACTAGATCTTGAGAGGGTCGGGTGAGACCGTAAAGTCATTGAATCCGGAAAGGGTCGGGTAGGACCGTAAAGCCACTAAATCCAGGGAATTGCTTGGTGTGGGATGAATGACCTAGAAATGGTCCGACTGACATTAAATCGACTAGGTCGATTTGATTGATGCTTCGATCGATGATGTGATTGTTTAAGTACCTATTGAACTATACTAATATGCAGATGGAATCTGAGATCAAGGTAAGTCCTCTGACTCGTGCTGTGCTTAGGCAACCGAGTAGTGTATTGGTTTACTAATCGAGTCTTAGGGGCTAGAACTCGCTGAGACGTGGTCTCATTGGTTATTGAATAACCATTTCAAGACCGTGAGGAGAAGCTGAGGAGGAGGAACCTGAAGGGGAGAAAGACTTTTGAAGAAGAAGATGATCTAGAGAGGGATCTTGAGTATAACCCGGATGTGGATTGAGATTCCATCTCTTTTGTAAACCCTGTCTTAATGCAGATAGGTGTGATACAAGTATCTTTGTGAATAGTCGTAAATATACTATGAGTTGAGCTGTTAATAAAAGTATGGTCATGAATTTCAATATAAAAAAAAATATGGCATGCTTTTCTATCCTATTGTTTTATTGTCTGAGGATTTATAATTGCTTTCGCATGCGTATTAGATAAAGAAAAGGGTCGGCAATACTTAGTCCTGGGATATCGCACTTTAAAAACGACCAAGCAGAAGAATGGGCGCATCCCCAAGAGGATTGGGGCGTGACATTTGGACACTTCTAATGTACTTATCCCCTTTATCTCCCACTGCCTTCTTTCATCCAAGAAACTTTGGTTCGTAGAAGATGAAACCGAAAAGAGAATACAAGGCACAATGCGGTGAGTAGATGTCAAAATGCCCTCAACGGAGTGGAAGTTACGCGAGGAGGAGAATGAGGAACGATTAGACAACGGGTCTACCAAAAGAAGGGTACAACTTTCTGAAGCTTTTTCACCATGACTCACGTTCATAAAAATAAAGAGTTTAGCTAAGTTCGCTGACATCCAATAATACACAGGCCTCAATAAGAGGTGCTCAGTAGCCAGCCTTCCTAATCAATTTGTACAATTTTTATCATCAACATAAAGCCCCCGTAAGTCCTTTGTAGAAACATTTCTCTTCATCGATCCTGCTGTTTCTGATTCAAAATAATGGATAATTCCAATTTCATGTTTGCATCTACTTACAATCACCTGCCAAGCATAGGCGAATATTGAGTCCCGGACACCTAATGCCAAAACTTAGCATGAGAGACATTTAAGTGTTGAAAGTTAGGAAAGTAACACTTAAGTACCAAAATAGGTGTAAAATGGATTAGTTAAGTGCCAATAGCAATAAAATCTAACAAAAATGCCGACATAGCGATTTTTCAGCAAGTTAAGTACAAAATGACGTCGTTTTGCATGCTGATGTGGCTAGAAAAGTGCAAAAACGACGTCGTTTTGCTGCGACGTCGTAGATAATTAATATAAGTATTAATTAAATTAAATTTATAACTATTTTTATTTTTAAAGGAGGAAGATGGAGATTGTAGGTGATGAGGGCTAAGCTCTTACTATCGCCGCCGCCTCATGGTCGCTGAGAAGGGCCGGAGATGGTGGGGAAAGGTTGGCCAAGGTCGTCGGGCCCGGCTTGCCGACAATGGGGAGGTAGCGACAAGGGCTCAAACCTCACCGTTTTGCAATTGCTATTTTTTTTTTTAATTTAGTTTTAAATTAAATTAAATTAATATTTATATTAAAATTTAAATCTGCATCAAAACAACGTCGTTTTGGCTTTTTTGCTAAGTTAGCTCTTCGACAAGTCATGTGTGTGAGCAATATTAATAAAAAATTGCCACGCAAGATTTTTGGTGGGGTTCACCGGACTTGGTATTCAGGTGTCCCATTTTTTAAAAAAAAAGTGGTACTTAAAGTGCTACTTTAATTTTTTTGCATTTCTTCCAAGTCAAGTTTTGGTACTTGAGCCGCTTTTTTTTTTTTTGCCAAGATGCTCGGCAGCCTCGCCTTCCTAATCAATTTGTGTCATCAACATAAAGCCCCCGTAAGTCCTTTCTAGTAATATTTCTCCTCGACGATCCTGCCGTTTCTGATTCAAAACAATGGATAATTCTAATTTCATGTCTGCATCTACTTACAATCACCTGCCCAAGCATAGGCGAATATCCATCCTTCTTACGGGTGATATCATCATCCAGTCCGTTCCCCTCCGAGCGCGGACCATTGTTGTTCACACTCACTTCAGAGTTGGCATTGCTGCAAGTTGCAAGTGGCGAGTCGGGCACGCTAGTGTCCTAGTTCTTGTAGGCCCGGATCTCCTGGTGTACATGGATGAAGCAGGAATATGTCCTCAATGGTTGCAAATTACGAGAAAGCTTCGCCTTATGTCCTGGAAAGAGTTGAAGTAGAATCATATCACAAAATGACATCAATCTAATCAAAACATTTCCCAGAGTAGTCAAACAACATTAAACATGGAGAGAGAGAGAGAGAGAGAGACAGAGACAGAGATGAGCTACACGCCTGATAAGAGCAACCATGTCAAGCACTACAATTTTAAACTAATACAGCATTTATGCAGAAGGGCAAAAAGGAAAATGCCATATGCCTTTCAAACAAAACAAACTAGAGGATCTACTTTCCAATCATCTATCAAAACTTAAAATGTCTCAAACAATTTCAAAGCATGCTCAAGAACAATTCACCATCTAAAATGTGTGATATTCAGTATGGAGGGAGCGAGGTTCTAACATGCAATTGATAAAAGTGTATGATATGAGTGTGAGAAGTCTACATAACCAATTGTCCTAGATATGATTTTTTAACCAAATTCCAAATTCTAAAGTTGAAGTTGCTTCATTTTACACTTATCAAATATCTTTTAAAACAAAAGTTTCCGCAAAATAAATGGAGTCTTAATGTAGAAAGTAAAGGTGAGCACATCAAGACGTGGCGTCGTTGCTGGTTTGTCCTCAAGCAAGGCAGGCTCTTCTTCTGGTTCAAGGACTCCACTGTCACCCCTGCCTCCATTAATCTGGTGACCACGACAGGCGGTGAGCTTTGTGCGAGCGAGATCAATTTGGCTATACTTGCGTTAATTTGGTGCCGGTACATTGGAAATGGTGTTTTTAGTGATTTGTGAGGTGTTACTCTCATTGCTCTCCTGGCCTGATGTCTTTTGATTTGGTCGATGGTTCATGTTTAATTGTTCATCAGTATCAAGTGCTGTCCAGGGTCTAATCTCTGTAAAGACACGACAAATCTGGATTTGTGCTAAACAGATCTACAAGAGTAGTTCATGCAGTTTGGTCTCCTACTCTGATGAAGATGAAAGCTCATGACTAGCGTCATAAAGAGACCTCTATCTTATAGTCATATGTATCGAGAGTACATATGGTAGTCTATCTTGAGCAGCCCATTCATCTTCATAACACATACATTAGGCTAAGTTGGACTGGGAACCAAAACACGGGAATTGGCAATAAACAAGCATGTATTCATTCTCATTTGAGAAACAAAACATAGAGTTGTCTAATTATGGCTGAAAGAGGAGCAGGAGTTCCTTCTGTATGAGTTCAACTATAATTTGCTGATATGCTTCGCATCTGTCGGAGCTCCAAGGTCAAAAGCTTTCGCTGTGGTCGTAGCAGCTCTGCGACATTACTCCTATCAATCCACTCCTCCGGCATCCAGCAGAGGGGAATGACGCTATATAAAATGCAGAAATCAGGTACTCCCCAATTCTTTAAACCTGGGAAAAAATATAAATTTAAGTACAAATTGGGGGAATCTGGTCAGAAGCTAATGTTTTTGGTGAACTACAAAGCCCAATAAGCTGGAGTTTTTTAGTGCAGGTGCAGAGGTACGTGTGAAATGTAACATATGAGGTCCTTAGTGAGCTGTTTCAATGCCTTGTGATGGTGAGAATTTCTTCATGTGGTCTTCAGTGCATTTGGTTCTGAATGTTGAAGCCTCTACCTGTATCTTCACATTACTAGAAAATTGAGTTTCTTCCTCCCCGTATATCTGGGAATACATATTGCCCTTTCCTGTTTAGACTGAAAAGGAATTTATTTCAGTCCCTGTGCTTGAGTTTGCAGGCTCACTTCTGTTTTGCTTGACTATGCTCCTAGTGGTTTGTTTTGGTTTGCCAAGTTTTTAACTTTTATAGAAGTCATTGCTTTTGCATATTACCTATCCTTGTTAGGGGTGAGCATGATTCGGGTTGGGCCGGTCCGCCCCCTAACCCTAGGACCAACCTGCATAGTGTTGGTCCTCAATTTTTGGGACTGAGGACCAACCCTATTGAACTTGGGATTGAGGACCGGACCAACTTAATGGGTTCGGTCCAATTCAATGGGTTCGGTCCAATTCCAAGGTCAACTCGAGACCAATTAATACGTTTTTATTTCATTTTTTATACTCCTTAAAAAAGCGATTGAGAATTGAACTGACTCAATGGGTTTGGTCTAGTTTCAGGGTCAACCCAAGATCAACCAATAATATTTATTTCATTTTTTGTACTCTTTAAAAAAGCGATTGAGGACCAAACTGATCCAATGGGTTCAGTCCGGTTTCAGGGTCAACCCAAGAACAACCAATAATTTTTTCTTTTATTTTTTGTACTCTTTAAAGGGCAACCGAGGACCATACCGACTCAATAAGTTTGATGATAAGCGGGGTTAGCTAAGAAGGCAAGTGGTGAGGGTCAAGTGGGGTGAGCATTGAACACAATAAGCATCGAATATTGAGCGGAAAACAATAAGCCAAGCGAGCATCGAGCGGCGAGCGGCATGAGTGACCAAAAGCAAGCGAGGCGAGTGTCAAGTGGTGAGCGGAGAAGTTGTTTCTTTCAATTTTGGCAAATTGAAGACTATGAGGACAAATAAGATAGACAAGAATGAATACTAGAGGATGATGCCATAAGGAGTTGTTTATGCCTTTTTAGACGCTGTGAGGATTCTTCACAAAAACATTTTTCTCCTTTGTAAATTATGACTATTGACGCCGTAAAAGACATTAAAAATCTAAGTTATTAAAGAATAATGTAAAATTACTTGAACTTCTCACTAAAAAACTGTTTAATATTGTTGACGCCATTTATCTTAAGGTTTTCTCTATATAAAAAAATTATATATATACGGTTAGGGTTGGTTCGGGTTGGACTGACCCGGAACTCTTGGAACCGAGAACCAACCAGCACAGTGCTGGTCCAAGAATTCTAGGACCAAAGATCGACCCAATTTCCCTAGGAACCGGACCAGGACCGATAGGGTTGGGTTGGTCCAGGGTTGAACCTAGACCGATGCTCACCCCTCCTTATAAACTGGCTGCTTGGAGTCTGTACCTAATCAAACATAGTAGAGTTCCAGCTTTGCTGATGCTCATTCTCTCTCTAGGTACACCAACTAGGCAAGCAATTCCAATTTTTTAGACCATTGCCAAACAGTCTTGAATTGTATTGTATTTGCTATGGCCTACACCACACTCTCTTTCCTGGAGTAGAATGTGATCTGTAACTTCTAGAACTCGTGGCAAAGCTTCCTTAATAAAATTGCAAAGGGGCGTATTCTCTTTGAAGATCTCATTAGTGGGATTGATTCTGGTGATTGTGTCACGGCCCGAACGAAAGCCGATCCAAGAGGTTCCTAAGGGATAGCCGTGACACGTCTATGGATCAAGCGGCCCTCGGCTTGTATCCCCGAGACCTAGGGTTTTCTCGAGTCTTCTAGAATACTCCTATGGGCAAACGATACGATAATTGTATTCGTATGTAATAAATGCGGGTAGTTGGTAGTTTGAGAGATGTAATCTCCACCGTTAAATCGAGGAGAGATCTACGGATACGGTTTGCCTTGTCTTTGTATAAATAGGAGTCTCCTCTCCCTCATTGTATCATCTCATTCACAAGTAATACAAAATCAAGAGCTTCTCTCTCTAGAGTTTCTCTCTCTAAGATCCTTGTGAGTTGAGTGTGAGAAAGGCTGACTTGGGAGAAATCCTAAGGCCGCACGGGCAAGGGAATGCTATATCGATCGGCCCGTGACAAGTGGTATAAGAGCAAGTCTTTCCAAGCGCAATGGTTGATCCGCGATCCGATGAGGCGCTTGCCATGGGTGGTGACTGCATAGATCGTGGGAGGAACGCCGAGAAGGGCGCTGCTAAGAGCAAGAAGAACCGTGGTGGTTCAAGTTCTAGGGATCCAACGGGGGATCTTGCGCATCGCATGACGAAGTTGGAGTTGTTCATCACTGATGTTATCGGTCGATGACCTGACCCATACTGTGGTCGGAGTAGATGCCGGAAGGAAGGAGCTCGTTTCTGAGGTGCAAGAGCTTAATACAGGCATGGGAGAGCTCCGACACGAGTTGCTGGGGACCTTAGGGGAAGAACTCGCACAACGGTATGAACCCTTGGAGGCCACGATGGTAGCCATGTGCGCGGAGATAGCGGAGCTTAAGAGTAAGCTCGCTAAATTGGAAGCTCCACGCGTGAACGGGGTGATCACCGTGCAACGTCTATGAGTGGACATGCCGAAGCCGAAAGAATTCCGGGGCTCATGGGTGGCCAAAGACGTGGACAATTTCCTATGGTACATGGAGCGGTACTTCCAAGCCATAGGGATCAACGACGACCAAACATGGGTAAACACTACATCTATGTATTTGATTGATAGTGCATTGTTGTGGTGGCGTCGTCGGTCGGATGATAAGTGTGGAGATCCTATCACGACCTGGGGTAGATTCGTCGAGGAGTTCTGACGGAACTACTTTCCCACTTATGCGGAGGAGGAAGCTCGTGACAAGCTGAAGCGTCTTGAGCAAAAGGGTGGTGTGCGCGATTACATTAAGCGGTTTTCGGAGTTGCTACTCCAAATCCCTTCAATGAACGAGATTGAAGCGTATCACCAGTTTATGAGTGGTCTTAAGCCATGGACCAAGCAAGAGCTAAAGCAGTTCAACGTAGGAGATCTCACGATGGCCATGACCGTAGCCGAATCGCTCATGGAGTACAAGGGGCCTTCCACTTCCCGATCGAACTCTCGTCCAAGGGACAAAGCCACTAGTGGGAGAGATTGGGGGAGATACAACCGCCTGACCGGAGGTAGACCACCAGCTAATCCTCACAAGGCTTATGCGGAGTTGAGCGGAGGAGGACAAAGAGATGTACGCTCGTACAAATGTTTCTTTTGTGATGGTTCGCACTTGGCGCGGGATTGCCCGAATAAGGCCAAGCTGGCTGCCCTTTGCAAGGAAGATGAGCTTAAGGAGGAATCGTGGTTGGGTTCACTGTGACTCCTTAACACAATCAAGTCCAAGAAGGCGAAGGAGCCTAAAGGCTTGGTGTTCGTGGATTTGAAGATCGGAGAGTCCACAATGAGCGCACTTGTGGACACGAGAGCATCAGATATCTTCATTTCAGAGGAAGCTGCGAAAAAACTTAACCTACGAGTTGAGAAGGGAGTCGGGTGGCTCAAAACAGCGAACTCCAAGGAAGTCCCTGCAATCGGTGTCACAAGGGACATGGAGCTACAACTGGGGCCATGGAAGAGCAAGGAGACTCTAGAGGTAATTCCCCTTGACGACTACGATATTGTCATTGAAATTAAATTTCTAGATGGAATCCATGTAGTTGTAGTTCCATTTGCCGAGTGTATATGCGTGTTGGACAAGCATTGTCAATGCGTGATCCCGGTCCATCGAGAATCAGACCGTGATTGGATGATGATCTCAGCTATGCAACTCACCAATGGGGCAAAGAAGGGTGAAGTGACCATCCTAGCGGCCTTGAAGATCAATGACGGCAATGGCGAAGGGAAGGAAGTCCCAACGGAGGTAGCTGAAGTCCTCGGCTCGTTCAAAGATGTGATACCTTCGGAGTTGTCAAAGAAATTGCCACCCAAGAGAGAGGTGGATCATCAGATCGAGCTGGTGCCTAACGCTTGACCGCCTGCCATGGCACCGTATCGCATGCCCCCCCTCCGAATTGGAAGAATTGAGGAAGCAACTCAAGAAGTTGCTCGATACGAGTTATATTCGGCCGTCTAAGGCTCCGTTCGGTGCGTTGGTTCTATTCCAAAAGAAGCACGATGGGTCACTCCAGATGTGCATCGACTACCAGGCGCTAAACAAGCTAACCATGAAGAACAAGTACTAGATCCCGCTCATCGCAGATCTCTTCAATCAACTTGGTGGAGCTCAGTGTTGACCAAGTTGGATTTTTGATCGGGCTATTATCAAGTTCGGATCGCTGAAGGGGACGAGCCGAAGACCGCATGTGTAACACGGTTTGGATCTTATGAGTTCCTCATGATGCCGTTCGGCCTGACCAACGCTCTAGCTACATTCTGCACGCTCATGAATAAGGTACTCCACCCGTTCCTAGATCGGTTTGTAGTGGTTTACCTAGATGATATTGTGGTCTATAGTCAGACGCTTGAAGAGCCTGTCGAACATCTAAGGTAGGTCTTCCAAGTCTTGCGTGAGAATGAATTGTATGTTAAGCGCGAGAAGTGTACATTTGCCCAAGGGGAAGTTTCGTTCTTGGGGCACATCGTTGGGGGTGGACGAGTGTGAATGGATAAGGTGAAGATTCAATCGATCATCGAATGGGAGCCGTCGACAAAGGTGACGAGGTTGAGGTTGTTCTTGGGCCTCACCAACTACTATGGACGCTTCATTCGGAGCTACTCGAGCATCATTGTGCCGCTCATGAACCTGCTAAAGAAGGAGAAGCCGTGGAAGTGGACAGATCGATGCCAAAAAGCATTCGATCAATTGAAGACAGCCATGACCAAGGAGCCGGTGTTGGTATTGCCTGACCACACCAAACCTTACGAGGTAGAGATTGACGCATCGGATTTTGCTATTGGTGGCGTCCTTATGCGTGAAGGACATCCGGTGGCATATGAGTCTCGCAAGTTGAATGATACCGAACGCTGGTATAGCGTTCACGAGAAGGAGATGACCGCGGTGATCCACTACCTTCGGACGTGGAGGAACTATCTCCTGGGATCAAAGTTTGTCGCGAGGACGGACAACGTGGCCACGAGCTACTTCTAGACGCAAAAGAAGTTGAGTCCGAAGCAAGCTCAATGGTAGGATTTCCTTGCGGAGTTCGACTATGTACTGGAGTACAAGCTGGGGAAGGCCAACTCCGTGGCAGACGCACTGAGTCGAAAAATGGAGCTGATGAGCAACACGATGAGTCGACCGAGCTATCCTTGGGTCAACCGCATCAAGGAGGGGTTGAAACATGATCCAAGAGCTCAAGCCCTCATTGAGTATGCGAAGGTGGGCAAGACTCGTCAATTTTGGTGTGAGGACAAACTCCTCTACACCAAAGGAAGGCGACTGTACGTACCCTTCCATGGAAAGCTGAGGAAGGAGATCTCGTGCGAGTGCCACGACTCGAAGTGGGCGAGTCATCTAGGAATCCATTGCACGTTGGCCCTCGTCAAAGATCAATATTACTGGCCTCAAATGCGGGACGATGTGGAGGCTTATGTGAAGACTTGTCTGGTATGCCAACAAGACAAACCGTAGCAACGTTCGTCGTCATGCCTGTTGGAGCTGCTTCCCATTCCAACTTGTCCATAGGAAAGTATTTCCATGGACTTCATCGTCAACCTGCCGAAGTCCGAAGGGTGTCGGACTCTTATGGTCGTGGTGGACAAGTTTTTCAAGTATGCGACTTTTGTGCCTGCAACGAAAGATTGTCCGGCCAAGGAGGCGGCCAAGCTGTTCATGAAGCATGTTGTCAAGTACTTGGGAGTGCCACAAACGATCGTGAGTGATCGTGATCCTCGTTTCATGGGGTGCTTTTGGTCTAAGTTGTTCAAGCCGCTGGGGTTGGAGTTGAATATGTCCACGAGTTTGCATCCCCAAACCGACGGTCAGATGGAGCGGATCGATGCACTTTTTGAGATTTACCTTTGGCACTACATGAGTACAATGCAAGTGAATTGGGCGAAGTTGATCGATGTAGTCCAATTCTCTTACAATCTGTAGTGGAGTGAGTCAACTGGCCAGAGCCCGTTCGAGATCGCAACCGGGCAGCAACCAAATACCTCGAGTGCAATCACATCGGGTTATTGGGGGAGCAGTTTGCCTACTTACAAGTTCGCCAAGGATTGGCAGGAGCAGGCCAACTTGGCAAGGGCATGTCTACATAAGGCCTCTAAGCACATGAAGAAGTGGGCCAACAAAAAGCGACGGCATGTGGAGTTTCAGGTCTGGGACCAAGTGTTGGCCAAGCTGCACATGGTACTTCAATACAAGGACGTGCGCAAGGGGTTGATCCGTCGCCACGAGGGGCCATTTCGTGTGCTACAATGTGTCGAAAATGTCACATACAAGTTGGAGTTACCACCAAAGCTTAAGGTATATCCGGTTTTCCATGTGAATATGCTTAAGCCTTTCGAGGTTGATGAGGAAGATCCGGATTAAGGGGAGTCGCAATGGGCCGCACTCGGGACAAAAACCTCGTATGATGGAGAAGTCGATAGCATCATGGCGGATCGAGTCATATGGAAGCAATATTGCCTGCCCAAGCGAGAATATTTGATCCAATGGATGGGTCTTCTAGAGAGTGAAGCAAGTTGGGAGCCCGCGGAAAGTCTTTGGTAGTTCAAGAAGGAGAACGATGCTTTCCATGCCGAAGACGCGATGAGAGCATCGCCTGATTAAGTGGGGAAGAATGTCACGGCCCGAAAGAAAGCCAATCCAAGAGGTTCCTAATGGACGGTCATGACATGTCAATGGATCAAGCGACCCTCGGCTTGTATCCCCAAGACCTAGGGTTTTCTCGAGTCTTCTAGAATACTCCTGGGGGCGGACAATACGGTAATTGTATTCATATGTAATAAATGCGGGTAGTTGGTAGTTTGGGAGATGTAATCTCCACCGTTAGATCGAGGAGAGATCTACGGATACGGTTTGCCTTGTCTTTGCATAAATAGGAGTCTCCTCCCTCTCATTGTATCATCTCATTCACAAGTAATACAAAATCCAGAGCTTCTCTCTCTAGAGTTTCTCTCTCTAAGATCCTTGTGAGTCGAGTATGAGAAAGGCTGGCTTGGGAGAAATCCTAAGGCCGCACGGGTAAAGGAACGCTAGATAGATCGGCCTGTGACAATTGTCTCTAACAAGAACATGCCATAATTATAGACATCGTCTTTTCTAGAAACCTCATTTCTCGTGCCATGTTGCACTTCACTGAACTTCCAAAATAGTGATGATAGAACCATAAACTTATTGAGATAAAAGAAAATGGTGTCCACTCTTTCGATATGAAGAAGATTCCTTTGAGAGGATACATTGCATTTTTTTGTGAAGAAGAGCCTTCCATTTTGTTTGTTTTGGGTGGGGGGAGAGGGTGTTATGGTTTATCTGGAGTAGCGTAACCAGCCGCTTCTCATAGACCAGCTGAGCCTGTCTTGCAGTTGGTGTCAGGTGTGTTTCCAAGAACGATTTTTGGCTATCCAAAATCATCAAGATGTCCATCCATCTCGTCATCTAAGAGAACATTACTAGGCTTTAAATCCCAATGAATCACTGGGCTGTGACAGCGGTTGTGAAGATTATCCAAAGCAGCAGCAATGTCAATGGTCAACCTGTTCATGGTCAATGGCAGCCTTGGAGATGGTTGTGTAATAAGTTCAAATAGAAGAGACTTGTGACCACCGGGAAAATAGAATTACTGAGATTGTTAATAAAAAAATTCAAAAGACATCGATCTCTTTGACACTTATTTAGATGGGGAGGAATGTGCTCTTGAAAGTTATTACCATCAGGACACAAATAAATCAATTTGCTTAGATTTTGCAGCGAGGATGCATTCAACTAGAGAGATTGTTTATTGAGAGACATAAGTAAGATTTTGAAGATTTTTCGAGTCAAATGGGATTGTACCTGAAAGAGTGTTGCCATGCACATACAACTTTTCTAAGTTCACAAGATTCTCAATTGCTCTCGGGATCTCACCGGGTATAGCATTCATGACCTCCTCTTTTTAGAAAAGGTTTGGGCAAGAAAAAACCAGAATGGGAGAGAACAAGAAATAAGACAACTATGGGTATTTTTACCCGAAGAAGAGGCTTTCTAATTATGCAGTTGCAGGATGCCTGCACAAGGGATTCAGCATCTTCTATTGCAAGCAGAAAATAAAGGGGAAAATTTTAGAATCTATAGTGACATGGATAGCCAATTAGTCATAGCCTTGGTTGTACACAATTTTTTTTTTCAAAGATAGCAATTCGGAACTTCAGATATCTGAGCTTACACTGTCTGAAGTTGCTACAATTCTCTTTGAATTCAGCAAAATGCATTCCAAAATGAAGATTCCCAAAAATTAAAATGGAAAGGAAAACTATGGCCGATGATCATATGAATATAATGGCAATTTTCCTACGTCTCCTTTTCTAAGGCAGATGAGGAGCAGTATTTGATCAGTTGACTTTTCTATTTTTCGGTCTGTGCAGTGGACTAGGATGTCTTAGAACTCCTAGTAATGAGAGAAAATTTGTTCATTTACCTCATTTGATGAACTTGATTATGAGCTAGAGGCATTTGTTAAGGAGCAAAGGAAGCTCAAATCATAGGAACCCCCACTTCTGATATGATTGGAGCAAATCGAGAAACGTTGAAGGTTATGTAGATTTTTAAGAGAAGGTGTCTTCCCTGAGAGATTGTGTAGGTTCGCGACAGTAAAAATTGAGAATGGGATCCAGAAGAGATCTCTATGCTTTCTAACATGAAGATGGAAAAATCATGGTCGATGGCCATATGGATGTAATGGCCATTTTCCTCCAACTTCTAGGCTAAGGCGGAGGAGGAGTGGTCCACCGACCAGTCAACTTATCAATTTTTAGTCCGTGCATTGGATTGATATGTCTTAAAAATTCCGAGTAACGAGAGTGTTATTTTCCTCCATTTCTTGGATATATCTAAGGTCTGGTCTCCTCACGATAGTGATAGTGTCGGCATAGACCGTGACTACTATTTTTACTTGCAAGTCACCTAAAACTATGTTTCTGTTTGTCTCTGGAAGTCCTTACTTACTGCTTGGTGAGATAAAAAAACGACGTAATCTGCTCTCCCAAATGGAGCGCTTAGGTAATGTAGGATCTAGTTTGCATGGTACACCCTAATATCCAGGAAAACTCATGTAGTCGTCCTTTTTTTTTTAACATAATAATAGATGTCGAAATGGTGTGGGATGTGCAAGCATGTTTACTCGTATTAATAGATTGAACCATTTAACTAGCATAAAAGAAGAAAAAGACAAATCAACTTTGCTTGCGTAGCTTTATGAGACATGCACAAGCTTGCATGTATGCCTTTCTTTTCAATTGTCTTTAGATACAGTAGCTCTGATAGAAAACAGCAACATTCCAAATACTTTGTTCTTTTCTCACACGCCAAGTTTCATTTCAAAAGGAACATTGAAACACACTTTTGTTCTTCACGGTCCATACTATTTATAGTCTATATCAGAGCTCAATTCACCAACCTTACGACCAACTTCACGATCCATCAGAAAAGCATCTGTCCCACTTTGGTCCTGCATGATGACTCTATCACCTCCATGGCTTCATCTTCCCATTACCAGAAAGTTGTGTTTATCTAAATTGAATGAAAAAAAAAAAGAAAAGTGAGTAGTCACGTGCTTGTCTATACATAAGTGATTCAGTTAGGCATTTGCGATAGGTAGTAGAAAACTTACTCCTTTAGTATATCACCTATCCGCGTAAGCCAGTCATGTAAAGTCTATCCCTAATCGAACATAGTTGAGCTGCTACATTGGTGGTGCTCATTCGCTCTCCTGGGACTCCAACTGAACAGGCAATCCCAGTTTTGTAGACCATTAACAGACAATCCTGAACTGTGCTCTTTCTGTTTTGGCATGCATTGCTCTCTACTTCTTGAAATAGAATGGGATCGGTAATCTCTAAGACTCTTTCAGGCAAAGCTTCCTCAACGAAATTATGAAGGTTCGAGTTTTCTTTGAATATATCAGCTGTGGGACTAAATCCTGTGAACATCTCTAGCAAGAGGATGCCATAACTATAGACATCGCCTTCAATAGAAACCGCACCTCCCAATCCATATTCTGCACTTATCAAGAACCACAAATGGTTGAGCTATGAGAAAATAATATGTGCACAATCTCATAGTGAAGTTCTAAGTGTTGTAAAAAGATGAATAAACGGTTTTGTGATGAACAAATTCTTCATTTAAGGGGACTACTGGGGACACAAGGTGACAAACCTGGAGCAGCATAGCCAATTGTTCCTCTCAAACCAGCTGAGCTTATATTTGTGTTTGTGTAAGATGTGGATTCAAGGACAATCTTTGCCAATCCAAAGTCCCCAACATGTCCAACCATCTCATTGTCTAAAAGGACATTGCTTGGCTTTAAATCACAATGAACTATGGTACTGTGGCATTGATTATGAAGATAATCCAATGCAAAAGCAATGTCAGTGGAAATCTTTATCCTTTGAATGAGACTCAAATTCTTTGAGGGCCCACATGCATCAGCTAGCATTGGAGATGGGTGCAACCACTCTTCGAGGCTACCATTGACCATAAACTCATAGATTAGAGCCTTAAAGTCATTTCCAGCATAATCAGTACCTGAGCATACTGTTAGTACTTTTAAAAGATTTCGGTGTTTGATATGCTTTAGAGACTCACACTCAGCTTTAAAGCTCTTTAGAGCACCATGACGCTTTAAATTAAGCACCTTCACAGCAATATTAGTCCCATTCTCTTGGAGTATTCCCCTGTAAACGGATCCGAAACTGCCAACACCGATCAAATTAGTGGAAGAAAAACCTTCAGTAGCTTTAAGAAGAGTTCCATAAGATAAGTTTTGCCAAGTATCGGCTATGGAAGTTGGTTCTTGTGCTTTCTTTTTCTTCTTCTTCAATCTACATACACACACAAAAACCAGAACAAGAACCACTCCTAGAAGCCCAAAAATAATAGAGAGAAAGAGTTTCAATTTACGAACTACTGCTTTGCTCTTGGAGTGTCTAGAGATGCATTTAGGGAGCCGAAATTCGGGGATTCCTCCACAGATCTTATTATTTCCAGCAATAAAAGTGGCACTTGCATTCTTGAAGACTCCTTCAGTTGGTAACTCGCCTTCAAAATTGTTATAGGACAAATCCAAAATTTTCAGGAAGTCAAATGCCTCAAAGAAATTCGGAATCTCACCCGACAAATTGTTATTGGAAAGATCCAATTCCTCAATGCTGCTTAAAAAGCTAAATGATTGAGGAATGAGTCCTTGGAAGTGGTTATTCCTCATATTTAATATAAACAATCCATTACAATCGCCTAGAGTGCTTGGAATTTCACCGCTGAACATATTACCTTGAATGTCTAAAGTATTTAAATGGTCAATCTGTCCTACTACTGCAGGAAGAACCCCACTCAATTGGTTATGAGACAAGTCCAAATAGATGAGAGTTTTAACCGTTGGGAATATGGAACCACTGAGATTGTTGTCTGAAAGATTCAGCCACATCAGACTTTGACATTTATCTAAATGTGCAGGAATGTGCCCATCAAGGTGATTCCCATCAAGATATAATGCAATTAATTTCTGCATCTTTTGCAAAGAGGATGGAATTACCCCCGATAGATAATTATGGGAGAGATATAGATATGTTAGACTTTGAAGATTTCCCACATCTATCGGGATAGCACCTGAAAGAATGTTTCTTTCCATGGACAAGAATTCCAAGTTCACAAGATTACTTATTGCTCTAGGAATCTCCCCAACAATGAGATTTATTCCCATATCCAATTTTGTGATAGTAATGGACAAATTACCAATGCATTTCGGCAACAACCCCCCAAGTCTATTGTCATCAATTTCCAAGTAAGTTAAGCCAGTGTTATTGGTTAATGAGCAAAGGAAGCTCAAGTCACCAGATCCCCGACTTCCAAGGTAGTTTTCGTAAAGGGTCAACCGTTGAAGGTTATGCAAACTTTCAAAAGAAGGTACGTTACCTGAGAGTTTGTTACCTCCCAATTGAAGCGTCTGTAGATTTGTGGCATTATTAGGTATCCACAAAGGGATTGATCCAACAAACTGGTTTTCGCCGATGCTGAAAAATTCTAAGTTGGGGAAACTCAAGCCCATTGTAGTGGGAAGACTTCCATGGAATTGATTAATTCCCGCGTCGAAAAAAACCAAAGAAGATGAATTGTAAAGGGAAGGCGGAACTGTACCGGACAACCGGTTTTCTGAGAAAGAAACTATAATTAGTTTGGTCAGTTGGCCTAGAGCTTGAGGAAGACTCCCGCTTAAGTAACTCTTGTAAAGACCCAACTCCTTTAACGATGATAAGTTTCCAATGGAAGAAGGGACACTTCCCATTAGATTGTTTGCTCCTAAAAAAAGAAATTGAAGCTTCACCAATGAACCTATCTCTGGAGGAACTTCTCCGCTCAGTTGGTTTCTAGACAATCTTAGGAAAAGGAGGTTAAGGCAACCTGATGTGTTCTTGGGGATTTCACCTGTGAGAGAATTATTGGCCAATGATAAGAAGCGTAAGCGGTGCAACTGCCCGATTTGGGGAGGGATTTCACGGTGAAAGCTATTATTATAGAGCCACAACTCTCTTAAGAAGCTGAGGTTCCCGATATGAGGGGAGATAGATCCTAAGAGCTTTAGGGAATGCAAGTTCAACACAGTAACTCTGTTATGGTGTCGGGGACTGCATATAACACCGTACCATTGGCAGAGGTTGATGGTGTCGTTCCAGGAGCTAAGCACCCCGGAAGGGTCCTCAATTATCCCAAACTTGAATGCCAGCAATGCAGATTTGTCGGTTTCATTTGATGCCGAGGAGTCTTGTGCAAAGCACAATGCAATCGCCACCACAAAGATGAAGTGACAAAATTGTAATTTTGCAAAACTAAAGCCCATGAGTTGCATAACTTATAGCAGAAGTGGACTAAACTGATGAGCAGGGAGATCAAGAAAGGATGGGGATGCGCAATTCAGCTTTTGCTTGGCTACCCTCATTGAGAAGAGATTTATAGAGGTTGAGGTTTTGGAGGGAGACTCTTCTTTTGGTCTCTAAAGTCATTAGTCCTCATCCACTTGGCATAAGTGATTAGACACGTTGGGCGCTAAGCACTCAGATTTATTGATTGCCTGTCATGATTAATCTGCAAAATAGGTAGTGCATTGAAAACAAGGAGGACGTAACATTCCCATTAGCGTTGCCTTTTAGGCAGAAATAAGAAAAAAAATTATTGAAACAGACATTGACTGAAATTAATATTCCACTCCAAGCAAATGGAAATTATTATGGAAGGAGCATGCCAATTGGTTTGCAAAAAATAGGTTCTGGTAGATTGACTCAAGTCCACCACTACCTCGTCGTGTTTTGGTTTAAAAACAACTATAATGTTATTTCCAAAGATTTTAGAAAGTCAGTCTAAAAATGAGAAAGCACTTTATGGTGATTCAATAAAAACAATTTTTAAGAATTCTTACCTAACAAATCAATATTGGGATTTGAAATTTAGCGGGCCCAGGAACTTTCTATTACCACGAGCTTGAGTCTCGCCAAATTGGCGAGCTTTGAGCTCGCTAGAGGGCGAGCCTTGCTACTTCAAGCTTCGAGCTTCGACCTTGTCAATTTGGTGAAGCCTCAAGCTCGTTGATCGGCGAGGCTCGAGCTCGTCGATGTCCAGTGAGCTCGACACCTTGCCCAATCCCAGCTTGGCTTAGCTTGACTTGTCGGAATCTAGCAAGTTTGAACCTCACTAGCTTTGGGTGAGCTTGTCCCTCATCTGTGGTCAGTCGTCAATGATCACTATGACCAACAAATTGGTCGAGGAAGAAGGAAAAAGAAAAAGAAAGAAAAAAAAAAAATAAAATACAATTTGAATTTTTGGTACTTTCCTGTAGGAATTTGATTTTTCACATCAAACAGCAGAAAATATTTTCTAATTTATTTTCAAGTTTCAGCCAACCATAAAAAAAATATTATTATTTTCCTGAAAAATGGTTTCTTGAAAAATATTTTCTAGAAATGTCACATTTTCTACAAAAACAAATAGAATACGAGTATAGGGTTTGGACAATGAAGAAACCCTCAGCTTCTCAGCTTTCGCCATCGTAGTGATGCAGGGTACTAAGTAATTATAGATAAGTAGCAAAACTATGTTCCTCAACGAGAAAAGTGGAGAAAATTAGTCTTCGCATCCTTTTTTTTTTTTTTTTATTCTAATGAAAATCAATTAAGCTCCCAAGTTGGCCTAAGATCAGTGAACATTCGATTTGCGGTGATTTCCTTGTATGAGTATAAGAGAAAGATTAAATTTTTACACATATAATGAAAAGAATTTCATTTCATAGAATGGTGGCAATAACTGATCATGACTTTCAGAAATTGTTATGTAAAGATACAATTCACACATAGCAACTGTCGTGGGATGAATCTGAGTTTCCATTCTCTAAAGTGGCTCCCTTTTTTTTTCTTGGGGGCCTAGGCTCTCAAGTCCCTACCTTGCCATCACCATTTGTAACCGAAGTTGTAATTATGGTGGGTTAATGAATCTAACAAAAGCATGCAAAATGAGATATGTCTCTCAATTCATGTATCTCATTAATTCATGTACCTCTTGAGTTCATGTAATTCTTGAATTTATGTATTTACTTAATGCACGTATTTGTTCAGCTCGTGTAACTCATGGATTCATGTATCTATTTAATTCATGTATCTCTTTAGTACATGACTTCTCAAACTCTTTAAATAGATTTGAACCATTCTTCATTCATACGCTCACCTACTTCAATCTTTCTCTAAGTGTGCCGATTCCAAAAAGTATTTGACAAAGTTCTGTTTGCATTGTGCTAATTCAAATGAGTTTGAGGTGTTGTATCATGGGAAACATAGTTTGTGAAATTGCTTAACATCGTTGGCGAGAACTAATCGCAATTTGGTTAACCTTACCTCACATCCTATTTAATTTTGTTATTGCTTTCTAGAAGTTATTATTTTATTGGCTACAACAAATGGTGTTTTGTATTTTTCCTCAAATACGTAATTACTATAAATAGGCTAGGAAGTATTGACACTTCCCATGCTTTATGTCGTGTCGGACACTCCGACACATGTTCGACACTCTCCGACACTCGAGTCGGAATTTCAACATGTGAGTTTCCAACCCGTGATCTTGATACGCAAAGTCAAATTCAAAAATTTTCAATAAATACGGGATCAAAATGCATATATGTGAAAAAAAAAAAAAATAATTAATGAAAATAGAAAAACATAATATTCTCTTCTCTTTTGATTTTCACTTCTCGTGATACACAATTCACCTCCCAAGTTTTTCTTTTCTCTTCTCTTCCGAGATGTCTGACATGTGAGTCCAAAATATAAATTGCTTGTTTTTTTTTTCTCTTTCCAAGTTTTATGGATTATTGGAAAGAAGTTGAATTTATCAAATTCAAATAATGAATAATATTAATAAATGGTGGATTAATGTTTTTAGTATAAATTCATTCTAGACTTTTGATCTGCAGAAAGAATACTGCTCATATCAAAAGTGGTGTTTGTCTCTCGTTATTTCCCCCACGTCAATTTCCTCTTTATTTAGCATGGTTTAATGAATGTCATTGGAAAGCTCCTCTTTTTTGTCTTGTTTCGGACAGAAGATGAAGCTTCTAAGTTTAAAGATACATCAATGTTCCGTTACATAGACAATATGTAAGACTAGTAGTGAGATCTAAATCCTGTCGGTAAATTTATGCAATAGGTAATTTGTTGTTCAGATACTATCATGTAACTTGAGAACCACGGTAGCAACTTATCACCGTCATCTAATTGTAACATATTAAATTTTTCGTATGCATTTACCACTAAAGAATAAATTGGTAGTGTAAATAATAAGTTGCCACTAAAACAAATAACACCTAAATGCAAACATACGTGCGCTTCTAAGGTTGTAAGTTATCATCAGACTAATTAATTTCCCGCTGAAATTAATCCTCTAGCAATTTAAAATGGTATAATTTTTTTCTGTTTTCGTAAGTTACAGCTGGTTAATCAACAGTACTAGAAATGCGTGTAAGCAACTTGTAAACTACTAGTGCAAATACACGCCCCCTCGTAAAAATGAACGAATGTTCGTAATCCACAAGTGTATTTATGCCTGGAAAATCGATTGTTTCATTAGTATTTTACTGACTGATCAATGTAGTTACTGATAGGATTGAAATAATGCTTATAATCTACTAGAAATTTGTAATGATAAAATTATTATTTTATTTGTAATCACAACTGTTAGACGACATTAATCATGAAATATGCAAGTATTTCGTAACCTAGTGGCGAAAAAACAAGTACATTTTTAATAATGAATGATTGTTTGTAATCTACATCAATCTGGTAAATCAATTATTCGGTTAGTATGTTATCGTCAAATAAATGTTGGGCCTCGTAAAATAATAAAAAATTAATTATCTAATAATTTATATTGGTAAAACCATTGTGTTGATAACTTATTAACTAATGAAGGGACCGCTTATAAAATTTAAAAACAATTGTTACTCTAATAAAAGTTCACCGAACTGGTAATTTCCAGTAGTCTACTTACTAATATAATTTCAAATTTGGGACAATTATCCAAAAGGTTAGTTTCAAATTCTCAATTTGACCAATTTAGTCATACATTTTGACAATTTACCCATGTATTCATTCTAGCCTCTGGCCAAATTTGATGGAAAATTGCTAATATGACGACAACTATCCTACGTAGCATAAAAGAACTATGACAAATCGTCAAAAAGATTATGACTAAATTGACAAAATTGAAAAATTTAGGACTGAACTAAGCGATGTATAGTAGGTTTAGGACATTTTTAGCAATTTTCCCTTTCAAATTTGCTATTGGTCAATTTACCACTCATAAAACGAATTTCTGGTTTTGGCAAATGGAATTTTAGAAATCTGCTAGTTACAACTTTTCTTGGCACTACATGTTCACTTCTTTCCACCTGAATAATATTGAAGAGTAAATTCTCATTTGAGCTCTATTTATGCATACTGAGTGAGTGCTTCAACCGCGGATTACTGAGAATCTGATAAGATCAGATTAGCCCTGCTGATCCAATTTAAGAACCAAATGAAAAGCCTGCCCATTTGGTGTATTAAGGTTTTGGAATGAAACTGCCCTTTTCGGCCAGTAGCACGGCTTTGCATATGCAATTCAAAGCACCACGCGGTCCGTGTGTTGGACCGGATATCCATTCAGCTTCCACCATTAGATGCTTTAGCTTCCTCATAGAGTTGCATCTTCAGGGAAATAGATTGACTAATGACATCCTGCCAGAAATCAATTGTCCGTGCTTATTATAGATTCTACAACTTTACACCTACATAGAGGAGCGATTCCTCCCCAGTTTATCCAATCTTAACTCTTCCAAGAGGTGTTTCTAATGAATTTATGGGTCCTAGACAAGCTTCAGATTGTTTCTCTCGTCAACAATCTAACAGGAACCACAAATAAAATATCCCATGGTAATTTCCAATACTATGCTAAGACAGCCTCAATGCGATGGAATTGTAATTTTGCATCTAGATAATTTAACTTAATCTAAGCGCCCTAATACTACTATAAACTATATAACAACTATCGTTTTGGTGGACTTAATATTCAAACATATTTTCATCATCACATAACATGACATGACATTCTTTTGAAAATTTTAATGATATAATAGGTGAAAATCACCACAGTCAAGTCTACCACTGAATCCATCACTTGAACTTTCTTTTGAATGATATAAGAGATGAAAATCACCATAACAAAAAAATTTCTCCGTAATTGAATGGAGCTGAATTACGACTTTGCTGATGCTCTTCAAGCAGAAATTAAGGATTTCTGGAGTAGCTTTTCGAGGTGTGAAAATCATTCATCCGAGCCTTTATCTGATCGGCTACTTTGAAATTTCCAAAGAAATTGAAGTTGCTCTGACGTCACTAAGATTATCTTACATTTGTGTGGTCATAAAAACTTGTCGGGCTCCAATGACAGAAGACACCGCTAGTCTAGTCTACTCTGCAGAAACTTCCAGGATGACTGACTTGAGACTTGGTTACGGTCCCTTCAGAGGGCGATAATTACGGGGATTGGTCCCCCGAGGGACCGTTGCTGGCGCCGTATGACTTGACCTACTTTTGTTTCCTTTGCTTCTTCTTTTTTTCATGAGTATCTTTTTCACATGCTTTTATGTGGACTGGTATGCATGCGAAATAACAGTCACTTTTGCGTTCCGTCGCAGTTTTCTGAGGGCCTGATTGGAATTTTCAGCTCGTTGAAATGGAGAGCACTGGCAGCCGACGTTGGGTGGAAATGTCCAAGAAGGTGAAAGTCCCTCTGTGGAAAAGTCCAAGAAGCTGACGTTGGATGCCAATATTGTGCGTTTTCCATTTATCTCTGTTGGTTTCCTTAGCCTCTTATCCACGACTCTACAGAAAGTAGTTTAAGCTGTGTGTTTGTGGTAATTAAGCTAATAATTTCTTTCTCATATAATATCGTAAGATAGGCATCTTGATTTGGTTGAATTCAGGATAGACCATACTTTCTTGAATTTGGGTTATCTTGTACAATTTCGTAAGTTAGCCCCTGGTACTGATAGCTTCTTTGGCTTATGATTGTCTCCATGACCACGGCCGAGAAGTACTCTTGAATTTTTCACTCTTAATCTTCTGATCGAGCAAAATAACAAATATTAGGGGGCAAAAGAGATGTCCACCTTGAGTTTGCCATAGATTATGCTAAAAATATTAAGAACTTCAACCAGCGACAATTTTTAGCTTCTCTTTAGCTATTGCAGAAGAAATTTATTTAGATAGAAGTACAGATTTTCAGAGTCTTCTGAAGTCTGGTTGGATATTAAATAGAATGATTGGAAGTGTGGGACATGGCTCAAAATTTTCTCACATTGATGTGGTCATATGGAAGTATTGAGCTTATTGTCCCACAACTGAGTTTAAAAAAAACTAAAATTGACGTCGATCTTTGCATGAGAGGAAGGAACTACCATATGATTTCTACTTTATTTGGCAAATGAAGATTCTTATAAAGTAAGGATCTTACTTTATCATGTAATATGATCAAGTTGCTCCTCAGAAAAACAGACTGTTGGTGCGTTCATATTATAAAAAATAAGTGATTTGAAAAATATTTTTTTGAAAAATGATTGCTTATATTATTTAGAAAAATAAATAAATTGAAAATTTTTTCATCACCCACTTATAGTTTTCGAAATGATTGCTTATTTGCAATAGGACGGGGCTTCTCACACACACACACACACATATATATATATAACGTTTACTAATAATATTCGTTCTTTGAGAGATGCTTGTTAATGATATGCTTGCAATCCTCAACAGAAAAAAAGGAGAAAATAAGACTATTTACTTTATGAAAAATGAATGATTTAAAAATATTTTTTTCTGAAAATGATCATTTATATTATTTACAAAAATGAACGAATAATGAATATATTCATTGTTCACAAAAATATTTAGCCATAAATTCTTTGTCAATAATGAAAATATTTTTCACTTACTAATTATTTCAAAGCGGTACAACATATCGTTTTTAAGAAAATAATTTTCAAATCATTTATTTTCTGCGAAACAAATAGAGCTGAAGTCCTCACATCCTCTTTCATTGCATATAATTTACATTCCGATGAAGATCAATTAAGTTGCCAAGTCCCTGGCTTAAGATCAGCGAACATTGATTAGCAGCGATTTCATTCTGTGTATAAGAGAATTAGAATCTTTCACACCAACTAGAAGAAAGAAAAGAAGTTCCTTTCATACGGTGATGGCAATGACTGATCATGGCTTTCAGGAATTTTTATGTTAAGATACAATTCATACACAGCAACTTTGTACTTGCGATGCATCTGAGTTTCCATTCTCTAAAATGGCTCCTTTTTTTTTTTTTTTTTCTAGCGGGAGCTAGACTCTGAGGTCGCTACCTCGTCATCACTAATCCAATTCTGGCTTTTGATTATTCCCACAAGAAGCTTCCCAGATATCAAAACAACTTTCATGGCTGTCGATCGCAGAGTCGAAAGGACCTTGTGCAGTGGACTGGAACATCAAAAGGTTGATGCCATTGTCTTGGAGTTTGCAGAGGAAATTTCTTTTGAAAGTGATGCTGCTGAAGTTGACAGTGCCTATCATCTTGCATATGCAGACTGTTTCTGGGGTCCAACTTTCACTTTCAGAAAGGATTGATTCTGATGAGAACGCGCTTATTCTATTGCCCACAGGACACTGTCAGCCAATTAAGGGTGAAGACCTAATCGTTGACTTCGAGTCTTCATGCGTCTGTATTCCGACATTCGCTGGATGGCCTCGACTGACTTTCCAACCCCCTCTATCGGTCATTTGCAGCTGCAAGGGTCATCTTCATGCCTCGTTTTCCTTTGGACTTAGTCGGTACCAGGAACAACGACTGATTTGTCCTTATACAGATTGTGCGGTTAGGCATAAAATTGTTTGACGTTTCCGTTTGGGAAAAGACGGAGCAATATTCCGTTAGAAAATATGTAAAACTATTAGTAAGATCTACCCGCTGGTAAATTTGTACAACTGGAAATTTGTTGTTCAAGTACTTACACGTAATTTATGAATGATCAGCGACTTAATCCGATCATATAATAATTACGTATTAAATTTCTTTATACGTTTACCACACAAAATTAAATCTAGTGGTGTAAATAACAAGTTAACATTGAAACTAGTAACACACACACACACACATATATATAGAACATCGATCTGCTTTTGAGGTAGTAGGTTATCTCCAGAATAATTAATTTACCACTGAAATTATTCTACTAGGAATTTATTTTGGTAATACTTTAATTTTGTTTGTAAGTTACACCTAGCTAATTGACAATACTAGTAAGTAACTTGTAATCTATTAGCGCAAAAAGCGCGCCCACTTGTAAAGCTAAATGATTGTTCGTAATCTACAAGTCTATTTATGCTTAGTAAATTGGTTATTTCATTAGTATGTCACTAACAAATTAATGTCGTTATTCATAAGACCGAAATAATGCTAATAATATACTAATAATTTATAGTGGTAAGATTGTTATTTTATTCGTAAGTTACAACTGTTGAGCGACACTACTCGTAAACTATGTAAGCAATTCCTAATCTACTAGCGATAAAACACGCCCATTTGAAAAAGTGATGACTATTCGGATCTACATCAACCCGGTATATTGGTCAGTTGGTTAGTATGTTATTAACAAATGGACGTTCGCACTCATTAAACCAAAAAAAAAAGCATCAATAATCTATTCATAAGTTATAATGGTAAAATTATTGTGTTGGTAGCTTATTATTACCTAATGAAGGCCACTTACAAATTCTAAACAAATTCTAAAAACAATCAGTGATATACTATTAGGAACGGGGATTATAAAATGGTCAATCATTCATCACTTACTAACAATTAATCGGACTAATAAGTTCCCAGTAGTTTACTTTATAATAGATATTTAAAATTTGCTACTGATTATTCAACTTTAACATCGAGGAAACTCGTAGAAAGCACAATGCAATGGCAATCGGAAAAACAAAGCAACGAAATTTTAAGTTTGCAAATCTAAAGCCCACGAGTTGCACAACTCAGAGCAGAAGTGGACTGAAGGGATGTGCAGGGAGATTAATAAGGGATGAAGATGTGATATGTAATTTAGGTGTGGTTTAGCCACCTCACTGGCAAGAGACGGGATTTTTAGAGGATCGGGATTCTGGAGGGAGCCTACTTGTTTTGGTCTCAAAGGTCATTTATTGATTGGCTCTATGATTAATCTGCAAAATTGGTAGCGCATTCAAAAAACTAAAAAGCAAGAAAGATGTATACATTCTTCTAAGCGTTTTTTCTACGGCAGTAAAAAATTAATCATAGTCAATTTGATTTTCTACACCAAGCAAATGAAAATGATTGCGGAAGGAGCACGCCATCGTTGGCGTAAAGTACCCACGAGAAAATTATCTATGGGAAATTGGAATGTGTAAAAGATAAGAGAAGTATGTGAATAGTGTAAAATGCTCCCAGTAAATCCATTAATTATGCAAAGATAGTTCCCCTGCCCTGGACCATTATGCGATGCGCAGGCAGTTTTTGCTTTGATTCAACAAAGACAATAAATTCTGCGGATCTTTTTTAAGGATAGTCACCAGTTTGTGCTAAAAGTTAAGGAAATTTGCAATTATCAATTAATTCATATATTTAACTTCATATTAATCTCTGCCGAACGTGATCTCTCAAAACTGATATTAATTAGAAAGTAATGGTTGGCTTTGTATTATTTAGCTATCACATTTTATCCATTTTCGACACACTTTCAAGACTCACGAGAAAAAAAAGGGGTATCGGTGCTTTTTCTTGCTTTTCTTGACCTTTTGGAGTTTGAGTAATACATTTTTCTAATGGTCGTATTCTACTAGTGAAGATGACCAAGGAACGATAGATTGGATAAAGTATAATGGGTCATAATAAATGTGCACATTTCTGGCACATCAAAGTGAAAATTACGTTACATTTAGATGATATCTACCTCCCATTAATGGCTTTTTCGTTAATGAGCTGCAGGTCCAATTTTGATCATATATAATCAGATTTCTTTCATTGATGAAGTCTTGATGCTTTTTGTTAGTAAACAAATCTCTAGACAATCTGTATTCTAAACTAAAATTATTGATGATCCATAACCATGTATAAATTGCTACTCATTACACTTGTTTCATAAAAGCTAGTAAATTAATGATACAATTTGTACGAATCACTTAGACAATGTGTTTCTTCATAAGTCATACCAAAACTAGATTCACGTAAAAGATAACCGGGTGACGGAACCATTTGACAACTATATGTCAATCCGTTAAAATGTCTGTGGCCACATGTTCTTTATTTTGCACAAATTTCACATATCATTTCACATCAAAAGTGGCATATTGACTTTGAGTCTACCGCCGTTGCCCCGGGTTTTGGTTTGGAAATAACTTTCCACCCCGTGTTTTGGTTTGAAAACAATTAAAAACTTGTTTCCAAAGTTTTCAAAAAGTCAAGGCTAAAAATGAGAAAACAGGATTCAAATGAAAACAATTTTTCTGAGAATTTGTACCAAGCACATCAATTTTGGAAGTAAACACGAAAAAAACAGCATTTTTTTTTTTTAAATCAACAAGACCCAAAATATTGATTCCACTATAAGCCTAGTTGACCGCGTTCAGTTTTCAAGGAGCTTTGATCTTCACTCCGATCAACAAAAATTTCCACCTACTGGCCTTCCATTCATGACGTCTTTCGAAAAACTTTGCATCCAGATGATTCAACTTAAAGAAAGAGTCCCACCACTACTCCAAATATATACGATGACTGATTTTTTGTCAGACTCAATATTCCAACGTATCTTCAACACCACATAATTTTGCATCCAGATAATCCGATTTGATGTGCATCGTCTGGAATCTTGACTTCCAAGTTGGCAGATGAAATTTCTTATGAAAGTAATGCTGCTGTTTGACAGTGCCTATCATCTGCATTTGCAACTTGTTTCTGGGGTCCAATTCTCACTTTTAAAGGATTGATGAGAACGCGCTATTTTCATTATCCACAGGACACTGTCAGATAATCAAGGGCGAAGACCTTATCGTTAATTTTGAGTCAACATGCGTCTGTATTCCAACATTCATTGATTGGCCTTGACCGACTTTTCCAACCATTCGTGGACGAGGGCGAAGAGCTGATCGTTGACTTTGAATCAACGTGTGTATGTACGCTGACATACATAAAATGGCCTCGACAGACTTTTCCAACCCCCACCATCGGTCATTTACAGCAACGACGGTCTTCTTCATGCTCCGTTTTCCTTTGGACTTGGTCGGTGCCAGGAACAGCAACTAGTTTGTCCTTATACGTAGATGAGCAGCGCTAGAAGCAGTGGCATTAGTTCATAAAATCGGTTTATTGAGTGCATTAGGCATTTTTTTTTGACCAAAAAAGAAAAGTGCATTGTGCATTTAAACAAGTGAGACATATTCAAACAATAACAGAAATACATCATACGAATACATGAACTTCGTAAATCAATTTTATTTCTCGCTTTACTTCAAACTTATTATGTGAACAGAGACAGCTGATTGTCATAAGTATCGACTTTTGATACATACACGTAAGAATACTAATACTGAATTTTCTGTTTGTCTGATGTTATTTTCCATACGTTAATGTCCTCTTTTTTTAGCAGTGTTTAGTAACGCATTTTGGTCTTGTTTAGCGGAACAATGTTCCTTGATATAGACAATATGTCACGCTTTTGGTAAGATCTAAATCCTGCTGGTAAATTTGTACAACCGGTAATTTATTGTTCAAGTACTTACATGTAATTTATGAAAAACGTCGGCTTACTACCATCATGCAATAATTACTCGTTAAATTTCTTTCATACATTTACCACTCAAAACTAAATCTAATAGTGTAAATAACAAATTAACATTGAAATTAATCACGCATAAATACAAACATAGATCAGCTTTTAAGGGAGTAAGTTATCACTGGAGTAATTAATTTACTACAAAATACTAGGAATTTATGATGGTAAAATTTTCATTTTGTTTCTAAGTTACAACTAGTTAATTGACAGTCAGTAAAGTATGTAAGCAACTTGTAATCTAGTAACGCAAATACGCGCCCACTTGTAAAAGTGAATGATTGTTCGTAATCTAAAATTTATGTAAATCGATTTCTTCATTAGTAATCTAACAAATTAACATTATTACTCATAAGATTTAAATAATGCTAATAATTTACTAGGAATTTACAGTGATAAAATTGTTATTTTGTTTGGAAGTTACAACCGTTCAGCGACACTACTCGTAAACTCTATAAGCAATTCCTAATCTACTAGCGACAAAACACCCCCATTTGTAAAAATGAATGACTATTCATAATCTACATCAACCTAGTAAATCAGTTTATTCGGTTAGTACGTTATTGACAAATAAACGTTGGTACTCATTAAATGGAAAAAACATCAATAATCTATTCATAATTTATAGTGGTAAAATTATTATGTTGGTAACTTATTATTGAATAATGAAGGGGACCACATACAAATTATAAAAAACAATCAGTGATCTACTATTAGGATTAAAGATTATAAAATGGTCATTCCATTCATCACTTACTAACAATTAATCAATTGGACTGATGAGTTTCCAGTAGTTTGCTTACTAATAGATATTTCAAATTTGCTATCGGTTATCCAAATTTAACATCGAGGAAACTCCTAGAAAGCACAATGCAATGGCAATAGCAAAAACGAAACAACGAAATTGTGAGTTTGCAAAACTAAAGCCCACTTATTCCCTCTCAGTCAGAAAGACAAAGATAGACAATGAATTAGACGGCCTCACGGTGGTGAAGGTAGACATCACGTCAAAACTTCTGTTCTGACTACTACTGAGTAGACAGGTATAGTAGCCTCCCGCGCCTGGAGTGAGTGAGTGTAGGTTAAATGCCCACAGCTAGGTTACAATGGCAATAGCAAAAACAAAACAACGAGATTGTGAGTTTGCAAAACTAAAGCCCACGAGTTGCATGACTGACTCAAAGCGGAAGTGGACCGAAGGGCTGAGCAGGGAGATTAATAAAGGATGAGAGACGTGATGTGTAATTTAGGCATGGTTTAACCATCTCATTAACAAGAGATTTATAGAGTATCGGGATTTTGGAGAGAGCCTACTTGTTCTGGTCTCAAAAGTCATTTATTGATTACTTTTATGATTAATCTGCAAAATTGGTGTTGCATTAAAAAAAAACAAAAAAACAAAAAAGCAAGAAAGATGTATACATCCTTCTAAGCGTTATCTCTACGGCAGAATAAAATGAAAAAATTAATGAAAGTCAAATTGATTTTCCACAACAGGCAAATGAAAATGATTACGGAACGAGCACGCCATTGTTGGCGTAAAGTACACACGAGAAAATTATCTGTGGGAAATTGGAATGTGTAAAAGATAAGAGAAGTGTGCGAATAGTGTGAAATGCTCCCAGTAAATCCATCAATTATGCAAAGAATAAGATGGTTCCCCTGCCCTGGACCATTGTGCGATACTTAGGCAGTTTTTACAATGTGCTCTTTCAACAAAGACAATAAATTCTGCAGATATTTTTTTTTTTTTTTGAGGATAGTCATAAGTTTGTGCTAAAAGTTTAGGAAATTTGCAATTAGCAATTAATTCATATATATAATTTCATATTAATATCTGTCGAATGTGATTTCTCAAAACTGATATTAAATAAAAAGTAATGGCTGGTTTCATATTAATTGGCTATTACACTTTATCCATTTTCGATGCACTTTCAAGACTCACGAAAAAAAAAAAAAAAAAGGTATCGGTGCTTTTTCTTTCGTTTCTTGCCCTTTTGGAGTCTCAGTAATACAGCTTTCTCATGGTCATATTCTACTAGTGAAGATGACCAAGGAACAATGGATTGGATAAAGTACAAATGGGTCATAAATAATGTGCACATTTCTGGCAAATCGAAGTGATTAGGTAACATATTGATGTCATCTACCTTCCATAGATAGCTTTTTCGTCAATATATGCAGCTCCAAATATGTATTTCTTTCATTAATGAAGTCATAATGCTCTTTGCTAGTAAACAAATCTCTAGACAATCTGTATTCTACCCTGAAATTCTTCTGGATCCATAACCATGTACAATTTGCTACTCACAGCCCTTGTTTCATAAAAGCTACTAAATTAATGATACAATTTGTACGGATCACCTAGCCAATGTGTTTTTTCGTAAGTTATACCAAAACTAGATTCACGCAAAAGATAACAAGGTGACGGAACCATTTGAAAATTGTAGGTCAATTTGTAACAATGTTGTAATCCACAATGGCCACATGTTCTTTATTTTGCATGAATTTCACATACCATTTCACATCAAAAGGGGTAGACTGACTTTGAGTTCACCATTGTTGCCCCGGGTTTAGGTTTGGGAACAACTTTCTTCCCCATGAAACAACTAAAAACTTGTTTCCAAAGTTTTTAAAAAATCAAGGCTAAAGGCTAAAAATAAGAGAACACTTTCCAGTGGATTCAAATAAAACAATTTTTCTGAGAATACCAAACACATCAATTTTGGAAAGTGGACATGGAAAATCAACAATATCATCGTGATTTACACAGTAATTTCTCCTTGTAAAGTGAACATGTTCTTTATTTTGCATGAATTTCACATACCATTTCACATCAAAAGGGGCGGACTGGCTTTGAGTCCACCATCGTTGCCCTGGGTTTAGGTTTGGGAACAACTTTCTTCTCCGTAAAACAACTAAAAACTTGTTTCCAAAGTTTTCAAAAAGTCAAGGCTAAAGGCTGAAAATAAGAGAACACTTTCAAGTGGATTCAAATAAAACAATTTTTCCGAGAATACCAAACACATCAATTTTGGAAAGTGAACATGGAAAATCGACAATATAATCTTGATTTACGCTATAGTTTCTCCTTGTAAAGTGAACATGTTCTTTATTTTGCATGAATTTCACATACCATTTCACATCAAAAGGGGCAGACTGACTTTGAGTCCACCATCGTTGCCCCGGGTTTAGGTTTGGGAACAACTTTCTTCCCCGTAAAACAACTAAAAACTTGTTTCCAAAGTTTTCAAAAAGTCAAGGCTAAAGGCTAAAAATAAAAGAACACTTTCCAGTGGATTCAAATAAAACAATTTTTCTGAGAATACCAAACACATCAATTTTGGAAAGTGAACATGGAAAATCGACAATATCATCTTGATTTACGTTGTAGTTTCTCCTTGTAAAGTGAACATGTTCTTTATTTTGCATGAATTTCACATACCATTTCACATCAAAAGGGGCAGACTGACTTTGAGTCCACCATCGTTGCCCCGGGTTTAGGTTTGGGAACAACTTTCTTCCCCGTAAAACAACTAAAAACTTGTTTCCAAAGTTTTCAAAAAGTCAAGGCTAAAGGCTAAAAATAAGAGAACATTTTCCAGTGGATTCAAATAAAACAATTTTTCTGAGAATACCAAACACATCAATTTTGGAAAGTGAACATGGAAAATCGACAATATAATCTTGATTTACGCTATAGTTTCTCCTTGTAAAGTGAACATGTTCTTTATTTTGCATGAATTTCACATACCATTTCACATCAAAAGGGGCAGACTGACTTTGAGTCCACCATCGTTGCCCTGGGTTTAGGTTTGGGAACAACTTTCTTCCCCGCAAAACAACTAAAAACTTGTTTCCAAAGTTTTCAAAAAGTCAAGGCTAAAGGCTAAAAATAAGAGAACATTTTCCAGTGGATTCAAATAAAACAATTTTTCTAAGAATACCAAACACATCAATTTTGGAAAGTGAACATGGAAAATCGACGATATCATCTTGATTTACGTTGTAGTTTCTCCTCGTAAAGTGAACATGTTCTTTATTTTGCATGAATTTCACATACCATTTCACATCAAAAGGGGCAGACTGACTTTGAGTCCACCATCGTTGCCCCAGGTTTAGGTTTGGGAACAACTTTCTACCCCGTCTTTTGGTTTGAAAGCAACTAGAAACTTGTTTCCAAAGTTATCAAAAAGTCAAGGCTAAAGGCTAAAAATGAGAGAACACTTTCCAGTGGATTCAAATAAAACAATTCTTTTGAGAATACCAAACACATCAATTTTGGAAAGTGAACACGGAAAATCAACAATATCATCTTGATTTACGCAGTAGTTTCTCCTTGTAATATTTGAACTATTTTGATGCAATGGAAGGTTCGTTTCAGCAAAAAAAAAAAAAAAAAACTTATTAACTAATGAAGAGGACCACTTATCGAATTTAACAACAAGTGGTAATTTACCCTTAGGATTTAGGATTGTAAAATTACTATTTCATTCATCACTCACTAATAGTTGACTAGACTGATAAGTTCCTAATAAGTAAAAAATTACAGGCGATGGGATATCTCAAATTTGCCATCAGTTATTCAAAATTTTCATACACAGAATGAATTTCAATTTTTGGCAAATGGAATGTTAGAAATCTACTAGTTCCAACTTATCTTAGCACTTTATGTTCTTTCCATCTGAATAACATCGAAGTATACATTTTCATTGTAGCTTTATTTAGGCATACTGAGTGAATGCTTCAACCCGAATTATTGGGAATGCAATAGATCAAATAGCCCCGCTGATTTAATTCAAGAATATTATGAAATAAAAAATAAAAAAATAATGTTATTTGGCTGAAAAATCATTTGAACATTGACGGATGGTAAATATGTCACATAGGTATAAGCTTTATATTTAAAAAAAAAAAATTAGAGTAAATGTGTCACAATGGACATATTTTGATATTTTTGATGTCACAAAAAAAAAAAAAATTCTGGGTCAATGTGTCAATGGTGGGCACAATTTAGGATTTTTAGGATTTTTCTTTAACCATAGAATTTTCTGAACTAATTGCTTTACGGCCACAACAAAAAATTCTTTTTTTAAAAAGTAAAAGGGCATGGGAGTACTTTCCCACACCTACCCATCGGATCCATCCGCATCGAGAGAGTTTTACTCGGGAGCAATTATTTGGAAGTGCGACTTCCCGCACCCACTGAGCAGATCCATTCGACTTTCATGATTTTTCGGTCAACATCTAATTCCAGATTTCTGGGTCATGGATGCTTCCCTTGCTTTGCACGGTCTACTCCTTGTGGAATTAGAGCATTCAACTTGCGAGACCCGTCAAGTACCAAAACACACACTAACGCCTCTTTTTCATGGAAAAAAAATGACAGTTCTTCATTCAGCGACCGGGGCACAGTAACGTACTAACGTCGAGCTTCTCAAACATTCAGTAGGGTGGGGAATGTTATATGTAGACATATATTATACACATTTACTTGTAATATCTATTCTCCCTATTTTTCTGTCTTATTTTATTCTTGTGTGTTCTAAAGAAGGAAGGGAAAAAAAAAGTGTTGGTCAAAGTTGTCGACAGAGACAGCACAGAAGCAATAAACCCTTGGAAGTATGGGAAATGGCTCAAATTGTCTTGTATCAATGTGGTCATATAGAAATATCTGTCTCACGATTTTGTTTAGAAATACAAAGTCCAACGTAATTCCTTGTTTGAGAGGAATTACCGCATGATTTCTGCTAAATTTGGCAAATGAACATTCTTATAAAGTAGGGATCTTACTTTATCATGTTATACTATCAAGTTGCTCCCCATAAAAAATCAAACTGAAGTTTCCATCACTATGAAAATATGTCGATTGTTTAATTTTATCCAAAATTGCGTGCATTTAAACTAGATTGGTACAGCAACAAGATGCTAATTACTTTGAAGTTGTTTGTCTTTGGCTCTATGAACAAGATCAGTGAACATCGATTAGCCGCAATTTCAATACACGTGTGTAATAGAAATATTAAAATCTTTCATATCAACTAGAAGAAAGAAAAGAAATTCCTTTTATACGATGATGGCAATCGCTGATCATGGTGGTTGGGATTATTTTATAAAGAAACAATTCACACTTAGCAACTTTATCTCGCGATGCATCTGTGTTTCGATTCTCTAAATTGGCCACCTTTTTCTTTAGGGTGGGTAAGACTCTGAGGTTGCTATCTTGTTGCAACTGCTTGTAAGCCAAACAGGTAGTATATGAAGAACCTGAGAAGATAATTCCACTCCAGTAGACCCCCGCTACAATTCCGGCTTTTGGTTATTCCCACAAGAAGCTTCCCGGATATCAAAACAACTTTCATGGCTGTCGATCGCAGAGTCGAGAGGACCTTGTTTAGTGGACTGGAACATCAAAAGGTTGATGCTATTGTTTTGGAGTTGGCGGAGGAAATTTCGTTTGAAAGGAATGCTGCTGAAGTTGACAGTGCCTATCATCTGCATTTGCAACTTGTTTCTGGGGTCGAACTTTCACTTCCAGAGAGGATTGATGTTAATGAGAACGCGCTCATTTCATTATCCAGAGGACACTCTCAGACAACTAAGGGCGAAGACCTTATCGTTGACTTTGAATGGCCTCGACTGACTTTCCGAACCCCTCTATTGGTCATTCACAGCAACAACGGTCTTCTTCATGCTCCGTTTTCCTTTGGACTTAGTAGCTAACAGGAACAAAAACTAGTTTGTCCTTATACATTGATGAATGATGCTAGAAACAGTAGTGTAAGTTCATAAAATCGGTTTATTAAGTGCATTAGGCATTTAAATGAGTGAGCCAAATATAAACGATAACAGAAGTTCGCCATACGGACAAGTACACCAACTTTGTAGATATTTTGTTTCTCACATTGCTCTAAATTTATTATTTGAGCAAGCACTTATCTAGATGTGGAGGAATGTGCCCTTGAGAGTTATTCCCTTCCAGATACAGATAAATCAATTTGCTTAGATTTTTGCATGAAAATGCAGTTACCCCGGAGAGATTGTTGATCGAGAGACATACGTAAGATTTTGAATATTTTTCAAGTCAAATGGGATTGTACAGAAAAGATTGTTGCCATCCTCGTACAACTTTTCTAAGTTCACGAGATTCTCAATTACTCTTGGGATCTCGCCGGTTATATTATTCACGACCTCCTCATAGAAAAAGGTTTGGGCAAGAAAAAATCAGAATAGGAGAAAACGAGAAATAAAAAATATGTACCCACGGAAGAGGCTTTCTAAGAACAGAGAGGTATCCGATCAAAAAAAAAAAAGAACAGAGAGGTAATTATGCAGTTGCATGATTCCCGCACAAGGGATTCGCCATCTTTTTACAGGTGATGTACCAATGATTCTCTAGTGCAAGTAGAAAATAAAGGGGAAATTTTAGAATCTATAGTGAAGTGCACAGCCAATAAGTCAGAACCTTGAGTTGTACACACAAAATTTTCAAAGATAGAAACTCGGAACTTCAGATGTCTAAGCTTACACCGTCTGAAATTGCTACAGTTCTTTTTGAATTCTGCAAAATGCATAGCTAATGACCTCTCCGCTTTCTAAGATGAAGATTCCCAAAAATTAAAAAATTGAAGGAAAAACTATGGCCAATGATCGTATGGATATAATGGCCATCTTCCTATTCTTTTTTAAGGCAGGGTGAGGAGTACTATCCGATTAGTCGACTTTTTCTATTTTGTCCGTGCAGTGGACTAAAATGTCTTGAAACTCCTGTTAATGAGAGGAAATTTGTTCATTTAATCCATTTGATGAACTTGGTTATCATGATTTGGTCTTCATCATAAATTTGATAATGACTATTACCTTTACTTCCAAGTTATTTGTGCTGGCAATGCATGTTTCACTTAAAACTAGATTTCTGCCAATCAAAGTCATTCCCGCTTGGTGAGATGATGCAATAACATAATTTGCTCTCCCAAGTGGAGGATTTAGGTAATGTAGGACTCGAGTTTGCAACGTACATGAAAGTATCTAGAAAAACTCACGTAGTAGTCTTTTTTCATAAACATACAAGTAACGCAGGACTCGAGTTTGCATCGTACATGAAAGTATCCAGAAAAACTCATGTAGTAGTCTTTTTTCCTAGACATACATCGCGCGGGATGTGCCAGCATAATGTCTACTCTATTAATAGATAATTGAACTATTTAACTAGCATAAAAGATAGAAAAGGATAAATGTATCGTTCAGACAACTTTAAGAGACATATCCTGGCTTACCTGTAAGCCTTTTCTTTTCAATAATCCGGATATACAGTACAGCTCTATGGATGACAGCATCATTCCTAATACGTCGTTCTCCTCTCACATGCCAACTTTCGTCTTAAAGGAATAATGAAATACACCTATGCTCTTCACGGTCTAAACTATTCATGGTCTACATCAGAACCCGATTCACCAACCTCACAACACATTAGAGAAGCAGTTGTCCCGCATTTGCATCAGAGATGAAGACCTTCTGCCACGTCTCCCTACCTCCCGGAGGACGAAGACATTGTCATTGAATTCGAGTCAACTAAAGGTTCCCATATGCCATAGTGGTTCCAAGCCACTCTGGTTCATCGGATGGCTTCACTATTTTTCCAAGCCACTTCGGTTCTGCATGATGATTTTATTACTTCCATGGCTCCATCTTCGCATTACCAGACAATTAAGTTTATCTAGAGATGAAAAAAAAAATGCGTAAAGTCAGGTGCTTGTCAATGCATAAGTGGTTCAGTTTGGCATGATTTGCAGGATGTACTAGAAAAACTTACTGCTTTAGTGTATCACCTATCCTCAATTCCTCACAAGCCAGCTGCGTAAAGTCTGTCCCTAATCGAACATAGTTGAGCTGTTACATCTGTGATGCTCATTCGCTCTCTTGGGACTCCAACTGAGCAGGCGATCCCAATTTTGTAGATCATCAGCAGGCAATTTTGGATTGTACTCTTTCTGCTTTGGCCGACACTGCTCTCTACTTCTTGAACTAGAATGGGATCGGTAATCTCTAGGACTCGTTTAAGAAATCCAACTTCATTTTTTTTGTCAAAATCCACAGGTAAGATTCGAAATCACAAATGAGGAAACATACAATAACAGGAAGGTGCTGCATTTTTGTCCCGAAAGCGTCAGAAATAGTACTCAGTTGATGTAACTCTCTTAATACGTATGTATACAAAGAGAGTGGATGCAGTTACGCACGTGTAGCTGTGCATGAGAGGCGGTACTTTCTAAAAGAAGGTAAAAGTAAAGGCTATATACTACATCCCTAGTTGGTTCAATCATATTTCTGAAGGGTGATGGATATCGCACTGCAGAAGACAATCGGAAGAAACTTCTCCCAACCGAGGAAACCATGACCTTGCATCTTATTCAAATCAACTTGCATTGTCGCCTTTATTTTAAAACGTTTCCAACAAAATATAAAAGAACTTCATATGAAATGCAGATCTATGAAACCAACTGAGGTTATTTTTTCCCCTTCTTCTAACTTATTTCTCCAAGCCCTCGTTGATCAACGAGAAGTCTCCGAATAAATGCTTAACCACTGAATAGCTAAGTTTTGAATCGTGACTCTCCAAAAAGTCTGTGTCGATTGATGAATAAGAAAGGGAGGAACAAGAATAGAATCTCAAGAGCGCTGAGAAAGCCTCATTCCCACTTTGAATTTTGATAGTTGGTGACTCGATCTTTGAATGAAAATTCATACAATCTACACAACGGTCAAGATTAACAATTAAACTTCCGTCCATTGACCAACTACAACTGACATAAAGGAAGGAGGGGAACGGTGGTTTTGCGGGACGTGGTGGCAAGATGTGTATCATGCATTACTTTTTAGTTGCTTTCGTTGTGATCGTGATCTTTCATTTCCTATCAATTAAGCTGTTTGACGAGTGTAGAAATTTGTCCGCACCGCGAGGGCCACCACTTTAAAAGATCTCTAATTATTTAGGCTATATAAAATAAGCTCCCGCGGATGCTAGTCTTGAGGTTTGGCGGATATGCATATATCCATAAATATGCTCAAAATAATGAGAACCAATCTTTGTTTCACATGAGCATGAAGTTCTGTGATTGCATTATTTATAAAAAGCGTATATACATATGTCATCATGCGGGCTGAAAATCTGAAAAATTGCACTTAGGTCTGGTTCTAAATCAAACTAGTTACATTGTCGTGTGGCCATATATCAATGAACTTAATAAATTTCACGTGTGTTTATTCTCCTTTTTCATTGTTCATTTTGTAATAATCCTCGTTCTATCAAGTGACAGGTCATGGCCATTATAGCAGATGTTCAATGTTATCCTTCTATTAATTTAAGAACAAAGACTATATTGAGTTTTTTCATACCGTTCATGGATTACATTGGACATGTATCAAAAATTCAAAGACCACATTGTACATTGGGCTAAATTTCATGGACCACATTGAGTAAATTAAAAGTTAAAGAGCCAAATTACACATTGGGCTAAAATTCAAGGATTATTTGTGTTATTTTCCCCTTATAATGTGTTTTTATTTGTCTACAGAGGTTAAGTTTCACCGATAATAATGAAACGAACCGTTTCATTACACCTTAACATGGGCTGCGTTGTCTCATTTGCTTTTGGGCCTAAAAAAGCCTGTAAATTCCACATAACAAGCACTGGAGGGATATAAGCCAGCCCAACGATCGACTTGCGATTTTACCAAGTGAACGCGCGATTTCATTTTCGAGCTCACCCAATTCGCAATTTTGCAGAGAGTTGACTCGATTTCCATGATTTGGCTCGCAAAATTGTATGATTTTGCGAGCCATATTACGATTTAACTACGTGGGATTGAACTATAAATTAACCTGAATCAATCCAAGGGGGGTAAGATTTTACAAGCCAAATCGCAATTTTAGCTACATTGCCAAAAATTATAAATTAACCTGAATATATCCAGGGTGGATATGATTTTCCAGAGGCCGGTCTCACTTGGACTTCGTGGGTTCGGACCATGAACGCTAAAGCCTAATGGAAGAAGAGAGCTATCTATGCAATCTTGAGCATTGCAATTTTGGGAGAATCCGTCTCAAGTAGCCTAATGAATGGGCACAAGACATAGTAATGTCCTATTACTATTCTAAGCATCATTTCTAATTTGTCTTATCCCTTAGTGAACAACGTACCCTCGGTGACTCATCTAATCAATAAAATAAATTCATATTATATGACAACGTAATATCCCTGAAGCCTAACTCCTAAATATTTCTAGGCAATATGTAGTCAATAGTCACATTTTCAGTCCCAGTCCTAAGTTGTGATGATGGTATCATCAACCCCTAATGAAAGAGACTGCAAAATAATCGCCTTCAATGATCATATTATCTTAGCTCTTCGATAATCTCAGCGATGGTGTGTCCCTTCAACATGCCCTTTATGCTTGCAGCTCCAGAAAAATGAATCTGTACCCCTTGTAGAGTAGCTCTATGTGTACAAAATAATTTACCAAAACCCATGCTCCTCGGTACTAAAAAGAAATATACTTGTGGGTCCTATGTGCCCATGAACTAATCAAACATTCCTCCCTTGTGCCTACATCAGAAAAATCCTGGCAAAGCTAATCTAACTAAACATTTATTTGGGAACATACCTCCAAAGGAAAAGTAGATGGGGCAAAGGATCATTTCCTAGCTGATTGTGATGACATCTCCCAAGAGTGAAGAGGACTTTAAACACTACTTATCATTTTACTTGTCTGAGCGATTTCCTTGCACATCAATAGGAAATTGAGGACAAGTTAGAAGAAGATCATTTAGATTCAAAGTATGATGTGTGGCACATCTCTTCACAATTTGTGTGTGATGCCATTTCCATGAGAAAATGTTGGAACAAGTCAAAGAGAATCATCCGTCTTGGATGAAATGGATACATCGTGTTCATGAACATAATCAATTTTGGAATTGACACTGTTCTTTTCCTTGCGGATGACGAATTGGGACACTATGGATTCTAGTAGTGACATGGCGAGACAAAATCTCGATCCGAGCCAAAATGGTTATGCAATTTGAATTTACTTTAATGATGCATAATATCCTATTCATGCACGTTGTTCTGTGTAGGGGCAAAAGCCAGATTTCATTGAATCAAAGATCGGATTTTTTCATCATTGATTGATCAATTTGTATGTTTGTTCCCTTTTGATAGGGGCAATCCAAGGACACCCATTGCTGAGACAGTCCCTTCGTGGGACATTTCATTGAATGAATGCTTGCAATCATGTTTTCATACTTATGAGAGCATTTTTGAGTGTAGTAAATTGTTTGTTTGAAGTCACAAACACTTTTCATGCTTAAAGTTGCTAGACTCTTTTGAAAATAGAATTTTCATATTGATTTAGCTCACCAATTTCATGTGGAGATTTATCAAGATAGACAACTCAATGGAGTGACGTCAATGTTTAAGAATGCTAAATGAGACGTATCAGGATGATGAAAGGCAAGCCTTATCCTATACACAGTCCCCTACTTATACACTTATGAGATGAGTGTAAGAAGTTCCATATCTGCAAGGTAAAGAGTTCTCTCGCGAAAGGTATGATAACCAAAATGATGAGGGGCAATTCATTTATCTATCCCAAACACTACAGGTGATCCATTGCTTAACCCTTTTGAGCCTTATACACTTGTGGAGATTCTTTTCAAATCACCCCTGTCAAGAATCACCCCCACATCGGGGCAGCTAGGAGATAAAATGGCATTATGAGGTGAGGAAAATGAATTGAAATTTTCTTGCTCTCACTTGCATCAATCTTCAAGTAATGCTATTACGTTGAAATCATGCGTTAATTTAAATGCCTTAGGATGACAAGAAGAATCCCAATGGAGCATTTCTTTCTCTATCCCATACACTTATATCCATTTTTTGCATAGCCCACTTGAGTCTCTTCGGATTATGGCATTTCATTTCTTTAAACCCCGAAGATGATTACAAGACAGTTGGTGATCATCCCCCACACTGGGGCAAGGCAAAAGGCAAATGAGGACCTTTGAAAGTTCAAGTGTCATTCAAAGTAAGAATTGAATTCAAAATAGAACTAAGGGGCATGAAAAAGTAGTGTGCCTGGTACTGATGAGAGATTACTAAATTTTGAGATCTCTATTTGTTATGCCATGAACTACAATAACAAAACCACTGAGGTTTGTCCCAGTGACCATCCTTCCCACTTTTTAAAGTCTAAGAGTAAGAGTTAAAGTAGGAGTAGAGTAAGACCGATCAAAGTTACCGTAAGAATAGAGTATGACGAACTAAAAAAAAAAAAGAAAAAAGAAAACTATAATAATAAATAAGATTATCTAACTATTGGGATGTGGCTGCCCCCATCTTGCATATGTTACATGATCTGAGTTTGTCTTTAAGTTTCATCCGAAACTGTACCCTCAACTGCTTTTCAAATTCTAACCGCCACGTTAAATCTTCTACTCACCTATTGAGCTTGTCCTTAGCTTCCTTAAATGCGCCTGTTTCTCTGGCAGCCTGCATTAGAAGCCTCTTAATTACATATTGGAACACTAGTTTAGTTTTTGAAGTAGATATGATAAAAGCTTGAACCTTACCATCCTTAGCTTTCTAAACTCCTTTCTAGCTAATTTTGCTCTTCTAAGATAGGTTACTCATGTCACTTAATATACATTAGCAAAAACGGCGAAAAGATAAATAAATTTGGATCATTTTAGGATATGAATCTAAATCGTTTAGTGAATAGGGAAATCTGTTTTAATATAATGCAAAGTTTATGGAACTTTGGTGACATGGTTATTATCTTTTTGAATAACAACTTTTATTTGATAATAGGCTATTTTGATTCATTTAATTTGCCAATACTCATATTTAAGAAAATGTTATCTGAGCAGTTTTTTTTTTTTTTGGTCGAAATTATCTGAGCTGTTAGACACGCCAATTTTTGGTAAGTTTTTTCATATTGAGTTCTTTTAAAGAAAAATAAAAAGAAATTTTTTAACTTTGATAAAACTTCTGTACAAGTTGGTAGCCATATTGTCTCCACTAATTACGGGTACTGGAAATAGCGAGATATATCCCAACTGGAGCTCATAAAATCCTGGCAATGATCTAATCATGAATTCATACGTGCCAAGTACAAATCTATGTCAAGGAAAATCGAGACCCATCTCACGGAATCATTTCTGGACCTTAATAGATTGGAACGCTAGTTTAGGTTTTGATGTAGATATAATAAAAGCTTGAAAATTGCCATCCTCAGCTTTTGAAGCTCCTTTCTAGCTAAGTATGCTCTCCAGAGGTGGATAATGTTAGGTGGGCCGGCCCCTCCACATCACCGCGAGTCTAACCTACTCAGCGATCGTCATGTGGTCTAGGACCCACTTCTCTGTCCGTTCGAACCCGCACATCTCCCCTCTCTTTCCCCACTCTCTCTGAATCTTTCAGAAAAAGAACAAAGGCGACCTCTTTTCTTCAATTTACTCTCTCCCTCTCGCTACCAAGAGCCCCGTCGGTCACATCGAGAGCCGCCTTCGGAACGTCGCCTTCATCTGTTTTTTTGCTGCTCTTACTCCAGAGTCTTGACTTTTAGTTTCACTTGGAATTTTTGAGCTCGCATTTGGTTCGATTTTGTCAAAGCTCTTTGGGATCTCAAAGTCCCTTAGACAAATGCAAAAGAAATTTGATAAATTTTTTGAAAGCTTTGAGAAAATGCAATTACATTTCCAGATATCTTAACAAGCCAAATTCGGAGGTATTTCGGAATATTACGTTTTTGGAATGCAAATAGACTTTTTATTTCTTCCAATTTTAGCCACATTATATTTTCATAAATATGAAAATGTTCTTGAAAATCCTAACATTGCCAATGAAGGCCTCAACCACCATAGTGCGGTAGGAGAGCATAAGCGTGTGCCTGGTGAGCCACTAGCGTGCAGCTGACAACCGAGCGCCACCTTTGCATTGATCGCCCATTTAGCTTACCGGCTGCCTATTTGACTCTCCAGCGGCTAAGTTTCACTAGAAAGCTTCGAGATTTTTTTTTTTAAATTGCAAAAGTCATTTACAAAGTGTAGTTTTGTCGTCTAGGTGGTGAAAGTATTAAAAAATGCTCAACTAAGAAGAGAGAAATGAAAGAATTGACACATGATGATGAGAGGCTTAATTTATTGGGAAGAGGTTTAGAAGGTAATTTATCTCTAGAGATAAATGGCTAGGACAAGGAGCTATATCCAGCTTGCATCCAACAAACATTGTGGAAAACACTTGTGATAGTTTGCATGTGCACATAGGCAAATAATAATGATATTCAAGTGGTTTAGGCTAACCAATTCTCTCTTTCTACTATCAAGTTAGTAGTAATGACAATATAGACATTTGGTCTCTCAATCTTCAATTTCCCCTCGCTATATGATCATTTACTCTTTGTTTTTTTTTTCTAAGTAACATTCAGCCTAAAATCTAATATGGTATATTAAGGTCACTCTACACTAGTAATAACTTGGATTGCATTGACAATGCATTAACTAATGGTAGCCTTGCTTGTTTGGATAGGATTCTCCTAGACTAACCTTTGCTAAAAGGTACTTGAGATTATGATCCATAGAGTTTCACGTTGTATAAGGCCTTTCATCTGTAGTACAAGGCGAATTCTGAGGTTTTAAGTACACTAAAACTCTTCTCTATGCCATTGGTATAAGAGATGATATTCTTATTTTACTCAAAAGTTATGTTTCCAATTGTTGTGTCAAATTGGTAAATCCACATCTCGACATGAGTGTGCGCTTGGTGAGCCATGAGCGTGCGGTTGATGAGCGACCACCACCCTTGCATGAGATTGCCCATTTAGCTTGCCGGTAGCCATTTATCTCTTTGGCAGCAAAGTTTCGACGACAAGCTTCAACAATATATACAAAGAACTTGCAAAAGTCATCTATAAAGCGTAGTGTTGTTGTCTAGGTGTTGAAAGCATTAAAAAATGCTCGTTCCAGGTTCAAGTGCAGACAGTCTGGATTTTGTGCTTGGGGACAATTGGAATATATTCAAGAAGCTGAAGCTTGAATTTGTTTTCACAAGTTCTTTCACCAGCAAACACTACTGTCCAATAATATGAATTCACAACACCAACATTTTGTGGTCAATGGCCAAAACAGATCATCATCGTTGGCTTCTCATCAACCAAGTTGGAGATGGAAAACGGGTCCATATGTTTTGGCTAGGTCTCTCAAACGATGGTGGGGCGGTGAGCCAATCATATGGTGCGAATTTCCAATGAGGGGTAACTTTTCGGGCCCCGGTGGGAGATACTTTAGCTTTGAACTTCTCCTCGAAATTTGCACGAGCACGAGGAGAGAAGAAAGGATTAGAAGCATTGTGGGAGACTTTGAAAAATGCTCTTGGGTTGGTGGCTTTTGTTTGGCAAGAGGTGGTGCTTACTCTCATCTATTTATAAGCCCATCATTCTCTGTCCCTCACATTGATTTCTCAATGAAAATGTTCAACCCTAACTCCACAAGAACCTACATGGAGCTACACCGACGTTCCATCTCAGTTAAAGCTATTGAAAAGGTTGAATACATTGACCAATTTGCTCTAGTAAACGTGAGTGTAGCTGGTGTAAGAGTTTTCCTAATGTGGACTACATTAATTGATATTGTAATTTACTGTTTTTACGGCTACCGTAAAACAGGACTGGTCTAAAGTGAGATAGAAGGTTTCTTAATTAGTCTAATATGGGGCTGGCTAGTGTGGGCCGAGTTGAGCCTGGCCCGTAATGAGGGGGCCTAACTGAAAACTCTATAAATAGTGCTCAAGTCTCTCCTCTAACCCTAATTCTCACATGTATCATCACCTAAGGGGCGTTTACCTAATGCTAAACGTGAAGAGGGCCGCCTCATTGAGCTAGTGATACGGAGGGCAATAGAGGAGAAGGATTTGTGCGTGGAACATTGTGTTTCCACTTCCACTTCAAGAATAATAGATACCAAAATAGGTGCGTTAATCTTTCTACTCAATTATGCATGTTCTTGTTCTAGTTATGGAGATCTTGGAGTTACGCAGTTTACGTCCAACATGTGATATCAGAGCAACCATAACTCTAGAACTTGAACGCAATTGATTTTGCCCTAATTTGTACAGATTAGCCCTAATTAGTACGGATCTTACCCTAATTTGTGATTTTCGAGACTTTTTGTTCAATAAAAATAAAATTAAATCACAAATTCGGACTGGGCTCGACGAGACGAGCAAGACGGTCAGCGGCGTGTCGCCGGAGGAGGCTGCACGCGCCTCCACGCGTGGCCACGCGCTGCCTGGGCGTCGAACGCGCACCGCACGTGAGCTCCACGCGCCGCGCACTCAGGCGGCGCGTGTGGGCGCATGGAGACTCCAATCGGCGCGTGGCTGGTGGCGTTGGACTCGTATGGTGATTTCCTATCTCGTGGTATATTTATTTTATATGTTTGATAATTTTATGGATGTGAAAATTACATACGGAACCCTAAATACATGTATTTTTAGTGTATTTTTAGTGTATTTTTGCGTATTTTTCTTATATTTTCTGTGAAATTGGAAATATAAGTGTTGGGTTACAGGTGTGTTATCACATAAACATTATAATGGTGTGATTCATCAATAAAATTAAACTTTATTGTGAACTGAAGCTGGCTTAATGAGATACAATCAGTATGGGATAGTATTTGAGTTATGTATTGAGCTGATGAGAAACAGTAAATGTTATAAAACTTTTGTTGCTCAAGCATACTCCTTGACACGCTGGTAATCTTTCAATGATGGACGTCTTAAGAACTCATGATCAAACTGATTGTATCGATTAACACATTTGCTGAATGTGGGTAATGCATGTCAATTAAGTTACTGCATATTGTACATGAACTCATCTGGTCACTTGTTAATGTCTATCAAATTGAATATCTTTTTATGATTAAGGAGTATGACAATATTTATGCATAGCAATAATATCTACTGTTAAATTTTAGATATTTGGTTATGTTTTTTGACTCAATATTATAGACCACTGGTTGATGCAATGATAATTTGTTACTTAAAATTGGCTAATAAATCAGCTATTGGTATGGAGTCATGTTTTGCCTTATGAAACTCATGAGCAATAGTTGATCAGCTATCAAGCTTGTCAATCTGGAGTACCATGTATTGCTATTTATGTTAACTTGTGAGGGATACTTTAGATCGGCATTCTTTTAATTTTGTTTTAGTAATTAGTAATCGGGGTGCATAAGAGATGCTTACTTCTATGTTATGAGAATTTTCTTGTGTTGCTGTGATCGGTGATCTCATTGGAATCTGTTTTTCAGGTTCGCTATATATATATATGATTAATTTTTATTAATGGATAAAGTAATGTAATTAGCATGATATGTGATTTTAGTGATAACATGCCCCTATCACTAAAGTTAAAATCACATGTATATGATGTATGTGAGTAGTAACGTTTATATCCCTGGTATGAGAGAATTTCAATGATTCAATTGAGTAGTGATCGCCAAAGTGACACGCTTGATTGGGTTTGAGAAATTTCGATCTCGTATGATTATTGGGATGTCTCCTGGTCTAATGCGTGGTCATACTCCCAAAAGAGGTGATTGTATATTAGTTCATGGAGGGATACATGATGGTGTGATAGAGGATTGACTGATCCCAATGGTTCATCTGCCCAAATGTGATGAATTTACGAAGATTAGAATATATTCTCATAACACCTATCATGTGAGGAGTGTACAACTGCATGTCATGTATTCTGCCCAAAGGTAATTATATGATTATGCATGTAACTCTCTAGATGTGTACTTGTACGTCAAGTTACACGGTGCTCACATGATGCTAATTATATATATTGCTTATTTTTCAGTCACTTTTTCTGTAATTAATAACTTCATTATTATTGAGGTTTTTACTGCTTCAAATTTGTTGCTTGAGAAAAGAGCAATTGAATTTGCTTACTGTCCATAAAGCATTCCATTCTAGAACACTTGAAAAGAGGTTTACCTGCAGACTGCACTGCTATAAGATGATGGAAGGCTTAGTTGCTTGAAATTATGTCTTGTCTGATATTGAAATTAGGACACATCTGCAAATATTGTGTTTAAGTCCTAATGACATATACATCTCGTATATGGTTAAAAGGTTGTTTCCGAAAATTTTCTATTTAAGGAAAATGACCGAGATAAAGGTCTTAAAAGGTTGTCAGGCTTAACAGTGGCCGTGAGTATTTTTGCAAGTATGACAATGCGAAATAGCTTAAAGGGTCATTTGTCAAATACTTGGTAGATTCTGGGGTGGTAACTTAATTACTATGCCTGAAAATCCTGACAAAAGATTCACTTGAAATTATTTTGTATTTTACCTAGATTGTTCAAAAGGGTATTGATTTTAAGACCCTAAAGAAGGTACAAAAATTATGAAATCACATACTCTAAAGTTTCTTAAGATCGACGTAATTGTAGAGGATAGCTACTCTCAGACTATTAAAGATAATAGTATGATTGAGGTTACTGTGTTTTTGTCTTTACCTATACAGATAATTATGGAATCTCCTATACCATAGACTAAACTTGTTGAGGTTCAAGATACTATTCTTGATATAGTTTATAATGAAATTTCTTAAACCTCTCAAGTGCAGAATGAAGTGGTTGTAGTTTTATTAAGAAGATTTATTAGGGAAAGACGATCAGTTATATCATCATACTATATAGTCTATTTGTGAGAGCATGATTATAATATCCACTACATGGTTGTTTTAGCAACTTATATAAATGTCGTTTCTTGTTCTCAATTAAGTATGTGATTAGATACCATAAAATGCGGTATACAATCTATGAAACATCATAGTGTTTGGAAATTAACTTATTTGCCTAAAGATCATAAGTTCATTAGTTGCAAATTGGCATACAAAACTAAAAGAATTTCAGAAAAAGATTGTGGAATTTAAAGCCAAGCTGGTAGCTAAAGTTTTCACTCTGAAAGAGGGGTGGATTGTTTATATTGAAGAAATAATTATTTCTTTAAAAGATTCTTTCAGAGTGAATGTGGCATTAATAGTTTATTTATTTATTTATTTATTTATTTATATATGGAGTTACGCCAAATAGATACAAAATATATATTGTGCAATTGGATGATTTTGCAATAGATTCAAGTAAACTTGTGTGTAGACTGAAAAATTCTAATTCATGATCTTAAGCAAGTTTCTAGACAATATTATTAAAGTTTCATAGTGTTGTTATTTTGTTCAATTGGGAACAAAGTAATTCAATATATTGCAAGGTTAGTGGGAGGAAATTTATTTTTTCTCATACTTTATGTACATAATATTTTGCTTACAAGTTGTAACCTTGAGACATCTTATATTCTTTGTACTGAGGTCTGTAAGGATTGTTTTTGTGATATTATATTAGATTTTATCGGAGGACATTTGTTGATTGTATATTGGAAATATTCAATATACATTATTGCAAGTCAGGAATTGTTCCTGTTGTTAAGGGTGATGGATTAAATCTATCACATTGTCCTTATTTAGATATTGAGAAAATCTAATTAAAGGGTGTACCTTGTGTCATTGCACTTAAAAGTATAATGTATGCTCGAATTTGCACTAGACTAAATGTTATCTTTGTGATGGGACTTCTAGGTAGATATTGGTCAAATCCAGGACATGATCACTGGGTTGCTGTCAAGAAGGTTTTAAGGTACTTAAATAAGACATGAGATTATATACTAATTTACAGACATGTTTAATCTTGCAGTGAGTAAGGTATTCATATGTTAACTTTATAATACAATAATAAGATACAGATTTATGTTAGTAGAAATTGTAGTAAATAAAGTTTTATGTTATCTTCTATTATGTATGTAGTGTTAGTAACATTCTTTTAGATTGTTACTTGGGCTATTAGGCTCCAGAACCTCATGATGGAGTTGATCGTTTTAACTTGATGGATAGACCCATACGGTTGTATTGAGATAATAAATTTATAGTATTATTTATTTACTACAAAGGTCTCAAGGGGTCTAAATATATGGTGGTCAAATATTTTTGACCATAAAGAAACGGTACAGAAATGTGACTTATAATATAACATATTTTCACAGATGATGTGGTTGCAGATTCACTAACTAAAAGCCTACGCCCATGTGTATTTGAGTGACATGTCATTAGTATGGGCCTAGGAGTATCTTCGGATACTGTTATTTAGTGGGAGCTATTTTGGCTTTACTCTGATAAAGGTTTCATCTGTGTTCGTTACACTTTGTAACGGTTTGATATGTATCAACTTTTGCATTCAATAAAATATTTTGAATGTGTTGTTATTATGTTGAATACATATTGATAAAGTCTCAAGGGATTGTATAAACTTTGAGTGAATGCTAGGGGCATCCGGTCATCCGATTATTAGCCTTGTGCATATGTCTTGTGATACATAAAGAAATGTTAACCATAAGGACAAGACATATGTGGGTTCATTGGAACCATAAAGCATTCTCTTGTGGCACAAGTTTTTATGACACCTAAGGTAAGAGAATGATGACTGACAAATGAGATCTCTCTATGAGAGATGTTATCCATTTGCCACATTACCATATTGAATCCATATCAATAAAGTTGAGAGCACTTATGACCATGGAAGGCTCTGTGTGTATACATGCAGTTACCGCCATGATTCGGTGTTTAAGACTTTATGGGATAGGATTAACTATTAAGAATTATCTATGGACCAATGTGCGTGCATAAGGTACGATTTCAATTAATATAGTCCAAGTGGGAGAATGTAAGAGTTTTTCTAATGTGGACTACATTAATTGATATTGTAATTTACTGTTTTTGCGGCTACCGTAAAACATGGCTGGTCTAAGGTGAGATAGAAGGTTTCTTAATTAGTCTAATATGGGGCTGGCTAGTGTGGGTCGAGTTGAGCCTGGCCCGTAATGAGGGGGCCTAGCTGGAAACTCTATAAATAGTGCTCAAGTCTCTCCTCTAACCCTAATTCTCACATGTATCATCACCTAAGGGGCGTTTACCTAACGCTAAACGTGAGGAGGGCCGCCTCATTGAGCTAGTGATACGGAGGGCAATAGAGGAGAAGGACTTGTGCGTGGAATATTGTGTTTCCACTTCCGCTTCAAGAACAATGGATCTCAAAACATGTGTATTAATCTTTCTACTCAATTATGCATGTTCTTGTTCTAGTTATGGAGATCTTGGGGTTACGCAGTTTACGTCCAACAGCTGGAGCATGAGATTGTGGTACAAATAGTTGGAATGATCGTTGAGGTGAGAGGAATTGGAAAAGGTGCAGTTTTTGTGAGCTTCAAGAATAACAAAGGGGGCATGAATGGACTGAATTGCACAATGAAAAGAGAAGATTGTTCCAAAATCATATGTAAAACCAGATCAACTTAGAAGTGGTGTATTATTGCTGGGATCCAATGTTAAGCATGCTCATATAAGCGCTATCATGTTGGATGAGTCTTGGAAAAGTGCCTACGAGGGTACCAATGGACAAAACTATAAAGAATGGTCAAAATAGGGGAAAACCGACAACATATCAAGTGAGTTAATCAAATCATGAACATGTTTCCTTTCATTTATCTTTCAAGTCCCTTCGATACTTCTTCTATCATGCCTTCAATTTTTCCTTATGCGCTCAATCTTTGACAAATTGTGTTATCGCCTGTGCTTTCTACTGTCTATAGTTGGAGGAAATTTTCACCGACCATATCACTAATTGATGAGTTGCAAATATGAACGTCACCAGCATCCATGCGGGTGACTTTAAAAGTGATGTTTATATTTGTAGCTTACCTTTCCCAATTAAAAAGCTAGGTGGAGTAAATATCATATAAATCAAAATGGAGAAAAACATGAATATTTGTTTGTAGAATTTAAGAAATCCAACTTCATTCTTTTTGGCAAAATCCACACGTAAGATTCGAAATCACAAATGAGGAAACATACAATAACAGGAAGGTGCTGCATTTTTGTCCCGAAAGCGTGAGAAATCGTACTCAGTTTATGTAACTCTCTTAATACGTATGTATACAAAGAGAGTGGATGCAGCGCACATGTAGCTTTGCATGAGAGAAGGTACTTTCTAAAAGAAGGTAAAAGTAAAGGCTATATATTCCCACATCCCTTGTTGGTTCAATCATATTTCTGAAGGGTATTGGATATCGCACAGCAGAAGACCATCGGAAGAAACATCTCCCAACTGAGGAAACCATGACCCTGCATCTTATTCAAATCAACTTGCATTGTCACCTTTATTTAAAACGTTTCCAACAAAATATACAAAAACTTCATATGAAATGCAGATCTATGAAACCAACTAAGGTTATTTTTTCCCCTTCTTCTGACTTATTTCTCCAAGCTCTCGTTGATCAACGAGTAGTCTCCGAATAAATGCTTAACCACTGAATAGCTAAGTTTTAATCGTGACTCTCCCAAAGGCCTGTGTCGATTGATGAATAAGAAAGGGAGGAACAAGAATAGAATCTAAAGAGCGCAGAGAGAGCCTCATTACCACTTTGAGTTTTGATGGTTGGTGACTCGATCTTTCAATGAAAATTCATACAATCTACACAACAGTCAAGATTAACAATTAAACTTCCGTCCATCGACCAACTTGAACTGATATAAAGGAAGGAGGGGAACGGTGGTTTTGGGAGACGTGGTGGCAAGATGTGTATTATTTCATGCATTACTTTTTAGTTGCCTTCGTTGTGATCGTGATCGTTCATTTCCTATCAATTAAGCTGTTTGAAGAGGGTAGAAATTTGTCCGCACCGCGAAGGGCCACCACTTTAAAAGATGATCTCTAATTATTTAGACTATGTAAAATAAGCTCCTGTGGAATCTAGTTTAGAGGTTTGGCGGATATGCATATATCCATAAATATGCTCAGAATCATGAAAACCAATCTTTGTTTCGCATGAGCATGAAGTTCTGTGATTGCATCATTTATAAATAACGTATATATATAGTCGTGCGGCCATATATTAGTAAACTTAATAAATTTGACATGTGTTTATTCTCCTTTTTCATTGTTCATTTTATAATAATCCTCGTTCTATCAAGTTACATGTGATGGCCATTATAGCAGATATTCAATGTGATCATTCTATTAATTCAAGACTAGAGATTATATTGAACATTTTCACATTGGACATATACTAAAAGTTGAGGGATTACATTAAACGGATTAAAAATTCAGAGACCACATTGCACATTAAGCTAAAGTTCAAGGACTACATTGAACAAATTAAAAATTTATGGAGCAAATTACATATTAGGTCAAAGTTTAGGATTATTTATGTCATTTTCCCTTTAGAATGTGTTTTTCTTTTATCTTTCGAGGTTAAGTTTCACCGGTAGTCATGAAATGACACCTTAGCATGGGCTGCTTTGTCTCATTTGCTTTTAGGCCTAAAAAAAGCCTGTAAGTTCCACATAACAAGCCCCGAAGGAATATAAGCCAGCCCAACGATTCTAATTAGGTCGACTTGCGATTTTACCAAGTCAACTCGCAATTTCATTTTCGAGCTCACCCAATTCGCAATTTTGCAGAGAGTTAACCCCATTTCCATGAATTAGCTCGCAAAATCACACAATTTTACGAGCCATATTACGATTTAACTACACTGGATTGATCTATAAATTAACCTGAATCAATCCAAGGTGGGTAAGATTTTACGAGCCAAATCGCAATTTTAGCTACGTTGCAAAATAATATAAATTAACCCGAATCAATCCACGGTAATATGATTTTCCAAAGGCCGGTCTCACTTGGACTTCGCAGGTTTGGACCATGAACACTAAAAGCCTAATAGAAGAAGAGAGCTATCTATGCACTCTTGAGAATTGTAATCTTGAGGGGATCCATCCCAAGTAGCTTAATGAATGGGCAAAAGACGTGTAGGACTCAGTCAAGAGCTCACAGAGAAGATAGTTCTAGTGAGTTCACTGTTCAATATCTAAAGTCTGATTCCCGTGCTTTGCAAGGTTACTTCTTGTGGAATCGGAGCGCATTGCGGCAGACAGAAACTAACGGCCAACAAAACTCTAGAAGAAAAAGTTTAATATGTCCGCGTAACTCGCGTTCCAATCATTGAACTTTTCGACGCAGCTGAAGACTTTTAAGACCTCTTGTTCACAAATATTTTCTCATTTTAAGACCTCTTTATCATGGCGACCAGGGCAAAGTAACACCGAGCTTCTCAAACATTCAATTAGCCACCACGGTCATCTCACTTCTGTGAACCACGGTCATTTCACCGAGCAGGTCCTTTCTCTCTTGCCGCAAGCCACATATTCGGTCCAAGTATGGTCAATGGCTTTCCATTCTCATTTTTGAAAATTGGAAATTTTCTAATTAAATATGTTTAATAAGTTCTTCGGGAGACACTTGTTAATAATTTTTTTTTCTTATTTGCAATAGGGTGGGGCTTTTTAAACACACACACACACACACACACACACACACACATATATTTAACGTTTACTAATAATATTCGTTCTTTGAGAGATGCTTGTTAATGATATACTTGCAATCCTCAACGGAAAAAAAAAAAAAAAAAAAAGAGGAGAAAATAAGACTCTATTTACTTCATGGAAAATGAATGATTTAAAAAATATTTTTCTGAAAATGATCATTTGTATTATTTATAAAAGTGAACAAATATTCATTGTTCACAAAAATATTTAGGCATAAATTGCTGTCAATAATGAAAATATTTTCCACTTACTAATTATTTCAAGTGGTACAACATATCATTTTTAAGAAAATATTTTTCAAATCATTTATTTTTTTGCGAAACAAATAGAGCCGAAGTCCTCACATCCTCTTTCATTGCATATAATTTACATTCCGATGAAGATCAATTAAGTTGCCAAGTCCCTGGTTTAAGATCAGCGAACATTGATTAGCAGCGATTTCATTCTGTGTATAAGAGAATTAGAATCTTTCACACCAACTAGAAGCACGAAAAGAAGTTCCTTTCATACGGTGATAGCAATGACTGATCATGGCTTTCAGGAATTTTTATGTTAAGATACAATTCATACACAGCAACTTTGTACTTGCGATGCATCTGAGTTCCCATTCTCTAAAATGGCTCCCTTTTTTTTTTCTAGCGGGAGCTAGACTCTGAGGTCGCTACCTTGTCATCACTGTTTGTAAAGCGAGACAGTATAAGTATATGAAGAACCTAAGAAGATTATTCCGCTCCTCCAGTCCCTAATCCAATTCCGGCTTTTGATTATTCCCACATGAAGCTTCCCAGCTATCAGAACAACTTTCATGGCTGTTGACCGCAGAGTCGAGAGGACCTTGTGCAGTGGACTGGAACATCAAAAGGTTGATGCCATTGCCTTGGAGTTTTGCAGAGGAAATTTCTTATGAAAGTGATGCCGCTGAAGTTGACAGTGCCTATCATCTGCATATGCAGACTGTTTCTGGGGTCCAACTTTCACTTCCAGAAAAGATTGATTCTGATGAGAACGCGCTTATTCTATTGCCCACAGGACACTGTCAGACAATTAAGGGTGAAGACCTGATCGTTGACTTCGAGTCTTCATGCGTCTGTATTCCGACATTCGCTGGATGGCCTCGACTGACTTTCCAACCCTTTCTATTGGTCATTTACAGCTGCGAGGGTCACCTTCATGCCTCGTTTTCCTTTGGACTTAGTCGGTACCAGGAACAACGACTGATTGGTCCTTATACAAATTGTGCGGTTAGGCATAAAATTGGTTTATCAAGTGCCGTAACAAATTGTGTGATTAGGCATAAAATTGTTTGACGTTTCCGTTTGGGAAAAGACGGAGCAATATTCCGTTAAAAAATATGTAAAACTATTAGTAAGATCTACCCGCTGGTAAATTTGTACGACTGGAAATTTGTTGTTCAAGTACTTACATGTAATTTACGAATGATCAGAGACTTAATCCGATCATATAATAATTACGTATTAAATTTCTTTATACATTTACCACACAAAATTAAATCTAGTGGTGTAAATAACAAATTAACATTGAAACTAATAACGCGCACACACACATATATATACATATATAGAACATCGATCTACTTTTGAGGTAGTAGGTTATCTCCGGAATAATTAATTTACCACTGAAATTATTCTACTAGGAATTTATAATGGTAATACTTTTATTTTGTTTGTAAGTTACACCTAGCTAATTGACAATACTAGTAAGTAACTTGTAATCTATTAACGGCAAAAGCGCGCCCACAGGTAAAGCTAAATGATTGTTTGTGATCTACAAGTCTATTTATGCTTAGTAAATTGGTTATTTCATTAGTGTGTCACTAACAAATTAATGTCGTTATTCATAAAACCGAAATAATGCTAATAATATACTAAGAATTTATAGTGGTAAGATTGTTATTTTATTCGTAAGTTACAACTGTTGAGCGACACTACTCGTAAACTATGTAAGCAATTCCTAATCTACTAGCCATAAGACACGCCCATTTGAAAAAGTGATGACTATTCAGATCTACATCAACCCGGTATAGTGGTCAGTTGGTTAGTATGTTATTAACAAATAAACGTTCGCACTCGTTAAACCAAAAAAAAACATCAATAATCTATTCATAATTTATACTGGTAAAGTTATTGTGTTGGTAACTTATTATTAACAAATGAAGGGGACCGCTTACAAATTCAAAAAACAATCAAAGATCTACTAGGATTGAGGATTATGATTGAGGATTATAAGATGGTCATTTTTCATCACTTACTAACAATTAATCCGATCGATAAATTCTTAGTATTTTTAGATATTTCAAATTTGTTATCGGCTATTCAAATTTAACGTCGAGGAAACTCGTAGAAAGGACAATGAAATGGCTATCGCAAAAATGAAGCAACAAAATTGTAAGTTTGCAAAACTAAAGCCCACGAGTTGTGTGACTCAATTCCGAAGTGGACCGAAGGGATGTGCGGTGAGATTAGATGTGGTCTGTAATTTAGGTGTGGTTTAGCCATCTTATTGACAAGAGATTTATAGAGGATTGGGATTTTGGGGAGAATCTACTTGTTTTGGTCTCAAAAGTCATTTATTGATTGCCTTTATGATTAATCTGCAAAATTGGTAGCGCATTCAAAAAACTAAAAAGCAAGAAAGATGTATGCATTCTTCTAAGCGTTATCTCTACGGCAGAATTAGATAAAAAATATTAATCATAGTCAATTTGATTTTCTACACCAAGCGAAAGAAAATGATTGCGGAAGGAGCACCCCATCGTTGGCGTAAAGTACACACGAGAAAATTATCTCTGGGAAATTGGAATGTGTAAAAGATAAGAGAAGTATGCGAATAGTGTAAAATGCTCCCAGTAAATCCATCAATTATCCAAAGATGGTTCCCCTGACCTGGACCATTATGCGCTACGTAGGCAGTTTTTGCTTTGTGCTCTTTCGACAAAGACAATAAATTATGCGGATCTTTTCTTAGGATGGTCATAAGTTTGTGCTAAAAGTTCAGGAAATTTGCAATTAGCAATTAATTCATCTACATAATTTCATATTAATCTCTGCGGAACGTGATCTCTCAAAATTGATATTAATTAGAAAGTAACGGTTAGCTTCGTATTATTTAGCTATCACACTTTATCCCTTTTCAACACACTTTCAAGACTTACGAGAAAAAAAGAGGTATCGGTGCTTTTTCTTGCTTTTCTTGACCTTTTGGAGTTTGAGTAATACAGCTTTCTAATGGTCATATTCTACTAGTAAAGATGACCAAGGAACGATAGATTGGATAAAGTATTATGCATCATAATAAATGTGCACATTTCTGGCACATCGAAGTGAAAATTACGTTATATATAGATGTTATCTACCTTCCATAAATGGCTTTTTCGTTAATGAGCTGTAGTTCCAATTTTGATCACATATAATCAAATTTCTTTCATTGATGAAGTCTTTATGCTTTTTGTTAGTAAACAAATCTCTAGACAATCTGTATTCTACACTGAAATTCTTGATGATCCATAACCATGTATAAATTGCTACTCATGGTGCTTGTTTCGTAAAAGCTACTAAATTAATGATACCATTTGTATGGATCACTTAGACAATGTGTTTCTTCGTAAGTTACACCAAAACTAGATTCACGTAAAAGATAACAAGGAACAGAACCATTTGACAACTGTATATGTATATCAATCCGTAACAATGTTGTCATCCACTATGGCCACATGTTCTTTATTTTGCACGAATTTCACATCAGAAGTGGCGTATTGACTTTGAGTCCAGTCCACCACCATTGCCCCGGGTTTTGGTTTGGAAACAACTTTCTACCCCGTGTTTTGGTTTGAAAACAAGTAAAAACTCGTTGCCAGAGTTTTCAAAAAGTCAAGGCTAAAAATGAGAAAACACTTTCCAGTGTATACAAATGAAAACAATTTTTCAGAGAATTTGTACCAAACACATTAATTTTGGAAAATGAACATGAAAAAATAACAAATTTTTTTTTTTTTAAAATCAACAAGACCCAAAATATTGATTCCAAAATAAGCCTAGTCGACCACGTTCAGTTTTCGAAGAGCTTTGATTCTGCACCCCAATTAACAAAAATTTCCACTTATTGGCCTTCGATTCGTGACATCTTTTAGAAAATTTTGCATCTAGATGATTCAACCTAAAGAAAGAGTCCCACCACTACTCCAAATGTACACAATGACTAATTTTTGGTCAGACTTAATATTCCAACGTATCCTCAACACCACATAATTTTGCATCCAGATAGTCCGATTTGATGTGCATCGTCTTGAATCTTGACTTCCAAGTTGGCAGAGGAAATTTCTTATGAAAGTAATGCTGCTGTTTGACAGTGCCTATCACCTGCATTTGCAACTTGTGTCTGGGGTCCAATTCTCACTGTTAAAGGATTGATGAGAACGCGCTATTTTCATTATCCACAGGACACTGTCAGATAATTAAGGGCGAAGACCTTATCGTCAACTTTGAGTCAACATGCATCTGTATTCCAACATTCATTGATTGGCCTTGACCGACTTTTCCAACCATTCGTGGACGAGGGCGAAGGGCTGACCCAATGGGTGTGGCTAGGATTTCCCTGCACTCTCCTTTCATCAAACATAGAATATATTAATGGCTCATTCCATGTACCTGTGTCTGGATGTATGAGTTCTGCAACTTTCTGTGGTTCATGCTGTGGTGCTGGGCCTTCTAATTTACCACTTTTTAGCCATCTCGCTGTTCTGATTGAAGTATTTTTGCCATTTCCGATCCTATGCATGACCTGAGGAGCAACCGAGTCCCTTGCCATGATGATGCTCGCCATCCCCACGAAGGCCTTGACCCTCGCCGCCAGCCCGTAAATCTCCCTGTGAGTAATAAAGCCCTTTCCATATTCTGGTTAACAAAGAGTTCGGATTTTGAATTATGCGCCACATCTGCTTTGCTAACAATGCTTTATTAAAGGTTTGTAGATCTTTAAACCCCAAACCCCCTTCGCCTTCCCCCGTTTTCAACAAGTCCCACTTTTTCCAATGTATTGCATTCTTCTCTCGTTGCTTTTCCACCGTAAAGATGCCACCTTCTTCTCTATTGCTTTACGATTGAAATGGGAATTTTAAATATAGACATCGCGCATCTGAGGATGGCTTGTACACGCTTTATGAGAATTTCCTTTCCGGCTTTTGATAGCGCTTTCTCCTTCCAGCTGCTCAATTTGGAATTTACTCGAGCGAGGATCCAAGCGAACATGTCCTTCTTGGAGTGTCCCCAGTCTCAAGGTATGCCCAGGTATTTTCCTGTTTTTGTGATTTCTGGAACCCTAAGGGTAGATGCCATATTCCTTCTTAGATCTGTAGGACATCCTTTACTGAAGTAGATGCCTGATTTGTTTAGGTTGATTGCCTGGCCTGAAGCAAAGCAAAGACGATTGAGTATTTCAAAGAAGGTTTTGACATTCCATTACCGTTCCATGCAGAAAAAGATTGAATCATCCGCAAACAGCAGATGGGACAAAGTAGGGCAATGGCCGTTCAATCTCGATCCCACCGAGCGTACCCTCCCGCATAGCTCGCATCGAATTGACAATACATTGGCTACGATGATGAACAGGTACGGTGAGAGTGGGTCTCCTTGGCGCAGGCCACGGGTAGGTTTAAAAAAAGGTAACGGATCTCCATTAAGGTTAATACTGAAGGATACTGTGCTCACACATTGCATTATCCATGTTATCCATTTGTCACCAAAGCCCAATTTTGTTAGGCATGCCTTTAGAAAATCCCACTCGATGCGATCGTAGGCCTTTTGCATGTCCGGTTTAGGATCGTTGGAATTTCTTCCTCCCGTTGCTAGTTCGGAGTCTGTGGAGCACTTCTTGTACGATTAGTATGTTGTCCTGTATCTGCCTTCCTCCCACGAAAGCGCTCTGCTCCTCTGCGATGATATGGGGTAGGATAGGTTTGAGTCTGTTTGTAAGGACTTTTGAGATTATTTTGTATAGGAAGTTGCAGAGACTGATAGGGCGATATTGCTCTAGTTTTTCTGGCTGTGGGACTTTGGGAATCAGTATGATTTGTGTTCTGTTTAGTGCAGGATCGAGATGGCCTGTGGTGAATAGTAGCTGCAGTGCTTGATGGATGTCTTTGGAGACAATCGCCGTGCTCTCGTAAAATATGCCGTGAAACCCATCGTGACCAGTGCCTTAAAGGCTCCAAGCAGCCGCATTGCAATGGTAACTTCCTCCTCCGTGAAATTCTCCATTAAGGTTTGTTTCATCCGGTCATCCACTAAAGTAGGGATGTGCCGTAGTATAGGTTGCCAGTTGCGGTCTCCCACCGATGTATATAAGCTTTTGAAAACTTTTCAGTCATTCCCGCACTGCCGTTCCCCTCTTACCCATTCACCACTCTCGTTTTTCAGCATTCTTATCTCGATTTCTACATCTCCTCCGAATTGTCGTTGCATGAAAGAAGCGAGTGTTTTTGTCGCCCCCATTTAATCCAACTTAATCTCGAACGCATGCCCCAATACATCTCTTCTTGTCTCCATAGTTGGTCAATTTCTTTTGTTATTTCTTTTCCCGAGTTGTCTCTTCATGTGTTTGCTTGTTGTTCATCAGGTTCTGGAGCTCTTCTTTCAGCAGGGTGATTCTCTTCTTTGCATTGCCGAACTTTCTCTTGCTCCACTGCATTAACCTCTGTTGCACTTGCTGCAATTTTTCCACCAGATTACGGTTCTGTGCAGTAGGTTCATTCCAGGTATCCGTGACAATGTCTTTACTTTCTGTTTCATCTGACCAGTACGCTTCATATCTGAATTGCTGTCGTTGTCTTCTTTTAGGTTGATCCAGAGATATCGTGGATAGGATGGTGATCTCGAGCCTATTGCCGGGAAGTGCAATGCATTCCGCCTCCGGTAAGTAATTCTCCATTGTTGTGAGCATAGTGCCCCGTCAAGTCTCTCTTTAACTGGGTCTCTCTCCTCCCTTTTATTTGACCAGTGTAAGAGCATCCCTTGCAATCCAGTCCATGAGAGAGCATTGATTAACAAAATCTCCGAATGCCGTTAGCCTCGTAAGTTTCTACCCCGTACTTCCCCTCTTTCTCCCTGATTCAATATTTCATTGAAATCACCCAAGCAAATCCATGGTATCCGTAGTGTATACTCGAGTAGATTCTTCCCCATAATCGAACTCTTTCTCCGAAAACATTGGGTGCATGGAGAAATATGATTTTCATTTTCTGTTTCGATCCGTCCGTGTGACACTGGGTAAAGATTGCTGTGGCCGAGGTGGATTCAATTGATATCCGCACTTGATCGTCCTGCACAAAGCTAAGCCCCCGCCGTGCCTTCTGGATTAACGATGTAGCTGTTTGAAAATTAAGTTTTCTTTTTATTTTAAGCACTTTCGCTCCGAGTTCTTTGTCTCCATAATAAAAACAAGGTTGGGCCGTTCCCGAGTCACAGTGACTCGAAGGCCCGGATTGTCGTGGGATTGCCCACCCCCGACAATTCCAAATTTTAAGAGTTTCATGGGTACTTTGGTGGCTTATTAGGGCTAGCCACCAGAGCCCATTTTTCTGACATTTCTGCCACCCTAATTGGTGTTTCCACAAGCTGGATGCTGTTTTCTGCATGCTGAGATGTTGGTTGTGCTCCATATGGACAAAACCTTTTAGCTTTTTTTGCGCTAGCCACCTTAACACTCTTTCCTTTCTGTTTTTCAGGGGGGGTCCTCTTCAGGTCTCCTGTATCTTCCTTCATCTGTTCTTCATGAATTGTCAGGATAGACTCCTCATCAATGCAGCTGTTTCCCCTCTTTTGGAGGCACTTCGGGTCAAGCACGAGTAAGTCCCGAGAAGAGGAGGGTGTGTAGGTGGCCTGATCTTTTGTCTGAGTGTTATAGGCATGTGTTTGCTGGGATGTTGCTGAACTAATCTGCTCTGTGCCTGGTATAGGAGATAGTGGGGTTTCTGGCACCACCTCCACTTCTTCAGGGGGGAGTTCTTTCTGCCCATAGAAGATTTTGCCATAGGGGCTGAGATCCCTCACATCAGCTCGCAGCCAATCACCATACCTGGTTGGTAATTGACTTTGAATCGACATGTGCATGGATGCCGACGTATATTGAATGGCCTCGACAGACTTTTCCAACCCCCTCTATCGGTCATTTACAGCAACGACGGTCTTCTTCATGCTCCGTTTTCCTTTAAACTTAGTCGGTACCAGGAACAGCAACTAGTTTGTCCTTATACATTGATAAGCAGCGCCAGAAGCAGTGGCATTAGTTCATAAGATTGGTTAATTGAGTGCATTAGGCATTTTCTTGACCAAAAAAAAAAAGTGCATTAGGCATTTAAACAAGTGAGACATATTCAAACAATAACAGAAGTCCATCATACGAATACACAGACTTCATAAATCAATTTTATTTCTCGCTTTACTTCAAACTTATTATTTGAATAGAGACAGCAAATTATCATAAAGTATCGACTTTTGATACTAATACCGAATTTTCTATTTGTCTGAGGTTATTTTCCATACGTTGATGTCCTCTTTATTTAGCATGGTGGTCTTTTTTGACGTTACGGAACAATGTTCCTTGATATAGACAATATGTCAGGCTTTTGGTAAGATCTAAATTCTGCCGGTAAATTCGTACAACCATTAATCTATTGTTCAAGTACTTACATGTAATTTACAAATAACGTCGGCGGCTTACTACCATCATGCAATAATTACTCGTTAAATTTCTTTTATACATTTACCACTCAAAACTAAATCTAATAGTGTAAATAACAAATTAACATTGAAATTAATCACGCATAAATACAAACATAGATCAGTTTTTAAGGAAGTAAGTTATCACTGGATACTAAAATACTAGGAATTTATGATGGTAAAATTTTCATTTTGTTTCTAAGTTACAACTAGTTAATTGACAGTACTAGTAAAGTATGTAATCAACTTGTAGTCTAGTAACGCAATTACGCACCCACTTGTAAAAATGAATGATTGTTCGTAATCTACAAGTGTATTTACGCCCAGTAAATCGATTTCTTCATTAGTATGTTACTAACAAATTACATTATTACTCATAAGATTTAAATAATGCTAATAATTTACTAGGAATTTATAGTGATAAAATTGTTATTTTGTTTGGAAGTTACAACCGTTCAGCGACACTACTCGACGTACTCGTAAACTCTATAAGCAATTCCTAATCTACTAGCGACAAAACACCGCATTTGTAAAAATGAATGACTATTCATAATCTACATCAACCTAGTAAATCAGTTTATTTGGTTAGTACGGTATAGACAAATAAAAGTTGGTACTCATTAAACCAGAAAAACATCAATAATCGTTTCATAATTTATATTGACATATGTTGGTAACTTATTATTGAATAATGAAGGGGACCGCATACAAATTATAAAAACAATAAGTGATCTACTATTAGGATTAAAGATTATAAAATGGTCGTTCCATTCATCACTTACTAACAATTAATCAATCGGACCGATAAGTTTCCAGTAGTTTGCTTACTAACAGATATTTCAAATTTGCTATTGGTTATCCAAATTTAACGTCGAGGAAACTCCTAGAAAGCACAATGCGATGGCAATCGCAAAAACGAAACAACGAAATTGTGAGTTTGCAAACCTAAAGCCCACCAGTTGCATGACTCAAGGCAGAAGTGGACTAAAGGGATGAGCAGGGAGATTAAGAAAGGATGAGAGACGTGATGTGTAATTTAAGCATGGTTTAACCATCTCATTAACAAGAGATTTATAGAGTATCGGGATTTTGGAGAGAGCCTACTTGTTCTAGTCTCAAAAGTCATTTATTGATTACCTTTATGATTAATCTGCGAAATTGGTGTTGCATTAAAAAAAAAAAAAAAAAAAAAAAACTGAAAGGCTAGAAAGATGTATACATCCCTCTAAGCGTTATCTCTACGGCAGAATAAAATAAAAAAAGTAATGAAAGTCAAATTGATTTTCCACAACGGGCAAATGAAAATGATTACGGAAGGAGCTCGCCATTGTTGGCGTAAAGTACACACGAGAAAATTATCTGTGGGAAATTGGAATGTGTAAAAGATAAGAGAAGTGTGCGAATAGTGTGAAATGCTCCCAGTAAATCCATCAATTATGCAAAGATGGTTCCCCTGCCCTGGACCATTGTGCCATACTTAGGCAGTTTTTACTTTGTGCTCTTTCAACAAAGACAATAAATTCTGCAGATTTTTTTTGAGTATAGTCATAAGTTTGTGCTAAAAGTTTAGGAAATTTGCAATTAGCAATTAATTCATATATATATAATTTCATATTAATCTCTGTCGAATGTGATTTCTCGAAACTGATATTAAATAAAAAGTAATGGCTGATTTCATATTAATCAGCTATTACACTTTATCCATTTTCGATGCACTTTCAAGACTCGAGAGAAAAAAAAAAAAAAAAAAAAAAAGGTATCCGTGCTTTTTCTTTCTTTTCTTGCCCTTTTGGAGTCTCAGTAATACAGCTTTCTCATGGTCATATTCTACTAGTGAAGATGACCAAGGAACGATGGATTGGATAAAGTACAAATGGGTCATAAATAATGGGCACATTTCTGGCAAATCGAAGTGATAAGGTAACATATTGATGTCATCTACCTTCCATAGATAGCTTTTTCGTTAATGAGATGCAGCTCTAAATGTGTATTTCTTTCATTAATGAAGTCATAATGCTCTTTGCTAGTGAACAAATCTCTAGACAATCTGTGTTCTACCCTGAAATTCTTCAGGATCCATAACCATGTACAAAATGCTACTCACAGCCCTTGTTTCATAAAAGCTACTAAATTAATGATACCATTTGTACGGATTGCTTAGCCAATGTGTTTTTTCGTAAGTTATACCAAAACCAAATTCACGTAAAAGATAACAAGGTGACGGAACCATTTGACAATTGTAGGTCAATCCATAACAATGTTGTGATCCACTATGGCCACATGTTCTTTATTTTGCACGAATTTCACATACCATTTCACATCAAAAGTGGCAAACTGACTTTGAGTCCACCATCGTTGCCCCGGGTTTAGGTTTGGGAACAACTTTCTACCCTGTCTTTTGGTTTGAAAACAACTAAAAACTTGTTTCCAAAGTTTTTAAAAAGTCAAGTCTAAAGGCTAAAAATAAGAGAACACTTTCCAATGGATTAAATAAAACAATTTTTTCTGAGAATACCAAACACATCAATTTTTGAAAGTGAACATGAAAAACCAACAATATCATCTTGATTTACGCTGTACTTTCTCCTTGTAATATTTGAAATATTTTGATGCAATGGAAGGTTTCTTTCAGGAAAAAAAAAAAAAAAAACCTATTAACTAATGAAGAGGACCACTTATCGAATTTAAGAACAAGTGGTAATTTACCCTTAGGATTTAGGATTGTAAAATTACTATTTTTATTCATCACTCACTAATAGTTGACTGGACTGATAAGTTCCTAATAAGTAAAAAATTACAGGCGATATCTCAAATTTGCCATCAATTATTCAAAATTTCCATACACAGAATAAATTTCAATTTTTGGCAAATGGAATGCTAGAAATCTACTAGTTCCAACTTATCTTAGCACTTCATGTTCTTTCCATCTGAATAACATCGAAGTATACATTTTCATTATAGCTTTATTTACGCATACTGAGTGAATGCTTCAACCCAGATTACTGGGAATGCAATAGATCAGATAGCCCTGCTGATTTAATTCAAGATGGTAAATGTATCACGTAGGTATAAGCTTAGAGTTTTTTTATATTATAAAAAAAGAAGTTTAGAGTAAATGTGTCACAGTGGACATATTTTGATATTTTTGATGTCGCAAAAAAAAAATTATGGGTCAATGTGTCACAGGTGGGCATAATTTAGGATTTTTATGATTTTTGTTTAACCATAGAATTTTCTGAACATCGGATCCATCCGCATCGGGAGAGTTTTACTCGGGAGCAATTATTTGGAAGTGCGACTTCCCGCACCCACCGAGCAGATGCATTCGATTTTCATGATTTTTCGGTCAACATCTAATTCCAGATTTCTGGGTCATGGATGCTTCCCGGGCTTTGCACGGTCTACTCCTTGTGGAATCAGAGCACATTGCAGCAGACAGAAACTAGCGGCCAACAAATCTCTGGAAGAAAATGTTCCGTTTGTCCGCGGGATTAGAGCATTCAACTTGCGAGACCCGTCAAGTACCAAAACACACACACACACACACACACACACACACACTAACGTCGAGCTTCTCAAACATTCAGTAGGGTGGGGAATGTTATATGTAGACATATATTATACACATTTACTTGTCATATCTATTCTCCCTATTTTGCTGTTTTATTTTATTCTTGTATGTTCTAAAGAAGGAAGGAAAAAAAAAGTGTTGGTCAAAGTTGTCGACAGAGACAGCATAGAAGCAATAAACCTTTGCAAGAATGGGAAATGGCTCAAATTGTCGTGTATCGATGTGGTCATATAGAAATCTTTTCTCACGATTTTGTTTAGAAATACAAAGTCCAACGTAATTCCTTGTTTGAGAGGAATTACCGCATGATTTCTGCTAAATTTGGCAAATGAACATTCTTGTAAAGTAGGGATCTTACTTTATCATGTTATACCATCAAGTTGCTCCCCATAAAAAATCAAACTGAAGTTTCCATCACTATGAAAATATGTCGATTGTTTAATTTTATCCAAAATTGCGTGCATTTAAACTAGATTGGTACAGCAACAAGATGCTAATTACTTTGAAGTTGTTTGTCTTTGGCTCTGTGAACAAGATCAGTGAACCCCGATTAGCCGCAATTTCAATACACGTGTGTAATAGAAATATTAAAATCTGTCATATCAACAAGAAGAAAGAAAAGAAGTTCCTTTTATAAGATGATGGCAATCGCTGATCATGGTGGTTGGGATTATTTTATAAAGAAACAATTCACACTTAGCAACTTTATCTTGTGATGCATCTGTGTTTCGATTCTCTAAATTGGCCACGTTTTTCTTTACGAAAGTGATGCTGCTGAAGTTGACAGTGCCTATCATCTGCATTTGCAACTTGTTTCTGGGGTCGAACTTTCACTTCCAGAGAGGATTGATGTTGATGAGAACGCCCTTATTTCATTATCCAGAGGACACTCTCAGACAACTAAGGGCGAAGACCTTATCGTTGACTTTGAGTCTTCATGTGTCTGTATTCCGACATTCATTGAATGGCCTCGACTGACTTTCCGACCCCCTCTGTTGGTCATTCACAGCAACAACGGTCTTCTTCATGCTCCGTTTTCCTTTGGACTTAGTAGCTAACAGGAACAAAAACTAGTTTGTCCTTATACATTGATGAATGATGCTAGAAACAGTAGTGTTAGTTCATAAAATTGGTTTATTAAGTGCATTAGGCATTTAAACGAGTGAGCCAAATTTAAACGATAACAGAAGTTCGCCATACGGACAAGTACACCAACTTTGTAAATCAATTTTGTTTCTCACATTGCTCTAAATTTATTATTTGAGCAAGCACTTATCTAGATGTGGAGGAATGCGCCCTTGAGAGTTATTCCCATCAAGATACAGATAAATCAATTTGCTTAGATTTTTGCATGAAAATGTAGTTACCCCAAAGAGATTGTTGATCGATAGACATACGTAAGATTTTGAATATTTTTCAAGTCAAATGGGATTGTACATGAAAGATTGTTGCCATCCTCATACAACTTTTCTAAGTTCACGAGATTCTCAATTACTCTTGGGATCTCGCCGGTTATATTATTCACGACCTCCTCTCTAGAAAAGGTTTGGGCAAGAAAAAACCAGAATAGGAGAAAACGAGAAATAAGATAAACGTACCCACGGAAGAGGCTTTCTAAGAACAGAGAGGTAATTATGCAGTTGCATGATTCCCGCACAAGGGATTCGCCATCTTTTTACAGGTGATGTACCAATGATTCTCTAGTGCAAGTAGAAAATAAAGGGGAAATTTTAGAATTTATAGTGAAGTGCACAGCCAATAAGTCATAACCTTGAGTTGTACACAAAAAATTTTCAAAGATAGAAACTCGGAACTTCAGATGTCTAAGCTCACACCGTCTGAAGTTGCTACAGTTCCTTTCGAATTCTGCAAAATGCATAGCTAATGACCTCTCCGCTTTCTAAGATGAAGATTCCCAAAAATTAAAATGGAAGGAAAAACTATGGCCAATGATCATATGGATATAATGGCCATCTTCCTATTCTTTTTTAAGGCAGAGTGAGGAGTACTATCCGATTAGTCGACTTTTTCTATTTTGCCCGTGCAGTGGACTAAAATGTCTTGAAATTCCGATTAATGAGAGGAAATATGTTCATTTAATCCAATTGATGAACTTGATTATCATGATTTGGTCTTCATCATAAATTTGATAATGACTATTACCTTTACTTCCAAGTTATTTGTGTTGGCGATGCATGTTTCACTTAAAACTAGATTTCTGCCAATCAAAGTCATTCCCGCTTGGTGAGATGATGCAATAACGTAATTTGCTCTCCCAAGTGGAGGATTTAGGTAATGTAGGACTTGAGTTTGCATCGTACATGAAAGTATCCAGAAAAACTCACGTAGTAGTCTTTTTTCCTAGACATACATCGCGCGGGATGTGCCAGCATAATGTCTACTCGTATTAATAGATAATTGAACTATTTAACTAGCATAAAAGATGGAAAAGGATAAATGTATCGTTCAGACAACTTTAAGAGACATATGCTGGCTTGCCTGTAAGCCTTTTCTTTTCAATAATCCGGATATACAGTACAGCTGTATGGATGACAGCATCATTCCTAATACTTCGTTCTCCTCTCACATGCCAACTTTCGTCTTAAAGGAATAATGAAACACGCCTATGTTCTTCACGGTCTAAACTATTCATAGTCTACATCAGAACTCGATTCACCAACCTCACAACACGTTAGAGAAGCAGTTGTCCCACATTTGCATCAGAGATGAAGACCTTCTGCCACGTCTCCCTACCTCCCGGAGGACGAAGACATTGTCTTTGAATTCGAGTTAACTAAAGGTTCCCATATGCCATAGTGGTTCCAAGCCACTTTGGTTCATCGGATGGCTTCACTATTTTTCCAAGCCACTTTAGTTCTGCATGATGATCTTATTACTTCCATGGCTCCATCTTCGCATTATCAGACAATTGAGTTTATCTAGATATGAAAAAAAGAAAAAAATGCGTAATGTCAGGTGCTTGTCAATGCGTAACTGGTTCAGTTTGGCATGATTTGCAGGATGTACTAAAAAAACTTACTGCTTTAGTATAACTCCTATCCTCATAAGCCAGCTGCGTAAAGTCTGTCCCTAATCGAACATAGTTGAGCTGTTACATCTGTGATGCTCATTCGATCTCTTGGGACTCCAACTGAGCAGGCAATCCCAATTTTGTAGATCATTAGCAGACAATTTTGGATTGTACTCTTTCTGCTTTGGCCTGCATTGCTCTCTACTTCTTGAACTAGAATGGGATCGGTAATCTCTAGGACTCGTTTAGGCAAAGCTTCCTCGACAAAATTATGAAGGTTGAAATTTTCTTTGAATATCTCAGTTGTCGGACTAATTCCTGTGAACATCTCTAGCATGAGGATGCCATAACTATAGACATCCCCTTCAATAGAAACCCCACTTCCCATTCCATATTCTGCACTTATCAAGAACAACAAATGGTTGAGTTATGAGAAAATACCATGTGCACAATCTCATTTTGAAGTCCAAAGTTTTGTGAAAAGATGCATGAGCAATTTCTAATAAACAAATTCTTCATTTGAGGGAGCTAGGGACACAAGGGGACATACCTGGAGCAACATAACCAATTGTTCCTCTCAAACCAGCTGAGCTTATATTTGTGTTCGTGTAAGAAGTGGATTCGAGGACGAATTTTGCCAATCCAAAGTCACCAACATGTCCAACCATCTCTGCATCTAAAAGCACATTGCTTGGCTTTAAATCGCAATGAACTATGGTGTTGTGGCATTGGTTATGAAGATATTCCAATGCAAAAGCAATGTCGATGGTAATCTTTATCCTTTGGATGAGATTCAAAATTTTTGAGGGCCCATCCACATCAGCTGGTATTGGACATGGGTGCAACCACTCTTTGAGGCTACCATTGACCATGAACTCATAGACTAAAGCCTTAAAGTCATTTCCGTTATAATCAATACCTGAGCATACCGTTAGTATCTTCAAAAGATTTTGGTGTTTGATACACTTTAGGGCCTCACACTCGGCTTTGAAACTCTTGAGAGCGCCATCGCGCGTTAAATTAAGCACCTTCACGGCAACATTAATCCCATTCTCCCGGAGTATTTCCCTGTAAACGGATCCAAAACTACCAACACCGATCAAATTAGTTGAAGAAAAACCATTAGTTGCTTTGAGAAGAGTTCCATAAGATAAGTTTGGCCAGCTCTCAGCTATGGAACTTGAAGTTGGTTCTTGTGCTTTCTTCTTCTCCAGGCAACATACATACACAAAAATGAGAACAAGAACCACCCCAAGAAGCCCAAAAATAATAGAGAGCAAGAGCTTCAATTTATGAACTACTCCTTTGCTCTTGGAGTGTCTAGAGACGCATTTAGGTAGCCGAAATTCTGGAATTCCTCCACATATCTTGTTGTTTCCAGCAATAAAAATGGCACTCGCATTCTTGAAGACTCCTTCGGTTGGTAACATGCCTTCAAAATTGTTATAGGATAAATTCAGAAATTCCAAGAAATCGAATGCCGCTAAGAACTTTGGAATCTCACCCGAGAGATTGTTATTCGAAAGATCCAATTCCTCAATACTTCTTAATGAGCTAATTGATTGAGGAATGGATCCTTGGAAGTGGTTATCCTTCATTACTAATACTGCCAATGCATTACAATCACCTAGAGTGCTTGGAATTTCACCACTGAACATATTGCCTGAAATGCTCAAAGTTGTCGGACTAATTCCTGTGAACATCTCTAGCATGAGGATGCCATAACTATAGACATCCCCTTCAATAGAAACCCCACTTCCCATTCCATATTCTGCACTTATCAAGAACAACAAATGGTTGAGTTATGAGAAAATACCATGTGCACAATCTCATTTTGAAGTCCAAAGTTTTGTGAAAAGATGCATGAGCAATTTCTAATAAACAAATTCTTCATTTGAGGGAGCCAGGGACACAAGGGGACATACCAAGAGCAACTTAACCAATTGTTTCTCTCAAACCAGTTGAGCTTATATTTGTGTTCGTGTAAGAAGTGGATTCAAGGACGAATTTTGCCAATCCAAAGTCACCAACATGTCCAACCATCTCTGCGTCTAAAAGCACATTGCTTGGCTTTAGATCACAATGAACTATGGTGCTGTGGCATTGGTTATGAAGATATTCCAATGCAAAAGCAATGTCGATGGTAATCCTTATCCTTTGAATGAGATTCAAAATTTTTGAGGGCCCATCCACGTGAGCTGGTATTGGACATGGGTGCAACCACTCTTTGAGGCTGCCATTGACCATGAACTCATAGACTAAAGCCTTAAAGTCATTTCCATTATAATCAATATCTAAGCATATTGTTAGTATCTTCAAAAGATTTCGATGTTTGATACACTTTAGGGCCTCACACTCAGCTTTGAAGCTCTTGAAAGCGCCATGGCGTGTTAAATTAAGCACCTTCACGGCAACATTAGTCCTATTCTCCTGTAGTATTCCTTGGTAAACGGATCCAAAACTACCAACACCGATCAAATTAGTTGAAAAAAAACCATTAGTTGCTTTGAGAAGAGTTCCATAAGATAAGTTTGGCCAGCTCTTAGCTATGGAACTTGAAGTTGGTTCTTGTGCTTTCTTCTTCTTCAGCCAACATACATACACAAAAATGAGAACAAGAACCACCCCCAAAAGCCCAAAAATAATAGAGAGCAAGAGTTTCAATTTATGAACTACTCCTTTGCCCTTGGAGTGTCTGGAGACGCATTTAGGTAGCCAAAATTCTGGGATTCCTCCACGTATCTTGTTGTTTCCAACAATAAAAGTGGCACTCGCATTCTTGAAGACTCCTTCGATTGGTAACATGCCTTCAAAATTGTTATAGGATAAATTCAGAAATTCCAAGAAATCGAATGCCGCTAAGAACTTTGGAATCTCACCCGAGAGATTGTTATTCGAAAGATCCAATTCCCCAATACTTCTTAATGAGCTAATTGATTGAGGAATGGATCCTTGGAAGTGGTTATCCTTCATTACTAATACTACCAATGTATTACAATCGCCTAGAGTGCTTGGAATTTCACCACTGAACAAATTGCCTAAGATGTCCAAAGTATCTAAATGGTCAATTTGCCCCACTTCCACCGAAAGAGCCCCGCTCAAATGGTTGTTAGACAAGTTTAAATAAATGAGAGTTTTAACCGCTGGGATTATGGAACCACTGAGATTGTTGTTAGAAAGATCGAGTTTCATTAGACTACAGTTATCTAGATGTGAAGGTATGTGTCCGTGAAACTGATTCCCAGGAAGCAGTAATTCAATCAGTCGCTTCATATTCTGCAAAGAGGATGGAATTACACCAGATAGATTGTTATAGGAGAGACCCAAAATTCCCACATTTTGAAGATTTCCCAAATCAATTGGGATAGCACCTGAAAAACCGTTGTATTCCATTGCCAAGATCTCCAAGTTCACAAGATTGCCGATTTCTCTAGGAATCTCACCAATGATAAGATTTCCTCCCAAAATTAATTGTTTGATAGCAATGGAGAAATTACCAATGCATCTCAGCAACAGCCCACCGAGTCTATTACCAGCAACACTTAATATGGCGAAGCTAGTGATATTGGTTAATGAGCAAAGGAATTTCAAGTCACCAGATCCCCCACTTCCGAGGCAATTCATTTGAATGTTCAACTTTTGAAGGTTACGCAAACTTTCAAGAGATGGTACTTTCCCGGAGAGTTTATTTCTTGAAAGTTGAAATATCCTTAGCTTTGTAGCATTATTAGGTATCCATGGGGGATTGAGCCAACAAATTGGTTTGAGGCAATGCTGAAAAATTGTAAGTTGGGGAGACCAAAGCCTATTATAGTGGGAAGACTTCCATGTATTTGGTTATAACCTACATCGAATTCTTCCAGTGAAGATAAATTGAAGAGGGAAGGTGGAACCGTACCAGACAATCTGTTTTGTATCAAACAAAGTTCTGATAGTTTGGTCAATTGGCCTAGAGCCGGCGGAAGACTCCCGCCTAAGTAATTAGTGTGAAGATGAACCTCCTCCAATGATGACAAGTTGCCAATTGAAGAAGGGATACTTCCTCTTAGATTATTTGCTCCTCCATAAAGCACATGAAGCTTCGCCAAAGAACCTATCTCTGGAGGCACTTCTCCACTCAATTGGTTTCCATACAAGTTGACAGCAAGGAGGTCAAGGCAACCTGATATGTTCTTGGGGATTTCGCCCGTGAGAGAATTATAGACCAGCGCCAAGATGCGTAACCGGTGCAACTGCCCGATTTGCGAAGGAATTTCATGGTAAAAGCTATTATTATGCAAAAGCAATTCCCTTAAGAAGCTAAGGTTCCCGATATGAGGGGAGATAGACCCTGAGAGTTTCGAGGAATAGAGGGCCAACACAGTGACTTTGTTGGGGTGCCGACGACTGCATGCGACGCCATACCATTGGCAAAGGTTGACGGTATTATTCCAGGAGCTAAGCACCCCAAAGGGGTCCTCAGTTATCCCAGCCTTGAATGCAAGCAATGCAGATTTGTCGGTTTCATTTGATGATGAAGAGACTCGTACAAAGCACGATGCAATAGCAATCGCAAAAATGAAGCTATGAAATTGTAAGTTTGCAGAACTAAAGCCCAAGATCTGCATAACTCAAAGCAGAAGTGTGCTGAAGTGATGTAGTGGGAGATTAAGAAGGGATGAGAGATGGGATGTGTAACTTAGATGTGGGTTAGCCACCACGTTGAGAAGAGATTTATAGTGGGGGAGGATCTAGGAGAGAGCCTCCTCTTTTGGTCTCACACAAGCCATTTATCTGCATCAACTTGGCATAAGTGAGTGAACAAGTTGGCTGCTAAAAAACAAGAAAAATGTGACATTCCTCCTAACGGTCTCTCTACGGCAGAATTAACAAATGAGAATTAATAGGAAAAGAGCATGCCATGATTTGCATAAAATAGACAGATTAGTAGCAGATTGACTTGTGTAATCAGTGGCGGATTGACTTGAGTCATCTCCTGCTGCCTTATGTTTCCTTTTGCTAGTAATTTCTGAGAATTTTTACCAAGCACTTAGATTTTGGAAATTGTTCTCCACGTAGGCACCGGATGTTAATGAAGGATACCTACAACTGCCCGTTCGAATTGGTCGTCATAAATTCTTCCGAGGACCAAAAATAATATAGACGCATCTCTAGCAATATTAAGGAATTAAGGGTAATATTCATCCACGAACTAGCTTTTGTAATTCAAAAGAAAGGAGAAAACTAAGTAATTTCTCTCGCTCTACCTTCTTCCACCAACCAATAAACTCTGGCTTGAAGAAGATGAAAATAAAAGTGAACAGATGAGTAAGGCCCGATCGAGGAGACCATTTGCGATTTACATAATCAAGATTCTCTAAGCTTACATCGCGCTAAGAATTTTTTTTTTTTTTTTTTTTTTTTTTTGGTCGGTCTCTACTCTATTCCTACTCTACACTCACGCGCTAAGAATTGAGTAGATGTCAAAACGCGCTCTAAACAATGGAAACTACATGAGCACGAGAATAAGGAACAAGTCGACAAGATGGGCACAACTTTCTAAAGGTTGTTCACCATAACTCCCGTTCATAAAAAGTAAGGAGAGTTTAGCAAGATTCGCCGACATTAACTAATACACGGACCTCAATAAGAGGCCCTCAACAGCCAGCCTTCCTAGCCAACTCGTACAATTTATATCATCAACGTGAAGCCCCTAAGTCCTTTCCAGGAACATTTCTCTTCATCAATCCTGCGGATCCCAATTCAAAACAATGGATGACTCCAATTCATCACTGCACCTACCTACAATCGCCTGCCACGCATAGGCGAATGACCATCCCGATCACTGGTAATATCATCATCCAGTCCGTTCCCCTCCACGCACAGACCGTTGTTATTCACACTCACTTCAGAGCTGGCATTGCTGCTTGTCGCAAGTGGAGAGTCTGACACGCTAACTGTCCTACTTCTTGTAGGCCCAGATCTCACGCTATACATGGATGAAGCAGGTATATTTGTCATCAATGGTCGCAAATTCCCGGGAATGCTCCTCCTTATGTCCTGGATCGAGTTTCAGTACAATCACATCACAAAATAACATCAATTTAATTTAAACATTGCCCTGAGTAGTCAAACATTAGATATGGAAAGAGAGACATGATCTCCAAGCCTGAAAAGAGTAACCATGTCAAGCAGTATAAGCAATAAACTAGTTAACAGTGTTATGCAAAAGAAAAAAAAGGAACATACCATGTGCCTTATAGCCATATCCAAGGATTTCTTGGATAGTGTTCGGCCAAAGCCTGAGCTATCTGGTGAAGAAGCCGACCTCCCAGACATGTTACTGCGAGGAGAATGTTTATCATCTTGCTTGGGTGGTGCTAGTTTCCGCATGTTCATTACCCTTTCCACCATTTTCGTTCCAATTAATACAGGGCTCACATTGTCATTTATTTTAGGATGCCCACGACTCACTGCAGGAACAGAGCCTCCACTTGTATGAAGGACACCATTGGCAGGGCGCCCCCTTGATGGTGAGCATGATTGTCTCCTTGGTCTTGTAGTTGGACCAGGCTCAACAGATGACGATCGAGAACTGGGTGCCCCAGGCCTACCCCTAGTAGCTGAAAGCGGCCTTTCAGGGAGAGTTGTTCGCAAGTTTGGAGGAGCATCAAGAGAGAAACCCGGCATCTCTGAAGGTTTCCATGGTCTCGATTTCGTTGTAGGGGAAGTTCCACGTGAAGGCACTGGATTTCTTGACATTGTTGAAGCAGATTTTGCAATGGTAGAGGACACGGCTTTTGCAGGAGGTGCAGATACAGTGGAACCAGTTGATGTTGTGGATGGTCGGCGAGTTGGTGTTGCTGCCCTTGATACCGGTTTTGGTGGGTTAACAGTGGGACGGGCGGTTGGTGTTGAAGATCTCGCTGTTGACCTTGATGGAGTCGATGATCTGGCAGGAGCTGATTGCTTTGCAGCTGAAACTGCAGGCTTGGTCGAAGTACCTGCAGGCCTAGTAGCAGCAACAGAGGACTTGGCAGGCACTGTTGATTTACTTGAAGACAAGGTTGGGCGAGAGGTTGGCGTTGAAGGTCTTGAGGCTCTCGAGGACATTGTAAGCGTAGGCCGACTAGTTGGTGTTGCCGGTCTCGATCCCGGACCCCCTGAAGATGAGGGCCGGCGAGTTCCTGCCCCTGAAGCAGTTGACCCAGGAGAGGAAGCTTGTTGTCTAGATGTCACATTGGTTCTTGCAGGTGGCTCCACCATGGAATTCGCCAACTAAAGAAATGGCCAAATGACCAAATAAGCAATCCAAGCACAGTTTTTAACCCTCAAGAAGGAAAAGAATAAGAATAGAATTTCTTCTAATTAAGTAACAATTAGCAGACAATCTAAGAAACATATCTTGTGGTAAGGAAAGGTGAAAATCTAAGAGCATGGATGTACCCCACACACAATGGAAATCTACAACCAACTAAGAACATCCCTAAGCTAATACCTTTAGCAGTTCCATCTATGCAATATGCTGTAAAAGAAATTAGAGAATACAATTGCACTATGCTTACAAGCAAAAATATCAAAGAATTATTCACAATACAAAAACTCAATATTCAAACATAACAAATATGTATAACTAAGTCCAAAAGGCATCACCATCAATCATTAGACACAAAAGGCAAAATTCTTCAGGGCCACTGGTTGTTAAGAGAGACAGTATTGGGACTTCATCATATGCAGGCAGATTTGCATTGAATGAAATTAACACAAGCCGGTCATTCTTACAGTTCCAAATTTTCTTTTGGTATTAAGCACCAAGTAAATGCAGCCTAATACGACAGAAATTTACCATGCAAGCAAGTACTATCTCAGATGCAACAACAAGAAATGCTCTTACTCGTGATTTAAGCACCGTGGGGCGAGCTTTTGGAGTACCAAGCTGACTCATAACAGTCTTTTGTGATTCCATCTCCAGAGAAGGGAAAAGAGGCGTACCAGGTGGTGTCAGAAGCCTAGAAATGATACAGAGAAAACCAATAAAAATCTAAGAAGCCAAACCAAATGCCTCAGCATTTTCATGAAACATTACATTCTCAATAAAATTAGAACCACATTCAAGTAATCAGAGTAATGAATGATTATATTCTAATAAACAAGCAGATTGTATCTTTTTCACTGGCAAATGAACATCAAAGATCTTGCCCTCTTGTTAACTTTCAACTGTAAATTGTAATTTTTACTTTACCTATTAGATGTTTCAAAATGTGTGTCGTCAAAAGCCAGCAAAATTTTTCTTTCTGGGACTCCAAATAAGAAAAAAAGTGTAGGCATGTCATGACATACAAGTTTCGCATCATTTAATCTTTCACAAGAAAAGCGAAGGACAAAGCAATTCCACCAGCCAATTGAAAGCCATCCTAAATAGCTCCAAGATGCTTTCTTATTGGCCACATATTGGAGTATAAAAATCCCGAAATTCAGGTGTTTTGAACGAAATCGATACATAGATTTGTGGAAAAGATTACAATAACTATGCAAAATGGCCATTCTTATACTATGATATACTTGTGTTAAAAATGGGATAACATTGAGGAAACACCATTTGATTTAAGGAAAAAGAAATCAAACTATGAGATCTACTTTCCAACTACCTATTAAAACTGAAAATGTCTCAAACAGTTTCAAAGCATGCTCAAGAACAATTCACTAAAATGTGCAGTATTCAGTATGAAGTGAGCAAGGTTCTAATATGCAAATCATGAAAGCATGTGAGATAAGAGCAAGAAGTCTAAATAATTAATTGTCCCGGATTTGATCTTTTTCCCCCAATTCCAGAGTCTAAAGTTGAAGTTGCTTCATTCAACACCTATCAAATATCTTTTAAAACCAAACCTTTTCTTTAATCCGTAATCACTGAAAAGGTCACCGTAGAGCTCCAAGAATCCCCAACACTGCCATAACATATTTCCTCTAACTTAAGAAAAGGATCCCCATTCAACAATTGCTTTGAAAACTTCTTACCTTTTTCATATTAACGAGTCATTTTCTGAGAAAGTCATGAGGAAGTACTCATGTACACCAATGCAAACTCAACAGTTCTCCACTCACTACAGCATAATTCTCAGTCACTCCGCCAAAGTGACTATGAGAAGCTTATAGCATCTTTTGCTTTATCTATTACCAAAGTAAATGTGGACTGAGAAGATGGACATGCATTGAGAATTTTTAGTGCAGTTGAAATCAATCAAATAGGTTAAAAAAAGTGTCAATCATTCTACAGAAAGAGAATTCAGCGGAGCTAAAAAGGGCCCCAACAGAATGTCAAAATTTATCAACAGTAGCATATATCTTCTGTCGTGTTGAGAAGCAAATAAAAATGGAAGCGAAGGGTATCACCAGCTTACCAATCATAATCATTTTTATCACTGTCAGAGTTCAGAAAGTCATCAGTGGCAGTTTTACGCGGAGCCGCCGAAGGGGCAATGTTGAATATGGGAGAAGTACCAGGCTTCGATCCTGCAAGTTCAATCCTTAATTGAGAATTCGAGATACCCAACTTAACTAAACAACAAATGAGCCAAAAGGGCCCTGCCCATAGACCACTAACAGCAGAGCAATGAACCAGTAGTAAGCTTTCCTCTTCGCTAGACTTGAGTGCACAACTCACATAATCGCATCTGTACAAATAACTAAACATCTAACCAAGAAAAGATACAAACACATAGCTTTACGCTGCATTAACGACACCGAGTCTGGTAACTCCATCTCAGCCCTTTGGAAGAAAATCTTACCTAACGGAGCGTCGAATTCTTCTGCATTGTTGAGGAGGAGATCGTTGCGCTCCTTCTCGCGCTTCCGCATCTCGAGGAACAACGCGAGATCCTCCTCTTTCTCCCTCATCATCTGCTGCTGCCGGTGCCCCAGCATATGGGACTCCTGAGCCCTAAAGCTACGATTCATCACCAAATCCAGCCTCCACAACAAAACCAACCCAAAAAAAAATCCCAACTCGCAGCCAAACGAACAAGCCTCACAAAAAGGGGAAAAAAAAAAAAAAAAAAAAAACCTAAGCTTGACTTCCCAGTCCTATCGATAGATAAGAATCTAATTTAGCTTCGCCCCCACGCCTCCAACCATTATCAATAATTTCTCCACCAAACACGTGACCCCGACGTCTCCAGAAAGTCGACAGGCCACGACGACAACGACGACAGCACCACCAACTGTAGATCTGCGACCAAGCTCGGATGCCGCCGATACTCCGGCGGCGAACCGGCGGACCGGCGGACCACGGCGCGGCACTTCGCGAGCGCTTTTCCTCTCTCTCCGGCTCAAATCGAGAACGTCCCCTCCCGAGCTCGGAGCGAGCCCTGACGAGCTGGAGGAAGACCCTAGCGAGCGGACCGCGAGGAAGGCGGAGAGGTTCGAGCTCAGTTCGGTCGACGCGCCACTCCCGCCGAGCGGAGCTCCGACCTAGAGAGAGAAAGGCGGAGGATAGAATCTAGAGAGAGAGAGAGAGAGAGAGAGAGAAAGGAGCACGGATCAGAAAAATATGGAGATCGCAACGGGGGGAGAAGAGGGGAGAAATGGAGGAGAAGTGGCGGTCAACGTAATTAGGCGATCGTCGGAGGGGTAAAGTTGGAAACGGGTTTTCGGGTTTTTCTGCGACGCGACAATCACATCGCGCCTCGAGTTCACCCCAGTCGCGTTGGGTCCCACGGAAGAAACGATCCGCGCCGTCGATCGGGAAGATCGAACCCGGGCGTCGGTGCTTAGGAGGAAATCGGACGGTTGAGATTGGATCTTTTGTGTGGCGGCGGGCGCAGGGAATCGCGACCCCCGCCCTGCCCCGACTCCTCACTTGAAGGTTACGCCGTCGTCTGGTCTCCGTGGCTGCCTTTTGGCGGGGCCGCAATTACGAGGATGCCCCTCTCGGGTCCTCTGTTCTCTTTTTCCTTTTTGAATTTTCAAATTTTGAGGGGGCCGTCTCGGGCTCCGGTGAGCCGTCCAGGACCAGAAAGGGGCTTCAAACTTCAATGCGGTGAATCGAAAACCGAATAATTTTGAAATGGGATATTATAATTTATAAGGAAAAACAAAAATATATTCCCCTGCCATTTGACAATAAAACCCAGATATACTAGGTCAGGACAGAGAAAGAAAATATACATTTGTAATCAAAGGAATCGAGCAAGACTCTCGACCTTGGATACGGACTGTCTATGATTGATTCATAGATAAAGTTGACATTATTCAAGAGCAACTAGATCCAAATTAATGAAAAGTCATATGTATGATCGTATCAAATTATTCGTGAGCTACTCGATTAAGTGCATACTAAATGTAAGTTCAAACCCAAAAATAATTAATGATTTTCTCTGTGGTAATAGTTTTTTTTTATAGAAAGATTAGTACAAATGTATATGTGATTAAGTAAATTTTTATTCAATCCCAAGAACTGCTAGCAAATACTTGTCCAAAGCACTTTAGAGTATCATTCATGTGTTTGTTCATAACCTACTGCAGAGTGCAGAGAGCCAATAACAAAGACAAGCGCAACAACCCACATGGACGCGTAGTTCATTGATCGAGTGGGTGGTTGGAAAATCCTCATTGGTGTTGTGAGAGAAAAAGATTCCCCCTTTCATGGTCCTGCTTTCCTAGTCAAACGTCTCAATTCAATACAGGGACATTACTGGCAAGAACTCCAGTTGACTTTCTGCCGACAGTAACACTCGAGGCTCCAGAACTAGTTAAGGATGTGGATGCTGCATCCTGCAGCAACGCATCAATCATGTGCATGGCTTTTTGCTTCTTGTTGCAGCATGGTGACCCAGCAACAGTTAAGGAAGGCCTATCAGACATGAATGCGACCTGGCCTTTTCATCGAAACCGCTGATGGAGTAATTCAAAAGGCAGAGAGGGCCGAACGGTTAGTCTTCCTCAGCTGTCTTAACTTTCATTAAGATCCACTTTCTTGAATGTTCTTAGATCAGAGAAAGCCTGCGATCTTTAGATGCATTACATGATCGTATTGACAGCATTTAACCCTGAGATCAGTGTGCACCGATAAGACATGACCTGCAAAATAGAAATAGCATAGACCAAATTTTGCCAATACTTGCTTTGCTGGTTCATCGCGTGATCTATAACTAGAAACCGCGAGTTACAAATATACCAATAAAATGACTGAGTTCTTCCAGTACAGAAGTCCTAATGGCACCATCGACTAGGGGAAGAGGACAGGTATAAAAGCTTAACCATAATGCAAAGTCAAAAATTTATATATATCAACAGATGGTTTGTGGCTTTCGAACACATCTTACAACTCGGATTCCCCATGAAAGCATGACTAGACTACATACAATCTCGCACAAGAATACTAACACACTGATAGTGAACTCGGATTCCCCATGGAAGCATGACTAGACTACATACAATCTTGCACAAGAATACTAACACGCAGATAGTGACCCTTTACATAAAAGTCACGGCGCCCTCATTATTCCTCAGTCGATGGATCGAGAAACTCAAAGCGCATGAGCAGCTTTACAAATTTGTACTTCTCTCCTTTAAGATCATGGAGCGATACCATTCTCATGCCGCTCCTTAGTTCTGAGACGGGTAGGCATGTTTGACCTCCAAAGTCATCCTTCTCGGACATGTCGTACTCATGAACTTCAATTCTGAGTAAAGCCAGTTCCGGGACAGTAAGCGGGAACACGAAATACTCATTCCAAACAGGGATCCAGTTATCTTCAAGCGTCTTTGTCTTCTTCATTACTCTATCAGCACGAACTCCAGCAATTCCAACCTGCAAATAGGATTTTCTGTTTCTTAACCACACCATCTATACACGGATCAATTGGTAAATAACAGAAATGAAGGTTGGAGCATGCACCACTTGTCCCGGTTGAGTTTTTGTAGCACTTTACCAACAAAAGAGTAATGAAGACCCTCTTAACTTACCCTAGCATAAAAATCTGGAGGGGAATATAAATCGAAATGGGTGGAATCGAACTCATGATGCCAGCCCTCACCCATATATACAGTCACCTAGAGAAGGAAAAAAAATTTGAACGTACGGTCAGACATCAATAGAATCACACTGAGAGGATGAGCCTGAACAGATTGGTTGCAAGTGATAGCAGAGGCCAAAAATAAAAATGATCTGACCTTCAATTTTGTTTTCACGGGTAAGGGAGCTTTTGGATCAAAGAGGTCATTCAGTGGACCAGACTTCAGCAAAAAATCTGGTTTTTTAACATAGCCGCATCCACCATTGGCTCTGAACATCCCTTGCATCAACCAAAGTGATCTTCCATATCCCTGCATCAAGTTTACAGAGCATCAAATTGGCCTATCTAAATCCTCTTAGATATAAGTTGCAAATTATAAACGATGTAAATAAGCCTTGTATAACCAGTTTGCTTAGTATCTATCTTGCTTCCACAATGACGGCATGTCCAAATACTTCTCCTTCTCCAAACTATGTGCAAAGCACAACTTACTAACTCTCGAATAATTGTCATACGAGAATTTATGAGCATTTCCTCATCAAACATTTGGGCAGGAGGAACCCTGATCGGGGAACATAGTACTTCGTCCAAATCTAAATGATCTCACTTATAAGTAAACAGAAAACATCTGAAGATTGACAGACAAAAATACTACCTGCATATTAAATGCAACCATCTGAGCTCCATGTGACCACCCAATAAGTGGGTTGTAATTTGAAGAAGTGATACGTGTGCCCTTTGGATAAATTCTCAGCATATTCCGTTGGGTGAACCTGTAGTGGGCCATTAATCAGGCACATGAAGCGATGCTTGATTCGTGAAATTGATGGAGAAACATCTCGTAGTAAGTTGATATCTTATGACAACCGATGCTTTAGTTTCAACAAACAGCATCTTGTTACAGCGTTGCACGGAAGTTTGGAGGGAAAAAGGATAAATGGCAAAACAAGATTAATGGCAGCAAAACCTGTCATGACGTATGCCAATGGGGACCTTTCTGACAAAGACCAAGGGTCATCATTTTTTTCAAGTACTTGACGAATCCAGTACATAACAAAACCAAATTGTCTGAGTGATAATTAAGTTTTGAAATATTGATCAATCATTTTGCACATTTATCACTTGGCACAGTGTGCTTCCACTTTCATAGTTCATGACATTAACATGTTTAAAGCTGAGCACTTGTAAGCATATTATGTCAAGTGCGAAAAGTTCTACATGATCGGTAACTAGCCATTCTACATTCTAATTCCATGCAAGATTTATTTGTCAATCTTGTGCAGCAAATAACAGGCCCAACACAAAATCCACGGTAGAGAGTACAAAATAATACCTGACAATTTCTTTTGCATGTGTGACAACAGCTTTCTCAAGCTGTTGCTCACTTAAGCTCAGACGTCTAACTTTGTCGGGATCGACCTTCAAACATTCATCTAATCCCCCTTTAGGCTTTCCAGCATGAATAGCGATCAGCCGCTTGTACTCTGGAGCTGCTTTTTGCTGTGGCTTATTTCCACCTACACCATCATCCTCGTCATCATCAACCTCATCCTCTTCATCACCATCATCATCCTATAAAGAAAAAGTGACACAGCAACAATCAATATAAAGATCCAAGAAATGAAAATTAAACCATCTTTCATACACAAGAGTTCCAACCTTGTCGTCATTTAAAATATCTTCTCCTAGGTCTGGGACTTCTTTTCCCCAAGCCTCTTCATCTCCTGCCTTCCCTCTCTGTGAATCAACTTCCTTCTCTGATGTTTTTTCTGCCTGACGGTACTCCTTTGGCGGTTTAGTGGATATAATAACCCTTTTCTTCAGTGACTCAGGGGAGGGGAATTCCTTCAAGCACTCTGGACCGGGTGGAAACAGCACATCTCCAAATGTTTGAGTGACCATCTAGACATTAATAAAATAACTAAATAAGCAGGACACCTGAAGATTTAAAACTTCATAAGATTGCAAAACCTCACCTCGGCAACTTTAGCTTGAAGATCAGCAGTAAGGTGATCCTCCAAAGTGATTACAACAGGGTAGTCAGATGCAACAAAGGCATACTCTTTTATAGATTTTAAACATTTGATAAGTTCCACTGGAGTAGTCAAGGTCCTGCACAAATAGCAGACATGATGAGCTGGACTCGGAAGTCGTTGGTTCATGTCCGCATATATATGTGTTATCAATTAATTTGCATCCTTCTAACAAGTTAAATATGAGAACAGGAGAAAAAATGCATGATCTTAGACACTATACTGATCGTTCCTCTTACATTGCACTCAAGAAACAATATCATTGTAGCCAAACTCAACTAGCACTTTGCACCATACCTTCCATGAAGAACATGCACATCATCCTTGTTGGAATTTGGCCATATATCCAATTCGATTACTCTAACCCCTTTCTTCAGGGCATCAATAATAGGTTTATCACTGCAGTCGCTGCTAAGTTGATTGCCGGTGAGGTAGGAATTGTGGCCAGTATGTATGTAATAATGAGAGAGAGGAGCATTCATATCATGATGCACCTGAACAAGAGAGATGAAAAAAAAAACAAAAGGTTATAAGAATCAATTATAAAGTGATATTTTAATCTACAAACACAATGTTCATCCTTCCTATAAGAGTTTCCTCTTTTTCATGTAGTCAAAGGCTTAAAGAGACGAAGGATAGCAACACCAGGCTCTGCAATTCTGACACAACACTTGAAGAAAAGAACTTCTGTTCCCATTGCAGGAATTCCTAGCGTTTTATTGGTTCTCGTATAGCAGCTTTGATGCAGTTCTTAGGATATTGTTTCCGTGCATATAAGAGGGAATAGGCCTATGAACAATTAAAGGCAAAGCTTAATACAGGAACACGAGAAAATATATACACGAACAGCTGGACCATATCAAATCACAAGGATATCAATTATTCTGAGCGTCCCTATTTTGTCAAGATTACACTAGTAGTGCAGTCCAATGACTCAAATAATCTACCAAATGTCAAGTAAAGAAATTAGTAATCTTTCCTATAGAATGCCATTGTCCATCCGCTGATCAGAACTGACACCAAACAAGAAAAAAGTACTCGGATATTAAATGAATTGAATGATGGACTCAGTACAAAAGGCAAAAAGTTAGATCTTTCTTCTGTGTCTTGTGAGGAAATATTCAGCCAATTCTACTTTAGACAAACTTCTACATCAAGTCGCTTCTGCCACAGCCGCTAATGTCAAGACCATGTTTTCTAGATGAAACGACGAAATGAATTTACGAAAAAGAATCGATAACATCGCTCTGTCTAACTAGGAGATACTCGATGATGCAACGAGATAGGACCTAGGCATCGGAACGAAATTCTATTTTACTATGTTCCAGGATGTCGTCTCGCGCCTCTCCATCCACTCCCCATATCTCAGCTGGTGCAGAATCGCAAAGCTCATCCCGATCGTCAAGAATTAATGGAAAAGATATAATCGAAATTCAATTAAACACGCAGCATTGAAGAGATCGAGGCCGTACCCCAAGATTCGGCGACAGGGGAGGATTGATATCGCCAAACAAGTAGGAAAAGAAGTCCTCGAGGGTGAGGCCCTTCCTGTGGAAAATGTGGAAACGCCCCTGCTCCCGGAGCCTATCGACGATGCCCTGCGCGTCCTCCCGGGTGGCCCCGCCCTCCTTCTGGACCTCGATCAAGAACCGCTGCAGCTGGTCCACGGACATGACCCCGTTCTCGGAGTACCGCTGGAAGAGGTCCTTGACATCCCCGGGCACAGGAGGCGCCGTGACCTTGAAACTCCGGCGGCAGCAGAAGCACACTCTGTACGTCTGTCTCGACATGGGTTCGCCCACGCACCACACGACAAACGAACCAAGAAACACGAACGAACAACGCGCGACCTCTCGAAAAGGCGAAAGCAAGGACCTTCAAGAACCAGGTGAGGCGGGTTTGTCGGACGGGACGGAATGGTTGGGGGGGGGACGAGTCAAGAATCGAGAGAAGGAAGCAAGAAAGTTAGGAAAGAGAGAGAGAGAGAGGTTGCATTAGAATTTACAGTTGACGAGGGAGACGGATTACTTTCCCGTTCGAGAAAAGATGCCAAGGCAAAGGTTAATAAAAGGATTGGGGGTGGGCCCCGCCATCCAAACCTATGGGGTCCCACTCTCCTCTCCTCTTCGCCCAATCCGAACGAAGTGGAAGCTACCAGTCGGGGGGCGAATCAATTCGGCAGGTGTGGTCCGCTTCGCGAGGTTGTCGGCCGAACAAAAATTAAAAGGAGAAAAGGCGCAAATATCATTCTTCTTCCGCTGGATAATGCGCGTTGGCTTTCGCGTCCCTACCACGTGACGTCCATTTTTCCCCCTTTTCTAGGTTTTGGTCTCAGCGGGATATGGAGACGTGGCACCTTCCTCTGGTAAGGATAAACATACCGAAAATTCTACGACTCGTCACAAAAATATAATTAAACTCTAAAAAATTTAAAGTGTAATTAAATTATAAATTCTGTCAAGTTGATGTAATCAAATCACGTTCAAAAATTTATTAGTATTTCTAAATTTTTGAACGTGATTGCCTCAACTTAATAGATTTTAGAATTTAATTATACCGACTTAACAAGTTTTCTAATTTAATAAACTTTTGTAATGAGTTTTAGGGCTTTTAGTACACTTTTCTCTCTTCTCTATGTTTCTCCCCCAATTCAATTGAGCAACATGGCATGCAAATAAAATCCATCAATGCTAGATATTTATTGAATCCCAAGTTTTGCCATTTACAAAGTGAATGAGTACTCCGTTGGTAAGAGACAAGCGATGGAGGTAAGTAAAGTAACAATTATCGACCTTAGCTTAAGCATTAGATTACAGATTAAGCTTTAGATTGCAGCATTATCATGCTGACTTTTCTTTGTTAACAAGGATTCTTAGTTATAAGAAAGAAGTTTCAGCTTTAATTTGTGGAGGGCGTGGAGGATCTCAAGTCATTCCATCGGAATTGCGATCATATTCATGAAGGCAATGTCTCGCCAAAGAGGGACAGAGAACTCCCCAGTCAAATGCATTTTGAAGAAATCCGTAGCAAATCAATTTGTCTAAATGCCTTATAAGCAGGAAAGCAAATGAATGCCAAACCAATTCTCAATCTGACTGAATTTGGAAAACGATCAGTCCAAGAATTTGGATGGTCTTACTTTTTCAGTCCAAGACCGCAGGGACAAGGGGAGCTACAATGAGTACGGAGATCAAGATGCTTTTTATAAGCCCCGATACTCGCCTCCGCAGAACTCGCAACAGATGATCAACTAAATCTAAATTCCGGGAGACCAAAAGCAAAATGCAAAGATGTTGTCCGCACTCATTATTGCATTGAACAAGCTCAGTGCACGCCTGGCACTGTTGTAGGGCTTGTGGGAACATGTTTGATTTGTGAGCCACATTCATGGCTACAACACACGGTATACGACACTCTTCTACAAGAAAAAACTGCAGAAACTCCAAAACAAGCCCCGGTCTTGCACTTCAATGAAGTAAGGCGGTCCCATATAGATACTAAACTTTAGACCAAGAAAAAAATTAAGTGGAATGCTTACTTGGTCCGGAAATCACATAAATGACTTCTCTTTGCTGGAATTAGTTTGAACAACAAAAGTACAGCTAACTTGACAAGAGCTTAAAAACTGAAGCTGTTGCATTGCGGAACTTTATATCAAGAGGAGAGGAACCAACCTCCTTGGGTCATAAAATCTCAATTGCTTTGACAGATGACTTGCTGCCAGTCGAGGACGTGATGCTCTCCAATACGGCAATGCTCCTCCATAATCAAATTCAAGTCAAGGTCGGAGCTTTTATTAAAGTCGAAATGTGGCGCGAATTGAATGAGATATCACACCATTTATTCCTCTGATCTCCTCTTCCTGCCTAGGACAGATGCAGGCTGAAATCTCCGGCCACCTATACGCCATTTCTTAAAGGCAGCCACAGACGATTGAGCTGCCTCATACACTACATGGGAAACTACAGTATCAGCATCTCACATCATAAAGGATAAGAAAAGAAAGCAGACATGATTGTCCAATTAGTCTCTTACAATTGACTTCTTCTTTAGTAAGTCGGGAAAGAATCTTTGGAGCTGCCACATGCGATGCAGTGTGTGCCTTAGTCAGTACATCTTTATATCTACTTCTAAATGCAGAGAAGAGCAGAAATCCAAGGGTCCTATCACCAACACTGTTCATGAAAGGGAACAAGGAGAAATCGTAAGTTTACATAAAAGAAGGTCTCAAATTAAGAAGGAACTGGAATTATTAACGATTGTGACAGATGTATATATTTGAACAAGTTAAACCAGAAAGACGCCACCTCTTCAGCAAATGGGAGAACTATAACATTAACTAGCAAATCTTTGAGTTGGGACTTGAAACCACTCAATCATATAATAGTGCTTCGTTAGATGAAGCCCATCTCATCTGAAGTATCACTAGAAGATCTTAAACTTTCACCAGCATGCACTATCATCAGGTTTCTTGCTGTGTTGAGTGAATTAACTGCAGTACTCTTTACCGTGAAAATGAGGAAGGAAAAGAGAGGCCGTAAACTAACAACTTGCCTCTCGAATATAATATTCCTAACAATTCTCCACTGGGAAATGGATTTTTCTTGAAAATAAACCGGAAAAGAAGCTAAGGGAGCAGAAACTGATAGATATTCAAGGACATGAAACACCCAGTCGAAATGACTACACCTCTTTGAAAAATGATACGAAGTCTTAGTCTATTGGGTTATCACCAAAACAATACAGGGAGCATGTCCACTGAGCTATGGGGAAGATTTAGTTTGCTCCATGCAATTCACCCATGTAAAAGCTCACTAATTCCCTATACTTCTCCAAGTTGAAGTAATTAAATATGTTCAAAACCTTTTCTTCTGACCAAAACTTATGTGCAGGACCCTGACAGTGCCAGGTACAAATTAGAAATCGGATGGAAGTATTCAGTGAACGCAACAGAAGAAACACCAATATTCTGGGTTGTGGAGGGGAAAGGTGTTGCAAAAAATACTCACATCGGCACCATCTTGCAGCCAAATTCATAAAAATATGGACTTCGAGATCTCAAATCCACACATGCAGGATCAGCCTGGATTTCCAGTCTAGTTCTGACATCATCCCAAATACAATATAAAACGATTAGAGTGTCACAATAGACTCAACAAGAAGTCCATAAACAAGGACTCCACAACTCTAATGTGTATGATGCCGTTGCAGTCATATGAGGAAAGGGTAGACATGCTACTTCTCCATGGAGATCACTCGTACCCCATATGTAGTTTGAATTATCTTCCAAGGCAATGCATATAAGAAACAGTGATCAGCGTCTTACTTTTCATCAAAACACGCCGGAACAAGTACTGACGCTGCATTTCTCTGGCACAACTCATTAGCAAGCCAGAAGGGCAGCTCTACTTTTGATCCTTGATCAACCTGGTAAGAGAAAGGAAGGGAAAGAGACACAATAAGCTAATATACTCCGAACAGCCACCTAGATAAAGCTCCAGAACATTTGAAAACCTACGCAATTTTTCTCTGCACTAGGATCAATCCCAACTCCATTCGCCGGCTTTTGGAATACAACTGAAACCGGCTGTCATCGAGGACATCAGAAACCCATAATTAGAGTCTTTGAGAAGCCTAGAAACTGACCAAAGAACCAACAAAGAGAAGAGAACAAATAAAGCCAGTGTAGACCTCTTCTTCGGCAATGATATCATCGACGTCATAATAACTTCCCATCCTTCAGATCAGCTGGTCAAGACAGCGAGACCAGCAAATTAATCTACACAGAGCCCGCTTCCGTACAATCCCGGCTAGGAAGACTGCCACAACAAAAATGACCATCAGCAACAGCACAAGCAACCATAAAACTTTAACGACAGCCGTTACTTTGCGAGTGCCTCGACCAGCGAGCAATCGCGAGTCGCCGAAAGTTCCACACTCCTCCTCCCCCTCCCCCTCCCCCAGCCCATTGAAAAAAAAAAAAAGCAAAATTAGCATTCTTCACTGAAAGTTCCACGCTCCTCCTCCCCCAACCCACCAACCCACTGAAAAAGAAGAGCAAAAATTGGCAGCTCGTCCCGAATTGCACCGATGGACGACGAAAGATCGAATTTTTAATAAGCAAGAGACCACGAAAGTTCGAAACGGGCATCCGGGCATCCGACCAGAACGACACCCATTTCGACATTTAGGCCGAATCGGGCACTGGGGTTGGGATTACAACAACACGAACGGACTAAAAACTCCGAATTCAAAGCGACCGAGATCAAATCGCGGGCAGAAGAAGAGGGTCTAGAGAGAGAAAAGGGAAAGCACCTGTCGCCCCAGCTTCTCTCTCTACCTCCGGAGCGGAGCCGCGTTCGGCCAGAATTCGAGTGAGGGAGGGAAGCAGGGGAGGCAAGGAAAAAATGGAGGGAAACTCGAAAAATTCGCGCCGCGCGAGACTCGGGAAGTCTCCGCGGGCCGATCGAGCGAAACTTTCGTGGGCCGAAGGGCCCGTCATCTCTTCGGCCCAAAAAGCCCATCATCTTAAAATGGAGCCCAAAGAAAAAAATTCCTGGGCCAAAGGGCCCATTATGTTCAAATGAGGCCCAAAACGATCCCCTAGGATGGGATTTCCCAGGGCTCTTGAGATCTTTGCATCAGTCGTCGGCCGATTTCAATGGACCCAAGCAGGTTCTCCATAAGATATTGATGTGGTTTCGACACATGCCGTGGCATACGTATTACGAAATTGCGCATTTTTCTTTAATGTCGCTACATGACGTGGCATAAGTCTTACGAAATTACACACTTTCTTTTTTCTTTTTTATGGAGAGTGTTTCGTAATCGAGAGACTCTAAACATATCATCGAGGGCAATTTGAGTTTCACATTGCGGAATTTTGTAATAACATTGTCAACTGCTCTGAAAGTTTAAATCATTAAATAAATGTGTTGTTTATTATTTAAATATCTAACACTCCCATCATGTATAAGATGGACTTTAGTATGCAATTGAGAACCAAATAAGGGACAGAAAATATTCAAACTCAAGAGTTCCTATCCCAAAAAATGTTCCATAATAACAAAATAGAAGGTCCGAGCTCAAATTTTTCAGACTCCTATTTACTCAATAACTACATATTTCCACGGTTCGGATTAAGATCGAAGTCCACTATATGTATAAAGGGAATGTTAAAATTTAAAATAATTAAATATTAAATTATGCAATCATTTAAAAATTCGAATTTTTAGAACAATCAACAGGAATCACACAAAATCCTCCATACATACTTCTTTTGTTTCTAGGATACGCAAATTCCATCGCATCATCGATGGGAGCCGTCCTCCAAAAACGAGTAATGTTCGTGTTGGCGTTTTGGCGGGACACGTTCGTTGCCCAACTCCGAGAAAGAACACAATGGAGCCTTCCCAGACAAGTTGCTCATGTACCTTCAATTCGATTCCTTCTAGAATTCTTCATCTTTTTATTTTCTATATAAACTATACGATTCGGGCCCATTGGAACTGTGGATTGGTTTCTTATCGAGATGAAGCCCGCGTACGACACGCGTGGGCAGTGGGTCGACAGTTCAAAGAACGAACAAAAGGACCCCACTCAACTTCCCCCGGAAGGCGTCCCCGATCCCTATCTCCAGCCACGCGATGCACACGTATACAGTTTGGCTACAGTTTCGATGTCGATTTAGGATTTGACGTTTCGGATATTTTCAGGCCCTACGTGGGACAGATCGATGTCCCGCACTAGATTGAAGATAGACAAAGTTGCCGTCCTTGTGTACATCCATTAACTAGAGCGGGGTGACATGGGATTCCCGGTCGGTTGATATGATGGGGGGGTCTCGTCTGAAGGAACCCATGTACAAGGAAAAGTCTGAGCGGTTGCCTGGTCGATAATCGCGAGTACATGTGCGATTGGATGCATGACACGTATCCGATCGTCCGTCCAAGTACGATGTGTAGGGCTGTCTCGAGCTAGCTTCTGGCGGGCTAAGACCAAATCCCACTATTTCGATCCCTTTAGAGTAAAAACATTTGTATCGAGAGTTCGAACTAATAGATTCTAGAAAAATTGAAACGTTTAATGAAATATTATCAAAAATCGACTCGAAACGTAATATTGGTTCGATGATGGGGGGTGTTGTCTGAAGGAACCCATGTACAAGAAAAAGTCTTAGTAGTTGCCTAGTTGATAATCGTGAGTACATGTGCGATTGGATGCATGACTCATATATGATCCTCCATCCGAGTAGGATGTGTGGGCTATCTCTAGCTAGTTTTTGGCGGGCTAGACCAAATCCACTATTTTGATCCCTTTAGAGTAAAAACATTAGTATTGAGAGTTCGAACTAATAGGTTCCATAAAAAATTGAAACGTTTAATGAAATATTGTCAAAAATCAACTCGAAATGTAATATTGGTTCAATGCTTGTCTTATTAACTAATTATTTTTATAGAATTTTTGTTAACAGGTACATTAGTAGTAAATGTTAAACATCCCCAGAAAAAAGCTTGTCATTTTTTAATGAATCACCGTTCTCGCATTAGATGTAATTTGTCCATAAAAAGTGAAAATATATTCTTATTAAGTGTGCATTCGATTCAAGATTTTTTTTTGGACAAGTAAGCTGCTTTCATTACTAACAGAAGTTCGGAACACGTACATCAAGAGTATCATTCGATTCAAGATTGACTACCTTTTTTCTTACACCAATTTGTATTATGTAAGCCGTGGTTGAAAGTGGCTATTTTTCGATCCAAAAATGGATTTTGTCGCATTTTCTCATCCTCTTGTTGTTGTTGAGTTCCCATATTTTGTTTGTCTGGAAAATGGGAATTGCCCACTCTTGGCTTAGCTCTGCTTGCCAAATCCAAGTGGAGAATCTTCCTTCATCTAAAAATTAGCACAAAAGAGAAAAAAATAATTGAAATTTCGCAGTTTGGCACTACTATAGCAACCCAAGGACTAGGCACGTGCGGTGGCTGCACCACAGCCAGCCATGACAGCGGCCGTCACAGTCGATTCCAACGTCGGCCCAACACGGCGGCTCAGCAGAGCAGACACCCATCAAGGCCACGTGTCTCTTTATATTTGGCGGCTTGGCTTGGCTTGGCCTACTTAAAAGGACCAGAAAAAATCACGGGAAATTTTCTATAAAAAAAAGTAAATAAAAAATAAAAACTGCTATCGTCAATGTCAATACCGGTTAGATAACGTAAAATTGATTAACGTTTAGCTATTACTGACCATAAATCATCAAAGGATTTAAAATTAAATTGATAAATTAAATCGAGGTTCGTCCAATTAATTTGAGATTATTTGAGGTTATAATTCTTCGAAATAGAGATTCTAGAACATATCTTTTTTTCACACCTAGACATCAACAAATTGACAAGCCCTCAAACCAAATTCAAACACGTTTAGCAACTTCGGCAAGAAGGATGTTCACGGACGGATAGTCACCATTCCCCTCTGCTCCAGAAATTCCTTTCCATGTCTAAGAAATTTCCTCCATAATCAAGCTTCCAAATCGCATCTTAAACTCGAATTTCGCGAGTAATCAATGAGCAGGTTTCATTATCAAATGACGCAATCCTTTGCTCCCGATCAGGTCTTGCCTATTCTGATCTCCAAGCAATTTACATCACAACAGATTAAATTGTAAGGGGGTAGTTGCTGACGTGATGCAATCCGTGTTGATCTTATTGCCCAAGCAAACGCCGGAACGGATTAAATAGGAATTAAGGAAGTTTAGTCAAATGATTATTTAGATTAGTGCCTCTTTTAATTTAATCTCTACTCAAGCTTTGTGCTTGCTGATCTTTTTCGCCTGCCTTCCTAAAGCAGACGCTAGCTATGACGCAACCCGTTTGATTTTTCTTCCCTTCTAATATAATTCCCACTAGGCATGACATGAGATTTTTCATCTTCTGCATCATTATCTTTGGTCCACACAATATGGTAGATGGCGCTATTCGTCCCATCTCTGAATTTCAAATCCCCTCATCAATATCATCATTTCAACTGCTCTTCCACTGATTAAAGAAAAAGGGTGGATTGGGACACAATACACGTCAACACCAAGTATGCATTGACATAATTTACGATACTTCCGTGAATCCTGTAAAGAAAAAGCGACGGAATACGAAACTAGCGTTATGTTGTTTGTACCGAACAAAGGGAATATGTCGACTTTGTAACTCTGGGTATTATTCAAAGGTGTTAATCTCTTTTTAGAGGGTTGATCACTTTTGCAAAAGATGGGAGATCAGGATAAGATAAAAAGATGCGTTCAGATGACAAGGGATGGCCGTTGTTTCGGTTTGGGGGCTTTCGGTGAAACCCTTTTTTCGCCGCGGTGTCAAGGTCCAGGTTTGTCCCTTTATCTTTCCATCGTCGGCAAGGAAAACAGATAAGGCCTTGGTTTAAAGAAAAAGCATGCAACCCCATTAGAATAAAAGATGCTTTACTTACTCCCAAATACATACAAAAAGTTAAACCCCAGGAACCATTTCCTTTGCCTAATCTTTTGTTTCTTAACCACTCCTGCGTATGATCTCATAAGGAGGTTGACAAGTGGAGACTTTTGGCAAGAGAGGAGGAGCTCCACTTGAATTTTAGCTTCTCTAATTAACAAATCTAGAGGTAGAAGGTAAGATTCCGTTTGTTTTACTAAAAATAAATAATTTATAAAATAATTTTAGAATTATTAATTTCCTGCAAAAGAAATGGAGTCTAAAAGATAGTTTTATCTAGCGTTTCACATGATTTTTGACATATTTTATCAAATCTCACTGCAAGAGGATACAAAAGTCATCTTATGTCAACTTTAAAGCACAAAAACTCTAGATCATAGTAGAAGCAATCTATAAGGTTAAAACTAGAGAAATCACAAAAGGTAAACCCTAGTATCTTGTGGATTGCACAGAATTTGAGCTTTTCTAATTAACAAATTAAGAACATAGAAGTTAAAGGTTCCGTTTATTCATTTGAAATAATTAATCAATTTGAAAATGCTATCATTGTCGGTAATAATTTATGCCTATATACTTTCGTCAACAATGAAAATATATTTCATTCATTCATTTTTTGTAAGTGAAACAAACGATTATTTTTAGGAAAATATTTTTCAAACGGTTAATTTTCTACTAAACAAATGGAACTAAAAGGTAATTTGTTGTGTTTTCACACAAATTGAATGTATAAGGGGATACAGAAGCCATCTTATACCAACTTTAAAAGCACGTAAACTGTAGATTGTTATAGAAGCGGTCTATAAGGTAAAAACTAGAAAAATCATGATAAGCAAACCCTAGTATCTCTAGATCGCACGGAATGTCAATATTATTCCGCAATATCTATAGAGATTGCCCGTATTTATTTTTGGATTTGACTTGTCGGTATCCAGAACGGAAGTCCCTTTTGAAACCCTAATCCTCCGTATGACAATGGCAAAGCGATCTTACATATTAATAGTTTGACAGGGATATACAAAAGCGATAGTACATTAACTTAAGTACAGCTTATTTTGCACCTAAAAGCAGTCTGAAATTGTAAAATCTAGACCTCACAAAACAAAAGCAAAACTCTTGTGTTCTTGCATAAGCATGATTTGTGCTTGATTATTAAGATTCCGTTTGTTTTACAAAAAATAAATAATTTTCGAATTATTAATTTCCTGCAAAAGAAATGGAGTCTAAAAGATAGTTTTATCTAGTGTTTCACATGATTTTGGACAAATCTCACCGCAAGGGGATACAAAAGTCATCTTATGTCAGCTTTAAAGCACAAAAGCTCTAGATCATCGTAGAAACAATCTATAAGGTTAAAACTAGAGAAATCACAAAAGGCAAACCCTAGTATCTCACGGACCGCACGGTATTTGAACTTCCGTAATTAACAAATTAAGAGCATAGAAGCCAAAGGTCTCCTCTTTTTTTTTTTTTTGAGAAAAAGTAAACAATTTTAAAAATATTTTTCTGATAAGATCATTTGTACCATTTGAAATAGTTAATTAATTTGAAAATGCTATCATTGCTAGCAACAATTAATGCTTATATACTTTCGTGAACAATGGAAATATATTTCATTCACCCGTTTTTTTGTAAGCAAGACAAGTAGTTATTTTTAGGAAAATATTTTATAAATCATTAATTTTCTACAAAACAAATGGAACTAAAGATAATTTGTGAAGTGTTTTCTCACAAATTGAATGTATAAGGGGATACAGAAGCCATCTTATATCAACTTTAAAGCACATAAACTCTAGATCGTTGTAGAAGCGGTATACAAGGTAAAAACTAGATTAATCACGAAAGGCAAACCCTCGTATTTCCTTGACCGACGGAATGCCGATATTATTCCAGAATGTTTGATAGAGACTGCTCGTATTTATTTTTGGATTTGACTCGTTGGTATTCAAAATGGAATTCCCTTTTGAAACCCTAATCCTCTGGGCCATTGTACACAACATTGGCAAAACGATCTTACATATTAATAGTTTGAAAGGGATACACCAAAGCGATCCTACATTAACTTAAGTACAACTTATATTGCACCCAAAAGCAGTCTGAATTTGTAAAATCTAGACCCCAAAAAACAAAAGCAAAACTCTAGCGTTCTCTCATAAGCATGATTTGCGCCTGATTATAATAACCCCCTATCGTCCTGCAAAACTGGCGATCCGTTTCAATTTGCTCCTTCGATTGAATCTGGACCCATTAATGTTGGCGCCATCTTCTTCCCATCTCACTCATTCCAATTCAGTTTCTCGACACCCGATGTTAACTACCACGAATCTCTCTCCTTCTGGAGTAACTAACAACGAACCTGACCATCGTCCTGCACAAGCTATTCTTCTTTATTGGAGAAATTCGACAAATTTGCAGTTGAACCTAACTGAAAAAAACAACGGGGAGGGAAAAAAAATGTGGACGGGAAAATTAAGACATGGATGGGAATGATGCGACGAGACAAAGGTGCATGTGATCACATGATTCGAATCCGTCGGTTCCGCCATCCCCGGTTGGATTGACTCTTGCTTATTTTTATGCATTCTCGATCGCTTGGGTTCATGCATCGTCCGTGGTGATATGTGGAGAATAGAAATGCATTGTGTGGCTCCAAAGCGTGCTTTGTTTATGTAGGGTTAGGCCACACCTAATCAATGACGAAGTAGCCGAATAGAAAGACGAAACGTTGAACACCAACTTTTGTTCTCCGTTTTGACCAACGAAGAAAGCAGAAAAATTTAATTTGTGACGGTCGTTGGAGAGAAGAAGCAATCAAAATATTGGAGAGTCTTGTTGTATTCTAGAAAAAATCGAGGGAGAGAATGTGGGAAAAGCAAGATGAAGGGATTGGAGCTAAAAACCCTTCTTTCATCCTCCAATTATTACGAAGATAACTAGAATCAACACGTACTACACGCGGGGCGAAAATTGTCAAATGAAAATGTAGGGCCATCATGCCAATGGTTTTTGGGACTCTCGTTTTGCTATCAACGACAAATTTACTTTTCGACTACATAGCTATAGATTCCCGATGTTTCTTATATGCATGTCGATGTCCATCGAGTCATAATTGTGTGCATAGGTGGACCAAGCTTGCTTACAAACCCCGGTACAAATCAAATCACGTAACTATAAATTCCCCAATTACAACAAAGTTGGATATAAAACATGATGAACAAACATTCATATAACTTTCTTCGACCACATTGATACTCCAAGGATTGGTTAAGATCATCATCAATCACTAACATCGAAGATTGCCAAAAAAATAAAATCCTAAACATAAAAATGAAAAGAAAAAGGAAAGGTAAATGAAAATAAGTAAATATATGTAATTTAATTTTTTTTTTTAAATAAAAATAAAAATATTTATATTAGACTGACCATGCCATATATACAACCAATGTTTACATAAGTGATTTTTGGCTAAAATGGGTAAAAAGATTTCATTAATGAATCGTCAAAAGATTTAAAATTAAATTGACTAAATCGAAAAGTTGAAAACTAAATTGATACAAATACAATAATTTTAAAACTTTTTTTTTGATAATTTTCTCATCATTAATGAGTCCCCATGAGCAAACGTACTACATAATTGCATGCATCCCTGTCGTTCTAATCTAATTCCTTAAGCACTAATAACACCTTGGTTTCTTCGTAAGTTCCGAGCAATAGGCTTAGGACTTTTTTTATTGGGTAATTATCCCACATCATTAATAAGTCCCTCAAGAACTAACGCACTGTGTAATTGCATCCACCCGAGTCATTCTAATCTAATCCCTTAAATGCTAAGGATTTCTATTGGCTTCTTCCTAGGCTTCCAGATATGGACGAAGAATCACATCCTCCTCACGACAATTAAACATCGCACGCGGTGTGAAAGAAGTTTCTTGTTCCTTCCCCTCGAATTTTCGACGCGGCGATTTCCTCTCCGAAAGGTTACCTTTTCTTAGAATGAGTCCCTTGATTTTATTTTATTTTTGGCCTTTCGCATCTGGGAATTCCCCCGCCGAGTTGTGTGAAAATCTGGAATTCCCCGCCAAAATGTGGGAAAACGGAGAAAAGAGCTTTAATATTCAAGTCAAAACCATCTTTGCATCTGTTCCCTTTTTTCTCTTTTGACTTTTTTAATTGTATAAACCATGTTTCTTTTTTGGTCAGAATAAACCCATGTTCACATTAAAAGAAAAATACCTTTTTTTTTTGCTGCGCCGATAATTTAAAAAGGAAAAAAAAAGGACGCAAGAGAGAGAAAGGGCAAGTGGACAATCTCCTAAAATTTTGATCGAGATTCTCACATGTCTCTTCCCTGTTTCCTTAGAAACGTAATCGTTATTGTCGTTAATCTCTAGAGAGAGAGAGAGAGAGAAAGGGGTAGGGGACTATTCGTTTGACCGGTAACTTGCGGGCGGGTGCAACGCCACTCCCTTTATAATTGTCGTCACTCCGCGGCTCGCCCCCGCGCAGAGGACGACCAGTCCAGTCAAAAGATCGCACCTTTCAGCTCCTCCTCCACCTTCCTTCTCTTCCCTTTTAAGCCTCCCTTCGCTTCGCGTCCCCTCCTCACCTTCCCTCTTCCCGACGCGAGGCTCTCCCACACCGCAGCAGCAGCAGCAGCAGCAGCAGCAGCAGCGAAGAAGAAGAATTTTCAAAGAAATTCAAGTGGGCAGTCCTGTTTTTTCGTGGGGCAAGACATGATGGGGTTGTGGTCCAAGGAGGAGCGGTCGAGGCGAGTGCTGCGGGGGGTGAAGACCGTCTTCTTCCTCATCACCATGCTCATCTCCCTCCTCCTCTTCTCCGCCCCGATCCTCCTCGTCATCGCCGACGCGCTCTTGCCCTCGGCCCTGCTCTCCGCCTCGCTCTCCCCCTCGTCGCCGTCCCTGCAGGACGGGCTCTCCGCCCACTTCGCCGACTACGACTTCCGATACTCCCTCATCGATATCCCCCTCGTGTCGATCGTCAGATCGGCCATCATCATCTGTAAGTGCGCCCCAATCCTCATTCTCGGACCGCAAATTGTTATGTGGGTCGGCACGCAGGCCATCTGTTTGCGGAAAAAGCCGGAAAAGCTTTGCTTTTTCCTTAACAAACAAAAGAAAGGCGCATTTTTGCCATCGTTTTGTGCCGTCCTGTGAATTGGGTGTTCGAATCTACTGAGAAATATTCGGGTTTCTGATGTTTTTTCAGTTTTGTGGGGTTACTGCAGGTGTGTACAGCTTGTGTGATGGACCGAGGCTTTCAAGAGGGCCGTACTTGGGAATCACGACCGTTTGCTCATTGCTGTCCCTGGCGTTTGTCTCGTTGAAGGCTTCCTACGTGCTCAGTGTACCGAATACACGCAGAGGAGGATATGCCAGAGCTTTGGAGATGGCTCTGTTCATGTCTTCTTGGCTTCTGGCCATTGGCCATGTCGTTGTGGCGTATAAGATCAGTTGCCGGGAAAGAAGAAAGCTTCTCGTTTACAAGATTGACATTGAAGCTGTAAGTATCTCTTTAATTTCTTTTCCTTTTTTGCACTTAGAAAAAATGAAGCATATCTTTTATTAGCTGGAACATTAACATTCGAACTTCGCATTCTGGATTGAGAATTCTTTGGTAGATCAGACTGCAAAAGGCGAGGAAACTTCTGACGCCATTAATGGAGAAAATGGGAGTTGGAAAGGAAATAAACAAATCCCATCTTTTTGCTTAGGGTTGAAGAATTCCAATGAGTCCATCTAGAAGGTCAAAACTGCCGAGCAGTCATGGCTAACGTTGCCGAGTCTTATAAACGTCTTTGTCTGCACCGTATGCCTGTCATGATCCCTGCTTGTCCTTTTATAAGTAAAAACTCCTCATCACATGTTAATGGACTCAACATCGGTTGTGAAAAAAAAAAAAAACAATTGTATATATTCTAAAGTAAAGTAAAAATCTCATTGGAATCCTAAATCCCGGGTAGTGGCTAGTGCATGTGAAGGAAGCCTTGCGCATGTTTGGAGATTACCCATGTCCATCTGTCCCGAAAGTTCATATATAAAAAGAAGAAACAGTACTCATGGCTTATGAGTCCTTATGAGTCCTGTAGGTAGAAGTCATATGAATCCGCATAAAAAGAGGGTTGGTGAAGCTTAGCTTATCTTGTTCTGGCCCAAAAAATTGTAGGTAATCTTTAAAAATCTGAGCTCTGGTCCCCCTATTACTGACCAAATTCATGTAGTAACTCAAGAATCTCATACAACTGGGGATGGGCGGGACAGAGCAGGTCAGCCGCCCTTCATAATGAATGAGAGAGAGAGAGAATATGTTGCTCTGGATTGGACTATGTGTGGTCGCCATTCGCAAAATTTTTGCAACTGACAGCCACAACTCATTAACTAGAATATATGCCTACTCATGCTCTGTATACATGTAGATCCAGCGCATCTTTGCTACTGCATGTGCACTCTCTTTCTCAATAATATTCCTCTGTTTCTTTAGGTCAGAGGGATAACATTATTATTCACCGGATTTTGTTTGTTCCTCACCTAATTTATAAGATGGACACAGTTCGTATTTGATTAAACATAGTGCCGGACCACTGCTCCATGCCCAATTCTGAACATTAGGAAGCTATTTTTGGCTTCTGGTTTCTACAATAATAGGCTACCTTGCTGAAAAGCCACGTGGTCCTTAGCCTAAATTTGACAATTGATGTCTTCCCTGCTTTCCTAACACATGCTCCATGTTATTCACAATATTCACGTTCATTTGAGAATTCAGATTCTTGCTTAGTGACTGTGACCCGCGAATGGCCCCCTCTTCAGCTGTATCTTTAAGCTGTGTGGAGGGCGTGCCAACTGATGGAAACCCCATTTCCTAGCTGGCCACAGTTCTTGTCTTGATCTTTTCAACGGGAATAATTCTCGACTTTATAGAGCGCCGAAATTTGAATATTTCCACTTAGCAGGTAGTCAAGAGCCGTGTACGCACATCACTGCCACCAGGAAGTTTGAAAGTTGGGGAAATTATTAATCTATTCGTGTCATGCCTGCAGGTCTCCGCTTGCAAGAATGGGTTCCCCAGATATCAGAAGATTCTCCAGGAAGAGAGAGAGAAATGAAAGTTGAAAAAAACAAAGGGTTGGTGGGGCATTTGACAGGAGGAGGAGACTAACACACACCCAACTTCTGATTTTTCTTCCCATTTAGCTCTGTCACGTTCGGACAGGATCGGGTTTCAGGCAACTGGTCCATCCAAACGAACGTTGACAATTAGGTCCACAGAGCGACATATATTAAACATCGTAATGAATGGCGGGCGACTGCGGATGGGGGAAGGGGTTTCTCACGGGGGCGGCCATTGATTTTGGTGCGCACCGCAGACGAATCCAAGAAGAGGGAAGTCGGATTCTGACCCTCAAGGAGTCAAATCTAACAGGCGACGAGGCGGCTTTAGACACATTCGCGAAAATGACTCGGACGAACCACGTGCTCTGCACTGCACTGCACATAGGGTTTCGTCAGTCATTGTTAGAGTTCATAGATTTTTTTTTCTTTAATTTTTCTCGGTCCTATCAAATGTAAAGTCTGTATATTTACTTAAAGGTGGAAGGGCTCAAAATATCAGTCCTAAAATTTTTGTTTTTTTGTTGGAATTTGTGCAGTAGAAGTCAATTTGCCTCGACATGAACATCAGTTGAATTCAGCAGAGAAGGATGAAAAAACACTTTTACGGTGACTTGGACCTTTTCTAACGTGTTAATTCGTATCTTCTGATGAAGATTCCAAATTAAGGTATGGCATGAGATCATTATCTCAAAAGATGGGCTTAGGTGGATTTTGTCTCGAATAAAGATTTGAAGTAACCCATCCTGTGGTGGCCGAGTTGGTGGAATTGCACGTTGGCCACACGCAAGGCCAGGGTTTGATTTCCCAACTCGTTATAATGCACGACTAAAGTGAAGAGCCGTGAGAGGTGGGTCCCTGTGCTAATACCTCCCATGGTTTACGGGAAGCTGCTACCGGTAGCGAGGCGGTTCCATGGTCATCAGAAAAAAGAAAAAAGAAAAAAGATTTGAAGTAAAAGTGAGTATGGTTTTGGGATAAAATCGCTAACTTAAGAAATGGACTAGTGAAAACATGTTCGTTTTTGAGTTTTATGATATATATCGTAGATTCTTGTTCTCAGAGAACCTGTTCCAAGGGATAAATGCCAGATTTTAGGTGGAATTGAGAACTTATAACAAGTTTTTATGTTTTTCTTATTCTATGTCTTCTCATGGTCATTTGAGCTTTCATTTCCGGTAATAATTATGATTAAGACTTTTATTTTGTTCACATTTTATAATTTCCATGTGTCTAGATATGGCTTGTAATTAGTGAATTTTAACAAATGATGGTCATTAGATGTGATGATTTATTATAATTATTCAATTAAGAGTATGGTGGAAACTTGGATAGATCACTGAACCGACCCTAAAATTTGTGATAAAGTAGGTTTGAAATTCCAAAAATTAGGAAACCTGTTTGGACGAAAATTGGAATTGCTCACTCCTAATTTGAAGTATTCAATTAAGGCCTAAGTTCGCTCGTTGGAGATTTGGCCGACTAGTGAGCACTTGATTTTTTTGACAATTGAAATAAGGGCATTATTGTCCAGAGCAAATTCTCAATAAAGTTTAAAATTAATTCTTAAAAAGATCCGAGATCCGACGTCATCTTACTCCCAAATTGCGTTGTATCTTCTTCCTTCCCTCAATGCGCCGAAGGTCCATCCAATTGATCAAATTCGCAAAATAAAGCCAGTTGATATTCGCAGGGCTTTTATGCTTCTCTTTCCTTTCTTTGTACATGGGCTTACTTCTTGAATTTCTGCAGAAGCATGTGCCCAAATTGGAAAAACTTTCATGCATAATCTTCTGAGACCAGTCAAATTCGGCTCGGGCAAAGGTGAATAGAGAGACCCGGCTCTGTTTTGGGCATCATTGCACCTATTATTTCCTCTCCATCTTGATCGATATCAACAAAAGGACATGCACATACTCATGGACGGACTCTCTGCAAAAAAGAAATGAAGGACTGAGGGCAGAGAGAAAAACACGGGCTCAAGGTCCTCGACCTTTCGCTATTGCTCGCTCATGACGGCCATCTGCCACCCCAAGAAACCTCTGCAAGAGCACCGGTAGTCGCCAGCGTCATTTCCGGCGGACCCAAACCGAGAGTTCCCTAGTTTTAGGCTGTCGCCATGGCCGGAGATCGGGAACTGGAAGTCGCGCTTGATCTTCACTTATGTTAAGCAGTTTCGGGATGGCTTGGACAAAGAAGAAGATGAACAGGTAGAAAGAAAAATAAGGGAATAAAACGTTTGACATGATTCAAGTCCTTATTTGAAACCAAATTCACTTTAAACCATTTTTTGAGAAAATGACCTCACTTCAAAGTCTTTTTTTAAAATAATTCTCCCTATCTTCAGGCTCCTGAATTAATGTCACGACATTCATTCACATGCATGAACACTCAGATATGGGAAAGATCGCGAGGAACATTCTTTTGGCAGTAGCAAGAAATTGCAAAGAGCCAGAACTGAGGAGTGCAACTGGTGATGCTTTAGTAGAGCATTCGAATTCTATATGTGCAAATGAATTGCCAGACTCTGAAAATGCAAGGACGCGCAAGCAGGAGAGTCTTGCACAAGGATGCAAAACATTGTTTTTTGCTGCATATGTATGTACATACTTTTAACAGATGATCCCATATCCCCTCCCGGATGTACAACCCTACTTTATTTAGCCAAAACCGTGCCATATTAATAAATTGATTCAACCTCTGCAGTAGTTCGCCAATTCTTATATTTTACGAGGATATGTTCCGCCTCTGGAGATTGATGGGATATCGCTTCTGCATCCGGGTGGTCGGGAAGAACACCAGCTTATCTTCCTCAGCTGGAGCCCAGCTGCAAAATTTTTGAAGCTATGTTGATATAACTTTCATAAAACACCAACTCATAAAAGGTTCTGAACATTTCGTGGTAGTTATTTTGGCACCTGAAACTGGTGACAAGGTGGTGAAGGAAGACAGCAATTTCCACTCTCGCAAGTTCATATCCCGGGCACAGCCTTGGCCCCCCTCCGAACGGTGTGTAGACATTAACTGCACTGCTTGATGCCCCGTTACTCTGTTCATCGTATACACAAAATTCACGTCACCTTTTCCAACATACAGGGTCGAAACTTCCTGTAGACGCATCAGAAGAAAGATTTCACCTACCTGCCACCGCCAAGGATTGAAAGTACGAGCTTCTTTGAAGTACTCGTGGTCTAGATGAACAGCCCTAAACGAAGCAAAGACCTTCCATCCTTTTGGAATCATATAACCTGCTTGAATTGAATCGCAATTCAAGGTCTTCAGCTAATCAGAACTGATGCAAACTATGCTCTAGATCATCAAAAGAACGTAGCAATTTTTGTCTAACGAAATCGACTACCTTTTATCTGGACATCTGTCATCGTTCGTCGGAATACCCCGCTTATAATGTTTGCGACTCGCAGTGTCTCATTGATCACCTGAACGCGAAAGAGAGGCCAGGGTTAGGATCAGAGGTATCAGAATGTCAACCAGAAAAAAACATAAAAAAACAACCAAACTTCATGACAATGTATCTGCCCTTTTCTTTTACGTACACATTGTGTGAAAGGCATGGACTTGTAATCATTCCACTGCAACCCCTCCGATCGATTCTTGTTTGCCCTGATTTTCTCATGCTCTTCCTGCCAAATGACAGATAGAGACAATTGATCATGCTTTAGTGTTGGGCAATGGAGAAACATATGAATCAGCACTTAACTATTAGCACTTAAATATCAATCAAACATGAGAGAGAGCAGGTTAGGGACATTGATCATGCTTAGTGTTGGGCAATGGACTGTAACTTGTCATGAGAAGAGCATCTGTATGTTTTCTTTTCTCTTAGACATGGAAAAGGGAGGCAAAAGTGCACAAACTATAACATCATCAATTTCTCTCACTAAGCTCAAAACAACCTAATTAATTCCGATGCGATTTCAGTGCAATCATTCTCGTCCAATTTTTACAAAGAACGCTACCCCACTCCATAATCATTCATAATCATGGATCAGTGCCGAAGCCGTAAATTCACAAGGTCGAAACCCCCACTCAATGGAGAAAACCTCTCTTGCACTAGGCTCTCATAGTTACGTGCATCGAGTTCATGCGATAATTTTTTAAATATCGCGACCGACAAGGCCTCAATTCAACGGCCCTTGTCTGAGGGGGACCTCCGTGATTTTGAAAGCCCAAATAAGTATGCAAAAGCCTTGTCTCATGGGGACGACAAGGGAGGTTGTCGACACCGCTCGCCCTTTCCTCTCTTTTCACTTCGCAAAAAAGCCAGGGGGCGTGCGGTTCCAGGGGCCATCATGAGTCCCGGTGGTACTCCCCAAGTCCCAAGCCATGATGGATCGGGAACCATCAGTTTCTACTTTCATGATGACACGCTCTATACTTTTTCCTACTATTCAATACGAGTTATGATACTTTTCATGGCCCTATACGTGCCTTTTCTTCTGTGCATCTTCTTAAATTACTAAACTTCGATCGATAGATGTCGTGCCCATGTGCATTAAAACAAGGGTTTTGATTCTTTAATGGGGGACCTTTTTTCGGCAACCTCCACTTTCGGGGCCGTCCTTGGACATGCACATGAATCATTGCGAAAGAAGCCGACGCGTGGACGGCCCATCGAAAGCGATATTCGGGTCAGTGATTAATCTAAATTACCTTGAGTTGGGCCAAGGCGAGAGGCGTCTCGGTGAGGAACTTGACGGCGAGCGTCATGATCGTCGAGGTGGTCTCGTAGCCGGCGACGAGCAGCGCCACCAGGAAGTCCACGATCTCCTCGTCGGAGAAGCCGCCGCCGTTCCCGGCCAGCAGGGCCCCCAGCATGTCCTCCTTCTTGGCGCCCATCTCGCTCTCTTTCCTCCTCCGCCTCACCACCAAAGTCAATGCCTCCGCCACTTTTGTCCGTGCCTGAGAAAAAAGATCCCGAGAAAAACGACAGATTCAGCAACCCAACAAGCACAATTTCCCGAAACTAAACTCCTTTTTTTCTGGATTTGCTTTATGGGCGGTCGAGTTCAAGAATCCACGACCGACAAGTGACAAAACTAAGCACGCCACTAAATGGAAAATTGTCTGGTTGGCTGCTTGCTTGATGGGCTTTGGTCATCTTTGTCAGTTTGAGGGGGATGTGACATGAGATTTTTATTGTTCATTATGAAGATATCTGACGCTTAAGCGATGAGATCTGCTTGATTGGGTGCAAAAATCTTAGCAGATCGCACCACTGTCATTCCCTTAAGAATTAGGAACCAAGTGTCGTTTTCACACGTGCGCCAGCCCTTCGGGTGCGCTTGATTTTTCTCTTCATTATCCCTCGAATTCCTGTGCTGATCGGAAGGGAAAAGAGACAGGGCTTATGTTGCTCCAAGTAAAATCTCGATGAAAGAAATTTATGAAAGAAAGAAAGGTCAAAAGGGATTATTCGATTAACATGTGAATGGACGGTTATTAGACGTGTGACATGATAAAATAGAACATGCGTGACAAAATCGACTTTATATATCCATGATTGTCAGTTGGTATAATTTTTTCTTTTTTTTTTTTGAGAGATCGATTCTGAAAAGAATGTCAACTGTTGATGATCGTGTCTGACAAATAGTAGCGATAAGATACCTTGATGGCGCGGCGGTAGGTGGCGGAGAAGAGGGGAAAGGGGAGGGTGAAAAAGCCTTCGATGACGAGGACGTACTCCTTTCTCAGGCTTTCCGTCCAGTCCCCCGGATCATAGCTCATCAGCTGCTTCACCGTCAGCTCGAACGTGATCTGCCCAACACAATCATCATGCAAAACGATATTTTAATGAGATTATTCGCTTCTCCCCAAAAGATCATTTCGATTAATGGGTTAGGTGAACTACGAAAGAGAATTAATCATATGAAGAAAAGAGGATTCTTAGAGGTTTGGATGAACTGAATTATCATCTGATTTTCGAAGTGAATAAAATACTAATATATCGTTGAAACGAGGGAGGAAGATGAAAGCAAAAGACCTTCTTGGCCTCCTCCATGAGCAAGATCCGGTCCGACCACGAGTCGAGGTTGAGCCGGACCAGCCGGTCGATGTCGACCAGCAGGTGGTCCCTGATGATGGAGGAGTTGGCGAAGCTCATGGTGAGGGAGTGCATCCGCTTGTGGAGGCCGCCGGTCATGAGCAGCAGCGAGTGCTTGCCGAGCAGGTTCGCGATCGAGCCCGGGTAGCTGCACTCGAACAGCCGCCCTTCGTTCTGCAGGATGAACCGGTTCGTCTCCGGGTCGGCGGAGAAGACCGTGGGCTCGCCGAAGACGTGGGTCGTGAAGAGGGTCCCGAACCGGCCCACCCGCTCGTCGATGAAGGGCTCGGGGTTCTCGGTCTTGTAGGCGGAGATGAGCTGGAGGGTCTCGCCGACGAGGGGCAGCCCGAAGGTCCCCGGAGGCAGGGGGATGCGCCGCCTGCGGGAGGCACGGAGGAGGAGGAGGAGGAGGAGGGCGGCGGCGAGAGATAAGGAGAGGAGGGCAATGGTGAAGGAGAAAGCCATGGAGTGGAGAAAAGGAAACGATCACAATGCAAAAGTGAAGAGTATGATGATATATAGCTTATGAGAGAGATACAGATAAGTGCCTGTTGTGTATACGGATTGTGTAGGTGTGTCTTGCTCTTATATGTGAATTGATAGAGAGAGAGAGAGAGAGAGAGATGGAGTTATAGCAGGGAAGGAGAGGAGCACACGAGTGTATATGGCAAAAGGAGAAAAAAAGGGAATAGAGGATAGAGGAGGACAGACAGGTCATTAATGGCGGATTCTTATGATTTTATCATCTCTCTCTCGAGAGAGAGAGAGACAAGACTACGTGTAAACTGGAAACTAACACGAAAATATTCCTTTAGGGATTGCATAATGAAAATTCTCTTTTTCTTTTCTGGGTCAGAGATATGAAAAAGGAGAGAGAACGCCAGCCTCCTCTAACTTTCGTATTTCCTTTTTTTTTTTGGGAACCCACCCTCCCCAAAAAGAAAGAAAGAAAGAAAGAAGGAAAGAAAATCCACAGTCACTCGTGAACGAAAATACTCATAACTTTTCAAACTAATCCCAAAAGAAAAATTTCACTAACTTAAAATGATAATGTCCACTATTATCGATGTTTTCGTCCAATGTGTTAGGATATGAAATCTTTTTTGATATTATTTTTGGAATATGAAATCTTTTTGATATCTTTTTGAATTTCATATTAGCATACCAACTATAGATGAGTTGGCATTCCATAATTCTTGCTCTGTTAAAGATTGTATTTTTCCTCCTCTAACTTTCGTATTTCCTTTTTTTTATTACCCCAAAAAAAAAAAAAGAAAGAAAGAAAGAAGGAAAGAAAATCCACAGACAGTCACTCGTGAACGAAAATACTCAAAACTTTTCAAACTAATCCCAAAAGAAAATTTTCACTAACTTAGGATGATAATGTCCACTATTATCGATGTTTTTGTCCAATGTGATAGGATATGAAATCTTTTTTGATATTATTTTTTGAATATGAAATCTTTTTGATATCTTTTTGAATTTCATATTAGCATACCAACTATAGATGAGTTGGCATTCCGTGATTCTTGCTCTGTCAAATGCATGAGTCAGGTCTCTTCAAAAATGATCCAACCGAAATTAACTCATTTATATGCAACATAAATTAGGAACTCGTATCTGACCCTGACCTATTTACTAAAGGAGTTTCATATCTAATCTAACCTATGTTAAACCACTTAAGCTCTTAATGTATATAAGTTATTTGAAAAAAAATCATTATTTCAATTATAAGATGCTGAAGAATTAGCTTTCAACATTGTATATAATTTTCAATTTTTATATTTATTTATAATGAAGAATGAGAGAAAGTACTCGGTAGTGAATCTATAAAATTACAACAACAAATAACATCAAGAAATTGAAAATTTAATTATATGGAATGTAAGACATTGAAGAAAATTATTTATGCTGACCATGGATTGCAATGATAAGAACTAAGATTAGAATATTACGTAAAAATAACAATGTCAAATACAACCAAGGAAAAATATACTCCAATTAATAATCGACAAAACTTGCAATAATAATGAGCAAAAAAAGAAGTCGTCTTGCTATTGTTAATAAGGGTGAAGTCGAGCCCATTTTATGAACCCACCAAGACTTCTCTGAATTTGGAACAATTCAAAAAGGTCATTGTTTTCTCATGAAACGGGAAGAAAGAGTTAAAAAAATAAATTGGGTTTGAGTAAATTGTAAATACATTTAACACTCATTTTAAAAAAAAAATTTATCACTCTAAATCCATTTACAACCTATTTATTGAACATAATTAATCTATACAATGACTCACCTCATTAAATATGGATTAAGAAATGGATTATCCATGTTGACAGAATTAGATCGTAACTAACGGCACTAACGTACGAAGAGACACGCTAGCAAGTGTCAAAAGACATTGCAGACACGTTAGCAAAAGCCAGAGCAGGAATTTCTCTAAAATGATATTGTTTCTAATTTATCTTAATTAGGATTAATCTATTTCATGTACACTTCAGGAGATCACCGTAGTTTCTTTCTTTACCAATTTATTTTTGTACAACACCATCTTAGTCGCGTCATGTGTCACGTAAACATGTTTGGACAAAAATTTTAATGGTGAATATTTCTATCTCTTGCTACACTCAATCTAAATGAAAAGTCTTGGTAACGAATGCTCTTAGATACTTGTCAACCATATTAATTAGAGACATTTCAATTTGCAATAGCATTATATTATGTATTGTTAAATAAATAATAACAAAAACATTTGGACGTTGTCCTCTGTGTTTATTTCATCGGTCGCATCCTATTTATGACCTTATTAGAAGAGAGAGACACGAAAACACATTTTTCTCAACTTCAAATGTTGAAATTTATATTAGTTGTGAAAATCCCCATGATCTGAATTGCGGCAATGCAATGCCTAAATTTGAGGACTAGATTGCCTAATGCATTGTGGCCAAATATTTTGGTCATATTATTTTGAGTGTCACATGTCACATATATGATTTTTTTTTGATCTCGCCAAAAAATAGGCATGCTTGTTCATATTGCATGGTATATGTTCAAATTCATTATTTTGCATAATATGGAAGGGCATACTACCCTTTTTATATTTAAAATCCTGATGGGAGTGCAAGTGATGGGAGGAGTACAAGCAACACCAATCAAATAATTAAGTTAATCGGAACTAGTCAAATATATAATTTTTCTGATCTTCCTAAGAAAGAAGCATATGTTTGTTTATATTACATGGTGTATGTTCGCATTCGTGCTTATTTTCTATGTTATCTTTTTATTGTAATCTAATGTGGGAGGTTCAAACAGCACTAATCAATTAATTAGGTTCAAGCAACACTAAACAACGATTAGGTATAAGAGATGCTGATCTAGCTACTAAGTATTCCAAATTTCATGATCACATTTATTCTTCTTCTTCTTTTTCTTCTTTCCCTTTTCTTAATTTGGATTGATCACGTGGTGAAGTTGGTGAAATAAAACAGAACAATAGAATTTTTAGAGAAAATAAATGAAGAGGGATTTATTTATTCATTTATTTTTGTATAATTTTTTGAACCGCGTGTAATAATGAGCAGCAATTTCTTTTCGCACTTTCCATTTCTCTTTTGCCTCCTTTTTCGGCTTCTCTTTCTATCCTGCGAAGCAATATTCTCACGTTGGGTCCACTCCATTCTAGAAGGAATCATGAGCACTTTTTTTTTTCTCCACACTTGGAAATAATTTGCAATTTTTTTTTTTTGATACCCAAAGGCCATTGAAAGAGAGGCAGAGGAAAGAGGGAAATTTTTATTTTATTTGTTCTTGGGAAAAAAGTGAATAAATCATTTATAATTAGCTAATAAACTTCCCATCAATTAGATAGAATGAGGGAGGCTATCACTGTTCTTTCTGCTTCTATATCACTGTTGAAATGGCCTCTTGCCAAACACATCCAATTTGCAGATATTTTTTCCTTTTTCTCTTCATTACAAACCTCGGGAAATCATCGTTTGGTCGAAGTTGATTTTACGATGAATTAATTCTAAAAGTTTAAATTGACAGAAAATAACATTGTTTATGCTTTATTACGATGATTGTCATTTTACCTTGAATTATCTAAAGTGCTTGAGGAAAATAATTTTTAATGTTAAATCCATTGAATTTTGACCTACACCTGGGGTGAGAGAGGGAAAAAAGGAGGGAAGAAAGTACGCTTACCGATTAATTTGTGATTAATTGGCAAATCATCATCAGCTCATGCAAAAACTAATCCATCAAATGCTTTTATGCCACGGTGGGTGAGCCCACCTTTGATAGTAAAGTGAAGAGTAGGGGCTATATTGATCTCTACATGTCCCATAATCATGAGTTAGCATGATATAGTTAATACGCTTCTTTTTAAGAATTTTATTAAATAGCGCCCGCTAGGTAGTTGTTAAGAAATTGTTTAAAGTGAGTTTGCAATTTTTCATGTTATTTTTTTCTTGTATAACGTATAATTATACTAAGCACGTCTAACAAATATGTACTGGCATTCGTTAATAAGACATATAATTTTTTGAATTTTATTTTGTTTGGGTTATCATAAGATGATGGAGCCATATCAAACCACACGGGTCCCATGAACGAAGGATGTTATTTAGCTTTCTGCCCCCTAGGCAACACTTAAATTAGTGATCCCTAATAAGAAATTAGGAAGTATCTCCCATACGTTTTATCATGTAATTCGTCTTTAAGGAAGCTTTTTTTTTCCTTTCCTCTCGATTGATTAATCCTAATCATATCAATATCATCATGGTGTTGTGCCCACCCGCACAAACCTCGTTCATTCAAGTAGTAGAACAGGAAATATATATTATAATATGTATTCAGGAGATATATAAGACTTAAAAAAAAATTCTTAACCCCCATTATCGACATTAAATCAAACTTTCCGCTTTAAAGACACTTTTGACATCCTCCATGACATAAGCACTTAAGTTGCTTTGGGAGAGAAGAAGACAAATAAAAAAAACCCTATATTTTCGGCTTGTGGGTCCAGCTATCAAATTCATCTGTTCCCCTAAACTTAGTTTCAGAAAACAAGTGAAATACTAAAAATGAAGACAATATTTAAACAGCTTGACTATGAATGAGACGACGGGCACTATATATTGAATGCATGAGATGAGTTATTTCATCATTATGGCATTTAATCTCTCTTTATCTAGAAATCATCTTATGCCATAGTCACAGAAGAACAAACCAAACCAACCACCTATATACATCGTGTGTGTTAAATATCAAAGGCAAAATGCCCGAGGAGCCAAATTCTTGACCCGTGAAATTTTAATCAATATGTGCTGAGGGTGATTGCACATATCAAGAGAAATGAATCAAATTTGAAAATTGGGATACCCATATTTAAATGGAACAACTATTTTCTTGAATATTTATAAAGTCACGCGAAAAGATCATTCTCTAATTATAAGATCGTGCTTTTTCAGAACTTTTTTTTCTTCAAAAAAAGGGGGAAATGGCTCTCTCCATCAGATTATGAAAGCAGAAATGAATAGGGAATATATATCATCATCACCCAATGGAATATCAGTCTGGCACGTGTGAAATTCCACAACCTATTATGCTTAATGATGTTGAGCGAAAATGGGAAGATTTGAGATTTTTTCGAAGTGACCCTAAAATCCCGAGTGGTCCATTAAGCATCTCAACCCCCAGCTTTTGCCCTTCTCAGAGGGGGGTGGTGAAAGATGAGCTTCGTTGACACGATAGCCTCTTTTTTGCTGCTTTGTCTCTAATCAAGTGGGATTAGGACTTAAGTTCTTGGCCAAGTATAGTGTCTCTTTCAGATTCATCCCCCTCTTCGCTTCTATTACTTTTCACTCCCCCCATTGGACCGGTTTGCCATTGAGTATACAACCGCCCCAATTAATCAACTCAATCACCCCCTTTTCATGTTGACAAAGGGGTAGCCACAGTAAAAAAAAAAAGAAAAGGAGGAGAAGAAGTAAAAGAGAGGTTCAGGTGTCACCCAAAGGTCACTGTGCACTGCGGTTTTAACTTTTTGTTGAGAGGTGTTGCTTTCTTGCTTGCTAAAGGGGAACATTGCTCTATTTTTCTTCTCATGTCATGTATAATATAACACTTAATGAAAAGGTAGTTTTTCCAAAGGAAAGCAACACAAATGGTTTATGAACTTTAGTTTAATGTGTAATGTTATCTCTCAACTTTTAATTCGTTCAATCCCTATATTACATGAACATATTCTATTGATTTTCTAAGTAGTAATTAGCAATGTCTCTGGATAGGTAGCTAGGAAAGCATATAACATGAATCTGAAGATTACTTTAGAGATTGAATTGAGATGTGTTCATAGAATTTTTGAAGCGGTCTATCACATAATTCTCTACAATTGAATTTTCTGCATGCTTCACTGATAATTACATTTGTGCGATTAAGAAAAATACAATATGTTTTGGAAAGAGAGAACAACTAATTCAACGAGGGGGTGAAATGAGTTATTTATAAATAGAAAAAATAAAAGATTTTGTTAACGAGTACAATCTACTATTTTTCTTGTCTTATGTGTAATTAATGCATTAGAAAATTGAAAACTTTTCTTTGATAAATACTGTTAATCAAGATTTTGGAAACGCTTGCTAATAAAATTCGTGAAAAACAAAGGGCAATGATCAGCACCTTCGCATTTTCTCTTTCGTCTACGGATGCAACTGAACCCACTTAAGATTTATCGGCTTGATTTAACGAGTAAAAAAGCCATGTTTATATGACTTGAGCATAGGATTCACACTATCAGGCACATATAATTTCATATTCGGGTTATCCATTCGAATTTTGACTCACATCTCACAGGATTTCATGAGGGTACCCGACTAACAATGTCCGGTAAGCTTTCTCGCCGGAAAAGGAAAAGCAAAATCGATCCCCATACATGAGTGATGACAATGAAAGTGCACATCAACAAAATAAATGAAAAAGCAGATGAACAAAGTAAAGAGCTCAAGTGCATCAGAGCTTTTGGGGAAGCAATATTCCAATCACTTCAAGAGGCTCATTAACTCCCAAAAAATGCAATTATTCAACATATAATTATCAAGATTCGACCGAAAACATATAATTATCAAAGATCGCTCAACTTCGAGAGGAGTGGATGCCAAAAGGGAGCAGCTGTTGAGGGTACGAACTGTGGTTAAAAGTCAATAGGTTTTTCCTTTAGAAATCAGAAAATAAACAAAAGAAACGAGAGATTGGAAAGCTCTGGTGTCTGTGATGGACGGAGGATGATGGTGATGATGGCAAGGGCAAAGGTTGTCGTCCACTTGGGCGTGTCGCTCGCGACCGTGTGTGGCCATCGCTTTCTTGCCTTTTGAGCGACATGCTCCGACATTTACACGTTTGGAATCATGGTTTCCCACGATTCATAATTCCTCACGTAACGCAACTGAGCCCCATTTTTCTTCTTCCTTCTTCTTTCTTTTCTTCTCTCTGTTGGGGTCGTACAGTTTGTCCCTTGCCCGATTCACCCACCCGGCTCTTCTCCCTTTACAGCCTAGCCATTATCGCCCCCCTCGACAAAGAAACTTCTCTTTACTTAAGGAGAGTCCTATGATGACATAAGAAAATGTATGTTCTACTTCTATCCTTGTGTCATTGTCGCAAGGTAGGTCAAAGGTACTTATGCTGTATTTGATTCAGTTTTTTTGAGAAACTTTGGACCTCTAAAGTCCCTTGAATGAAAGTTTGGTTGTTGGTAAAAAAGCTTTTTTAGAATGTCAATATTGATAAAGTTGAAAGCTCGAAAGAGATTGGTTTCATCATTTTTGAAAAGACATCTCCAAGGATTAAAGGCTTTTTCTCTTCCCATCTTGCCCTCATTAGATTATCTAAAATCCAATTCTACCTTCATGTTACGTGCAATCTTTCCTCCTCCTCTCTTCTCCACCATGCCATAGCTCGACTCTGCCATCTTTGGCGAGTCCTTGAACACGCCCATCTCTACCGCTTGATTGCATCACCACCATGCCAATGAGCCACTTGCAATGGGGTGTTCGTGCTCAACTAACTAATTACACCAACTAGCCCCCTTAGATCAATTGCCGTGCCAACAAGCCACTTGTAGTCATCGCCGACCCATCGACCATGATCTAGTAGTGAGCCCTGATTCTAGGACTCGAGTCGAGTGTGGCCAAATTCGAGACTTGATGGTGGTGACAACACCAGAGACCTCGTCTTGGCAAGCGGCGACGCTCACCTGAAGCTTCAAGATCTTCTTGTTTCTTTGTCGGCCCTCTCTCCTTTTTACTTTTTTCTTTTTATTTCAAGGTTACTTTACAAAAAATACACCAATAATTCAATTATCCAAATGCTATGTACTTTTGGTAAATACACATTGAGTTAGAGATCTTTTATAAAATCACTTTGCACTTCCCCAAATCTCTTCCAAGCACACCCTTACACTAGTGTGTGTACGTCACATTTATATTGTGTGTCAAAAGAGTTCGTGTTTCCAAGTACGCTTGACATGTATCAAACACTCCTTGATTAAAAATAGTTCAATCTTCAGAATATTTGATTACACATGACACGGGAGCAGTCCTGTTTTACTGTCGGACAAATGTCTCGGACACACTCGCAGACAAAATTCACGGGCATCATGATGTGTTTTGGTTTGAACAAGAGGCGCCTCGCGTTCTTGGGCTAGACCTGAGAGCGGTAGCACAGGGTCCAGAATGACAAGTCATATCGGTCCAAACCAATGTAACCATGGCCCAGCCACTCGCACATGGAAACTCTTATAAGGTCGGCCCTGGTCCATTTCATGTTTGGACCATACGTCCAAGCTGATTACCGACCGGTCCCTTATCATCATTCCATCAATCAAGAACATAAACTACAGAGACGGAGTGGAGTAGCTGTCCGCAAATGCGGTTTAAAACTCCATTAGCGTCCTGGAATTCGAACGCTACGGCCAGAATAGCTGGTCACAGCACAGCAACATCCGAAGAATGTTCAATGTACGGTCGTCTTCTCTCGCCTGCTACGTTCCCCGGCCTCCATGCGGGGGCGAGGCTTGCTGGAATACCTACCAGAAAGCGACGGCCTCCTGTAGTATACCGGAATCAAACGGGGGCCCCACTGAATAAGGGGAATCGCCCATCAACCATCCAAACCATCCCCACCCCACCCCACCTCCGGATAAGGCTGAGATAAGGCCCGACCCACTCCCCTCCATTGATTTCCTTTCGTTCCTCTGTTTCCACCAATCCCATTTCAACCCAAACCAAATTAAAAAGAAAAAAAATGAAGGAATCGTAACTCTAAATAACCCGCAAAGAACACAACAAAAGACCATTTCTCCCCGCAATATTATTTATTAAGATATAGTACCCACTCGCGTGCCCCCGAACACCATGGCTTCCGCCGCGAGCTCCTCCTACTTCTTCGGCACCCGCATTGCCGACCCGAAGCCGAGCGTCGGGCGGTTCCAGGCCCGGTTCGGCTTCGGAGGCAAGAAATTCGGCTTCGGAGGCAAGAAATCGCCTCCCCCGAAGCCCGCCCCAAGGAAGCTGGATGGGGAGCGGCTGGTCTGGTTCCCGGGGGCCGAGCCGCCGGAGTGGCTCGACGGGACCATGGTCGGGGACCGGGGCTTCGACCCGTTCGGGCTGGGGAAGCCGGCGGAGTACCTGCAGTTCGAGCTGGACTCGCTGGACCAGAACCTGCCCAAGAACCTGGCCGGGGATGTGATCGGGGTGCGGGTCGAGCAAACCGAAGTGAAGCCGACCCCGTTCCAGCCGTACACCGAGGTGTTCGGGCTGCAACGCTTCCGGGAGTGCGAGCTCATCCACGGGCGGTGGGCGATGCTGGGCACGCTCGGCGCCCTCGCCGTCGAGGCGCTCACCGGGGTCTCCTGGCAAGATGCTGGCAAGGTACGCAGCAGTTCTCTCTACGTACAGTGACTTATTAACGAAAAAAATCTATCAATAATTACAGCACAAGACGATAGAATCCCGTGTCGAGATGATTATTGTTCAGTGGATTGTTCTTGAAATCTAATTCGGCTGGTTGAGATGATCGAAATTCCTCAGCTTCCCTTTGGTTGTCGGGAAGATATTTTGGTACGTTTTAACTCCCCCTCGGAAGTAACCACACGTTTGAAAAGTACGGGTTTCCACTGTTTGTCCATACTTTTATGTCCTCCTCTTATTTTTCGGTAGTTTTTGTGGTCCTCCTGTTCGACATTGACGCTGGAAAAATGCATGTGTTGTATCCTTCGCTTCATCGTGGCTACTTCTTTACCAAGACAATGCCTAGCTTTTGGTGGTGATGATGATGATGGTGGTGGTGGTGGGGGCAAGAAATTAATTGCGAACGCGTGTTGTCTATTAGAACAAGGTTAAAAGGAAGATTGATTGTTTATTGCAACACTTATCTGCTTCTTCCTATTATTATATGGTGCAAAAGTTGCATGAAATTAGTTCTTCTACAGGAGAGGAAAGATCCCAACAAACCACCCTTCTGGCTTTTTCTCTATTCCTTTTTAGTGTATACTTTTAGAGGGTTTGAAACAATTGTTTGAGTATTTAGATAATTATGCCGCGGCTTAATTTAACGGTTTAAATTTTAAAATGCTGGCAGTCCCACAAAGTTTTACAGAGACAACTTGTTTAGCAAGGTCCTATCACTTTTCCTAACTAGAGGAAAATTCATTAATTAACCTGAAAACAAGAACAATCAATACCTATTTCAGATCTAAATTGAGAAGAAAATCAAGAATCGAAGGAATAACCCTCCGTTCCAAATTTAACTGGCATCACAAGCAACAAAAGATACAAATGAACAAAGTGACGATGAATTGACTCGACAATAGTAACTTCATTGGCGACTGGAAAATATTCTATTGACATATGTTCTTACTTGCATATGACACTTTGCTCAATTAACAAAATTGGAACTTACTCTCAGGTGGAGCTCGTGGAGGGATCGTCCTACCTGGGCCAACCGCTCCCGTTCTCGCTGACGACGTTGATATGGATCGAGGTGATAGTGATCGGGTACATCGAGTTCCAGAGGAACGCAGAGCTCGACCCGGAGAAGCGGCTCTACCCGGGCGGATACTTCGACCCGCTCGGCCTCGCCTCGGACCCTGAGAAGAAGGAGAATCTCCAGCTGGCTGAGATCAAGCACGCCCGCCTCGCCATGATCGCATTCCTAATATTCGGCATCCAGGCCGCCTACACCGGCAAAGGCCCGATCGCCTTCGTCGCCACCTTCAACAAATGAGCCCGCTCAGCCATGTACTCAGCTCCCATCCGGTCCCTCAATAGACCCCAACCTTTGTGTCGTTCCTTGGCTTTCTTTTTGGTACAATGGTCCAGTTGTAAAATACTAAAGTGAACTGATTTATGTTATTCCCGCTTAATTGGACATGTTATAAGCTGGTTAATACCTGCTTAATTGTTTAATAAGCTTATTATTAGGTGGACTAAAGTAAAATAAAATACACTGCCTTGCCTTGCTTTCCACTCAGTCAACTCCGGCAAACAGCCGCTTGAAAAAGTGTGCTTTTAGGCTGTAAAACTTGTAGCAACCCTTTATTTAATTCAATCTAATCCCACTACTAATCATTCAATTATTCTCGGTAAACCACTTCTAATGATTCAATTCATGACTTTCGTGAGTAGTCATTAAGCCATCCTCGTCATTCTGGTTGTTTCCACAGAGTCAGCTCCCAGGTTTCTCTATTTTTTTTCTTTCCCGTTTTACCCTTTCTCCATATTTTAATTCATCTTTTTTTCTGTTTTGTTCACCGATACCCTTACTATATAAGGTACATAAACAGGGCAGATATATTTATTGAAGATTTTGTTTGTTCTTCCTTCTTTAATTAATAGGTATCTCTAAAATCGAGAGAATATTGTTAATTGTTGCCCTCTGCATGCCCTTGGAGGGAAACTTAAGAAACATCTTGAAAATTGAGAAAATCTTGCTTATTTTGTCGTCATCCATAGCACAATTAGTACTGACTTAGACAATTTCTGCTATTTATAAATTTTTTTGAATTCTGTTAAAAAAAACTTTTTTGAATATTTTATAAAATTCTTCTTTTTCTTTTTTCTTTTCCTTTCACTGTTAGCCAACATCGAAAACAAAGAAAGGAAATAAAAGAAAAGAAAAGAATAAACCAATTATAAAACATTAACAATTCAGAAAAGTTTTATAAAAAAGATAAAAATTATTCACATCAACACCAACCATCTTACATTAACTATGCCGCATAGAACGGCCAGTGTATAAGTTAGCAATATTTAGCTAATATTAGTCGAAATTATCACATTGGTAAATCGTCAAAAGGTTTAGGATCAAATTAGTTAAATTAAAAAGTTTATAACTGATTGATATCTATATAAATAGGTTTTGGACTTCTTCTTCTTTTTTTAAATTTTTATCCTGTGATAGATACTAGTTAATTTATGTAAAAATGGCGAGAACAAGTATGGAGATATTTTGTTTTTCCTTTTTTTTTAGGAAATATATATGTAAGGGCCACGGTTCGTTTCAAGGATGCTTGGCTCCTTTTGGCTTAAATGCTTGATCTTGTGATTTTTTTAGCTTTCAAATTATTTAATCTACTTATAGTTGTGTTTTTTTTATTCTATCAGTATTTGGTTCTTTTTGGCTCAAATGCTTGATCTTGTGGTTTTTAGAACTTCCAAATCATCTAATTTGGTTATAATTGTGTTCATCTTGATTCCATAATACATTGAGATGTTTTGAGAAAGGGCCTACTAATACAAATTTGCAGGGCATACTAACATGCCGAAAATAGTAAAAGAAAACCCAATCACTTACTAAAATAATATAAAAAGGTTTTTTGTTAATAAGTGCTCCATGAGCACTTGTTAGATAACCAAAGAGAGAAAATTTGATGTGCTAGACGCGTATACTTCTCTTTCTGTGCGATCAATGTCTTCCTTTTTACTATGTTAATTAGACATTTATCAACATGACTCTTTTTAAGAATGAAAAAGCGCACATCACAATGCTATCTTTCATATTACACACCGCCACTCTCCAAATCATAATGTTTTTTTTTTTGGTCGGTTCCAAATCAGAATGTTCACATTACGAAATCGTACGCAAGAACACGGAATGCATCAAAACGGCGAAACCTTGCATTTAAGGGAGCATTTTGAAGGGCAATTTCTCGTCCCTTTTCATTTATTTCTTCATTGCAGTACTTAAAAAAAAAAGGTACTATCCCATTCAGTGCAATAAAAAGGGGGCATTTATGGTCTGAAAGGAAAGTGGGAAACCAAAGTTTGAATCCACGTAGGAATGTAAGAGAACGGAATACATATTAAATTCATGGATATATATATATAGCTCTCAGCAAGATTCATGAGGGCGAAGGTGTGGTGATGGCGGTCGTGGTGGTGGTGGTGGGTGGTGGTCACCGGCCACCGCGGACGATCCGCCAACATCGACATTAATCCGACGGCGACCAATTCACACCATGGTATTCAATTTTGCGGTCTGGCCCCGTCGGTTTCTCTAATCAATTACGGGGGTGTAATAAAGACTACTACATCACATTAATGAAAATCCCATAACTGTCCTTGCCCCCACGATGTTCGGTGTGGTCTCGAGTTTTTGAAAACAAAAGATTATCAGCATCTGGGGCTAGGGCTGGCCGTACACGTGTGACGCTTGCCGAGCATGGCCCCACTTCGGAGGCACTGATCGTTGACTGCCTTCTCCCCCCAAACTTTCGAATTTTCAAAGTCAAAGACACCGTGTTACCTGCCCCTCTCCACGTGTGAAGTCGAACTTGTTCTTTTCCGCATGGTAGGACCGGTTCCTGATCTGTCTCGTTCTTTTCATATGGACCGCGGAGTCCATGCAGACGCAAATCTTTGAATGAAAAGGCCTTTCTGATTGGTGCTGCAATCTTTTTTGGGGGGCAACACTTTGAAACTTTCCGCGCACTTTCAAGAGCTCGTGCAGCTTGCTGCAACTTGTTTCACACGCCGACGTGATACAGAACTCAAAAAGGGATGGAGGAAAAGGAGACCGTGAAGTTGATTTTCTTTGCTTCAATGAAATAATCAAAAATGACATCTGAATTCCCCCTCTCGGGGCCTCTCTCACTGCTGTTCACAGAATCGTAACGACACCACAGCTCAAGGTTAGATGGAAAATGGAAAATGCCTACCCAACTCTACAATCAAGAATCCCCTGAAATCCATCTGGATCATCATCCCTCCCAAACGTGAAAACAAAAATGACCATGGTGAAAGAAGAGATCTTGCGTCGGTTTTTTCTTTTTCTTTTTCGGTTTATTTTTTCCTCCACTTCATTCTGAAGCAATGGAGATTATGTCGCTGGAGATGCTCCCGTGGCTATCTTGACATAGGGCTAATGCCCTCTCTAAATTAGCTACAATGTCGGTCAGGGTTGGCCTGTCCTTCCCTTCCAAATTCACGCAGTGCATCGCCGTGTAACCCACCAGCTCGACCGCATCCGCCTTGTTCAACTCTGGCGACCCCACCCTCGAGTCCAAGATCTTTGCCAGTTCCCCCACCTTTATCACCGGAACGGCAAAATCCACAATGCTGATCAGCGTCCCTCCATCCTCACTGTTCTTAAATATCGCGCGCTTCCCCGTCAGTAATTCCAACAATACCACCCCAAGGCCATACACATCGCTCTTCGCAGTCAACACATTTAGACTGTAGTACTCGGGATCAATGTACCCGACTGTTCCTGCAGCCTTGGATGGCCTCAGATCATGATCAGACCCAGGACCCATCAATGATAATCCAAAATCGGACACTCGGGCCATCCAGTTGGCATCCAGCAATATGTTAGAAGATTTGATGTCTCTGTGTATAATGGGAGGCACTGCATAGTTGTGTAGATATTCAATCCCTCTGGCAGCATCTAACGCAATCTTGATCCGCATCTTCCACGAATTCACAGGACTACTACTTCTCTCGACATTATCTTTATTATGCAAGTGATCGTAAAGAGCTCCGTTCTTCATGTACTCATACACTAGGAGCCTCTCATCTTTTTCTTCACAGTACCCAACTAGCCTAACCAAGTGTTTGTGGTGAAGCCGGGACAAGAATGCAAGTTCGGATTCGAAAGCACTTTCTTTCTCCTGGAACTTCTTCATCCTTGGACCGGTTTCACTCCTTTTTATGGCAACTTCACGACCATCATGTAATTTCCCTCTGTAAACAACACCGAAGCTGCCAGCTCCGATTTTGTTCTCGAGGGAGAAGTTGCCAGTGGCCCCTGCTAGCTCTGCAAAAGAAAATTCCTCTGCCTTATCTGGGTGCTTCGAAGAGGTCCCGCTTCTCTGGCGCCTCATCGCTCTTGAGCTCTGGCGCCTTATGGTGGATGATCTCGAATAAGGACTAGTGTTCGACGCCGTCCCGCCACTCGAATTGCCCCTAGTAATTGTAGGTTGAACTGAATTATGCACCTTCTTTTTCCCAAAACACATCCCGCTCCACAAGCAGTAAATCAACGTACAAATTCCCGCTAATGCTCCGACTGATCCAACAATCGCAAAGGCCAACAAGCCCCTTCTAAGAGCTCGTGATGGGGAGGATGGAGGGGAGACCAGTGCCGGTGGCGCTTGCGACGGCGGCAGCGGTGGCATTGCTTGTGAAGGAGGCGGAGGGATTGGTGCTTGGATAAGACACTGCTTGCAAATCACACCAGAGGCACTGCATAGAAGCTGTGACAGATCGAATATTCCACATTCACAAACTGACAGAACACAAGGCCCTGGAAGGATTCCTGTCAATGGAAGCACCTGGAGCCCCTCAGCCGACCCGTTAGGCCAACCAGGACCCCAACACACGATCGAATAATTACTCGATATCAATCCACAAGTGAAATTCGAACCCGAAACGATCAATTGAAATGAAATTGAATCAGTTCCATAGACTGAATACTGTCCATTGCCACCCCAACAGGTGACACTGTTATTCGCTCGCCTCATTGCACAGCTGTGAGTAGCACCTAGAGACAACAGAGAGAACTCAAAGGATGAATGGGAAGGAACATCAAGCTGCCCAGAAAGATTGTTCCCGCTGCAAACTACAGAACCAGTAGAATTAATGCCGCAAGCATGTGAACCACCTGCGACGATGCTCGACATTTGCATGCTCCCAAACCCATTTTGAATCGCTTGAATATCATTCGAGATATTGCTACCCCAGCACTGGACACGACTCGTATTCATCGAAATTCCGCAAGTAAACCCAAACCCAGATGAAATCGACGAGAATCGATCAGCCCCGGACGGTACCTGAAAAGAGTCATCGATCCTCTGGCATTTCACCTCTCCCGTGGCACTCACCAATGCACAGACCTGGTCGTCACCCACGGCGAGGTTCTTCAACGGGGCCGACTCGTTGAGGTAGACCCGCCGGGGGAGGAGGGTCGTATTGGGGCTGAGAGCGTCCCAGCAGAGGAAGCTGGACCCGTCCGACACGAGGCCGCAGAAGTAGCCCCGGCCGCCGGAGACCTCGGAGAAGGAAACGTTGGGGAGGACGCCGAGGAGCACGCCCCCGCGGTAGCACCGCACGGCGCGGGTGGGCTGCGAGGCGACGACGCCGCACACGGTGCCGGAGCCGTAGGCGGCTGCGACGGTGGCGCCGGCGCCGAGCCCATGGACGGCGGCGGGTAGCGCGACGGCGACGGCGACGGCGAGGAAGAACACCGCGGCGGGGAAGAACCGCGTCGTCATACGAGGGGCCCTTCGGCGGCGGCGGCGGCGGCGGCGGCGGGGGATGAATCTGATGGGTTGGTGGGCCGCTGCTTCATTGGCGGAGAAGACCCAGTTCGAGAGGAAGAGAGAGAAAGGAAGGTTGGAGTTCTAGAGAGAGAGAGAGAGAGAGAGAGATGCGGTATGTTTCTTCGGTTTCCTTCTCGGGGGTGCTTTCGCGGTGTTGGGAACTCGGGATGCGCAGTTCGAAGGGAAGCGTGGCGGGCGGCGAAACAGCGTTGGCTACGAGAAGGTGGGGGGGGGCTTTGCTGCGTTTCTGGTTTAAGGATGTCATTTTTTGACATGGTTGTCTGTCTTCTGAAATTCAACGGACGCTTCGATGTGGGGGCCACTTACCTTTTTCTGGGACGTGGGGAATTTACGATTCCGCTGCGGGATTCGGCAATAAAGGATTTAATCCCCTATTCGCTCAGGCCCCCGATGGAGAAATATATCTTTCTTTCTGAAATTTTTATCATGCCGCTTCACCCACGATACAGGAGTCGAATTTCATACTCGATACTGAATATCTCAAACCCCGACTCTCTAAGAAGGTGGAGAATCGAATTCTCCATCTCTCCCTTCTCATGTGAAAAGGGCGGTCCCCGAGACAATTCGTAATCGGTATATGATCATGTTTTTTAGGGTGTGAGTTTATACGAGGGTTTAGAATTAGGTTCGAGGTTGTCCCGCTTTACAGCTACGAAATTGAGATGAATTGAAGCTCATAAGGCATTTATTTCTTTAGCTAGAGATTAGGTAGGCCTCGGTGGACCCAAATATTGGCTAAAACATCCCTTTCTGGATTTTCACTATGTTCATCCTTTGAGTTCATATCTTACACTTGGCAATGTAATATGGCTTTACCCAAATTCGAACATCATTACAAAGGTTATTTGATGTTTGAACAAAACCGTTGATGACTTGTTCTAGGGAATTAACCAGGCATCATCACCCACGACATGACGAGAGATTTAATTACTGTAACAGAAAATTTATTAGTGAAAAAAGTCATCATTCACCTTAATTACCCACAACTTGTTAGTAATTTGTCGGACACTTTTATAATACAAAATTTTGATCTGTCTTTTTGTGGATATTTTAACTTCACCAACTCCTATGTGAACTTGCTTACCGTTGTGGGCATGACTTATTGGTTTTTCTCCCACATGTTACCAACCGGTTTTGATTGCCAAATCTCATTTAGTTTGCGATTCTCTTTAGGACATAATAATTGGTGCATACATAAATAAACAAAACTAAAATGATAATCAAATCATCTCAATGACCGCAAAAATTGACTCTCAGGGGGCGCCGCCACGCCACGCCAAAATGAACCCAATACAAAAATCGAGAGCAAATGGTCAATCTCTTCCTTCTTTTTTTTTTTCCAAATGTCAAAGCGGTTGGTGTGTCCCTCGTGAAAGCGGTCAGAGACATCTAAACGCCATGGCAGTCATCTCGTCGAGCGATCTTGTAATGATAAAAGGGGTCAAACAGCACGATTTCCATGCCCATCGTCTGTAATAACGTGCCGGTTCTGTCTTCTGTTGACGGTCAATCACCGTTTTAGGGACGGTCAAGAAGGTGGTTTGAATCCATTTAAGCGCAAACAATAATTATTCTATTTGAGAATTCAATTTCTATTCTTTCGAACGAGCTTTTAAGCAAAAATACACGTTTGATAACAATATAAAATTTTTATTTTTGAAATTAAAATTCGTTTAATAAAAACACAAATTTTTTCCCTCTCGTGTGATGGCATCGTCCGGCGAATGGTGATTAGCGACCAACGAATGTCGAACAGCGGACGGAGACCAGCGATTGGCCCATGGCAGACGCGGGCAGGCAACCGATGACTAGCCATTGGCAAATGTGGAACAATGGATGGCAAACGGCGACCGATGGTGGTGGACGGCAATTGATGGTGGTAGATAGGCGGCCGACCAATAATGAGGACAAACGATGAATAGAGTTTTCACTTCTTATTTCTATTCCAAAAATAGAGAAGTATAAAATTTTTGTGTTTCATTTATGTTACAAACCAATTTCTTGACCTAAAATTTGAAGAAAAAGAAATTGCGTTATTAAATATATATATATATATATATTTTTTTAGGAATAGAAAAGTAATTCCGACAAAAATATGTAATGGCTATCAGGGGAATTTCTAGAATGCGAAGAATCAGAAGAAGAATCCCCGTATATATGTTTTCTTCAACTGTCGATTTAAGTGCCCATCTCTTCTTTCGTTCTCCCCTGTTTTTTTTTTATTATTTTCGATGCGTTCTCGATGTCCCCCGGACTCGTTCAACGTGATGGACGTAGTTAAACGTGCTTGACTTTTCTCAGGATTGGATTTAGCAGGACGTGTCCAGCCACTAATGCAAAGGGCAAAAAGGTTATGGCGGGCCAGGGGTGGGAGTGCTTTCTAGACCTTGATAGGCATGTCCTCGAGTCCTTGACGTTAGGCGAAGGGGGAAAATACCAAATAAAAGTCTCATACCGGTTGCATCGATCTCAATTCCACCATAAATCTTTTAATTAGGCTAATTTAATTATATATTTTTTCATGTTTAACAACTGAGTCTATTTTGCCACTTTAAATTGAAAATTGCTGATGTGAATATGAAGTTATGAAGTATCCTTAATTTTTTCGATTTGTTTTATTAATTCTTTTCTTTTTTTCTAATATATCCTGTAAGGGTTGTCGGAGCCCGCTAGCCATTAGACAAAATTTTTAAAAAACACAAATAGAGAGAGAAGAAAAAAAGAAAATGAACAAGAAAAACAATAATTTTAAAATAATTTTAAAAAATTAAAGAATAATCAATTGTTATTTATGTCACATAAGATGGCTAGAGTCCATATTAGTAATTTCAAGCATAAATCGAAAAAACGTAAAAATAATTTAGATTATATTGATCAAATTGAAGAGTTTTGAGACTAAAATAATATAAATACAATAAGTTGATGCGGTTTTTTAGATACATTTTCTTGGGCAAGGCACAAAATCATTCACTCTTAACCTGATTTGCATAGATATAGTTCAACACCGGACCCTTAGAGTACCAAAAGTTGGCACAAAATGACACTTAAGTGCTAAAAATTATGAAAGTGACACTTAAATGTTAAAATTAGAGCAAAATTAATCACTTAAGTGTCAATCTAGCCAAAATGCGACGTGGCGATTTTTAGTGAAATAAGTGCAAAACAAGATCGTTTTGGTGCGACGTGGTAAAAAATTAATATAAAAATCAATTAAATGAAATTTAAAACTAAATTTATTTAAAACATTTAAAAATAAAAATTTAAAAAATTTAAAAAAAAAAATAAAAAAGGATTTTTATAAAAGATTTTTTTTTTAAAGGAGGGAGGCAGCTGAGGGCTAAACCCTTGCCGCCCGGCCAATGAAAGGCCAAGAACGGAGGGGGAGGGTCGACTGGGGTCGCCAAGCCCCGGCCGGGGGCCAGTAACCCCGGTCAATCGGCGGCAAGGGCCCGCAAGGGTCGCAGCTCTCACTCAGATCCGGCAAGGGTCAGTAACCCTTGTCGGCCGAGCCAAGGGCCACTGCTCGCTAAGGTGACCCCTAGTGGGTGGCGGTCCTTGGCCTGGTCGAGCGAGGGCTGTTGACCCTCGCTGGATCTGGGCGAGGACTGTGACCCTCGCCCCAGATCGGGGTGAGGGCTTACGAGCCCTCATCGCCGATCGATCAGGGTCACCGACCCCTAGCCAGGGACCGGCGGCGACGGCAAAGGCTTAGCCCTTAGCCGCCTCCCTTTTATATATATATATAATTTTTTAAATATTTTTTTGGTAAAGATAATTTTTTTAATATTTGTATTTGTATTTTTAAATGTTTTAAAGAAATTTATATTTATATTTAATTTGATTAATATTTATATTTATATTTAATTTGATTAATTTTAAATTAATTTTTTACCACATTGGTGTGCAAAACAAGACCATTTTATACTTTCTTCATTGGAAATCGCGCACGCAAGATTTTGTTTGGATTGACACTTAAGTGATTCATTTTGGTCTGATTTTGATACTTAAGTATCACTTTCGTAACTTTTGGCATTTGAAACGATGTTTTGCCTAGTTTTAACTTTTAACGTCCCCGTCCCCACTAGCTTGAGTGGAGGTTTGACTGTTGACCGAGTCTCTCCGCTCGATCCTTGTCTCGCGGCCTTCCAAAGCTTTCGCTACCGACGACCCTGAGCGCATCGTCTGTACGGCGAGACCGCTTCAAGATTCTTCTTTTTGGTGCCCGACCGTTTCGTTTCCGACCTTTCTATACGTTCATGAAAGCAGAGGAAATGACGTGATGGTTTCGGTCGACGACGTTCGAACGAAAATGAAAGTCGCGTCCTCGTGGAGTCACTCTCGTTCGCATTCGATCTTTATTGCCTTTCTTCGACGTGTAGCAACACGTTGGGCCAGGGAAAAGGAGGCAAGTCGTTGGCATGTTTACATTTCAATCTCAATGACACAGTTTTCACAACGGTGGGGCATGGGCTCTGATATCCTATCAGAAAGTTTTTCATGGAATGGTATGACAAGTCCTTTCGGGTAGGTCATACCCGAATTCATGCTTTTGCGAGCTCTACGACCTGTCGCACTCTTCTTCTTTGGAGCTAGACGGCTTTCACAACTCGTCCAAACTCGACAGAAGAACATGAAAAGAGAAAAAGAAGTGCTCGCCCTCTTCATAGGATATAATTTAATCACGAAACATGAGTTTTGCAGCGCAAGAAAATCTGAACTCGGATGAACACGCGATACGGGAACCGACATTATTGATTCTGAACCAGGCTTGCAGGCACACAAAAGGGCGAACAGGTTTCGGACAGCCAAGTGGTTTTCTTCTTTTGTTTTTAAGAAGAGATGCATCCAAAGAACTGGTCATTGGACAAACTAAAAGGAGCAAGAAAGTGAGACAACACGAGGAGAACAGGAAGTAGGCAAAGTGAGAGATCCAGCTACTGATGATCTCGCTTTTCTTATCTGCACATGGAAGTTTGTTGCCGACAATAAGATTTAAAAAACCAATTTCTTTCACAGAGGATGTCTACTAACTACCTGTAACTATGATTACAGCACAAGTACCAGAAATATAATACCAAAAGAAAAGAAGAGAAGGACCTCGGTTGGTGAAATCCTCTGCCATCATGGCAAAAGACCTCTCGAACTCTGCCGACACCTGGAGGACTGCGAAGTAGGTTTTCTAAGCTAGTGATTGGGCAGGAGAGGCGAAAAAAGACGACTCGTGATATTGGTGAACTTATTTCGCTTGTGAAGTTCAATCATGTTCCAGAAGTTCAAGAAATTTCTAAACAGACAAGAGTTCGTACTTCATCATGTGACCTGTACCATTAATAGGATAGAATTGAGGCAGCATTGCGAAGACAGGATATCCCAAATGTATATCTAGCGTGCGGTTGGAATTCAGTGAGGAATCGATACTACAAGAGACTAATTTTCTCGAGTTCCTGCATGCAGCGCACAGCTGTCTGGGTCTGCTATAGTAAAGTGGGCAATGTTTCTTATATTTTTCAGGAGAAGCAGCCAAGATTTCTGAGGCGTCAAGGTGCTAAATTTTACCAGTGATAACTAACAAGCAGACCAAGATGTCCAATATGACAGGAAAACCAGACAGACAGATTTCCTACTCGTAGGTTGTCGTTTGAGTACACATTAGCGAGCCATGCCATCTTAAATTATGACTATATATATGGTGGTTTAGAGAAGGAACAGAAAAGTAATTGATCATTGCTATGTGTAAAACATTCCAGCAACCGGTGAAAACCCTTCATTTTTATTTGATCAAGAGATAGTGTTCAGCAATCTAAAGATGCAATTTGGACATGCTACACGACTGCAAGCACATAAATAATGTTACAAGGAATAGTACTTTAGATTCTATCTACATTGCATACAAGGACTTCTTTCTATCAGCAAAGATGTAGAAGTCAGAACCATGCTAGATACTCTGCAAATACGGAAAGGATAGACACCTTTGGACCACCTGATTCCACACCAGCGAGACAATTGGGCCAACATCAACCTCATGCAAGATGCCACTTCTTCAGATTCATTAAAAAAGAATGGAAACTTCAAGAGATGCTACAACGGCAAGCCCAAAGCAGGGATCCCATACTTCTGAAACCATTCGGGCATGCGAAACCGTTCATAGAGCACGGGCCTCACATCTCTCTGCATGGAAAGGTGCTTCAGGAGTGGAACCAGGACCTCCAGAAGCTGAAGCAGATGAACAATGTTGAGCAAAGTGATTGGAGAATTTACAGTTAAAAGTTATACCAAGAATGGTCCAACTACCTGATTATCGTGCGGCTGTCCAGCAGTAAAAGGAATGCAGGGAATCCCATTAACTGGCTGCAGCAAGAAACTGAATGGGTTGTTGTCGACAATGACTATACGACTGAGATCCTTTGAGAGGCAAGAAAGATCCTTCACGTGTTCCCTATACTCCCTGCATGTTAGGATCAGGATACCAGCAACTTAGGTAAGTCCATATATAGGTGAGTCATGTGCCAATTCCAGAGATTCATCAGATCCCAGATTGATTAGGATTAATTACTCTAGGTTATATTACTTAGCATCGCATCAAGCGATGGCTTAGGAAACACCTAAAGACACCAAAATCTAAATTAATAACCAACCATCTCATCTTGCTATTAGGACATAAAAATCAGTGACAAATGACCTTTCATGCTTCCAGCTGAGGAGGATAAGGAGAAGGCATCGTCGACAACAATTTATTTAATTCAAGCCCCCCAAATATCTTTGGAATAATGGGGAACCCATTAGTTGAGACTGCTATGGGCATTTCAAGCTCTTTCTGTGGCCATTACTTAAGACATACATTCTAAACCACCTTAAAAAGTTTCATACTATGTATTCTATATGATGCTTTCTCTCAAATCACTCATCCGAGATTTATTCGTTCAAATGATGACACATCCATCAGATCATCCTAAAACTCAGTCCTCTTGTTTTTTTTATTCAACGTATTGATATTTCATTTTTCAGATTCAGAGATGAAAAACTCAAGAAATCAGTGCAATATCAAGAGGATAGACATGGATTTATGTTCCCATTCTCAGTGGAAGAGTCAATTATCACAGAGAAAGTAAATAGGACAAGGTGTAAAGTAAGCTTACGTGCTAATTGTTGAAGGTCGATAAAGTCGCAGACTAAATCTATTCTCAACATCTATTGTGTCAACGAGTGGTTTTGCATAACCTGTAGCCATGAACATTTGACTTATTGAATCTCAATACCAATTGGCAATAAAGAAACTGGAAATATCACAGACAGATAGCAACCTTCAAGTCCAGCAGTAAACAGCACGAGATCCGCAAACTCATGGAGCTGTTCTAAGAATTCTCGCAGGCCCGGGCGCTCAAACACCGTCACAAGATTGACCTTAGGCTTTCCTTCAGAGTCCTTTTGAAGAGTAATATATACTCAAGGAAACAATAATCAAGATAACTCATCCGAGAAGATACCAAGACAATATCAGTCAAATCAAAACCCATTATGTCTAGAATGTAAAACACCTTCTCTGAAGAAATGCATTCCAGGTCAAACCACTCCAATCCAGATTCCACTGCTCGGTCACGTGTAGCAGCAGGCAGACTCGCCATCTCATATGCACATACTAGAGTTTCATCTAAATCGAGCACCACCTGCATTGCATGCGTTTAAATAGTATCGAATCTCACATAGGATGCTAAAAGACTAATGTGTAACCCTGAAAGAAACAGAACACATTAAATCCCACCCAAGTTATATACCTGAAAGAGACAGAACAGATTCATTTTCACTTTTTTTCAATTGATTTCATTCTTTTCTCTGCCTGCTTGTAGATATAAATTCACTAAAATCTTTAGTTACCACAGTTAATACACATGTGAAAATGTCAACAAATCAGTAAAGCTTAAATATTATTGACCCAAAAAAATAACATGACTATTCAATTCATCTCTCTCTCTCTCTCTCTCTCTCTCTCTCTCTCTCTCTCTCTCTCTCTCTCTCTCTCTCTCACACACACACACACACACACACACACACACACACTCACACACACTCTTGAATACAGAAAGCATCAATAGATTTTCAAAAGAAAAACACAAATCTCAATTAAACAAAAAGATGGCATCCTGAAAATGATTCCATATTTAGCTGAATAAAAGAGTATCCAGCAACGTCAATCAAGCCTAATCAACACCATCGAAACTACATCAACAAAACCGATTTAAATTATTTTCATCCCGCAATTTCCTCCACATAATCATCCATAAATTATGAGTCCCAGCCCAAAGAAAGTTCCAAGCTTTAATCAAGCAGCTTGCAGAGAAAAACAAATTTCGTTACAGTAAGCCTTTCCAGGCGTTCAGGAGAAAAACACAAATCCTCATCAAACTAAAAGATGACATCCTGGTTCACCAAAAAAAGAAGAAAAAAAAGATGACATCCTGAAAATAATTCCATATTTAGCTGAATAAAAGGGTATCCAGCAACTTCAATAAAGCCCAATCAATACCATTGAAAAGACACCGACAAAACCGATTAAAATCATTCTCATCCCACAGTTCCTCCCTTTGAACATGATTATAAATTGATTAACGGTCCCGGCATAAAGAAAGTTCCAAGCTTTAATCAAGCAGCTAGCAGAGAAAAACAAATTTTGTTACCGTGAGCCTTTCCAGGCCTTCGGGAGACTCGGCGCCTTCTTCGGCGGCGACGCCGGCGGGTGGGTCCTGGACGGGCAGCTCGGCGAGGGGCAGGGGCCTGAAGGAGGTGAAGCGGGAGAGGAGGAAGTGGCGAGTCCCGAGGGCCGTGGCGATGCGCAACAAGAACTGGAAGAAGAAGGAGAGCAAGTCCCAGAACGACCTCCACAGCTGGGTCGTCGTCCCGGGCGACTGGGTCAACTCGGCAGACATTTCTCTGATTCTGAGGAAGATGGACGAACGAGAAAGTGGGTATCTGCGAGCGTGCGCGGTTCGTTAATGGGTTGTGTCAGAAAGTCACAGGAGGAGCCCAATCTCTTCGTTCGTCGACCTCCAAGACAGACAAAAAATCAAGAACGGGCAAGAGAGAGAGAGAGAGAGAGAGAGAGAGAGAAAGGACGCGCCAACATGGCGACTGAGGAAGACAACCGGTTTATATTTTGTCCCGGCGTCGTGGGTCAGACGCGATTAACGTAGTAATTCTCGATGCAATAAGAAATTGCAGGCCGTGGTGAGTAAAGACACAAACTTTCCTACTCCGAAAAGGCCAAAGAGCAAAGCGCCGTATCAGCTCCTCGTCAACCGATGCTCTTGAAGCTTCCGCCCCAAAATGGGAAGATGGATCTTGTTAGAATAATGGAGCGGAAGTGAATGATAATATCTTCTGGAAATTGTCATCACGTACCAATCCAAGGCAGGGCTTTGAGGACCAGATTAGGATACTTGCAAATTGGTGGGAAAGGTGAAAGGGATGCCTATACATGCATGAATGAAGTGGACACGCAACTAAAATATCTGCCTATTTTGTATGCGAAAGTAATCTTTAAAATACATGTCCAAAAACGGGGGTGGTTAGTTCGGCGAATAGACTTGTCGACTTTAAAACCAAAAAAACAAATGGAGACAGAAGATCCCTAATAAAACCCTGGTTCGGGCAATGTTGATCTTGGGCTGAGGGTCATAGAAGTCGTTGCTTTGGATAGGGATTAGGAAGTAGTTTATGTTTCGAATCTCCAATCAATGGAATCGACTCGAGCATTTAATTTACATGAAACCCTTACCAAACTCAAACTCAATATCAATATTTAGAGATGCAATGGTCTCATTTAATCGAGCGTGGAAAGTCTAGCAGGTCGTATTGAGAAGTCTTGAGTTTTTTTTTCCAAAACAGAGAGGTTAATTAATAGACAACTTAGAAACCCGCAAAAGACTATGCATATTTTAACATACCCTTTTTTCCCTAGAAAAGTGACAATAGTGTGGCATATTCTGAAAAGATTTGTCATTTATTGCAGAGAAATGTCTTTCGAATTAATTGATGACGATCACTGCTTATTAGATTCCTCCGTGAAATTTCTTTTTGTGACCATTGTAGAAAAACATTAGTCTTTTCGCGTCAATTAAATTCCAAAGAATTAAGGTAATTGTGCTAGAAGAGATATTACCCACTCTTCCATCGCTCACAAACTAGCAAGCCAGCATCTTCTCTCAGCCACATGCACGGTAGGTGTCGTCATTCATTTGTTTTTGTTTTCCCGATGAGTTCTAATACTCATTTTAAAAACAAATATCGAGGAAAAATTAGTTTTAGAGTGGGGTTAGATGTCAGTGAATATAAATGAGCGGAATTTGAAAAATATATAGATAAAAAAAAAAAAAAAAGCCTTTTAATCGGGCATATAAAGTTCATAATCAAAAGATGAACCCACGATGTTGTCATCCTGATAATCACGAAACCCCTATGTCTCTTGAAGCATCATTGTCCATCCTCACCATCCCGATTCATTCCAGGAACCAGTTGATCAAATTTTCCAACGTAGGAAACACGTTGGTGGTGATAAGAAGACATTCCCATGTCATCACCTAATAAAACATTCTGAAAGTCATGATCCATCTCTTTTCCGAATAGGCATATGCCCACTTTCCTAGGAATCCACAACCAAAAGGAGATAAACATTGATGTCAATTCGATGAGGTTTGCCAAACAGAGAACTAACCCCTCGACCGGATTAGATCATAAGAAACGGTCCAAGGTTGAACAGTGATCGTGGATAGATTAATAGTTTTAAAAGCATTGTGGGTACAAGATGCTTCCTTTAACTCTCTGTTTTCTTGTTTATATTAAACAAGAGCTGATTCTTGGCATCAGGAGATCACTTTTGCAAGAAAAAACGATGACCTTCCTCTGTCAATTCAGTTTTGTGCTGATCATATCAAGTGATGGAAGCTACAGTGTAGATTCTAACCAACTTTTCCAGTCCTCTTTTGCAAAGCGATTTTCAGTAGTCACACCACGTCTTTCAGAAATTATCTTGACAGGAGATTCATTTGATATATATCAAAGTGGAGAAACTGAGCGATCCAACAGCCACCTTATTCAGTCAATGATGTACACCAATTTTAAAACTGAGACTGATCTGATTTAGGATTTTCAGCTTGATTTCTTCAACCCAATTCAGGCAATTGCTCACTCATTTCGTAGTAGTATTGTTAGCAGGAGATGTCAATTGGGATACGGTACAAGAAAATTTTCTTTCATCTCGTATATTGAACAATCTCAATCAACATGATGTAACCTCAAGCATGTTTACAACAACTCTTAATCTTTCCAAGCTTGGACCGCCCGGAGACGGAAGGCTCTATATTGAAAGCTTTGTACAGATTAAAAAAAAAAAAAATTGTGAACAAGCCAAAAAATCAACATTGCTCCGTAAGCTGCATGTACACTAAGGCTGTTCTAATTTTTCAGTGCTCAAATAATAGCACTGACCAATCAATACATTTCAAAACTTATTAGCATGACTTGTATATCAGCAAGAGAAAGAGTACTTGTGCGAGAGCCATGGATGCTCCAATGCCTCGCTTGCGGTAGGACGCCTCTTAGGGTCAATCTCCAGCAAGTTCCTCAAGAAGTCAAGAAACCCAATATCAGAAACCTGTACATGTCCTTCCAACGACGACTCTTCGGGAATTATGTACTCCAATCGGTTAGTGTCCTGGTGAAAAAATAAGAAAAATAGAAAAGAGTGAGACAAGAATTATATATAGCAGAGTCTTCATTTAGATTTTCAGCTCCATGAGTTGACACTTTTAAGAGAATACATGCACTTCACTGAAACATAAACCCGAAAATGAGGTTAAACAGTCGAGGTACATGCAACTCACCTCGTTAATGTAGTAGAGATCATAATCCTCTGTGAAATACTTAGGTGTCTCCTGTCCTTGTTCCAGCATCTCCTGATCAATGGGACCGAGCATGCCGGTCATGCGTGCTAGAATCATCACAATTGCATCATTTGGAAATAACACCTGAAAAAAAATCAGAGAAACAGCAATGGATCATGAACTCGTTTGCTTCAAATACATATCCAAGAAAGGGGTAGCAACTGAATGCACAGAAGATGGCTTAGAAGTCAATCGCACTAATTAGTCATAAAAGCATAGTCCACCATAAAAGTTAAATCCAACATCTGGACTGAGTATGACCGTGAAGGGAGAAAGTCGTACATACCTCGCCAGAGCAAAGTTCCGCCAAGATGCAGCCAAGTGACCAAATGTCGATCTTTTGGTCATAAGGAAGGCCCAGGATGACTTCGGGAGCTCTATAGGAACGAGACTGGACGTAGAGGCACAAGTTGTCTGATTTAAAGCAACTGCTTCCCAGATCAATGACTTTAATCTCAGATCTTCTATAACTTTTGATGAGAATGTTCTCGGGCTTTAGGTCGCAGTGTATAATCCCCAGTCGATGCAAGTAGTCCAGTGCCTCTAAACACTGACGAGTTATGACCTGTAGGGACAAAGATTAAACCACCTAGTTACATTTTCCACAATTCCACTTCTATGGACAAAGGCTGTATAGAATTAAAAAAATCCGATTCCACAAATGAAGTCTTTTGGCCCATAAAAGTACTCATATTCAGCAGAAAACAATCAGACGGAAAAAACAAAGGACCATCATTGATTGGAGAGAACTACTGAGTCAAGCTATATTGAAATCGACCTGCAATCTGTTCGGCGTGAAATAAGCTTCCCCGCCAGATTCTTGATTAAACTTCTGAAATTCATATAGATTTGCTCGAAGCAGTTCACAAACAATGAAGAGATGCTCCTGCACGGTTGTATCAACAGGTTAGGGCAAATCAAGAGGGAAAAATAAGCGATATCAACCACAAGTGCCCGTGTCCGGACACAGGGGGGGTGAAAGATCGAACTCCTACTAATTGGGTAATGCTAAATGCATTAGTTCTATCCCATGGTAGTCCAGTTTGTGCCTCGTCCTCGTGAGTAATCACGTTTCAATCTAGAGATGGATATGATAAGGAGAATCCCTATCTTTTGAAAAACCATTCGTAATACAGTGCCCACTGTGTATCAACTTTATTGACTCACTTTGTTCAATATAGCAATAAGCACACTATGTATTAACAGGTCTGAAGGCATTTATTTCGTTTGCAGAAGCCCATGGATAGTGAATGATACTGTTCAAGCTAGATATCCTTTGTAATACCTATTCAAAGCACGACAGGAGAAACATCCGGTAAACGACAAAAAGGATTTTTTATTTCTTGTACCAATTGAAGTTCAGATGGGTGCAGATGTACACCAACTACACATGATAATAATTAATTTCTCTAGTAACAATTGGCATATTTTGCAAGAGACATTCAACATATCCACCAATGCCCTACCTGATGATAAAAGTAGTCGTAGAGGCGCAGTATGTGGCATTCATCGGCAGGATCATGCTTATTTACCAGCTTCAAAAGTTTAATTTCATCCAAACTCTGATCGAAGAAATCTTTATCATTTTTTATGATCTTCAGACAGACATCCACGCCCGTATACAAATCATGTGCTTGAACAACCTTACTGAAAGCAGCAGAGCCAAGGTACTCTGTAACATAATATCTCCCTGCGATTACAGTATTTAGCACGATGGGCAGATCCTTGTTTTCTTCGAATCCAGTCCTGTACATGGCATAACATATGAGTGCAAGTGTCCCTACAAATCAAAATTGTACTAGCGAGCTTTAAACCTTGATTTAGTAGAATCTGAAGTCAAGGGCAAATATGATTATGGAATACAACATGGAAAGATAAACCACTATCTATATTCTTCTTGTGATCAAGAAAATGAACAATATCAATAGAGGCTCTTTTACTGAGTAGAAATTTGCTGAAATGGATCACAGAGTTACAAAACGTGAATCCCCATTCGTTATTAATACATATATGGCTTTTAATAGGTTAATCCTTCTGCTCCTAAAATATCTTCATGAAAATCAATATCACTGGTAAAACATGTGGATATACCTGTTTCTCCGGTGTATGATCCTCAAGTCAAAGATTTCATATTCATCTTCTGGATTTTCTTGCATTAAAATCTCATCAGCAAAAACACTCTCCTCCCCTTGGCCTCCAACAGCTTCAGGATTGCTGATATCTCCATTATCTATTGGATCATCAGCATCTTCATTTTTTACGATATTTTCAAATATAAACTCTTCCCCGAGATCCCTTTTGTGTAAATCAGAGCTACTTAGAGGCCGATCAACAGAATCATCAGAAGTGTGCTTTGTTGCGTATTTATTAGAACTCCCATTTGCTATATGTTTGGTGCCAGAATCATCTTCAGAGCACACACCTTCTACATCCTTCAAAGTGAAGCCGATTGTATTATTTTTGTGAAGGTTCAAATAGCTTCCATACATGATAGCTCCCCCATATGGCGTGGAATCCTCGTCCTTACGTTTGAAGAGTTCGTACTGACTCTCTTCATCAAAATGACGACTTTCAAACAGATGAAGCTTTTGTCCTTCATTTGTGAAGGCCATGTCATACAGACTAGGCTTATTTGAGTAATTGGCATTTGAATCCGATTGAAACACGTCAAGAGTGCCATTAAAATCCAGTGAATTATCGAGATATTTCTGCGACTCTGAATTCGTAATGAACTTATCCTGAGTTGGGCAGCCAAAGGGCCCTGATCCATGAAAGGATGGAGTCAGGAAGTGTCCTTCATCCTTGTCGTCGTACCAGTACATGTCATTTTGCAGATCATAATCGTTGTATTCGCGTGCTGTGCCGAACTGAGACAGTCTATCAGAAGAAGCATCAGAATTGGCTCTAGACACAGATCGAACTCCATACGGATTGACGAACTCTGCAAACACAGCAGGAGGCGACGCGCAAGATGTCACAACACCAACATTTGCATCAGCCAAAACCCAGAAAGAGATGATTCAAAGAAAAAGATAGGTGCTTGGTGAGCAACTAGTCTTTCCAAGTCGCAGCAATCTTGGGTTCACCAATATAGTCGTCCAGTTAATAGCATCAAGGACTTTCTCTGGCAAATGCATACTGCAGACGAAAATTCAGCGAAAATGGGCAGAAATGCGGCTGCTATACTCAGTCACCCCCTAAACTATATCGATGATGACTCAAAAGAAATTGGCGGGAATCAATGGGGGAGATCAAAATTCCCAATTGCAATGCCAACTTTACACGGCAATACAAAAAAGGTCGATGATCATCACCCTTAAAGCTTATCTTCAAACAAGGATTCAGTTTTACCAAAAGAAAGGAGTAAAGAGAGAACACTTCTTCTAGTTCCAGCACACATCAAAGCATAAAAAAGCATAGAGAAAGCATTACTTCATTAAGCATCACTCGCATTAGGATCAAGATTTCGAAATTTAGGATGGATTTTTTCTTTTCATTTACCAGGAAAGAAAAAACTACCACTTGGCGACAATTCTGCACAAATTAAATATTACTTTGCGTCAAGACCGACACCGCCGGCGTTCAGATACATGACGCACAGTGACTTTTTCTGTGTAAAAAAAAAACACAACCACCGAAGAAAATCGACGCACTCACGCGCCACCCAGAAATACATAACTAAATAAAAATTCAGTCTTCAAAAATTGCGATAAGGATTAGAACCTGAAGAGCACACGTCGCTGGTGGATGACCCCACGCTCACGAACCGATCGTCGGAAGACGCGCCGCTCGATCTCACGGACCCCCCGCCGCCGCCGCAGACGATGCCGACGCCGCCGACGCCGACGGGCCCGGGCCGGCGGGAGCCCGAGGGGACCCGGACCGGCGGCGGCGGGGGGGCCATGGGGAAGAGGAACTTCTCGAAGTCGGAGGAGCCCAGGCCGCGCTTCTCGAGGAGGTCTTCCCGGAGGGCGGACTCGGCATCCGCGAACCCGTTCTTCCTCAGGAACTCGAGCACCGCCTCCACGTCGGACACGGCCATGCTGCCGCTGCTGCTGCCGCTGCCGTCCTCCTCTCGCGGTGCGGAAAAACCGGGGGCGCTGCAGCGAGAGGTGAAGGAGGAGGAGGGGCAGGGGCATGTGAATATGGCGACGTGGGAGGGTCAAAAGTGGAAAAGCGGGGAGGTTGGTGCGCAAGCGCTTGCATGCTTAGTCCTGAGAGAGATGGAGATAGAGAGAGAAAGTAGAGGTAGAGAGAGAAAGCAGAGAGAGAAAGAGAGAGTCTTCTACTGTGAAACTGAAGCTTAGCGGGTCGACCTGCGAGACTGCTCTCTCTCTCTCTCTCGTCTTACCAACTTTGAAAAGCGTGGGGTTTAGGGGGGGGAGGTTTTCGCTTCGCGTGGGCCCCCCCATAGACTCCCTAATCGTCCGACACGTGGCGGATCCTGGCCTTGATCGACGTGGGATCCGACGGCGGAGGAAAAATGTCCCGCCGTTCACGTTGAGATCAGGCTGTTGTCCGATTTGAAAACCGATCATCGTGTCCGAATTTTCGTATTTGTCCTCGTACTCTCGTATCTATTAAATGCATTTTTGTTTTTTTGGTCGAACTATTAAATGTGTTTTCCTTACGCGTCACGCATTTTGTCGTTTTGATATCCTACGTGTATATATAGACAAGCTAAAATATAGCGGGAATATTTCCTTTTCTTTTGTTGACTTTTCAAAGGCGAGCCCCTTGCTGTTGGACCATTTCGTGTTCCCACGGCTCTCTCCCCCCCCCTTTTTTATTTTATTTTTTGTTATCCTCTTTAATCTTTTCAATTGCTACTTTCCAATCCAACGGTGGCGATTATTTTTACTCTTCTTTTTTTTTTTTTGGCTTTTTGTATTCTTTGGTGAGTGGAGGGAAATGATTTCAATTCTCCAATACGTTGATGCCGTATGATTTTACCATTCAAAGATGATGCCGCCAGCAAGAATTCGGTTTTGTGACTAGACAACTAGCAAGCAAATCACACCCCCTCGAAAAGAATGGAATTTGATTTTGTTCCGAAGAATATGCTTTCGTGGAAATCCCTCCAATGCTTCGAAAATTTTCAATTCAACTCGTATGGAATATGTCTTGAGAGAATCTTCTTTTTTCTTAATAAAAGACGGGTGTCATAAAAGTTCGAAACTCGTGGGCTAATTCAATTAGCCCCTCTTAAATAAAGACAAGCTTTCAAACTAAATTCCAAACTTTCTTCCATCTTGTTTATTAAGATCGACCCAAGTATCTCCACTGACAAGAACAGTCAACGGATTGCGATTAAAATATAATTTAGGAAAACCTCAAGCTTAATAGATAAATACCGAGATTATCTTAGGGCTAATAAATAGATTCAGGACTAACTGATTGAGCGAATTTAAAAATCGAATTGAAAAGGACATAAAGTGATTAGAAGGAAAAAAGGGGAATTGGTCCCGTGGGGTCACGGAGATGATTGTGGGTTTTAGAAATGATGAAGGCAAAGGGGGTGGGAGGGGGGCATGATGGTTCATGTTATGGGTACAACCACCTTTTCGTGCGGTTCGTGAAGGGGCAATGCCACCCACCGATGCTCATCATGTCCTCCTCCTAAATTGCGTGACACCCAAAAAACAGCTTTAGGCCTTCCTTTTTCATGTGACCTAGATTACAAAAAATATATATATATAAAAATAAAAGTGACAATCACTCTCCATCTTGCTAATTTCATCCGGGTTTTTTCGTTACTTTCCCACCCCCTCCGGAGTCGTCCTCTCTCGAAGTTCGAATCGCCGCATGCCATAGGGCTCTTGATTTTTTCACTTTTCTTCTTACCAGTGCACGCACGTGCAATGATAACACGGGATGGAGCCTCGGGTCACGTGTCGACGGCGCGCGAGTTTAGCGGATCCGGTAGCTTTCGACATGCGTCGACGCGCATGCCCCGCTCGTGCAGGTCCGGAACTCCCCCGCCAAATCCGAGGCCATCGTTTGCAAAAAGGGAAAAGGGATTTACTTGTTCTTGGAAGAGAAAGGGTGACCACATTAATTTCCGATTTCGCCTTCGATGGAGTCGAAAGCAAAGTTTTTCCGCCAAGTGTGCCTTCGAAGTTCTTTTGTTTGAATTCAAAGTGGTAAGCTTTTGTATAGTTTAAGAGTAAGTAAATTAGTGTTTTCTTCAATATAAAAAGATCATGTAAAAGGAGCATCTATGTCTCTTTATGAATGGACAGTTAAAATCGGAATAAATGTGAAGGGAATATCTTTAGGTGCCGGTGGAAGAAACGAGGCCAGCTGATTATTCTCTACTCAAAGTTGAGGTGACTAATCCATCGTTCTAGAACAGTTAACGACTTTGTAGACCATAGATTTGAGCATTAAAACAAGAAGACAAATGAAAACCAACGAAGAAGCAAGCAATGGACCCTCTTCGGAAAAACCCAAATGGTCAAAAAAGATGATTGACGATGTACGTTGTCATTGCCCGCAAGTCGAGCCTTTGACTTGAAACATGGGATGTAGACGCGGCCATCTTGAATGGACCGAGTGAAGACACGAAAGGGTGCACGATAACGAGGATATACATGCAAAATAATAACATGAGGAAGTGTCGACATTTGAATGACGACTTGTATGTTGATGCGTTATTAAACGGTGAAATTACAAAACAAGTCATAAACTTAGGCTCGTCCTATTTTTACCATCTATTGGCTCCTGTCACCTCTTATCACATTAAATTGGTTACATTACCCATTACAAATCCCGCTCTTAATTCAAGATCATTTTGACCTTTTTCATCCTTAATCATTGACTCTTCACACCCTCTATTTCATTGAATTAACTACACTATCATGTGCGATTCCTGCTCCTGATTTGATATTATATCTTACCTTATTATTGGGTGTTGCAAAATATTTTGGTAAAAATCATAGACGTGGCCTTGCCAACCCTTGTTGGTCACACATGAGAGTCGATGAACCCTCACCAGTCACCGAGTGAGAACTAATTGAGTATCCTTGCTAGACTTGGTAGGGAAAAAAGAGAAGAAGGAAAGGAAAGCAAGATAGAGTAAAAATAAAATTCAAAATTCAAAATTTTAAAAAATACATAAAAAAATATTAACATTAATGTTACTTGGCACTATTGATGTCCTTAGATAGACTCAATTAGCAAAACATGAAACCGTTTAGAATTCAATTGGCATAATTGAATAGTTTATGACTAGATTAGCAGAAGTGCAATAAGTTTAAGTTTTTTTTTTTGATAATTTTTCCCTTATTACGTGATCCGTTTCTCCCAAGAGCTTGAATTATTAGGAAGCGAACGACGTTGTCCTTTTTTTACCTTTAACCCACCTAGAGAGAGAAAAAAAGTCTCCGTAATCAGAATCTGGATTGTTAATAAATAACCGAGATTACAGGCCCATGATCAAACTTCTCATAAAAAAGAACTAATCGTTTATTAGGCCCGATCCACTCTTGTATTGGGCCAGGCTCAAGCCCGCCATTTATCGGGCCTAACAGATTTTTTTTTTTGGTCGAAAACAGATTTTAATTGAGATCCAGCAAATTGCAGAGATTGCAGGTGGAATTGATCTGCAGAAAGAGTGGCCCAATTGGCCAGGTTTTCAATTTGGTTCCGCCTTCATTCCGATTTTTATTGTCGACTATCTTTTCAAAGCTTCACCAATTTTATTTCCTTAGCAGTGGAAAGAAAAAAAGGGGAAAATTTCACATTTGATGTTCTTTTCAAATATTTTTTTGGTAGATTAAATATTGCCTTTTCCCCGCCGCAAGTAATCAGATAAAGAAATAGAATGATTGTGGTAATAAAAATTATTGTTTCGACATATTTCTTTCAACAGTCTCATGTATAATGATAATCTAGTTTGCCTGCAAAATGGTAAGGCATTTAATTTCTGAAATGCTTTCTATGAAATTATCTTGAACGCTATATTACAAATTCATACGGAGAAAAGAGGGATGGTAAATAGTTGGTCAACGTTACCTTTAGTCTTATCTTAAAAAGCAATTGAATTGGAATATTAAATGAATGCCAATTTGCAAATACGTCAACACGCTTAAAAGGACATTTATAGAAATGTATCGATTAATTAATGAGTTTCCATTCTATGCTTGATTTGAGAGCTTCAAGCTTGTGCACATTCTCAGGTCACCCTAGATATTTATTTTTCCCTTTTTGCTTCCTGATCTGTGCTTGCTTTGAGAGCTCCGAAATGACGTGATTTCTCAATTTGTGTTGGGTATTTATATTTTTCCTTTCGCTCCTTTCGCTTCCCAGTTTGTGTTTGATCCGGAGGCTTTGAGCTCGTTAGAAAAATCACTTTTTTGGGTGATGATAATGCTTCATGATCCACGGTGTAAAGTCCTTTTGCTGATAATTCTCATGAAGAAATCTTGCTTTGTGTTTTTTGAACCTCGAACAATCGTTTGATGAGATGATATTTTGCTTCTGCTTGTGAGCTTGTTCTAAAAGTAGATAGTGAATTCTTTCTTTGACAGCAGTTGGGAACTCCGTGTCTGACCATGAAAAGAGAAAAGGAAATGTGGAAATGAACTTCACGAACACCATCTTTAATAGCAGTGATACAGTAGGAATACAGAAGACATTCAAGCATATTTCAAACAGCAGCAATACAAGCTTTATGAACACCATCCTTAATGTCACAGCCAACTCCGACACATTCAAATCCAGTCACTATTTAAGTCCAACACATCCAACTCTCACTGCGCATTCATTGTCTTGCTTCATTTTGAGATTCTTGAGTCGTGGATGTCCAGAGACTTGGCTTCAAATATTGCTAGCAGGGTTTGCACCGCTATGACGAATTTCTTGTACTGTGTTATTGCCGGGCATTAAGTTACATGGGAAGAAAAGACAAAATGCTATTTTGCTAACCGTGGTGGAATAAAAACTCCTTGAGAAAATAAAATATATAACTAAAGTATGAGTTTCCGGTGGTTTTAGATCCATAAAGGCCATATCAACATTTTACAGGGGCAAATTCAAAGCCAGATGAAGTACTGCACAAGTGGATTGCTTACCCTCCTCTTCTCAAATCTCACAAAAATTTATTGTGACCTTACGGATCCAGTCATGGTATCTTCACTTAGTCTATTAGATGTCCCTATTTCAATGACTGCTTGCTTGGCATGCTTCCTTGGCCTACTTCTTTTAGCCTGCAAATAAAGGACATATACAATAAAGGCAATTTAAAGGCAAAGTTTGCTTGAATTTCCTCTGGGAGTCTGTGCTGGAGATTAAGAGCATGGTCTCTTGTTGGGTCCATTAGCATGATAGTTGGAGCATGACATGATAGTACCAACTTTTAGCATTATATTTGGATTGACGTTAGTGATTCTTGGCTTCCTTATTCTTTCTCAACATTTTTTTCTCATCACCATTGGGTTATCTTCCTATCTTTTTTGGGTCTCCTCGAAGCTTTCTAAACGATGGAGGAAGTAAAAACTCTTCACTAGTCACTAGCCATGCTTCTTCTCATTTGAGGTAGGTAATTCCATGTTAGATGGCAACGCTCATGTGCAGTTTTATTGAAAGAGTCGGTTACATAATCATTTATTTTGGTTACACTTAATTAATTGATGCACGAGAGAGCATGACTACATGGTGTCTTCCAATTTGGAAGCACATCTTCTCATTTAGATCAATTACAAACTTGTCATCATTTACAAGAGAAGCTTAATATGTAAGTCAAATTAAACCTCAAAACCCTTTAAGGCCCATCTCCTTAAAGACGTTGGCCTTATCGGCCACGGTCAAGCAATACTTGGCGATTTTTAGGTTCCCATTCGAAAATCTGCTAAATTCCCAAAGTTTGTCCCAATTTCCTCTTAATTCAGCCAACTTGATGCTCAAGTTTTTCTCCCCATTTTCAAACCCAAAACGATGTTGTTTAAGGAAGAATTTATGCTCGATTTTCCATGTCATTCTTCATGGCAAATTGGTCGAGACGTTATCCGTCACATGTGCATTTTAATGGAGATATTGCTCAAGCCATTGATGAAGGATAGAGAAGTATCAATAAAAGATTTTTCGTAAGACGAAAAATTAGTAAAGTGCATGAATCTTGGTTTTGGACTTTAATGGTATTAACTCAAACTTTTGTTGTTGGACCATATTATCAAAGCTTCATCAATTTCATTCCTCGGCCCCAAAAAAAAAAAAAAAAAAAAAAAAAAAAAAAAAAGAAAAGGAAAAACTCGCCCTGTTTGACAATCCAACAAAAACAAATATCCCATTTGAATGTTCATTTTCCATTTTCTGCTGGTAGAATAAATATTATTTTTTTCCCAGCCGCAAGTAGTTAGACAAAAAGGAAAAATGATCGCAAAAAAAAGAATAGTTGTTTTGATATTTCTTCTCTCCCTCACAGATGCAATGAAAAAACAAAACAATTATCAAAATACTTTTATAAAATTTTCTCAAATGCCATCTATCAAACTTGAATAAAGGGATTTATGCAAATAATTGGTGAATTTTATCTTTGAGATACGATTCTTGAAAAATCGTTTAATTGGAAGAATAAGTGAATGGAAATTTATAAAAATGTCATGCTCTTCTCAAGGATACTATAGAAATTTATGGATTGGCTACCTTCTTAACTTCTTATTATCACAATTAACAATTAACTGGACAACCTCTTCATTTTCATTTCTCGAATATTTCGACACCCCATTTCACTTTTGAATAAAAATAAATTTTCCAATTAATAAATTTTCCAATATAATGGAAAAGAAAAGAAAAAAGCTTTTTGAAGGATGTCTTCGCCGAGCGGTAGTGGTCATTAATGAATTTCCAGTTTAACCCCAAAATACTAAAAAATAACAATCATCTCAAAATTTGGCTCATGAGTTTGTCCATTTATAAAAGGTAAATGGCACAAATAATTTTTGAATTTTGACTCAATGTATACGAACTTTAAATTTGTTTAATGTAGTCCATAAACTTTAATTCAATATACAATGTTATCCTTGAATTTTTAATTTATTCGATGTAGTCCCCACATCGTATGAAAATGTCCAATATCATTATTCTAATAATTCAAGTACAAGGGTAATATTTTCACGCACTTTGAAATAAAATTGGATATGTACAAAAAAATTCATTAAATATATTGAATAAATTAAAAATTTAGAGATGATATTACATATTGAATAAAAGTTCGGGACCATATTGATTAACTTTAGAATTTAAGGATCACGTTACACATTAAGACCGTTTGTGTCATTTCATTTTTGCTATCTAATTTCTTCTCTTTCTCTTCTATTTAATTACAGGGTCTCAAAAAGTCAAAATGGGTTAATTGCAATTTGAGACTGCAGGAAAAGAAAACCGAGAAAAAAAAAAAAGAAAAGCCACAAACTCAAAAACACCTGGAACTGTATAAAGCACAACTTGTCTCCATTTCCTCTTTCTCTCTCTCTCTCTTTCTGCCTCTCGATACTCTGTAGCTCCCACATCCAAGATCGCAGTGCTTCGATAAACGTACGCGACCGCAGGGCCTGAAGAGAGAGATCTGCCTTCATCTCTCTGACTCCGGCGGGCATCTGCAAGAAAAAGGAGCGATCTTTTCCATGGTATGATGGCTTCTTCGATCTCCTCATCGAGTCCCCGCACTGTAGAAGAGATCTTCAAGGACTACAACGCTCGGCGCACCGCCCTCGTCCGCGCTCTCACTTACGGTATCGATCCCCGTGCCATAGCCCCCCCTGGATCTTCGCATGCATGCGTTTTCTTTTGATGGGTCCGAGCTCGAATGCGTGCGCCTTCGATGTTTCGTCTTCTTTTTTGTTGGTTTTGTTTTGGGTTGACGCCGTCGTTGGTTTTGTGGTCAATTCGTTTCAGATGTGGATGAATTCTACTCGCTCTGCGATCCAGGTGAGCTCGGTGTTCTAGGTTTTGTTGTTCGTTCTTGCTTTTTTCTTCGAATTATAGGGCGAATGCAAGATTGCTGCTTTACGCTTTTCGAAGGGAAAAGGTTTTGACTTGAGCTTATGCTGCAAATTTGGGGAAGCGGGATATGGTGTGTGCGGGAAATGGGTAACTGATATTAGGCGATTTTTTTATGAAACCGCGGTCAATTTGCTTGGGGAAGTGGCTGTAGTGGGTTGATGAGAAAGGGGGTAAGTGGGATATAGGTTATTTTTGGTTCTTTTCATTCATGATCTGAAGGAAATTCTTATTTTTGCTTTGATTTCTTAATGGGTATTTCAGTTGTGATTAGGGACTCCAAATTTTAAAGCTCCTTCGTTTTTTTTTTTTTTTGGGGGTGGGGGTGGGGTTGCTGGGGAGAAATTTAAGGTTTTCTCTGTTTGATACGAGACTACGAGTGACTTAAAATGTTTTGTCTGTGGATGGATATTTTGCATTTCAAGAAAAGGAGAATTTGTGTCTGTATGGTCATGCAACCGAAACATGGGAGGTGGCTCTGCCCGCCGAGGAAGTACCTCCAGAGCTTCCTGAACCAGCCTTGGGCATTAACTTTGCTAGAGATGGAATGAAACGCAAGGACTGGCTGTCTTTGGTGGCTGTGCATAGTGACTGTTGGTTGCTTTCTGTGGCCTTCTACTTTGGTGCTCGACTTAACCGCAATGAAAGGTACTTTCCTTTTGCCTTCACTTGTTGGAGATTGTCATTGCATTTGCGTGCATACCTAATGGGTCTGTTGAGGTCAATATTGTGATTCTGGGTGCCCTATGTCCCAATTCAGCGAGGCAGCTAACGCAATTAAGATATACCTACATAAATCTAATGGTGCTAGCTTATTCTAGTAAAAAGCCATTCTGCAATCTTTCACTCAAGTTTGGATTTTGAATTAGGTACAGCAACTTGAAGTGTTTTACACCATCAGATTGTTATAGTTGAAGTTGCACTATCGTTCATGGTTTCAGTAAACGCCACTGAAAATAAATTTGGTTCCATTACAATGAAGGACTCCGAAGTGAATGCTTGAGACTGTATTTTGACTCAAATCAACCTGGCTGAATTGCAGTTAAATTTGTTAAGCTTTTTGTCATTAATTGCATTCTTGACAAGTGGTCTGTGTTAAACTTAATACTTTTATGGGTACTTTAATTTAATTAACTATTGTTGAGGAGTGCTTTCCCTACAACATGGGAATATGCGGGAACACCCTCCGGATGATAGCAGAAATACTCAAAAAACCTGTATTTAAAGACTTATAGTGACTCCTTGTTGGTTCGGAAATTGATATTAATGGTGAGGAACTGATGTGCCGACATATTAAAATTTCTTAATTTGCTTGATGGCTTTATGGGAATGACATTTCGTTATGGAAAATTATGTTATTACCTCTCTTTGATATTGGTTTTATCATTTAATTGACAATGTTTTTCATGACTACTTTTACCATACTGTCTTTTTGTTTTCTTCCCTTATTCTGACTTGTATGAAAGATTTCGAAATTAAATTTTTCATCTAACTTCTTGCACGTATGTACTGATTGACACTAAGCCTTATTTTGGAAGGGGTAATTGGGTCCTCCGTCATTTACTCGACAATGGTTTTCATGTCTACTTTTACAATATTGTCTTTTTGTTTTGTCCCATTATTCTGACTTCTTTCAAAGAATTTTAAATTATATTTTCCTCTAGCTTCTTGCATGTATGTACTAATTGACCCTAACCCTTCTTGTGGAAATGGTAATTGGGTCCTTTTCTTTCGTATACATTACGAGTTCTCTTACTGAGTATCTCAAGATTTTCACTTGATGGTCATGCGTGTTATGAATATTTGTCTTTCTTGCATGTATTTTTTCCCTGAACAATGCTTTTGCGAAGCTTGTGTTTGATTGAACATATAGGGTATATGATGCATGTAATGTGACAATGACATATTGAGTTGCTAGTTCCTCGAGTGTAGTGTGTTAATTAGGTCAAATTGTCAGAATGGGATATTTGTTCTATAACACATATAACTCAAGTTCTCAGAAGCTGGTTTTACATTAGAGATGTCTGTTTGTAGCTATACTACCAAGCATTAAAGTTACGAGAATGAGAGACTTTTACCCAATCTTTTCTTGTGGTTTATTTCTTCTGCTCTCAAAGGGTTCCTTCAACCACATGTAATCTTGTAACATGCTTGAGAAGAAACTGGGGAAAGCAACACAAACCATCCCGCCTTTCTCTTATCATATACTTTGGGTGGTTACAAAAAATTCTGTATTATACTAATCATTATGTTAATTGCAATAATTTTTAACTAGAGGGTGCAAAGTGGTCTGAAACTAGGGGATGCATAGAGTAGTTGAGGTAAAAGTTGGCAATGGTTTTTGGAATTTTATGTCCTTTCTGACCTTCCATATTGAAGTGTTGTGTACAATCACATATTATTTATTATTATTATTATTTTCTTTTTTTGCACCATGGGATGTGCAATAATATGCAAGGCATTTTTACCAAATAAATAAATAAATAATATGCAAGGCATCTACTATAGAAAAGCAAAGATGAGCAACCCAATTATAAGTGAAGATAGTACACAAGGTCACCATTGAACATATAGACCAAAAATGACTCTCCTTGTGAAGATAAAATGGAAAAAAGAAATTACAATGGGTGGAGTTAATGCACGTTATGGAAGGGGATGAAAAGATTTTTAACTTCTTGGTCAGTTACTTTTATTTCCAATATTCTCTTGGCTCGGAGGAAAATGGTGTTTTAGGTCATGAATATCTTTCAACTAAATGTTTGTAAATATACAGAACTAATTAAACGGAGTTGGGAGCCATTTACGCATTCCAACAATGACAAGAATTAGAGTCTTGGGTTTTCTCTAGTTTTCCTTCTTTACATGCCAGTGTGCTATGTCCTTGAGTATCTTTTTCTAAGTTGATCTTTAGGCAAAGTTTAATTCAAATGGCATTTTTGTCTTGTTGTGAAGGATGAAAATATGAGAAAGAACGCAGCTCTGTCATAGGAGATATCAAGATGTGAATTCTGAGGAATTGAAATAAGTATTTAGTGAAGATTTTTGCATGTGGTTGACTTGCACCATCAGCATTATGGAAATCCTGCTTGTTCTTGACATGACAACCTAATAGAATTGACCAGTTGACTTTCACTACTATCATGCTCTGAACATTTCATAGTTAAAAAGATTGATGATATGAAGTAAAATGAAGTCCTTAATGATATTTCACGAGAAAATGGTGGATGGAACTCTTGATGATAAAATTACTGACATTCAAAGAAACATTACGAGCAAATGCATGCTCTTTCTCCACTGTGCATATAGATTTTAGTTGGTACTTCATCGAGGTTACTAGACAAGTTGGTACTAGAATGGTCAAAAGCAGGATATAAGAAAATCCCAGTGAACCTTATATTTAGGACCTTTGGCTCTTGATCAAGCCTTCATTGAGTTCATTCTCTGTCTCTCTCTCATGCAAGCACACATGCACAGAGGCATGAATCCACCTACTCATGCGCTCACTTAGATTTACATTTATCACTGTGTCACACGAGTCATTGACTCTCATATGTGCTGTCAAACAACTACAATGATTGCACTATCATCTGCTCGTGCAAGTGTATTATCATGCCAGAGTTATTTATTTTAAGCTCCTCATGCTTGCTCTACTTCTGCCTGTATGGGGTTATATCTTGTCCTGATGCAAGGAATGAGAACTTGAATATGTTAGTTGGTACTTCATCGAGGTTACTAGACAAGTTGGTACTAGAATGGTCAAAAGCAGGATATAAGAAAATCCCAGTGAACCTTATATTTAGGACTTAGGACCTTAGGCTCTTGATCGAGCCTTCATTGAGTTCACTCTCTGTCTCTCTCTCATGCAAGCACACGTGCACAGAGGCATGAATCCACCTACTCATGCGCTCACTTAGATTCACATTTATCACTGTGTCACACGAGTCATTGACTCTCATATGTGCTGTCAAACAACTACAATGATTGCACTATCATCTGCTCGTGCAAGTGTATTATCATGCCAGAGTTATATATTTTTAAGCTCCTCATGCTTGCTCTACTTTTGCCTGTATGGGGTTATATCTTGTCCTGATACAAGGAATGAGAACTTGAATATTCCAAATTTTGCAGGAAGCGTTTATTTAGCCTGATAAATGATCTGCCAACCCTTTTTGAAGTTGTGACGGAGAGAAAGCCTATAAAAGACAAGCCTAACATGGACAGTGGGAGCAAGTCGAAAAACAGCACTAAGGTTGCTCTCTCTCTCTCTCTCTCCCCCCTCTGCCTCCCCTCACAACCACCCCCCCCTCTTCTTTCTCTCTTCCTCTCTCATATGCACAACCTACTAACCTTTGCATTTTCAATCCAAGCATATTTTCTTGCTGGTCTTTCTGATGACACCCACTCGATTATAGGGGATTACTGGCATTGAGCTACCCTTTGTCCCTCATCGTATTTCTGATGCATGCACCTAGTTAACAATCTGAGATTTAGCAAATTGGGACTGTAGTTCCAATTAGAGTGGCAATGTTGATCGACACAGTGGAGGTCCATATTTCTCATAGTAAACTCAAGTGTCTCATGATAAAACACCTTCCTCCAAACCCAACCAACCCTCCTTCCTTTTCCTTTTTTTTTCCTCTCTGCTCTCTTAAATGCACGACCTAACCTTTGCATTTTCAATCCAAGCTTATTTTCTTGCTGCTTCTTTCTGATGACACCCACTCAATTATAGAAGATTGCTGCCATTGAACTACTCCTTTGTCCCTCATCGTATTGCTGATCACCTAATTATCAATCTGAGATTTAGCAAATTGGGACTGTAGATCCAAATGTTGATCAACGTCGCAGAGGTCCATATTTCTCATAGTAAACTCAAGTGTCTTATGATGAAACATAACCCACCCCCCCCCCCTCCCATCTCTTATATGCACGACCTAACCTTTGCATTTTCAATCCAAGCTTATTTTCTTGCCGCTTCTTTCTGATGACACCCACTCGATTATAGAAGAAGATTACTGGCATTGAGCTACCCTTTGTCCCTCATCGTATTACTGATGCATGCACCTAATTAACAATCTGAGATTTAGCAAATTGGGACTGTAGTTCCAATTAGAGTGGCAATGTTGATTGACACAGTGGAGGTCCATATTTCTCATAGCAAACTCAAGTGTCTCATGATAAAACACCTTCCCCCAAACCCAACCAACCCTCCTCCCTTTTCCTTTTTTTTTTCCTCTCTGCTCTCTTAAATGCACGACCTAACCTTTGCATTTTCAATCCAAGCTTATTTTCTTGCTGCTTCTTTCTGATGACACCCACTCAATTATAGAAGATTGCTGCCATTGAACTACTCCTTTGTCCCTCATCGTATTGCTTATCACCTAATTATCAATCTGAGATTTAGCAAATTGTGACTGTAGTTCCAAATGTTGATCAACGTCGTGGAGGTCCATATTTCTCATAGTAAACTCAAGTGTCTTATGATGAAACATCACCCCCCTCCCATCTCTCATATGCACGACCTAACCTTTGCATTTTCAATCCAAGCTTATTTTCTTGCCGCTTCTTTCTGATGACACCCACTCGATTATAGAAGAAGAGTACTGGCATTTAGCTACCCCTTCGTCCCTCATCATATTATTGATGCACCTAATTATCAATCTGAGATTTAGCAAATTGGGACTGTACTTTGAATTTAAGGAGCACTGACACGCGACACGACACGACATGGCGACACGTCGTAACGACACGACACGGCGACACGTCGTTTTTCAAAAGATAGAGAATTCCGACATATTGGGATATATTGTATATTATATGATAAATTATTATTTTTATGAGTATTTTAATCAAATTAACTTAATTTAAATTCATAAAGAAATAAATAATAAAAAAAGAGCCCATAATAAATTTTTACATTAAAAAAATTAATTCATCATTTGTTAATATCATTCATCGTTTTAATTTGACTAATTCAACTCCTCTCTTATAATTCATAAAACTTGGAGGAACAAAAAAAGCAATTCACATTCTGGACATGCATGTCAGAGCGTGTTGAAAGAGAAGAAAAAAAATAAATTTGGGATGAATTGTGTATCGTGAAAAGTAAGAGTTAGAACGTGTTGGAAGAGAAGCAAAAAAATAAATTTGGGATGTGAATTGTGTATCATGAGAAGTAAGAGTTAGAAGAAAAGAGAAGGTTAGGTTTTTCTTCTTTTCCCATTCATTATTTTTATTATTTTTTATTTTCTTAAAATTTTTTAAAATTAACTCGTATGTGTCAGAATTGTGTGTTGAAACTTCCAACTTGCATGTCAAAATTCCTAAATCCAAGTTTATTTTCTTGCTGCTTCTTTCTGATGACACCCACTTGAATATAGAAGATTACTGGCATTGAGCTTTCCCAGTACTGATGCACCTAATTAACAATCTGAGATTTAGCAAATTTGAACTGTAGTTCCAGTTAGAGTGGCAATGCTGATCAACATGGTGGAGGTCCATATTTCTCATAGTAGACTCTAGCGTCTCATGATAAAACATCTCTTAAACTCAAGTGTCTCATGATAAAACATCTCTCTCTCTCTCTCTCTCTGTCCCCCACCTTAAGCACAACTTTAATTTTGTGTTGCAGAGATCCATCGATGGACCAACTAGAAGCACCCCGAAGCCATATGAAGAAAACTATGGCGAAGAGGAAGATGAACATAGTGAAACACTCTGTGGAAGCTGCGGCGGTAACTACAGTGCCGATGAGTTTTGGATCTGCTGTGACATCTGCGAAAGGTGGTTCCATGGGAAATGCGTGAAGATAACGCCAGCCAAGGCCGAGAACATCAAGCAGTACAAATGTCCTTCTTGTAGCTCAAAAAGGAGCAGGCAGTAGTAGCTCCGGAGGCTAATAGCATGTGGAGGGGTTTGCTTGCAAGCATGACAACTTTGGCGGTTTAACTACAGCATCTCATGGTAATTAATATCATCCAAAAGCATCAAATCTGAAGTTAGTCCTCTAATTAATACTACAATTCTTTTTGCTTTTCTGCTAAGTTATGTTTGAAGTTTTAGCCGTAGAAAAGTCAGTACTTTGTCCTTGGACAAGATTTCGGCTGCTTTCTGCACAAATCAGTCTCTCTATGGATGTTTGTACTGTAAGAAATGTTTTACCCTAATAGTAGTTTACAATATATGAGCTGATTGTTCAGTTAAAACTTGATATCTATATCTATGTCTGTTCTCTCATTTCTAAGGCTGGAACATATGGTCTCGTCTAGACACTCGCGATTCATTCCTGGACTCAAGTGCGTAGGGCCTGCGAATGACAACTACCAATCTCTGTCTCGAGTTCATATTTTGCATTTCCGTTCTTGGGATTTTTTATTCTTTAGTCGAACCGTTCTTGGGACTGACCTTGTAGAAAAGCAGGAGGCCCATTTAGCCTCCTGATACCGTAGGCAAGAATCAGACACTGCAAGGCTCTACCCGAAGTAGGCCAGGCTAAGGTTTATTCTTTCAAATCCACGTGTGTGCTTCCATGGCAAAGCCTTCTTGGGTTGGGAGTGCCGTCTTCTCTTTGAGTTTTGCATCCTTGAGTTTTGAGTTGATCCCGGTAGCTCGGAGTTTGTTCAAATGATCGGGTTCGGGCAAGTTGCTCCCCTTCCCAGTTTCAGCCTTGGCGACAGGACCAACTGATCCAGCGCCGGTTAGTTATTCCGGAGAGAATTTGATTTGCTCCATCAAGATGTAAGAGATCATGACGCAATAACGCATGCGGATGAACAGGAAAAAAAGTAGAGGGATTGAAAAAATCTGCGATGACATACTGGCTGAGAGATGCATGAGCACAGGGGTAGCCAAAGATTAAACGAAAACGTGCCTTGATGTTTGAGATCACGTGGTCATTTCCTCAGACACTCGCCTGTCTAAATCTCGCACGGTCAATCCCGCCGTGTCGGGCCCCTCCCTGCCGGAATTATTTTCTTCGTTTTGAATAACTTGTCCTTCGCCCGCCTCTCGTCCGGAAGAAAGATGGTATCCATCGTCATCACCCTCCCTCTCCTCCTCGGTCTCTCGCCGTAGTCGTCACCCAAACGAACGGATATCGCCATCATCCATTCAGAAGTACGCATGGGAAAAGGAAATCACGAATCGCCAGTTGAGTTCTCGGTCCAGGTTAGCCTGATAAGGATGGGGTCGCTTTTGCACGGCCCGTTACGGCTCGATTAGGTCAATCAATGGCGTGATTCACGTTGGAACCACTCGCTCGAAAGACAATTGCCCGGCATGTATAATAAATATCTAGCGATGACCGCTGGATAAAGGACGACACGATTTCCTACATCAAAGTTAACAAAGAAATATCAAAAGCTATTTCGACACATATAAGAATATGAAAGTAAACTTCCTTCCTATAGCACTGTAATTTTCCTGGGCTTTGTAGTAATTTCATGACTCGGAAGTAATTTAAATCTTTCCAAAATTAGTTAGTAAACCTACGAACATCCTAAGTAGTCGGAATGCACGAGTAATTCTTTTCACATTCATTTGTTTATTTTCAATTACGAATGTAAGTTTCTTTATTTGGTTACTAGTAATTACTATGGCATATAATCAGCAAATTTTTTCATATTAATTGTAGTCTATTGTTACTCATAAAGTTCCTTAGTGTTTGGTAATTTCATAGCATGGCATGAATAAGTGTTTGTCCTTGGAGAATGAATGATTTAGAGAACATTTTAATTTAGAGAACATTTTACTAAAAATAATCACTTGTATCATCTACCAAAAAAAAGAAAAAGAATAAACAAAAAACATTTTCATCATTTTCGAAAGTGTTTAGACTTAAATTATTGTCGATGTGGAAGTATTTTCCATTGATTAATTATTTCAAACAATACAATCGATTAATATTAGGAAAATATTTTTCAAATTATTCTTTTTCCACGAAACAAATGGATCAATCCATAAAATGTCTTGCATATTTGAAGGTTCTTCTGGCTCTAATTATCCTTGCTACTGAGTAAGTGAAATAATCAAAAGACGAATTAGAGGAAGCCTGATCTCTTGTACAGGGAACTTTTGGATAATCCCCCAATAATTCGTGAAAATAAACTTGTTAGTTGGCCATATTCTATGCATTTTTTTTTCTTTTTTTTTTTTATCTAAGTTCATCAAGGTTCCTTTGTATTTTAAATTTTGCCTCAATTATTTCTAAACGAACAGCTCATTATTGAACGCTTATAAGATCCACGTGTTGAATTGCTTAGCAAAAAATTTAAATAAGAAGTTTTCTTGGAAGATGATCCATCCCTTTCAAATTTTAATCTCGGGTCTCGGAGTGATCAACTCCATAGATGATGCAAATAAAGAAAAGTAAACTTGTAGTGTTTGTATAACATGATTGATATGCAAATACATCTGTCCCATCATTTTCCATCAGTATCAAAATGCAAATAGCTCTCTGGACCACCACCAACATAGGCACCACAAGTGATCGACTAAATCACGCAAAAATAAAATAGAATAAATAAAATATAAAATAAAAGTGACCAAGTACATATTGGCCTCTGTATACTTGTCCGAACGAATTTTTCTTTTTGTTATTTTTTATTTTCTACAACGCACCCGAATCTCAGCCTCAGCATATCAATTATTGTCTCATCCGAAATTATAAACAGTGAGACCGATGTGGAACAACCATTCAAGAGAGTTCCAGAAATTCAAACCAACAAAACTACCCCCTGACGTAGGACAACCGGTTTTGTTCGACCGGTTCTACTTTATTTTTAGAAAAATCCGGTGGCGTTATTTCCATTTCGGGGAATATATATTAAACATATTCCAATTATAATACAAAGGTGAGAAACAGTAACCCGCATGTGACGCATTACCCTATTTTTTATTTGATTTGTAGTTTTTCCCAGAACTTGAATAGTCGACATGTTGACTTTTGCACCGGATCAACCACCCTCAGGACGTGTCGTTTTAATTTTCGCATAATGTAAGAATCTATTTAAAAAAACAAAAAAAAAGGACAACTATATTATGATGATCACAAGCTCTTTTGCAGTGGAGAATAAGATCTAGGGTTTTCCACTTTGTGCCGCAGCATATCGGCGTATAGAAAAACGGAGGACCACAGCATTCGATTGCAGATTGGAAAAAGCTAAGCAGATGCTGTTCTGCAAGAAAGGAGAGGACCATCCTAAGCGATGTGTTCTCTTATAAGTTTTTTTTTTTGGTAAAGAAGTGTTCTCTTATAAGTTGATGACTACCTCCATCATTTTTATATAGGAGCGATGCACATGTGCTGTGAATAATTTAGGGTTTTTCTCTGGCAAGAAGACGTGCAAACACTGGGAAAATCAATCGAGGCGAATCGTTGAAAGTGTGTTTCAAGATCTGCTTCCGCCATTGGCATTTATGATGGCAGTGTGGAAGGTTCGAGAGCTACTGTTGATCGTCGAGGATACAGATGAATCTGACTGTGAGTGAAATCTGATTCATATCCCATGTGCCTACTTTAATCCTGAAATTTAGGAATCTTGACTGTCCGAGCCACTAGATGCCTCAATCAATGGTGCCGGGTCGGAATCGGATAATATTATAACATTGAAATGCGATTTATAAAAAGTATAGGCCCTTGAAACATTCCAGAGAAAACCAATCGGATGGATATGACACGAATCCACAACTTGGTTTTTCCTTTATTCATTTTCTCTCTGGTCTTGTTTTTTTTTATGTTCAGTCCCCTCATGATAAGAGCAAACTGTACAGTACAGTTAGAGAGCTGCTAGCCAACAAAGTAATTGTTTATATGTGATTTCAATTAGCGACCAAATCAACGCATGCCCGCTCTTCAGTCACCATCATCTCGGAGATTTTAAAGATTCAACTTGGGATTTTCCACGCGGACCCCTCAATCTTATGAAGAGTCTGTATTCATCGAACGTCATTGGTTGGTACAGCGAGGCTCCTTCCGTGGTCACGAGGTCCTTTGCTGGCTCGATTGGTATGTCGCTTTTCGGATTGTAGAAGAAGGCTAGCGAGACGCGCTCTTCTGAGGGATTGACAATGACACGGTGCTCCACGCTTTTGTAGATTGCATTGCTCAGTACCTATTTGAATCAAATGACCGGATTAGTCCACAAGGCATAATCGACCAAGTTACAGGACAAGGCGAAGTACATATCCGTCGTGTTTGAAGAAATTTCTACATGTCAGCTAGATGGCTTCTTAGCAAAAGAAATAATTTTGTGACCCACGAGGGATTAGAATTGGAAAGATTACTGCTCATAGTTATCCAATATTTTTCTAGGACATGGACGTTGCGGAGAGGACCGACAAAGTCACCCTACTAGAGAACTTGACAATTAACCATCTAATGAATGTTGTTCTGTGTCATCCACAGACCTTATCTCATAATCCTAGTCTAGTTTATCCAATATAATTAATAAAGCAGATTACGTCAATTGAAAGGAGGATTTTTTTTTTCCCTTAAAACTTAAGAGGTTCGCATAAAGACAGATAGTTAAAATAAAATCTTTGCATACATTTCATAGACTCTGCCCCCATGAGCTAAGATTTGATTACTGGACAAACAAAACAGACAGCATCAAGAAATCAAATCATGTAGGAAATTGTCAATATTTTAGCAAAGGATGAGCTCACATCAGGAATTTAAATGTATTGCCACCTACATGTGGAGACGCGTCAAGTAGATCAGACAAAACACCTATACAAGGTTTCCTAGATATTCATCTTAGCATCGTGGTTGCTGTAATTTGTCTCAAGAGAAGAGGAGAGAAGTTTTCTTGTCCATTAGCTGTGCAGAAAAAATCTAGGACACTATCTGTTCATGCACTATATATAAACTTTGACAAAAGCAATGACCAAGAGAAAGTAACTTTTTTTTTTTTTTTTTTATAAAATAAAATGAGTGAAAGTGAACTTCTAACAGACGTCTTTTGGTAATGCACGTTGACCCTGACTGGCTGAGATGACCATGCTCACAATTCTCAGCCAAGCATGTCTTGTAACAGGATAACTATTATCAAGAGCTGACGCGGGGGGGTGTGTAAAAAGGAAAAGATAAAAGCACCTGAATTTGATCTCCGATGTTGACTATGAAAGCGTGCCGGGCGGGCTTCACAGTGATCCAATTCCCGTCCTTGCGGACTTGAAGGCCCGGAACATGATTATCCGGCAGCAGCAAAGTCATGCCTCCCGGGTCTGAGTGGGAGGACAGGCCGAGAGTCAAATCCGGCTGAGGGCATTTTGGGTAGAAGTTCACTCTTAAGCAAGCACCGATATTCTCGCCGCCAAACGCATTCTGAAGATACTCCTCGCTTAGTCCGAGGTTCACAGATAGCACTTTCATCAGCTTCTTTGCCAGTATCACCAGCTGCTTCCCATACTCATCGATCACTTCCCTGCGCAAAACCGTGTCGGTCCCATAGTTAGATATGGTGCATAGAAGAGTAGCGTAAGATTCCTAGACAAAATTAATTTAGCATTAATAACAAATCGCTGAATCGGTCAAATGTGTATCAATTATGTAGTTTGCAACGTTTTATAGTAATTAAACTAGTTGACTAGTAACCAACATAAAGTCCTGATTCCAACAACTAGGTTAAAAAAGAGCAATTTTCATGAAGAATTATCTTGCTAAACTAGTCGGTAGGAATTAGATCATCTTTTTACCTGCAGTCAGATGGAAGAAGAGGCCACTTGTTATGGTCCTTCAATGAGCAGGGAAGGTAATGGAGGAAATAGTAATCGCTCCAATCGAGAATGGCGCCTTTCTCGACGCCCAATCTGCTTCCGTATCCTTCGTAAGTCTTCGGCGAGTTGGCATGCTTTTGCTTGACGTCCATTGGCGAGTGGAAGAACTCGCGCCAGGCTTCTCGTGCCCGGTCCATGAGCTCCGGGCTCACCCCATGGTTCACGACTTGGAAAAATCCCCAGTCTCGGCAAGCATGGTTAATTTGGCTTATTGTATTGGCGCGAACACTGTCGTCGTCACTGTATAGCCCTCTGAGGTTGATGATTGGAATGTCAACGTCAGCAACGGAGGAGACCATGGACGGCCTGTCGCCCAGGGGCTTCACATAACGTTCCGGGATCACACCTAGCCCGCTGTCCGAGAGCGATTGGACCCGGACTATTGGTTCAGGCCAGTCTTGTTGGATGGAACTCATCCTGTGTGTCTTCCTGGTTAGCCTATGTTACCGAAGTTGATATCAAAACTTCAGTACAACGAATCAAACTAAACAAAAGTTCCTTTACTTAACTCAAACCTCGCACAGAGAGAGAGAGAGAGCGAGAGCGAGGGAGAGAGTCGAGGGGGTACTTGTGGGCTGAGAATGCCAATTGAAGTTTAAAGGGGGAGAGACGAGGTGGGGACAACTAGGGGCAAAGATGGTGACAAGAAGAGGAGCACGTGAATATAGTGTGCTAAAAGTAAAGAGGAGTCTGATTTTATAAAAGTGGAGCGCCTTTTTGTTGGTACTTCGTTTTCGCTCGAGTCTCTGTATGGTTGTGGAAGGCTCTCCAGTGAACATGACAGCCGACATATCAGCTTACAAAGAAAAGCAAGCCACGACCACTTCAAACTCAATCACATTTAGACATGTATGATGACTCTACGGGTGTGGTTTAGCGTTCTTGATAGGGATAGCGTGAATATTTCGGCGCCGTGATCGACTTGGTCTGCGCTCTCCTTCACAAATAGGAATGAGATCATGGTATTGCTCACGACCCTATCTCTTCACTCGGTTCTTTTGCAGTGTAAAAGCATGGGATGGGATAACAGAACACGAGCTGCAATATCAGGGTGAGATCTACTTTCCTTTTCTGGCCATTGACCCTTGAAAGCGATGAGGGGGCGGGCGGGGGAAGGCTAACAGCAAGAACAAGCCGTACCTTGATTACTTTCTTCCATATGAATCATTAGAGAAAAGGAAAAGCCTTGTCCTGATCTTGGTTTTAACCCACTATATATGGTCCCTGCAGTCTGATCTTTGTTTTTTATCCTTTTGCGTTCTAAATGAAATCGACAGTAGGACCTAAAACCAGAGTTTAGCCAGAACTAGGTGGAGAATTATCAGTCGATGATATGAACCAGCAAGAAGACTCTTATGTCTGACATAACTGAAAGGGAAATAAGCGTTGAGTCTCTATTTATCTACTACGAAAATGAAGAAAAAAACATAACAGAAGGCAAATCTGCTCTATATAAAACTCCATCCCACTGACCTGGAGTGCGTAGGTCCTGAGAGATTAACTTGCAGGGTACTTCACTCCTCAACAGTCTGCAACTTTGTATCTCCCTCTCTAACAAGAAATGAGTAGCATGAGTACCATCCTCAAAAGTTAAAAGAAACTGACTGATTAGGTTCAATGTGATACGCAAGTCAATCTTTATTATCATAAATCATCGCCAGCAATCAAAATTCACTCATAATAAAATCATATCACTATTAGGGAGTATCATTATTATAACCCAACGAATTTTATAGCTTGGAAAATCGAAAAGGAATGTGTTCCAAAAAAACGTGCTTCAAATGGAAAGTTGATAATTTTTTATGGCGCCCGACAAGCAGATAAGACGCTCCTCAACATTTTCCCAATTACAAACCTTATCACTTTTGCAAGTGCGAGACCCGGTGCGAGTCAACACTAGCGAATGGCACGCCTGAGGTGAATAGCCAGGTCATTTCTGAAAAGATTATTGAACCTCCGCAAAAGATGAACAGACGAGAGTGGGACTGGGAAGGTGATTGAGCGTAAACTAATGGGAAAAAGACAGTAATCGGGCAGGAAATAAAGAGGGATCGTGGATCCTTCTCACCCACATGCAGAATAGAAAGGAGAGAGTAAAGAAGATGGAGAGGAAGCCGAAAATGACATAAGGGCAAAGCCCACAGAAAAGAATTCGGCACGCCCCCACACACAAAAGCCAAAGGGGAAAAGAAGAAAAGGCGGTAGAGCAAATTTGGACCATGCCATGCACTCCTCGTTTAAAGTTTTCCTTGATTTAAGGAAACACACTGTGGTTAGATCCGAGGGATACCAGAATGACTCAGCCTTCCTACCATGTTGGTAGGAAAAATCATTAAATATTTGAAAAGCACGATTGATTACCCTCACGTGCGATATAAGTCTTATTCATATAGAATCCTCTGATTCATAATTAAGTGGAAAAATGGAATGTACTTTTTCAAATCATGTAATAATTTCTCGTAAATAGAATTTCCAACTGACATGACCATTATAAGTCATATGATCGTGACCTTTTGTAAGATAAGGTTCGAGAGGCAAATTATAATAGAAAGAGATGTCGAAAAGGAAAGACAATGAAATCATACCATTAATACGAGTTTGTTCAATTTTTTACTTTCCCATTATGATAGGATTAGTGAACTATTCAAATCTCTTGGTTCTTGTATGATAGGATTATTAGTGGCTCATTGGGTTTATATAGGCTAGCAAATGAAGCCTTTCAAAAAATTCCACTATATTTCTCCAATCATTTCGGCATCGATACAAGATTTTATTTAGCTAGGTAAATCTAGAGCATTCATTTAATATAGTTCTGAGGTCCTTTCTAGAGGTAACAACAAGGGAAACTAAAAATTTATTAATAAAAGAGAACCTTCAATTAAGTTGTGAAGCACTATCCAAAGCAAATTTAGGTTATTGTTTTCCCCCGGACATTAAAAAGATAATGGTGATTTTCATTTCTCAAGCTCGTAGGAATAGTGACAAGTAGATTTTTTTAGGGTTAGCCTTCGAAGTGGAAGCTTGGTTGTGCTCGAGATTTGCATATACACCACAAGTCATAATAGAAAAAGAATAAGAAGCGAAGAGGAAAATGGCAAAGGCACACCTGTCTGTCGCCACGTACTTCGTCGTTTCCGATTTAGACACCTCGCCTGGGAAGAGACAAGAGATAGACAACATGTGTTTATTAAGACCTTATTTATATATACAAATTTTCCAAAGGGAAGAAGAAAGAAATGGGAAGTTGTATCAATATATTTAGCGAAATCATAATGACCATACCAAACATAGAAAAAAACCATCAGTGATAGACTTTACCAATAAATTTGAGGAGATTCTATCTACCATCAATTTTTTTCCTCTATAGAAAGAATTAAGTAACCTGCTTCTTACTTACCATATTAAGGGGATTTTTTTACCTAATTGAATATTAAATCTATCTGAGGTATCGGACAAGGTGAATCTCATTAAATATGGAAATTTTAATTTCCAGCACTTAATTGGGTTACCAAATAGGCCGCTAACCTGATCTTACCAACCCCCTTCTTCTTCTTCTTTGGCGTCAAGCGAAAATTGATGGAGAACACTTGGTTAAATGTTTGAAGTTCAAATGTTCTCTGTTGATATGGTGGGTCTAATATACTAAATAGATTCTTCTACTGTTAATTTTGAATATGTGAACAGACATTACGTAGATAAAATCAAATATATTAACGCTTAAGAATAGTTTTATAATTAGATGCCATAAACTAAAATAAATTAAAGCCTTCTTTCTTTGAGAGGATATAGATATATATACACACACATACACATATATATACGACAAACAATCCAACATATAAATCTAATAATGATTGAATTAGGATGTGTACCCTAGAAACTTCCTAATAATCGTTTGGAAGAAAAGACGAAGTTTCTGAATGCAACAGATTGAAGTGGGCCAGTTCTCCCAAAATAATCTTTACATGCATAATATCTCAGATAATCAAATAAAAAAACAAAAGGAAAAAAAAGAAAAAAAAATAACAGAGAGAGATTATACAAATAGAAGCTAGGTCTCCTGAGCGTTCGCCCGACAGTTAATTAAGAAAAAAATAATTTGATGAAATTCCTAGCTCATGGTCTGAGTTGATGTTTTTTTCTTCTTTCTTCTTTTTTCCTTTTTTTTTCTGAAAAGAGAATAGAGACTTCGACGCGACAGCATTTCTTGATCCGATAATGAAAAACATCGATTTATTTCTTACCAAAAAAAAAAAAAAAAATCGATTTATTCATTTCGTTCGCGACGAAATGAACTGCAAATCTTCTTGGATCCGACCCTTTTTCTCATTGTGCTTAGCATCATCGCCATAGATTATTGAAACGTAAAACAAGAGATTGATCGACTCGATATCTTGAACGACCGTAAGGAGATGGTAACGAGCTACTTACCTTACGACCGGGTTCTTCACTCAGGCAATTTGGATGGTATGAGAGAGACGGAGAAGAGTAATTTGACTGGAAGTAGCGAGTTGAGAGGGCTGATCTTCGCCTTTTTATGAGGGCAAAGAAGTCTGTCGTTCTGTTTTCGCCATTGCCACATTGCAAAAATTGCAAAATTTAAGGTCCAGATGGCTAATTGCATGGGCACCGCCGCACCGGTGCGATTCACGTTTTTATATATCCTCATTTTGAGGCCGTTTCTCTCGATGTCCGCGATAATAAATTCATGATTTTCTTAACGTATGGATATATCCATTTTTTTTTTCCAATTTTCTGTCATTTTTTCCGCTAACAATCCGGCATGGTCTTAACCGACAGGTTTGCAGGGTGTTTCGTGATTAATGATCCTTCCTCACAATCCGTACGTTAGGGAAAATTAGGGTGCGAATGGTAACGTTTACATTTTTTTTTGTTCAGGAATGAAAAAAAAAAAAGTGTTTATGTTCCGGGAACAATTTTTGAACAAAAGAACGCGTTTGGTAACGTTTGGTCGGGAATAAAAAATAAACGAAACACGTTTGGTAAATTTTATTCTTTTTCTGTTTCTTTTAATTTTTTAAACATTTTTATTTTATTTTTCATTTTTCCTTTCTTTTTTCTTTTTTCGGCCGGCCACGGCCTCCAAGAACCGGCCGACGGGGCGGGCAGCCTCGCCTAGCCACGGCGAGGCCGAGCCTCGCCGGATCCGGGCGAGGCCGAGCGTCGCCGGCCACGGCGAGGCCGAGCCTCGACGGCCGGTCGCCGGCCATGGCCGAGGCCGGCAACCGGCGAAAGAAAAAAAGAAAAAAAAAAAAAGAAGAAGAAAAGAAAAGAAGAAGAGAAGAAGAAGAGAGAGAATAGAAACGTTTCTTTCATTTTTGTTTTTAATGCTAAAACAACAAATTGTTGTTTCTTTTTTCTCGTTCCTATTTCGTTCAAAAACAAAAAAAAAAAAAAGGAACAAAAACGCAACCAAACGCGTTTGCTTTTTTTTTTTGTTCAGGAACACTTTCCGTACGAAGTGTGCCGAAAACACTTTTTGGAGTGTTTCCATGCACACCCTTACTTAATCGGTTCTAAACATAATATAATTATACAAAATTTGGTCATAAGTTTTTCAATTTTGTTAATTTAATCATAAACATTTCTATGAAATTCTAACGTAATCATTTTTATCAATTTTGGCAAGAAATCGCTAGCGTATTAATCCAATCATCGATAGATGTCTTGCATGGCATGTCATTTGGCAATTTTTAACGAAAATTGGCTTAAAAGATTATATTAAAATTTTGTATAAATGTTTAGAATTAAATTTATAAAATTAAAAAGTTCATGATTGAATTGATATCTGTATAATAAATTTAGATTATATTGGACAATTTCCCCATTTATATTACTATCAACCACCACTTTTACATTTGAGTTCCTACAAAGATACTGTGACGTTGGTCTGCATAATTTTAATTTCACTCATTTTGTCATCTCCTAATCTAATCGGAGAGTATACAAATATTTTTAAGAAAAATTCATATGAATGCACTATTTATTTATTTTTAGAGATTTTATCTTGTATATAATAATTTTCCAAAAGTGTTTTAAATAATTTTGTTTTTCAGAACCGTACATGGCGAGAGAATTTCACTAGTGTAAGACTTAAAAGTTAAGTCAATCCCTATCGAACGTACTATTTATCATTATCTTCTCCTCCAATCATTGTTAAAAAGAAAAGAACTAGCAGCATTTGCCAAATCTATGCGAGTTGGAATTATGGTTTATAATTGAGCGAATAACATAATTTATGATAATAAAAAAAAATTATTAATATAAAGTTTTTAGACTATTATGAGAATAACAACTTCTCGTGAGTCACAAATTCTTGAAAAAGTAGACCCACGATAATTTATAATTATTTATTATTTGATCTTTTGTAATCTAAAACGGATTGTTATTTTCACAGTAAATTAAAGATTGTCACTCAATCATTTTTCTAAAAAAAAGAGGATATACCATCTCCCTTTTCCTCTTGGTTATTGAATCTTCTAGTTTCAAGACCTATACAAGATGCACAACATAATATAAAAGAAAAATAAGCGTGCCTTATGCTATTCCTTTTATTTAAATTACATAGTTCTGCTTCATAATAATTTATACATGCCTATATAAATTGTTTGGACATGTGCAAATGCTTTTTAGACTTAAGATTTTACATTAGGAGTTGACCGGAAATTACAGGATAAGAATCATAAAAAGAAGTATTTAATTCCCGATTTCAATGCCCGATTTCCAATATAAATGAACTCAAAATCTCTATCACTTCTTTCGAGATGTAACAACCAAATGATGATTTAATCCAATTACGAATAGATCGAGCACTTATATGTGAAACTTGAAGCTAATGTTAGGAATCAATTTGAAGAGAAGAAAAGATACAGAAGGGGCCAAAGGGGACTGAAGATCAGTAGAGAGAGAGAGAGATCTGTGTGCTTGTGGAAAAGAAACTTGGGAGATCTAAAAGAAGAATCACTCCTGCTGAAGTTTCAACAGTGAATGATGTCGTCGATCGGAATGTCTTTTCTGTCAATCATCCATCCCTGCCAAATCACACGTTCGGGAAATCACTTCATGGAGATCTTTTGCGTGGAAACGAGCGCTGCCTAAAAATCTCAAATGCAAGTTGCCATCATGGGTTGATAGCCAGACGCATGCCCCAGCTTCGACATACACTTAGCAGGAAAGCTGTAGGACAGACCCCATGATGAACATGCTAAGATGTGAACGCAGACGAGCGTTTGCCGGCCCCATTTCAATGTGAACGGGCTCATGCATGCCGACATGCACAAAACAACATTAGAAACACGTGACGCTTTTGCCGACCAACATTGAATCATGGGGTTGTTGGAAACCCATGTCCTTGCTCTAAAAAAAAAAAAAAAAAAAAAAAAAAAGGGGCCTTAGACGATAGAGCTCTTCCGATCGGTGGCTGTCGTTTCTCTGTACAATCTTGACTTGAGAGCTTACTCAGCTGCCTTTTTGTCCGTCTCCCCCTCCTTTCTTGCTTTCCACCACTGTTTTTAGCTCTTTCCCTCTGCGTTTTTTTAACCGACTCGTGCGACACATTGCCCTAGAAAATTATTACTTTTTGGTTTTCTGGATGTTAGTGTCAAGAAAAGGAGCCTGTTCTGCTCCTTTTGACAGCATGTGGGAGTGGAAAGCCAAGATGAGGATGCTCTCTTCCTCTTTCTGATGTTTGTTTTTTCTGTACATTTCGTCCTCATGCTAGTCGAGCAGCCATCCTTTTTGTTTTCCCTAACTAAATGGTCAAGTTAAAATATGTTATCTTCTGGCCATCGACGGTCATTCTTTATTTCGAATATTTTAGGGACCTTACCCATGATTATGTATGCACAAAAATTTGTCACTACCTTCCTATTAGTCCCGTGATTATCGGCAAAATTATCCCAGAAACCATAAACTTATTATACTTCCGTTAATTCAATCCTAAATATTTTAATTATATCAATTAAGTCATAAAACTTTTTACGTTTTTTCAATTGAACCCATGCAGCCAATTTTGATAAAAAAAAAATCGTTCACATGAACGTTAACTATTCTACATAATACAACCATTGCTAACGTGAATTTTTTTAATGTTTTTTCATATTTTGATTTAATTTTTTTTCTTTTCTTTCTTCTTCTTTTCTTTTTGTTGAGGTCAATGCGAGTTGCAGCTCCTCGCCAACCACTGGGTGAGGGCAATGAAGCCCTCACCCAATCTTGCCTAGATTGCAACCACAATGGTCTGGGCATGGGCAAGGTAGCCTTGTCTAGATCTAGGTGAGGTAGGAGAGGCAAGCCTAAGCTATAGCCACACAATGGCCTCACCCAAATCTGGGTTGGCAAGGGCCCTTGCTGACCATAGTAAGATAAAAAGTAAAGAAGAAAAAGAAAAAGAAAAGAAAAAAAATGAAAAATTAATAGAAAATGCAAAAAAATAATAATAAAATATTATTGTAAATTATTCTCATCGTACCGATTGTGTCACGTAGGACAACTAATATCTACAATAGTAATCTCTAGCCAAATTTTGCATGATAAATTCAATTGACAAAACATGAGAAGATTTGGGATTCGAGTAGTATAATTAAAATGTTTAAGACTAAATTGGCAACAAGTGTAATAAATTTAAGACTTTTTAGACAATTTTCCCCATGATTGTATATTGACTATGCTCCTCTTCGTCAATGTGGAGAAATTATTACACTAGTATATTGTATGTATTGTACCAAATTTGGAGTGTCATAAATAATGGGCTTCGCCAAATTCGATGATTCAATTACAATTTAGATCAACTTTTAAAAATTTTCTCCTAGCTTGTTCCCACACAAATTTCAAATCTTTTTTTATTTTTCATAAGGAAAAAGTCACAAAAAATCCCAAACTATACTCACGGTGATACATTTATCTTGAACTTTTTTGTAACATTAAAAACCACAAATTATTTCCATTGCAATCTATTTATCCTATTTTTTTTCTCGTGACAAAACTTGTGTTTATGTGATACATTTACTCTCTTTGAAAGTTCCGTTAGATAATTTTTCAGCCAAACATCATTATTGTTGCACTTAAGTTGCATGGATGCCATGTTAACACTATTTGCTTTTTGGCATCCATTTAGGCAGATTTTTAACAATTTTCATTGATAGAATTTTGATTGGAGGGAAATGTGTCATATACATACAAGTATTGTTTGAGTGGTAAATTACGCGTCCACTTTTCTCTCCCAAGATCTCAGTTTTGATTATCACGTTTGGACATTCTAAGGAAGGCGCCTCCAGAAGTATGAACTAGTGTTCTCGGGTGATTTAGGATGAGAAGGTCTACATCGAAGAGGAGGCCATAATATTTAGTGGAAATTCATATTGAAAAAGTTCGAACGTCCTGTGTAGTAGAAGTAGGTCATGCCTAATTCGAGTGCATGCGAGCCCAACTCGCATGTATTGTCTAATCAGGTGGGGGCATCCTCGTCAGACGGTGCACGTGAAATAGGCCAACGTGCACTCCAACGCAGCAAGTAAGATTTTTCCTTTTCCCTGTCCTTCTTTTTCTCTCTCTACTTTTGGCCCAAAAATAAAACCCATTTCAGACGCGGTTCCAAGAAATGATGGGCTTTTCTGGCTAAGAAGTCCTCGAAGAATCGTGGGCCAGGCCCAGTATAGCCCGATGCCTCATCATGTCCGTGAGCGAACTGAGGCTCAATTAGAAGTTTTGGACCGAAAGTAGCCCAACCCCTTCGTCCTAGGTTCTCCTCCTCCTTTTTATTTTTCTCCTCCTATTTTTATGGGAAAATATCACAAATGGTCCCTATACTATTACTTAATGTGCAATTTAGTTTAACTTTCGATCGACTGATTTGGTCATCAACTATTGATAAATGCCCGATTTGGTCCCTAAATTTTCGATTATTTACCAATTTGATCCTCGAACTATTGATAAATGTCGATTTAGTCATATTCGTTACTTTTTTCTTTTTTTTTTTTTTTTTTTTATGCTTATAGTAACGAAATTTGAAAAAAAAAAAAAAAGAAGAAAAAAACAGTAACGAAAAAAAAAAAAAAAAAAAATAGTAACGAAAAAAAAAAAAAAAAAAAATAGTAACGAAAAAAAAAATTAAAAAAAGAAAAGGAAAAATAGTAATTAAGGACTAAATTGGACATTTATCAATAGTTCGGGGACCAAATGAGCCGATTAAAAGTTCGGGGACCAAATTGAGCCGATCGAAAGTTCAGGTACCAAATTGCACATTAAGTAATAGTATATGGACCATTTGTGACATTTTCCCTATTTTTATCAAATAAGTTGGGTTAAACTAATTAATCACCTTTTCTCTTATGTTGCTACGACACCCAGGAATCTGTGATTTTTGTAGTTGCACGACGTGATCGGGATGAGGGAATTCTTATCGTCAACACGAACTGATCGACTTTCGACTCACGCTGCATCAAGCGTGCTCAGGAAATTCGCGCCTCCCGGTTCAGGATCCGCACAAATGCATCCAATAAGCCAATTATCTTCTCTTATGCCTCTATGGAGAGAACCTAATTATTGTTCATTTTTTTCCTAAATTTTCAAATCAGCTAAGTGAAAAAGAAAAAAAACAGAGACTGAATCTAACGGAATAAACAAAAATAGGATAATTGTCAACGTCGGCCGTCCTAGACACGTATTTAACTGTAATTTCAGGACAACGTCACAGGACATGAAAAAAAAAAGGCGAAAAAAGAATTTAGGTAATATGTCTTATATTTCTTTTTATGATTATTATTTTTTTTGGCTCTGATGTTATGTTTGACTCGTCTCATCAGCCGGAAATGCTGACCACCTGACCCTCTTTGAATTCCTTCAATAATTATCGAGCGGGCAAGGCACTGCAGTGAGGAAAATCGCAGGAACTAATTGACTAATTGACTAAATGAAAAGAGGATGTAATGATGATAAAGGTCGTTCGTGGGCAAGCGACAAAAGAAAAAAAAGGAAGTAGAAGAAAATTTCTCATTATAAATATAAAAAGATGATAAGTATGGATAGGCACAAGACCAAGTCCAAGAAATGTGACATCCATAAATTGACGTGAGCATTTATACAATAATTTTTATTCCAACCGACAGCGTAAATGATGACGAAAGTCTTGGGGTCCGGATAAATAGTAACAATAATAATAATAATAATTGGAAAATGCCAAGAAGGCGAAGCTGAATCTCATGGTACTTTCTTCTCTCAATCAGTAGGAAAGAAGCCTTTATTTAAAAAAACCTAGAATCCCTTTTGGCACGCCTTGGGCTCTTATTTTTATTTATTTTGCACTTCATGTCTGTCCTTCAAGTTTATAAACTAGTCTTGATGATTATTTAAAATTTATTTATAACTCACCAGTTTTTTAATAAAAAAAAAAGGGTCCAAGTAGAGATGAAGTCTCGCGTTGTTTAGTAAAAAGCGGTGCTGCCTATCTGTTTTGATCCGTGGAATGTGAGACCATTTAAGCTTTCTATTTTGGCCACACATTGGGATTTCATGGCATTTCGCCCATGTTCCTCATATCTATGACTTTGTCTCGTCCACACCTTAGAAATATTCTTTAGTTTATGGCTTATAACAAAAATAAATTAATTAATTAAGGGTGGTACGTTTAATAACATTATTATTTCTAGAAATAATTTCTATTCACAAATATTTTTCCCACTTCTATTCCTTGGATGAATTTCTGAACATTTAAACGCATTTAATAACTGCACAAAATTTATATTCTCATAATAGAATAAGAACATAAATGCGTTTTATATGACTCTCCTATTTTTTTATAATGTAATTTTTTTTTTAGTTTTTTAAATAATTTTCTAAGATCTTTCTAATTTTTATGAACTTTTTCTTTTCTTTTTTTCTTCCCTTCCTCTTCCTCCTCCAGTAAGTTGTTGAGCCTTAGCAATGGTTGGCGAGTGGCTAGAGACAAGAGCTAGCGACCTTACCCAGCCTCGTTGGTGGCACAACAAGGTCGACCTTGCCATGGCTCGACATAGCCAACCTTACGGTTGGCAAGGCTAGCTCGCCCAGCCACAATGAGGTTGACTTCGCCCAACTGGGGGAGAGTCAACCTTGCCCAAATCTTGCGAGGTTGCTGAACCTCATCTTTTGCCATTGGCCGACCATCACCCGAGACCCACTAACTAGCTAAAGGAAGAAAAAGAATAAAATAAATAAAAGAAAAATTACTTATTTTCATAAATTATTTCTAATATAAAAGAAATAACTTTTTTCTACTTTTTAATTATGTTCATAATCAATTTTCTAACCACTTATCTATTTCGGAATGGATTTATATCCGTTTTTAGTTTTAAGAACAAGAGAACAAAAATGTTACTAACAAGTCCTTACTTACTCAATGGGAAGAAACAAGCTCATATTTTTTCTCCACTTTTTATTTTTATTTTTATCTTTTGATAATAAAACAAGTTTATATTTCATGCAAGTGTCACGGTTTTGAGGTTCCGGTGACTAAGGGAGGGTGCATAATTGAAGAAGATTGCTCCAACTCGCCTAGGGTGTTCCCAAGAGCTTCTGGAATGTTCTTAGGGACGGGCAAGATGATAATTGCGCTAGTGTGCCGAGAATTGGCCAACTAAGTGGTGCAAGGTGACTAGTCGATTGAGAGGCGCGATTTCATCCGACAAACATAATCTTGCTCAACAGTTGTAATTAGAGGGCCTCGAGTATAAGAAATGTGACATTCCCCTCACTATAATCATGTGAAGACCATTTCAATAATCTAAGTACCTTTTTTCTTCCAAAGTTTCTTTCTCTAGACCTTTTTTTCTCTACGATTCGGATGAGCGAAGTGAGCAATCGATCCAAAAATGGCTTGGCTTAAATGCTCCAATGATCCTAAATGATCCAAGAGAGCCTAAGTCGCCGCACGGTTTCTATCTCAAACGATCGGCCCGTGACACAAGCATAAAGCATGCAAAGTGTCTTTATTCGTAAGATGAAAAGAAATTTTAAATTGATTGATACTCATAGATAACAAATTACATAATCATGTGATTTCATATGTAGAGAAATTTCTAAACTGGACTTTAATGTTTAGTTTATGCAAATCTAACTTGGAGCACGCATGTCGAAATTTACATCGAGGGTGCTTCCCAATAACTTCTTTTGAAAACGAGGGTACGTGAATTTCTTTGCCCCCCACCCTAATTTATATTTTGCATTTACGTTAAGCATTTGGAGACTTTGGGAGACGGAGCTCCTTCGAACTTTCCGTGGCCATGTGGTCCATTCAGTCAACCCACGACCATGTTGGGAGGCCATTGAATTCCTGGGCAGGCCCCCATGAAAATTCCTGCTTCCTTCTTTCTTTAAAAAGGTCCATCACTAAAGCTTCCTTCGTTTCGATTGATCGATCCTCCCGAGACATCTGCTTTTCCTTGCTCTCCACTCGTTTTATTACTAGAAAATTCAAAATTTATTAAAGAGCGCGTGCATTTAATATAGGCGACTTCATCAAATTACATAATTCTATCATTAAAAGTTGTGATTTTTCTTTATAATTGATTCATTCAGTATCTTAAAAGTACTCATTGATATAAAATTCCGATAAATCTTTTCAAGTATTTGTCTTGAAAAAGGAGATGCCGCGTCTTTTTCACGTTGCGAAATAAAAAATAATTGGGCATGCAAGAAAATAAACATAAACTGACGATATATATATATATTATATATAGAGAGAGAGAGAGAGAGAGAGAGAGAGAGAGAGAAGAGGGAGGGAATAAGTGGAAGGCTGAGTCAGGCAAAAACGTGCAGGTTCTGTCCCCCACCTATCGCTAAAGCCAACGCGCATTTAGCTTAGCCTTACATCTCGCCTTTTCTTCTCCACTCTCACCTGGAGCGCGTGCACTTCACCTTCTCCTTTTCATCAAGATTAAAACCTCCTCTGTTTCCGTAGGAATCGCCAAAAGCTAACTTCGACTTCGTTCGGCCAAAAATAAAGAAAAAAGAACTCCAGCCGCATTATAAACATGGCCAGTCGGGATTTCTCACGATAAGGGAGATCCATCGAGAGTGTTATAATGATCTAAAACTCTTCTTTTTAGTATTCATTTTAAAATATCAAACACAGTAGAAATTGTTATCATTATAATTCCATTCTAATTTGAAAAATAATGGAGGAGGATGAATTCGATCATCTGAATTTGTTAAATATTGAATGCTTAAATGAGCCTTCTAATTTAAATGATTATTTAAGAATATCACATCGTTTCACAGATTAATTTCGTTCGACAAAAAAGAAAAAAATCTATTTTTTGGAGAAGGAAACCAGGAGAAACGCGTGCCTCGCGCGTGGGGACGAGCGTCGGGATGGATTCGTGGTGGGTGACCGGGTACCCGTCAAGCCGGTAAAGGAACGGGAGCGGAAGTGATGCGGGGGTTTGAATGCGACCAGAGCGCAATTTGGGTTTCATTTGAGTTTCATTTCATTACGGGGGAAGGAAGGCAGCAAGAATCCATTGTTGACAGAGTAAAGCTTAGCTAAGACCACGAAAAGCCTCGCTTTGAAGCTTTGACTTTGACCACACGCACCGAAAAGGAAGAAGACGGAGACCACGGAGGGGAGGGGGGGACGAAAAGAAAGAAAGTTTCCTCCTTTCCTCTCTCCTTCCTCCCCCCTACCGCCTCAAAGGGCTACATAAAAGGACCCCCCCGGCATTCCCCCTTCTTCACTTCACCCCCCTCTTCTCTTTCGAGTTTCTTTCCCACTAGATTTCGCTCCCGAGTCTGTTCTGTTGTTATTTGTGTAGTTTTGTTTACTCCGTCTTTCGTTTAGCTCGCTGACCAGCGAGGAGCGTGGAGCGGTCGCTAAAGGTACGTCCTTTTTCAAGAAACGTTTCCGGGTGTCTTTAATTTTTGATGGTTCTTGTTGCATTAGATCGTTAGATCGTTCGTCGCCGCTTTCTGGGTCGTGGGTCGGGGGTATTCGGTTGAAAAGTCGGTTTCTTTTGGGGTTCCGGTTCTGTTTATGGGGTGGGTGGTACTCAAGATTATCTCTTTCGGATGGATTTTTCAGTATTGCGTGGTCGAAGGCCGGTTGTTTCTGCTTCTTCGGAGCTGACCGGTTCTCCTGATGAATTCTTGGTCGTGGTTCTTTGGGGGTTGAAAGTGACTTCTTGAGACAAGTCCTTGACTTGGCTTCTACTCTCTGGAGAGTTCGTGTTTCTTTCTCTTTGTTTTTGGCTGACAAACCCTTTTGTGAGTTCCTGCAAAATAGAATCTAACGAGGAAAGAAAGAATGTTTGGCCTTGGATTCTTCTAATATCTTGTAACATCTGATGTTTGATCGAGGGTTCCTCTCGTATATAGTTGGGGAAGTGGGACGTAGTTTTTCTACTTGTCATAAAAGTGCAACTGTAATCACATACTAGCTTTGTCTTGTTACTTTTTTTCCATTAAGTGAGTGGTACATTAAATTGCTGTTGTTACGATATGCAGGATTACTCGTACAAAACGTAAACTCAGCTCTGCCAATTTTCCCATGGAGGGGGAATCTTACTTCGAGAAAGATGAAAAACATTCTAATTGCTCAATCTTGCTCGAATTATCTGCTTCGGACGATCTCCGAGCTTTCAAAAGAGCGGAAGCAGAAGCGAAGGGCTGTAACATTGATGGTGCTAGCTTCTGGTACAGTAGAAGAATTGGCTCAAGGAAGATGGGTCTTGAAGAGAGGACTCCTCTCATGGTGGCTTCCTTGTTTGGAAGCTCTACGGTTGTGAAGTACATTCTCGAATCTGGCAAAGTCGATGTAAACAGGGCTTGTGGTTCGGACAAGGTCACTGCCCTTCACTGTGCTGTTGCCAGTGGCTCCGCTTCTGCGGTGGAGGTTGTCAAGCTCTTGCTTCACGCATCTGCTGATGCTAATTGCATTGATGGCAATGGAAAGAAGCCAATTGATGTGATAGCCCTTCCATTAAAGTCACGCGGCGATTCAAGGAGGAAGCTGATGGAGCTGTTGCTGAAAGGCGATCATTCTGATGGGGAATTTGAATCCCACGAGGAGAAGCCGATTGCCGCACTGCAAGCATCCAAAGAGGGAAGCGAAAAGAAAGAGTATCAATTTCCTGTTGATATCTCTCTGCCTGACATAAATGTTGGGATTTACAGTACTGATGAGTTCAGAATGTATGCTTTCAAAGTAAAGCCTTGCTCGCGGGCATACTCCCATGACTGGACAGAGTGCCCATTTGTTCATCCTGGCGAGAATGCGAGGAGGCGGGACCCTCGCAAGTACCCCTATAGCTGCGTCCCCTGCCCCGAATTTCGGAAGGGATCTTGCCAAAAGGGTGACTCCTGTGAGTACGCACACGGCGTATTTGAGTCGTGGCTTCATCCTGCACAGTATAGAACAAGACTGTGCAAGGACGAGACTGGATGTGCTCGCAAAGTTTGTTTCTTTGCTCACAAGCCCGAAGAATTAAGGCCTGTCTATGCTTCGACAGGATCAGCTGTGCCTTCCCCAAAATCCTACTCATCAAGTGGGCTGGACATGTCCACATTGAGTCCTCTCTCACTCAGTTCTCCGTCAGCATCATTGCCTGTTACTTCAACAGCACCCATGTCTCCTCTCACAGCCTCATCATCTCCGATGTCTGTGAACATGTGGCAGAGCAAGGCTAACAAACTCTCCCCGCCAATGCTGCAGCTCCCAGGTAGTAGGCTGAAGACTGCTTTAAGTGCTAGGGACTTGGACCTGGAGATGGAATTGCGTGGTCTAGAGAGTCAGATGGCCACTCAACAGCATCAGTTGATGGAAGAGATATCTCGTCTCTCCTCACCATCATCCTGCTTTAGTAGTAGGATTGGGGAAGTGAAACCCACTAACCTTGATGACGTTTTTGGGTCTCCGGATCCTGCTTTGCTGCCTCAATTGCAGGGGCTGTCAAGACCTTCAACACCAAGCCAGTTGCAATCTCCAACTGGGCTTCAGATGCGCCAGAATGCAACCCAGTTTCGTGGGGCGTACCAGAGCAATGCAAATGCATTGTCATCTCCAGCAATGAAGCAGGCACCTTCTTATGGGTTTGACTCATCTAGTGCAGTTGCAGCAGCGGTGATGAATTCGAGGTCAGCCGCTTTTGCAAAGCGGAGTCAGAGTTTTATTGACAGGGGAATGGCGAGCCCTGGAATTGCCAATTCTTCCCCTATGATGTCTTCAGCTATGTCGAGCTGGAGCTCACCTGATGGGAAATTGGATTGGGGCGTCCAAGGAGATGAGCTGAATAAGCTGAGGAAAGCTGCTTCCTTTAAGATGAGAAGCAGCACCGGAGCAGGTGCTAATACTGTCTCGGCAGCAGCCATGGCTGGTGAGCCAGATATTTCTTGGGTCAATTCATTGGTTAAGGACGTGCCTTCTGCGGAGGAAGCGATGTTCGCTGCAGAGAAAGGACAGCGCACTTATGGGAAAGACATCCGCGAAAGGATTACACCATGGGTGGAGCAGCTGTACAGAGAAGTGCCACGGATGGCGATGTAAGATTGCCACTGCAAGTCGGATGCCTTATTATGCTGACTAATTGATATTCTTTGCATTTGTTTTGAGGCATTTGGTAGCCATTAGATACGAGAAAAGGCCAAGCAAACAGGTGGTGTCTTGGCAAGGAATAGGATGCACATAGTCTGTTATCGAGTAGAATAGACTTGGGAACAATGGTTATAGCCAAATGTTAAAAAATATGATATTCTTTTCCAATTCTTTCTCTTCCTCATAGTAGGTTTTCTCACCAAGTCTTTTAGTGAGAGCCTGGGCGGGATGTACTATATCTTTCCCTTATGTATCTCTTCGTTGAAAGAAATGGCTTTATAATATAAAGCATCAAGTTTTTTAATTTGATCAGGTGTTTCGTTTTTCTGTATCATGATGCATTATCTACGCTAGTTGATATGCAACTTGTGCTACAAATTTTCATGTTATTATGACATCTAAGTAGTCACGCAACAAAACCGGTTTTATAAGGTCATGGTGTCAAGGGGACGAGCCAAAAAATTCCACAAACGGCAAAATTATCTTTACAAAGGACTCTAGCAAACTCCCAAGTTTCTCAAAAACACCACCTTAAGGTGAGTATGTTGAAGTAGTTAACTTTCAGTTTTTTACGTGTCTTCAATAATATAATGGTGGAGTCCTAGTCAATAGGAAGTGGCTTACTTTTAGGAGTTAGTTTCTGCACATGTTTTGCTTAGTGGGATATGTTAGTGGGTCTTTGTTGTTGTTGCTCTGTAGCTATTTTCTTGCAAAGTGGTTTGGATGCTCTGCCTATTTAATAGGCTTATTTTCTGTTGAATATTGTGACGAGAGTTACAGCAACAACTCTCTTGTATGTTTTTCTTCTCTGAGTTTATTCGAGTAAATTTCAACAGTGGTACCAAAGCCACAACAGGGAAGGAAACAAAAAAGTGTTCAAAAGGAGTCTTGAGTGATCAAACACGAGAGCAGTAGTGGTTCTTCTTTGCAGCAGCAGTGATGGCCACAGAGAACTTCATACAGCCTACTATACCTCGCTTTGATGGTCATTATGACAATTGGAGTATGTTGATGGAGAATTTCCTCAAGTCTAAGGAGTATTGGGACGTTCGAACTTGAGCAGGTCCTTAAACTGCTCATGAGGGAAACGGATGGAAAACCTCCCTGGAGAGAGTGACCCCTTACGCCCCTCCCAGGCCGGGATCGGGCCTGGATAAAGATTCCGGCCCCATTGGTTGACCCGGCCACTCCCTTACGGGAAAGGGGGGTAGCCACGTCTGATCCCCGCGACGCCTTCTCCTAGGGAAACTTGGGGCGTGGTACAAGGAAGTGATGGCGCAAGGAGTATTGGGACGTTGTTACTTCTTGTATTATCGAACCAGGGGAAGGAGCTCAGTTGACAGCAGCACAACGGACAGCTCTGGAAGAGCAAAATTGAAGGATCTTAAAGCCAAAAACTATTTGTTTCAAGCTATTGACAGATCCATCTTAGAGACAATTCTCTACAAAGACACCTCCAAAGATATATGGAATTCCATGAAAAAGAAATATCAAGGCTCGGCAACGGCAAGAAGGCAGCAACTCCAAATGCTTCGTGGGGAGTTTGAATTGCTAAGAATGAAATCAGGAGAAATAATCACGGATTTCTTTTCCCGGACAATGGCGATTGTCAATAAGATGCGAATCCATGGAGATAAGACGGAAGACGTCACAATAGTTGAGAAGATTCTTCGATCTTTGACACCAAACTTTAATTTTGTTGTCTGTTCTATTCAAGAAGCCAAGGATGTTGAAGAACTCTGAATTGATGAGTTGCAAGGATCGTTGTTGGTCCATGAACAAAATTTCTTATAGCAAGAACTAGAAGAGAAGGCATTGAAGGCCTCAACTGCAGATCATTTTTCATCAACAACAAGAATGAATAGCGGCAGAAGCAGAGGAAGGGGAACCAATGATCACCACAATTTCAATCAAAAATCCGATGGCTATTTTTCTCGTGATTCTCAAGGCAGAGGACAAGGACGTGGATGTCGACACTCAACAGATTTCAGACCAAAGTCAGTAGACAAATCCAAAGTGGAGTGCTTTCGATGCCACATGTATAAGCATTACAAATCTGAATGTCGAACCAATTTAAATACACAAAGTATGGAAAGGACTAATTTTGTAGCAGAAAAGGAAGAAGCAGAAATTCTCCTATTGGTGTGTCAGGAAAAGGAGAAAACTTCTTCAAACTTGTGGTATCTTGATACTGGCTATAGCAACCACGTGTGGAGACAAGAAAGCATTCTCTTCATTAGACGAGTCGTTCCGCACCACAGTAAAATTTGGAGACGACTACCATGCCAGCCATGGGGAAAGGGACGGTTGCAATTGTTCCTAAAGGGACTTCAGTACAATACCATCAAAGAAGTGTTTAATGTTCTAGAATTAAAAACCAACCTCCTAAATGTTGGCCAATTACAAGAGAAGGGCTATGAAATTACACTCAAAGGAGGTGTTTGTAGAATCCATGATGAGAAATTGGGTATAATTGCTCAAGTTACAATGATTGCCAATCGGATGTTCCCACTACATCTTCTTAGCAATCCCACTCATGCTTCGCTGCAAGATTAAAAGAGGAAGCTTGGGTATGGCATTTCAAATACGGTCATCTCAACTTTGGTGGACTACGGACATTACATCAAAAGAAGATGGTGGAGGGACTGCCCCAATCACTGCTTCGTCCGAAATATGCAAAGACTGTGTTGTTAGCAAACAACGTCGTGCTTAATTTCCACAAGGAAAAGCATGGAGAGCAAAGAAACCGTTGGTGCTGGTCCATTTAGATATTTGCGAGGCCAATATCTCCAATTTCGAATGGAGGTAAACGGTATGTTATCACTTTCATTGATGATTATAGCTGAAAGATTTGGGTTTATTTTTTGCATGAAAAATCTGAAGCTTTTGAAGCATTCAAGAGCTTCAAAACACTTGCTAAAAAAGATAGCGGGAATCCAATAAAAGTCATTCGCACAGATCGTTGTGGCGAAAACAACTCGGGGGCATTTGCAGATTTCTGTGGGAAGCATGGCATTGAGAGACAACTCACTACAGCTTATTCACCACAACAAAATGGAGTTTGTGAATGGACCGCACTGTTTTGAATATGGTGCGAAGTTTATTGACAGCAAGTGGAATTCCAAAGAGCTTTTGGCCCGAAGCTGTTAATTGGAGTATTCATCTTTTGAACAGAAGCCCAACTCTTGCTGTTCTGAATATGACATTTGAAGAAACTTGGAGAAGACAAAAACTAGTAGTAGATCATTTCAGAATTTTTGGGTACTATGCTCATGTTCCAAATTAGAAGAGAAAAAAGCTAGATGACAAGGGAGTTAACTGTGTTTTTCTTGGCATTAGTGATCAATCAAAAACCTACAAGCTTTATGATCCCATAACCAAGAAAATCATCATCAGTCGTGATGTGATATTTGTTGAAGAACAATTCTGGCCATCGAGTGAGAAAGGTGTTGAAAGACAAATTCCAATGAATTTTGAAGATGATAAAGAGCCCACAACCAGTCGAACCATCACAGAAAGTTCACAAAGTCAAAACGCTACTGCAGAAATTGAAGAACGGCCACATCGAGTTCAAAAAAGACCCGCTTGGATGAGTGATTATGAAGTAATAGGGGTTGACCAATCTAAAGATCCACTTACCTATTTTACTTTGTTTTCAGATTGTGGTCTTACAACCTATGATGAAGCTGTGCAAAAAGAAAATTGGAGAATTGCTATGGATGCAGAAATCGCAACCATTGAGAAGAATAATATTTGGGAGTTGACAAAACTTCCAAGAGAACACAAATCAATCGGAGTCAAGTGGGTCTACAAGACGAAGTTGAATAAAGATGGCGAAGTTGACAAGTATAAGGCACGCTTGGTCACAAAAGGTTACAAACAAGAATTTGGAGTGGATTACAAAGAGGTGTTTGCTCCCGTGGCAAAACTTGACACAATCAGATTGGTGATTGCATTAGCAGCACAAAATTCATGGCCTATCTTCCAATTGGATGTGAAGTCAGCGTTCCTACATGGTGACATCCAAGAAAATGTATTTGTTGATCAACCTTTTGGTTATGTGAAGCATGATAGTGAACATAAAGTTTATAAACTGAAAAAGGCACTATATGGGTTAAAACAAGCTCCCCGAGCTTGGTATAGTCGCATTTATGCTTATTTTTTGAAGGAAGGATTTAGAAAATGTCCATATGAGCATACATTATTTATTAAAGTTGGTGATGGTGGAAAATTGCTTCTAATATGTTTGTATGTGGATGATCTCATCTTCACAGGGAATAATAGTGTCTTGATCAACACGTTTAAGAAGTCTATGATGGATGAATTTGAGATGACTGATCTTGGATTGATGCATTATTTTCTGGGCATAGAAGTAATCCAATCTGCAGTTGGAATTTTTCTTTCCCAAAAGAAATATGTTCAAGAGATTTTAGACAAATTTCAAATGAAGAATTGCAACTCTGCGACCACACCAACTGAGGTTGGATTGAAGCTATTGAAAGATTCTGATGGGAAAAAGTTGAATAGCATACTTTACAAGCAAATTGTTGAAAGTTTAATGTATCTTATAGCAACGAGGCCAGATATCATGCATGATGTCAGTCTCATAAGCAGGTATATGGAATGCCCAGCAGAAATACACTTGCAAGCTACAAAGAGAATTTTTCGCTACTTGCAAGGAACTGCAACTTTTGGGCTGTTTTACAAAAAAGGAGAAAAATCAGATTTGATTGGCTTCACTGACAATGATTTTGCTAGAGATATGGATGATCGAAAAAGCACTTCTAGCTATGTGTTTATGTTTGGTTCATGGGCTGTCTCATGGTCTTCAAAGAAGCAGCCGATTGTTACTCCATTAACAACTGAAGTTGAGTTTATAGCTGCCACCTCAAGTGCTTGTCATGCTATTTGGTTAAGAAAGATTCTTGGAGAACTTTAGTTTAAACAACAAGAAGCAACCACAATATATTGTGACAACAACTCAGCCATTAAACTTTCAAAGAATTCAGTTCTACATGGAAGGAGCAAACATATAGATGTGAAATATCATTTCTTGAGGGATCTCACAAAAGATAAAGTGATAGATTTTGTTTTCTACAAAAGTGAAGATCAACTTGCTGATTTATTCACCAAGCCTCTCAAATTGTCTACATTTTAGAAGCTGAGAAAGCTTATTGGTGTTTGTTCATTGGATGTTCCAAATTAAGGGAGGGTTTGTTTTATTCCTTTAAACTGTTGTCAACAACATCAGTTTAAGGGAGGGTGTTGAAGTAGTTAACTTTCAGTTTTTTATGTGTCTTCAATAATGTAATAATGGAGTCCTAGTCAATAGAAAGTGGCTTGTTTTTAGGAGTTAGTTTCTGCACATGTTCTGGTTGGTGGGGTATGTTAGTGGGTCTTTGTTGTTGTTGTTGTTCTGTAGCCATTTTCTTGCAAAGTGGTTTGGATGCTCTGTCTATTTAATAGGCTTATGTTCTGTTGAATATTGTGACGAGAGTTACAGCAACAACTCTCTTGTGTGTTTTTCTTCTCTGAGTCTATTCGAGTAAATTTCAATAGAGTAGCTATTAGATATCTCGCAGCCAAAAGACACTTAAGGTGAGTAGCTATTAGATACTAAAAGTTTTTTTTTCGAATCATTTAAGTATGACTTTTTGGAAAAAACGATCGCTGGAGTGCTAAGTTCAATAAAAAATCTTCGAAAATCCAACTAGACATTATTAATTTATTTCTAAGTCTAACGTGGCTCACCAACATACCCAATCGGTATATAACCCTCATATGATGTTGTGTAGAAGATTTGCCCCAAATTAAAAATCCTAAATTGCCACTTACAATAAATTTCCCAAATTGAAAACCCTAGTCAATTAGAGGTAAGTACACAATTAGTGCCAAAACTTGTGTACAATGCTTACTTTAATGCCAAAATTTTATTTTAGATTACTTAAGTGCCAAAACTTTTGAAAAAAGATCATTTCAGTGCCAACGCCGATCTGATTGGCCGGAAATCCGACATGACACTTTTTTTATTAATTTTTGAAGCTGAAGTAGCTCGTCGGAGAGTATAATCAGTATTTAAACAATAAAACAATGTTGTTTTGTATTTTTCCCCCAATTTAAAATCCTAAATCCTTAAATTGAGAGAGAGAAGGCATGGCATGGGCTTCCCATCGTCTTCTTCCCCCCGAAGAATAACACCAGCACCAACCAGTAGCGACACCAGCACAACTCCGCTTTCGATTTGTCCGCCATTGTTGACAAGTCCAAGCTCCTCCTCCTCCACCTCTTCTCCTCCTTCTTCTTTCTCCTTCAGGTCATTCTGAAGGAGAAAGAATGACCCACTTCAGCCGCTTCCTAAGCAGAGCCCAATCCGTCATCTCCATCTGCGCCCTCCTTGTTTCCCTCGCCCTCCTCATTTTCGCTCTCTCCACCTTCGACCCTGTTGGAGAAATCTTTCCAGAGTCTTTTGAAGCTGACAAAACGTTTCTATCAGTCTAAGTCTGGATATTCGGAGACCGAAGATTAAAGTCTCAAGACTCAAGACTCAAGACTCAAGACTCTAGACTCAAGACTATTCTCACCGATGTCTTTCTATTCCAAAAGTAGCAAAGGAAATCCAGAGCCGAAGCTTATGGTTGAGGATTTGATCCTATCCTCCGGAAAAGATCCCTTGGTTGGATAAACATCTCGGAGTCTTTGTTTGTTCTTATCTAGATCGATTAAAGATCCGATGGTTGTCGAAGTATTCTTGGAATGTTCTATTCTTGGAAACCAAGATCCCGATTGTATGGGCGAACAGATTGATGGGCTATCGCGACTCCTTAAATAGCTCGAATGATCTTCGTAATTGATTCCGTCCAACGGGTAGATTGGAGGAATTCCTTTGGTAAGTGCCAACGGCTATGATGGCATAAAGGAGTATAAAATGAAGACATTCCAGTTGTTTTAGAGAGTGTGATTGATAGAAAAATTCAGTAGTCCGAAGATCCTTGATTATTAGTCGAGACCATTTTGAGCGAAATTGAAAACACAGAGAGTGTTCATTTCTAGTGACACCTTGAGAGTGTGGAAGATCGTCTACACCAAGAAGTCAAGGAAGATCATCACCGTAACATCTCTTTGTTCATAGTGGAATCCAGCCAATTGGTGTCGGTGCGTAAGAGTGGACGTAGGCTTGACACAAGCCGAACCACTATAAACCTCGTGTCTAATTCTCTCTTTCCCTTACTCGTCTTACGATTGTTTTTCTTAATTGCTGCAAATCGTTCATTTATCTAAATAGTGTGTAATTATCAAAAGAAAAATCTTTTATACCTATTCACCCCCCTCTAGGTAATCGTACTAGCTATATCAATTGGTATCAGAGCCTGTGTTCTTACTTTATTTGAAGTGTTTTACTTGAGTAAAAGATCCATGGCTAGTATGCTAGCATCGGGCTGGTGGAAGGTCAAAGCAATACTGCACCACCCTACTTCGATGGAAAGGATTATAACATCCGGAAGAACAAGATGAAAGCTTTCCTACGATCTAAGGATCCTCCGGAATGGGATGTTGTGGAGAGAGGAATCACTCCTATTATCGCATCGTATCCGAAAAGAGGGAAAGAAACCGTTGAGACCAGCGGAATGTCTCAAGATGAGATAAACAAGAGACAAGCACTCGATGCAAAAGCAATTTATTCTTTATATTGTGCTTTGTCACCAACTGAATATAACAGAATATCTTCTTGTGTCACAGCAAAAGAAGTCTGGGATAGATTACATATCACCTATGAAGAGACAGACCGAGTGAAGGAAACCAGAATTAATATTCTTCTTGGTCAATACGAAGCCTTCAAAATGAAACCAGGAGAATCTATAACTGACATGTTTAGCCGTTTTACAGATATTGTCAATGGACTTGATAATCAAGGACAGAAAATTACTGATCCTATGAAGGTGAACAAGTTGCTGAGAGGACTCTCCAAGGATTGGAATCATATAAAGACTTCAATACGAGAGACGCAAAGAATTATGCCATTATCTCGTAGATGAGCCGATTGGAACTCTTCGTCTTACGAAGTGGAGCGAATTAATGAAGACGAAGATCCAAGAGGTAAGAAATCCATTGCATTAAGATCTAATGATGACTCGATGATACTGATTGAAGAAGATCCGGATGATGAGGAGCTTGCTCTTATGATAAGAAGATTCGAAAGTCTGAATAGAAAAGGAAGAAGGTTCAACTCAAGAAAACAAAGTTTTTGAAACAAAGAAACCAAGTATGCCGATGAGGAACCAAACAAAGATGTAGTCTGCTTCGAATGTAAGAAAAAGGGACACATCGGACCCTAACTGTCCTCTTCGAAGAAGAAGAGAGGAAAAACCGAAAAATCTCGAAAAGCTCTCAAAGCCGAAACCCGGAGCGAAACGAGTGTGAAGAAAGTGATGAAGAATATGCCAATCTATGTCTAATGGCACAATCGGACTCGGACTGGATCGATCGGACAAAGTGAATTTGAGGTAAGTGATTTTAAAATTCTGTCAAAGTCTCTAAATATATTGATGAATTATGTTTCAGTCTTAAGACTTCTCTCAAAAAGATTTCCGAACTGAAAAAGGAAAACTCAGCTTTAAAACGAAAGGAAAATATTTTAGAAGAAAAAGTGAAAAGTCTAGACTTGAATGTTTCTACTCTTAAAGAGAATGAAGATAAACTTTCAAAAGAAAATGCTTTCTTGAAAACCGACTTATCAAATATTTCAAAGAAATTTTCAATAGGGTCTGAAAAACTTGAGAAAGTTCTTTCAGCCCAAAGACCTTACTTCAACAAGTCTGGTTTAGGCATGACAGCAGAAACAATCCCTTTGATTGATTTTCCGAAAGTAAAAGAAAGAATCAAGATGAGACCATCGAGAGAAGCATACAAAAATCATTTCAAAAGGGTTTTTGTAAAGTCTCGTAGGTCGAAATGCTCTAAGGTGTTCAAAGTGTAAAGCCAAGATCACTTTGAAAAAGAATGTCCTATGATCCGGAAGCCTCGTTAAAAGGGTATGGCCTAATAATGTTTTTCCTACTAACACCAAAGGACCCAAGAAAATTTGGGTACCAAAGAAAGCTTGAAACTCTCTTTTGATTACATGTCTCGTCAAAAAGAAGGTAAAATGGTATCTTGACAGCGGATGCTCAAGACACATGACAGGAGACTCAAATTGCTTTATAAAGATTGTTCAAGTAAACGGTGGAAAAGTTTCATTTGGTGGAAACAAACAAAGGAAGCATTGTGGGATTTGGAACTGTTAAAATTGGAAATCTCACAATAAGCAATGTTTCTTTAGTAGAAGGACTCAACTATAATCTTCTCAGCATTAGCCAACTGTGTGATACTGGGTTCAAGATCTCTTTTCAAGAAGGGATATGTTCTGGAATAAGTAAAGACTCAACTCAGTCTTTCATGGGTCGAAGGCATGGAAATATCTATCTTCTTGATGTAAGACCGAATGAAACGCAATGTCTCATCTCAATTCAAGATGAAGCGGTCTTATGGCATAGAAAGCTTGGCCATGTCAACATGAAGCAATTAGCCAAAATATCATCAAAGAAGCTTGTTCAAGGACTACCAAAACGCCTTATCAAAAGTCTGACTCATGCACACCATGTATTCTGGGAAAACAGGTAAGAAATTCTTTTAAGCCTATAAAACATATCTCTACTAATCATGTTCTCCGTTCTTGCTGCATATGGATCTCTTTGGACCAACAAGAACCCAGAGCATTGGAGGTAAGAAATATTGTCTAGTAATTGTAGATGATTACTCTCGTTTTACCTGGGTATATTTTCTTGCAAGTAAGTCAGAAACCTTTTCGTACTTTGAAAAGTTTGCTAAAAAGGTTCAAAATGAAAAAGGATGTGCTATTTCAAGTATTAGAACAGATCATGGAAGTGAATTCGAAAACCAAAACTTTACAAAGTTTTGTGATAAATCTGGTTTTAATCATGTATTTTCCTCTCCATATACTCCGAACAAAATGGAGTTGTGGAAAGAAAGAATAGATCTCTTCAAGAAATGGCTAGAACACTTTTAATTGAAAGTAAAATTTCTTATCGATTTTGGGTGAAGTCGTTTCAACAAAGCATGTTACATTATCAATAGAGTCTTTCTAAGACCCATTTTAGAGAAAACCCCTATGAATTATTCAAAGGTAAGAAGCCTACTTGTCTCATATTTTCATGTGTTCGGTTGTAAATGCTTTATTTTGAAAAATGCAAATGATCGAGTTGGTAAGTTTGAAGAAAGATCAGATGAAGGCATTTTCCTTGGATATTCTATGACAAGCAAGGCTTACGAGTCTTTAACAACAAAAGCCAATCGGTGGAGGAATCTATGAATGTCAAATTTCAAGACTCAACGCAAGTTGAATCTAGTCGACTCAATATGAAGAGTCCGAATCATCTCCAGATCTTTCAAGTCTTACAACTCAAGAAGCATCTCTCAGTCTCGGAAGTCCATCATCAAAATGTTCTTGAAGATTCAAATAAAGAAAGAGATCATCAACCAGAAAATCAACCAAGAATCGGAAGCACAAATCCAGTCATCCCGAAGATCTCATTATCGGTGAAATCAATGAAGGAATCCGCACGAGATCAAAAAGACGTGAAGAATCTAGTCTTTGTGGCACTAATCTCTCGAAATTGAACCAAAAAGCATAGAAGAAGCTTTATCCGATGAAAGCTGGATTGAAGCTATGCAAGAAGAACTCGATACAGTTTAACATCAATGATGTCCGGGATTTGACATCAAAACCAAAAGGTAAAATCATTATTGGAACCAAATGGGTATTCGAAACAAGATGAACGAGGATGGAAAAGTCGTACGGAACAAAGCCAAACTCGTGGCCAAAGGATACACGCAAGAGGAAGGAATAGACTATGATGAGACCTACGCACCAAGTAGCAAGGTTAGAAGCTATTCGTCTATTACTTGCGTTTGCTTGTTATAAAAATTTCAGGTTATTCCAAATGGACGTCAAGAGTGCATTTCTAAATGGATTCATCCATGAGGAAGTTTATGTGGAACAACCACCTGGATTTGAAGACCCAAAGAAGCCGATTCGTCTTTAGACCGAAAAAGGCCTTGTATGGTTTAAAGCAAGCACCTCGAGCTTGGTATGATAGGCTAAGTAAGTTCCTAATACGTAACGGTTTTGTCAAAGGTAAAGTAGATACTACCTTATTTATCAAAAAGGAAAACAAAAGCTTTTTACTGGTTCAAATATATGTAGACGATATTATATTTGGATCTCCTAATGAAAGCCTATGCAAGAAATTTTCTAAGTCTATGCGGGATGAGTTTGAAATGAGTATGATGGGAGAATTGACATTCTTTCTTGGACTCCAAGTAAAGCAAATGAAGGAAGGAACTTTTATTCATCAAGAAAAGTATGCAAATGATCTTGTCAAAAGATTTGGATTGGAAAATTGCAAAAAGACCGACATACCAATGTCATGTTCTCTCGAAGATAGATAAGGATGAAGAAGGGAAGAAAGTAGACCAAAAGCTATATAGGAGCATGATTGGTTCACTTCTTTATCTTACCGCTTCTAGACTCGATATTTTGTTAAGTGTTTGTGTCTCGTGCTAGGTTTCAATCGATTCTAGAGAATCACATCTCAATGCCGTGAAACGAATTATCAAATACATTGCCTCATCCTCAAGCATCGGTCTTTGGTATCCAAAGAAGGGAGACTTTGATCTTCGGGGGTACTCGGATGCGATCCGGCCGGTTGCGAGTCGATAGAAAGAGCACTTCCGGAACTTGTCGATTACTTGGAAATAGAACAGTATCTTGGTTTTCAAGGAAACAAAGTACCGTGGCTCTTTCAACAAATGAAGCAGAGTATGTAGCCCTTGGAAGTTGCTGTTCGCAAATTCTATGGATCAAACAACATTGCAAGACTTTGGCATTGAAGACTCATGCACGTAAATCGATGTGACAACACCGGCGCGATCAATCTTACCAAAAATCCAATTCTTCATTCAAGAGCAAAGCATATTGAGATTCGACACCACTTCATTAGAGATCATATTCAAAACGGAGAAATCTCGATTCAATTTGTTGATTCAAAAAGTCAACTAGCGGATATTTTCACAAAGCCTTTGGAGAAAAATCAATTTGACGCTATCCGTTCAAGACTCAACATTTTGAAGCTTGAAGAAGTTAAAGTCTAAAGACTCAACAATCCTTAGACTCTAATTTCTCGTCTCAAGATCTTCGACTCAGACATTCATGGCTATAGACTGTAAGTGGCTATTCGAACTCGAAAAGGTACGATTTTGTTGTTCAGTTATTATCTGTGTGAAAATCAAAAACTTGTCTTTTCAAAAAGATTAATTTTGGCAATTATTGATTTTCAAAAGAAATGATCGTACTCTTTCCTCGCGACGATTGAACTTCCTTTTTCAAAAAGTGAGTTAAATATACATATACAAGCTTTTTCACAATCGTCAAAACCCTAAAAAGTACTCTTCCCCCGAACCTCGTTTCAATCTCTTGTTCATCTTCGAGAAAGTGGTCATTTTTCTTTGGGAAGCAATCGAAGGAATCTCTCAAATCGACAAAGAAGAATGTCTTCTTCGAGGAAATCATCAAGAATAGCAAGGGGGTCCACAAAGAATGGAGAAGGGACCAATACACTTCGATCTTACTGAGGAGGAAGACTTTTCAAGTCAGCAACAAAGTCCGATTCGTTCTCATCCACGTCATTCATCGCCTCCTACCCCACATGGTGAAAGTCATCATCTTGAAGAAGAGATAATCGAGGACGCCGACCCTGTAAGAGTCCAAAAACCCTCTTATATCTACAAGCTTTATCGTGCGTTGAAAATCACCGGTACACCTTTGAATTACATAGACGATTTCCTTAAGAATAAGAACTATGGAAATGAATATCTTTTTCTGCGGAAAATGGAGGAGTTAGGAATTGCTCCGAAAGGAAAAGCAGAGGATGCACTTGCAAATATTCCAAGTGATCCTCGTGTGCCTGAACAAAATTTAATTGACGGGAACGATGATGATAAAATGTTCCTTGAGTTTCAACCAAGAATGGGTGTGGCAGCGAAGACGAAAGGAAATCGATTGGATTTGTTTAAATCCAAGGAACAGGAGAAAGTATATGGCAGACTGTTGAAAAGAGGGGTGATAAACCCTCGAAGTGTTGATTTTGATTTTCTAGACGCCATCAACATGAACTTGAGAGAGAAGTTGAACTTGCTTCAACTAGAGAATTTTTGCTCTGACTCTACGGACGGGTACGCTCATTTAACCGCTTATTTCTATTCAAATCGAGCTTTTGGATGCGAATAGAATTTCGTTCGATGTTCGAGACAAAGTCTACGTGGTAGATGTGAATATGTTGCGTAGACATTGTTGGAGTTGAACGAGGGCGTTATCTTCCAATCAAAGTCTCACCCGCACGTACTACTCGGATCTTGTCAAGGATAGGGACACGAGACAAGAGAGTTACCTATTCCAGATGAATGCAATCAACATTGTGCTTCATAAGATCGTAATCAACTGTCTCGGACCAAAGTCTACATCAAAGACTTCGTGTCTTATTTCAAGCAAAGTTGATGTATGCAATCAACTCGGAAGGAAGTTCTCTCTCCCGCACACGATTCTTTTCCATATGTACAGAGCAAAGTGTCAAAAGACAAGGGACAATTGCCTTATCCCGGTCCTGGTGACCAAGATCTTTAGACACATGAATATTGAACCGCCCCATTCACTTTGTGTTCGACCGTGCGATAAGATGGTGGTAGGTTTGAAGATGCTGACGAAGATGCGTCTACAAGAGCTTGCAAAGGCAATGGAGAAATTCAGAGTGAAGACTCCTGTCCCATCTGCTTCAAAAAGAAAAGGAAAAGAAATTGTTGGAACCCCATCGAGGAAGAAGAAAAGGACTCTCATCTTAGAGGATGAAGATGAGGATCCCACAATCGTTGCTTTAACAAGAACCAGACGTTCTGTGCCTCGATCAACAGAACTTCAACAGGAACAGAGAGAGGAAGAGGAGCAAGCAAAGATTAGAGAAGAAGATCAGCAAAAGGAGAAAGAGGGAGAGAAGGAGAAAGAAGGAGAAAAGGAGAGAGGATGAGAGAAAGAACAGTCTGTATCAGACTCTGGAGATAAGGGAGATCAAGAACATGATCATCACTATTCTCCTTGTGATGTCCTAGAGACAGGGGGAGTTGGCGAGCAAGAAAGGTCTTCACCACATGCCGCCAACGGTGAAGGTCCGAGATCATCTCCAAGCAGAGGAAGAAGTTCGGGTTTCTAAATTGCCCGAAGAAGGACACGATACTTCGAACCCAAATCTCGCATGATTTCACGGAAGCTACAACGTCCGCATTCACTCCATCCGAAAAGGCCGATGCAAGTACACAGACGGATAACTCAAAGAGATTTTCGTCGTATTATTGATATTCTTATGGATATGCGGGGACAGATTTTTGCTCTAGACTATGAGATTCAATCCATCAAGAATGCTGGCCAAGCATCTTGATTACCCCGGGAGGACAGAATGAAAGACCTCGCTCTACAACTTCACGCAAATGCAAAAGGAGAGGAGGTAGCTCAGTTAAGGGAAGACTTGAAGAGGCTAGAAGGCTTAGTCCAGTCTATGGGAGATTTCCAAATCGTTCGCATTCCCAAGCAGACTTGATCCCTTTCTCACTTTTTCATGATGACAAAAAGGGGGAGAATCAATTTGAACAATCAACACCATCAACCTAACCTACAATCAACACCATCAACCTTCAAACATCATTTTATCTTTTAATCTTTGAATTTGTGGTTATGTGTAGTCATTTTTTTGAGTTTGACTTGAGTACTCTTGACTGTGGATTTAAATGCTTGACTGGTTGCGTTCATATCAAGTGTTGTTTTATGGTATTACTCACGAAAGACTAACCAATTTGCTGTGGATGCAGAATGTGGTTGTTTTATTAATATTTGTGAGTTAGCCATATTGCTTGAGAAATGTTTTTGCGGGTCAAAGTTGTTCAAATCTACAAGGAAGTTTTGTCACCATCAAAAAGGGGGAGATTGTTGGAGAAATCTTTCCGAGTCTTTTGAAGTCGACAAAACGTTTCTATCGCCCTAAGTCCTGGATATTCGGAGACCGAAGATTAAAGTCTCAAGACTTTATTATCTCAAGACTCAAGACTCAAGACTCAAGACTCAAGACTCAAGACTCTAAACTCAAGACTATTCTCACCGATGTCTTTCTATTCCAAGAAGCAAAGGAAATCCAGAGCCGAAGCTTATGGTTGAGGATTCGATCCTATCCTCCGGAAAAGATCCCTTGGTTGGATAAACATCTCGGAGTCTTTGTTTGTTCTTATCTAGATCGATTAAAGATCCGATGGTTGTCGAAGTATTCTTGGAATGTTCTATTCTTGGAAACCAAGATCCCGATTGTATGGGCGAACAGATTGATGGGCTATCGCCGACTCCTTAAATAGCTCGAATGATCTTCGTAATTGATTCCGTCCAACGGGTAGATTGGAGGAATTCCTTTGGTAAGTGCCAACGGCTATGATGGCATAAAGGAGTATAAAATGAAGACATTCCAGTTGTTTTAGAGAGTGTGATTGATAGAAAAATTCCAGAGTCGAAGATCCTCGATTATTAGTCGAGACCATTTTGAGCGAAATTGAAAACACAGAGAGTGTTCATTTCTAGTGACACCTTGAGAGTGTGGAAGATCGTCTACACCAAGAAGTCAAGGAAGATCATCACCGTAACATCTCTTTGTTCATAGTGGAATCCAGCCAATTGGTCATTTGTCGGTGCGTAAGAGTGGACGTAGGCTTGACACAAGCCGAACCACTATAAACCTCGTGTCTAATTCTCTCTTTCCCATACTCGTCTTACGATTGTTTTTCTTAATTGCTGCAAATCGTTTATTTATCTAAATAGTGTGTAATTATCAAAAGAAAAATCTTTTATACCTATTCACCCCCCTCTAGGTAATCGTACTAGCTATATCAGACCCCCCTTCTTCCTCCTCCTCCGCCCTCGCCTCCTATTCTTCCCGTTGCTTCTTGCCTAAGCAACAACCTCAGCCTCTCCTCGCTTGCTTAGTCGAGCAACTAAGATGGAGGCCGAGCAACGGTGGCTAAGCGACAGCGGTCGAGCAAGCTAGATCGGCGTTGGACAAGGATCGGATAAAAAAACCCTAATTTCAATCCAAAAAAATAAAATAAAATCCCCGAATGAGTTGTGCGGTGTCGTTTTTGTGAGGCCATTCACTTAAGACGGCAAAATGACATTGTTTTCTTAAGGAGGACGGAAAACGACGTCGTTTAAAAGTTATGTCAATTTTTCTTTTTTAATATAAAAGCCACGTAATCATTTTGGCCGGAATCTCTTGTTGGTGGCACCAAAATAATCGTTTTTCCTCCGATTTAACACTTAAGTGATCCAAAATAAAGTTTTGGTACCAAAGTAAACGCCGTATACAAATTCTGGCACTGATAATGTACTTACCCCTCTCAATTAGGAGGAGGGATTGGGCTTGGAGGCAACGTTGGAGTGGAGGATTGGCGATGGAATTTAGCCTCGAGCTCGTGCTTTTCTTGCTCACAAAGCTTCTACATTTGCTTTTGCTTGATCTCGAAGTGCTTCAAGATGTGCTTGCCGCTGATTTCTTCAACAAGAGTTATCGTTTCTTCAGTAGTTCTTGCTTAAGGACATCCGTTCTAGCGTTTTGTGGGTAAAGAGAGGAGAAGACAATCAAGTTTGCAGAAAGGGATAATCGGAGTGAACGTCATCATTTTAATTCATCAAGTCATATAGGTTTGTGCAACGCCATCCATCCATGTGGATTAATTTTTTTTATTTTTAAACGTCGCATCATATCAAACTTTTAATTATAAATACCATGTACTTATTTTGGCCAAAATTTTTACCGAAAACATTTAATGATTGTTTTTTCTTTGATTTTTCTACATAAGTGATCTGATAAAACTTTTGACATTAAACTAAGCATCGTACATAACTTTTAGTACTTCTAAGGCATCCTTATGCCAATATCTTGCCAGGAGAATTTAGCTTTCTTCTGCGCTAAAGCAAGACCTATTGATTTTGGTAGACCTAAATTGCAATTAGGGATAAGCGCCATCTATCTACCTAACTTCTTACACAATGAACGGGCATCAATAAATATAACATTAGGTACCACATTTGATCCACCAAGCCATTGTTGAATTTTAACAGGGTACAAATGAGGTCAAAATGCAGTTCCCACAGTCAGGTTCTCTATAATCAGAGATTCAGAGTCATGACCTTTTGTGACCGCGGAACCGACAGCTAGATAATCCAGGTTAAAATAAAAGAAAAATGACTGCAATCTTTAATTACTCAGCCCACAATGTGGCTCTAGATTCGATATCTATAAAACATATAAGTTCCCCCAACTCCACATCAAGCATCTTATTCTAACTATTCAGAGAGGGAGGAGATGAGGGCATCCATGCAGCGCTCCATGCCAATCAGCTTCTCACTAACGCAAACCTTTTAGTGGTTTCTCCGTGACTGCAAAAAGAGAATACAACATGAGAGTGGAAACTGAAAGCATAAAAAATTGCGATAATGCATTTCTTTGTTTCATCAAGGACCATACCTCTATTTCCTCAGATAGATCCTTCACCTTGTCTGCAATCTCTCGTCTTTTTTGTGCAGCTATCATATAGGAAAAGCAAACAAGCTACAGTAAGCATTGTTTCTGATTAATTAAAATTAACATAATCATATCGCAAATCCTGCTAAAGCAGGGAGCCAGAAACATACCCATATTAGACACCTCCTCCAGTCTCTTTGATGTCCTCACTGCAAATCTTTGAAAAGCAGGGCTTTGCAAAGACAATAGGCGATAGTAAAGAAATGAGATGAAGTCATTATTTTTGCAACCATACCGTTAAACCAGAAAGGACATCAACAGATATTATCGTAGCAAGAAGCCGGCGTTGGAGCCCAAGTATCACATTAGCGTACACAAGCAATGAGATAACTCGCTCACGTAGGATGTGCACACCATGAAAAGAGAATTAATGTTGAGGTCTTGCAGCAAAGATCACACTCATATCAAAATAAAATTGCACTGGGTGGAAAAATTCAGCTTTGCTGCAACACACTAACAACTTCTATGTATTACACATAGACTAATTATATCAAATGAACGTTATTCATGCTATGAATAGATATATGAAGACAGTATGGAGACCATAACAATAAGCAAAGATGCAGCAAACAATGAGTACATTGAAAAAAAAATTGAGGTAAGTTGCAATCAACAAAATACTACAGCAACTTACCAAAAAAAAAACAAAAAACAAAACAAAACACTACAGCTGTAAGGCATGCTCTATAAATGATAATATAATAAGTCCCTGGAACTCAAATTAACAAGGCAACACAATTTTGTGTCTGAGCATCAAGAGCAAGCCAGAGATCTGTTCATGGATTACATTTAAGGAGTAACTGGGTGAACCAACATACAGAAGTTAAAAAGAAGAGGGGCAAAAGGATGGTAAAGAACAATAAGTACCTATTAGCCAGACCGTTCACAACGATCTCATTAGCTACATAGGAGATAACCCTGTGCAAAAAGTTTCCTCCTGCCATTTCCTTGCACTTAATCTCCTCAGTTTTTCAAAGCAGACAGCAAACACAATAACCTGCGCGACACAAATTCAACACTCGACATCAAACAAACTAAAACCAATTCCAAATTCAACGACACAGAGCAGCTCAAAACTCAATGCACTTCTCAAATCAAAGAATGGCAAATCCACGAAAATCTAACGAGACCGCAACCCAAAAAAAACCCCCGATTCAATCTTTGCCCTTTCCTCAATCCACCATCAAATGCCGACCTTCAACTCGAACAGGAAAAATGACACCGAAAGTGAAAACCCTAAAATAAGAACAACGATGAAGGAAAAGCCACGTCAATAGCTCCAGGACTACGATCAACGTCTCATCCAAAACCAACCCATTTCAGCTACGCTCCAAATTCATCGACTTTCGGAAGAAACGCGGCGACCCATCAATCGACACGAGCTCGCCACGAAATCGACGGCCCCGTAGATGAAGGGAGTGCACAAAAACGCATGAATTTCAACGGGGACACGTAAAAAACCCTACTCCACCATCGTAGACAGACGCGCGCGCGCAGAGAGAGAGAGAGAGAGAGAGGGACCTGCTTGAATTGAGAAGGAAGACGGCGGACGTCGGAGCTGCGGCAGGCGATGAGGACGTTGGAATCGTCGAGAAGAAGGCCGCGGCGATGCCCGATGAATGCGCTTTTGAAAGTTCGTTTCTTGGAAAGTATATTCCGTAAAAATTATTTTCGACAAAAATCGAAATAGTTTTCAGTTTATTTTGTAGTGTACAGAAAATCTTATTCCTAGAAATTATTTACTCCATTATGATTATAACAATATTTTGTTCCTAAAATTAGATATTAAGGTGATGCCGAAATCAATGTTACTGACATGTCAAGTGTGGAGTTTATATTTTCTTATTAAAAAAATGAAGTAACCTCAAAAAAGATGCCAAAATAATAGAAAATGCAAATAATCGACAAACTTTATATACTAGCAGTCATAAAAACTCTACGTGAGAGTTTGAGTGGAAAAAGGCGTTCGGAAAAACGATTTTTTCTTTTTTTAGAATGGAGAAATAATTTTTTTCAATTTCAACAGCAGCTAGTTTTTTTAACTGTAAAATCTTATCCATTAATTATTTACTTTTAGTGAACAAAACATGGAAATTACTTTTCTTAAAAAGATTCATGGCTTAATAGTTATTTTTTTCCCACTTTTTGGGCCAATGGCCCAGTGCTCTGTTGGGAAAAGATATTTTACAAATAATACATTATTATTAATGGCACATAACATCTTATAAGAATATAGTTTTCGAAATAAAAATTAGGGCTTGACTTACTAATTTATCATCTAAAAAGTAGGTAATAAAACTGAGTAACATTTACAAGGAAAAGTCATGTTGTACTTTCGGAAAATTTCACCAAGTTCGCCACATTTTTTTTGGACACGCAAATGCACAGCGATAGTCTTGGGTTTTTTGCCTTTGTATTTTGGCCCAATTATCGTCATATTTTTCAACACCCAATTTGAATGAATGCTGCCGATACTGCCATCGCTAAATTAATCTCTAGAGTGTAAAATACAGTTCAGATTCTACAATTAGTAATAATTGAAAGCAGTAAAGCTGGCTTCGTGTTTAAGTAAATGCCTTAGGAACCTTTTTTCTGGCGATACAATCATAGGAACTGAATGTATCCAAGACTTTGCTTAACTGAAATCTGTCAAATTACATCTATGTAGCTAAAATGAGTTATACATAAAAAACCGGAAAAGAACCGTGAGATCTTCCTTCACGTTCCTATACAAGCATCTGCTAGCTATAAATAAAGCCAAGGTCTTACAACAGGTGTGACATGGATTGCCCGCTCTACTCCAGCGCGTTGGGAACACCTGGGCCTCCTCCGCTGCCTCGCGACTTTGCTTTCCACGTATGCACAAATGACAGACTGCCATTTGCTTGCCTGAGTATGAAGATGATTGTGGAATGCTGCACCAATTTGCTAAACCACACAATGAAAGAACGGCAACTCATGATGAGAACCCCTTAAGCTCAATGAGAAATGCTTCAACCACTCATCACGAGGAGCATAGAAGCCTCCCTATCTCACTGAGAGCGCTGATGTGAGTAGTTGGCAATAGTAGCCGCAGTAGTGGAACCGAAGAAGACGATGGTACCGACTTTGCATTCACTTTCTTCACTGCTTTTTCCACAACAGATGGAGAAGGTATGCCAAACCACTGGAGATACCAGGAAAGGATTATCGACCTTCTCTTTCCATCAGATCCATCACCAGGCCACCTTCCCAATTTCAAGTAACTACGCAAATCATCACTCAAATGCTGAGAAAATTGGAAGAGATCTTCCAACCGTTTCCGAAGTGAACCTATAAAAATGGACTGAACAACACTGCCTCTTGCATTGGTGAGCTTTCCACCTAATGATGCTTGAGTGTAGGCAAGAGCAAGCTGCGTGCAGAAGGCCAGTGAGAAACATTTGAAGTGCACATCACGATTGTGAAGGAGAGAATGGTAGATAGATTACACCAATAGGCCTACTGCCCGTACCAGAAATCAAAATTTTGTTTCAGAATAGGGATTTTAGCTTGACATACTTCAGTTTTTGGTTATACAGAGGATGATGGTTCATGCCCCTGATTTGTTCTCATTTACTACTGGGCAGTCCCATCTTTGCACAATGATACATGCAAACAAGTTCATGCATCACATGATACCTAGAGCTAACATGTGCACATGATCATCGGTGAATTCTTGAATTATATATGCTTCCTGCCCAATTAATTTGTCTTCTGTCCTTCCAGAGTTGAATCTGAACAATGATCAGGAATTAAGTGCCATACCTTTAAACTTGAGACAGAGACCGAGTCACACAAAACATCATTATTGTTCTTAACCAGATCAGCCATTAATTCCATAGTTGTGTACAATGACAAATAGACCTGCACAATGTTGAAAGGTAATTAAGAGATGAAAATCATTGAAAGCAGCAGTAGTACAAGTAATACAAGACACTCATAACAAGAGTTCTGACACTGAAAGAATAATGCAAAAGCAACCACTGTTCCACCAGAGCGAAGGTATGTCCACCTCAAATATCATACATATGATTTCCAATAAGCTCTAAACACAGCTTTGAAAGTGCAACTGTCAAAGGCAAGCTAAATTTGCCCTCTGTGGCACTACATTTAACCTAGCCATGAAATTAACCATATATGAATGTATTACGCAATCAACTTTTTCTTTCTGAGGTAACTCTTTTTTAAGGTGAATTTTCCGGGTTAATTTGCTACCTGCAAAAGGGCTGGTCTGTCCTTGCTTACACACTCAAATAGAACTTGCACACAGAACTCTTGGAAATCAACATCTGGTCTGCAGAAGATATTGCAATCGATTAGGATAGATAAGACAAGTATGGCACACGGCTTAGGGACCCAAAGCAGAATGGACTTTTGGGCGAGCAATACTGATCCACAGTTTACTGTTTCCACTGTAACACCAAAGTCATATAACTGTTTTTCTCTTTTTTCTTCTTCATTTTTAAAATTTAGGATCATCTGGATGGAAAACCGCACACTTACCTGCTATTCCAAGATGGGTCACGGCAGAGCTGTGCAAAAGCAATCAAACTGGGCACTGATGAGAATGTACTGACTAACTGATCAACAGAGATATAATTTCCAGCAGTATTCCCACTACTAGCTCTCAAATTGGTCATGCTGAAAACCTACATCAGAGAAAGGCAGCTTGATGCCAAATGTAGCTCAATGCACGTGGAGGGAATGGAAGGGCAGAAAATGATTTAATGACCTTGTGCATTGCTTGAGATAGCAGTGACTGACACCCTATGGGATCATCCACGTATGAACAGGCTCCAACCTTTCGTTTAATGTAGAGGGTCCCCGAATTGAATGGGTCATTCTTCGCACCATCAGTCCACCACGGTTTCTCTATAAGTTAATAGAAAATAAATCATGAGACACAAGAATTTACAAGAGAAACCAAACAAGAAATTACAAAGCAGTATCCGGCCACCTTCAGGTACAAGGTTTATGACTTGAGTCCAATATCGAGGGCCACAAACACGGACGGATTTCAACTGCAACGAAAAAAGTAAAACAGACTGATAAGCTACAAATTTGCCACATAGGAATGAGCACAGAGGATCAGACAGAAATCACCGAGAAATCACCGATTTTTCTATCCCTTCTTTTTTTTTTTTTTTTTTGGGGGGGGTGGGATTTGAAGAAACAGACAGGAATCACCAATCATTTCAAGGTTTTCCAATGGTGCTTAGGGACTAAAAACCTGCTCTACAGATACTGCCACAATAATATCCACTATAACAATTGCAGCAATTGAAAAGCTCGAAGAGTGGCGTGTTAAGCCCCAATATCATGTCTGATGAGGGAGTGAAAAAAAAAAAACAAACAGTAGCCTTTATTGAAGAGGTCAAGTTTTAGAACTACTTACAATAGAACGCTCTGGTAGAATGCAAGGGGTAATTTCACAAAAACTAGTTTCCGAGTAATTTTCACTCTCCTTGATTGTGACCTCAAGAGGAGCATAAACAGGCAAACCAGTGTCAACATCAATTGTCTGAATCCAGCGAGCTTCTGTGGCTAGAACATACAAATGTCTGAATGCCTGGAGAAGACCATCACTTCATTACAAATCACTTGATATTGTGACAACCAGTAAAATTCACACTTTTCAGTCAGAACAGCCAGAAAACTGGGTTTAGTTTACAATGCTAAAAATAATACTACAGATGGAAATTTGCAAGCATACGCAAAAGTTGGGCCCGAAAGCTTTTGATACAAAATGCAATTTAACACAGACAGGTCTTCAAGTGTAACAAAATGTAATTTAATGTGCACAGGTCTTCAAGTCAGCTTTTCTTGGGGAGGGGGGTGTGGGGAAACATAACATTAATAGGAGAAAACTCCGCAACTTCAGTAATAAACTACTCTGATTACCTGAAGATGGCAACGATTATCATTTGGTCCAGCAGGCAAACGTGGATAGAGGGTAATCAGCAAAGCAGCAATTGAGCTGTTGCTAGTAGAAAATGTGCGCATACCTCCCCCAAGAAACAAGAAGCCAATAGCCAAGCTTATCTAAAATCAGGATGAAATTGGTCAAAGCAATAAGGTAAAATCTAGAGTGCAACAATATCAATCGGAAAAATTTCTCCACTTGACTTTCTCGGAGGACCATTGTGCCATTATAAGGATAAATCTATGGCAAACAGATTTGGAAGATACAGATACGCGATCCAACTCCAACCAGGGAGAAAGATCAAATACACTTGCTTCAGAAAAGGTATTGCAGAGATTCTTGAGGCTTTTTGCCAAATAAATGGGAAATTTGCTCATCAAAAGGGCACCAACCACCATATAGAAACATTGAGCACAAAATCTCCATCAGCAAACTAAAAAAGAGATGGAAGCTTAGCAGAATATTTCAGAACCATGCAAACTTCTTCCTTTTCTGTTCTGCCTCCTAATTTACTGAATTTATAGACAAGGTAATCCACTGATACATCATCATATGATATTTTCACTTAGGATGTCTGATTCAACATATAGCAATATAAAAACAATAATGCTTTGAGGATACACGAATCTGAATTATAGATTACCAACAATCAATTAAACAATCTTCAGCACAACTAACAATGATACAAACTTACCGTCATTTGTGTTCCGTAATTAGAATGACCATCAGCTGAATTTCGTCCTCGGAGAAATTTCAATAAGCGTAACGTTTGTAAATGTCCAGAACCTGCCATCACCTGGTCTTCCACCACATCAGTAAGAAGGAAATGGCAAAATTCAGGAACAGAAGGTAGTGGGTACAGAACAGTAAGCAAAATACCACAGAAAGAGAGAGCACGATAAGATGAAGACAAATCTCCAGTGTGCCCCTATCAACATAATTGGCCAGCCCCTTGGGAAAGTTGCTTCCACTAACAGGAGCAACAGGCTTCATCTGTAGAATTAAATATAAGTTATACACAATCATAAATATAGTTCTCATGTGTGTACAGCGAAGCACGATTTCAAACCTCATTTAGGAAGTAGACAGCATATTCATACAGTAACTCCTGTGCATTTCCATCCATAGTACCCGCAAATTTGAGACCTGTCCAAAGCAAACGCTAAAAGAAGTCACTGAAAAGAAGATGTACTTGCTCTGGAATTTTATCTCTCTCTCTCTCTCTCTCTCTCTCTCTCTCTTTATTTTTTAAATCTTGGAAGCTGATGTGAATTAATTACTGCTGTAGACCCCAACTTAAGAAAGCATTCAAAAAACAACAGTGCTATAAGAAAGCAAGTAAAATGGAAAACGCAGACAAGGAGTACAAGCCAGTCAAGCAAGACATTTTAGAGATCTACTTTACAAGATATACAGCATAAAGAAACTGAAAACAGAGATACTGGACAAAACCTGAGAACTGATTTTAATATATTCCTAATGAATCAATAATCTAATTTGGCTTCCTTTGGCTGGTTTAGGCTCTTTAGGTCAAAGTTTTTTTCTTTCTTTGTCAAATCTCTAGGTCAAAGTTCATTATGCTTATATACTGCTTAAAGATCTGACAGCTGATTTTAATTTATTCCAGTAACAAAAAATACAAAACTACATATCCAGAGAAGATTATTACCAAGAGAAATACATGCTCCAGCTACTATATTTATGTATGCCTGAACAAGTGCTTCTACATCAGTCTCCATGAGATTCTCAACATCCTCTCTAAGGCCTTCGACACCGATTTTCACTATTTCAGGCACCTGACTCTCAATCCAGTTTTTGGAAGGATGAACCCTACATGATAGATATTTATCACCATGATTATATCTAGAGAAGAACAATTGCAACTTCAACTCCAGAATTGCTTATCTGAATAATGTTACCTGCTCCACATGATCATGTTCCGAGCAATAACTCGAAGCATTATGAAGTCAGGCCTCACATATTGCAAATCAAACTGTGTGCAAGGAATTGAAAGCCTAGACAAAATCACCTCGGATTCAGTCTGTTACAGAAATGCAAGAACCCCTCAGAAACAAGAGAAAAATAAAGATGTCATGTTGCCACATCCTAGCAACTAGGACTGCTTCTACAACTTAACAGAAAGTACCTTTAAAAACATTAGAGCAAGGGCAACAATAGCCCCAGGTGCAGTCACATCAACATTGAAAGCTGCCGTATCCATCATCTATGAAAACATTAGGAAACAAAAAGAAAAAATAGCTAAGAGGAAGTGATAACAGCATTAGTTATCTTATGACACCACTTTGAGCCTATATAATTGTATCATGAAGGCAGACTCTAATCTAGAGCATTAACAGCTGAAGTAACCTGCCCAAATCCCCGATTGTGTTCCTCTGTTGAGGGTGTCAACAAATAAGATCTTTCCTGAAATAAGCAAAACATTCAACTACTTATTGGCTAAATCATGGAGAAATATCTTGTGAAATACAAGGATCAAATTCACTGAAGATCTTTATATCCATAATTTTATCTGACCAGTCTACCGCAACAATAAGTAATAACATAGGACAAAAGTATGTACATACACTGTGAAGTTCTTTGCCACCAATATAGTCAAACAGCCTATCAAGCAAAGTTTCCACAAATCCAAGCATGTCCAAGCCACGCCCTTGAATTCAATAATAGAATGTTAGGTGCATGGTGAAACCATCATATGACTGATGTTGCAAAGAAAAAAGTAACTTGCTAATTTTGACAGGAGACTGAGACACCACGTACCAAGTGCAACAAGACCCAGTGAAAAACCTGCAGAGACAGCATAACCCTCTCTTTCAAGCACATTATCTCCACCACTTCTTCGACCTATTTCACTCTGCATAATTTATAACAACCAGGTCATGCAATGATAGCAGATGCTTTGAAAGGATTATCTTTTGGTCACTAGCATCGTATGACAAAGCTAGGCTGCATTTTGAAATGACAGATCAAAGCAAAGATTAACCATTTCACAGGTAGCAATGTACTAGTTTCTGATAGCACATAGCAAGAATATGCAACTGTCTACCAACATTTACAGCCAGAGGTCAAGCAAACAATGGGAATTTGACATACTGAGGGGCATCAACCTAGTGGGGGTCTAATAAAATGTGGTGGAGAATGCTCCTGCAATCATAGTCGAAGATATTCATTTAACATAATCTTAGGTGACATACTTTTTATATGTAGACATTCAGCATCAAATAAAGACAATCAGCATTGTATCCATAATTAACTTTTAACTCAGTTATATACACAACACTTGAGCAGTATGCTTTGTTGGCATCAAGCCACACTGGCTGAAAACACAATGCCATCATAACTATCTAGCTATAGTGATCAGAGGACAAAATCACTCTGTCACAACATACAAGCAAGAAGCAGTAAAAATTTTAGTAAGACCATGCATGATTTATTGTAGAAAAACCAGTCCAATTTCACACTTGCAGATAGGCAATCTATCAACTTCAAAATAGGCTAGCTAGATTATATAGATGTATCAGTACTAAAACAAAACAAAACAACATACCAAAAGAATTTGCATTGTTTGTGGATGTGCTGAACCTTCATAAAGAAGCCCCACTGACACAAGCGCTGCTGACTTCAGAGTCAATTGAAGAGAGTATGAAGTTCCAATTAGCATTTGAAATAATTCTTTTGAGTATCAAAATCTGAAACAGTTTGCTAGCAAGTGCCTCATTATGTAGAAACAACCTTAAGATGGATCTTTAACACCCTCATGATAAAATTAGTAGTTACAAGGGGCACAATACACACAGCTGCCAGAGCATGAAGGCACACTCATAACTTTAAGTCACAAAATGCCAGGTTACACCCATGGTGATAAATTATCTGATAGTAACTGCATCAAGGTGCAAACCTGCAAAAGTGTGGGTAACTCTAACTCAGGAAAAGTTGATGGATGCCGAGCAGGTATATGAACATAAAGAACCTGCAACACAGAACGCCAGTCATATAGAGAATGTACTTAACAGAAAGAAATTTGTGACCTAACAAATGATTGAACTGTAAATATAGGCTTAACAGACTTCTTTCATTGTAAACAGTGTAACTTTGTGATGCAGGAGCATAATCCTATTTTCTAGTATTTATAGTGTTTTTTTTCTTATTTTGTCTTTACATGGACTATTAGGGTTAATAAGTGGTCATATGGTAGTCATGTGAAATTTAATGAGCTCCAATGGTCAATATCAAAAGTAAATTATGTCAGATCAAGGGTGGAGATTGTCTTAAATCTGCAACCCTTAAATAGGCATTTATTTCACTGTCATTACATTTCCATGTTCAATATATATGATTGGTTCTTATGAACCCCAGAATAAGATTTCTCTGTTCCAGCTTTCTAATGTTCTTTTTGCTATCTTTTACTTTTCCTACTACAGTATCAGAGCCCCTGTTAGGGCTTTCCCAACATCACTTTGACTTTTTCCAAGTATTAAAAACTGAAACTGCTCTAAAATCTCAAAATATGGGGATGGGAGAAAGACCTCAGAACCACCATGCAGCTACTGGCAACAATAACTCCCAAGGTTGATCGAATACTTAGATTATAAATTCAAGATGAAGATGCACTTCAATGACTCCGATAGACATCGATATGAGTGATGAAATAAGTGAGCAGCAGTAAAATGGTGTAAGGAAGAAGATTTCACCTTTGAAATTGCTGGATGCATTGTCCCTCTATAAGAAGCTGCCAAGCCTATCATTAGTCCCACAGTTGTGCTTTCATGTTCCTACATGCATGAAGCATCACAACAGAAGAGAACTTAGTGGAATACATAACCACAACTACAAATAGACAGATGACAAGGACCAAAGATGACAACATCAGAAAAGTTGAAAATACAAGACACCTATACCAATATCAATCCTGAAGAAAATCAATTAATACATAGTAGGTGGAAAAAGAAAGAGATCAAACTTTTGAATTATAGAAAAACTAGAGGAATTTCAAGAGAAAATAAACAAAAAATCCGAAACCTTTGTAAGCATGAGCAATTTAGGTGACATACAATTAAGTGCCCTATATAATGGAGGAATCCTAGGCCAGATACTGCCAATCCAAGAATTTCATAAAAAAAGAGTTGACAAGGTCACTATCATAAGTTAAAGGAGAGACGTCCTATGTGATTAGATGGTTGAAATGCAACCATAAGCACTTTATACTCTCTATACTCCATAATAGAACATTAAATGATCAGCAAAATTGGAGAGAGATGGTTCTGTTTTCTAACCAATTATCAAACAGATTGGAGGAACTAGATAAACCCCCCTACATTGTTCAATTTGGCCACTAAAACTTTCCCAAAGTTTCATTTTGTTAAGTCCGAACCCTTCAAAATGAAACCATTAGTTTCCATTAATTTTACAAATTACTAGCCTGCAGTGTGCCCAAAATAGCCACGTGAAACATTCCACCTCGACCATGCAATAAGTTCCTACAATGAGCTCCTATGAACTTCGCATGGAAACCTCTATAAGTCAAAAAGCAATGGATCTGGATCAACAACTAGACCATCAAATCAACAATGGAGGCGAATGATTAAGGCAGCTATGACTTCAAGCAGGATGCCTAAATTGACAACTAATTTATGCTAGAAAGGCTTGTCAAGACCGTCATTGACAGGGAAATCCATCTCGGAGCCTGTGGTGCCTAATCATGTGGCAGCCTGGACAACCTTCTATCATGGGGAAAGAAGAACTCCACTGGTCTAGCTGTTGATTGGCCAGAAAAATGTGAGTCTCAAGGTCAAATTGGCTCCAGGAATTTAACTCGGCCAGAAGTGGCACCATCAGCCTCTAGTTGGTTCTGAAGGCACTAAATGGCGATCGACATGTGTAAAATGTTGTTAAGTTTAAAAGGTGTGCACACTAGGCATCAGGGAGAGAAAAAAAAAATAACCAACAAATCTAACTGCATCAACGTAAGCATCTATAAGCCAAGCCCCGATGAGCATGCAAGTACATGACTCAAATTGATACAGAATGATGAATTGTTATCAAAGACACAGTAGCAGAAGACTAAACCCTCAAAATTGAAATTACAGTGGATCATAATGAAGGATGCAGAATATAAAATGGAGATGCTCACAAAGACTAATGTGAAAGTAAAAGCAGTGAATGGCAACACAGCAGCAAGGAACTGATTATGTATGATGATTAATCAGTTTGATGACTAATTTTTATCTATAAAAACAATTTCTTAACAAAGATTGTTTACCTAGGAAAAAAAAACAATAGATGCTACATGGATCTTCCATACTAAAAAAAGAACAACCATTTTAAAATAGTCAAGTGCTCCAATCCAAAGCAAAATAGGTAACAAGCAGAAGAGTGAATAAATCTCAAGGAGAATGAACCTGTGAAAAATACTGGTATATGTCAGTGATACTTAAAACACGTAGATACCCATGCAGTCCCAAAGCAAGAAGGAGGCCTGCATGTACAGCATTTGGCTCTTCAGGCTTGTTATATATTATCCATGTTCTTGACACTTTTCCCTATTAGAAATAGAATACCCCATATCAGATGCAGTAGAAACATAGACAGCATATTTGTAAAAGAAAAGGGTCAATGATTGCATAGCATTGCAGGACCAAAAAGTAACCTTAGTAATTTAGAGATGCCTCGTAAGCTATTTTAAATTATAAAACATAAAAAGAACTGCTAGCTGATGCTTCATAACATATATAAGCAAATCAAATTCAGAGATGGATACCTGAAGCGGCGCCAGCCTTAGACCAGCGGCAACGGCATTATGAAAATCAGGCCAAGATTTAAGTTCTTGTATGTTTCTTGTATTTGGATCTAGATTCACCTACAAAATATAAAAACATGCAAGAAGAGACAGCAGGGGCCAGAAATTCAGACACGTGGCAAGGAAACCAATCAGAAGTTGTCAAAATTTTAACTAGATACATCCTGCCAAAGATTTTTTCCTCTGGTAGGAAGGAAAAGACTTTAAAGCACATCTCATCAAAAGAGTATAACAAGTACATACAGTTGCATTCTGCTGGGCAGGTAAACGACCAGCTAAAACAAGCTTTGGCACTGTAAAGGCCTACAAGAATGGTATAAACTTCTCTGAGGCCCAGAAATTGAAACATTCATAAACTTCAACAGAAGCTGAAAAAAATGGAACATATAGTCGCCAGAAGAAATGTGCTGCACCTCAGTCAAGAGTGTATATATAGTGGCAAGAGTGAATGCGCCACGACCAATGGGAAGAGCAGTTGTCCTCTGAGCAAACTGCCATAACTGAACCTTCAATGGGGAAAAAGAGCAGAATATAAGCAATATATCAGACTATCTGCAATTTATGATTTTAGGAGAACATAGATAACCACATTATGAAAGTTCCCCAGACCAAGACATGGTGACATATGTATAGCATAATTTAATGGTAATGATACAGGAAAGCATATAACATGTAAAAATGACTGCTAGGGGTATTTTAGCACCGACATTCAGATCACTCAAGATCAAACACTGGTGCAAACAAGCCAAACAACCAATCAGCTATTTGGGTCCATTTGTTGTTTACTTGGCTTTCAAGTTCAAACTAAACTAGAATAGATTAACAAGCTGTTTAGCCCTTAGCCCAATTAAATTCCCAACTCGAGCAAGTCATGAGCCTAAGCAAGCAGGTAGGTTTAGAATATACTTAATCCAAACATCAATGTATTAAGCAATCTCTTCCTTTATACGCCCCCTTCCCCTCCCTCTCTCCTCACTTCTCAGAAACAAGCACACAATAGATGAACAAATTATTAACCACTCGAATCCCTTTCATTATTAAGATGCTGATTTACAAGTAATTTTGGAGAATATTTGTTGAAGTATTATCCCACATCACTTGGGGTCCTAAATGCTCAGTATATTCACGTGGTCTCCCTCCACTATCAACTTAAGCTTTTGGGTTCGACTTTCTAACAATATTTTTGCTTGTCTTGTGGATATTTGAACAGGTCGGTGGATCCAAGACAGGGGTTACTTCTTTACTTTGGCAACAATATTGAGTTTGGTTGAATTCCTTTAGTTGTAAACTTATTTTCGACGCTGGATCATTTTCCTCACATTGTAGCTCTCTCTGCAAAGGTCACAGGTTCAATTCAGGGAAATGCCTGTGCAAAGTAGGGAAAAGGCACATACATCTAATCCTTCCCATACCCGACAATATGTGGGAGCCTCATGATGCCCCTTCTATTGCTCTCTAATGGCATGTTTACTGCCCAGATCAGATAGCCACTGCTTCCTAGATGAGCTTGCATATGAAAGGTTGCTAGATTTGCATTCGAGTAGCCTTAAAGCTGCAGCCCGTGTATCTTTAGATTTTGAGTCAAAACCATTTGGATCATTATCTGGATAGTTCAGGAAAACCATGTGTTATTTGTACAGAGGAATTTTGCTCGCATTTGAATGGCCAGTGACTTGACTCAAGCCAATTTGGTCTTTAAAGTATATTGGCCACCCTTTCAAGTCTAGTTCGTATTCTGAAAATGAATCTCAATCAAGATGAAATTGAGTTCTGAGCATTCAAGCAACTAGCTATATCTTTTGTTCCGATTAAATCTCTAATTGATAGTAATAATTCATAAGACATATACAATGCAGAAATATTTCCAAAGAAGAAACAATACCTGTTGGAGGTCCTGATCAGAAGCACTAGGGTTGACAGATGTTTGAATTGCCACAGGTCTTGCAGAGCTGAGGAGACGTCTAACCTGATGGGAATAGAAGAAATATCAAGATCCAATCAAATCTAAGTTCCACCACATCTACAATGGAAATGCCATCCTCGCAAAAACAATTAAAACAAAGAATTGCCAACAAACACTGCGAGAGCAAAGGTGTGATTAATGGACATGAACATAGCTGTCAGGAGCCATGTCATGTGGTGCCATGCCCCTCTTCCTATATTCTAGATGGAGGACTGCAAGGCAAAGATGAAATCAAAATTCCAGATATGAGCTGGGGCACCTCTGCTTTCCTTTCATTCTTTTAATCTTTTTAGATATGCAGTGACAGCTTATCTGGCACTAGCCTTGGTTGAAATCTTATATCTCTGTTCTCACATTAGCTCATGATGTTCCTATTTAATGAGCTTATGTACTTATCACATGAAGAAACATATGAGGTGCTCTTATGGGTTCTAACAAAAAGTACTTGGGATATATCACACAAAAAAAAAACCAAAGGATTTTTTTTCTTCTGTTGTTGAATGTAGCCAAGCAGGAAACTACAAAAACACAAATTATATAAATATATACATAAATTGCAAATGGAAGGAAACTAAACCGTCCAACAAATGAGCATTGCCTATAAGACTAGAGGAACGTATTTGAGTTAGAGAAACTATGTCCCACTATTTGTGACTTTAACTGTAGAAATGACTAGCCCCTTTGCCTTCAACTCGAAGGAGAAAAAGACAGACATATGATTCAACCTAGCTAGGTGACGTGCTTCACAATATTCAAGTAATCAAAGCTATTAATGACAATTCATACAAGAGTCGGGGTAAGCAATACAAATAAACAAACGCCCCCTCCCAAACAAAAGGGAAAGAGCAATCGCTACCATGTATAAAAATGATGACATTCAAATCAGTGAATTCACAGCAACATTGGCTCAACCACTAAACAAAAAACTAACCTCATTCAGTCGCAAATCTCGGCCATACCGCAACTGAGTGCAAGAAGTAAAGATATGCTCCATACCATCTGTGACAGATCCGTCAGTTGAATCTGCATCCTCAAACTTAGCATTTTCCGAACCAAATGAATCAAAAACGACACTTGGAATTGTCACAGGATGCAAATGAAGCATGTAGGGAGTGGACATTTCAATCAAATTCTCGTTTGCCTGTGCTTCTTGTACACTCGTTTTGCAAGGCCGCTCTAAACGAGTAAGAGCGAGATCTTCCCGACCAAGAAGAACATAAGCAGCTGCAGGCCAGTCAGTAGGAGGAGATTCTCGACACTTGTCCAAAGCCTGAAGAGCACAAATTAAATGTCAGGAATCAGGAATGATACATGTACAGTGAATATGATCAGTAGAAGTTCAAGGGATGTCAATAAGGACACCACTGTAAAGCCCCAAAAGGAGGATGAAAGACTTGTTACAAGCAGTCAATAAACCAAAAAACTCTACTTCCATCTCACGATTAAATGCAGAAACTAGTGGCAATTGCCCATAGGGAAGAACATCATTAAAATTTCTGATGTTCTTCATTGCAGCTTAGCACCGGGACATTAAAGGACGCTTGCCTGATGAATAACTACACTATTTTTTTTTTTTTGGTGACCCAGGGAACCTCCGCTCGCCGCTTCGCGGTGGAGAGTAAACCCTGGGGGGCTGCGTAAGCGGGAGGACCCACCACCCCCGACAACCCACTTAAGACGTGCTAGCACTTAAGCAACGACGACGCCGTGGATCGAACTTGGGACCTCTCGTGAAAAGTTCCCTTGCTCAACCACCTACGCCACCACACGGGTGGTATAACTACACTATTTTCCGCACGGGGTTTTGCAAGAATGTTTGTGTTACGAGATACCATGGAAGATGCACTTAATAATGGAGTAGTGGGAAGTCCTGATGAATAGCTCACATGTCGTAAAGGAAGAGACACGCCGGGAGGTAGGCTATCTAGCTGTTGCAGTCCAAATTTTTCACCGACCATTGCCAAGACGGTATGCTCCTCAGCAGTAGAAAAAGATCCCGTAGCAACATTACAGCAAACTCCACAAGGAAGATTATCTCCTGTCTTCTGGGCACTGAATAGTAAACTATAAAACGATACTATTTTTTTAGCTCGGCTTGCAGCAAAACTTCCTTCTTTACGAATTAAAGGTGGAAGATCATTGGTATCAGCAGAGCTAAAACCATGTAGCAAGCAGTTTTCAAGCCATCTGAACAGATTGGGTGGAGATCTTCTGGACAACGAAGTGTTATGCATCCCAAGATTATTGAACAGATAGGGAAAATCACGAACATAGTGATCTATATAGCACTCCTCACCCAAAAACTTGGCAATATTGCATAAAAGAACTGCTAAAAGCTCCAAATCCCTGCAAGGAACATCGAAATCAAGATTGCAGAGATAAATAAATTGAAGAAAATAATATTCAGACCCCAAAAGTGGAATTCATTTACTGAAGAAGCAGCAGGTGAGAAACCTCAACATAGAAAGTTTGGAGTTGATAATACTTAAAACATTAGCAAAAAGGTCAAGACTGTGATCCATATTCTGGGCATTAAACATTACAGTTCAGGCAACATGCGCACAAAATTTTTAATAAGCAAAAGATGTATATCCAACTGTTGTTGAACATAGAGTTGAAGGCCACTGGTGCTTGGCAATAACAGAGACTGGCTACACCTACCACTAATGCACGCACAACAGAGATTTCTACAGAAGCTGTTGGTACTTTAAGAATTAACAGATAAAAGCAGAATAGCTTCATAAGAACTTCTAGTTGCCAAAATTTTTTTTTTTTTAACATATTTGGTAGACCTACAAACACCCAATGGAACAAAACTGTCAGCATTAAGCAAACCTTCTAAGTGAGCTGTAAATTCTGAGTTTAGTGCATTTTGTGGGACACAGCATTTTAAACAACTCGAAAGCTGAAATCATTAGGAGAAAATGGCCTTTGTCATAATTTTTGATAGCTCAAACGCCTCAAATGCTCTTGCAAGACCCTGATAGACCCTACAAATGCTAGAATTTTTCAAAGTTACAACCACATCATATTGAAAAGAGCATCAGTTCTAGAAAACCCCTAATGGCCTAGTTTCATCACATAGCAGGCTTCACTTGTTAACAAGCCACCAAAACACAATTTACCACTTAACCACATCAGATTAGATGCAGCATGTGTAGCTGCAAAGAATTAAGAAGGCTGCATAAAAAGGAAGCAGCAATGGAACTATTAGTCTAGAACGAAAAATACATGAGCAACGGCGGGTGCCATTTGGCTCAGCTTATGAATAACCATCTGACAAAGATAAGGCTCATAAAATGTCGGAAGATACTGTATTGGCCTTCCCGCAGAAGCTAAGAAAAAACATATTAAAAATTATATAATAATGAAAATATCTCATATGACTTCAAATGATCGAATATTTAAGGTGTTCAGTTCACTATTTAACAAATGTCAAATCTCAAATGCCAAAAGGAAAAACATAAGCAAAAAGCTGAAATCAGGTCGTTCCAAGTACACAACATGTGTTTATTGAGGACTGAACTTACAGCTTCCGCAGATTATCAAGTTTAAGGCTTTCATATACTGCATGTAAAGAATCTAAACTCTTCACCAGTAGCTCAGAGTAAAATGTGCTATCTCCAGTGGGCTTAGCTTCTGTAACAGATCTACTGCAATCTACTGCCTGACTCTCTAGTACAGCTTGAGAGGAAGCTCCAGTAAAAGAGCTCAGCTTGCAGTAATTTTGATGGAATTGGCTATTCACAAGGAAATCCCAGGATGACTGACAAGTTGAAACCGGAAATTTCTCTGAAATGTATGTGGATCTTCTGCACATTTGCAACATTAAGCTGCTAAACGAGACCCATTCTGAATCAACGCTTGAATCAGCCTTTGATAAATAAGTTATGTCATTATCCCCCCAAAGAAGTGTGAGAAAATGATTATAGAGGCTAGAAATCATCCCCTCAGCCATTGCTTCCATGCAATCTTTTACCAATGAAGATGAAGGACTTTGATGTAATGCACAGCGAAACATCTAAAGAACAGAAAGACATTGATCATCAGTGATGCATCAAGAAGTCCTAGAACTGTAACAGATAACACCATTACATTCTTAGACAGATAACATGATAAATGCAGTCCCCACATAAGACTTTGAAGTGCTAGTGCTCAAAGTTACTTAATAAACTGTTGGCAAAAGCAGAAAAGATAATGAACATGAAAAAGCACTTGCACATGTGCAGTGTAACATCTCTTACAAAAGGAACTCCTAATAGGAATAGCCTCTGGATGGAACAGGTAGCCTCCCCATCCCATCCCCATTCCCTGTATCTGCCCTGGCCCAGAGCCTGGGTAGCTATTTGACTCTTTAACCCATTTCTGCACCCATCCGGAAACCAGGTTTTGGTGCAGGGGACAAGTTACCCTTTCCATTTAATCCACGATGGCTTTTTCAACCTAAGAGTTTCTTTTTCTTATAGACATAATGAAAAAAGTAGAAGTAATAATTTGCGGAAAAAAGGATGAACCTAACAAAAGAAAAATAAATAAAAGGGTCTGTTGTTTACCTAATCAAGCACCTGCAACATGCACATCATTCAATAATATTACTATTAAATAAAAAAATCTGAATTGTGGGCATAAAATGAATATAAAATCATAAAGCACCTTGAAAGCTTACTAATAATATATGTAATGAGAGATTGCACTTATTCCCATTTACACAGGTCTATAGAATTAGTATGTGTACAGCATTATTTATAAAAACAAGAAATCAAACTTCTATAGTCCTCTTATCTAGAGTCTTGTAACCATGCCCCCAAGGAACTTTAACCATACTAAGGAAATGTTTTCATTGCCAATGCACAAATTTGACAAACTTTTACAAAAGGATGTTTGACCAGATCCTCAACTCTTCCCAGCTTAGTCACATATCGCAATTTCAAAAAAATAATTGTAATAATATAAGAAATGACATAACATGTGCATGGCTGAAATTTTGTGTCGGTTGTGCACAAGAAGGGTTGGGCATAGGACCCCATCGCCCATCCATGCTTGCCTTGTCCCACAATAAAAGGCACACTTAGAGACGCTATCTCCAACCCACTATCAGCGAAAAGCTCCCCCCTCCCCCAAAAAAAAAAAAAAAAAAACCAAAGGAAAACTTTAAAAAAAAGGGGGACCCCAACCCCATCCACCCCAAAGTCACAAGTATCCAGCAAGCACAGTCGTTTGGAATACACGTAGTCAACTTACAACTCAAGGACCTACAGGTTGGGAATAAGATATTTTTCTGTGCATGTTGATATACCTGCCCGTTGCTGATAACTATATTAACACGCCCTTCAACAGCATCTGCTAATCCGACGATTTTTACATCATGGGACACTGCTACATTTCCTGAGAACTCCATGTTATGCAGATGCCGACACCTACTCAGACAAGAAGGCAACAAATACCTACATAGGCATAGCTTCCCTGACTGCACAAACCATAAGTTTAAGTTAGGAATCTCACCGTATCACATAGAACATGCAACATCAAACTCCGGGACATACAACAGTTCCATGATGCAGGCATAGAATTTCATAAGACTCAAATAAATTCTCCCAAAAGCAACACTTAAGTGCAGAGAGCATATAAGCCATAGACAATTTAAAGCCGGGGTAAAAACTGCAGCATAACAACGAAATAAGAAATCTCCATACAAATCAATTAAGTGTGCATGATTTCTTACATTAATATTTCTATATCAGCAACCATAAACAAGTTTGCCACGCAACTACTTTTCTCTGCTAACTAAGAAGTTAGCTATCCTGCTCTCCACACTACCTACTTCAATAATCTAAAATTATGAACAGACTACTGTCCTCCAGAGCTGAGAAAGAAATCACAACCAAGAACCAAAACCTATCAGGCAAAAGTATTCATACTGATCGATTTACGCAGAAGCCCATTTCATTTATGACCATATCCTTCAGCTCTTGAGAGAAGACTCCCATGCACCGAGCATGTCAATTACAAAATACACAGGCGTTAGAATTCAGATAAACTATTTATGCAGGAAGCTTACATAAAGCAGAAGGGTGTTTTCTGGTGTCAACACAATGATGTCCGTATGAGGAAGCAGTCCCAATTTTACTCTGTGAGAGATAACTCAAAATGAGTTATGATATTGTAGAATATATAAGTTTCGAGATCTACTCACACATGCATGCACACACTCGCACTACACTCCCCTCCCCTCCCTTCCCCCAACATATACACATGTGCACATGTCCACATGTCCGCTCACAGAGAGAGAGAGAGCTCTACCCTGGCCGTGTCACAACCACCGGGGCAGCTGATACAGCAGGTATGCTCCAGCTCATGTCGGGCTTGACATCAAAAAGGACGTCACTGCTTGTTTCATAAATTTGAAGCCTTAAGGATAACAACTTCTTCTGTCCTTGTAGAAGAAAACAAACTATTGGAGTTGTGTCATCATCAATTGCCATAAAAACCTGTAACATGGAGGCAGCACGGTTCAATAAAAAGCACCATAGATTTATAGGTATGTTTAGATTATAACTTGAAAATTGTGAAGGGACCAGAACTTTTGTCAATAGCTTATAGGATGCTCAGAGAACATAACAGGAAAACAACTGGAGAATATGTTTGATTCAATGAATATTCCATTGCACATGAACTCAAAAAGTACAATTTCAAACACTAAGACCTCACGAGGATGGAGTGAACAGTAGATCATTTGGGGTGAAACTTGGAACCAAAAGATACATGGATGGGCAACTTGATCGAGTTATAGAAATGAAGAATTAAAGGCATATCAGATATCAATATATTATTATTATTATTTTTTGGGAGGGGGGGTGTTGGATAAATCTACATTTAAGACAAATATCAATACGCCTTGACTCAATTTTTGGCTATTTTACGTGTGCCTACGTATTCTTGCAACATGTTGATCTCAGACAGGGACCAATACCGAGCAAGGAAGCTAAAAAGGCAGCTAAGGCAAGGTACCGCATGGTCTTGAAAGCATTCTTACTATATAAGCCAAACAAATTGACCAAGAAACAAGGATGCCAAAAATTCTCTACAGAGAACTTTAGATATTTTTGGGTAACCTCCACATACTGAACCAAAGTAAGTCATTGATAAATGACTTCTTTAACTGATTTACTATACTTTTTTAAGTCTATCCTCCAATTTTTATTGTATGAGTTGGTCAAGGAAAAATATTGCTTGACACACCAAACTACCTCACCAATCATTTGTTCTGGAAAAAGATAGAAAGAAAATTGGCACCTTACAAGCAGCTGCATGAGCACCTTTTCCCTGCCAAATTCTGTGGAAGGAGAATTGTTTCATCCGAACACCCATAGGATTTATATCCGGCAAATTAGACATCACCTCATCTGCAGTAGGATTAACAACTTCTGCCACCCATAAAGAATGTTGAGCTTTTCCTGCACAGTAGTTGATTATGATTAGCACAAGTGGCTATGATCTTCCTATATCAACAAAGAGATAGATGTTAAAGAAAACTAGTGTTGAAACCTTTATTATATGATGCCATCAAGGGTACTTGCTCACTGGTCCATATCGTTCTTTCATTATAATCATTCATTATGTTAAGTTTTCCTCTGTCTTCAACGTACACAAACTAGATGATGGAAGTAGAGGGTAATTAGCAACAGAAAGAAGTACGATACAGCTATTGTTCAGCAAACTGAAAATAATCAAATAAAGGAAACAAAGTTTTCCACAATAAAAATTTTCAAGAGGAGAAATTCACGACACGTGTCTTGAAGATCCAAAAAAAATGAAGTGATTGACAAAATAAAAGCACTGGCATACCTGTGGATCTTCCATTGGATCCTTGAGAATCAAATGTGAAGACAACAAAGCTGTATCTCCCTTCAGTACATTATCATATGGACTCATGCAACTAAAATTACTTTGTGGACTATGTCCAATTTCTCTTCTAGGGTGCGAAGTGTCACTAGCACCAGATGCAAGGATTGATGATGAGAAATGAATGTTGTGTGGGAAGTCTCCTTCTGCAGCTTGCTCTAGCAGTAAACCAAACGGAAGAGGCCAAATTGAAGAGATGGACTGAGGAAGGGGGATCGTCACAACTTCACCTATCCAAAAGAACCCACAGTGGATGTTAAAATGAAACAAGTCTTTAAGATCCATTGGATGCAATCATGCATATTAAAAGGGGGGAAAACAAAGTTTGTAAAGCTTTCAAAAATGGGCTTAGCCGCCATCAATGAATCTCATAATGGCTTCGTATGTGCAGGACATCTGCAAAATTAAAATTAAAACTTCTATTTGTCCATGATTGAGCAACATCATTTATTGCCATTTCAAACCAGGCCACATGGATCTTAAATGTACCATCACAATACCCTTTAAAGAAGTTGCTTTTTATGTTGGCAGTCAATCCCATGGAGAACCTGATATACTATGGAATTGCTAGGAAAAATTAGTGAGTGGAAAAAACTTTCGTTATCAACAATAGTCTATACTTGAGGTCCTAAAAATATTTTATGCTATAAAACCAGAATTTCCAGACCACGAACCTAAAGCTCGGACTGGAGACCCCTGAGGCGGACTTGGGATCTCAATGCCTGAATGCCGGACACAGGACCTGACCAATGACCCCACGATCCGGTGCCAGACCACTGAACCAAGTCCCCAGCACTTGGACCCAGAATCCCCACAGCCAAAGCCAGTAGTACCCTGCATCTAGCATCCAAGAGCTGCGCCCAAGACCCTGGCACCTAGACCCAATACTCAAAGAGCTAGATCCAAGAACCCAGTTTCGGGATCCGAGACCCTAGGCCATACAAACTAGGATCTGGGACCCCAACCCTCGGAACTAAGGGCCCTAGGACCACACTCAAGAGCCCACATTAAAGCATGAGCAGGCTGACTGAGCACCCTGGGCTGAATCCAGTGTCCTGGGTCTAGGGGCTGAGGCCCCTAACTCAGCCCCTGGGAGCCTGCGTCCAGGCATCAGGTTCCTAGGTCCTAGAGGTGGGGTTCCTGGAACAGTCCCCAATTGGTCCTAATCTGGACAACTAGGTCCCAACTCCAAGGCTTGGTGTATCGAACCCCGAGGGTCCTAGGTTGTGCATGAACACATATCTATTTGTCAAAAACATGTTTCAAGGTCTTCCTGTAGGCTGTAACAATATAGGAAAATGAGTTCTAGCTCATTTGAAGATTCCCACCAAACATAGAAAGTTATACCATTTCCCTCAAAGATATTTTCATTGGAAAGCAATATTAAATGTCCGCGAAACAAACAGACCCCAGGAAGTAAATTTAGTGAACAGTGTTTCCTACTAACCTGAAGCATTATAGACTGTCAAAGAATCGGCTTGCAAGACACAAAGGAACGCCTCACCCATATCACCCAAGTGACACCAACATGCCTAGAATTGAAAAATACCAACAATCACAAGAAAAGCTTAGCGATAAAAAGCTAGTTCTCATAGCAACAGAAAGATAATAAGAATATACTGTCAAATCACATCAATTCTGCAGATTCAATAAAGATCTAAACAAAAAACAATGGACTCTGTAAAATATAAAGCCAAATTGAGCAATAGAAAGCGCATGAGAGTTCATGAGAAAGATCAAGATAGGGTATCTGAATAATACATTACCCGGTCATATGTTTTCAACCTTTGATCCGACTCATATAAACTCAAAACGCATATACAGTGAAGTTAGCAGGGGGTAAAGCAAAATAAGGGAAACAATAGTTATCCTTCCAAAGGACAGAATAGACTGAGAATACATGATCAATCATTTTCATTAAGTGCAAACTTAGTGCAATGGAGACTTCACCTGAGTTGCCTTAATACAAGGATCTTTTCAGAGTCGAGTAGGACTTTGTCGCGTCAGACCTCTGATTCAGGACTTAAAGAACGCATAATTTATAATTGCGGCAACTTGTACAGGATTGATTTTGTGTGTCTCTGGCCATAAATTTTAAGAATGGGTGCAAAGTTGAAACAGCTAATGGAGCAACTAAAAGGTCTAGCCTCGGTAAATAATTTCTAATTAAAATAATATAAGAATATTCATTTTATTATGATAACAAGAATGAGCGCCCTACTATACCTAATTAAAAGGGTTGACTTGACTAGCTCGTGGGTCAAAATAAAAGTAGATTGTAGTTCAAGTTCAAGACTATCTAAAACCTATGAATTTACTATCTTGAGAGCCTTGGTCGTCACAAGACACCTTATTGCACGTTAGTAATGATGTCATCCACGTATATTAGTCCAAACAGTCTGGCCTTTATGTAATAAAATGAGGAAATAACAAACACCCTCCTCACATTTGGCCCCCATACCACTTTGCATCCATCTCTGCCTTGCTGAAAGAGTACCAGTGCCATCCATTTCAAGACCTAATAGCACAAAGCAAAATCCTAGCTGAACTATTATGTGCTCTACATTTCTAGTTCCAAAACCATACTAATTTCTTTTGAGGGTTCTACAAACTATGCAGTACATGTAAAGGGTCCAGCAAAGTCATACGGTTGATGTCATAGGCACATAAGAAAGTGGATTGATGACATGGATTGCTTGGACAGCTGACGTACCATGATGACTGGAGAGGCTACCGTGAATCTTTTATAAACTCGTGAACCTGCAGTCCATATGATTCTGTTCACAGCAAGTTAGAAAATGAAGACGAAGTAAGATTAGTGCCGCTCTACATACTAGTGGTGGCAAAAATCAAGGAATCCGATTCCCCTTTAGCATTTGATTCAGTAAAATCACAAAATTGCACCAGCATTACAGCCGAAAAGTCACCCTGTTCTTAGCATTTAGAAAGACCAAAATAAAACGTAGTACTGCCCTAAACATTAATGACACACGGGGGTTTAACCTTTGATTGTGCTGAAAAGTGTAATATTATTCCAGATTCCTATAGAAACGTTTTCAACCGAATATTGCAAAATGAGCATACCTTTCTTAGCCTATAACATATTTCCTGAGATAAATTTGCAAAGCTCAAGCGAGTCATCATTTAAACCTATACCTTACTTGATCATTATTATGTTCTATGCAATTTTTTTTTTTTTTGAATTATAATTCAATTGAGTAAACTCGAGGTAACATCATTTTCGTCAAGCACTTTTCTAAGCATGGTGATATACAAATATTCGTCTGTATTTTGCCTCATTTAGTACCCGGTGCATTACTGTAGCAAAATTCAAACATTCGATCTCAATAGCATCACCGAGATGCCAAAAAGCAAAAGATGATCCAGCGAACGAACTACCGTCTACCTGTTCCCTCTTATGAAAATCTCGTGATCGCCGGAGCCGCTCGTCGCAGCGGCACCGGAGCTGGCCTCTCGAGCGACGCTGGAGTCGAAGAGGAAGTAATCGTACTTGTCGGCGGCGGCGGCGGCGGCGGCGGAGTCGTCCTGGGGCTTGCCGTCGAGCGCCTCGGCCACTAGGCCGAAGGGCTTGAACTCGCCCAGCACATTCAAGTGGCGAGCCCCGGGGGACATCTTGCACGGCGGAGCTGGATCGGCAAGGCCCCCGGCCGTCTCGACTCGGGTTCCCCGGAAGGAAATGAGATGCTGCCGGATGATTGCGCCGGAAGCGACTGTGAAAGTGGAAAAGCTTCTCGCGACCTTGCTGTGTCCCGCCAATTTTTGGGGAATTCGAGATTGAAACCCTACTGAAAGTTGCCGTTTGGCAGGGATGACAAACGGGCGGGCCGCTGTGGTGGGCCGTTCCGGGCCGGCCCATTTTTCGCTTGGACCGCTTCTGGGCCTAGGTCTGGGCCCGTCATTATTCGGACCGCGCCATGCCCAGTCGTGGTTGCCGCTTGCAACTGTTCGGTAACCGTCGTGTCAACTTGCCATTGCGGAAGGAGAAAATGTAAGGTCGAGCTAGGTAACCAGCTCAGCAATGCACAAGTCCATTTCACGAGTGACGCGTGTCGTTCATAGGCTCATCTTTTCAGAAAACCTACAACTCCCTCTCTCTCTCTCGTTCATTTCTCTCTCTTCTTCACCATTTCTATCTTTTTTTTCCCCTTTTTTTTCTTTTTTCCCCTTTGGCCTATGGCCAGCGAGAGTGTTGTGGCCCTCGCCTATGGCCAGCGAGGGGTCGCCCTCAGCAGATCTAACAAGGGTTTGGGAGACAATGACATTGGCAAGAGTGAGGGTCTATTTGACAAGAGCTCGACCGTAACGGCTAGAGCAAGGGTCATCCTTACTGGATTTGGCAAGAGTTCGAGAAGCCATGACATTGGAGTCACAAGAGACCTCACGGATGCAGGGCCTAAGGGTGGGCTCCGAGTCATGGACAACAGGGGGCTTGGGTTTGTTGTTGTACCAAGGGCAAAGTGGTAGTGGCGGAGAGGGCAAGACGAAGAGAACACACGACATCATGCCACGTGGTTTTGTCGAACGGCAGAGGCAGCTAACGAAGTGGATGCAGAGGAAATGGTGCGGTTCGTTGGACAATGGGCTTTGTTGTGAGTTAGAACAGTCACATGAGTGGGAGGGAGAACGAGCAAAGCGCACAAGAGAGAAGTGTGAACGGGAGAGAGAGAGGGGTGAGAGTGAGAGGAAAGGGGGAAATTGAAATCGAGAGAGAGGAAAGCATGTCACCAAATGAATGGAGTGGGATTTCTACAGCTGGCTACCTCAACTCTACCTAATATTTTCTCATACAATAAATGAGAACAATCTTTGGTACTTCACATCCATTCAAACCAATTTGAGTATGTCGATCCATAGGATTGTACTACTTTAGTGAAACGGGCCGGGTTGAAACAAGGCTCGTGCTTGGTGGGTTTGTTGGAAGAATATGGTTTCAAATCAATAAAACAATCAATGTGTGATATCACTTTCTTTAAGGATTTATTTGTCCCACAAAGTTGCTAATGATTACTGCCAAATATCCTCCGGGATACAATACAATCTCAAATGAAATTATTAAGTATTAATTTTAGTATTTATCCAAGGTCTCTCTAAGAAACAATTGAAAAAATGATTGTAATTTTGAAAAGAAAACTCGAAAATAATATCATGCTCGTTCATCCAAAAAATTGACACACACACACACACATATATTGGTCTTAAAGAACATAGATAACTCTTCACGAAAAATTTCAATTGAATAAAGATATCCACATTTGTTCCAAAGGAGTTGCAAAATAAACAAACGCAACTATTCGAGAATTGTTGCAAACTAAACAAGTGTAATCTCCAAAGGCTATCTTGAAAAGACACATATAAAGAGTTCAAAATAATAAAAAATAATATTTTTTAATAAATAAAATTCGAATTTTCATAATTTCTAAAAATACTTAATAAACAAAAACAACATTTGAAATAATAAAGATTAGTAAGATAACCATACGAAATAAAATAAAAATAAAGGGGTTAGTGTTAATTAAATAGGAGGCATGTAAAGTGCTAAGTGCGCCTAATAATTGCTAAAAATTCTGCAATTATTCACAGTCTCACATGAAGTTTAGCCCACACTTAATCTTCTTCTTTTTAAACATATTAGAGAATTCTCACACTTATTAACCGACACACTTATTAACCGACCGACGTACTTCCTCCTCCCACTATTCCCATGTGAGATAAGGAAACACACACTTATTTTATTTTACAAACTCCCAACAACAAGATCTTCCCCTTCCAATTGTTCCATGACCAGGCTTCCACGGTGTCAAGCACGATGGCTGCGAGCCGATCCCAGCCCATTTCATGTTCAATGTTCCATAAAAAGAGGGGGAACATGATGTAGGTTTTATCGGTAGGAGCGTATCCTGGCTATACCATTTTTTTGGTCAGATGGCCATACTCATTTTGCGAAGCAATAAAGTTGGAACCATAAAGAGAACTCATTTGCTCAACTCGCGGACTTGAAGACAACCAGAAAGAACAAACACACATCAACGAAGACATTATCCAATTCCTTTGTTTTGCCGCGCGAAACCTTGCGTTAGACGAAGGAGATTAAACAAAAAGGACAGCTAACCCGAACCTCGGTCGACGAGTCCATCTCTTTGGTATTCCCGTCGTGACTGTTTTTAACCGCGCGTCATCATCATTTCGAAACGAAATGGTCGGTACCAAATAGTCGGTCAAAGCGATCTGTAGAAAGATCGAGGACCCTTTCTTCCGTGTAAAAGATCCTTTTGGGTACCGCTGGCTTGGCCGCCGTCGTTCGTTTTCTACGTTGGCATGCACGAATTAGGCAACGCAAGCAGGCGAGTAGTGAAGAACGAGACAACTCTTGACAAGTTCGAAGGCAAGAACCTTCGTAACATCACTGCAGCAAACAAGGCGGAAAAGGAAAGTACACGAGTACCTACGGCGGTCGCCCTACGTGATCAAGAAGCGCAAATACACAAGAACCAAAAACGCTGCGCTCCTTGAACTGGCAAAGACAAAAAAAAACCCAGACACGTTGCAAACCCTACCCTAGACATCGCCCTATCTTGTCCCTAGATTTTAACTTAGCTCCTGTTCCTGAACTTGGACTCGTCGATCGGGATGCCCTCACGAGCTGCCCTCTCTCCGCCCGACTCGTCGGTGGTGCTCAGCCCGCCCTTGCGGCCCATCTCTTGGTACCCTTCCTGCCCCAGCTGCTGCTTCCTCGTTTCCCCTCCTTTTTGCCTTCCTACAAATATGCATTCCAGTCGACAAAAGCAAAATGAGGGGAAAAAAACCTAAATAAATCCATTAAAAGAAGTGTGATTTCAATTTCTATAGAACTAAATAACAGACGTGGTACGTTTTGAGTTTTTTTTTTTTTTTTTTTTAAGATGCTATAGTTTTTCTTCTCTTTTGGGGTATGTTTGACAGATATACAAAAGAAAGGAGACAACGGGTCAAACGCTTTTACCCTCGGCGAGGTGCTCCTGGGCCTCGAGGCTCTTGCCGCCGGTGCCGCCGGGGACCACCGTCTCGCCCTGCTGTGCACGGCGGTCGAGCTCCTGCCTGTCCTGCTGGGACGACATCTTCCTAATACCTCTCCTGTTGAACTCTCTGCAAGCTCTCGCGGTCGGCGTTACGTATGTTCTATACATGCAAAGTCGGGTCGCAACGGTTGACGATGGCCCGTCCCGCTCGGCGTGGTGGTGGATTTATAGAGAGGCCGAAGCGGCGAGCCGACCGAACGCCGCCGAACCGCCGCTGTGGCCTCGGAGCGGCGCCGACACGTGGAGGGTGACGTGGCGGGCATGGCTTAGGGGGACGGGCGACAATTCCGATTCGCAGGAACGTCGTGTGCGAAGGGAACGACACGAGTCGTGTGGCTTCGCCGGCAAGGCGAGGGCGTCGCTGGTTGTTCGACACGTTCTACTTCTTCAGCCGGTGGAGCAATTTTTTAAAGTTTTTTTTCGTGGCTAGAGTCATTATTTAAATGCAGGCAATGTATTTTAGAAAAAAATAATAGTTTTTAAATTTATGGAAAAGTTCCATGCCGATTCCACTTAATAGAGAAAATCTTTTTCTTTTCAGCACCATCTGGAGATATACAAATTGATTAGTAATAAAAGTGGACAAGGTAATTTAATTTAAGTAGGTGAATAGAGGTCAGGAAATTAATCAAGTAAGTTAAATGAAAGAGATGGGTTAATTTCCCTTTGCACAAAGGTAACCCAGATAGGATCAGTGTTTCGTTAATCGTGTTGAATGGGTGAACGCAATTATGATACGGTCACGCTTAATATGTATCGACATCCTCTAATTTTTTGCTCTGTCTAAGTCATTTTATTGTGCGATTTTAGAGGCTGCTAAATGTAAATACAATATCACACGTCAAAATTTTAATCCTCGTCTAAATAAATATCCATACAATTTGCTTTATCTTGTGGTCTTAGGACGCATTTGGTAATTGTTTTATTTCTAAGAACAATTTTTGCTCAGAAATAATTTTTTTTATTTTATTCCCATGAATAATTTTGAGTTTTTGAAGACGTTTGATAATTATTCAAAATTTCTATTTCCTATATAGAAATGTGTTTGGCGCGATTCTTAAATATTTTTGTTTCTTTTAATTTTGTTATACTTTTATTATATTTTTATTATTTTTCTCTTTTTCCTTTTTTCTTTTCTATTCTTCTTCCTCCTTCTTTGTAGCCGATCATCAGCCACAGCGATGGCTGTCGACGAGATTTGACGAGCTCGCCACAGACTCACTTGGCCACTAGTGAGGCTTAACCTCACCTAGGTGGCATGAGGTTGGTGTTGCCCTGGCTTGGGGAGGCCTAACCTCGCACCGATTGGCGAGGCTCGGGTCGATGAGTCTCACCCGGCCAATCAGCCTCACCGTGGCTCGGTGTTTTTGACCCCCAACGATGCTCTGGCAAGGTCGTCGGCCCTCGTCTAGCCAATCACCGACCATAGCCAAGGTTGGCGACCGACCAAAAGGAAGAAGAAAAAGAAGAAGAAAATGAAAGAGAAGAGAAAAGAAGAAAAAATTAGACATGATTATAGGAATTGTTTTCGGGAACAAGAATCAACTTTTTTCTACTTCTCAATTATGTTTTAAATCTATTATCGAGAGCAAGAAAAAAGATTTTTGTTCTTGAAAATAAAAAATTTACCAAACGGATTTATATTATTTTTTTTGTTCCAAGGAACAAAAGAATATGGAACAAAAGAACATTATCAGTTGTATCATAAAGTATTACCAAACAAGATCTTAATCTTTTAAGGATCTTGAAATTCAGGTTTCACTAGCTTGGTGCAAGTACATTTTTGCCTGTTACTTAGGATATTCATTTTTATCAATGTAAGGATACCAAAACTAATGCATAAAATCGAGTTTTGAATAATATTATGCTTTACACGAAGGTTTTTAAGCGACATAAAGTCATATTGGAATCGACGAGGATATAATGAAAGTCAATGCTCTTTGTTTGATTTCAATTAGAAAAATTAAGTGAATATCTATCTTGCTATTTGTAATTAGAGATTTGTTTGGGAGAAATTTTATTTAACTAGAAATGGAGGGAGATTTAGCCAAATGAGCACATATATCACTTTTTTAGGGCATGCATAACAAAATTTATGTTTATCTATTTTTTTTTTTTTATTTTCCAAAATAAGTAGAAATCCACTTAATAATGCAATTTTATTTTTTTATTTCTATAATAGATTTGAAGCGAAATCAAAAGCTAAAATTTTTAACTTTTATATTTTTAGAACAAAAATGAGAAATGAAAACTTTTCCCATTGTTCACTCTTGTCATTGCCCGTCGCCCACCCACCGCCCGTGGGACGCTAGATGCTTGCCGTTGGACACTAGCTACTCACCGTCGGATGCCTACTGCCGCCGCCCTTAGAAAAATTTTTATTTAGTTATCAAATAATTTTTTTGTTTAGGAAATAGAAAATCGAGTTATTATCAAACTTGTTTCTTTGCTCATAAATTCCTTAAGGGAAAAGAAATTGATTTATCAATTTCTAGTCGAAAATTGATTTATGTTTCATAAATTTTATTATGCATGCTCTTAATATGTATGACTATTATAATTTCGATAGTTGAGGAAGGAGTGGGTATTGTGTACTCTAAATCTATTAATAGATCAACTAAACCATAATTTAAAAACACATAGGACCCAATACTATATCTCACTAAAAGAAAACGCACGTTCTCGTGCAATTTATTCACAATTATTTATTCTATTCGCCACATTGAAAAAAAAAATTGCATTATTTGTACATCAAATAAATTTGGATTAGAGTTAATCACTCAATGCATTGGGATCTTAATGTCAGGCTTAAATATCTACCGAAGTCCATCTTTCGTGAAATTTTTTGCACATAAATTTCAAGGTCCGGCCGAGCTTAGCTCAACTCAATCCCCACTAGCTAGCCAGGTTTTCTTACTAAATATCATCTTCCACGCCTGCCCAAAAACCTAAGTCGGTCAAACTCGAATCGAACCCCACTAGATGGCTCGGCTTTCTTATTAAATGTGATTATCCGAGCTCGAGCGAGCCCGGTCAATCCCTTGATCGGTCCATGATGAGGTCTAATATGGGCTAGGGACTTAATTATAATAATCTATCGCGTCGTATTTTCTAGATGAGGAAAAGGCTATAAGCCCAGCAGTCGCGTCGTCCGCGCGACACGTGGCAAAGTCCAGAATGTCCGAATCACCGGTGGATCGTGAGAATCGCGACAAACAGAAAAACCACCGGAAGAGATTAGGGAGAGGGGGATAATAGAACGAGTCTCGCCTAAATCCACCCGCTTGACCGTTGACCATGTTCTCTTTTTGACTTAGTTGCAGATACTTCCATAACCTTCTTTCTTCATCACCACGTTTATCAGTCGCCCGATGGTCATCATCTCTCCACGGTATCTCCCACATGGATATTTTATTATTATTATTTTTTTCTATCATTCAAGATAAAGAAAGCCCTGCACATTTAAAACGACATTTTCACCCATTCATCAACCCAATATGTAACTCGACCCGGAAATTACAAAAATAACACGATTGTTACAGAGTTAATTTTGAATAAGTCTGACCAGTGCTTTATCTACGAGTCTATTTATACTTTTATGCTTAGTTTTAATCCATAATTTTTCGGTGTATGGTTTTCTTTTCTTTTTCTTTTTTTTTTTGTTTAATTCCATGATGTCGGCTACTGCTGTGCGAGCCAAATAAATTCCGTGTTTTCTTTTTCTCTCTCTCTCTCTTACGTCCCGGTGCATGCATGCGGAGATTTTTCATTCGTCGTACCCACGAGGAAACGACAATGCATGGCCCTGCATTGAAACAGGGTGCGGGTCAACTCTCCCCGAGTCAAAACTGAGTCGGCAAGGCATCGTTGGAAGAGGTCGTCGGGCGCCCAAAACAACTGCCGTTTCCCTCGGGCGCTGAAAACGTCCTTTATATACCAACCCATGTCTCCATCCAGGCCTTCCATATAGACAGAGAATCATCATCATCATCATCATCATCGTCATCGTCTCCTCTCTCTCTCTCTCTCTCTGTCTAGAGGATCTTCAATGGCTATTGTGGCGATCGGAATCAAATCCCCGGCGTTCTCGCCGTCGACGTTCCCCAAGGCACCCTCCTTCTGCTCTCCTCTGAGCATCACGCCTCCTCCCTTGTCACCACCATTGCCCGTGCCGTCATGCGTAGAACCGGCGGCGGAGGAGAAAGAGAGCTCGGCGCTGAGCAAGAAGAGGCCCGCCAGGCTCTCGATTCCGACGTTAGGATTGGCGGGCTTTGGCGAGGTCAAGGCGTGCAAGGTCGGGGTGGAGGAGGTGGAGGTGCGGGAAGATACGTATGGGGTGTATTCCAAGAGAGGGAGGAGGGGCCACCTGCAGGATCGGTTCTCCGCCGTTGCTGGAATTCAAGGCGATTCCAAGCAGGTAGTGTTTCATTATGGGAACTGGGAAGAAATTTTCGCAGATACGATTTTCTTTTCTGAATAAGTAGTTGCGTAATTGTTAACTATATATCCCATTAAAGATGTTCCTTCCTGGGTTGATTGGAACGATGCTATTGCAGGCCTTCTTTGGGGTATTTGATGGTCACGGAGGAGCGAACGCCGCTGAATTCGCAGCGAAAAACATGGACAAGAACATCCTGCAACATATGGCTGGAAAAGGCGATTCGAGTATCGACGAGGCTGTGAGAGCTGCTTACCTCAAAACGGATGCGGATTTCATGCTTGAAAATGCTAGCGGCGGCACCTGCTGTGTCTCTGCATGGATCCGGAAAGGTCAACTCGTTGTGTCGAATGCTGGCGACTGTCGTGCTGTTATGAGCAGAGGAGGAACTGCAGAGGCCCTTACTACCGATCACCGTCCCTCGCTGGAAAGCGAAAGGGAGAGAATTGAGGCCCTGGTAAGCAAGGGGAGAAGTTTAAGTTAAGCAAGAACGATCACTGATTTGTATTGCTAGAACTTTTCAGTAAGCTTATGGCGATGGAAATCTCTTGCAGGGTGCCTATGTAGATTGCTGTCGTGGCGTCTGGAGAATACAAGGTTCACTTGCCGTATCGAGAAGCATCGGAGATCAGCAACTTAAACGTTGGGTAATAGCAGACCCAGAAACGAAAACCCTACAAATTACGCCAGATTGTGAATTCATAGTCCTAGCTTCTGATGGCCTTTGGGACAAGGTAAATGTCTTTCTAACCGAGTAAATAATATTGTTTATGCAGTTTCGTGTATTCCGATACCAATATCGGTTTCTCCTTTGTTTCCTGACCAGGTGACGAATCAGGAGGCTGTCAATTTAGTTCGTGCTACAAATGTCGATGCCAATTTGCATGATCCCTCCTCGGCCTGTAAAAAGCTCGCTGAGTTGTCGATGAGGAGAGGATCCACCGATGATATAACCGTCCTAGTAATCGATCTGCGCCGTTTTATCTCGTGAGCTGTAGCCTGTAGAGAATGCACCCAGAGAAAGAAGACCCTCCGGCGCGAAGTTAGACTGCTACACCTCTGGGGACATCCACCATCGAAACCAAGCTCTTGGCTACTTACTCATTCTAGCCATCTCTTATTATGTAAATGGATCTGACAATCAGATAGAACCAGAGAAATAGAATAGTTCGGAGTCTGTTCAACTGCTATGCAAGTGTTACTGATGATGTTGGAACTAGCTGATTCCCATCCCAGATGATTAGTCAATCTCGACTGTAGTTGTAAATTGTAACCTTTTCCCTGCTAAGAATTCTCATACTTTGGATTCGCACGTCTCCATTGGACTCGCCGCTGATCTGCCTTGGTTCAGGGAAAACCTTCAAAGCTAACAAGCATTCTCTTTATTCTGAACAGTAAGTGACGGCATCGATCGTATGTGAAAAGAATGAGAACATTGTTTTAAGGTTAAGAACTTCTGTGGCATTACAGTGAAGGGGCTTTGATGATGACTGATGACGAGAAATGCTCATAAGTCGATTAACCATGGAAGTTACTTCTCCTGGTTGCAATTCTTACTAGACTCAGACATAGGATGTTGTTGATAATGAATCTCAAATAATTCATCGAGCATGTTACATGTTGCTTTTTTTTTTTTTGAGCCGGCATGTTACATGTTGCTTGAATAGTAAGAAATATTCTCCAAACACAGCTGAGGGCGACCGGCAAGGTGGACAACGCATTTTGACACTAGACACACTGCCATTATAGTAATGTTGAATGATCGGATTGACGGACGCAAAGTATTATGTTTATCTAGGGCGGCTCTGAGCTTCTTCTTTTTTCCTGTAGGATTATATAGTCATTGAATCGACTAATAATCGATTTATAAATTCCCCACTATTTTATATCGAAGCGCGAGAATCTCTCACCATCTGGACCTGTAGAATATCAATTTTGCTTTGAACCAAGGAAGAAAAAACAAAAGCACTGAGCTCGTGAATTCCGTGGTGCCTTCTGCATAGTTTGACCGCGACTCGCCATGAGAGATGAGTACACTGGGAAGAACGATTCAAGTAGGATTGTGGCCCTCGTTTGTTGCCTGGCTCTCCGTTGACCCCAATCGACAAACCATTTTATCCGCTAATCGTAAGGTCGCCCAATATAGATATTCACGTGCTCTTTTACTTGGTTCTCGTCGGTCTTCTTTGGCAGCTAGGGTTTTACATCATTTTCACAAGAGCAAAGACCGAGTCAAACTTTGTTGACAAATCACCAATGAAAGAGACAAACGGCATGCGCCCAGTACCTGTGGGAACCATACGAAGAACCAAATTTCTCTTTGGATGGTTGCGGCGTCAGTTGCCGGATTGCCCACAGTGGTTTTGCGCGAAAGCAAAACTCATGAACGAATAATGCGGATTGAGGTCTCCGCCGCTGTCGCCAGCGCTTCCTTGCGCGATGACCTCCATGGACAGGCCAGAGGGGAGCTTGTGATGGAGGCGGGGAGCTCGTGGCGGAGGCGGTTCTGCCCCGGCCACAGCTCGCATCGGACCGCCATTTTCAGCGCTCCGGCTCTATGGGCTGCGGCACGTGGCTTGCTGCTGCTCACTCTGAGACGGAAAGGAAGAGCGCGCATTGGGAGAGGATAAGCGCAGAGGGAGAGAGGAGCCGCCATTGACGAAAGCTTCACTCCTCTTCCCGGGAAGTCCTAGTCTTCAATTCGTACGGATTTCGATAAATGAAACAGGAAAATTTCAAATCAAGATATGAGCTACCCTCATTTTCTCAAATAATTTTCATATAAGAGTTTTGAAATGCTCATATCAATCTCTAATAATGGCTTGAACTCATTAGTCATTAACAGTGAAAGACAATTTCGTTTTTCAAATTTTTTAATTTTTCCCTTTTTTCTATTTTTTTTTTCATAAAAACAATAAAACCTTTAAAAAAAAAAGGACAAGAGGGTGGCCAGGCCACTGCCCCACCAGCGCCCCCATCATTGATAGAGTAGCAACGGAGGTTGGCATGGTCACCGGTGCCTAAGCAAGGGCCAACAGGCCCTCGTTGAAGCAAGAGAGGACGATGGTCGTCCACCCTCACACAAGTGTGCGACCCTCACCCAACGCTTTTGGACCTCAACCCTCACCCCGGGTCAAGGTGAGGGCAGGCGATCCTTACCTAGATCTAGGAGAGGGTCGTCGCTCTCTCCCAAGAGGCCCTCGACTCTAGTCGGCAAAGGTCATTGGCCCTTGCCTAGGCGTCGACGACCCTATCGACTTTCACTGCCGCCCCACTAGTAATAGGGTGATGGCCACAGACGGGAGGGGCTTGTGTTTTTCCTTTTTTTTTAAAAAAATGTTTAATCTAATTTAATTTAAATTTAACTTATGTTCGACAAAAATATACTTAATTGGCCGAAATATTTGATCAACCGACCATACTAGGCCTTTATTTGAAATAGTCATAATGGCCACTTCAGGTCCTTATTTGGAACAAGATCTATTTCGTGCCCTTATTTGATAAAATGAGAGCGTTTTGGCTGCTTATTTGGAAATTTCCTAATGAAAAATGATATTTGAATTTTAAAAAAAAAAACTTATATAATTGTGCAAGTCATTTTGAGATAAGTCCAAATTTGCCCTCCAACTTGTGCAATTTTTCAATTGAGTCCTCAACTTCTCTTGGTGCAAATTAAATCCTCTGACAGGTTGTTTGATGTACCCTTCTTTTAATATTATTAAAAAAGGGAGAAAATGACTTTCAAAATTTTAAAATTTTGGACGATGAAGAAAAGCAATAGGCAGATCAAACAATCGCATTAAAATAATTAAGTGTATTGATCGGAAAAAGGACTTAGATCTACCATTCAAAACTACGCGTCAAGCAAGCTAATAACCATTTATTATCACATTAGTACTATATCTTACTTAATAATTGGAGATCATCTCATTTTAGTGATTATAGGTAATTAATTTATATTGTTTACATGCAACATCAGCAGGATAACGGGCCACACTTAGATAAATTCATTCAATTATTCGATACTCCATTAATGTTTTAAAAAGATCGTGAAAATTAAATAAAATATGGAAAAAGTTCTCGGTCAAAAGAAAAAGAAATAAATAGAAATAAAGAAGGTTTAAGGTATTATTGAATTTTCTTACTTTTCCATGTCACGCTAGACCAAACCTCCACTTATGTCCAGTCTCCATCAGAGCTCCATCATTTTGTTTTGAGATAATAGCAGTGTGGTCCATAAATTTTTGATACATTTTATATAGTCCTCGAACCATGTAAATATGTTTAATGTAGTACTTCCATTAATTCACAATTAGAGCCATTATTAAACATTTTCATGTAATCTAGGACTAAATTAAATATTTTGAATAAATTAAAAATTTAGGAACCACATTGCATATATAGCTAAAAATTAGATATTATATAAAATAAATTAAAAGTTCGAGAATCACATAACACATTGGACCAAAGTTCATGGACCGTCATTTTCCATTTCAATTTTATTTTTATTTAAAAGAATCCACGTCTCTCTCTCTCTCTCTCTCTCTCTCTCTCTCTCTCTCTCTAAACTGAGGGTTCTGGCGAGCTTCATTGTCGCAAGATCTCGCCGCGATTCATTCCCGACCGTGGGATCTAATCTGCCCGACTCATCTCTGGTCCTTTCCCAAACCCTTCAGCCACGACAAGATAACGTCTGCGCCTTTCTCCCACGAGCAATCTAGCATCATGTCATGAGCCACCCCTTCCACGCAAATCGGCGGCACACCATAGTATTCAGCCGTTTCTCCTATGGCTCGAGCATCCTAAGTACAAAACGGAGGTGAAACGTGAGCGGGAGTCCCGACCTTAGAGAAACAGCTAATGCAAAGTCATTGATGGTTTATAGAGTAAAAAAAAAAAGCATATGGTCTATGCAGACATAGGCCTTCGAAGGCTCCGAGCAGAGTGTACCATTTCGCATGCTTATCCTTGAGAAGGATTTAGAGACGAATGCTCATTCCTAGGCTACCCTTGTGTTACCGGCACAGAAGATGAAAGCAGCAGAAGCTTTAGAATTTAGTAATTTACCAGTAAGAAATCATCATTTGCGCCCACTACGAGAATTTGAACGGAAGATTTCGGCACAGGAGCTGGAAGAGAAGCATTCATCTGCCGTACATCAATTACCCGCATCCTTGAACTACCCTTCAGTAGTTCCTGGTAACTACAGGAAAAAGGGAAAGTCTTAGGCCCCCCAAGATTGTCAGAAATGCATTGAGGTGATAAATCTTTTTCTTCATTTAGACATAATTATTTAACGGATGTCTAACTTGACATTTGACAGAATGAATATCGAAGAAGATTCTCATACGAAAGTACAAGCATGGGAACCTACCGTTGCACCAGATGATCCTCCATTGCAGCAGAAAAGAATGTCTCCTTACAAAGCGAAAGAGAAGTTTGAAAACCTTTAAAAGCCATGCTGCGAATGGCCTATCAAATTCAAAGGCACTTCAGTATCAAATCACGTCATGAGACAAGGAGAATATAGTTTCTCTTGATGATAAGAAACTACCTTATAAATTGCTATAGGTTTGGTAAAGAGAAACCGCCACGCCATGCCCCTGAACAAAAAGGAGAAAGCATTAGTGGAGCCCTTAATAATCAGTAAAGGGCATGTATTTCTTATGGGATCTGAAATCACCTATTGCCGGAAGGAGGTACGGAGCAAAGCAGCACAGCTCCTTTGACGTCTGGGAACAAACCATCCCTCTCTAAATAGAAAGAAAAAACACATAACAGGATGAACGCCAAATGATTATATGACTAAAATGTCGAATACAGATGAATCTAAGAGACTTCCACGAAAGAATAAGCACATCCAAGTATCGATCAGGAATGGATCCATGCATTAAGTACGCATTAACACTAGTAGAAAGCTCAAAAGATTCAAGCCTTATGAGGTGCACGCGGTGTGATTTCTGCCCCAGGGCTCAGATAAGAAATTCGAGATACACGTCTCCCGTTCAAATATGCTAAAAGAGATGCCCATATCCATATCGTACAAAGACCATCTTGATGCATATGAATAACATGTTATTGGGAACCAAGATTTTGGAAGCATTTCTCCACTCAATACGTGAATATCTGCTTTCAAATCCTTTGCTGCTAGGAAGCAAGAGCTTCACAAGAACCTCAAAGGCTCAAAGCTACTACCACATCGATGCAGGTATCTGAGAATGCAGACTTAAACCAGCTAGAAGCTAACCTGTACCTTGCTTATTTCTCAAGTTTGCTATGTAGTGCTGGACAAAAAGCCCTCCAAATGAATGTCCGATCAGAACTGGAGGCGAGCTAAGTTTTTTGTCAATGAAGTCCGCAATATCGGCTGCATGTGTCTATAGCACAACATGAGATGAGCATAAATAAGGACAGTGCCACTCAGCTCTAGATGTCTAAATAGTCTAAAGGGAAAGAGGGGGAAAATGGCATTAGCCCCTTGAAGGGATTCTCAGGTCAAAGAGCCAAGATACCTGGAGGGAACCAGCAACAGGAGTGGATGGTGCATCACTTTCACCCTGACAAGAAAAGGGAAGGTGGGGTTTACGTCATATTTCCAGACCAAGAACAGAGATTAGAACGAATGCTAATTTGCGTTTAGAATCTGAAGGTTCTTGGAGAAGTAAGCTGGGTTCAAATTAGACATGAGAGAGCAAACTCCGTGCCGCACCATTTTAAACTCGAAGTTTCAAACTGCACGCGTCTGTTACCTGACCGAGCAAGCTGACGGCGTAGCAGTCGAACCCATGGCTGGAGAAGAAAGGCAGCCAATGCTCGGCCCAGCACCAGGCGGCGTGGTAGCTCCCGTGCACAAACACTAGCCGTGGGTTGAGGACTCCACCGCTTTTGTTATCGCTTTCTTGTGCGATGACCTCTATGGACAGACCGGAGGGGAGCCCGTGGAAGAGACGAGTCTGCCCCGGCTTCAGTTCATACTGGACCGCCATTTTCGGTGCTCCGTCTCCGTCCACCATGGCGCGTGGTTTGCTGCTCGTTCTGAGATGAGACGGGAAGAGAAAGACAGGGAGCTAGCGACGAAAGCTTCATTGCTCTTCCGGGGAGATCCTGGTTTTCAATTTGTATGGATTTTGATTTGGAGTGACTTTCTGCGTGGCGGTGCTATTTGTAATCCTACATAATAAATTAGAAATGATTAGGTCATAATCTTTAATCTACTAGAAAAATAATAGTCTGTTCTTTATTATTAGGGGATAAAATTGGATCTTGTTTAAATAGAAAAGCATTAATATAATTTTCAACTTATGCCCCTTTACTTACCATAAAATATCCACCCAATTTTTATCGAAAAGATAAAATTGTCCTCAAAAATGGAATTAAAAGGAAGGGGTTTGATGATGATTGATGATGAAAAATGCTCACATTAACCATGGAAGTTACTTCTCCTAGTTGTAATTCTTACAAGATTGAGATACAGGATCTTGTTTATTATGAACCTCAATTAATTCATCGAGCATGTTACATGTTGCTTGATTAACAGGAAATATTCTAGAAACACTGCTGAGGGTGATCAGCGAGGTGGACAATGCATGTAGACACGCTACTATTATAGTAATGTTGAATGATCGGATTGACGGATACAAAGGTATTATGTTTATCTAGGACGGCTCTAGCTTTTAATTTTTTTTTTCTGTTGGATTATACAGTCATTGAATCGACTAATAATCGATTTATAAATTCCCCACTATTTTATATCGAAGCGTGAGAATCTTTCACCATCCGGACCCGTAGAAAGTCCAGTTGCTACCAACCAAGGAAGAAAAAGAAAAGCACCGAGCTCGTGAATTCCGTGGTACTTTCTACATAGTTTGACCACGACTCTCCAGTCTCCATGAGTGATGGTACCCTGGGAAGAACATTCAAGGAGGATTGGGGTGCGCATGGTAATTTGCCAATTTTACTATTCTTTTGTTCATCGGAACAAAAAAAAAAAATCCATTTGGTAATGTTAATTAATTTTTCTATTCTCTAGAATAAAAAAGTAGTCAGAGAATAGATTTAAAATAAAAATAAGAAGTAGAAAAAAATAATTTCTTGTTTCTAGAAATAATTTTTAGAAACGAGTTATTTTCTTTTCCTTCTTTCTTTTCTTCTTCTACCTCACCGCTGCAACCCTTGCCGTCTACTGCAATTGGCCATCGCCAACTAGAGGAGCAGCAAAAAGAAGATGTTTGTAATTGTTTCAATAAACAAGAACACGTGCATTGGTAAATCAAGATCAAAGTCTGATTACAATGGAAGTAAAAACATTTATACACATATTTCTAAAGCATTATTCATGCATTTTAATAAAAGCATATAGAAATGAGAAGTAGTTAATCACATTACCCTTGGTCCTTACTAAAAGATTTAAGTTTTGACGATTTTCAAATTCTAACCACAAACGTCTGATATCTTCATAGTGTTAGTTTTGACGTTCTTCGAATTTTGTTTTACAAACATTTAATCTTCTAGTAACACCAATTCTGACGTTCTTAGAATTTTGATCACGAACATTTGATGTCTTCTGATAATACCGATTCTGACGTGCTTCAGATCCAAAACATCTTATCTCTTCATAACATAGGTTCTGACATATTTTAGATCCAACTCTAGAAGTGTCAAACCTCTAGTTTAAACACATCACCAATCTCACATTGAAAATAAATGAGAAATTGAGAAATCTCACAATTACAATGATGCTAGCAATTGCTCTCATCTGTGAATGACTTAGTTGATAACTATCAACACTCTCAATTGTTGATTGTCGATCATCAATCACCCTATGATTCGTTCTCTCAACCGCCTTTCATAATTTGTCCCAAATCACATCTAAATCGGTTCATTAACTCTAAAACCGTTTGAGAGAATTAATTCGTAACGTTTGATGGACATAAGTTTTGATACCGTTATAGACTCTAATTCAAGTATTAACTGTGTAACCATTACAAAACATTATTTCAAACATTAATTTGAAATCATTACAAATCTTCATTGTGGGCATTAACTTTGTAACCGTTACAAATATTTAATTTGACTGTTACATTTAAAATCGCTTCAAAACGAATTGGTCATTTGAATCTGAAACTGTTCCAGATAATTAAACTTTCCATTGATTTTGAAACCATTTTAGATTATTAATGTGACCGTTAAATTTGAAATCGTTTCAAATCATTGATGTGGCTATTTAATCTCAAACCGTTTCTATTTGAGTAATAGCAATGAGATTCCCCAATATCACACTAAGAATAGCTAGGATTTCCAAAAGAAGATGCCATTCGTTTGATGAGAAATAAAAAGGAATATCGAAAATTTGAGTGGCTGAAGCTGAAGCAGCTACTTTCGAAGTAATGAAAAGAAAAGCAACAACTGAAGTGGGAGAGTCAGAGTCGAAAAGAGGATTTCTCACTTCTTTCTCTTCCAGATCATTAAACTGCCCATTGATTCTGAAACCATTTTAGATTATTAATGTGGCCGTTAAATCTGAAATTGTTTCAGATCACTGATGTGGCTATAATCTCAAACTGTTTCAGAACATTAATGTGATCGTTAAATTTGAAACACAATCTTTAATTTAGTCGTTAGATCATTAATTTGGTTATAAATTCTAAACTCACTTCAGTTCATTAATCACGTCACTGATTCGGAACTAATTTCGGATTATTAATTTGATCAATGAATTTGAACGCACTTTAGTTCTTTGATTTGGCCATAAAGCCTAAAACTCGCTTCAGACTTTGTAAAGTCTGAAGCCCCTTTCAGATATTGTATTTTTTGTCCGACTCAATCTGATTGACTCAACTACAAACGTATTTGCAAGATCATTTCTCTTTCAAACATCATTTTAATTAGTTATAATGTGTGACATTCCTAGGTTAATCACTGAGCTAGCAGTAAGACCTGTACTAATGCATTAGCACAATCAAGAAAATTGATTGTCCAAATCAATCTCCTATTCCTATAAACTATTAGTAACATATGACAATATATCATGATCAAAATGTTTCAAGAACATAATGAACCTATTAGCTTTAGCAACCATGTAATTTGATCATTCTGTCTTACCACGTCCCAATTGAACAAAGGCCATGGAATTATTGGTCAAGTCACCAATTAAATCATATACCCAAATCTAATTGACATATATTCGACAAGACATGAATTATTCATTTTCAATTATAATCTCGATCAAGGATTTCAATAAAATGTCACAATTAGATCGCATAAGACATCAATCTTGTATATCTATATATAACAAGAAAACATATTCCATATTGCGCACGCATGTGCCTTCGTATGTAAACAAATTATGACCATCAAGTATATAGACAGTTCGACAAAGTGTCAATATATGCACTTATGAGCCATAATCATCTAACATACAAGTTAGCATTGTGCCTCAAGTTCAAGGATTTTACACCGGACCAAAGCATGAACAATCATACATTAAGGCCCCATTTAGTTCAGCATTTCCAAGGGGCTTTCGACCCTGAAAGCCCATTGAGAAAAATTTTAGGCATTTGGTTTAGCATTTGGAGGTATCATTGGCCAAATGCTAGCATTTGGAATGTTGAAAGCTCAAAGCAAGTCCGGACCTGCTTTGGACTTTCAACATTTTCGGAATGCTACTATGAGGTTTAATGAATTTTTTTCATTCCAATATTACCCTCATTGATAATCATGTTTTCCCATTTTGCCCTCGAAAATACTGTTTATCGCCTTCTTCAGGAAACTTGCTGCTCCACCACAGCGAGTGGCGCTCAGCCACAAGCGGCCATATTTGGCTACCGGGAAGCCTCGCCGGAGGTCGAGCGACCTCGGGTGTTGCCTAGGTCGCGCGACCTAGGCACTACCGCGCCACCTCAAGCGATGCCTTGGGTCGCTTAACCTTAGGCGGCATCGCCCGAGGCCGCGCGACCTCGGGCAACGCCCGGGTTGCGACGTCGCCCGAGGTTGCGTGGCCTCGGGCGATGCCGCCCGAGGTCAAGCGACCTCAAGCGAGCCACCTCCCCCTAAGCGACCACCACTAGCCGCCTCCCCACCACCGCCACCGCCACCCAGCCAATCCCCCACAATTTTCCCCTGCAACTGCATCTTCTCCTCCCTTTTCTTTTCACCTTGAAGTAGCTTTACAAAACATACACAAAAAGTTGGGTTTCCAAACACACTTACCTTCATAAAATGCTCATTCACTCAAAGATACTTAGGAAAATGGCTTTGCATTTCCCCAAAGTTGAACCAAATGGGCCCTAATCCCACTAAAAGATTTCATATTGCCAATTGTTATATGATTGTCGCATTTAGTAAACCTGTCTAAGACAAGCACCTGTATTCTAACTTGGTTATCACAATACCTAATAATTTATGACCCATCATCTCCTTAGGTATTCGATACTAAATGGTGAAACTTGAAAACACACTTATCTCAATAGGATTATCAATATTATCTTAATGATCCATCGACCGGGAATTGTTTGAATATTCAGTATAATTGTAAAACCATCACATAGTCGTAATTCATCTTATGGATTCATTTATATAAATAAGATAATGAGTGAATATTTATTTGCCATTAAATAATTCCTAACATATAACTATTATATGGTTGGTTTAAGGCATATAGCTAACAGAAGAGAGAGAAAAAAAGAAAATTCTAAAAAAATTATTTAAAAAATTAAAAGAAATTTTATGTTACATAAAAATTTATTGGTCATACCAAACATATTTCTATTTTTTTCATTTTATGTAATTACTAAACAGATTTTTTTACTCAACAATTATTTCAGGACTAAAAAGAAATTATTCTATGGAATAGAAAAGCACCCTCGTGGTCCTCCTCATTTGTTGCCTTGCTTTCCGTTGACCCCGATCGAGAACTAGTTGGTCTTCTTTGGCAGCAACGGTTTTACATCATTTTCACAAGAGCAAGGCCGAGTCAAACTTTGTTGATATGCTTCCAGATTCATTACAACGGACACCGGCATGCGTCAAGTACATTAGTGCGAATTCACTCGACTTGAACGGGTCGTCGGCGTTCGGCCAGCTTTCAAGTAAACGTCGGTGTATTTTTGGGAACCGTACAAAGAACCAAAATCCTCTTTGGATGGCTGTGGCATCGGTTGCTGGATTGCCGACGGTGTTTTTGCACGATAATACTCATTTAAGTGGACGGAGAGAACTCCTTCTACATCCTCAAAAGCGAAACTCACGAATGAATAATGCAATCATAAAATCTCTCCAAATTCGATACGCAGCCGAGTTTGCTAAATTACAAGTCGCTGTTGCAGCGCATAACAGAAACCCAACCTAACAATGGACCAGCAAACATGTTGCACGGCGCTTTTCTTGAAATTACATTTGAGTTGGATCATCTGTTTTGAGGAAGTGGGAGCTCAGACGCAGTCTGCATTCTAGATCAAATGGAGACGAGAGCGAAAAGAAACACCATTCATCTCTAATCCCTTCTTAAACCCTTCAGCCATGACAAGATAACGCCAGCACCTTTCTCCCACGAGCAATCTAGCATCATGTCATGAGCCACCCCTTCAACAAAAATTGGTGGCACATCATAGTATTCGCCTGTTTCTCGTATCGCTTGAGCATCCTAATTATAAAACAGAGGAGAAGTGTAAGGAGGAGTCCAGAACATAGAAACAGCTAATGCAATGCCATTGATCGTATACAGTAAAAGGATATGGTCCATGCAGACATAGGCCTTCAATAGCTCCGAGCAGAGTGTACCATTCCACATACTTATCTATGAGAAGGATTGAAAGATACGTGCTCATTTCTAGGCTACCCTCGGGTTATGTTGCAACAGTGTCTATGGAATAGAATGACCGGCGCAGATAATGAAAATAATGAAAGCTCCAGAATTTAGTAATTTACCACTATGAAATCATCATTTGCACCCACCACAAGAAGTTGAATGGAAGATTTGGGCACAGAGGGAACTGGAAGAGAAGCATTCAGCTGCCTTAGATCAAACAACGGCATCTGCGAACTATTCTTCATAAGTTCCTGATAACTATAAGAAAGGAAAAAATTTAGGCCCCCATATTGTCAAATACCTTCGAGGATTACAATACATACTCTAATAAATTAGATAATTTCTCACCCAACAAAATAATTGTCTTCAAATATAAAATGTATGCTGAAGAAAGTGGAAATTGAACACTTGCATTTGAAGTGTTTGGGTGTAAGCAACACCAAGATTGACAATGTCTCTATTACCACTCTGGTTAGGTAAGAAATATGGTAAGAGCAACAAATTAATAAGCAAGAATCATGAAGAACTTCACATCAGTGATTATATTGGTAAGTGCGATCTGGATTGCTTTCTTTAATAAGCATTTATCAGCCATCTGAATTAATTTCCATTTCCTTTCTTGTCTGGAAACGCATCAAGGTTATCAAAGATTTCCTTATGCAGACATAATTGTAACAAATGTTTAACATATGACAAAATGAATATTGAAGAAGATTCTCATCCAAAAGTAGAATCAGAGGAACCTACCGTTGCACCAGATGATCCTCCATTGCAGCAGAGAAGAATGTTTCCTTACAAAGGGGAAGAGAAGTTTGAAAGCCTTTAGCAGCCAAACTGCGAGTGACCTATTAAAATTTGAAGGCACTTTATTATCAAATTACATCACACTGGAATTGAAACAAGGAGGATAGCTTCTCTTAATGATAAGAAACTACCTTATAAGCTGCTATAGGTTTGGTAAAGAGATATCGCCACACTATGCCACTGAACAAAAGGAAGGGAATATCAATAGAGCCATTGGACTAATCACTAAAGTAGATGGAGGGCATATATTTCTTATGGGATCTGAAGTCACCTATTACCAGAAGGAGGTACAGAGCAAACAAGCACAGATCCTGCCAAGTTCGGGAACAAACCATTTCTCTCTAAAAAAAAAAACAAACACATAAGAGGATACATGCCGATTAAGCGTGCAAAGATTATATGAGTAAAAGATTGAATACAGATCAACCCAAGAGATTCCCATGAAAGAATAAGCACATCCAAGTAGCAATCAGGATGAGATCCTAGCATTAAGTAGCCATTAGCACAAGTAGAAAGCTCAAAAGATTCAAGCCTTATGAGGTGCATGCATTGTGATTTCTGTCAGTGGCTCAGATTAAAAAATTTGAGATATACATCTCACTGAATATGGACCACGGGAATTTATGGTGTTCAAATATGCAAAAGGAGATGTCCAGATCCAAAATGTACAAAGACTAGCTAACCTGTATATTGCTCATCTCTTATGTTTGCAATGTAGTATTGGACAATAAGCCCTCCGAATGAATGTCCAAGCAGAACTGGAGGCGAGCTAAGTTTTTTGTTGATGAAGTCGGCAACATCAGCTGTATGTGTCTACTGTGTGATATCAGATGAGCATAAATAGTGACAGCACCACTCACTATATATCTGAATAGATTAACGTTAAAAAGGGGAGAAAAAAATGCATTAGCCCCTTGAAGAGATCTCAGGTCAAAGAGCCAAGATACCTGGAGTGAACCAGCAACAGAAGCGGAGGGTGCATCACTTTCACCCTGACAAGAAAAGGGAGAGTGCAGTCCAGCATAATTATTCCAAACCAAGAACAGAGACTAGAAACGCATACTACTTTGTGTTTCGAATACAAAGGCCCTAAAGCTGGAGTCAGAGTAGGCAGGAGAGAACAAAATCTTTGCTGAACAATTTAAATCCAAAGTTTGAAACTGCAAGAAGAAATCACTTGTCAAGAAAGTGCTTCGCCAAGCATTATTAACGCATTACATTGTCAGGAATAAGATAATGCATTCTGCAACCCTAAAAGCAGCTTGCATTAAATCTCTACCGATCGCGTCAAGAGCTTTTGCGGGAAGGCAGACACCCTTCTTTCTTTTGCAACCTCGCATAACTTCTCCAGGTGTCTCTCATTTGACAAAGGCGTTAAATTTTTAATACCAAATGCCCGCACGCATGAGAACCATATATTTCAATCCAACCCTCTCATTTCATTTTAGATCATTTCAAGGACCAAGTTCATCAACAGCGAATGAGCCATCATGAAACTTCGTAATTCTGAAATTTCCCGAATTCCACGCAGATGATCATTCCAATTACGTAGAATAGACGTGCATTCCCCTGCCTCCATCTCCAAGATGCCTCTCGCTCAGTAAATGTAGCAAAGAATTGAAAAACCGGCACCTATCTTCTTAATTTTCGCACAAAACTCTTGAATTCCAGCTACAGACACAAGCATCGACCGAGACCATCCGTCAGCGAGGGACGCGTGTTACGGTCCTGTTTCCTTCGTTTACCTGACCGAGCAAGCTGACGGCGAAGCAGTCGAACCCGCGGCTGGAGAAGAAAGGCAACCAGTGCTCGGCCCAGCACCAGGCGGCGTGGTAGCTCCCGTGCACGAACACCAGCGGCGGATTGAGGTCCCCGCCGCTCTCGTCGGCGCTCCCTTGCGCGATGACCTCCATGGACAGGCCGGAGGGGAGCTCGTGGCGGAGGCGGTTCTGCCCCGGCCGCAGCTCGTACCGGACCGCCATTTTCGGCGCTCCGGCTCCGTCGACCGCCGCGCGCGGCATGCTGCTGCTCGCTCTGAGACGGAAAGGAAGAGCGCGCGTCGGGAGAGGAAAAGCGCAGAGGGAGAGGGGAGCGGCCATTGACGAGAGCTTCATTCCTCTTCCCGGGAAGTCCTGGTCTTCAGTTCGTACTGATTTCGATCGGGAGCCAGCTTCTCGTCTTTAATGAAAAATGATATTCGAGTTTTTTTTTTTTTTTTTTTTTTTTTTATTATAGAATTGTGCATATCCTTTTGGTATAAGTGCAAATTCGCCCTCCAGCTCGTGCAACTTTTCAATTGAGTCCTCAACTTCTTTTGGTGCAAATCAAATCCTCTAAAAGCGCGTTTGATAATATTTCTGTTTAAAAATTATTCCAAATAATAGAAATAGAAAAAGTATTTATTCGAGATAACAATTTTTGAATAAAAACACGCATTTGGTAAAAACTTATTAGGGAATAAAAAATGAAAAACACGTTTAGTAAATTTGCGTTCTTTTAATTTTTTAATTTTTTAATTTTTTTAATTTTTTTAATTTTTTTAATTTTTTTTTTTTTTTTTTTTTTTTTTGGCCGGTCGCCTGGCCTCGCCTAGCCACGGTGAGGCTTGCCAACCCTCGGCGAGGTCGGCCTCACCTTGGCCGGGCAAGCTCGGGCTCGCCTAGATCCGGCAAGCTCGAGCTCGCCCAGCCCGGCAAGCCTCGGCCTCGTCGGGCTCGTCGGGCCACCACCAAGCCGGCAAGCCTCGTCGGGTGGCGACGCTTGGCGAGGTCACCAGCCAAAGAAAAAGAAAAAGAGAGGAGAGAGAAAATTTATTGTTAAAAATTGTTCGAAACAATAAATACGTTTTTCTTGTTTCGTTTGCATTCCAAATGTGTTTTAACAAAAAAATAGATTTGGAACAAAAAAAGAAACAAACACATTAACGTTCTTTGTTTCGTTTATGAACAAAATTTCTTTTTTTTTTTGTTCTAGAGAGCAAAAAGAAAAACGAAACGCGTTTGTTTGCATTTTTGTTCCAAATCTATTTTTTTTGTTCCCAAGAACACATTTGGAAAAAAACGAGTAAAACAAGAAAAACGTGTTTATTGTTTCAAACAATTTTTAACAACAAATTTTTCTCTCTCCTCTATTTTTCTTTTTCTTTGGCCGGCCACCGACCTCGGCCATGGTCGACGACCTCGCTGGAGCGTCGCCGGCCCCTGGCGAGGCTTACTAGCCTGGTGGTGGCCCGGCGAGGCCGAGCCTCGTCGGTGGCTGGGCAAGCCTCGCTGTGGTTGGGCGAGGCCAAGCCTCGTCAGCGCAGGGCAAGGCTAAGCGAGCTCGGGGTCGCCGGATGCTGGCGAGCCCGAGCTCGCCCAACCAAGGCGAGGCCGTCGGCCCTCGTCGGCCGGTCGCCGGTCATGGCCGAGGCCGGCGACCGGCCAAAGAAGAAAAAAAGAAAAAAAGAAAAAACTATTTAAAAAATTAAAAGAAACAAAAAAATAACACAAATGTACTCAAACATGTGTTTTTTTCATTTTTTTTATTTCCGAACAAGTTTACCAAACGCGTTTTTTTATTCAAAAATTGCTTTTAGGAATAGAAATACTTTTTCTATTTCTATTCCCTAGAATAATTTTTAAACATAAATGTTACTAAACGCGCCCTAACAAAAAGCGCCATCTTATCTTTTTTTTTTCCCCAATCAATTTCTTTTTTCAATTGTCAAATTTAATGATATTGACGAGTTGTTTGATTTTCCCTTCTTTTGATATTACAAAACAAATGGGAGAAAAAGACGGTCAAAATTCTAAAATTTAGTGTAATGAAGAAAACAACAGTCACATCAAACAATTGCTTTTAAATAATTATGTGTGTTAATCAGAAAAGGGACTTACATCTACGATTCAAAACTACGCGTCAAAGCAATATAATAACCATTTATGATCACGTCATTATTATATCTCGGTCGATAATTCAAGATCATTTTATTTTTGTGATTATGATTTAGCAAAATCGAAACATAATTATTTTGTCCTATTTACACGCAGCATCAACAAAATTACATATACACCATGTTTGGACAAGTCAAATCAATATTCGGTACTCCATTAATGTCTTAAAAAGATTGTGAAGGCTAAATAACATATGAAAAAAGTTCCTCGTCAAAAGAAAAAGAAATAAATAGCAATAAAGAAGGTTTAGGACATTATTGAATTTTCTTACTTTTCCACGTCGTGCCAAATTATAGGGATAATTGATTCCAATCCAAGCTAATCTCACTTTGGAATCAAAAATAAAATTTGGAGGATCAGTTCTTAATTTTTGGGAGTAGGGATCAAATAGGACTGATTAGTCCGATTCGATTTAATGTAGTACTTCCATTAATTCAAAATCAGAGACACTATTAAATATTTTCATATAGCCTACTAAATAAAAAGTTCAACATTACATTATATATTTGGCCAAATTCTCTTATTGTCATTTTCCGTATGTTTTTTGTTTTTATTTGAAAGAATCCACCATAAATTGGTCCCCCCGGCCCCACCCTCTCCCTCGCTTCTCTCTCTTCCCTCTCCTCTCTCTCTCTGAACTGAGGGTTCTGGCGAGCTTCATCGCCGCAAGATCTTGCGGCGACCCGGCCGTGGGATCTGATTCGTCCGACTCGACCGGCCGCTGCCGGCTGCCACTACGCTGATCACCACGAAGGAGGCCTTAACGGCGCTCAGTTCAACTTCCTATCCTGAAATTCAATAAGCATCGTCGGTGTATATGTGGGAACCATACCCAGAACCAAGAGGAGATCCTCTTCGGATGGTTGTGGCGTCGGTTGCCGGATTTCCGACGGTGTTATTGCACGACAATACTCATTAAACGGATGGAGAGAACCCCTTACAACATCCTCGAAAGCCAAACTCACGAATGAATAATGCAATCATAAAATCTCTATAAAGCACAAATAACTTCTGCAGCATATGGCGAAAACCCGACACCGAATGATGGACTGGCAAACATGTTGCTCGGCGCTTTTCTTGAAATCACAACTGAGTTGGATCATCTGTTTGAGGAAGCGAGCTTCGAGCATGGTCTGTGCTCTAGACCAAAACGGAGACTGGACCGAAAAGAAACGCGATTCATCTCTCGTCCTTTCGCAAACCCTTGAGCCATGACAAGATAACGTCCGCGCCTTTCTCCCACGAGCAATCTAGCATCATGTCATGAGCCACCCCCTCCACGCAAATCGGCGGGACACCATAGTATTCAGCCGTTTCTCCTATGGCTTGAGCATCCTAAGTACAAAACGGAGGAGCAACGTGAGCGGGAGTCCCAACCTTAGAGAAACAGCTAATGCAAAGTCATCGATGGTTTATAGGGAAAAAAAAAAAAACATATGGTCTATGCAGACATAGGCCTTCGAAGGCTCCGAGCAGAGTGTACCATTTCGCGTGCTTATCCTTGAGAAGGATTTAGAGACGAATGCTCATTCCTAGGCTACCCTTGTGTCACCGGCACAGATGATGAAAGCAGCAGAAGCTTTGGAATTTAGTAATTTACCAGTAAGAAATCATCATTTGCGCCCACTACGAGAATTTGAACGGAAGATTTCGGCACAGGAGCTGGAAGAGAAGCATTCATCTGCCATACATCAATTACCCGCATCCTTGAACTACCCTTCAGTAGTTCCTGGTAACTACAGGAAAAAGGGAAAGTCTTAGGCCCCCCAAGATTGTCAGAAATGCATTGAGGTGATAAAAAATTTTCTTCGTTTAGACATAATTATTTAACGGATGTCTAACTTGACATTTGACAGAATGAATATCGAAGAAGATTCTCATACGAAAGTACAAGCATGGGAACCTACCGTTGCACCAGATGATCCTCCATTGCAGCAGAAAAGAATGTCTCCTTACAAAGCGGAAGAGAAGTTTGAAAGCCTTTAAAAGCCATGCTGCGAATGGCCTATCGAGTTCAAAGGCACTTCAGTATCAAATCACGTCACACTGGAAATGAGACAAGGAGAATAGTTTCTCTTGACGATAAGAAACTACCTTATAAATTGCTATAGGTTTGGTAAAGAGAAACCGCCACGACATGCCCCTGAACAAAAAGGGGAAAGCATTAGTGGAGCCCTTAATAATCAGTAAAGGGCATGTATTTCTTATGGGATCTGAAATCACCTATTGCCGGAAGGAGGTACGGAGCAAAGAAGCACAGCTCCTTCGACGTCTGGGAACAAACCATCCCTCTCTAAATAGAAAGAAAAAACACATAACAGGATGAACGCCAAATGATTATATGACTAAAATGTCGATTACAGATGAATCTAAGAGACTTCCACGAAAGAATAAGCACATCCAAGTAGCGATCAGGAATGGATCCATGCATCAAGTACGCATTAACACTAGTAGAATGCTCAAAAGATTCAAGCCTTATGAGGTGCACGCGGTGTGATTTCTGCCCCAGGGCTCAGATAAAAAATTCGAGATACACGTCTCCCGTTCAAATATGCTAAAAGAGATGCCCATATCCATATCGTACAAAGACCATCTTGATGCATATGAATAACAAGTTATTGGGAACCAAGACTGTGGAAGCATTTCTCCACTCAACACGTGAATATCTGCTTTCAAATCCTTTGCTGCTAGGAAGCAAGAGCTTCACAAGAACCTCAAAGGCTCAAAGCTACTACCACATCGATGCAGGTATCTCAGAATGCAGACTTAAACCAGCTAGAAGCTAACCTGTACCTTGCTTATTTCTCATGTTTGCTATGTAGTGTTGGACAAAAAGCCCTCCGAACGAATGTCCAATCAGAACCGGAGGCGAGCTAAGTTTTTTGTCAATGAAGTCCGCAATATCGGCTGCATGTGTCTATAGCACAACATGAGATGAGCATAAATAAGGACAGTGCCACTCAGCTCTATGTGTCTAAATAATGTAAAGGGAAAAAGGGGGAAAAATGGCATTAGCCCCTTGAAGAGATTCTTAGGTCAAAGAGCCAAGATACCTGGAGGGAACCAGCAACAGGAGTGGATGGTGCATCACTTTCACCCTGACAAGAAAAGGGAAGGTGGGGTTCACGTCTTATTTCCAGACCAAGAACAGAGATTAGAAACGAATGCTAATTTGGTTTAGAATTTGGAGGTTCTTGGAGAAGTAAGCTGGGGTCATATTAGACGTGACGAGCTGCACCGTTTTAAACCCGAAGTTTCAAACTGCACGCGTCTTTGTTACCTGACCGAGCAAGCTGACGGCATAGCAGTCGAACCCATGGCTGGAGAAGAAAGGCAGCCAGTGCTCGGCCCAGCACCAGGCGGCGTGGTAGCTCCCGTGCACAAACACTAGCGGTGGGTTGAGGTCTCCACCGCTTTTGTTGTCGCTTTCTTGTGCGATGACCTCTATGGACAGACCGGAGGGGAGCTCGTGGAAGAGACGAGTCTGCCCCGGCCTCAGTTCATACTGGACCGCCATTTTCGGTGCTCCGTCTCCGTCCTCCATGGCGCGTGGTTTGCTGCTCGTTCTGAGACGGGAAGGAGTGCTGGGAGAGAGACAGGAAGCTAGTGACGAGAGCTTCATTGCTCTTCCCGGGAAATCCTGTTTTTCAATTTGTATGGATTTCGATTTGGAGTGACTTTCGGCGTGGCGGTGCTATTTCCAGTCCTAAATAATAAATCAGAAATAATCGGATAACAGTCTATAATTCACTGGAAGAATAGCAGCCCGTTCTTTATTGTTAGGGGATCAAATTGGATATTATTTTATTAGGAAAGCAGTGATATAATTTTCTATTTCTGCCCCTCTACTTAACGAAAAAATCCACTCAATTTTCATCAGAAAGATACAATTTATCCTCGGTTATTTAATTGCAATTTAAGTGCTGGCCCTGAATTTATTAACTTTTCATTTTTTGAGTTTTTCTATGGGATTTAGTTACCATAATTCATCCATCCAGATAATTATGTATTGGATAGGCTATTGTTTCCTTTTTTTCATTATTGTGAGAGGATGAGATTGGATCATATTTTATTAGGAAAGTAATGATGTAATTTTCGGTTTTTGCTCGCTTGCTTGCCAAAAAAAAAAAAATCTACCTGGTTTTCATCAAAAATAATAAAAATGTCATTAATCATTCAATTGCAATTTAAACAACGGCCTTAAATTTATTAGCTTTCTTTTTTTCTTTTTTTTAGTTTTCCTATTTCTCTAATGGATTTAGTTACCATAATAAAGAATTTTACATATTTAATTTTTCTTTATTATAGGTATCATAGATATATTAAAGGCAATGTGTTTTTTTCATTGTTAATTTTTACTTCCATGAAATAGTTTTGTCATAAAAAGAAATTTCCAAGAAACCTCTAATTCCTTTTGACATTGTCAAGCAAATTTAAGAATAAATTGTTAAGTAGAATCTAACAAAAAAATTATATGGACAATTTTTTGACGTAATCACTTGTTTAAATATTTTCACTTTTGTTATTCATATTAACATCAAACCCCTTCTTATTAGTTTTCTTCTATGTCATATGATTGGATTATCGGATGAGGAAAAAATGAAAACCGAATCACAATTACATTCTCCTATGAAAAACTTTCAAAAATGAAATTTAATTATATAAAAAAATTTGCATAAAATAATAAAAAATTTTAAAATGCCGATGATCTCTCATTATTGAATTGACAGACATTATCATCCATGAAATGAATAACATAAAATATCAAGATGCCTCCGTGTGCAAATGTTTTTAGTGTATTCCTAGATATTATATAGCATCTTACAAATTTGTAAAAATATCTCACCAATAGCAAGGGAAAAAGATATGTTCTTTAATATATTAAATAAAGAGATTTGGGATATACACGTTTTAGATTAATGAAATAAAAAATAAACAAATTCATAAAGAAAGCGAGCTTTTGACAGACAAATAATAAATAAGTTTTTACTAGAGCAATGATAAAAAAGAGACTTTCGAGTTTTTTAAATCTATCGAATAATTTGTCTTTTTTTCTTACTAATGGCTTTTGTGTGGAGCATGTAAAATGTTACGATAATATATACAAATACAATAAAAAAATTTAATTCATTAAAAGAAAATCACGCGAAATGCCTAACTATGACAAATGGATCCTTAATTAAAATAGAAAAAGATGGTAAAAGGAATGAATAGGGTAATCACTTTAATGTCATGGATTTAATTTGATATAGATAGAAATCGTGCCATCCAAATTGAAATTCATGTTTTTGAAAAAGTTATATAATTGTACATATCGGTTTGGAATAAGTCCACATTTATCCTCTAATTTGTGCAATTTTTGAATTGGCTCCTCGACTTTTTTTTTTATGCAAATTAAGTCCTCTCATTTTCTAAGTATTTTTCAATCAATTTCTTTTCTCAGTTATCAAATTTAATTATATTGGCAGGTTGTTTGATGTACCTTTCTTTAATATCATAAAATAAATGGGAGAGAAAAGACTTTCTAAATTCTAAAATTTAGTGTGGTGAAGAAAAGAGTAGGCACATCAAACAATCACATTAAAATAACTAAGTATGTTAATCAGAAAGGACTTTGATCAGAAAGATAAATAAGTTAGGAGACCTCATTTGCACCCAATATATATATAGTATTTGAGGACCCAATCGTAAAAATTGCTAAAATTAGATGATTGAATGAGAAGTCCATACTTTAGTCGACGAATATCCACGCGTGCTCACAAAGTGCCAAGGGCGAAAACGATTATATTTGCGGATAAGTGAATAGTTATATAAAGATATCATCCTCATTATGCATTTTAATCGACTAGATCATTTGGATTAATTGCTAGTTTAATTCAAATTTATGGGTATTCACTCTTTTATTGGATTAAAAAAAAAAAGATATAGGGAAGTAGAGTAGCATGCACACAAACAAGATCTCTTCATTGGGGAAATCAAATTTGAACGTCTTGTAATTTGGCAATGAATGCGAAGCAAGTGATCAACTATTGCTTGAAAGACGGTTTGGCTAAAGGAAAATGTCGCCGTCACTTTTTTTTATTATTTTTTTCTATTGTGAAATATAGATGATATCGTTTTTGTCCAAATTCGATACAATTTATATTCAAAATATTAATAAAAATAAATAAACTTAAAAAACACAAAAAAGGAAAGGAAAAGGAAAATTGATGTGATGACCGAACACAAGCCCCAACATTATTGCGAAGGGCCAGATTGCCGCCGGCTATCCTCCACCATCATCGGGGCGACGGTAGGATGGCGAAGGCCATGAACTGTCATTTGCGTTTTCCTTCCTTCCTTTTTTGTATTTATTTGTTAAGTTTTCTTATTTTATAACATATCTTAAATAAACTTTACATTAAAAAATTTAGATTTGAACCAAAACGATATCATTTTAGTCACATTATCGTTGTCACACCCCGAACCTCCGAGCACGTGAACATCCCACCAAGTCGATAAATTTACGATGTCCTAGGACGCGTCATTAACTCATTCTTTTTATCTTTCAATTAAACGCAAGCGGAAGCATTTAATATAAACAACACCTAGTCAATCATAATAAATATAATAGGGATAGCACGGAAAACACCACAATATCAAACCAAACACTTCAATTACAAATTTATTGTTAACCTTAGGAAGTTAGTGATTACAAGCCCTTACACCAACAACTTCCAACCAACCAACAAAAACCAACAATAGGGTAGGGTTAATCTAAACTCCACTAACGCCAACCCAAATCTCTCGTCTCCAAAGGGAACCTGAACTGAGTATGACAGTTCTCCATACTACGAGCCTAAAAAATATTAAATAACAATGGAGTGAGATATAAATATTTCAATGAGTTAACCACCTAAGCCTCAATTAGGACGCTAATTCGTCTCAAAGGTAGCCTAAACACGCAACGTTATATCAATGGCAAATCAATAGCAAAGCAACCCTTGCTTTGCCTTAACTATGAACATGGTTAGGCAATCAACCCAAAAACAAATATTAAAGCTGTCAAGGGGCTGCATGTTTTTGTTCCTTATTTCTGTTTAAGAACATAAATTTTGTTTTTTGGTTCCTGGGCAAAAAAAAAAATAAAACACGTTTGGTTGCGTTTTGTTCTTTTTTTTATATTTTTGTTCTCGGAACACAAAAAGAACATAAATGAGAAACAAAAAAAATTGTTTCTTGTTCCAGAAACGATTTTGAAGAAACGATTTTTTGTTTCTTGTTTCTTGTTTCTTCTCTTCTCTCTCTTCTCTTTTCTTCCTTTTTTCTTCTTCTTTTCTCTTTGGTTGGTCGCCGGCCTCGGCCATGGCTGTCGAGGGCTGGCAACGTAGTCGAGGGTCGGCGACCTCGCCGGAGCGTCGCCGACCTCGCCGGAGCGTCGCCGGCCCCGGCGAGGCCAAGCGTCGCCCAACCACGGCGAGCCTCGCCGTGGCCGGGCGAGGCTGCCGACCCCGTCGGCCGATCGCTGGAGGCCGGCGACCAGCCGAAAGAAGAAAAATAAAAAAGAAAAAAAAAAAAAAAAAAAGAAGAAAAATATTAAAAAATTAAAAAAAGAAAAAAAAAGAACATAAATTTACCAAACGTGTTTCTATTTATTTTTTATTTCCGAAACAAGTTTACCAAACGCATCTTTTTGGTCAAAAATTGTTCCCCGGAACATAAACACTTTTTTCTATTTCTGTTCCGTGGAACAATTTTTTAACAGAAACGTTACTAAACGCGCCCCAAGTAACCCGTAGGCATCCTTACCTCACCTTGGCGCATCCTGCACATTAATTAATCACACATACCAATATCAATGCATTAAGCATAACTAATAATCAGAACACATTCTATAATATCCATGCACATTGCCAGCACATGTGTTCCAATTATTACGATCTCTTGGGCCACATCCACCACAAGGGTTGGCGGTCTTCCGGCGTGACCAAGCATCGTCCTATCCTATCGAGCATGGCAATGTCTAGAACCTCTGCCTATACGACATTCCATAAATGAGCATCAATCCAGTCTCAACTGCAACTTAGGCCTTGCATGTTTTCGTTTCTGGAATCTGTTTAAGAACAAATTTTTTTGTTTTTTTGTTCCCGGGAACAAAAAAAAAAAAAAAAAACGCGTTTGTTTGCGTTTCCGTTCAAAATGATTCTTTTTTGTTCCGGAACAAAAAAAAAGAAACAAAAAAAACTTACTTCTGGAATCCAGAAACACTTCTTGAAGGCCTAAAAAGAACAAAAATAAAAGAACAAAACCGGAACACTTCTGGGTTCGTTCGTGCCCTTCTCTTTCGTTCGTGCTCTCCCTTTTCCGGCGTCTCTCCCTTCTCTCCGGCGCCTCCCCACTCGGCTGACTCTCCCGCGCCGACAGCTGGTGCTCCTTCACCAGCTGAAGCTTCCGAATCCAGGTAAGTTTCTATTGCTCCTCCCTTTTCGTTCGACGAGGGCTTTGGTGAGAGCCACCCCTCGCAAATCTGAGCACCTTCGCCGACAACAGGGACGCTTGCTTGAGCGACAGCTCGCTCGAGCCTCAAGCGAGCGTTTCTTGCCTAGATCTGCGGCAAATCTGGGCGACGGCTACTCGCTGGAGCTGCTCTGCCAAGCTCGAGCTGCTGTGGTCGCTCGACAGAGCAGCCTCTCTGCTAGCTCGAGCGAGCAGAACGAGCCCCAAGCGAGCGTTGGTCACCCAAATCTGCGGCAGATCTGGGCGACGGCTACTCATTTGGAGGCCGCCGAGCTCGAGCCGCTCGGTCACTCGGTAGAGCGGCTCAGTAGCAGCCTTGCTTGCTCGAGTTGCTCGCCGAGCGACCACACCGCTCCGCTCACTCGGCAGAGAAGCGACTCTCGCTCGAGCGGCGAGCAACGACGCTCCGGTCGCTCGAGCCGCTCTCCGCGGCTCGAGCGAGCGTGGGCTGCTTTTGCCGAGCGTGCAGAGCAGCGGAGCGACGCTCAAGCGAGCTGCTCTGCCAGCTCGAGCGAGCGTGGCTGCTCTGCCGAGCGAGCAGAGCAGCGGAGCAATGCTCGAGCGAGCAAAGCAGTGGAGCAACGCTCGAGCGAGCATCGCTGCTCTGCTCGCTCGGCAGAGTAGCACTGCAACACTCGAGCGAGCATCGCTGCTCTGCTCGCTCGAGCGAGCCATTCAACAGGTGGATCCTTCGATTCCGCAGGGGATTCGAGTGATGTTGTGTTGTTGCTTGATTCAGTTTTGGAATGGGGGGAATTTCAGTTCATTGATTGGATTGGGGTTTCCTTCGATTGTTGTTTTGTTGCTCATGGTGCTGTGGAATGGACAGGCTGGTGAAGCTTGTGGCGAGGGCGTTCTACGATGATTTCACCACCAAGGGGGAGAACCAGCCGAAGTCAGGGCGCAGCGACGCATCGTAAGAAGGTAAGAATCAAGGGTAATGCTGCCTTGTGTTGGCTGAATTTCATGGTTGCATATTATATGTAGCATTACAATGAAATGCTCAGGCTGATCATTTGGATTTCACAGCTCAAAAATAGGTTGGAGAGAGTAGTTGTTTAGGTTCACTTGGAGCAAGATTGAACTTTTCATATTTCCTTTTATGGTAGTGTTTGAAATATGACCTATATTTTGACATGGTAGCTCAAAAACAGGTTGGAGAGAGTAGTTGTTTAGGTTTCTCACAATGTTGTCTATTTTATTTTGAGCATTCTGTTTGATTGATCATTGCTAGTCATAGTACTATGTAGTTCTTGTAGCTCAAAATGCAACTTATAATCTGTTTTACACAAGTTAGTTCAGGAATTATCATTTTTGTCATTATAGTCTTCTTGGCTTGCATCTCTTGAGAATGATTTTGTGTATGGCATATATAGTATTATGTTATTGATTTAACTTATAACTCATATGCTGCTCAACCGATCAAAGATTAAATGGCATCTGAGAGACAAACATTCAGTGCAAAGTGGACCGAGTCTGTAACCAACCTATTTATCGGTTTGTTGGTGGATGATGTCAAAAAGGGAAATCGGACCTCTTCTACTTTCAACAAAGCAGGGTGGAGGAATATCCAGACTGAATTCGTTAGACAAACAGGATGCCAATATAGCATGGTCCAGCTGAGAAATAAGGTGAACAAACTGAGAAAACAGTATATCAGTTTTCAGAAACTTATGTCTCAGTCTGGATTTAGTTGGGATAATGTCAATAAAAGAGTTGTTGTCGACGATCCAAGCATCTGGGAATCTCACATCAAGGTATCTTTTTTAACTTTTTGGTCATTTTGATGTCATTATATATGTAAATTTTAAAATGTATGATTATATTGCTGAAATGTCATTACTGTGAAAATTGTAAGAAAATGTAGAGTGGGCCAAATTCAGGAAGGATGGATTTCCTCAGTATCCCGAGCTATGTATTGTATTTGGTGGTACATATGCTATTGGGGAATATGGCATTGGAAATGCTCAAGATGTGACAGTGTCGGAGGAAAATGACAACGGTGATGGTAATGGAGGTGGTGCCAACAGTGGTTGCAATGCATATGGTGACAACAGTGGTGGCAATGCCTATGGTGATGCTGGTAGTGGCCATACAGATGATTTCAGTGATCACCACACTGATGAGAGAGTCTTTACATCAGACGATGCTAGAACTTCAACTCGTGAAAAGCACAGATTAGATAGGACTCCAAACACTAAGAGGAGAAGGAAGACTACTAAAAACAGTATTGATGACACTTGCAAAGCCATACAAGACTTGAAAGTTAAGTTAAGTCAATCTGGTAGTGGCTCTACGACCTCTGGGGTTATGCCATCACCTGTGGACCCTTTCTTCGTAGCTGCTGTGATGGATATTCTAATTAATATGCCTGAGATAGACCAAGATGTTTACAATAAAGCAGTGGATCGAGCATGCGATAGTGCCTCATGGAGGGTGGCTTTCATTAAATCCACACCTGAAAGGAGAAATGGACCTCTTTATCATCTTTAATAGATGTTTGGAAATATATTATGGATTGAATGGGGTTTCATTAGATTGTATAATTTTATGTTATCTATTAATATTTAGTTTTTAAAGATATTAGTGTTGAGACTCTTGGTACTTATATATAATGGCATCTTCTATTAAAATTATGACTTATGTTATTGATTGTTATTGGATATATTTTCAAAATCTATATTGATGTTTGTATATTTTTGTGATGGTATAGGTACTATGGAAGAGGGATCAGATAGTATATGTAGTGAACAGGTAGAACAAGTTCAACAATTCTTGGATGATGATGATCTTCGCATATTCCTAGCGTGGTTGTGCACGCTTGCGATTGACGCGTCCATGCATACAAGAGAACCCATTAGGGACAGCAAATTATTAGGATCCGAATGGATAATGGAGATTGTTTCTGGACATTCAGATAGGATATATGAAGCCTTCAGGATGGAGAGGCATGTTTTTCTGAATTTATGTGATTTGATGAGAGTAAGAGGTTGGTTAAAAGATAGTCGATATATTCGAATAGATGAACAAATTGGGATATTCTTATCTTTGGTTTGTCACGGTAGCTCATATAGAGATTTATGTGAGAGATTTCAACATTCTGGAGAAACGATCAGCAAGTATTTCAACAAAGTGTTGAAAGCAATTATCAAACTTTCAAAAGAGATAATCAAACCGCCGTCCTTTGATGTCATCCCACAAGAAATTCTTATAGATCCTAGTCATAAGCGCTACTTCAAGGTATGATTTCTATATCGACTTTATACTGTCAAATACATGTTCATAATCTTATATAATCTTAGATTGGTAATAAATTGACAGGACTACGTAGGTGCTATGGATGGCACCCATATAAATGCTATTATCCCGGTGTCTCAACAGGTTCGATTTAGAGGCAGGAGAGGGACTACCACCCAGGACGTGTTGTGTGTTTGCTCATTTGATATGAAATTTACTTTCGCGTATGCTGGATGGGAAGGATCTGCCAATGATTGTCGAGTGCTTTCGGCAGCGCTCAAAACTCCTCAATTGCAATTTCCCCAACCACTACCTGGTATTTATTTTGTTTATATAGACATTTGTGATTATATTATGGTTGAATATCACAACAAATTTATATATATCATGTTGTAGGGAAATACTACATGGTAGATTCCGGTTATGCAGCACTTCCGGGATTTTTAACTCCATTTAGAAAGGAACGGTATCATCTCAGCGAATATAGAGGGAGTGGGAGACGGCCAAGAACAGTAAAAGAGTTATTCAACTATAAGCATTCTTCACTAAGAAATGTAATTGAGAGGTCATTTGGGGCATTAAAGAATCGCTTCACCATTTTGAGACATATGCCTCCATTTACAATTCGGAAGCAAGCACTTATTGTAATTGCATGTTGTGCTCTTCATAATTACATGCACGATTAAGATAGGATGGACAGAAATTTTTCCATCTATGGAGATTCGGAGTATCCATTTGGACCTACAGAAGTGGAGGTTGCAGATACATCGGATGAGCAGGAATCTGGGATAAACATACTTAGGATAAGTATTGCAAATAAAATGGCAAGGGATCACAATATGCATGAGATTTGTTGACTTTTGTAATATTGTTTTTAAGTATTCACTGTGATGAAGTTGAACAATGAACTATATTGCTTCATTATTATGATGCCATGTATGGAAGGGTTCATGTTGAGATGTATAAGATACTCTTCTTTTTGCTAATTCTTATTATACGAACTTTACTTATAAAATTTTCTTTTAAGTATGCACATATGACCATGTTGAAAATATTTTTTTTCACTCACCATTATCAAAATTAAATTGATGAGCATTTCATGAGAATGAGAATTCAATATCAAGTTTATATGTTATAAAAATGAAAAATAAAAAAAGTACTTGAAAAAATTTGATACAAACTTTACTTACAAAATTTTCTACCAAGTATGCCATATGATCATGTTCAAAATGTTTGTCTTCACTCTCCATGAACAAAATAAAATTAATGAGCATTTCATGAGAATGACAATTGAATATCAAGTTTAAACTTTATTTAAAAAAAAAATTTTTTTTTTGAAAATTTAAAAACAGAAATTTTGTACGGTTTACCAAACGTGTTTTACATTTTTTTCTATTCTAGGAATGTAAATTGCTGCGATTCTAAGGAAATTTGCCGCGCATGACAACGCTTCATTTAGGGAATAGTTTTTTCGAAATGGTTCTTTTCTATTTCGCTCGGGGGGAACAATTTCGAGTAAAAGAACCCGTTTGGTAACGACACAAAATTTCTACTCTTGGAATAGAAAAAGAATAGAAATGCGTTTGGTAACGCAACAATTTCTTTTTGTATTTATTCATTTTTTATTCTTGCTCACGAATCGCCGCTGCCGCCGGCCGCCGCCCGCCGCCGGTCGTGCGTGCGCGTGTGGCCGGCGCGGCCGGCGGCGGCCGGCGGCGGCGGTAGCGACCGGCAGCGACTGGCGGCGGCGGCGGGAGGTTGTCGGTGGCCGTGGCAAGAAAAAGAAATAAAAGAAAAATAAAAAAGAAAATTAGCTTATTTCTAGAATTTGTTCAGGAACAACAAACAACTTTTTTGCTTCTTGTTTTTGTTCTCAAACCATTCCGGGCTAATTTTTTATTTAGGGAACAAAAAAACAATGTGGCGTTACCAAACGGGTTTACGTTTTTTTTTGTTAGGGAACAAAAGAACGAAAACCATGAGAAACGAAGCGTTTCATGCGCTACCCAAACGTGTTTTTTCTTTTTTATTTCAAGAACAGATTTTTTTTTTACACTTACCAAACGCGTTCTTTTGTTCAAAACTCGTTCTCCGAATAGAAACACTTTTTTTTTTTTTTTTTTTTTTATAATTTCATTCTCTGGAACAATTTTTGAACAGAAACGTTACCAAACGCGTCTTTAGCATCTAGACCCTCGCCGGGCATGCCATAAACATCGGCCATTGCCCCAAAACTCCTATTGGGTGACGGGTTTAATTAAGTGATCACTCAAGCACGTCAACACTCAAGCCAATTTTTATTCGTCATCAATTAGCCTAGTGTAAAAGAGCTTGTGCTCAAATAATAAATCTCGGAAAATCTTTACACTTAAAATTCCGGTAAAATAATCACATGTGATCATGTACTTAAAATCAACTTGTCAAATTTTGCATACTTTCATTTTAAAGCCCCAATTGCCCCCATTTAACACATAAAACATAGAGTCTAAACATGACGCCTCAAATTTGCCATTTTCTTGTAAGTAAAACCTTCTTTTAAAAATAGTATACAATGTTTCTAACTCGGGCAATAAATTTTCATGGCATCACAAAATTAAACCAACATAAAACATGCATAGATTCATCCCATAAGTCAAGTATAAAACACACAAAAATCACCTCTCGTCACTATTGCGATAGCTTATCAACCCTAAACCGATAGCTTATCGTCCATTTAGCAATAGCTTATTGTCTATTTTCCGATAGCTTATCACCCGTTTGGTGATAGCTTATCTCCAATTTCTTGATAGCTTATCATCCATTCGGTGATAGCTTATCACTCATTCTTGATAACCTATCAAGTCCACTTATCACCTATCTCGATAATCTATCAAGTTCACTTATCACCTATCATGATAACCTATCAAGGCTACTTATCACCTATCGTGACAACCTATCAACTAAACCATATTAACTACCATTAGCCTTAATCTAAACCACCCATATACGCAATTAACATCCTAATAAAAGATTAGGAAGTCAACTCACGGTTTTATGGCGACGGTGAGCTAACGGCAATTGTGGTGCGACGATGACAAGAATGTGGAGCTCACAGTTCAAACAACGACACCGCAACAGCGACAATAGCTTGAGCTCACGGCCAAGGAAGCTTGGTGGCTTGGTGGTGGTTCGGTGGTGATGGTGGCTCGCGGCTTGAGGGACGGCAAATAGTAAGGTGGCATGGTACGATGACGTAGGGCAGCAAACCGAGAGAGAAAGAGAGAGGAATGAGTATGAGATGAGAGAGAGGGATGAAGGAAAATTCTCCCAAAGGGAGGGGTAGAGAAAGAAAGTGAGAAAAATGAGGGAAAAAGAGGAAAACTTGAGGAAGAAGTTTAGGCAATCGTGTGGTTGAAATCTACCCTTGCTCCCTAAGTTGGAATTGAGGGCCAATATATGCTCTTACTCCCCAAGTTAGGACTTCAAGTCAAGGAGTATTAATGAATTAAGACTTTGAAGGCAAGCCTAAAATTAGGCTTCTAGAGGCTAGGTTACTATTCACGCACACTATTCATTAGGGCTTGGGTTTAGGCTTGACAAAGTTGGACTTGGGCTTAACTCATCCAATTTGGACCTTTAATTTAGGCGTGAGGCCCATTGAGCCTTCGCTTGGCCCGGCTCCCTTTCCAACTTCCAATTCTCGACCTACTAATCCTTGTCCAAAGATTAAGGCTTACTAATAAATTGATAGATAAATGAGGCGATGTTTGATAGGTTGATCTTGGAATCCTTGAAAGTCGATACCCGAAATCGGATTAAAATCCATGGTTGAAATTGATCAAATGCAACTTTAATATGACCTAAACTATCAGTGCATTGATGAAATAACTATTTCATATATTTCGATAATAAAAAAACTAAGTCATCATTTTCGATTAGCTAAGTTGAACGGACTTAGTAGAATGATTTAATAACACAAATTTGACAAATTTTAAGATTTAATTGTATTTTTAAAAGATTATAAGTCAATTATTCTTTCATAACAGTGTATTTATCCCAACAAAGAAAGAGAAACCCATTTCAAACAAATTGGGAGAAACGATTGCAAATTGAAAGACAAAAAGAATACAAAATTTTGAATGTGAAATAGAAATAATACAATTAGAGAAGATTTATATTCCTTTTATTCAGTTCCATATAAAAAATATACCTATCACACTAGTATAAATTTGTGATTTTTCATGATTAAAAAAAATCTAAAGTATTTATATCACAAATGTCAAGCGTAGAATTTTCAGTGCAATTAACCGAGAAAGAGAGAGCAATAAAGAAGCTTAAAGGGCATCATTGAATTTTCTTACTTTTCCGCATCGCGTCAGACCACAGTCAGGTCTCCTCCGGAGTACCATCATTTCACGTCCCTTTTATAAAAGAATCCCACGATATATCGGTCTCCTCTTTCTCTCTCTCTCTCTCTCTCTCTCTCTCCTCTTTCTTTCTGCGCTGCGCTGAGGGTTCTGGCGGAGCTTCACTGCCGCGAGATCTCGCAGCGATCCATTTCCCGGCCGCGGGGATCCGATCCATCCGCCCCGGCCCGACCCGAACCGAACCGGCCGCCTGCCGATCCGACCGACCATGGCGGCCGCCAACGCTCCGATCACCATGAAGGAGGCCTTGACGGTCAGTTCACCTTCCCCGTCCTTCGTCACCGAAGCGTCGTCTCGCCGCTTGATCGGAGCGTGTCGAAGCGAAGCTCAATTTCCAGCTGCGGACGCGAAGAGCGCGCGCGGGCGGGATTTTGAGACGCGTCGTCGTGGTTTTGAGATCGTCGATGGCTTTTTTCGAGTGGTCTTAGATCACTGACAGTCGTACAGTTTGGGTGAATTCGTATCGTAGCTACTGTTTGCGCTAGGCTAGGCGCGATGATTTGGTGCCCTAGTTTGGATAGGGCGACTTCGATTTCAGTTCAGATCAGCGGAGACGACGCTGGTGATTTGACTCGGTATTCGAGCGGTTTGAAATTGGTCGCGTGACTGGAGGGCTTGGGAAGTTAGAGATGGGGTTTAGCTTCTTTCTCTACTTTTAGCGAGTAATTGAGGTGTCTACTGGTCTGATCTTTTTTTGCTTGCAGCTTCCGAGCCTGGGCATCAGTCCACAGTTCATCACCTTTACGCATGTCACGATGGAATCCGAGAAGTACATCTGCGTGCGCGAAACGGCACCTCAGAATAGCGTGGTCATCATCGACATGAGCATGCCTATGCAACCTTTGAGGAGGCCTATTACTGCGGACTCAGCACTGATGAACCCGAATTCTAGAATACTCGCTTTGAAAGGTGTGGTGGACTTGTTTCTGAGAACCATTTGATACTCAGTTTAGCTTTCTACTAAATTCATATGTCGCTGCCCTTTTACTGTAGAATATGCGTGAACTGCTGTATCCATAGTTCGTATTGCTTTGATCGCTCAATTACTGTGCACTTTTACCTTCTTTTGTGGGAGATAGCGATTTGGTAGCCGGGCGTAATGGACCTGTCCTTTCTTACTGTTTATCGTGATAAATTTGCACAATGTTGGGATTCTTGTTACCTGTCAATTGCTCATATAATTAGCCACAGCAGGACGTTTAGGGTGTGTAAGTTCCGAGATGTTATTGAGTGAAAGAATGTTTCTACACATCTCTTCATATTTCTCAATTTCTTATGGTTTCTCAAGTTTGGTCAAACTGACAAATCTTAGCAGATGGGTCCCCTAATTGAGAGTAACTCGATAGTGGATGTTTATGGTTAGTATATCAGGCCAATATGTGATGGATGAAACATTAGATGAATCACGTTTCTACGCCAATCTGGGTTTTTTGCCTCTTGATGTCTGGTCAGTTGAGATAGATTGCATAAAAAGTATTGGGTTAGACAGTGTTTCTCTGGAAGTTGGTAACTTGTCAAAGCCATGAATGTGTACTTCTGCCAAAATCTTGAAACGACAGTTTGTGGTGCAGCATCAGTGTGGTGAATTTCTCTCCAAGCATGGAGTTGAATGCACTTTAGTGACATATCTTCTTCATTTTTCTTTTTACGTTGTTACGTTCTCCTTGTTAATTAGCTGTTACATCCTTTGTGAAGCCCAACTTTCCGGAACCACTCAAGATCACTTGCAAATATTCAACATTGAGATGAAAGCAAAAATGAAGTCTTATCAGATGCCAGAGCAGGTGCTGTCCACTTGCTTCCCCCTTGATCTGATGTTATCTTTTTCCCGAAAGGCTTGGAGGTTGACCTAATTCAGGTTCTTCCATGTATAGGTTGTCTTTTGGAAGTGGATTACTCCCAAATTGTTGGGTCTTGTCACCCAAACCTCGGTATATCATTGGACAATTGAAGGTACCTGGCTTTTTTATGCTACAATTAGTTACAGTCGATGGTGCTTTACTTTAGTTTTTGTCACCATCTTGTCTGATGTGTATTGTAGGTGTACTAATGTGTGTGCTATCATGTCTTCTACTTCAGAATGTTATCGATTGTATGTTTCTAAAAGATAACCTATCTTCAGGTGATGCTGAGCCTGTAAAGATGTTTGACAGAACAGCTAATCTTGTCAACAACCAGATAATAAATTATCGATGTGACCCTTCCGAAAAATGGTTGGTTTTGATTGGAATTGCTCCTGGTTCGCCTGAGGTACGTAGAATGTATTCTGTTGTTTATCTGAATAAAGGTATTTAAAAGAACTTGCTCTGTGTTGGAGAAAAATTCACATGAAGAAGAATAAGAGAAAAAAGTCTCTTGAGTGGCCAAATTTAGCTGTAGGTGAATATGAAAAAGGACTTTCTCCCTTCCAATTGCTAATTATGGAAAAAAAAGAGAAGCATGTCTGTTGTAGGGGCACGCGAGTCATGTGACAGTATGATTCAACTTGACTCTTTTTTAAATTTACACTGCTCTAATTCTAGTGGAGATGGTTTCTCAAATCTCAGTGGCCCATGAAATGTGTCTGTGAATGCCGTGGGTCTGCACTCTTGGGGTTCATTCTTCATCTGTCATCATGCTTCTAATTCTTTCTGAAACTTTTTCTCTATGGAAGTGTGAAGTTTGTGGTCGGTGCATCATTATTCAGACTTTCTATAAAGCATGTGTGGTGTCAATAGTTTTCGTGTTTCTAAAATTTCTAGTCACCTTTGATGGTCAAGTAACTTTGATGTCCAAATCTCTCTTCTAGCGGCCACAACTGGTGAAGGGGAATATGCAACTTTTCTCTGTGGAGCAGCAGCGTAGTCAAGCCCTCGAAGCACATGCTGCATCATTTGCAACTTATAAAGTGCGGGCACTTCACCTATCTTTTTAATCTTTTGGATCACGTGCTTCGGTTGTGAACCTGTTAATCTCTCTCCTCCTCATGTACAGGTTCCTGGGAATGAGAATCCTTCAACTCTCATCTCCTTTGCAACGAAGACTGTTAATGCTGGTCAAATTGCATCAAAGTTACATGTTATCGAGCTGGGTGCCCAACCAGGTGTCGTTACATTGTGTCATATGATTCTAGTCTCTTCCTTTCATTCATTCACGGATCTCAAGATTCCATCTGGATCTTATCTATTGCTTGCTTCTTCTAACAATGCACTTATATTAGCAGGGAAGCTGTCTTTTACGAAGAAACAAGCGGATCTTTTTTTTCCTCCTGATTTTGGTGATGATTTTCCAGTGGCAATGCAGGTATTGGGCGGTGATGTTTGATTCTCCTGAAAATGTTAGAAAATTGCTGCATATGAATTAGATTTTGGATTTATTTGGTGCAGATATCCCACAAATACAGTTTGATATATGTGATCACCAAACTTGGGCTGCTATTTGTCTATGATTTGGAGACAGCTACTGCTGTATACAGAAACAGAATTAGTCCAGATCCAGTATTTCTAACTGCAGAAGCTTCATCAGTTGGCGGTTTTTATGCCGTAAACAGGCGTGGCCAGGTCTTATTGGCTACTGTAAATGAGGCAACGATTGTGCCTTTTGTTAGTGGCCAAGTAAGTGCATCGGATTTGTGTATCTTCATAGTCCTCAAATTTCACCCCGGATGCTCATTTATCATGTTAACAATAATCTGGTGATTCTGCAGCTGAACAACTTGGAGCTTGCTGTGAATCTTGCAAAGAGAGGAAATCTTCCTGGTGCAGAGCAGCTGGTAATGCATTATACTCATAATTCTGAGTAATTTGTCTACATACTGGATGATTGATGGTGTACGAGTAAGTATGGCATAACTTGTGACCAAATGAGGGCAAAACTGATTGGTTTGGGTATATGAGAATTTATCTACATATGCACGTGGCCATTCTGTGCCCTTTGTTATCTCTTTTCTATCAATCAAAGAATCTCCTCTATGTTCATCTCTGTTCTGTCTATCTTGGCACATACTCGTGTTCCCATAGGCCTATCATTGAACTTCAGTTGTGTAATCAAGGCAAATGGAACAGTTGCACAATCTTGAACCTAGTGAGTTCAGTTCTCCTATAATGAAGTAGACTAATCAAATTTGATTCTTTGTTTGGTTGATCTGGAGGTTTTATCTTGGTATTTTTTTTGTTCCCCAACTTTGAGATGTGATTGGCAAATATGCCTTGAAGCAGTTATAGTTTTCTTAATATAACCGTACTTTTAGTTCTGCTTGATGTGGTCACTCTGAGAGCATGTTAAATGTGCTCGTGTAAATTTTTAAATACCTCAGAGCAGATATAACTTGCATAATGAGATCAGAATACGTTTCCAAATTTATCAGGTTGTGCAACGTTTCCAAGAACTCTTTGCTCAAACTAAATACAAAGAAGCTGCTGAGCTTGCTGCTGAGTCTCCGCAAGGAATACTTCGCACCCCGGACACAGTTGCTAAATTTCAGGTGCTTATCTTTCTGACATTTAGAATAGGTTTTTTGGTGATCATATTGGTACATCTTTTTCTTGTACAAATACAACCCCGTTCCATGGTCCTGACTGAAGTTGTTCATTACCATCATAGTATGAAAAATCTGGGTATATGTATTTTTTATTAGATGATTCAGTTTTCAGATTCTGTTGTAGCTTTCTTCTCCTTATTCGGAAATTGATCCATGGTTTGAAGAATTACCTGACTAATGGAGACTGTCTTATCGATAAAATTGCTTAGTATGGTAAGAAGAGTTTCTATCAGGGACTGATTATATCTATGGCTTCTTTTCTGCAATAATAGAATTTGTAACAGCTCTCCTGGAATATTATTTGACAGAAGATATGAACTTTTCATCCTTGCCAATACTGCAGAGTGTCCCAGTGCAATCTGGGCAAACACCACCTCTATTGCAATACTTTGGGACCCTTTTAACCAGGGGAAAGCTTAATGCATTTGAGTCATTGGAGCTATCACGCCTGGTCGTGAATCAAAACAAGAAAAACCTTCTTGAGAACTGGTTGGCTGAGGATAAGCTGGAATGCAGTGAGGAACTTGGAGATCTTGTGAAGGTGGGGTTTTTATTAATGTTCTTTCTTTCTTTCAACTTCTTTAGTTCTAAGATCTACATGATCTTGAATAGTTCCTGGATATAAGAATAGGTTAGTCTGTATATGTAGGTGTTTTTCTGCTTATATACTTGGTCTTTTCATTGCAGACCGTTGATAATGACCTCGCATTGAAAATATATATCAAAGCCAGAGCAACTCCAAAGGTAGTTGCAGCTTTTGCTGAGCGGCGAGAGTTTGACAAAATTCTGATATACTCAAAGCAGGTCAGCAGAACTTTCCTATACTTTTCTTTATGTAGGGTTTTGAATGCTCTATACATTTTTACAGTCCTCTTGTTGCTATTTCGTCACTTCAGTTTTTTGAATCTTATTGCTGCCTTTTGTCTTCTAGGTTGGGTACACGCCAGACTATCTCTTCCTTTTGCAGACGATTCTGCGAACAGATCCTCAGGTTTGCTCTCTGCAGTCATATCTCATATTACCTCTCTTGCCGTGTCTCTGTCCTAGGCAAAGAAAAGCAACTGCAGTATAGCTACTAATACCCCCATGGCTATGCACATGAGCAACTGATCACATGCGCAGACATATTTTCACCAAAATTTGTTATGTGGCATGGGAAAGGGTGGTATAACTGGTGCGGTGTATGAGTCATGTGACTATGGTTCTTGTTTGCTCTTTCAGCTCACTATAATTCTTATTAACCTACTTGGATTAAAATGTAAAATTGTTGTTCTTACTGTAATTTTTGCCTTGTGGGTAATTTACCTTTCTGTCCTTACTCCTATTTGGACTACTGAAGGGCATTGATGGCCTTAGTTCAGTGAATCCCCTACCCTGCATTTTTCACTGCTTACGTTGACCTTGGAATAGCATAATATTTGGTTTTGCAGCAAGTTAGCGTAATGTTGGGTAGATTTTGTTTCAGATGCATGCATAGTCCATAAAAAACCGGTGCGTGAAATAGCAAGTGTCCTTTGACCCACAAAAAAAAAAAAGAAGAAGAAGAAGAAGAAAGAAATAGCTAGGTTCAGGTGGTTTTTTCGTGAAGAGGGAGGTGGAAGGGGAGGATGACAGCTTGGACAATTTTATAAAAACCCCTTTTTTGGCCAAGAAAATTCATATAAACTTATGTGGATTGCATCCCTGTTGGTGTGCGCTGTGGGCCGCACACATGCTTGTGTGATCATTGAATATATTATGTTTTGACATTTTTCTCACACCATCTAAAAATAGAAAGTTTTCTGATTTCTTTACTTCAGGGAGCTGTCAACTTTGCATTAATGATGTCCCAAATGGAGGGAGGCTGTCCAGTGGATTACAACACTATAACAGATCTCTTTCTTCAGGTTTGGCTATAACATTGTTTCAGTTAATCTGTTATGGTTTTCAATTTTTTAGGCCGCTCTCTGTATTTTAATTTGTTGCTCTTTGTAGCAACGTACACATGATGCTACATGGGCTTATCTAAGGTTGCTAGTCATATTCTTTTTTTTTTTTTTGGTAAATAGTCATATTCATTTTTGTGCATAAGCATGTAATATGTCTGATTCCATCTGGCACGTGCAGAGGAATTTGATCCGAGAAGCGACTGCATTCTTGTTAGATGTACTAAAACCAAATTTGCCAGAACATGCTTTTCTTCAGACAAAGGTAATTGATAATATCAGTACCAAGGATACTCTGTAGTTTTATATGAATATATTTGTGACTTTTGTCACTAACAAGGCTTCAATATCATAGGTTCTTGAAATCAATCTGGTCACTTTTCCAAATGTAGCTGATGCCATCTTGGCTAATGGCATGTTCAGTCACTATGATCGTCCTCGAATTGCCCAACTTTGTGAAAAAGCAGGTCTCTTTGTTAGGGCCCTTCAGGTATATATCCTGAGATTTCTGTGTTAATCTCATGTGTAATATGTGAAATTCGGTTATTCTGATGTTGACTATCTATTATCTTACAGCACTATACTGAGCTGCCAGATATCAAACGTGTCATTGTGAACACACATGCTATTGAGCCACAGGTTTGCATTTTTTTTTTGTTTCCTTTTTTTATGGTGGGTACTCTGAAATTGGGCCTAATATTTTGGGATTACCTGCAGTCACTTGTTGAGTTTTTTGGTACACTATCGCGAGAGTGGGCTTTGGAGTGCATGAAGGACCTTTTGTTGGTCAATCTGAGGGGCAATCTTCAGATTATCGTACAGGTGTTGTATCTTTCCTTATCTTCTTAAGTTTCTCCTCTCCCATTTTCAGTAACTACATGAAAGATATGTGTACAGGTTGCCAAGGAATATTGTGAGCAGTTGGGTGTTGATGCATGCATAAAGATTTTTGAACAATTCAAGTCGTATGAGGGGTTGTATTTTTTCCTAGGCTCGTACTTGAGCTCCAGGTTAGTGAGGGATATATTTCCCTGTTATTTGTTCATAGTTCACTTAAAACTGCTGTGTTGGTATTTTGGATGAAGCTCTCTCCTTTCTTGTCAATTGTGCCAGTGAGGATCCTGACATTCACTTCAAGTACATTGAGGCTGCTGCTAAAACTGGACAAATTAAAGAGGTGGAACGTGTGACTAGAGAGTCAAATTTCTATGACCCTGAGAAGACTAAAAATTTCCTGATGGAGGCCAAGCTTCCCGATGCACGGCCACTAATTAATGTTTGTGATCGTTTTGGCTTTGTGCCTGATCTCACACATTATCTTTACACAAATAACATGCTTCGATATATCGAGGGCTATGTCCAGAAGGTACGAGGTCTTATGACTTCCAGCATCGACTTTCTGCATTCACTTTTTGTATAGTTTCTAAGATTGTTTTCCTCTCTTGGTAGGTCAACCCTGGAAATGCTCCTTTGGTAGTGGGGCAGCTGATAGATGATGAATGCCCAGAAGATTTCATAAAAGGCTTAATTCTTTCTGTTCGATCTTTGCTACCAGTGGAGCCTCTTGTTGATGAGTGTGAAAAGAGGTGTGGATTCACCTCTTTCTTGCTCCAGCTCTCTGATGCTCCAGTTCTGTGATGGTTTATCATCTTTACGAGCTTCTGATCAAATTAGTGTTCTCATGTGTGGGATCTGGTTTGCAGGAATCGACTCCGTTTGCTCACTCAGTTTTTGGAGCATCTCGTGAGTGAGGGAAGCCAAGATGTACATGTCCACAATGCTTTGGGTAAAATCATCATCGAAAGTAACAACAATCCGGAGCATTTTCTCACAACCAACCCATACTATGATTCACGTGTTGTGGGTAAATATTGTGAGAAACGCGATCCTACTCTTGCGGTTGTGGCTTACAGGAGGGGCCAATGTGATGAAGAACTTATCAATGTGACCAATAAAAATTCCCTGTTCAAATTACAAGCCAGGTTTGACACATGCTTCATGTCACAAATTTGATTATCATTGATAGAATCATCTGTTTCTTTGTTAACTTCATCTCATTATCATAGGTATGTAGTTGAAAGGATGGATGGTGATCTATGGGAGAAAGTTCTGGACCCTGAGAACTCTTATAGGAGACAGCTAATTGATCAGGTTGTCTCTACGGCTTTGCCTGAGAGCAAGAGCCCAGAACAAGTTTCTGCAGCCGTTAAAGCTTTCATGACGGCTGATCTTCCTCATGAACTGATTGAGCTTCTTGAGAAGATTGTGCTTCAGAATTCTGCTTTTAGTGGGAACTTCAACTTGCAGAACTTGCTTATCTTGACGGCCATCAAGGCAGATCCATCTCGAGTTATGGATTATGTAAATAGACTGGATAACTTTGATGGACCAGCGGTTGGGGAAGTAGCTGTGGAAGCCCAACTTTATGAGGAAGCTTTTGCAATTTTCAAGAAGTTCAATTTGAATGTCCAGGCTGTAAATGTCTTACTGGATAATATTCAAAGCATCGAGCGAGCGGTTGAGTTTGCATTTAGGGTTGAGGAAGAGGCTGTTTGGAGTCAGGTAGCCAAGGCCCAACTAAGGGAGGGTCTTGTCAGTGATGCTATCGAGTCATTTATCCGTGCAGATGATGCCACTCAGTTTTTGGATGTTATTCGTGCCTCTGAGAATGCTAATGTCTATCATGACTTAGTGAAGTACCTTCTGATGGTGAGGCAAAAGACAAAAGAACCCAAGGTGGATGGTGAGCTCATATTTGCATATGCCAAGATTGATAGATTGGGTGAGATTGAGGAATTCATCCTGATGCCAAATGTCGCCAATCTTCAAAATGTTGGTGATCGCTTGTATGATGAAGGCTTATATGAAGCTGCCAAAATCATTTTTGCCTTTATTTCTAACTGGGCCAAGTTGGCCAGCACACTTGTGAAGCTTGGACAATTCCAGGGAGCTGTCGATGCAGCTCGAAAGGCCAATAGTGCAAAGACATGGAAGGAAGTTTGCTTTGCCTGTGTTGATGCCGAGGAGTTCCGCTTGGCGCAAATGTGTGGTCTCAACATCATCATACAGGTGATTTATCGATTCCGTGTTCATTCATAGACAACTTAGTCATCTTTCTTTCTTCTTTATCTAGCTCTCCGCATAGAACACTTTTGACAGGAAGAAACTATGAGAGCTGGTAAACTGGAAATTTGCACTTGGGTTGCCTCTTTACATGCTTTCCGGATGGACATATAGCATATCGCATGCTTCTTGCTACTTCAGTTGACTGCATCATTCGCATCTCCCAGCCCATATTCACTCGAATTTGCCTATGTGAATGCTGCAGGTGGATGATTTGGAAGAAGTCAGTGAATATTACCAGAACAGAGGATACTTTAACGAGCTTATCTCTCTCATGGAGAGTGGTCTGGGTTTGGAACGTGCACATATGGGTATTTTTACCGAGTTAGGTGTCCTTTATGCAAGATACCGTCCGGAGAAGCTCATGGAGCACATTAAGCTGTTCGCCACTCGGCTCAATATTCCCAAGCTTATACGAGCTTGTGATGAGCAGCAGCATTGGAAAGAGCTCACTTACTTATACATCCAATACGACGAGTTCGACAATGCAGCAACGACCATAATGAACCATTCTCCTGAAGCATGGGATCACATGCAGTTTAAAGATGTGGTCGTCAAAGTTGCCAATGTTGAACTCTACTACAAGGCCGTGCACTTCTATTTGCAAGAACATCCTGATTTAATCAACGATGTTCTCAATGTGCTTGCACTTCGTGTGGAGCATACACGTGTTGTTGACATTATGCGAAAGGTTTTACATGCAACTTTGAAGCTGTATCTTGGCCTCGCCTTTGTTTTGCTTGTTCTAACTTTGTGGGTAAATGATTGTGTACTCTTAATTTCAGGCTGGTCATCTGCGGCTTGTCAAGCCTTACATGGTTGCAGTACAGAGCAACAATGTTTCTGCTGTTAATGAAGCTCTGAATGAGATCTATGTAGAAGAGGAAGATTATGACAGATTGCGTGAATCTATTGATTTGCATGATAACTTTGATCAGATAGGCCTTGCGCAGAAGGTTATACAACATTCCTTTGCCGTGGGCTTTTACATTTGGGTATATTCTTATTTATTTACAAGTGCTGTTTTACCTTGAGCAGATTGAGAAACATGAGCTTCTTGAGATGAGACGTGTTGCTGCTTATATCTACAAGAAGGCTGGTAGATGGAAGCAATCAATCGCATTGTCCAAAAAAGATAACCTTTACAAAGATGCCATGGAAACAGCATCTCAGTCTGGTGACCGTGAACTAGCAGAAGAGTTGCTTGTTTATTTCATTGAAAAGGTACTTCTTTTGCAAATAAATCCTCTGTTGTCTGAGTGGGAGTGCTTTCTGCAGATAGGAATTAACTGTCTAGAGGGTTCCTAGCTGGCTGAGATTAATTTGCCAATTTATGTGAAACTATGTTAAGTTGAAATTCTTTGCTTGTAGTAATGCATGGAGATGTCTTTTAAGTGCTCTCTCTTTTTGGAGTCTGCAGCAGAAGAATATGTGGTTGTCATTTGTACATTTGCATTCATATACAGTTGTTTATTGGTAACACTTTAGCACTGGTGGTGTGATGGCTTCGTGGATCTGAGACAGACATGGTTGAACAAGGTGTCTCTTTGGATAGGAAGATGATCAACATGTATCCAACTGGATTCTCTTTGTTTTGATCTTTTTGTTTTGCATTATTTTGTTTTTAGTCCCCCGTCTCCTCCCTTAATGTTCGGAAATGTGTGCATGTGTTTATCCAGTCCTGGTGCAATATTGATTTTTTCTCCTTGATCTGTGCAGGGAAAGAAGGAATGCTTTGCTTCGTGCCTCTTTGTCTGTTACGATTTAATCAGGGCAGACATTGTGCTTGAACTCGCTTGGATGAACAATATGATTGATTTTGCTTTCCCATATCTGCTTCAGGTGATAACATTGTTGTACTGTTATAGTTTCTCTGAAAATGCATGAATGAATGTAGCTCACTATTGATATGTGAATTTATTCTTCTCGCAGTTCATCCGTGAGTACACTAGCAAAGTTGATGAGCTTGTGAAGGACAAGATTGAAGCTCAAAATGAAGTAAAGACAAAAGAGAAGGAAGAGAAGGATGTCATTGCACAGCAGGTAATTAGTCTTCGGTCTTCGCACTCTATCGAGTTAAAAAGTACTTGGCGTATGCCGTTTGGTGTAGTTCACTAGCTACATGTTGAAATGCTAGTGTGAGCTTTGCTTATAGCAACCAGCTCTTTGTTTAACCACTCGGTTGTTACTTTTAAGACAACAATAGTTATTGCCCCAAAACCTTGTTTTTTGTTTGTTACTTGAGTATATGACGAACAAATTACTCATTCGACTGCATTTTTCCCTTGGCAGAACATGTATGCTCAGTTGCTGCCTTTAGCTTTGCCTGCACCCCCAATGCCTGGTATGGGAGGACCGGGGATGGGGGGGATGGGAGCAGGTTTTGCTCCCCCACCAATGGGTGGGATGGGGATGCCTCCTATGCCACCATTTGGCATGCCGCCTATGGGAAGCTACTAAATTCAGGGAAGATGGACCTTGCTATTCGTTTCTTTGATAGCAGTAGTGTCACAAGACTTTGTGGACTCGAAGTTTTCGTTATTGCTTTGGGTGGACGTAGCTGGGGTGCTGCGCAATAACTGTCTCGAGTTTTTGTATCTTTCATAGGCCTGTTGGGTAATTGTGGTAACACTCAATTGTTTTTGGATAGGAAGCGGCATTCTTTTGCTGTTGTAGAGTGTCAGGGGAAGAGGATTTGCTTGTATTCTAGTGATCTTATCGGTGTCTATTGAGGAAACAATAGGAAAATACATGAAGATATATAGACTGAATCCCAGTGCGGGAAGATATATTTTAGCATGCTTGTTTCTTACTTTGTCGATTCTGCTTTTATTGGAATTCAAGTGCTTCTTCACTCGAGGTGGTTTCAGTATTTGGCCGCAAAAGGAGCTGCTTTTGGTGTATTTATATGGGACTTCTGTTCTGATGATCGTTTGAGGACTCGAAAGCGGTTCATGCCTTATGCTCCGTTTGTTGTGCTCAGTTTATTACGTAGAAGAAATCATCTAAAAAAAAATAATAGTATGATTGTTTGAAACATTTAGTCAATAAAAAGTATATTCGTTAATGATAATAATCTGTGTCTAAACATCTTGGCAATTTTTTTTTTTCACACAAACATATATATATATATTTGTAAGTGATGCAAGCAATTTAATTTAGAAAAATATCTTATAAATTATTTATTTTTCACCAAAAGACGTATCGTCAAAGCTTTGGTTCTTGTTTTAACCACGTTTGAAATTGAATGTTCAAGTTACAATGTCCTTAAAGTTGTGATTTCATGTCTTGCGATGATTTTGGCTCAATTTAATTATATCTTTTTTTCTTTTTTGTGCGTTCGATATGAAAGGATTGTATGCTCATTTCGTTGGCTTCTCCATTTGTCTATTTTTGCATTATGATGTAAATTTCTAAGTCCTTTTTCTAAGTGCATTTTAATTACTACTTGAATCACATTTGGTAAATGAAGATATTATTATGTACATCTTTGACGGTTGTGTGATTGCTACATGAAATAGTTGATGAATCTATTATTAAGGGCCTGTTTGGCAACTTCGCCGTGATCAGTGCCAAATTCCCGATTTTTGTCCCAAAATCGGTTTGGGACGAGAATCGCGTTTGGTAAAGCTTTTTGTTAGGAGAACAAATTTGTTTCGGAACGATTTTGGACAAGATTTGAGAATAAAAAAAAATTTGATTCTACGTCCGAGAATCGGAAAAAGAATCAAAACGTTAAAATCCTTGTTCTTCTCCTTCAACATCTCGGTTGCCGTTCGCCATCGCCCGCCGCCGTCCGCCACCGCCCACGGCCGCCGCCGCCGCCGCCGGTCGCCGGTCCGCCGCCGGTCCGGCGAGGTCGCGGAGGCTCCGCTAGGGCGAGGTCCGGCGACCTCGCCGGAGGCAAGCCTAGCAACCGGCGAGGCTCGGCCTCGCCCGGATCCGGCGAGGCCCGGCCTCGCCGGTGGTGGCCGGCCTCACCCAAGACCGGCGAGGCCGACGGCCACCGGCGGGCCGGGCGAGCCTCGCCGGTGGCCGGGCGAGCCTCGCCGGCACTGGCGGGAGGCTCGGCCTCGCCGGATCGGGCGAGGTCGAGCCTCGCCCGGCCACCGGCGAGGCCGGGCGAGCCTCGCCCGGCCTACCGGCGAGGCTCGGCCGACGAGGCCGACCTCTGGGGGGCGCGACGCTCCGGTGGCGTCGCCGGCCCTCATCTGGCCGGTCGCGGTTCGGCGACCGGCCAAATGAAGAAGAAGAGGAATAGGAAAAAAGGGGAAAAAAAAAAAAAAAAAAAAAAAAAAAAAAAAAAAAGGAAAAAAGAAAAGAAAAAGTAAAAAAATAAAGAAATTATTTAAAATTTATTTAAAAATCAAAAGAAATTAATTTGGAACAGTAATCAATCGGTGTACGGTCAAACGCTTGATTTATTTCGAGAATCAAAAATTTTGAACGATTCTAAACGCGTTTTTTACTTAGAATCGGTTAAACAGAATAAAAAATAATCATTTTAGTGAATCGATTTCCCTAAGCAATTGTTCCAAACGCGCCCTAAGTGGTTATTTGGCACATGACAATCATACGACATGAAATATTCAGACTTAATTTTTAAAAGAAGCCTCATCTTTAAGTTCAATCTTTTACTTTTTTTTTGTTTAAAAGTAGTTGCAAACCTTCATCAGTTTGGTATCGAGCATCAGTCTCTTGATGTTGATAATTTTGAAGAAATCATGGCGTTTTTAGAAAGCGGGACAGATTTTGAATTAGGATAAAGCCGATGATTGTTTTTAGGTAAGAAATTGTTTGGGCCAGAATCGAAGGAGTGGGTATAAAATTGGAGGGTTTCCCTTCTCGGGAGTTTGGCCGAAATACTTGATGAATTTACTGTTAAAGGGCTATTTGGCACTCGACAATCGCACGCAAGGATTGGGGACTACCTCCTCGATGCTTACATTCAGATCATCATCATCATCTTCTTCTTCCTCTTGGTCTTTGTCTTGGTCTTCGTGTCGTCGTCGCGGAGAAAGTCTGTAATCAAATTTCGCGATCGAGGTTCAATCCTTGCCCGGCGTTTCCTCCGCCAAAAGGCATATATACTCTCCTTCTCCATCTCCCTTGACTTCGTCACTCGACCGTCGCCCCCCTCGCGCACCTCCGCCTCCCCCGAAGAGAGAGTCGCTCCGCCATCTCCTCCCCGATGGCGATCGCCGTCCTCATCTGGGCCCTGATCGCCGGCCTCCTCCCGTCCCTCGCTCTCCTCTTCGCTTCGCGCGTCGCCTTCTGCCGCGCGAGCCGGAAGCGAGCCGTCGGGTTCTTCCACCCGTACACCAACGACGGCGGCGGAGGGGAGAGGGTGCTGTGGTGCGCCGTCAAGGCCGTGCAGGAGGAGCGCCCCGATCTCGACTGCGTCGTCTACACCGGCGATCACGACGCGTCTCCCGATAGCTTGACCGCCCGCGCGGTCGATCGGTTTGGAGTCAAGCTGCTTCGTCCTCCTAAGGTTCAATTCCTTTTCTTTTCTTTTATTTTTTCCAGTTGCTGAGCTTTTTGTTTGAGCTATTCCTATTTTGTTCGAATCACGTCGCACGTCAATAGGAGGAGTTTTAATCAGTATCATGTGTTTTAAATCAGTGAGTGGAGAATCTCAATTGATGGTTTGATTGAGGAGCTGTGCTTTTGGTTCTTGAAATGTCTTGCCGATGTAAGCATGCGAGGTTGGAGTTGAATGTCAGATAGCGCATTCGCCATTTTCTTTATACGGCTTTCTTGGCTCTTGTCAAGGATCGTAGGCTGTAGACATGATGAGTTCCCTTCGGTCTTTGAATGGAAAAAAGCTTATAGTGTTACTTGAGGACTGCGTCTCTAACTTACCTCGTGATAAGCAATGGCGTGAAATGCATGGGGAATTTTGCATAGGACATCATTTGCGTGAGAGATGAACACATATCTTAAAGAGGTGATGATGCTAGCCTGTAGTGCTGGCAAATTTTCATCTTTTTTGGTCATGAGTGCCTGATGGGATTCTCCTTCGGATTTTTGAAATTGGTAAACTCTGACGGTATGCTCTTGTTACTTATGCTCAAATCCTTAGGCTGTCCATCTGTGGAAGAGGAAGTGGGTCGAGGAAACTACTTACCCACGTTTTACTATGATTGGCCAAAGTCTTGGTTCCATGTATCTTTCATGGGAAGCGTTGTGCAAGTATACTCCACTGTTCTATTTTGACACCAGTGGATATGCTTTTACATATCCTGTTGCACGAATTTTTGGATGCAAAGTTTTGTGCTACACTCATTACCCTACTATCAGCACGGACATGCTATCTCGTGTTCGCCAGCGAGCTTCTACCTATAATAACAAAGCTTCGATAGCTCAGAGGTATAGGATCTAATCAGATGGTTTTTTATTTATTTGTGTGCGCTTCTGTTCTAGATGTTCTATAGAATTTCTTAAACATGATGGTTCTCCCCTTGTCCCTTTGTCCGAAACTCCATATCACTACCTTGTCTCCCTCAATTATGTGCACTTGCTTGTTGTATCATTGGCACCTTTCCTTTCGAAATCTGACAGTCATGTGGTGGTCTAGTGTGAGATTTCTGATATCTGAACATTGGTGTAATTCATGCATAGAAATATATGTGTGGTTTTCTATGTTCTCTGTTATATTCAATTCTGACGTAAATCTCTCCTTTTGGACAGTATTTGGCTATCCAGATGTAAAATCATATATTACACGATTTTTAGCTGGTTGTACGGGTTTGTTGGGTCCTGCACACATCTTGCAATGGTTAATTCTTCATGGACAAAGTCGCATATTGAGAAGCTTTGGAGAATTCCTGATCGAACTAAGCGAGTTTATCCTCCATGCGATACATCAGGACTGCAGGTTTGTTGTGCTGATATTGTTCTTTATCAAATTTCTGGGACCCCTCTCTCTCTCTCAAGTGTGCGGGTCAGACTAACTTAGACTTATTTATCCTCACATTAACTGTACACCCTATACGTTGACATAGCCATGCCAATGGAAATGAGTTATAGGAGAAAGTTAGCTTGGTCTTGCTACAAATGGACAAACTGCAAATATCAACATCCAGCTGTTATGCCCTCCTGCTCCTTTTTTTTTTCCTGCTTTTAGTCTCAGCGTGTCATGTCCTCCTCCCCTTATCAAATTGGGAAATTATTTACCCATTTTATTCATACTGCTTTTGTAATTACTTACTTGACCAGTTAACAGTGTAACTTTGCATTTTAATTTGTATGGTAGTCTACGTGTATTCTTTTCTCTAGCTAGCTAATTCTTGTTTTGTGTGTTCTACTTATGATCTATGTGCATTTTCTATTATCAATAATCTGCTTTGGTTTTTCTGTTGTTAAGTTTTCACCATTTCAATTTGCGTAACATGTTGTAGTGGATATTTCATTTCCTAAATCATTTTCGTCGAAGCAGGCACTTCCCTTGGAAAGACCAGTTACTGCACCAACTTTCATTTCTGTAGCCCAGTTTCGTCCAGAGAAGGTGGGAACATTTATACCAACCTTATAACGACGAGGTAGCCATAATTTTAGTGGCTCGCATGGGCCTTTGCTAACTTAGTGCGTATGCTTTAAGCTTGATTGTCATATCTCAGGCACACGTTCTTCAACTTGAGGCATTCGAGCTTGCTATCAGAAAATTAGATGCAGACATGCCAAGGCCTAAGCTCCAATTTGTGGGAAGTTGTCGGAATAAGTCAGATGAAGACAGGCTAGAGAGTTTGAAAATCAGAGCAGTTGAACTAAAAGTTGAAAGGGATGTGGAGTTCCATAAGAACGTAATGTACAGGTCTGTGCCACTAAGAACCCAATTAGGCCTAATTTTTTCATTGCTTTATTCTGGAGAATGGATTGACTTTGCCATATGGTTAGATCACAAACAACATCTGGATGATATAACCAATATTTTGGGGGTATCACCACATAATGATATCTAATGAAGACTGCTATGAGCTTCTTGCTTAGACCTTTTCATGCAGAGCAGTATGTTGTTTTGAGCTCTCAGTAAGAAGCTATGATGTAAGAGAAATGCATGAACTTTGATGGATTTGATTTAACCATTGGCTCTTAGCAATAAGTAAGTGAAGATGAGAGAGGACAAAAGTGTAAGTGGGCTTACCGGCGGAAGCCCACTTGAGCACACTAGATGGGCCAAGAGCTTATAGAGCCCACTCTCACCAATCTATTTTATATTTGTGAACCCGAGTTCAAAATTACTTTCGTTCTTGTATGAATCAGTTCTTTACTATGGCTCAATTTAGATGTGTATGTTTGACATGGAAATAGAAAGGGTAAGATTGAGAGGCATACCCTAGAACTTCTTGCATTAAGTGATGTTAAGAAGAATGTCCACGCAACATACAACAGGATTCTCTTAATATAACTCGGTTTCTCTGTGATGGTGAGGAATATATTTTCCGATACTTGACTGATGGGCATTTTTCTAAACAGTAGTGCTAATAACTGGAAAAAAGTTAAAAGCTAAGTTGGTTCAATTGATCATGTCCTCCATATAAGTAATTATTGATTTGGCTCATGTCTTATGTTGCAGTTGATAAGTATGAACCATCCACTAGACTTTGGTTTTGACAGCTTCCTTACTTGGCAGGGATTTGGTAAAACTTTTAGCAGGTGCAACTGCAGGACTGCATTCTATGACGGATGAGCATTTTGGAATAAGCGTGGTGGAGTATATGGCTGCTGGAGCCATCCCGATCGGTATAGATTTAATCACTTTAGACTAGAAACAAATTCCCTGGCCTGTCTTCATGCACATTGAATGTCTGCTTTTTGTCCAGCTCATAAGTCCGCTGGCCCAAAGATGGACATTGTTTTAGAAGAAGATGGACAACAAACTGGATTTCTTGCCCAAAATGTTGAAGAATATGCTGATGCCATCCTGAAAATCATAAGGATGCCAGAATCCGAGAGATTCAATATGGCTGCAGCAGCGAGGAAGCGAGCGAGCAGATTTTCTGAGCAAAGATTTTATGAAGACTTAAAGGCTGCAATTCGGCCAGTAATGGGTACTTCATCATCTTAAACACGTTATCTTGTAACTGTGAGCAAGAGGCTTAGTTGTAGCTTTAGGTACAAAGGAGCCGTCGGATTTTTCCTTTCTTTTGTTCACCAGAAGACGGGTGCTCCTAGGTCTGATATGGCAGCTGATCTAAGGAATAGAGTAAAGGCGACTATCTTTGACAAGGTCACAACAAAGTTGTCCTTTCTTTTACACAATCATTCACTGATCTCCCGTCTGTGATGCTCCAAGGGACCACACGACGCTTCCTTAGGAGTGTCTGACGTTCTCTCATGCTAATGGAAAGTGAAATGCCATGTATAGTTTTGATGTATCGAGTTCATGTTCCAATTTGATGCGGTTCCTATTTGATGCGGCTCCATGGTTGATGAATGGTACGGGAGACTTCTTTTTATGTCTCGAGGTTGAGGTTAACTATGGCATTGCCTTGTTGAGATGACTAAACTGCTCCTTAATTCTAGTCGGGGCTGTCAATTTTCGACACCACACGGTTTCATTTAATTTGATTTTAGACGATTAAGTCAAAAGTTCTGCTTCTGACTCTGACCTCTTCTTTCCAATCAGAAAGTAGGCTAGAATCAATAACCAATCATCAATAGGAAAGAATGATAATTTCCGAAGATGACCTTTTGTTTTTTTTTTTCCTCCTGATTCATTAGTCAAGCACATTCCAAATTCAATTTTAGGTGAACTTCAATTTCATTCAGCTTTAGAGCTCGATTCTATTAGACTTTTGGCCCAACCGATTGCCCGGTGGAAGGGATTTCCAAATTACCCGTGGGCGCAAAAACCAACCCGAAATTTGCTGACCAATTCAAGCCGGCCGGCTTTTGGTTCGGGCGTTGTTGTAACAGGTTAATTTGTTCCTGTCCATTGCTGAAATTTGATTTACTCCACTTGGCAAGTGCAAAGGAAGTATGTCGGAGCTTGTTGATTGGAGATCGAGCTGGTGTCGATGATGAGTCCCAAGCATTGTCGATAACTGATCGACAAGCCTTATCTTCAAGCCAGAAAGCTTCAAAGATGAAAGTTTTCTTCCATCTTAAAGGGTTAGGTTCAGTAAGTAAAAGAAGGGGATTGTGATATGAGGCCAAAGCAGGATAAGTGAAGGCTTCCGCTTTCGGGTAAGTTAATCTCCAATCAATTGTGCATAGGGCCCTATCGAGTCTTTCCTTAATAGCTTCGTCACCATCTCTGTTGTTCACCCATGTATAAAAGCAACCCTTACTTTCGATATCCATAAGCTTGTAATCATTCACAAATTCTCTGAAGGAATGTAACTTGTATGGCTCTGCTGTTTTTTTGCCCACATTTTTCCAAATGATATAATATCTCATTAAAATCGTCTAGACACACCCCTGATAGCTTATTTGATGAACTGATTTGTCTTACATCTGCCCATACTTGCTGTCTTTGGTGATATGTCGAGGGAGCGTGAAGACAGGTGAGTCTCATTGTTGTAGCACTGTGATTATCTGTACAAATCGTGTCAATAAAGTCGCTGGTATTATGCTCCACAGCTAAAGACACCTCATGATTATTCCAAAAAATTACCAACCCTCCGGCCAAACCCATAGGATTCACCACAAAACTACTTGAAAACTTAAGCTTCCTTTAGAAAAACAACGTCGGGCTTTTCACTGGCCACTAGGGCCTTTAATGCTTGAATTGTCAGGGGGTTACCCAGCCCTGACAATTCCAATTAATGATCCTCATTTGTCAATTGGTGGCGTTGAGAAAACCGTAATTTTCAATGGTTTGATTCGGGTTTCGGGTATAAAATGGAACGGGCCCAAAACATAAAAAGAAGGGGGGATTCAATTAGAAATGAGAATGTTAAAAAAAAAATAAATTAGAAATGAGAAAAATGGGGACAAATAATTTCTAAATTCTGATGCAACATATGGTGAAATACATTTCGTGATAAAAAAAATTATTAACAAAATGTTCAAGTCAGCACTAAAACTATATGAAATGTATAATGTTATCATTCGGTTAATTCAAGTTAACAAAATCAACTGATATGATTTTCAATTTTTTAAGTTTGGATTGTGGATAAAAGAAAAATTATACGTGGCTTATTCATGTAAAGTATTCATTTCAAATTGGGATGAAATAATCAACATTATCACCTAACGATGGATATATTGTTGCTTAATTTTTGTATCTAAAATAAAAAAAATTATGTTAATTGATTATTTTTAAAAATTCAACTTAGTATATAATAATCTAATGATTACCTTGAATATTTATCAATAATTCATAAATCATAATTATAATTAAAAATTCAGTGTAAATTTTATACTGGGTCAAAATTTAGGTCTTATTTGTATCATTTTTCCATTTTAAAAAGTGAAATACATTTCGTGATAAAAGAAAAAAAAAATTACGTTTCGTGATCACGAGGTCAGCTCCTATCGCCGCCAAGTCGGCGCTCCCTCTCAAGCCTCACCGCAGACGCCTCCGACGAGCGACGACTCCGACTCCGACTCCGCAGGGAACGCCGACGAGCTCACCCCGTCCCCAGTGAGGCCGCGATTCTCAGCCATTCGCAGCTCCTCTAATCGGCCGCGAAGCTCCGGAGGGGGAAATTGAGCGGAGTCTTGCGTTGGTCGACGGGCTTGGCAGTGTACAGCGACGCGCCGAGACCGTTGCTCCGCGGCTAAAAGATCCCCCCCGTCCCGTCCGATCCGTCTGGAAGTTGCTGCTCGATTCGTGACGCCGTGCGCCCGCTTGAAAATCCTCGTCGCATAGCTTCTCCAATGCGAATTATGGAAATCAAAATAGAAACTTGAACCTTTTTCACGTACCGAATAGGGCTTTACAATGATGCGACTGATGCGACGTTAATCCTCCCGAGTTCGCTGCAATTCAGGCTTTTGAGATGGCTGACCATCGGAGTATTAGTCTCTCTCATACTTTCAAGTACTTATTGGGTTAGTGCCGGATCCTTTAATATTTCCTCTTGCGATCTCTTCTCAATTTGGTAGCCTTTTGGTGTGTTGTTTCATAGGATTTTGGTAGTGGCGTGTTATCTTTTGCTGAGAAAGTTGGTTTCTTTTCTCTTGGTTTTCCGGAAAATAATGGTGGGCATCAGCTACGCAGTTTTTGGCCAGGGGAATCCCTTTTCTGTTCAATACGTGGATAGTGCGGCATCTCACCGAAGACGATTACGCGGTACTCGACTGCTGTTTTCTCTTTTCATGGTTCTGGCCTCTTATTTTTTCCTTTCTTAATTGTTGAAATGTTGATTGATGCTGCATTCTCAGGTGTTGTTTATTAGCTGGTAAAAATTTAGACTTGCACTCGTTTAGTATATGCACACTTTTAGTTTGCCTTCTGGCATCATGGAATGGGAGATTAGTGTTCGCCGAGGTTTCTTGGTGGCTAACTTTTCTTCGTTCTTCTAGAATGTCTGAGTTTGCATATAAGTGCGAGACCCTCTTATGAAGTATGAAGGTCGGATGCTACTTTTAAGTGCTTAATGGAATTTTAGCAGTTAATCCTCATCCCCTGATGCTGGGTCTCTCTAATCTCACATCCTGTACTATCTAGACTTATTTTGACTTTACATAGATGAGATCTTTCAATATGTTATATTATGTCATGTTATGATCTTCTGCTCTGTGTCTTTGTAGATTGGACTGAAATTTCTTTGTTGTTATTAATGCAGCTCTACGCAGTAAAATTTCATCTTTTTGTCACCTGCGTGCTGTTCCTTAGTCGGGAGGGATTTCGTCGAGCATGCATGCGAGCTGACATTCAATGGTGCTTCTCCTTGCTCTTTCATGTATGCGTATTGGTGACAGTTGTGTTGTTAGACTTTCTATCATTTTGACGTTGTGTATATACTACTTGACAAACATGGTTGAAGAAATTGGTACTATTGGATTTGTGTTCAAGTTTAATGATTACTTGCTATGTTATGTCTATGTTTGTATATTGTAGGGAAGACATCATCAGTAAATATGCAAACTTCTTCCAGTTAGGTGTTTTGGATCTATCAAAAAAAAAAAAATAATGCCACCTAGTGCTATCTACTGTTATATCCTTCAAAAAATTCTCATTTCAGATTTGCATATTTAATGTCCATTTACAATTGTCAATTGAGTTTTCTCTGGTTCGCTGGCCTAGTGACTGGAGCTAGTTTTATATAGTCTCATCTCTTGTTGGACTTCTGGAGGCTGCTGTTTAGTTTGTCTTTGCTACCTGTGTTTTCTTAAGTCTGTGCTCCATCAAAACCTCTATAGCTTTCTTCTGGACGATTGTTGCTCCTGGACGATTGTTGCCCAAATCTAATCCTCTATATATCCAAAGGAAAACAAGTCATCTGTAGGTGTGTGTTAGTGGTACAAATGAAATGATATGTGGAATTTATGTAGGTTACAAGTCAAAAAGCGTAGACCCTGATGTTTATCTGCATTACTTTTTGGAGTTTGTGCTTCGCGGTTCTGTTTCTGACTCAATAGTTTTTCAAGTTATAGATAAATACTGACATATAATGTCTTGTGATGCTATAGCAATGGAGCTTCAGAGGGAGAAAATGTTACAAAGCTATTGAAAGTTGCTTGGATGACTATACCACTTGGACTAGCCATGACTGCTGCAGCCTGTTCTATTATCTTCTGGTGGCAGGAACTAAGTTTTTCTGACCCATATGCACACGCTATTCTTATAAATGGTAATTTGCTGTCCTTATCAGACTTTTGGCTCCACATGATTTGTTCCAATCAGATCATATCAGCGAGATGCTTTTTCAGAAGTATTTGTTCTCATCTTCAGTTTTCTTTTTGTCTTATGTACTTTTCTGACGCATTAAACAATTCTTGCCATGACAATAGCATTGCCATGCAGGTCTTGGATGTATGTTGGAACTCTTGGCTGAGCCTTTCTATATCCTCTCCCAGAACCTGCTTCTGCTTAAATTACGGTTATTGGTGGAGACAGCAGCAACATTCTTACGTTGCTTAACAATGTATATACTCATTGTTAAGCAAACTAACATGGTAAATTTTTTGGCTACTGGTTATGAAAACTCTTGTGCAAATAAAAGATATCTAACTTGCTGTTGGGCTGGTTGCTTCTGCTTGTTATGCTATTTAGTATACTTCAGTTTGTGAATTCGTGTGTCTTCTGCCTATCCTACATCTTCAATGGGGATAGTTGGTCCAAACCTTTAAATTTTGAGATGCTTTGCTGTCGAAATACTTCATCTGATCAATAACTTTAATGAGCAGTTATTTATGTATCACATTCTGGTTTGATCAACTCTGCAATATAGAAATCAAATAGGGAGGTTGATCCAAATTTAATTTGTCTTTTTCCCTTGGGTTTAGCAAATGGTAATGTGGATTTCAGAATATGAGCATAACTGTGGATTCTCAGTATATCACAATAATTGTTGCTTGTCCTTTACTCAAAGGAGCTCTTTTAATTGATTCTGCAGGAAAAGGGGATTGTGTTTGCATTGTCACAAGTTGCATATGGAGCTTGCTTCTTCTTTGGTTACTGGGGTTTTTACCTCTTCTCAAGTTCATTCAAGAGTTCTGTTCTTTTTCCTTTCAGGTATCAATCTATTTCTGTCCATGTTACTCTCATATCAGATGCAACTTTTTGCCTTCATATGTCCTGCTTTGCTCCTCTTCTGTCTTCTTATGCTGTGAGGATGATTTAGCTGGTAGTTATGCTTATGCAGAGTAGGCGGTAAGGCACACCTTGATGGCCAGCTTGCCAATATGTCCATGATATTCACTTTTCAGTCCTTCCGCAAGTTGATTCTTCAAGAAGGAGAAAAGATTGTTCTTGTATGGTTTGATACACCATATAATCAAGCTGTATATGGGCTAGTAGACAAACTAGGTAAGGCCTTTAGTACAATGTTCTTGTGTATAGTTAGTAGCCTTTCTATGCACTTGGATGTTATGTATATGGTCATTCTCTAATTGCATGAATCGGTCATTGAACTTGCTTTTTCCTGTGCTTTATATTTGAGAATACTTTAGTTGTTGATTTGAATGACTACCAGGGAGCCTTGTGGTGAGGCTGGTGTTCCTTCCCTTTGAAGAAAGTTCGTATACAGCATTTGCAAGGTCCGCATCAGGTTTATTTCTCTTTTCACGTCGTTTGTCCTTTTTCATTAGATGTAAAGATATCTATCTTATGTCGGTTCCATTTTTCTCTGTATAGCCATGACACCTTTTGGTTTTGCTCTAGCTGACTAGTTGAATAGCAATTCGTTTCCATAGAGTCTGTGACTGAAATGGTCTTTTAAATTCCATAGGAGTTTTGTATTTTGGTGAGACTATGAAGAAACACTGCCTCTGGGTGAATAGAATTTGTCATGCCATGCAGAAAAAAAGCATGACCACAGATTTATCTGGCTATCTTTCCTGTAAATCGATATTGTTGCATCTGTTGCAATTTCACCTTGTGTTGATTAACACTTCATATTGATGAGATTAAAGGATATTGATGTTGCTATTACTGGGAGGTCTTTTGTGTCCGTTACATTCAAACATGACCAACCACCTAACAACCATAACCAAGGCTTTCCCTCTTATTGCAACATGGATCTTTTCCCACATTTCCACTGTATTATCTGGTATGTGTATTGAGATGTGGCATGACCATGGAGGGAATTTTTTCCTTCAAGATATAGCAAGAATTGGGTGGATACAAGTTAACAGGAACTACTTAGGGCTGGTTATTGGGAATCCATGGAAGTGGTGACGTATGTGACCTTGCATGCTTTTGGCAAACTCAGAGAGATGTATTTTAAGCTTTGTCTGAAGGCATCTTCCTGGGAGGCATGAATACTACAGTACTGTCTGCATGTGCATGCGTGCATGTTAGATTACTTTAGGCTTTGTGGAAGGCTCTTTCAAGCAAGTCATGCATAGTATGGTGGTAGAACTACATATTTTTTTCTTTTTCTTTTTTTAATCTTTTCTGTATCATGAGGGATGATTACTGATATGGTTCTGAAGTTTTCTAATATGTTTATTCTTGGAGCAAGAGGCACAACTTGCATTCCAGTCATATGCTATATCTTGATGTCATGTTTATATGCCATCATCTACTTTATTTTCAACATCTTATTTTTATTTTATTGTTTTATGTCCTTATAGGACAAAGTCCAGACAGAAGTCGGAAGATAGGAAGAAGTCTTACAGAAGCCCTTAAACTTGTCATGTTGATAGGTATGTTTCACTTAGTTTAATTTGTTCTATTTGGGAATTTCTTATTCTCAACCCTCTGTTTCCACATATAAATTAAGACTCTCAATAAAGGCTCCCATGTAATACTTATGTGCAAGGCTGAGGAACGCCAGAAACATACAATCACTTAGCATTCTGAATATAATTTCTTATCAATGTCTTCGCAGCTATGATTTCTATTTCCCTTTATGATTGGCATGTACTTTCATGGCCAGATTGTGCTTATTAAAGAGTGAAGCTGTTAAAAAGTTACTTCATTCCATTTATCTGTATGTTCTCAGACATGATCAAGAATTTGTTATTGCTTTATTATCTGATCTATGTGCATCAAAGCAGACATTGTAATAAGACTTGCATAATGCCACTGGCCTTATTCTCAGTGGTTGAATCTTTTACTTGACCTACCTGTTGGCCCATTGAATAGATGCACAATGGTGTCTATCTACAGTTATACACCTCTTAGCTTTGTTGTTATCTGCAATTTTCCTTTATTAAACATTAGACTTTAATTAAAGCAATGTTGCTTTTCTATTGATCAAACCAATTATATTGCTTTATTCCCCTTGATGAGTAAGGTACACTTTTGGTATGTATTTTACATGATTTCCAGTATATGTTACAACCTAGTTGTCTCGTGCCTTGCTTTACATGATTTTTTCTGTTGCCAATGATAGGTCATTGACATGAAACTCAAACGATGTGATTTGCTGTACTATCATACATTTTTCTGACTTTAAAGCCCTGTTTGGTAACTATCCCCGGAACAGTTATTTATATTATTTTGTTCCCCGGAACAAAAAAAGAACAGAAATCCGTTTGGTAAAATTTTTGTTCCTAGGAACAAAAATCTATTTTTTTGTTCTTGGGAATAAATTTGGGACAAAATCAAGAAATAGAAAAAAGTTGCTTCTCGTTCTCGGGAACAATTTCAAGAATCAAGTCTAACTTTATTTTTTTCTTTATTTTCTCCTTTTCTCTTCTTCTTTTTCTTCCTTCCAGTCCTAGCTGGTCACCGGGCACTACTGGCCACCGCCACCGTTGCCAGCTGCGGCCGACGACCGATGGGGCGAGGTCCGGCGAGACTCTGACTCACTTGGCCATCGGCGAGAATTGGCATCACGCAGGTGGCGTGAGGTCGAGCCTTGCCTAGCCACTAGCGAGGCCGAGGCTCCCCATGGCTGGGCGAGCCTTTGGCAAGCTCGCCGAAGCCCTGCCTTGGCCCGGCAAGGCTTTGGCGAGCTCGTTGAAGCCTTGCCTTGGCCAGGCAAGGCTCCGGCGAGCTCGGCTGGCACTCGCCTAGTCGGTCGTCGGCCACAAAGGAGGAGGAAGAAGAAGAAAAAAAAAAAAGGGAAAATAAAAAATAAAAAAATAAAAAGAAAAAAAGAGAAATATAGTAAAAGTATTAAAAATTAAAAGAAATAAAAAATTTAAGAATTCTACCAAACACATTTCTATCCCGATAATAGACGCAGTTACTAAACGTGCTCTGTTGGTCTCTAACTAGAAAAGTAAATGCCTGAGCTTGAGAAGCTTCTGGCCCAGTAGGCCCGTAAAATTCAGAATGGTTACTAAATGCGTTCTAAGAATGTCTGAATAAGATAGTAATGACGATACAGGTTTTATAATATGCTTCTCATGTTCCTCAGTAGACAGATCGTAAATGGAATACTAAAACCGGTTTATGCTGTTAAAGCCTGTGGCAATATCCTGCTTGAATTTGCTCTCTCTCTCTCTCTCTGATATTATATATGATTATATGCCTTGTAGGTCTCATATTTATTGCTTTTGGCCCAAGTTACTCTTACTCCCTGATAAGGTTGTTATATGGTCGAAAATGGAGCGATGGAGAAGCACCAACAGTCCTCCGCTACTACTGCATCTACATTTTTTTCTTGGCTATGAATGGTTAGTGATAGTTTTCCTTTAAATATGGATCTAAGATTTGCTGCTTTTGCATCTATAATCATTGTGAAAAGCAAGTGAAAATAATATGAGACAGCATTTAGGATAATCCCATTGTGCTCATCCTCCTCTCTCCTCCTCCCTTTAGGTATTTTATTGCTAGCTTAATTGAACAGGTCATGTTGCCACAAAGAGGACCAACTGATTGACGTTCCTACTACTTAATCATTCTATATGTGGTACCCCGCAAGTCACCTTATAGATTAGAATGCTTCATTATCCTGAAATATTTGGTCAGCTTGTATCAGAGCAGAAAGAGATATTGTACTATATGTTTGTTGACTATATAAGGTCATGTCATATGGTGCAGTGTGATTTTTGACTAGTGATTGAAATGTATCATTTGTTCCTGTGGCAAACTGAAGTTTGTAGAAAAGCAAACTGTCTGGCTCAGCCATCATGGGGATGCTTACATCATGTCTCTTCTGGTTATGAATCAGGAACTTCGGAGGCATTTCTGCATGCAGTTGCGGATGAAAAAGAGCTCAAACGCTCAAATGATATGTTGCTTGTGTTCTCATCCATATATGTGCTGCTAAATATCATGTTAATAAAATCAGCAGGCGCAGTTGGCTTACTTATGGCAAATTCTTTGAGTATCCTTTTTCCCCCTCTCATCTGGATTTTTTTTTTTTTTTTGGGTCAGTCTTCCATAGTTTAGCCAGATTGCTTGGATAAAGAAGCAAATTGTAGATAAAATCTGACAACTGTGAAGTCAAACATCGACCTATGCTTCCTTTGTCTTCAAATTTATAGGAAACCCTACCTTTGTTTTCAGCCCTTCCTTCCCCCTATGTTCTAATCCATTTTTGTTGATGTTTATTAAGGACTGCTGTTACTTGAGAACACTGTTATTTCTTAAGATCAGGAGTTGAGATTCTTAGAGATTAAGTAGATGAGGTTCTCGATTTTTGACTTCCTTGATTGGGTTAAGACATGCTTTTGAGGATAATCTACTCTGCAAGATTCATAAGAAAGTATTTCCAGGTATGACATTGAATTTGGATCTTTTGCTTGTTTTCCTTGGCAAGTACTATCCTAATTTTAATGTGTGATTTGGCGGTTTCACAGGATTCTTCATCCTTTTCATTTCATGGATGCTTCCCTTCAGGGTCGACAGTTTTGCTGCTTTCTGGTTTAGCTACACTTACCTCAGAGAAATTTTTCTTGGACAAGGAAAACTTTGGGCCCTCATTTTTAGTTCATTTTTTTGTTGGGTTGACTTGCTTCTGCACATCAGCCTTTGTCATGTAAGTGACAAGCTTTTCTCTTATTTCCTTTTCTCAACTATTTACCATGGCTTTTTACTGTTTGAGTGTGTTAACGAATTTATGCTAAGCTATTAATGATTTTCTGCTCCATCAGTTATGCCCGTGAGAAGGCTTTTGTGAGAAGAATTATCCGCTTTCGTGACCATGACGATTGATATACCAGAAATCATCCAAATCCTCAACCAGGTGCGCTCATGTTTTCTTAGGCAAACAAGTTCATGGTTGTTTTAATAGTTTATTTCAGCAAATGAAAAAACAAAAGAATGATCGTGTTGCACTTGCAAGAAAGGACATGCTAAGTAAATAAAGTAATGTAATGCTTGCATTGTTCAACATTTTTGGCAAAACAACACCCTACAATGCTAAAACAAGAAAAGTTACTTGCGAAGATATGAATTCTGGCAAGAGATGAGCACGATATACTGGACTGGACACTAACACAGTTTAAAGAGAAAAGGCAGGTGTTTATCATATTATTAGATTACGTGTTAATCTAGCAAGCAATAACCTGAAAATGGCATGAATTACAGACACGTACACGATGACATGAGGTTATTGCCTCCTTGGGTCAGACATCAAAGACATCTATCATTCAGCTTTTCAAAATTATCGTTGGCTGAGATGGGACGTGGGAAGATGCCACATTACATTCACTAGTGTTAAGTAATTTTGAGGCAAAAATAGACTCCCTACTACAGATGATATGGTCAACCCCGTACTCTCGAGAACATTGGAATCTAACTTTGAAGTTCACCATTTGAAAGAATTACTTAAAGAATGGGTAAATTAGTATTACCCTGTGGCTTGACTTATCACAGCTCTGTATATGCTTCCACACGATTATTCTCACTCTCATTGTGATATTGAAATCTGCATCTCTTCTGGCAGGTGGCGGCCGGTAGGCAAACGTTTTGATGATGTAAAGTAAATTAGATTGACAATGATGAGGGGCACGTGGAAAGGAGTCACAGACACCCGCGCCGCACTCTTCGTACCTCGGTCTCACTGTAAGAGCAGCAATATGTTCAATTGGTGGTCATAAACTATGAGAGATTCAAATTGGTAAGCAGGAAATTGTATTGATGATTATTATTTAGTTGTAGAGCAGGCATTCTTTCTAAAAACAGAATGGAGACATTTTTATTTTGCATTTGAAAAAAGATTCTTGAACAGATATTTTCACAGCGGCCTGCTTCAAAATGCGAGGCACGGGTTACTGCCTTCCGCAATCTCACGCATTTAGCTTGTTTTTAAATGCATGTGCGAATTAAATTCATTAAAATCATCGGTAATTACATGCATTATCTCAAGGAGAAACAATGAATAAATCACTTGGCTCGCCCCAGTAAATACTTGTCTGGATCTTATGTCAAGGTAGAATCTAGTATGACTATATACTTACATCAGTACATTTTATAATAATATGAGAAGATATGAATAGTGAACATGTGTACGACATGTGAATACTGGTTGCCGCTCCGTGGCGGTTGATAAATTTGGTCGATGACGGAAACTGTGTTTTTGGCACATCTCGAGTTTTAAGGGTTTTGTCGAGACTACTGAAACACATCCTCCTTTAAATACGGCGGCGACTGCAACGATCAGAGTAGCTATTTGCACATGACCACAATGGCGAAAACATGCTCTTGACGAAGTACATAACGTGTCGCTTCTTTTTCTGCATCAACTTTGTCGTCTCATGTGATGATATGGTATATTCATTCGGAATTCAAATGTCGCTCCTAACATTTGTTGCGCTCACTAAGTTTAAACCCGTAAAGGCTCATTCCAATCAATTTACCGGTGAGTACTTAAGCTAGAGATGCTGAACATTTGGCTTTCGGAGGTCAACAAATGCCAAATTTACAGACATGGGCGGCGTCATGCGCATTGCGCAACGCAATACAGAATGAGCTACGAGTATTTGGTGGATAACCTCCTATGTCAGACTAACCGCCCGCAATGGTGCTAACGCTTTCATACAAACTTGGGCGAAGATGATAAGTGCTTTCCCTTGTTATCTGGCCATTGCTTGAGCATTGTCTATCCCTTGCTAAGTACTACTGAAAATCCTAAAACAGCAGCAACACACGCTGATGGCACCTCTTTACCTTAAGAAATCCACTATTTTTTTATTTTTTTTGGTTGAAAAAAATCCACTATTAACAGGTCACCACCATAAGAATAAATCATCAATAACTCTCGACACAACATGGACAAGTCAGAAATGGTAGAAGCAAGACAAATATGTTTTCATCACTGCTGACATTTGCAATGTCAATCAATGCCTCGATCTGGCAATGTCACAACAAAAGCAACACAAATTGAGAGATTTAGTCGGCTTCTCTAGGTATTCGGAACATATTACCACTTCACTTGATGCATTGTCCATGGCAAGCATCAGCACGAAAAGAAGACAATATGGATTGCCTCAGCAAGCTAAACATCTAAAGGTAAGTTCAATCATCTGAAATTCGACGAAACTGTCGTCCCGTTTACTGAAAGTGCCGAAGCGTCGATGTCAAGTCGCAAATACATTCCGGGCGTATCCAACCCACAATCCTAATTAACAAAAGAGCAATAATCTGCAATTCACAATCCTCAATCACCTTGCCCTTCGCAGACACCATATTCGAAACCTTCCATTTCTACCGACCGATAACAAAGTCCCTAGCATTCAGATAATTGCAATGGTACGCTCATGAGCAACCACTTCATACCACGCATCGACAGGGAGAATCAAAGCAAAGGGCGCGGTGAGATTCAAAGTAGGAATTCGATTTAGAGAATAGTAGCAAATATTTAGATTCAACATCCGACGCTAATTCTTAAAAGTTCTCAACTTTAATCCAAGAAAACACCAAATACAAAAAACCCAACAACGAAACCAGAATCTCCAACGTTCCTATCGCCGCCCAACGAGGATTTTACTTGGATCTCTGCCTCATCTTTCGGCGCTTCCTCTTCAACCTCCTCATGCGCTTCTTCTTCCACTGTCACACCCACCAAGCAAAACGAAAAACGTCGAAAAGTAAGGAACCGATCAATCACCAAAACCCCACCTTTCCAACCACAGAAACAGCAAAGAAAATCGAAATTCTCGAAACCCTAAATCGCATCCCATCTTACCTTAGCTCTCATGGCGAAAAGTCGATGTGCTCCTCCGCTCCTAGGCCGTCAAAAACCCTAGCTTTCTCTCGGTGGCCACCGTGCAAGTACCCCGAGGTCGATATGAGAGCGCCTGATGCGACGTGGTTGGTATTTATAAGGAAACCCTAGCGGATTTCTTCCTGGGCTTGCGCGTTCCTCATTTGGGCCCAAGACCGGCCCATGTTTGGCTAATCTGGCCCTGGGCCTTTTGTACAGTTTCAGTGACTTGTGTCCAATTGCGTTTGGCCTTCAGAGCTAGAGGGATAACTGGTGATGATGGAAAACATTCATCCACCTCAATTCAGATCTTTTGGCGTAACATCTCTACTTGTAAGACTGTCACGTTAGCATTTTTGGATCTACAAAACTTGGCGAATTCGCGATGTTTGATCGCTCAGGACGTTTTCATGATGATTCCTCCATGCATTTTCTACTTGTAGTAGCAGGTCATATGCTGGGAAAAGTGAGATAGGTTTCGACAAAGCTCTGCACATTGATTGCATGATTGATGCGCCCTGACATAACCCGGCATCTTAAACTCCACCGGCGGAAACCCCACTAATGAAGAAAATACGGGCACTAAAGATAAAAGCCCGAATGTGCGCCACCGTCTTAATCCTGCCCGTGCGCTCATCCTTTTCTTTTCGCGGTGTATTATCATGGCAACCAAAGTGCAGGGGGAAATGATGGAGCATCTTGTTTTGTTGGTCCTTTCTTTCTAATGTCCCATTGAAGTTGTGGTGGAAAAAATTATGCTGAGCAAATATTTTTTTTTTTTTTTTTTTTTTTTTGTTGGTGTTCAGATTTGACAACCCCAGGCCACAGGAGAGCTTTCCCTTCTGAGACTTTTGATCTTTGGATCCACATTGCATCAAATAAAGCAAAGTGAGAAATTTCGGTACGCTGTGGGGTTGTCACATGATGGCCATTGCACCATAGCTTCCTGTCCTTTGATCATCATCATCAACATCCTCATCCTACCTTACTTAGCTACTTCCTCTCCATGTCTGGCCTTTAGTTTTAGGTCTCTCGCAAGTTTTTTGCACTAGACTGATAGTGCAAAGTACTAAAAATGCTTATGAAAAGGCAGATTTTTTGTTCCCAATTCAGAGCAGAAAGGAAAGTGTCATTCATGGGAAGAATATAATCCAAAAATAAGAGGTGTCCCTGACTTCAGCCATCCAATATATATACTTTTCTGTCTCTATTATCCTATTGAACTAGCTCCTAGTTTTGCACTAACTCAATTTGCCCAAGATGGTTTGGCCGTTCACAGAGTTAATCTTGAACTGCAAGACATAGCTATAACGAGAACAACACCAACGAACAAGCATTATCCCCCTAAATCTGATCGATTATATGAATTTTGTTATGCCGTCGTGCTCGATCATGTATTATCAGAGGAATCGCGGTCCTATACACATGAAGCATCGAACCATCTTTCTCTCTCTCGCTCTCTCTCTCTCTCTCTCTCTCTCTCTCTAACTTTAACCTGGTCATTAACAAAGCTTTAAGCAACTTCAGCTTGATTGATGAACCTTTACAGGAAGTCCCCTCTTCCAGTTCCATCAATTGCTTTGCCTTTTTAACCTTGTACTAATGTCTGAAACACCTCCAATCCCACAAAACTTATTTTATCTACCGAAGTGCCACCTGTAAAAACATCCCAAATGACCAAGCAAGAAAAATCTGCTTAATTGCACATGTGCAGGTGCTGTCTTTCATAGCAGGACCCAAATTGTAAGTAGCTATGATTGTTCAGAATTCAGGCCATTACACAGAAAATCAGAGAGAGAGAAAGGGAGAGAGAGAGAGAGAGGTTATTCTGGGCTTGCAGAAATGGAACAGACCAACCAACCTCTCTTGCGACAAGAGTCAAAAGATGTAAGGGAACTGGCCAAAATCATTCATGGGTTGGACTTGGGTCAATTGTGATGAACTCTGGCCGAAACTCTCATTCACTCCACTGCAGCAAGGCATGTCATAGAAAGACACCATGCCAACGTTCTCATCCATCAAGACGCTCGGAGAACTCGTGCTCACTGCAGGCACGGTATACCGAGCGAGACGGGCCCGAGCAATGGCTAGATCATGTTGCAGCTCAACCATCTTCCTCTGGAGCAGCGCTATCGCCCCGATGCACCCGTAGACCGGATCCCGCAGCCTTGCCTCGGCCTCGTAAGCGAGTGAGTTCACCGTGTCCTCCCGCTGCTCCTCGGGAACCTCAACCAGGATCTTGCTCACATTGCTCGCCCCAAACACCTTGTGCACCTTGGCGAACTTCTTCGGCTCGTCGGACCTGAAGTACGGCGCAAAGATGCACGTCGACGTGCACTTCCTCTTCAACAGCTTGCAGGCTGCACAGGAAGAGCTGGAACGAGGCTCATGACCCTTCATTGCTTGCTTCATTCGCATCCACTGGGCTTAATATGCCCTCGTGCTTTCAGTAGGGCATCACTTAAATAGCCCCTCAAATCAGTTAGACAGAGAGACAGAGACACACATACATTACACAAATTACTTTTGAGTATTTTGATCAGTAACTGTTCCTTTTTTTACTTACTTGCGTATCGTTAGTTGGATTACATCGTCGCGAACATCGCAGGCTCGATACCTTCATGGGCCATGTTTAAATTGTCCTCTTGACAAGCGACTTATCGATTTTGGACCTTTTAAGCGCTGACAAGACTAATCAAAACCTGCAGAAACATTAACTGCAATTTTAATTTTCTATCTGTGACCTTTTGAAGATCAGGGTTGCGGTTTGAAGAGGACCTCTCCTGGAAAGAGAGATTAAAAAAGGACTAAGTGTTTTTATTGGTAGGAAGCAGGATGGGTCCAAATAATTGAGCATAGGAACATCATATGTGTACTGATAAGTTGGACAAGATATGATAGTTCATCAACCAAAGTCAAGATATTTTTTTTATCATTTCTTTTTCTTCCTTTTTCTTCTTTTCCCTTTCTTCACAAGAAAAGCAAAAATAGTGTATTTTGTCATTAAAGTTGGATTTATCTTTTAGAGGGATACTTGGGAGGGAGCAATGATCAAATGAGATTCTGCTCCCCTGTAAATGGAGCCAGAAGTGAGGTGACATCTTTTGTGCTTATATATGCTCTGTGGTATGAGCATTTTCTGTCTGCAATTTGAAATCACATGTGTCAAAGAGCATTATGTAAACCGACCATTAGGCAAAACTTGTACATACACTGGTCCTTATATGAGTCGAATGCGAATCTATAAAATTTCATGCAATTTTTTTTTTCCTTTTCCGAAAAGGACGGTTCAAACTCATCTTTTTCACAGGATAAATGCTGGAAATTTTTCAATGAATTCTAATGGGATTGCTAGATGTTGAATTGCTCTGGGCTCTGTATATAATAAGTCATGAGATATAAGATATTTACAAAGTACTTGGGGACTAAAGATCGTCAATTATTGTGCTCATGCAGCAGCTCAAAAGCTACTTCTCTCCAATTAATGCGGTGGAAGGAATTAGTAAACCATTTATATCAGGGTACGGAATGTCAATAATATATTATATAAGTCAACGAAGAAGAATGATATGAAAAACTTATTAGAGGAAATTCCAAATTCACAAATAGCTCACTACTTTTCCAAGAAAATTCAATTCCTTCTAAATATTAACATATGATGTTAACCTAACGGTTACATTAAAAGTACTTGATTGAAAAGGAAAAGAATTTATTTGGCATTCTATAAATGAGTAGGTGTGAAATTAATTTAATTTCGAGAAGAGGGAAGTATTATGTAAGCATGATTCGAGAAAAAAAGAGAAAAAGAAAGAAAATCGTCACTTCAACAATTAAGTGGAAAGGGAAAATGTGGCTGAAATGATGAATAAAACCCTCTCAGTCCTCAAAAAAAAAAAAAAAGAAGGGGTTTGGCCCAATAACCCACTTGCATTTTTGCCTGTCGTTTTCCAAAACGAAATCAACTGAGGGCAACACTTTCCCACGCGCCGGGCGGGGGCCCGCGCGAGAGCCGAACAAAGCGCGGGACCCGCCCGCCTGATGGGGGGCGCACCTGATTGGGCCGTGGAGCACACGCGCCGCGGGAGAGCTAGTGGAGTGTCCCGTCATGGGAGATAAATGGGCCGGCCCAATATGGCATGATTAGAAATCACAAAGGAGGGGGTTTAAGCATTGGGGGTGGGTGGAGTTATGATGCGCTGTAGCTTGACAAATGAGGGTTCCCACTGTTCATCCAACTTGAGAAGGCCTGAAAAGAAAGCTATTAGCACGTTCCGTCATCTCACTTGTCACTTCCTTTAGTGAGAGATAGAGAGAAAGATAGTGAGAGATGGAAAGAGAGAGAGAGAGAGAGAGTCTTGATGATTTGACTTTTTTCTTCCTTCTTTTCAAAAGTAAGAACAATTTGGAGAGAAAATAATAATAATAATGATGCGTGACCGACTTTGTTATCGTTACTTAGAATTGAGGATGACCTCTTTTCTTACCCCAGTTCCACCTCGAGGTAGAGGACCTAGTGACCGGCACTATGTTCGCGACTGTGGGGTTGAGGCTCGATGACATGATGTTTGTGATTTCAAGCATGTCGTCGATGGGGACGTAGTTGGACAACTTCGACTAGGCGGTGATGAGGATTGAGATGAAAAGGCTACAAGGGAGATAGCGTCGGGACGTGTTGTTCACAATGAACACAGGGACGAGGGACGTGTTTTCTTAAATTTCTATCGGTTGTTGTCGACAATGAAGGGATTTGAGTATTCCATCTCCAATTGCCATGACGCTCTATTGTGGAGGCTTCAATGATACATTCATGTTATTAGTGATTTAGATGTGATATCATGTCAACACACCATTCTGAATGCATGCAAGGAAGTAATTTGGTTTGTGAACTTTTACTATGCATATTTCAAAACTGAGCTAAGAGACATCGCAACATAGATATATACTTGTAATACTTGAAGCACTGACTAGAGAAATAATGACCACTTATAAGCAGACTCTTTAAGTATCCATTCTACTCACTTTATAAATCAATTTTGTGGATAAATTTGGGAAAATGACATAAATTGTTCCTAAGTTTTATCCTAATATACAATGTAATCTCTTAATTTTATTGCTCAATATATAATGTGGTTTTGGTACTTTCAATTTATTCAATATAATCCTTAAACTTTTGATACTCATCTAGTTTTTTTTTTTTTGGTAAAGTAACACTCGTCTAGTTTAGTTTCTAAACAATATGAAAATGTTCAATTTTGTCCATAAACTTAAATTAATAAAAGGATAATATTAAATATTTTTAAATAGTTCAGGAGTTAAGTTGAACATGTATTGAAAGTATATGGACTACATAATATATATTAAAAGTTTAAGTACCGTATTACACATTGAGTTAAAGTTCAAGGACTACATTGTACAAATTACAAACTTATTGACCACATTGCACATGAAGTCAAAATTAAGAGGTCATTTATGTTAATTTGTCTCTTGAGGTGTGTATCCACAAAGGATTTATGAGGCAAGGGTGCGTAGGATGATGGTGAGAGGAGGACTGCTGCCGGTGACTCGCCGGCGAAAGTGACGGAGGGTAAGCATATCGCCAAGCCGGCACATGCTGTGGCGGCTCTGCGGCGGCCTACCCCTAAAACCTCTACGTCCCTCGTCTATCCACTCTCCGCGACCCCCGCATCTCCAGCTTGGATGTCTGCGCCCCAAATTACGGACATGTGGTCAGTTGGCACTTTAATGGTCTTTTGTCTGAATCTGCCATTAATCAAAACTTTGCGGTTGCAGAAATCATGTCGAACCGCAGGTGGCTATGAAGGTACCTTTACTCGAGGTTTCCGTGTATGGTGTGAAGGATCTGATGCTACGCTACAAAGATGCTGCGGCGCGGGACCACTGGAGTCTGGTTGTCTCTGCGGACCCGGTTCACCGACATGCCCCGATGCTTCCGGTTTCCTCTTTTCGAGACTCTGTACATCCGACCTGAAGCCGCTTACTCTTACCTTTTCAAGCATTTGCAATGGACCATTCACTAGTTTGTATGCATCTAAGTTCTTTTATTTCGCCGATATATATTTAAACAGTGCCATCATGTTTACTGGATGACACTTTTCTCAGTAATTTGAGCACTCTAATGGGCAAGAAGTTGAAGAAGAATGGAGAAATTAAAGGAAGGACGTATGTAAGATAAATTTTTCTTCCGTGTGCCTAGAAAGAAACGTGTACATGATTAGTTCAGTAATACAGCAACCAAAACAGAACAAAACAAAACACCTTGGGACGCATGTCAGAACACACTCGCATCTTCACCATAAGTACAAAGGCTAAATTGAAAGAAAGTGATGACGAGAAGTCGTAGAAACTCTCTCTTGAGAAGAACCAACTCGTTAATTGATCAAGCGTGCGTCTCTTCCGGAGGGCAATACGAGGGGCGGAAAGCCAATGGCCCCGCGGCATAGACGACCGCCTCGTACTCCTTCCCGTACAGCGTCTTGTCCTCATAGCGGAGCGGGGCCCCGTACATCCCGTAGTTGATGTTGGACAAGAGGTTGCATCCCTCGAGGGGCGACGAGACGAGCTTGACGCGGCAAGCGTGGAGCGGGTGGTCCAGGATGGGGTGGCTCATCTCGTAGCCCTTGAGCTCGGCGTAGAAGTAGCCGCTCGCCTCGGTCTGGAAGGTCTTGTAGTAGGTGACACGGTTCTTGTAGTTCTTGCAGACGACGCTGACCTTGGCGGAGCCAACGGGCTTCGCCTCGTCCAGGGACCACGTGCCGAAGTACTTGCAGCTCTGGCAGTAGACCATGCCCTCCACGACGACCTCCACGGCCTTGGGGACGGTCTTGTTAGTCGCCGATGCCGAGGAGATCGAAACTAGCTGGAGGATGATGAGGGAGGACAGCATGATGGTGAGCTTGGTGTAGGCCATCCTTTCTCTGTTGGAGAGGAGTTTCTTGTTTGCGTTAGACGAGAAGAGAAGTTGTCCAGGTGAGTTTATTGTCAAGGAAATTGGAGAGCATTATATAGTTTTTGCTAGTTGGCTGACTGAGGGGGTCGTGCCAACCACGTTGTCGTGTTACATGGGAAGCACTCGCATTTTTTTTAATGCATTACATGATGCCCACTCTCAATGATAGCGTTTGCTTTTATGGATATGATTCGCATGTCGAAGTTTCGGTCGTTGACACCTGGAACCTTATTCTTTAAACATTTGATCCAAGTAGTTTTCTCGCAAATGATTCGTCTATCATACTTACATGTAGGGTCGATATTTGATCATTTAGCCAGATCTCTCGACTAATCAAATGCTAAACATGGATTGGCAACTTGTGTTCATGTGTAATATTAGAGATCTTTAATTTTATTAAAACTTAGGTTTATTTATTTAATATGTTTGATTTTGTGTCGGTTTTTGATTTGCCGAATAATCTTGTTCGATAATATCAGAAATTGCCAAACAAGAATGTCATTTGCTCTTTCAAAACCTACTTTGGAAAGGTGATCTTTTTGCTTTTTATAATTCAAATCCACTGACATTCGTTCAGGTCAGCTGAAAGAAACTTCACACAAATAGAATGAACTGCCACATAATTGTTGGACTGCAAGGCTAGGGTTTAATGGCAACCACTTTGCCAAAACGCCCTTAGCCAAATACCTACGGATCGAAAAAAAAATTCGAATAGTTTTGGGGAAATGCATTATATATCCAAAGTCTCTTAGCTCAGGACAGGTTCGTAGGATTTTTGGACTTTAGCATTTTCGCAATGCTAATACATTTTTTCTTTTAATTTTGCTCTCATTAAATTTTCAAAATTCTAAAATTGCCCTTTCCATTGTCCACCGATGACCCCAAATCTAACTGCTAGTAACCTCTTGCCGAGGTCACGTGACCCGAAGTGGCCTCGATTGAGTTCAAGCGACCTTAAGCGATAGTTGCTAGTGCCGAATCTAGCTCGCTAGCAGTTTTGAGGCCTTGGTCATCATCCAGCAAAAGATTTGAGTTAATCTTTTTATTTTTAAATAGCAAAAGTCCTTGCGAAGTGTGATTTTTTCAAATATGATTTAAATCTAAGTTGCTTTTCTACGCACTTTTGGGGTTTGTCTGTCTCGAAGAAAATGTATTATTCCTGAATTTTTTTTTTTTTTTTTGAGGAAAATGACTTTATTTTTCAGTGTTTAACTGAAACCTGAAAAAGACCCAAAAAGTATTTTTGTCATTTGGTAAGGAAATTTGATGGGAAAAATTATCAAAAACATTTATATTTTTAGAATTATTTTTATATATTATTTTATTTATTTTTTTGCTTCTTCCTTGACCAGTTGTTGGCCATGGCAACGGTTAGAGATAGGCCACGGGTAAGCTCGAGCTCACTAGATTTCTCGGGCAAGGCTCCACCTCCCTAGATTTGGTGAGGTCGAGCCTTGCCATTGGCCGACAAGGCTTGAGGCCTTGCAAGTCACAACAAGCTCGAGCCTTGCTAGAGGTCAACGAGGTCAAGCTCATCGCGATTCGCCGAACTTTGGTGATGCCTCAAGCAAACTCGAGCTTGCCAACCCTACACGAGGCTCAAGCTCGCTTGGGGCTGATTGCCGACCGAGTAATGAGCAAAGTGGACAAGGGAGAAAGGAAAACAAAAACTAAAAATATGTATTTTAAAAAAATAAAAATAATAAAAATTTGATTTTTTTGAATATTTTTGTAGAACAAGCATTTCATTAACTGAGGACCCAAGCCAGAGTGCCCAAGACCCGTGCATGGCCTTTGTGGAGTTGGGCTTGACGGGACGAGCTTGAGCGATAGGGACTTGAGCATGGCTTTTATGGATCCATGCATGAATGCCGGAGCATTGAGTATGGGCATTAGGGTTTTGGCCTCGGCCTCGATGGACCTAGGCGCGGGCGCTGGGATCTCGAGCTTGGCCTCAATGGACCTAGGCATGACTGTCAGAGACCTGGTTTTGAATGCCGAATCCAAGAACCAATGTTGGGGTTTTTGGCTTAAGCATAAAGTTTTAGGTCCAAAAATCAATAGTCATATTTTGGAAAACGTTCTCCCATTGTTTCAAAGAGGAAATTATTTTCCTAAATTAAAGCTTTGGTACAAAAAAAAATTTCAGCTAATTCATTTTCCTAAGCGGACGAAATGCCAAAAATGAGGAAAATATTTTTTGCAAAACAAATGGATCCTTAAATTACCAACTACTATTTACATTTCTTTATTTTTCTTTTCTTTTCCTTTTCCTTTTTTTTTTCTTTTTGTCCCCTTTCTCTTCTTTTCTTTATTTTCTTTTTTCTTTTTCCCTCCTTCGGTCACCGCCGGGCCTTGGCGATGTTTAGGACTAAATTAGTTCAATCGAAATATTTAAAACTGAATTAGTATCAATATACTAGATTTAGTAACTTTTTTTGGTACTTTTCCCATATTAAAGAAAGATGAAGAAGTTAAAGGGGAGCACATATGTAAGGATAGATAAATTTTCTTCCATGTGTCTATAAAGAAACATGTGTATGATTCGTTCAGTAATACAGCAGCCAAAACAGAACAAAACAAAACGCCCTGGGACGCATGTCAGAACACACTTGCATCTTCACCATAAGTACAGTACAGAGGCTAAATTGAAAGAAAGTGGTGATGAGAAAACGTAGAGAATTGCTAAAGATCAAACTCAAGCGTGCGTCTCTTCCGGAGGGCAATACGAGGGGCGGAAAGCCAACGGCCCCGCGGCGTAGACGACCGCCTCGTACTCCTTCCTGTACAGCGTTTTGTCCTCGTAGCGGAGCGGGGCCCCGTACATCCCGTAGTTGATGTTGGACAAGAGGTTGCATCCCTCGAGGGGCGACGAGACCAGCTTGACGCGGCAAGCGTGGAGCGGGTGGTCCAGGACGGGGTGGCTCATCTCGTAGCCCTTGAGCTCGGCGTAGAAGTAGCCGCTCGCCTCGGTCTGGAAGGTCTTGTAGTAGGTGACGCGGTTCTTGTAGTTCTTGCAAACGACGCTGACCTTGGCCGAGCCGACGGGCTTCGCCTCGTCCAGGGACCATGTGCCGAAGTACTTGCAGCTCTGGCAGTAGACCATGCCCTCCACGACGACCTCCACGGGCTTGGGGACGGTCTTTTTGGGGACATTCTCGTAGGTCGCCGACGAGGAGGGTATCGAAGCTAGTTGGAAGAGGATGAGGGAGGACAGCATGATGGTGAGCTTGGTGTAAGCCATCCTTCCCTGCTGGAGAGGAGTTTCTTGTTTTTGTTAAATAAAAAGATATGCTGCAAGTCTCAAGGAAATTGGAGAGATTTATATAGTTTGCTAGACGGTTGATTTGGCGGGGTCTTGGGAAGTCGTGGGAGCAACTATGTCACATTACATGGGAAGCATTTGAATTTTTTTTAAGCCATTACATGCAGCCCACTATCAACGATAGTTTTTGCTGTAATGGGTATGGTTTGCTCGTCAGGGTTTCGGTCGTCTCTATGGTACGTCTTCGGCTGGATATCAGGTTTTTCTCGCACATGCCTCGTATATGATGTGTAGGTTCTAACATTTGATGATTTAGCCTAGTCCTGACTAATTAAACACGAAACGTGGGTTGGTAATTCATATTCACATGTGATATTTGGATTTCGTAATCCTGTGAAGTCGTGTCATTGAAGAGCACTATAATTTTGTCAGTCGTGTAATATAAATTAAATTTGGGTAAACTTGTTTCACTATCGGATTTGCCAAATAAACTTGCCAACCCAGAATGTCGACACCCGTCCAGGACAGCAAAAGGGAAAAAGTCCACATATTGAGCGTACTGTGATATAATTGCTGGATTGCACCTGTAGGTTTAAGCATCTCACAGCTTGATCTATCTATTTGGGTTTGACTAAGAGCATCCCTGATTGCCTGGATCAAGATGGCATTGAAGTCATCCACAGTATGAAATGGGAACTGCCTGTTTTTCCTATCAAGTTCAGTGTAAGAAAAATTCGGTTCCTTTACATGCTAAAAGCTCAGAACCGTTTGAGAATACGTGCTTACTGGAGAGAGTAAGGCTAGTGTAATGCAACAAACGATGCCTTTTGCTTTCAGTTTAAGAATACGTGCTTACTAGTTACAAGGAGTCCTTCATGGGGTGGCCAAGAAAGAGTCTCCTGCATGTGACAAGGAGGTTTGAGGAATCCTAGAAATCGCTTGTCTAATAAAAATGCAGGGATGGGTACAGATGTCCGAGTATTTATCGTTTTGGCCACCTCAAGTTCAAAGGCCAGAGATCATTTTTGGTGGCGATGATCGCGCAATGTGATTCCAAATCAACAAAATAACAAAAGTTACTAATTGACACCGCGCTGCGAAGTTCATTGGATTCTCCTTTGATTTTGCTTTCTAAGGTTTATAGCTTTGATGCGGTGATGGTGACTGCTTGTTCCTCCATCCTTTGGGTCCAACCCCAGTTGAGACAACACCAACCGGATGCAAGAAAAAGGAAAGAATCAACACCAGCGCTGCCCTCACAAGATCAGCAATTGCAGCTAAAGGTGAAGGCTAGAAAGAGAGCAACACAGTGCTCAGAAAAGGCAAACTTTACTCAGAATTCTTTAGACCTTTGTGCTTCTGGTATGTGCTTCAACACAGCCACATGAAGAGCACGAACAACAACAAAATGAGACGACAAACCTAATTCTTCTACCTCATATATACAAGGCATGTGTTTCGTAGTCACCTTTCTTCAGATACAAAGCAAACAAGAAAAGCTTGAGCTTGTACTTACAGTTTTAGTTTGCATCAGTAGATAGAACCTCGAGTTCTGCCCACCAAAGAGGAGAAATTTTTGGGGTTGCCCCATCGCGAGTGATTCCAGTTATGTCCCACAACATTGCCGCCACTTCTCTCATTGGTGGTCTACTTCTTGGATCAGGGTGGACGCACGATTTTATCACTTGTCCAATTCTATCCACCTGTTCTTCTTGACAAGAATCGAGACTTGGATCCACCATTTCCCTTAGAGGTTGTTCTCCTTTCAAATAATCCGAAGCCCAATCTTCAACGGAACCATTATCTACGGAAAATGGAAGCCTACCAGTTACCATTTCAAACAGTATTACGCCGAAGCTGTAAACATTGCTCTCTGGCCCTCGTGAGGCAGAAGCAGTGTTTAAGAGGTCTATTCCAGATCGTTCAATCTCGGCCGCAGCCATTTGGTTCCAGAAATTGAAGTCACAGATCTTGGCGGCGTAATCTTCGGTAAGGGTGACAGCTGAAGAGTTCAAATTCTTGTGCACCATTGGCGGGTTCATTAAATGCATGTGCTCGAGGCAATATGCCATGCCCATTGCAATTCTCAGCCTCATTCCCCAGTCTAGGTGCTCAGATTCTTTAACTGCAGAAAAAGGAAGAAAGAGGTATAAGAGATGGATTTTATGCATTATTATGTATAATATTTGCATGTCATTGTCTTCAAGTATATTAAAGAATAGAAATCTCCGATGCATTAAACTGAGTAATGACTAAAAGTTGCTATCATTTATGAACATCCCCCTCAATAATTAGCAGCCAGAAGTGATGCTTGAGGGCAAATTCAGTTGGGCCTACATTATGCACAAATCATAATAGATTTTTTCATCTTTCAACTAGTTATATTGTCATTTCCAGATGAAAGACATGGTCCTTTTGCGAAACCATCACTTGTGAAGCATGAGTGAATGAATGATTCCATAGATACGATATGACATGATATGTCAATACTTACTATGTAAATGCTCAAAGAGAGTCCCATTGGGAGCGTATTCAAAAACCATCATCCTGGTAAATGGTTCCTCTTCCTCGCAGTATCCGAGAAGATTGACGAAATTCTTGTGATTTCCTTTTGATAGAGTGCCAATCTACAAGCATCATCAGAAGAAAAAGTCATTTGATCTGTTTAACTGGAAAGGCAAACTGTAGTCCCAAGTTCTTAACTGTGCCTCTAATTACCATATTTCTGAACTGAGCTTCTAAATTCTTTGACCAATCCTTCGCTGATTTTCCTCCAACAGATGCCACAGCGATTTCCACACCACTTGATAAAGTTCCTTTATAAATTGTGCCAATGGAGGAAGAACCGACCACATTGCTGAAATCTTCACATGCTGCTTCAACCTCTGCTCTCTTCAGCTTTGGTACACCTGGAATACAGGTAAAAATCTTCAGTAAACAACACTGAAATTAGTTCTGGCCAGGAGAAAACCATTATGCATACATAAAGCTGGGGAGTAGAACTAGGGATAAAATTTAGGATGAAAAACAATCAAGATCTGCCATCTTTTCAGCTTAGAAGGAGCTTCCTGACAGTAAATTCCATATATGAAGGCAAAAGAAGGATGTCCTCAGATGCTGGTAACCTAAGGTAACATGCTCTGATACCCCTTGTCATGAGTTTGATGTATTCACAGACCCATTATTTCAGTTTTGCTCCCGTTTCTTTAAAAAATGGGTGAAACAATGTACAATGAACTAAGTGACGAGGTAGCTCACATTTTCCAATGCTACTTTCATATTTAATTTTATATTATTATGGGAGAATATCATCATGTCAGGTAAAAGTTCCACATGGCGTTATAGATCTATGCTCACTCTGCAAGTCATAGCAATGGAATATTGTGAAAGCACACAATGTACAGGCATTTTCATCAACGGGGTTTCAGACCAATATCCCTTGACATTCAGTAGAGTAAGCTAGAGGACTGTAAACGACATGAATAGAGCAGTAACATCAATGACAACTACGACAATCGAAGAGACTCAAAAATACTTTGTAATTTACTCAAAGGTGAAACCAGAGCATGACACTTTTGGCCCAAGCAGAGTCCCTTGAGGAGTTTGTAATACCTTTTCGACCTAGTGGGTTACCCATGCTTAAACAACAGCTCAAAGAAATCAAAGACTACTTTTTTTAACTAAGCCATCTAAGTATATAATCATTTCGAAGAAAACAAGTGACAAATTTGGTTCATCATCGAGCCCTAGAACAATTGACTACTTATCGCTAAAGAGCAAGCTAGAGATAATAAGACTTATCTACTGAATGGGTCCACCAAGTTATGTGGTACTTCTTAGGTGACTATTCAAATTAACGGGCCATTTAAACACCCAACAGGTATCAGTCAGATCATTTAGTAAATTAATGTATTAATTGAGTCTTCACACATCTAGCATCATTCAACACTAAATAGTGATCTCCGCACATGTCCAGCGTGCTCAGCATTTTAATATGCAAAATAGTTACATCTTCAGTGAAAATATTTTATAATTACCAGTAACAAATGCCTTCTGCAGCTGTCCGCTTAAACCTGTGGCCCAAGGTTTGACAGTGGCCACCTTATTGCTTTTGCATAGATACACAACAAGGAAGGTAATCAAAACAAAAACCGAGCCTCCAACCGCTCCACCTATGATTGCTTGATGATATGATTTTGACTTTCTTAACTCAGCAGGTGGAGATGCAGGTGAGGTCATGGCGGGGGCTGGGGATGAGGGTGTGCTGGAGGCTGGGGCCGGGGATGGGGCTGGGGCTGGGGATGGGGATGGGGATGGGGATGGGGATGGGGACGGGGATGGGGATGGGGATGGTGTGGGAGTGTTTTTGTACTAGATGGAGGTGAATGTTTGGGGGAGGGGGCAAGAAGTATTCTGTGAATGACATTGCTTGTTTGTTCCACTTTCCTGCCAAAAACACAAAGCCTATATGATCAAACTTATGGAAGCACTGTTTATATATTCCTCGTAGCCTCAGTATTTTTGCATGAACCACCTAAAGTTCCGTACAATATAGAATAAGTATTTTTTTAATTATATATCAATTAAAGCGATGGGATTTCAAGTAGCCCATTTTCCTTATGGATCTCTGAATTATCAAGTGGCTTCCAAGATACAGTTAAATATCTGGAAAATCATACCACATTTTCCCTTCCGCAACACAGGGAGCAGAAGAATTCTCAAAAATCCTAACACTTTGCATCCTTTCGAAGAAGTAGCTTTTGACATTGGAAGGGCTTTGCTATTATAACACATTCGTGTGGCTGGTCCAAGTAAAATCTATTATTTTGGGAAGTGTAATAAGATTAAGATTGACACATACTAGACGTCCTCTAAATTTTGAAGCTACTCTTGCCTCACAGATTAACCTGAAATTGAGCTGAAGTTTATACAGAGAAACTAAATTTTCAACTACGTACCATGGATTGCATCTCACTTTGCAAGCTAATTTGTTTGCAGCAATTGACAGAAGGTTCTCATCTACTTGAGATTCAGAAGCTAATGTGAGCTCTTGGATTTCAGGAGAGGATGCAGTTAGAAGCTCATTGTTGTCCATGAGGCTGCGAGCCAAACAGAAAATTAAGCTAAAGCCACTTCATTAGCATAAACAAGATTTGTAATTATTAGGGGGAAAAACATACAGGATTGCTAGTGAAAAATTATTTCCAAGCTTATATGGGAGTGGCCCACTGAAGTTGTTGTATCCCAAATCGAACACCTCCAGCTCCTTTAACTCACCAACTTCTTCTGGAATGACTCCAGAGAAAGTGTTGTTACGCAGATTTCTGCAATGGAATTAGAGATAAGACATCACTAAAGACTAAAGAGAGATGAATGAAGGAAATGATGATAAAAAACTACCTCGTTACATGGCTTTAACTTACATGGCTTTAATGTGAACCAGGTTTCCAATCTCAGGTGCCAGAGTTCCTCCGAGACAAAGATCTCTTAAGTTCCTGTAAGTTTTATTGCATTAATCATCAGAAATGACAGGCATGTATACCAGTTCCAAACCTTCCAAAGTGTCACATAATTAATGAGAGAATTTCTCCAAAAAGCAAAAGAGAACCAAGTAATTTCTTATGATCAAAGATAATCATAGGGGACTAGTTGAGTTTTCTCATCAATGAAATAGGCGGTGGAAACACATAAAGCCTCTCTGAACAAGAATAGTTTGATTTTCCAAGACAGAGACTAAATCAATATACATATGCCTTCATGCTTAAAGCAAAGTCAACCGAGTGAAATCCTCTTTCTTCAACACTGACTCGTGTCACAACAATTCTTGCAACTTAATGTCACACTTAGGTTGATCAAGCTAACCAACACTCGTGCCTTAAACTACTCGCTTGCCATGGCCATAATCTGTATCCATTGTGCTGTTTATTGGGCAGTTCATTATGAATGATGGTATCGACGTAGACTCCATAAGCAATTCCAAGAACTAGACTTGCATCCATCATTTGCAGTATATTCCGGCATAGATACTCCACTCATAAACTCGAGGATCTTTATTGGATATAGATCGGACCAGAACACCAGATAAACCGAAAAGAACCGAGCAGCGAACTCTCTCTAATCCCGTGGAGATCAAGAGTCAACGAGCAATCAACCAACGCCAATCATCAAAGTAATTCCAAATGTCCCGAGTCAAGAAAAAATTCGAACCCAGCAAAACTACATAGCCAACCGCAAGATCTTCAGTAGAGAGAAGATGACTTACAAGACCACAACTTTTCCATCAGAACACTCGACGCCAAACCACGAGCATGGATCGATTTCTCCATCATCTTCCTTCCAATTTCTCAAAGCACCAAAAGGGTCGCTGACTACCTTCTCTCTTACCCTCAACAGAGCCAAGCCTGCAAAAACCAGCAAACCAGACCAATGAACACTTCCCCTCACTTTCTTGACAAACAAACGAAAAGGGTGGACCTGAACCCAACACCACGCGAGGTCCAAACACATACCTTCTTCGTTTAAGCACCGGCAGGCGCCAAGACTCTGGCAAAGCGTAAAAACCACCAACAAGAATCCCACTCCAGCCGGATCCTGCCAGCGATTCGCTTGCCGACTGTGCCTCATCCTCGCTTCAAACCAAGGTGGCCTCAATCAGGAACCGAAACCGAATCTGGGTTGCAGCATGCAGCTCGAGAAAAGCCTTGCTGAGCAGGAATTTGCAGAAAAAAAAAAAAAAACACACTTTCGGAAGGAATTGGGTAAGCTGACAAGAAGAAGAAGAAGAAGAAGAAGAAGAAGAAGCAGGAGGAGAAGGAGTAAAAGGGCAAAAATAAAATAGAATCAAAATAAAATAAGGAGAGCGTTCGCGTGATTGCAGACTATTTTAGACTGAGATACGTTTGAAAACGCGTGCGCTTGAATACTTGCATTTATTATTATTACAACGGCCTTTGGTTTTTCCTTTTTCTTATATAAGTTCCCGACCGTTTCATACTAAATGCAATTTGCATCACATAAAAATAACTTTCCCACCTTTGGTTTGGACTTGATCGGGTCGTAAAAAGGCAACGTTCCGGAAGCTAAGAGAGTTAAAAAAAAAAACAGAGAGATTAAAGACCTTTTCTTCCGACTTTAGGCCCTGCTGATAATTTACTTTACCCCCTTATTCATCCGACCCGGCAATAATAATTAATCTCAATCTGATGATCGTGATCCCAATGACCAATTCAGTAAAATGTCGGAGCGCAGAAATTATCAAATCTAAATTATCTTAGCACAATGAGTTGGATCATAATTAGTGATGTATGTTTATTTCAATTTATCTAGAAATCGACATGAAAGTCTTAACATGCGATTATTTCAAGTGTTTCGTCGCTTGTAATTTATAGTCATTATCCTTTTTTTTTTTATTAGTTCGAAAGCGAAATGAATTTTGACATCGTTGATAGATTTTTCCACGCAAATGATTTTTGTCGCTGTCTAAAAGAAAGGTGAGGAAGCCGGTGATATAATAATAATATTTTTTTTTTTTTTTTTTAACGACTGGTCGAGGTAACGAGCGTTTGATATTTCGGCGAAAGGTCGAAGAGAAACCAGTCCTTTCGCACCATGCCATGGAATTCGCCGTTTGGTTTCCGTCAGATGCAGACGACGTCAATTTGAATGACACGCAACCCCCTCTCTCTATCTCTCTCTCTGGCATTTTATTTATGTGGGGAAATTATTTATTTGTTTACGTATTTTTTGCGTTGAAGTCGCTGTCGTAGGCACCAAATTCGACTTAGCGAGGGGAGTTTCCTCGAAATTCACAGAAATGGAAAAGGACGACCATTGAGAATCCCGGAATTGTAAGGAAAGCTGCCAAGTGAAATTTTTGGGGGAATCATTAAAATGGCGGGGCCTAATGATGCTTTCTTTCTTTCTTTGGGGGGTACACGGCGCGTCGTTTTCTGCAAGTTCGGCCCCTCCAAACATTTGAGTGAGACATCGTACTATTATGAGCAGTAGGGGTTGTTGGCAGAGGACGCTTCCCCCACTCTGCCCAATTTCAATTTCAATTTCAAGCGGTAAGCTAACTTACCAACGTTAATATCTGCCTATACATAGCAGGGGAAATTACAAATAAAAAGATTCTAAACGTACTGTATACATGTCAACTCATGTCTGAATTTCGCAATTACATCAATTTGGTCTTAAACCTTTTGATAATGTACCGATTAATTTTCACCGAAAGTCGTTGATGTGGACATTTACTATTCTATGTATTATAACCGGTGTTGATACTTATATATATATATTTTTTTGTGTTTTTAGGAGTACATGAAAATAATAAATATATTTAATGACGTAAGAGAATGCCGAGTATTTTAAATTTGTGAAAAGTCGTGATCCCCATGCTCTGATATTATATTAGAAAATTCTTCTTTTTTCTCCCGTAGAAGATTAAATTGCTTGGTTGGCCATACATAAATAACATGTTCCTAAAAATAGGTATATCAAAATGTCTATATACAGTGAGAAATGGAGAAATGGGTTGTGCATATTTCATGACTTGGCAAGCCGAACGAATTATTTCAATCCTGTATTATGGAGGGTCGAATCGTGTTTAATTCATAATAATACAACCTCTTATTGACAACGGGGACCATAATGCAAGATGCTCAATTTCACAATCCATACGCGCTTCGAACAAAAATTCAAAAAGAAAACGAAGCAAATTGCGAAGTTGCTCTGCATAATCGGTGGAATTTCCATTTCTTATCTCACGGGCAAACAAACAAACAAAAGAAGAAAAAGAGGGGAGGGCATGATGAGCTGGCGCTTCCTGATTCTCGATTCACGCGATGACAACACGTGAGATGTCGTGCTCGTTTGGACCAATTCAAACTTTTCGCAATCGAGAATTCGGGCCAAGTGCCAACTACGTAGGAATAGCTCTTACCTTGACGACGTTAGCAGGAATCGAATTTCCAGCAAAAGACAGGTCCAAGATCGCTCGACACCAGCTTACGTCCGATGCAACAGATGAATCCTACCCTGGTCGTTACGCGGGCGTGTAACTTTCACCGATAATCCTAGTCAATGCGCAAGAACTTGCTTCGTCTGTGGACCTGCATTGCTTTGCATTTTTTTTTTTCTGGCACTAGTCACCTACTTCTTAGCACCAAGCAGCTCATTGATGCTGAAAGATCGGCCACCCTCGTGGTGACATGTGGTTATTGGATACTTAGAACTCCGTGCCCGTTTATCTATCATTTTTATAAAAATAAATGATTTGAAAAATATTTTTAAAAAAATAAATTGTTTGCGTCATTTGGGATAATTAGTTAATGAATAAATTTTTTTATTATCAATAGTAATTTATGTCTAAATAATTTCGTGAATAATTAAAATATTTTCCATTCATTCATTTTTATAAGCGATTCAACTAATCGTTTGTTCGAGAATAATTTTCAAATTATTCATTTTCCGTGAAAATAAATGTACCTTTTTCTAGCTAGTTTTCCAATAAATGGAGTTAAATGAAATGGCAATGGTTCTGTACACTCGAGGAGGGGAATTGATTAGGAGGGTAAGTTTGCTAAATCCCTCTTTAATTTGTAATTGTACATGGTAATTAGGTATACAGGATATTTGTCAGAAAATCCTAAACCTATTTGTATGCTGGTAAAAATTGTATGCCGGCCCTTTTAGGAAAACGGAAGTTGGGAAAAAAAGAAGAAGAAAGAATAAATTTCGAAAATCGTCCACGTCAATGATTTTCGAATAATATTGGGCGAAAGGATTGCATAAGAAAATTGTCAAATAGCTTATAACTAAATTGATCAAATTAAAAAAGTTTATGAATCGAATTAACTACCATACAATAGATTTATAAATTTTTGGATAATTTTTCTTGTGACCACACTCGTTGATTTAGGAATTAGCAGCGAAAAAAGGATTTTGGCCAGACGCTAGAAGGAAATTGAGTGGATGAACATGAAGGGAAAAGATAAGAAAGACTAGCATTGCAAGTCTTCCTTGAAAGGGAAAACATTATAGCATGGGGGAAAAGTCAGAACATGAAAGGGATGGTGAAAGTAATGCGATGACAAAATCAATGCACGTGGCCTAATCAAATCCCGAAGGAATCGAGACGAGAAGACCAGGACGAGGCTCGTGATTTGATCCCCAAATCCTCCTATGAAAATGAAGATGAAGAAGATAGTAAGACATAAGAAAATCTATACAATTCGCGGATGCTATCATGAATTCGAGTTGATGTGAGACTCGCAGTACTTCTTACTTAGGATAACTTTGAAAGGTCTCATTCACCATTTAATACATAATACTTGCGGTATACTGAGACTAGAAATTAAATAGTCTATATTGAAAATTAAAATCAGTGGAGGGCCGAGAAAGATGTAGTAAAATTATAAACTCTCATGCTCTTTTTTGGCTCGTTGATCTTTGCCCTTTTTTCAAATCTTCATACTTCATATATGGAACGAAAAGTATAATACGAGTAGTCATCTATTTCTCAACGCTACCAATCCCCTACGACTCAAAGATTTTCTAGCCAGCCAGCAGATATCTAGAAGGGAAAAAAAAGCTTTTATTTTTTATTTAACGAAGCTTTTAAAGGTTATAATGAAAGTTGACCAACCTCCTGAAAATGGATAAAGATGGGATCGCGGCTATTGTGAATTTCCCCCACTTTGGTTTCCTTTTAAAATTCGCCCCTTTCTTCTTACAATTCACAACTTTTCCTGTTTTCAACCAAAAAAAAAAGTTTGAAGAGCCATCAAAAGACTTTTCTCTAGCTCTAGAAATACTCGCCCCCTCTTCGGAACTCTATCATTTAACAAACACATCACAAACACTCGAGAAATATTTAAAAAAAAAAAAAAAGAAACCTATTAACGAGTGTAGCTAGGCCCTTATTAATTACACCCATTAAAAATATATCTTCATCGTTCAATGCAATAGATGACGCATCGAGAGTGACAGAATTTCCTTAATTGAAGCGTTTAACGAATATTTTAGGACAGTCATTAACGAGGACCTAAAGCGTTTCTTCACCTTCACTTTTGATCCGCATATAGACGCTGTATAGTGCCGACAAAAATGTCCGGCCGGAACGTAGCCTCGTCGAACCGCCCCGACTCCTTCAAGCCGAAGTCACTCTTTTAGCCCCCTCTCTCTCCAAGAAACCTTCTGTAAACACGTGGTCGAGAATCTATCATCTATCAGGTAAAGGGTGTCGACAGTACATCGTAGAATCACAAAAAGTCGGGGCAGATAAAGCCGAGACAAAGACAAGAGCCGCCCGCGCAAGTGGAAAGTTGGATAAAAGCAAAGACAAGAGAAAAGAAAAATGGAGAGATTTTTCTTTCCTGTTTCCCTTCGGTCCGAAAAGGACAACCTTTTGACGAGATCAAAAAAAGGTTTCGGGGGCTTATGTGGAAGAAACACGTCCTAAGAAAAGAAAACAAGAGGCGCGCGCCAGTCGCCAATCCACGGTCTCTCGTGTCGGGATCGAGACGATGTCCCATCCTTGACGCGGTCAGCTTCTCGTTTCTTTTTTGTTCTCCTCTTCGGAATACGCAATTTGTAAATTCAAGTCAATGCGGGGGTGGAAAGATTAGGGGACCTAATTATTTATTTATCGAGATAAATTATAACCTGACGTCTACCAGCAGTTTTTTTCGCGACCAAGGCTTTAACGCCCGGATTCAGCAAGCTAACTCAATAAACAAAAGGTCTGCTTAGTAAAACTTCAATTTTTCTCCATTTCTATTCTTTTATTTTCAGGAAAGATTCCGTTTGATAGTATCAATTAGTTTTTCTATTTTTCTAAATTTTTATCAAATGGTTACGGTGTCAAAATCGGCAGTCGGCTTCTGATTTTTTATTTTTGGTCGGGGCCGGCCGGTGTTCCACATATTGTGGAGATTCTGGATTGGCCGGCCAGACTCTGGCGTCGGTTTTGATAGAGTAGGATAAGGGCAGGGGGGGATGCGTGTGTTCCACAGCATTCACGCTCTCTTTTCTGCATCGCGTGGCGTGCGGCCTCGAGAAGTTTTATGGCGACTTTGGCGTGCCATGGAATGCGCATCTTCCCCCCCGCGGGTCCATGTGAGACGTTTTTGGCGTCGCTTGAACGTGAGGTTCGATGCAAATCCCAACTCCCAAGGACTTCTTGGCCGTGGAATGGAACCAAAAAAGAATGCGAGTCAATGGAGGTCCTCGTGCCCACCCATTCCGACCCCTTCCTGCACGGTTTCAATGCTAGCCGCTTGATCTCTGACGTTTTCTCGTGCTCTTTAAATTGGATGTTTCGTGGGTTGTGGCTTATGGTCGCCCACGTTCTATTTGGGTTAATATCCCTACAGAACCTTAAATTGCTACGCACATAATAAATTTATCATAAAATTAATTTTTTAATAATCAAAAACCTAAATCGCGATAATTTTACCATCCGTTAGTTTATGTTAAATTGAATTAAAGTCATCAAAAATCACATACTAGAACCCAAAATATAATTGTTACACATCATTCAGCTTAGTAATTTAATGATAAAATTTGATAAAAATTAACTTAAGAATAAATTTGTCATGGATGTATCAATTTTGAAGTTTTTGATAGTAAAAAAATTAGCTTTTAATAAATTTATCATAAATGTATCAATTTAAAATTTTTGATTGTATTAACCCTATGTATTTTCATTGCTTGACTTCTTCTTTTTTGTATGGTGTTTGATAGAAGCATTAAGAAAGGAAATGAAGGAATTCAAATCATTATTGGAACATACAAGATTAGACAAATAAGGGCGTTCCCTAATAGCATCACTTACATACCGGCACGCAAAAATAATGAGATATTGTGGCATGATTTAGATAACGTTTCGGGTGTTATTTTTGTCCCCACTCTTTCGACTTTCAAAGCATTGATACACGGTTTACAGGAACGACTGGAGTGTTAAAGATTGTCAACATTTTGGTAATGAGTTGCTGGACACTTGTTAACAAAATTTCATTTTGATTTGTGAGATTGCACTGATTAATAGGTGTAGCTGTGCTAAAATAAATGGGAGGACAACAAATGTAATGTCTTCCATTTGGGCTTTGGTATTGGGCCAAGTCTCCTCTCTTCTCATGTTGGAGGATCTAGGGCCATGGGTTTTTAAATGGAGAAACCCAAAAGGGGGGAAAATTCATTGCGTGATCTTTTGCTATGCGTTAGACATCTTTGTTTTCCCCCTTTTGGATGAGTAAAAGAGTAGAGTGCAGTGTTTTCGTTGAGCTGAGCGTACTTTAGTTCAAACCGTCGAAGCGAACTGAAATAATCGGTTCCGTTTAGTTTGGAGAAATTATTATAAAAATTCGTTTCATAAAACAAACTGGATTAAAATTTGGCTATTTGGTTCGGTTTGACTTTTTTCCAAACTGATCAGCACCTAACCGATTTTTTTTTTTTAATTTTATAATAGTAGTATTTGAATTAGTAGTAGGAGAGAGTCTTGTAGGTGAGAAAAATTGAAAAAAATAAATAAATAACAAGGAGGGGAAGAAGTCAAAGTGTTAAAAAAAAACTTAAAAAAGAGACGAATAGAATAGCAAAAAAAAGAGAAAATAGAGCGAAACTATGAATCACTTTGGTTTTTTTTTTCTGACTTTTATAATTTCTTTGGCTGCATTTAGTTGTCTAAATTACTAGTCAGAATATGACTAATAAGATAGGATAAAAATTCAGAAATTTTGATGGGGGAATTGCAATAATAAAATTAAATATTCATATATCCTATCTTGTCAATTATTTACTTTCACAATTATGAAATGTATAATACGTCGACTCTTTTGCTTACTTCATTTCTATTTACTTATTTTTTTTAATTATTTATCCTCTCCTTTTTGGTACCGTTTTTTTCTGTATCTTTTTCTTTCCCTTCCATCATTCCTTAATAAATATTTCATAAAATAATAAGCTATACTAATATGCCTAAAATACTAATATATCTAATATTAGAAATAAAAATAAATATATAATACAAATTATAGAGCGGAAATAAATTAAATGTATAAACAAAAATGATTAATAAAAATGAAAATTGTTGTTATTTCTTTGTTATTTGAAATTTTCTTTTTCTTTTTTTATCAATATTCAAATATTATTTATATTTAATTATTTTAAGAAAAATAACTTTATGCCCCAAATATAATAAATCCTATTCACCTATTTCTCACCTCTCCCATAGGATATTGTTTTCCATATTATATCCCTCTTATATTCGACTTTAATACTATCTTGGCCATGAATCAAACACAAGATACGATAAAATGACTCCTATCCCGACTTCTAACTTATCTACAGCATTTATGCTTTTGGTTAATTCAGTTTTGGTTTAATTTCAAAATCTTCTCTAGTTCAAATCAGTTTCACATGTTTTTTCGTGCTATTTTAGTTTGAATAGGTGTTTCATCCAACTCGAATCAAACTTGTGACATCCGGAATTTTCTGTATTTGGTAATAATATTTATAATAATTTTCCAAGACTGTAGTCGCCCAGAATGTAATGCTTTGAGATTAAATTGATGAATGTATGTTAATAATCTAAAGTGAGGTTAATTGATTTATTGTCATGGTGGTTGTAAGAAGAGATTGGTATGCTTTGAATTACATATTTATTAACTTTCAAGGTTTAAATTCACCAAATCGTGATATTACTAAAGCATCCAATATTTTCCACTAATAATTTAGTGAGTTAAAAATATTTTTTTTTTCTGATTTATCAGTGCTTGAAACATGCACTGGCTCCTTGTTTATTGCTAATTTACTATATATTTTGGTAACCTAACAAAAATCTATTTTGAAAACCTAGCCGAGTCATTCGTCCCTCTTTAATTTATATCACGTCTCTTCATTTTCCATCAATAGTTTCAAAACGCATGATCTTAGTGACATTGAATTTAGTCTAGCCTTGATAACATACATTACATCACATATTTCAACCTTAGTCCATTAATTTCTTGATGACTCATTCGATTTACCTAGCTAACAGCACTTTCTCAAAATATCTCATTTTTAGCTATTCTAACATTTTTACTCAAGGTTATTGTTACTTTAACCTCGGTTATTTGTCCAAATAAACCAAACGTGGCCATATGTGATATTTTTGTCACATCTCCACCAATTCTCACAATTTATCTTCTTAACTCAAGGTTATTATCACTCTTAACCTTGGTCTTCTAAGTTCATTTCCTTTTGCCTATAAATAGCTCTTCTTATGTCTTCAAGAATTTCAACTTGCTCTTGCAAAGAAAGAAAGATGAGACCTCCCATCACTTTTCTCTTCTATCACTTTCTGATTTTTCAATTTTAAAGCAAAGATCCATACTTATATCGTTGAAAGATTGTCGCCCACGTTCTATTGGGGTTAATATCCCTACAAAACCTTAAATTGCTATAAACATGACAAATTTATCATAAATTAATTTTTTAATAATCAAAAACCTAAATTGCGATAATTTTACCGTCCGTTAGTTTTCATTAAATTGAATTAAGGTCATCAAAAATCACATACTAGAACCCAAAATATAATTGCTACATGTCATTCAACTCAGTAATTTAATGATAAAATTTGATAAAAACTAATTTAAGAATAAATCTGTCACGGATGTATCGATTTTGAGTTTTTGATAGTAAAAAAATTAGTTTTTAATAAATTTATCATAAGTGTACCAATTTAGGATTTTTGATTGTATTAACCCTATGTATTTTCATTGCTTGACTTCCTTTTTTTACGGTGTTTGATAGAGGCGTTAAGAAAGGAAAGGAAGGAATTCAAATCATTATTGGAACATACAAGATTAGACAAATAAGGGGGTTCCATAATAGCATCACTTACATACCGGCACGCAAAAATAATGAGAGATATTGCGGCATGATCTAGATAACGTTTCGGGTGTTATTTCTGTCCCCACTCTTTCGACTTTCAAAGCATTGATGCACGGTTTACAGGAACGATTGGAGTGTTAAAGATTGTGAACATTTTGGTAATGAGTTGCTGGACACTTGTTAACAAAATTTCATTTTGATTTGTGAGATTGCACTGATTAATAGGTATAGCTATGCCAAAATAAATGGGAGGACAAAAAATGTAATGTCTTTCATTTGGGCTTGGGTATTGGGCCAAGTCTCCTCTCTTCTCATGTTAGAGGATCTAGGGCCATGGGTTTTTAAATGGAGAAACCCAAAAGGGGGGAAAATTCATTTGCGTGATCTTTTGCTATGCGTTAGACATATTTGTTTTCCACCTTTTGGATGAGTAAAAGAGTGGAGTGCAGTGTTTTTGCTGAGCTGACTGCTGAGCATACTTTAGTTCAAACCGCCGAAGCAAACTGAAATAATCAGTTCCGTTCAATTTGGAGAAAGGGTCATAAAAACTTGTTTCATAAAACAAACTGGATTAAAATTTGGCTGTTTGGTTCGGTTTGACTTTTTTCCAAACTGATCAGCACCTAACCGATATTTTTTTTTAATTTTATAATAGTAGTATTTGAATTAGTAGTAGGAGAGAGATAAGAGTAGGTGAGAAAAATTGAAAAAAAAAATAGGGAGGGGAAGAAGTCAAAGGGTTATAAAAAAACTTAAAAAAAGAGACGAATAGAATAGCAAAAAAAGAGAAAATACAGCGAGACTATGAATCACTTTGGTTTCTTTCTGACTTTTATAATTTCTTTGGCTGTGTTTGGTCGTCTAAATTACTAGTTAGAATATGACTAATAAGATAGGATAAAAATTCAGAAATTTTGCTAGGGGAATCGCAATAATAAAATTAGATATTCATATATCCTATCTTGTCAATTATTTACTTTCGCAATTTCGAAATGTATAATACGTCGACTCTTTTGCTTATTTCATTTCTATTTACTTATTTTTTTTAATTATTTATCCTCTCCTTTTTGGTACCGTTTTTCTGTTATCTTTTTCATTCCTTTCCATCATTCCTTAATAAATATTTCATAAAATAATAAGCTATACTAATATGCCTAAAATACTAATATATCTAATATATGAAATAAAATTAAATATATAATACACATTATAGAGTGGAAATAAATTCAAATATATAAACAAAAATGAATAATAAAAATGAAAATTGTTGTTATTTCTTTGTTATTTGGAATTTTCTTTTTTTATCAATATTCAAATATTATATATATTTAATTATTTTAAGAAGTTTGTTATTTAAGAAAAATAACTTTATGCCCCAAGTATAATAAATCCTATTAACCTATTTCCCACCTCTCCCATAGGATATTGTTTTCCATATTATATCCTTCTTATATTTGACTTTAATGCTATCTTGGTTAGGAATCAAACACAAGATACGATAAAATGACTTCTATCTCGACTTCTAACCCATCTACCAAATGTAGCATTTATGCTTCTGGTTGTTTAATTTCAAACTCTTATCTAGTTCAAATCGGTTTCATATGTTTTTTTTTTTTTGTGCTATTTTAGTTTGATTTGGTGTTTCATCCAACTCGAATTAAACTTGTGACATCCAGAATTTTCTATATTTGGTAATAATATTTATAATAATTTTCCAAGATTGTAGTCGCCCAAAATGTAATGCTTTGAGATTAAATTGATAAATGTATGTTAATAATCTAACGTGGGGTTAATTGATTTATTGTCATGGTGGTTGTAAGAAGAGATTGGTATGCTTTGAATTATATATTTATTAACTTTCAAGTTTTAAATTCACCAAATCGTGATTTTACTAAAGCATGCAATATCTTCCACTAATAATTTTAGTGAGTTAAAAATATTTTTTCTGATTTATCAGTGCTTCAAACATGCACCGGTTCCTTGTTTATTGCTAATTTACTATATATTTTGGTAACCTAGCCGAGTCATTTGTCCCTCTTTAATTTATATCATGTCTCTTCATTTTCCATCAATAGTTTCAAAACACGTGATCTTATTGACATTGAATTTAGTCTAGCCCTGATAACATACATTACATCACATATTTCAACTTTAGTCCATTAATTTCTTGATGACTCATTCAGTTTACCTAGCTAAGAGCACTTTCTCAAAATATCTCATTTTTAGCTGTTCTTATTAGTTCACTTATATCTTTTGGAGGGAAGCATCATTCCTCTCTTTATATCTCACATTTTTACTCAAGGTTGTCGTTACTTTAACCTCGGTTATTTGTTTAAAAAAAAACCAAATGTGGCCATATGTGATATTTTTATCACATCTCCAGCAAATTATCTCCACCAATTTTTACCATTTATCTTCTTAACTCAAGGTCATTATCACTTTTAACCTTGGTCTTCTAAGTTCATTTCCCTTGGCCTATAAATAGCTCTTCTTATGTCTTCAAGAATTTCAACTTGTTCTTGCAAAGAAAGAAAGATGAGACCTCCCATCACTTTTTTCTTCTATTTTCACTTTCCGATTTTTCGATTTTAAAGTAAGGATCCATACTTATATTGTTGAAGCTGCAAAATACTATATTTTAAGAATTGCAAGGTGATTTGATGAACCATATCCTTTTCTTAATCTAGTTTTGTAAAAAGATTAAAAGTTGTTAGCCTTTATTCTTGCTTATCTTGCTTTAAAGTTAGTTAAAGCTTTGAGTTAGAGCTAAGTGAAAACTCTAGGGACTAAGCTGAATTTTTACTTAGCATTGTTGACTTGATTGATGTTTATTAATGTAGTTTGTATTTGAAATTAGGTGTAAGCAACCTCATCTATGGCGTGTTAAGATATTGTGATGATTTGACTTATGTTGATGAGTATTTACATGTCAAAGATATGTGTGATTGATTTTTGCAAAATGTTGTAGCATGTTGTGTGTTAAACTGGGCATGGCGAAACTGGACTTGGAAATGATACTTGGGCTTATATTCACCCATCGAGTATAGCCACATACCTCTTATATCCATTAGTCGGATATAACCATTTACTATTCATATCTATTTGCTGAGTATAATCACTTACCGCTCATGTTGATTTGCTGAGTATATCTATTTGCTAGAATATATTCACTTAGTAAGTATATCCATTTGCTTGAGTATATATACTTGCTTAAGTATATAAGCTTGCCCGAATATACCTACTTGTCGAATATATATACTTGTCATTTGTTGAGAATCTATTTGTCGAATCCATTTGTTGATTTTTTAAATATCTTATTATTGTTTGTGTGAGAAATGATAGAACATAAGTATGTCTTCACTTGCTAGTGTGATTACTGATAGGTTACCGTAAGTATATTTCAGAAGTGATTTGCATGAAAAGATGTTGTGTATTGAATGTTGATTCTTCAAATGAATGTTGCTTTCGTTGTTGATGTGATGAAGTTTATATGATTATAATATTATCATGTGCATTGTTACAATGTGATTAAATATGAAAAGTGTCATGAAAAATATTATGAAAAGTAATTTTAATTACCTACATATTAGTGGCAATGATGCCTTGGAATTAAAATGATTCATGTGTTGGGATGCCTAGGGTGTGTTCAAGATGCTTCGGAGTGGAGATGTCTCGTATGTTGAGATGAAATGATATGCTAATAACGAATATGATGCATGTTTATGTGTATGTATAAATGCATATATTCACATATTTCTATTAATGAATTAATTGGTGAAAATAATATACTACACAATATGTTATGCGCATTTGCTTGCATTATGCAGTGTTGCTAATGATTTTCTCAGCATTTCATGATAAGAAAGATAATTCATTTACACCCAACCACGGGCAGTGCAATTGGTGTGTGTTCTCTCCCTCATCACCAAGGTCGAGTGTTTGAACCCTCATGTTGCTAAAGTGTCTTAAGTGAAGGGCACTGGTGTTGGTCCTGGGCTAGCTACCTCCAGATACTGACGTTTAAATAATAGCTTGCGGTGAGACTCGCTGGTGCCACCGGGCATTGGCGGGTCATGTGAACTCGAATAGCGTAAGCGAAAGGGGGCTCCGGCGGATCTTGGATATATAAGAAAAGATAAAGATAATTCATTTACTCTTGTATACGTCATAAATGGTTATTTTGTTTTGTTTTGTTTTGAATTCATGTTATCTGTATCAGGTTAAGTGGTAAGATGATCTCTTATCTTAGACTTAAAAATTTCATTTATTAGGTTTCGGCTTATCCTTTAATTTTTCGGATTTATAGGTTGGATCACCCTCCACTATTATGGTTTGGAGTTCTTGTGTGTTTTGAGTTTGAATACCATGATGCTCGAATTGGTGGTAGTATGCACGAAGTGTAGTTCCATCGCACGGGTCAATGAGGAGTTTGTTTGACTAGTCAAGGGTTTTGATGGTCCCCTAGTTTCAAAGGATGGCTTGTTGATGGGCGAGGCGGTCGATTTATAAAGAATAACTTGATTTTCATACAGGCAAGTTTTTAGTGGAGTGGCATGATGATTTTAGACAACTTAAACCTTTGCATGACTTTTGGTATTGCATGTGTTGGTAACTAGTGATGTTAGTATAAAGAAGCATATATATAAAACTAAACTTGTGCGATTTCATATAAGGGACATAGTGAAAATTTTATTGTGTTCTTGCGTGCTAAATATAATTACAAGTTATATTCAAAAAGGATATATGTCATGCGTGATATTCTAGAACCGTGCTCACCATAAAAATACACCTACTAATGGGAGGCCATTAAAGCTTGTTAGTAAAAGGCCTCACATGGAGAAAAAATTAAGTATCTTGTGCTAAAGTAGAAACTAATGAAACTAATCTTTCTAGAGGGAAAAAAAGAGAGTAGAAACTGATAATGTTATTTGAAGTTTAATTTCCATTTAAGATTATCCCATATTGAACGAACCAAAGATTTCTTATAAGAGGTGTTGTGAAAATTTTATTGTGCTCTTACATGCTACATATAATTACTGAGTTATATTCGAAAAGGAAATATGTTGGGCGTGGTAATTTGGATGTTAAAGAACTAAACCATGCTCATCACCAAAAAAAAAAAAAACGCTAATCATGGGAGGCCATTAAAGCTCGTTGGTAAAAAGCTTCAAATGGAGAAAAAAAATTATCTGGTGCTAAAGTAGAAACTAATCTTTCTAGCAGAAATAAGTAAAAACTAATAATGCTATATCAAATTTACTTTCCATTCAACAGTATCCCATTTTAAGTGAACAAAAGATTTCATATAGAGGACGTTGTGAAAATTTTATTGTGCTCTTGCATGCTAAATAAATAACAAGTTATATTCATAAAGGTTATGTGTTGCACGTGATGTTCTAGACTTCAGAGAACTGAATCGTGTTGATAAAAAAAATGCACCTAATAATTGAGGCTATTAAAGCTCGTTGGTAAAAATCTTCACATGGAGAAAATATTAAGTATCTAGTGCTAAAGTAGAAACTAATCTTTCTATCAAAAAAAAAAAAAAAAAAAAAAAAGGAGAGTAGAGATTGATTTGAATGCCATTCGAAGCTTACTTTCCATTCAAGAATATTCAATCGCCTGGTCTATTTTAGTATTGTCTTCTTTCAAGGTCTTAGTTTTCTCATTTTCAAGCTCACATATGGAAGTAATTTTATGTATGGCTAATATTACGAAAAATTTCAAATTAGTACATGTGTAACAAATTTACCAAAAACTAAAGTTTTGACTAAAAAAATCTCAAACTAGTATATTTATAACAATTTATCATTAATTAATTTCTGTCAAATTTTATCATTAAATTGCTAAATTAAATGACACATGTCAGTTGACAAGTGGACCGGTTTTTGAGGTTTTGCCTTCCATTTGTCATAGATGTATAAATTTGTGATTTTTTGTGATATTAATCTGATTTAACGAAAACTAATGGATGATAAAATGTATTGGTTTAGGGTTTTTTATAGTAAAAAAAATTAGTTTGAAGTAAATTTATCATTGTATATTGGTTTGAGGTTTTTGATAATCAAAAAAATATTCTAAGCTAAATTTATCTCGGTGTATTAGTTATGGGTTTTTCTTAATATTAATCATTTTATATATCAGCCAATACCAATCTCATGTATCCAATTCAAGTTGATTGTTGCCTGTCACTTGACACAACTATCATTTGCTCATTGGGAGTGATGGAGTCAAACAAGATTGAAGAGTCGAAAATTGTTAGTGGCGTCGAAATAGTTTTTTAGTCCGATTAAACTTGAGTGATGGGTTCCAGAGTCAAACCAGATCAAATAGTTGAGAATCGATAATAGCATTTTTGGTCTGATTGAACTTGAGGAATGGGTTCCGGGGTCGAACCCAAATCAAAGAATCGAGAATCGTTAGTAGCGTTGGAAATCATTTTTGGTCCGATTGAACACGAAGGATGGGTTCCGAAATCCGGAATTCAAGGTGTCCGTTGTTCATAAACTTGACCCGACAGCCACCGGTAACATTAAGCTCCTAGAGTATGTACAAATTAGAAGGAAACAAATTGGAGAGTCGCGCAGAGAAATACGACCAAAACATTCGACCACTAACCTTCTCCTCCATCTATTCTAACGACAGAAACCATCACGGTCACTCAAATTTGACTCACAATTGTGTATGATAATCTGGGGATAATCCACGATCCTAGTCCCGGGCTCCATCTGCGATTTCAGGCGTTGCGAACTGATCAGTAAGAGGAGCAAGAGGGGCATCTAATGAGGCCGTTCACGTTGCAGGCCTTGCAGCTCTTGAACCCCTGCTTGTCCGAGTAGATCTTGCGGCTCCCGCTGCACCGCTCGCACACCACGTACCTCAGCCCTCCGCAGGCGCCGCACCCCACCGCCGGGGACGCGCCGCCGGCGACCAGCACCCTCAGCTCCCCGCTCTCGTGCAGCTTCCGGACCTCCTCGGCCCCGCCCAGGAGCCGCCCGCCGACGAGGACGCAGGGGAGGGACAGCCTCCTGCGGCCCAGGATGCCCTGCACCTCCGCCACGAACCTGGAGTCCATCGACAGGTCGCGCTCGTCCACGGGGACGCGGAGGCCGCGGAGGATGGACCGGACGGCGCGGCAGTCCTCGAAGGTCTTGCGGACCACGCGGAGGCTGGTGAAGTAGACTACGACGGCGGGCTTCTCCTTGTCGGAGGAGCCGAGGCGGTGTTTGGGCTTGGGGGACGAGGGAGGGGAGGAGAGGTAGTGGTGGCGGGTGGTGGGCGACGACGGGGCGGAATTGCGGTGGGCCCAGCTGGAGATCCGGACCCGGTGGAAAATGGAGGGGCTCGTGGGGGGCTCGGGTCTGGATCCAGTTTCGGGCTTGGCCTCTTCGGTGCAGAGGTCCTGGATGTCCTTGAAGGACGAGCAAGAGAAGCTCCTTGACCTTGATCTGGTTGATGATGGTGAGCTGTTGATCCTCCTGAGTGGCCACATGACACAGAGATAGAGAGAGAGAGAGAGAGAGAGGATTTTGAGGGCTAAGGTCGAATTTGATGGAGAGAAGGGTAAATGGATGTAGAAAAAGGAAAAATAAAAAAGGCGAGATAAAAAGGGTGAGTTGGGCTTGGTTTCAATGATAATAAATGCTCGTGTCTTGTTTTTAGGCATAAATTATTTGGGCATTTGGGGACATCCTCTGTCAAAGTGAATTTTTTGTCAATTCATTTACTTCCCCAGGCGACGATGATTTCTTGCTTTATCCGACAAATTCATTTGGGGTTTGACCCTGTTCTACTCCTTGAGGTTGTCAGCACTCGGGATTTCGGAACCCCGCTCGAAACCTGTCAGAGGGTGATGCCTCCGTTTCGATTTCTTTATGACTGAAAACGATGAAAATGTGGGATGAAGCACGGACATTCGTCGGGGTCCGAGATTGGTTAAATCCTATTCAGACAGCTTCCCCGCTGTTTTGGCTTTCTGCAGCAAGGTCGCATTGAGGAAAATGGTCCGATGTTAGCGCCGACTAATGCATTTGAAATTAGTGACGTAGCTAAAAATCTCGTGATGTCAATTATTAGCCGGAGCTACATGAGAACTCCCAGAAGAGAGTAGGATTAAATTCAAGACAGGAAATATGAAATAGATATCGCACTTCAAGAAAGAGAAGCTCAGTCTAAGAGTTGCCCACTGTCATCAAAATAGGCCGTCGTCCCGAAGCAAAATTTAGAAGGACATGTTCAGGTCCGCCTTGTTTCAATCTGTAGGAAACGGAGAAGGTTTCTCAGTTTAGCTCTTGCATAACGTTCCGGCAAGAAGAGCAGGAAAAGTAGAAAGAGTTTTCACGCGGGAAATGTGGACCTTAAGTGGAATCACATTTTCGCTCCTCGAGAAATGAGTATATCTCCATAAGGCACCCTTTGTTCAACTCTGAGCATATCACGAGTCGCAAGAACTGCATCAACAAATCAGCTGATTAATCTTGGTATCTTGGTCTTGCGGGTTTGAAATAAGCTGTAAGCCGGTGAATCGTGAGCGTTTCATTGACCGAAAGCGATTAGATCATTGCATGGAGAAGTACCGCAAGTCTGATAGAAGAGCGTGGCTGCTCCTTTTCGGCTCATCCCAGTGGCGAGGTGGTTCAGGGATTCTTCCTTGGGGGCCCCGGGAGTCTCAAAATGCTCTTTCATCTGGCTGCAGCCATTAAGACAGGGTACGGTAGACCTTGATTATGCCAAGGAAAAGTAAACTTTGAGCAGATAGATTAAGAAGATTTTGCAACATACGTGCGGATAGTATCTGTAAGCTTGTCAACAGGAGGACTCCTGATTGGGCGTTCGGTTTGTGTTGGTCCAGTTTCCACCAGCAGTTCTGCAGGAGACGCTCAATAAAGAGAACACTTAAGAAGGTCGCCCACTTGCCGTGCGTCTCTAATTAATCGACAATATGACATGACTCTGCACTCTCTTTGATATCAATGGGATACCTACCAGGTGTTTGGCCATCTTCGGGCAGCCTTGATAACTTGAAGTTGGGATCCCCATTTAACCATGAATTTTCCTCAGCTACAGGTTCGAGGCCACTACTGCTGTTTCTAGATGAAGAAAAGGGCCGCTTCTTGCTGGATCTATTAGGTACAATGATGTTGATCCATATGATCAATTATTTGTTCAATAAATGAAACAAAATAATAAGATGCAAGATAGAACCAACTAGTTCCACGATGCTATTAATTTGCTCTCATGAGAAAATTTGATTACTGCCTGTAAATCTTTGTGCACTATCCAAAGCACTCTTAGGAAAGATGCATATTCTCACTAACCGTCCGGAGTTGACTTCTGCATTGTGTGCTATGAAGTTGTGTCCAGAAGCTGAGCTTGGTATGGATCTTACATCATCCCCTGTAATACCATATGCAAAGATATTTTTGCTAGTTCTCCGCAGTATGTGATACATCCCAACACGTAAGCATTACCTGAATTTCCTGGGGTTAACATTGGGTCTGGATCTGCTGCCGCTGTCTTGTTGTGGATGAGATTGTTTCTAAATCCTTCCATGAAAATTTCCGGGGGCATTTCCTGATTTTCAAAATTATTCCGCAGCTTCTCTATGGAGACATCTTGTGAATGTGGGTTGACCTCCACGTGTAGATCTTCGAAAGGCTTCACAATCAAATACTTCATCAGACGGAGTCCAGACACACACATTGCAATCAGGTACTCCAGTAAAAAGATGAGAGGCATACCCGTGCCCCTAAATCTTGATAATATGCTCTCTCTGGGGGGGATGACGATGATGGTTCTGGTGGCAAGGGCGCGGATGTTCTTCCTGTGGAGAACGGTTATTATTTTGAACTGGGGTTGCACTCTATCAAGCACGACAAATTGCTATAAAAGAGGCTTGCCAAAGGCTGACCAGAAGGTGAGTCATGGGGAGGCTGTATACTTCTCGTCCACAGCTCCATAAGAGGAGGAGGATAATAGATGCTTCTATTTTCATTCAGTAAACCACATGCTAGTACTATCGGTGGTAGCTCCATGAGATGAGCGATCTTCATGCTGTTCATCACACATGTACGCTGCAAGAAATGCATCTCGGAATTGTCTCATCAGAGTTTTTTTTATTGTTACTGTTTAACATAAAAGGCTGAAAGCTGAAACTCCTAACATGGATGTCCCTCCAAATTTAGTCATCCAAGCCTCCAAGCACCCAGCGGAAGGGACAGGTTAGTTCACAAAAAGGGCTTGACTCGGTCACGTAGTCCTGCATTGGACCCAAAAGGAGAAGTACTAACCTTTCTCTTTCTTCCTCTTTTTGAGACAATGCTTGAAGAGTTTTGCAGCCATAATTGGTATATATTTCCAGGGATGATTGTCTGTTCGTAGTCCATGGCAAAAGGTTCTGCTCTTCTAGCTTTCCTTTTGGCTTGTCCCTGTCTCTGCTTATCCTGCTTCATTCGCACCTTTATCATTATCAGTGAACTCTCTAAATTGTCTTTACTTTTATAGGAGAAAAGGTTACTTTGGTAAGTTAACTAGTGACCTGATGAGGAAACTTGATATCATCAGTTTCCAGATTAATTTTGCTTTCTGGATGTTGATTTTGAACTTCCTCTGTGCCAGGAAGCGCAATAGTCAATTTATGTAAGGTGTTTTCGCTAAAAATTCATTACTTAAATTTTGAAAAGAAATCCAAGTAGAACCATGTGCATCTTAATATATGTCTCTAACACCGAAGGCCATCTGCAATGCATGCTCAGTGCTTTATCGGACGTGACTTCAGAAATTAAAGGAAATGAATATGAATCTGTTCATATCACTGTGTCAAATGCTTGAGGATAAAAACATAGAGCTACTCATATGATCATATCATGAATCCATTAGCTACTTAATAATTCAGAGGAATATACTGCTTCATCAATTGCTATATGGGGATGGGCAACGTGGTGCACCCTGAAGGATCTCTGTCAAGTAAAGTTTCTTTCACATAGATCTAAATTTGTTCTCGGGTAGTAGAAATCAAATAAATTGCCGAGCAGTTCTAGCTTCATGTACGCTTGCCTCCATTCAGTAAACAGAAAACTTAAGTGATTGTGCTGCAAACCTCTCGGAGCATCATCAGGCAATGGTGGTGAGAGTACAAGAGTACTTGGCATGTGTGCATCCTCTCCTGAAGCAAAATTTGCCTGAGTCTCGTCCTCTCCCTCTATATCAAACCTGTCAGACCATTCAACAAGATACAACGTATTGCAATGCAAAACTAGATGCTTGTGATGGTGTGTTAAGCAAACAGGATATTCCATCACAAATACAATGTGAAGTTTAGAAACGAGATATTCCATCTCAATTACAAGATAGCCTTTCTCTTAGAAGTAGACCAAAGAAAGATATAGATTTAATATTAGAGTTCTCATCCTTTGAGATTAGAGTGCTCTTATTACCTTTCAAAGTGATTAAATAGTTCTCTATCAGCCTGATAAGGATCAAAATGATCGAATAAGGTTATATTTGCTGCGTCAGCTGTGAAAATGGAGAACTGATGATGTTAATCTGACCGATACAGATAAAAGAGGAAAAGCTGGATAAAGGTGATGGGGTTGATCACAAACCTTGATGATAGTTTTGATTTTGGTCCGCATTCCTTTCATTGTCATTCATGCAGGTCTCGTCAACATCATCTAGTCGCTGCAATACCGAAAATTAAGCAGAAGAGCCATGGCCGAAATTGGGCATATTCAACATTCCACATATAAGTTGTGCACTTTTCTTGTGAACGATACCTAAGGTTGCCAGGTAACTTCAAGAATTTGTCATTAGCTTAGGTGTTTCTCTAGCTTTGAATCCTTGCTTAATTTATAAATATGAAACTCAAACACTGTCACACTCAAGCACATGACAGTTAAAGCTACTTTTCACAAAGATCATCATCCAAACATTGGACAAGTCTTGAACATAGAATAAAGTATTCAATAAATGGCATTCCCATTGTTCAATGTACTCATCTTCCTGCTAATTCTTCAATAAAGCATGTGATAATTGTGCTAGTGAAGAATTTACCTTTCTCTAGAATCATCGCCTTAACTAGCTAGCATTTCCAAAACTGACAACTGTTGAAGAGTCCATTTTTAAGGTGATCTCTCAAGCTCATTATCGTACTCAAATACCAATAAGTCACACATGTCTCGCTATTTTTATCTATATCTGCTATTGCAAGAACGCCTACCCTCGATATTGACTGAATTATTGCCTTCCCTATTCTAGTTCTGCTGATGTTTTAACCGAAAACCAAATTTACCTATCATAATAATGTTTTTCATTTCAATCCGGTACGCTCCAAATCCTCTTGTAGATGATATCCATAGTACAACCACAAACGAATCACGGAGAGAGCGATGTCAGGAGGACAGTACAGAAGTGGAAATGCCAAACGGTTTTCTGAGATCATCATCAGATGAGATGGCCACAAAAAGATAAAAATGAACCACCAAATCGTACTATCAACGGAAGTAACGGCAGTCATTCTACATACAAAAGGCATTCTCAACATATCACAACAGGATCAAAGAACATCAAATTGCGCAAATTACCATAGCAAAGTACGCCGTGTGTTGGAAACCCATGGTGGCCGTCGCATCGGAGAAATGGAGGGGTTGCTCGATACCACCGATCTCTGTCTCCTGGTTATCTGGCAGAGTAACCGCTTCTTTCCTACACATGTAGAAACGCCATGAACTTCTCTCTTCAACAAAACTAATTTGACCAGCTTGCCCTCGTCCCACTGTTTCTGCTTAATCTTTTTTTGGGCTATCAAAATGGCGTTGTGGGAAATTATAGCTTTCTAAAATGACACAAAAGATGCGGATTCGGACTAAATGCCGATCCTACAAACACTCTTTAGGTTACACCTACGAAACATGAAATGAATCGAGTCTAGATCGAAGGGACCCGGTCGGCACAAAAATCACGCGGAGCAAGCCCAACTCACTTGGCCTGAGTTTTTCCTTTGGGTAGGATCGTTGGATCTGGAACAGATTTAACCTTCCAAGCTTCGTTTATCTCAACCTAATGCCACCAAAAAATTCATGGTCGGTCTACAGACGAACGCAAGGATAAGAAATGGAAAAAAAAGCTTGTGCAGTCGAGGAGGGTGTGGGTTTTTGATCGAGTCATGATCGTACCAGGAAACGAGTGACGTCGTCTGCAAATCATTCCCAACATCAAGAAACGGCGTTACTCATTTCTCTTTTTCTCAAATTATGAAGAAATCCATAGCAAGAGAGGAACTGGAAGCTTACCATAGAGGAGTTTCACTTTCCGCTCATAGACAATCACCACTCCACCTGTGAGAGACAATAACGAATCAGGCGTTCCATTCGACGGAACATGCAAACCGGGATGAAGAAGGAAACCAGAAAACAACGGGCGGAATTCAAATACCCATCAGAATTCCGGAAAGTCTGAGCGCCATTGGGATGGATGGATTCAAGATCTCCTCGCTGAAGAGTAAAAAGAAGAACGGACGCTTCAGTGACTCGACGAATGCAACATCGGCACGCTGAGAGTACGAGAAATGTCTGTCCGTACCATATCTGGATGATGTCGAGCTTGTTAAGCTTCCTCCGGTTGATTTTCGCATGCATAGTCGCGGCCATCCTTCATCAACCCAAACATTCATCATCAAAATGACAGAATCAGAATGCCTTTTTCTCAGTAAAATCATAGAGACTGAAACTATATGATCACGTCATTCATTCACCGGCCTGAGTTACCCAGCTATTTCAGGACACTCTGTATGAAGCGGGAGAATCAGGTATATCGAAGTTGACGTAAAACAGAGAAAGAATGCAACATCGGAAATCAGTGTTCGCACACGCGTCGCTCTCCTTTGAATAGAAAGAAAAATCCAAAGATCACTGCAGAAGTTACGCTAGCACTCTCAGCAAAGCCTACAAGAGCAGAGTCATCGTCCGGAATTGAAATCGTCGCTACTGATGGCAGAGCAGCGACGGAGACTCGACAACTCAAAAGAACAGAACCATTACGTGTTTCTCGGTATTACAAGCCGATGATTAGCCACACGTCTGCTATCCCGGCGAGTTTAAGCGGGCAACGAAGAAGATGTACACCAGTTTCACGTTCGCATGAGGAGGCGAATGAACCGAGCTGACGTCGAACGGGACGTGAAGCTCGTTCGCGAGGTTGCGAAACCGAAAGGGGGATCGAGAATGGCGGCAAAATCGAACGAATCAAAAGGGAAGGAGTAAAGAAGGAGGATCACCATATCTGGCCGAGCGGAGCTTTGCGGGCGAGAAGCTGGTGAGAGTAGAACATCCTTCTTGCTCGTACCGCCTCGAAATATCACTCGCAGAGAGAGAGAGAGAGAGAGAGAGAGAGAGAGAGAGAGAGAAGCTTGAGCTGCAAGTTACTGAAGAATGGAGAGAGGCGTCAAATGGAGTTCGAGCGGAGTAGCAGCGAGATGATCAGTGCGAGGGGATGAGACGAGAAGAACGTTCTTACGTGAACGCATACGAGCGCGTGAGCGCGCGTGCGGAAGAGTGGATTTGAGGGCGGTGTGGCCTGCAGATTTGTGCACCCGCCGCGACAAGTAACAGAAATTGGCTAACGGAAAAAAAAGGCATGAAATGTCGTGACCCCAAGAGAGAGAGAGAGTGTGTTAAAAGTTACCGGCGGGTGTATGAAACCATGCTGCGTTGTCGATCACGGGGACGAAGAGGTGAGGTGAGGTGAGGTGAGGAACCCTCGCGACCAAAATTCATACAATTAATTCCCGATATTTTGTTGCATCATTTTCATTTTCTTTTTTCATTTGAGTCGTCGTTTATTTTATTCCGAGGATTACGAATCGGCCGATGTAAGTTTCGTTTTACATGTAATAAAATGCATCCCTTTGCTACTTAAATCTCATGTAAGGAGAGAATAATATTCGAGCCATCAAAATACATGTGAGAAAATCCGCAATGGATATCATTGTATCATTGGGCAACTTGTTGTGTATGAGCTGTTTCAAGATATAAACCCCAAGATCAAATGATTGATTTTGTTTCGGATCAATCTTAAAATCTTCGCACTTGTTAAAAAGCGCACCTCATTTGATCCTCAATGACATACATAAATCGGTCCGTCTCATTTCGACACTTGAAGTATCGATGTTAATTGGTTATGCCATGGTAAATGTGCTCGCCGTGCTTGATCAGCGTGCTTCATATCAGATCGGGACGGTTGATCCGAAGGGGATGGGCTTTAGACTTTAGTGCAAGTGACTGAGGATGGGCTCTTGCTCGACCACGGTCATCAAACTCGGACCGGTTTCTCCATGTTCCGCAACTTTTGAACAGCCTTTATTAATTAGTGAGCTTAAGCTAATAATTGAAGCCCGATCTTCAAACGAACACTACAATCGGAGGCCGGCATTACCCCGCCTCATTTGAAGTAATTATCAGTAAATAAACACTTGATATTCTTCAGGAACATAATGTCTATGTCCCATCGTGTTGGCCAAGCAAAATAAGCCACATCATGCTTTACCAAAATTGCCAATTCAACATCAGTGGCAATTTTTGAAATGCACCATTCGAATAGAACTATATATAAGCTGTGAATAGAACTATATATAAGCTGTAATCATCCGTGTAAGCCAGTGTTTTCCATGTGAACTAAGAAAGATATTTCCAGCTTCAAATTACAAGCAATTGGAAAGAATAGTGAACATTTCGATGTTTCTGTTGCTGTGTAATATCAAGCTTTAAGTCTGTTGAGCTCGAATTGAGATTTTGCAACTCAAGATTTTCTTCTGCAGGCTCAAAGAATCAACTTTCCGCTGCTTGAGCTCAAATGCTTGTATTTCAAAAGAATCGTACCACAAAACTGGAAATCATACCAGTACAGATGGGGAGCGTGCTCATGTACTGATGCTGGCATCCCCTGGTCGCCAAAATCCTTTCTTACCAACAAGAAACTGTTCCTGGTGAAGGGTCACTGACCAGTGAAGTGAGTGCAAAACTGAACCAAGTTTGTTTATAACTTCTGTGCTGTCTTGAACCAGAACGTATCCACCCGGTCTCAATATGCGATCCATCTCGACAGCTATATCTACAACCTCACATCTGATGAAATTGCAGAAGATCAAGTCATGAGAAACCAATCAAGTTACTTCGATTAAACAAAGATTGACACATCCAAGTGTATCATGGTAAAGACAATAATAGAGGATCCAATTTCCATTCCAATCATCAAAATCGAAACATTAACAAGTAAATTAATAATACCTCTCCGGGAGATCTTTGAAGAGAAAACTGGAGTGAAGCAGATCATATGTACGAGGGTAGGTATTGAAAGATTCGCACCAGTCATGATAGGTTCCAATCAACCCTCTGTCAAATATAACTGAGAGAGAATCTTGCACATGAACTGGGACAACATTCATAACCCAGAGTGGCATGTCGATGAGTGCTGCCGCAAATCTAAGAGCAGAACAGGTCCTCACGTCAGTGCAATAGAGAATATTGGAAGAAAATTGAATAGCCATCAAGGAAATAAATAGAGGAATAAGCCAAAAACATTTATTAACCTGAAATCACTTAGATAAAGCACTGATTAAGCGGACAAGTGAGACACAACACATAACACCTTACAGAAGAGATATATCGCCACACAGCTAGGAAAGAAATTCCTTCCATAATAAGTAAAGGAGAAAGTGATATCCAATTAGCTGGTAGTTTATATTATCTTGAAACTTACCCTCCATAACCAGCATTCATATCCATTACATTCCTCACACTTGACCAGTTTATACCGAGGCCTTCCATATAAACATCTGAAACAAGGGCAGACCAGTGTTTGCTATCTTCGTAAAACATTTGCTCGGTTTCAACTTCATTTGACAAGCTTAAAGGTTTAATCCTGAGCCTTTTAGGCCAGGGAGCAGGCCAACTGCTATTGTCTGGAAGCCTGTTAAGACAGCCACCAAGAGGCACATACCTGGATCACAATAATGAGAGAGATGAGAAGGACATACAAACATGGCAAATAGAATATGTGAGCCAAAGATGATAAAAACAAGAACCGAAACGAGGTTGAAGATGGAGCAATCTTGGACTGAATTAGAACGGTTACAAGCTAAGCAGATTCCGTTCTTTTGGAGGTCCCAAATTTGTTTATCAGATGGATAGCCAAAAAGACATAAAGGTTGGCGCATTTGTGAGATTAATTCTCTGACTTCAGAGCAATTGAGAAACTGGACTGAGGCAAAAGCTTTCGAACAGGACACACTTAACCTGATTTACAACCACCCTCAATTGACATTGTCTCATTGTGAGCTAATCCATTTAGCTAGCGCTCAGTAAAGTCAACAGCTTTCAATTACTCCTCCGCCTTAAACCAAATGCTTTCCCATATCTATCACCCCTTTGTCCTTCCTTCTCTCTCTGTGCACATGTGCATGGTCATGCAGGCACGTATGCATTTTTGGGGTACAATTAGGTAATGCTACATCCCAGCCTCATGGAAGTGACACAACAGTGACACAACAGCATGTCTACAACATAAGATATTGTTTGAATAACAAATGCAATGTGACATTAGTACCAAGAATGATGCCGCTGATCTTGCTTTTCACATAAAGGGGGACTAGTTTGTTCACGTTCCTGATAGCAGGAAGATGAAACAGGTTTTTGATATATCACCAGGCCAATCCCAGATGATTCCATAGCTTTAGCCACCACCTTCCAGCACATGGACTTCGTCAAAGCAACCATAGCTGCAGAACAAGTGGATAATGAAGGCCCAATCAAATCAACACCAGTTGTTGACATCTCCAAGCATTTTATTTGAAATTTACTACAGACATAATAACATAAAACTTGCAGACTCGGCAAAGAGGCATAAAGACAGGAGGAAGGAAAAAAATTATGTCAGCTCACACACCATTCCACACAGATTGATCCCTCTCATCCTTGCGATAAACTGGGGTAGCCGACCATAGAAAGAAACCCCCAGGCCTAAGAATCCTGTTGAGCTCCATTAGCGGTTTCCCACCTACAATTTCCACAAAAACCAAATAAAGATGAACTCAAGACTTCACAAAACTTTTATAAATGGCACATGTATGATTGATTGACAGGAAGTACCATCCGCGTCCCAGTGAACCCTGCATCTTGCACAATGAATCAAGTCATATGCATTATCAGGAAATGTCAGCATCTGTGTCCCAATAACGGAAAGAGTGGCAGGAATTCCTCGTTCTAGAGCAAATTGTATCTGAGCTTCATGCTCATCTTTCGGGGCCAATGACATGGTAATTACATCTTTGTCCAGCAAATAACCACCAAAGCTGGCAACTCCACAACCAACATCTAAAATAACCCTGATGTGTTTTCCCCATTCTATGGCTGGTAAAGTCTGAGTGAAGTAGGAAAAATTAGTTAAGAAAAATCCACACTGCCAGATGCCAGACTTGCCAACAAAACCAATGTGAAATTATTGACCCTTTTGCAACTCAAAAGACGACCAAGCATAGTAATATATTTGGTACCTTTTCTACAAACTCGATATAATTAGCAACTCCATCCTTAAATTGAGTTCCTCCTCCAGGGAAATGAAAATAATCACCAGATTTCTCCACCCAGTTTTGTTCCTTCTTGTATTCAACAAGCTTTGGGTGAGGAACATTGTTGTACCAGATCTGCAGGACATAAAGAAGAAAAACGACCAGCATAAGTTTGTTGGTAAACCACTTAACATGAAGAGATCTCATCTTGGTCCGCCCATTTTTATGGAATCAGCAGAAGAATTGATTTCACGAAAGGCAGAAATTCCAATGCCAATACGACCGCAATCGCCTCTACGAGCCAATACGAGTAATACTCACCAATGAGAGGCAACGTTCGTGAGAACACGAACTAGAGGGATTCAGAAAAAGAAATCCTTTAAACAGAAATCGATGAATGGATGAGAGCATCAGATTCACAGCACACAACCTCATCGAATAATCTGTCAATCAAGTAACGAGGAACTAAGACAAGCATCACATTATCATAGATCATAGTGATGGATCACACCAAAATCAGGCCATTTGGCAGTCATTCTTGCATCGAGATTCAAGAAATCAACAACCAGGCAATCTTTTTACCGAACCGAACGCCGAAAGGGCAGTACCAAAACACTCCCAAAAAAGAAAATCATTTCTTGAATCAGCAATCAACCAAAAAGATACGCACTTTAAACTAAAACCACAAATCTTACCAAAATCAACATATCAATCTCACCATGTCCCTGCTCTTAGGCCACGGAACAGGCACCTTATACCCACTCGGAAGCGGCGGCAGACATCGCGGGCTCGGGTTCGGGCAATGCCGCTCCCGGTGCTCCATGTGCCGCCTCGACTTCAGCTGCTTGATCGCCTTGAAATTATCCAAGCACGGTATGAAATCCACCGCGGTCGCCCCCTTGCACGCCTTCCACTTCAAGCTCAAATCAAGCGACGGCCCTTTGTCGATCGGGGCCGGAACGGATGAGTTCGCCGCCGCAGCAGCCGCCGCAGCCGCCGGCGGAGGAGGCGAGGGGGAAGAGATCCGCTGGAGATCGGAGGCGGAGTAGAAGGAGAGGAGCGGGGATTGGGAGCCGGCGGTGAGGATGAGGATGGTGACGAAGAGCAGGAGCAAGATCGAGGAGGCGAGGATGAAGGGGTATTTCCTCTCCTTGAACAGGTTCTGCACCGCGGCTAGTGCCATCCTCGATCTCGGTCGAGGTCGGAGGATGTGACGAGAGAGATCCGAGAGAGATCCGAGAGAGAGGAGAGGGAGAGGGATCTCGCGAGGAAGAAAAAGGATGTGGGACGCGGTAATCGACCGGGGGAGATTCGAAATGTCGTTATATATCCACTAGTAGTACAATACAATAGAATAACAATTACAAAAAATTTATCAAACTCTTTCGTTTTTTTTTTTTTTTTTTTTTATATCAAACTCTTTAGTTTAGAGTCAGGTGAAATCCGTATTTAATTGGAAAAAGTCCGTTTTATTTTTGCTAGATAAAAAGAATCCTTCGCTCAAAATAAAAATCGAACACCCTTCCACTTAAATACACACGACCTGGATGATTCGTACACTGATCAAAATAAATTATATAATAAAATACATAGGTGATTGCATATTCTTGCTCTATAAAAATGAAATATAATATATGTGGACGCAGAGGCTACAGAGCAGAAAGAATAAAATAGAAAGTTCATGTTCCTGTTCTGCTAATACTTTCTTTATATAAAATGGGTTGTAGTACTAGGCTTATTAGTTAGATACGTGAAAGGCCAACACTACCTTTATGCCAAGTGTCGGCCCTTAACCGAGGGTAAACATGCGATAGCGTCGATCTCCCAATCTCTACTCAGATCCCCCGACACATCTGAAAAAAATGATGATATCATATCACGATCATGGGGTAGCCCGGTTCGAATTAGAGAAGGGGCTATCTTCGATTTTAAGAAACAGCACTTTCTAAGGTAAAATGTTTTTTTCTTTGGCAAACTGTAATATCAAATGGTTTAGATCAGCACACGGTGCGTACGAGTTGCAAATTCACGGCGCTGGATGAATTCTTTGTTTGAGACTGGATTTGATGCAACAGAGCCCCAAAGAAAAGAATAAAGAAGCACCATGCGCATTCACTCACGAATCTCCTGGATGGCCACTGCTAGTCCGCTAGCTCGGCTGGATTTTTATTTAACATGGTCCTCCAAAAATAACATTTCAAGTCACCCCCTATTCCTCTAAAGATTATCCAATCTCGGTTTGCGGGAGATTCAAAGTGTGGAAATCAGATTTCACAAACTTGGTGCTAAACTCGAGCTACTTGACTCTCTTTGGGTCTGTTGCCTAAAGATAAACTGTATTCAGAAAATTGTTTTCCAACATTCTAATGTTCGTATAACAAGAGCTAATCGATTGGACTGAAACAAGAAGCATAGATAGGGGAAAAAAAGACTTCCACGTTTAATTAAAAGGAAATCACTTCCCTTAAAAACTGACAGTTTTCCTTAAAAATGATTTTCATGGAAAATATTTTCCTTTAAAATCAATTTTTGGGCTAAACAATCGCAGGCTTAAACTAACCTTCTAAGCGTAGGAAATAGTCCACTTCAGCTGCCAAGATGATTACAAACAAGTGGAACAGGGGTTCTATATAATAACGGACCAAACCTATTTCCCCTCAGTGCAAACCCAAGCAAGCAAGGGAATTTACAATTTCCTTCATTTCCTCTTCCACTCATTTCCCTTCATCTCCTTTGCACTCACTTCCCTCATTACTGTGGTAACCAAACTAAGTGCGAGTTCAGCACCGGCAGAAAACAAGTGCAGACACTCACAAGCAGCACCCATAGGCGCAGGAGTTTCCACCACCAAAATGAACAGACATCATCTAAATATAAACAAGTGCACAAATGCAATACTCCAAATCTTCTACGGAAAACATTTTTCAAGAACATGATTAATCTACTTCATATCATTTTGTTTAGAAATGATGCGGACATGGCACCAGTTTTCAGAAGATTCTTGCTTACATTTCTAGGCAATCCTTCACTAAAATCGTGTTAGCCTGAAACACACTTCCAAATCTAATGCTCAAAGTCCGCCAAACAATAAAGAATTTTCCCTTCAGACTTTGACTGAGAAAATCGGTACATACTGGGAACATCCGGTTTCAGATACAAAGACACTGATTCAAATGCATATCATCACCATTCCCCAAGTTTCCACACTCCTCACATTAAGAAAAGGTGCATCGGATTTTTGTAGACTCCCTAGATCATCAATTCGGATTATCGAAGCCAACAGGCATGGAAAAGGAGAAAAGCTCAATCGTATCAGCTGAAACTCATTTTGTACAACCGCAAAAACCTAATTCCAGAGGGAATAAATTGGTTTGGCAATATTTGTTACAAAATGCTGCTTCTCTTACTCCACTATTCCAGGACCTGCATTTTCAACATCAACTTCTCCCATACCTGTATCTTCCTCTTCTTCACTATCTTCATCTCCACTAACCTCTTCGTTGGCGCGATTTAACTGAAGCATGTGCTCAGCAAGTAATTTGTCATCCCGTTCACTCACCTATTCAGATACGAGCTTATTACAGTCTCAAAGAAGCAATTTTCAAGTTTGCAGAAATGCTAAAGCAGATGAAGATCTCTTTAAAGTTTGCAAGCCAAGAAAATTCGCAGGATCACATCAAGTTCAGCAAGTTCAGGATGCATAAAACGCGCATAAGATAATGCCCCAAGGAAATAGAAGAAGCTGCTCACCGCTCTAGGGGCCTCCTTCATAACAAGTTTCCCCTTTTGCTTCTCAATAGCTTCGCTGCAGGCTGCAATAGCTTTATTAAGAACTGCCAATCCTTGCTCCTGCCAAATGCAGTACAGAAGTGGCCAAGGTTTCATGAGCCAACATGCCACTGACAACTTACAATCCATGATGAATTTTTCTCTTGAGAAACATCAACATGTTTGAACAATCTAAGTAGCAGTTTCTTTAAAGAACAATTCAGAGCTTCTAAGAATTATCCATGCCAGTGATGAGGAGAAAGACACATCCAAAAACTATATTGGCATCCAAAAGCATCGATCAACAAAAATTAGATCCCACAAAAATAGATCAAAGATCAACAGGGGAGGAATTTTACGTTGCAACTTTTTGGACAAAACTTGCCATGAGAAAAAGATCTGTTAAAGAAGCCAAGACAAAAAAATCAAAGGAGTTTTCAGATGATCAGATGAATAACACATTAGCAAAACCATATCCTTCCAAGGCCGAAAAAATTAGGACAGGAACCTATCATCATAAAGCTTAGGTCAGACTCCACAGACATCCACATATGGGCTAGCTATAAAAGTGATAATACTCAGAAAGGTGGAGAGAAATGTTGATGATAATACGTACAGTTGGACAAAAGTATATTTCTCACGGCATCATTAATATTTCACATCTGTACACAAAAAAACCCAACTCCCAATGCAAGAGTTACCAAAGGCTTGCAGTCTCAATAGTTTATATTTTCCTCCAAAGAGGCAAAACCTAGTTATTAAAAATTGAGAAAATAAGTATGGACAAAGGGCACTTCTGGAAGCCCATAAAAGAACCAAAGTGGAAATGACGACTGTACAAGAGGTCAAGAGAAGCACCGACCTTGTCCAGAGTTTGAGTAGTGAGGACATAAAGTGGAGGTGCAACCAGCTTGATTTTCACAGGACAATCATCATTTCCAGCAGCTTCAGCTTTCCTCATAGCATCCTGCAGAGTCGATTGCTAAAACAATTAAACTAGAACAGAAACGAGTGAACAGCTAATAGATAAAATCACTACTCTCTTGAACAGATGTATTCTAGACAGAGTGAACATAACCAAAAACTAAGTAGGGACCTTAATGTGCAGAACACCATCGAGCTGGAAGCATTTCATTTCAACATCAGCTCGTATCTTCAATGGTTGTGGGGTCATTCTTCTCCTTATATTCTTTACCAACGCATCTTTCACTTCCTCCGTCACAGCAGGGACCACTTTTGTCACCTACATACCAATTAAAGCTCAATTAAGCAATAAGCTAGAAGAACCACTCACAATCAGCATGTCATTGCATAGTGTACCTCTTGTCCATTAGGACCAACTTCTTTGATCTCACGGGTTAGCGAATCAAGAACTGTATCAGGATCTGTCACAATTATCTTAAATGCCTGCACAAAGATGTAGTTAGTAAACTTGGGACCCCAGGTCAAGCACCTGCAGAACTCAAGGCAAGCAAACCCCCATAAATGGCTGAACGGCTCACCTCAAACGCATGTCCGTATTTCCTGTACAGAGGCCAGCCAATACTGACGTACAGTTCCTGTGAAAGATCATTGCAAATTCCCTTTATCATCACAGAAAACAAATAAGAAAAATAAAGAAAACTTCCCAAATTAAAGTTTCCAGCACGTGAGACTTTCATTTCCGGTAAGTGAATCCACTGAAAGCAGCAGCAATTCAAGTAACTTCTCTCGAACGAGAAAGTCACGGCCATCAAACTTTTTAATACTAAGAGCCTAACTAGTAACTACCAAGCGTGGAGAAATTGACCTGCTCCAGCAGGAACACTGCTGTCCTCCCAAGCAGCAAGCAAGACCAATGACAGAACACGATTCCTAAAACAATCTTCAACAAAAATGTTTCGTCTGAACCACATGAGCAACATCCGCGAGTTCCCAATTTCACTTCAGAAACTTAAATCACTGCCTCCGAGACAAGATACTCTTTGCCACAATTTACGAGGAAAAAAGAAGACAAAACCAGCAATGGTACTAGGGCAACTCGCAGGTAAGCATCCGAACAAACTTCCCCAATCATACCGACAAATCAACCATCGGGCGAAACAAAATCGACTAAGAACAGAACTCGAATCGAATCACGCGCACCTCAAGATCGATGCCCAGGGTCTCGGCCACGTGGCGCATGATGGAGTGGACGAGCTTGCTCTTGTTGTACCGCTCCTCGCAGGCCTGGATGTCCTCCTCGGACACGCGGCGCTTGCTGAGGTCGATGTAGCCCTTCTCCTTGTCGACGCGGAGGACCATGACGGGCTCGATGCGGCCGACCTTGATGAGGCTGCTGACGGAGCGGATCCGGCGGCGGGAGAGCTCGGAGAAGAGGATCATGCCCTCGATGTTGTTGTACTCGAGGAGGGAGACGTAGGCCCCCATGTCGGCGATGTTCTTCACCTGGATCATCACCGCCATGTCCACCTCCGGGTACCGCGCCTCGTACATGCGGCACTCGAGGTTCGGAGCGTGCGACGCCATCGGATCGGGGAGCGGGGAGCGGGGAGCGGGGCTGGAGAGTCTTCTAGGGTTTTGGGGGAGTTTCGGAAGGGAGGGCGTTGCGCGAAGAAGGAGACGAGAAGGCGACGCGCGAGGCGAGGTGAAAAATGGGTCGGAGGAGCTATTCGGTTCACCCGCATCCGATTTGAGGAGGGGGCGACAGGCCCGCATTGCTTGGCCCAAGCCCGTTTGGCTTCGTTCGGGCTTTTTGGGCTGGAATGGAAAAGAATAAGGCCCCACTCGCTCGGCCCAAGCCCGTTTGACTTTGTTTGGGCTTTTACGGGTCTTACTTCCTTTTCCCCATCTTAATTCACATAGAAATTCAGGAACTAGGGTCCTAGTTGAACCAGAGAGACACGAAGCCCGTTTGATGTTTTTTTTTTTTTTTCGATGGCCGAGGAATCAGCTTAATCCCGTGCAGTTCGATACAATGAATGCTCGTTTGATGTTTATTTGCACTTAAAAGAATTAAGTTAAAAAGTGATCTTCTCCAAATTCACAATGTTTTCCAAATATAGATAACTTAGGAATTAATTGTATATATGTTTTTTTTTTGGTAAGATAAATTCTATATATGTTGATATTTACAAATTGCGAAAGTTTTGAGTGTTTTGTCCAAAAGTGATTTTAGTTGAATTTTGTATTTTGGGTCGTTGAAATTAAGGAAGTGAATTGGATGGGCTCAGTCGGATGTTTAGGAAATTTTAGATCACCAATTTCCATTAAAATCAGAATAAGCTCCGTTTATTTTGTGAAAAATGAATGATTAAGAAAGTATTTTCATAAGAATAATCGATTATATCGTCAATGCAATAATACTTTTATTATTGGCAACAAGTTATGTCTGAAAATTTTCATGAATAGTGAAAATACTTTATGATTCATTTATTTTTGTGAGCGACACAAGCGATCATATTTAGAAAAATGCTTTTTAAATCCTTTTTTTCCTGCATAACAAACACACTTAGAAATATAAAATGGAAAGACTAGAAAAGAACGGTCGGTGTTTTCTATTGACTTATAGCCATGATCAGAGCAACATTTGATCAGACGTAGAAAACAAGTGTGAAGAAAATAAGGGGACCCGACCCGAACCCAATCTCACAAGCAGTTGTCTCTGTCTCAATCATTCATGGCCTTGGCCCATGAAGTCCACCAAAGAGCGCTTTATCTCCTTAGTTCCAAAGCAAAGACAAAAGGAAGAAGAAGAAAGAAAAAGAAATGGCCGTTGTACTTTCACCAACCCCAAAAGCAAAGCAAAGCAAAGCAAGGCAACGACTAAGCAAAGAAGCTGGCAACTTCAAGAGGCAACAACACCTAAAAAATCAAAAAAGCCACCTTAAACTCCTCGCTCGCTCTCGCACTACTACTCCGACCTTCGCTTTAGTTCGCTCTCCGTCTCTCCAGAGCCTTCCCGCTCCATTCCCACCGAGGCACGTAACGCGTTCATGGCGACCTCCGCAGCAGCGGCGGTGACGGTGAGCTCATCGGACGCCCTAGCTCTTGCGAGCGCGATCGTGTCGTTGGCCAGGGACGCCTTCACGCACCGGAGGAACTGCCAGCAGCTCGCCGAGCACGCGGAGCTGGTGCGGGCCCTGCTGGAGAAGGTGGACGGCACGGACCTGGCGAGGGTGCCGGAGATCGAGGAGGGTTTGCGGGAGCTGGAGGAGGTCCTGAGAGAGGCGCTCGAGCTGGTGGAGAGCTGCAGAGGGAAGAGCTGTTTGTACATGGTCGCCACCGGGTGGAACGCGGTGTACGAGTTCCGCCGCGTGGAGGCGGAGATCGATCGGCGGGTGAAGATCCCGACGTTGACTGCGTTGGTGCATGAGTTTCGCTTGGAGGTAATTAACGGGAGAACTCTTCTCCCTATCTTATCGATCTACTTGTACTCCTCGTAAGCTACTCGAATTCGACTCGATAATCACTTAAATTCTTAATCATCTTAGGCTTATTGAGATGAATAAATTAATGAATTACACTATTTTTTGACATGTTCGTTTAATAGTGGTTTTTCTAAATTCAACTTGTTCCAGTTTACCGGCTCAACCTTATCATCAAGTCAATTAAGTTGAACTCGAGTTTACAGAAAACATAGTCCTATTGGGTTAGTATTCGAGAAGTCAAACTCAAGACATATTCAGTCTTACAAATTTGAGTTTAATCAAGATCCAACATTAAAAAATGTTTGCTAATCAAAATGATTGTTGATATATCAAAGTGCTCACATCCTTTGTTAATGAGATTTATATACCCTTATATATTTATATGCTCTTTCTTTGCTTATAAATTTAAATTTTAAGATTGAAATTTTTTAACATAATCAGTCCACAGGTACATCTTCTCTTGTTTTGCCACGTCCATCGAATTGCTGTCGCACCGGTGGGACGAAAAGTTGAACGCGTGCGATAAAATTCGATAATAAATCATGAAAGTCAGCACGTTTCTAAATTAAATAATGCTTTTGCGGCCAACAATTCTTCCTTACTTTAAGATTTAAAAAAATAAAGTTGCCTCCTCGGATGGCCCTGTTGCCTTTTCATTTTGTGAAAAATAAATCACGGGAAATAATTGTTAGTAGCAATATGACCACCAAGCAATGACGTCAACTTGTTATTTAATCGCGTCATGTAGAGTTCGCAAGAAGCGCTATATGCGATCGAGTGAAGTTCTCATCTTCTTATCACGCGCTGATCCTTACTTGGGATTTTCTCGTTCCAGCATTTGAAGCAAGCCCTGCGAGCCATCGAAGACGACCACAGAGATTACACGCTGGACGAGCTGGACATCGAAGCTCAGAAGGCGATCCTGAAACCCGACCGGACCAAGAGAGATGCGGACGTTTTGGAGAAGTTTCTGTATCGGGCGTACCCTGACCTGCGATTCGACGAAGCTCTTCAAGAGGAGCGAGAGAAGCTGCATGTCGAGTTGCAGTGGTTGCGGTCGAGGAACGAGACAAAGCAGTGTCGGGTGATCGAGCATCTCATCAGCGTCGCCGAGAACGCGTCCAACACATTGCCGAGCAAGAGGATCACGAAGCTGCTTGTGAATCAGCCGGCATTCGTCATGTCGGGGTAGGTAATCAGTCTGAACTTTAATTCTCTTAGATTGGCTTCAATCCTATTTAGCAGAAACTAGCTAGTGGGATTCTTTTCATGTGGCCAGGTATATAAACAATGTAAAGTCCATCACAGAGAGCTTTCAGGATCAAGGACAAGATGACTGGCAGGCTGATCTTTTTGGTTGCTGCGTGGAGCCCTGTTTGAGTGAGTCTTTGCTTACATAAAACACTTATAAGTGCTCTTAAAACCGACTATGTAATTGATCTATTCTAATAAATCAAGGCAATCATGCACATGGAGTGTATGCAATTTGGATACGAGTGATCGGTTCTATCTGTCCCGATTACCATAAACGTGTTTACCTAGTAATTCATTCTGATGTAGCGGCAGAAATATGGATTAATCAATGACTTGAGAAATTACTAGATGAATTGGCTCCGTAGCGGAGTGATAAGAAGCAAAGCCAATCAGCCTCAGCATGTCTTCTTGTTGCTTTCTGACCCAGGATTAATAGCGCTCGATCACTTTATTTAGGTTGCCAGCCATTCCTGTCGCGTTACCATTCACTCCTTGACTGGACAGCGGTTTAGCTTACGATTAATGTCATCATCTTTGATTAATCTCCATGAAGAAATGGTGTTTCTCAAATGGGAGGTTCTTTGTAACAGGCTTCAAGACCTGCCTGTATCCCTGCGGAATGTTTGCAAAGATTGCAAACGCAGTGTCCAGAGGAGAAATATGTAAGTCCTTACGCCAAAAATGACAGTCGATATGAGAGAGGAGAAAGTGCACATGCATGCATGAGCTAATTGGTTTTGAATCTGGTGGCCAGCTCGTGAAGTAGCCGTAAACAACGTTTTTGCATTCTCTCTCATTGGCAGTTGCTGCTGCTACACTTGCTGCGTGAGAAGAAGGCTGAGAAAGCTTTTCAACATTCAGGTGCTTTCCCTTACTAATCGGTTGCTGACATTATGTTTCCTCAACTGATTTCCAAATTCATTTGGAAGAAGTAGGAAAAACTCTCATCGAACTCCTGGTTTGCTGTGTAGGGAAGCTTATGCGATGACTTCCTAACGCACCTGATGTGCTGCTGCTGCGCAATGGTTCAAGAATGGCGTGAACTTGAACTGAGAGGCGTCGAGGGTATGTGTGTTTCCAGATATAGCCTTCTCGTCTGCCAGTCTTGCTACTTATTTACTGCAAATCCGTTCTTTGCAGGGTGCCAGGGGAGGAAAATGATTCCTCCACCTTACCAATTCATGAAGCCTTAAACCGGTCGACTGGTAACTAGTACTATCAGCCCTTCATTTTGTTTTACATTGCTACATAGTTTAGTGCAGAGAGTCTGTATTAATATGAATCTGTGTTTACACGGATTAGTTTCTTTGCATGCTTAATCTATGGAAACTCAATATACATTAGTTACTCCAGCATCAGCAGATCAAAGACAAGAAGAAAAAACAGAATTTTTCTAAACAAATCTGCTAAGCAATTGGATAGAAACCTCTACAGCTCATGAAATTATCCAAACCGGTACATGTCAAGTTCTTTATGAACTTCTCAATAGATACAGTCTCACTATCAGATGAATGACCGAAAGAGCACCGGCATCCGATTTAAAAGTCATGATTTGTGCACTCTTCAGCTTGGTGAAAGAAGCAGTACGGGCTATGGTTAAAGGTACAGTTTGGAAGGTGCCTCCTAACCTGGAAATTAAACTAAAGGAAGGGTCAGCAGCCAAAAAGAAAGACCTTCCATCACCATGTTGGAAAAAGCAAAATTACAACTCATTTCCGTGGGCACCTAGCTCATTGATTCCCGGCGGGAAAAGCCAACGGTACAATGCTGACAACTTACTCTCCACAGAATTCTGCTGCACCTGAGCGGCCTTCATATTACATAATGCATTATAATCATGCTTCAAATGGGGAGCTGCTATCTTTTCCTGAGAAAAAAATAACACTTCCATGAAATATGAACGAATATTCTATCTCATGGAGAAACTTCAAACCACGGATAGTACCTTGAAAACTTCAAATGGACAAGAATCAGCACCACCGCAACCCTATAGGAGGAGGCAAATAAATGAGGCAGTCTTACATATATATATGAATACATAATAAGGCATACAATGAACTCAAATATGGTGAAAAGAGAAAATAAGACAGTTATGGCAAACGCAATAATGACTATTATAATCTGGCTGACTGTCTCATTTGTCTAAAATGAACAGTCAAAGAAAATTATGCTATGAATACAGACAAAAAAAAAAAGAAAAAAAATGAGCGAGGTGTTCAATGTTTATGATCAGACAACATACCGGCATGGAAGCGGGATGTTCATTGTGTAGTACTTGCACGTGGTACTTGCTTGAAAGATTAGCAGGACAACTATAAAGTACCAGCATATTATTCCCACCAAAAGGTGCCACGATGCTCCCCCTCCAATTTCTGTTATGAGGAGGTCTTGAAGGATGTGGCAAAGGTTGCTCTCTCTGGATTTGCTCAAACTCTAAATTATCAAGAAACAAAACCATTAAGAGCAGTGTGATTACAAACCAGAAGAAGATGTTGGAAAGTGGTTAACTTCAGCCTCATCAGTCATCACACGCTTTCAAAAAAATTTAAGTACAGAAAACATTTGGCCAAAAAGCCAGAGATGATTTGCTCAAACTACAACCAAATAATGAAGTTCAAATGAGCTTACCAGATCCTTCAAGGAAAAGGCCTAGGAGACAGGAAAAAGGAACCACAGTTTCAGCATGCGCAAATTGAAGTCTAGCTTTCTCATAACTTCCTGGAGGATGCTTTTCTAGAGAGAGAGAAAAACACAAGTAGTTAAATTAGGACTAGGAACAGGTACAGCCAGAAAGAGATAACAAGGCAAATCCACGATGAAGAAATTACAGTAACAAGAGAGAAATCATAATTGCATGCAATCAATAACCTATCCAGCCATGATGAAGAAACTATCAGTTCAGTGCAGATGCCATTACTAGAGATAGGTCACAGTCTATCATAAGGACTACATTAATGAAATCTACATTGACTAAAAAAACATTAACTGCCCTGAATGTGACACACGGGACAAATAGTTTGATCTGTGGTTCCTTTCTACATTCTATGCATGAACAAAAATCCGTCATTCTTTTGAACCGAAGTTGGTAACACCAGACAAAGTCTAATACTGCAGCGGCCCCTGCCCAGATCCAGGAGTTCCAAAGGTTTTCTAGAATTAGAAGTCAATATCCAATAAGAGACTCACCCAATTACCCAAATGTAGAAAGGAACTGACCAGCGGGATCCTCCTGATTATTGAAAACCCAGATACGAATCGAGAATAAACAGATAAAAGGAAAACTGAATTTTGAAGATTGATTTTTGAGAGAACAACATACTACATAGCATGCCTAGGAACTGAATTTATTTGTTTATTATTTAAAGGCACATACCGTCAACAATTATTTAAAAAAAAAAAAAAAAGAATAATCATTCCAATATTCCTTTCTAACACTATGAAATCATCCCTCACTCAGTCTACCAAAGCATTCATAAAGAAGCTCCATCTAGAAAAGGTTAAGCTTATTTACTGACACACTTCCATAGTAAAATGAGACAGAAAGGTCAAACAAGATGAGGCTTGAAACATCTGTGTCACCTTCGTTCGCCTGAATAGCTTCCTCCATGGATTGAATGACATCTTTCAGCAAAGGTACGCCCATTCTGTAGTTCAGTGCTTTACCATATCCTTTTAGCATAAACACCTCCAAATCATTGGTCCACTCCAGCAAAGCGATCTTATCAAATAAATCAATTGAAGTAAAGCATAAAATCGTCAGGGAAGAAAAGCTCCTCAAACTTCAAAAAATACTTAAGTTTGACAAATAAAGAATTCAATTTGCAACTGACACCACTAAATTCACGGTTCCATAAACCTTAGACATTCACAAAAATTCACTATGTGAATGGTTAATTATTCAACATCAAGTACCTAATATTAAGCATGTTACCAACATAGATGTTCAGAAACAACCAAAAAAAAAAAAAAAGGGTTCAATAAACTAAAAGTTGTGGCCCGAGTTCAAAGTGGGCACCCACGAGATACCATCATTACTCAACCAAACTGCACGGAGATTGGTAAATAATAGGCCCAGGGGGAAAAAAAACAGTAGAAAGCAATTTACCTCATTGGGGTTGAAAAGAGCACATGCTTGATTGGTTATATCCAACAGTGATGCCTCCTGTAAAGGGAGAAATGAAAAAATAAATAACCACATGATCAGTTCTAAATGGAGAAAGTATAACTAGTCTTGAATTTGGCACAAGATAAGCACGTCTCTCAAGGGGAAAACAATCAAAAGGAGAATCAGATATTGTCACCTCTTTGCAGAGAAACCAGAGAGAAGCTGTGTCCTGCCTTGTAAAATTCAACTTATAGCGACTTGCTATAGCCCCGGTAATTTCGTCCAAAATGGGTTCCTTAAGCTTATCAACAGCAGGCTCCTGCTTTTTTCTAATATCCTGCACCAAAAATCAGAATGCCTTTGTTTCGTTAATGTATCTGTCCCATAAGTCCAAGAGTTATGCAGCAACATGGGCTTTCGATACTCCGATACAATTTTTTTTTTTTTTTTGAAATGCCGTAATAAGAGCCTTGAATATTAGGCTTTGTGCAGACAGATATATGCGAGCTCTTAGATTCAAAAAAACACCATAGACTCACATGGAAAATACCTTGTAATTTGCACAAGAATCAAAAAATCTGAGCAATATATCACTTGCATCACTGGTGACGGCAAAAGCTCGATGCTTCCCTGGTCCAAGAGTTCCTTTTCCACTAAATAGCCCCATTCCAAAAGCCACAGCACTTGCTGCTGCCCGGGGGACCTTGTATCATTGAAAAGAAGAATAATTAGGACAACTTCACGGTGGACAGAAAGAGAGAAACATTCCCAGACAATATGACCTTGCTGAATGCAATTCAGAATTCATGATGATTTGTCGAAAATAGAACCACAGACCGATTTAGATTATCCAGCTTTATTTGCTTACCTGTGTTGCTTTCAGTCTATATATATCAGGGTGGTAGTCTTGACTGAACAATTCAGGAAATCTTTCACGGGTCCTGATTCCAAGATCATACAACTCATCTTCTCCTTTGCTAATTAACTCTCCACCTTTCACTTTCCCCTTCCAAGGAGATGTCCATCCCCGCAACCAAGCAGGAGTATTATGCACTAAATTCTTTTCTTCAGCATCTCTTACGAGTTCCTGTATGTGAGAAGCCAAATTTTCCAATTCTCTCATTCGCTTCTTGGTTGGATTGCGAGTTCCATGCCTAGCCTATGTATACAAGAACCAGGTGTTAGAAACACAAATGATGAGGATATCATAACTCAGCATATTTGGAAACAACTCCTAGCAACTGAAAGTACCGACACAACTGCCGATCTAATGTATGCAAGTGCAAGCTAGAGAATCGCAAAGAAATTTTAATGTGTTCCCAAAACTTCCCACTCCTGGACATTGTGCCTGGTGGACGATCACCATGCTATTCAAAGGCTGAGTTTGCAACCTTATCAACCTCACAGTTTTCATAAGTCAAGTCAGGTAAATTTAAGTTAGTTGATCCCAGAGGATACAAATCCCGGCAAGCAGGCAGAATGCCTAATAAATCTACAGCAGGCAATAAGGCAGGACCAAGTTAGATAGGAATAAACCAGAAAACTCCACAAACTTCACAGAGAAGACTCTACACGTTATTCCTTAAAGGTTTAACTACACCAGTCAGTACTAACACTTCGACCAAGAATGATAAGATGGTCAGTCTCGCAATCAAACGCCAATCACTAATGCAACCATATAACATAAAAGAAAGCAGAGATTACCACGAGATTTAAGTGAATAGGAGTACATCCATCGGGCACACTGGACGGCACGTAGGCGTTGCTCGCGACGTCCTTCACCGCACCATACCTGCATCAGAAAAAAAATAAATAAATAAAGCAAGATAGGGCAACACAGAAGACCGCGATCCGACTTCGGAAAGAACTGATCGCACGCTTTTCCCGCAGCGAAAATTAGCGCGCTTTCCTACTGAAACGAACGGGGAGGTTGGGGAGAGATTCAGCTTAAGACGCACGACAATCGAACTTAAACAGTTCCTTCAATGGGAATCGAACTCAGACAGTTCCACCGAGGCGGAAACGCGAGTTGGAGACCGATCCGATTGTTCTGTATTCGTTGGGGGAAAACCGTCGAACAGTAGAGGTTCAGATCAAGGACAAGGAGTTACCTGGTGACAGTGCAGAGATGCTCCCGCACATCGAAAGCTTCTTCGGCCGCGGAACCAGCGCCGGCGATCGCAGTCAGCATCAGCAGAAGAGCAACCGCCATACCCCTCGCCATTCCCTCTCCCTCTCTCTCTCTCTCTCTCTCTCTCGCTCTCTTTCGAAGGTTTCCCGCAAGAGAAGAAAAAACGAATTTCTCTCTCTCTCTCTCTCTCTCTCTCTCTGGGTGGGAGCGACGCGATCGATTCGAACCGGTACGGATCGGCTCGGTTATGGCAGATCGAATTGGTTGGTTGGGTGCAGAGTCCGAGTCGGAAAGCCAATTTGTCTCTCTTTTTCGGGAAGGGATTTTCGCGGGCCGGGGCTGGTAATGGGTTCGCCCCGCCCCGCGCCACGTCGTTCATTTGTATATTTTTCTAGAGATAATTGTATTTTGTATATTTAGTTAATTTAAGCTGAACTTTGCGTATAAATGGTATATTAAAAGATGGATTATCGGTAGAACTCATATTCAAGTTATCCACATAAAATTACAATTACGATTCTAATAATTAAAATTTGCATTAATATATTATGTGAATAAACTGCATTTGATTTCATATTAGTTATATACTACAGTAAAATTAACTATTCAACAGTCAAAGTGATATCTCTCCTGTTAATTTATATATATATCTCCATATTACCATAGAGCAAAGAAGTGTTCATACCTTTAAGGAGAAGAAATCGCTCCATATTTGATCGAGGAGTGATTCTTGCGATGAATTTTGTAATGTGTAGACTTTCACGGGATAAAAATTTCGTATATTACCTACAAAAAAAAAGAAATCATTTCCAGCTGCAATTTATAAAATCATCCAATCATTTTCATAATAATTCTCAATTTATTAATATTATCAAATTAAATAAAATATTGGTACTTAACATCTAAGAGTGGATCAACTCTTTAAAAATAGCCATTAGGATTTACCTCAGTGGCCACATTTTCTACATGAGAAGAGGGAGAGTGGGGGATTCGAATCTCCACCTTCTTAGGCACTAGAGTGGGGATGATTTAATTTCAGGTATTCCTTTGGTTTCAAGTGATTAAAAAGATATTTACATGTACTAACCTAATAAGTTTCAATTCTAAAAGCTATCCTAAGTATTCAACACAAATTTGAATAAATTTTCCCCTCCACAAACAATATCATACGATATAATTCAATCACACGTGAGTATGATTACATACAATAACTATTTAGTTTCCCTCTCAATTGCAATCTTTTGTATTTTCTAAGATTTATATAGAAGATAAATAGGTTAATATACTATATACCTTCCTTGCATGCAATTTTAACTATCCATATAATCAATTTCAGTTATTTAATTTTCCTTAGATGATTTTCTCTTTCCATACTAAGGACTAATATTTATATTCAGGTTGTAAAGAGATTTGCATGTCAAACAAGCAAATAAATGCTTTCTCATTGGTCTTTAAGCAACTACACTTGATTTGATAAAAGTGATAGATCCAGATACTCATACGGTAAATTAAATATAATTTTAAAATAGGGGGGTTGTTTGTTGTGATGCATCTTTTTAACTTTCAAGTAATTTGCAAATTTTGTCGTGATCCACTGCTTAAATAACGCAAAAATTTGGGTAGATTTATGAAATTTACACCCAAAAAAAAAAAGAAAGAAAAGAAAGGAAATGCTAGAAATCTAACCAGATACAACTCTTAACACGTAGATTCAGATGTAATTTTTATGACCTTTATGTCCTACTTTTTTCTTAATTCTAATAGTATTGCTCACTTATTTTGATTTTTCCTTATATTCAAAACATTTGAAGCACTCACAAGATACAACTCTTCACATGTAGATCCAGATATAATTTTTTCCATATTATTGTAAAATTTGAATACTATCTTATACCTCTACCAAGGAAAAAGGGAATCGAGAGAGACATTCTGATTTTTTTGTCGAATAAAATCAAAGAAACACGAGGTAGAGGAGAGACTTCGAAACGCTTGTCTAGCTTCACATTGGCAATTACATGATGCGAGCGAGCCTTGGCCATTGATGCGGTAGATCTCACGTGAGAATAACGACTCAATGACTACCGTCGATTTACCGTATAATTAAGAAATTCCTCTCTATTGATCCATCCAAGCCTTCCAAAGAGATGTTAGCGTAGCAAAATTTATATTTTTGTTTGAACATAACCCAATACAGAGAAAAAAAAATATTCTGCTTCTCATAACATGTTCGGGCCAATTCCATAAAAAAACACGAACTTTAAGTGTTGCCCCAAATCTAGCCCTAACTTTATTTTATCTAAAAAAAAAAGCAAAAACTTTAAGTGTTGTCCCAAATCTGACCAAAACTTTATTTTTTCTATAAAAAAGCACAAATTTTCACTCGTGTCCTAAATCTGACCCTCTGTTGACCCTCATTCCACAGTTATCCGGACGTGACATTTCCACGTCAATAATAATATCCAACACAGCAAACTAACATGGATATAAAGGCAAAATTGTTCCTGGACTTTCTCTTCCTATTTGTCGTATGGGTCGGCTATGAAGAGGTCCAAATTTGTTGAGGTGCAAAACGATGTTGCATTCAAGTGTTTAGAGGAAGTGTTAAATTTAAGTCTGCCCTCCAATGAGGTGAACTTTACAAATGATTCTCATGGGAAAAATAATTCAGCAGTTTCAGTTCCAAGGGACGAGGCACATAGCTAGGGCCATTAGATCAATTAACAATTGGCAAGCTGTGTTCCATGTCAGAAGTTGGATTGGAAGCAGTAGATTACATTACTTTAAAGCGAGATATTAAAAACATTTATATATTGTAGTCAAATAGAGATGTGAAGCCTATTTATTCATTCATCTTCAAATAGACTTTGAGTGGAAATGGAGGGTTAACGGAGGGCCAGATTTGGGACACAAGTGAAAATTGGTGTTTTTTTTTTAGACAAAATAAAGTTCGGGCTAGATTTGGGACAATACCTAAAGTTTTGACCTAACATGTTCTATGGTTTCCTCTGCATTTCAAAAGGAACATATCGCTTAAGGAACAGCCAGTGGAAAGAAGCAATTCCACAGCAGAAAATTTTCCCATATAGCGATCGCTCGCTCCCCAGCGCTCAGGTTCACATTATCAGGCATGGCATGCAATGCAATGCAAAGAAAGTCGAGGGATCTCTCTTTAAAGAGAAGAAGATTTACCTTGTCAAGGAAACAGCCACTAACGGGCGAATCCGTTACTCGCCGCTACTTTGAATCCGAAAACAAAGCACTAAAAGAAATGGAAATTCAGTTTGCCGTTGTTCCTGCCTATATTTACAAACACAGATTCTCGGCAACAGTCAAAACCACACCACTCGGGTAAGCAATCGCTAGTATCGACACCTTGTTGGGACAGCAATCTCCATTACTCTGAGAAGCAGGATGCCCGACTTCCCATCATGCTGCGGCTTCTTCATGGAGTAGCATTTGATCGAAGTGCCAGACTCCTGGAACAGAGGAAAGAAAGAATCAAGAATAGCAGAAGAAATAGAACCTGACTAGGTGTAAGGTGTAAAATTGCTAGGATTAGGGACCGTCGAAAAATTTGCTGTCGGATTCTTACCATGTCCTTTGCCCACTCTTCTCAGCTGGGCTACATATTCAGATATCTTCTTGATGCTTTCCACCTGGAAAAAAGAAAGAAAGACAGAAGTGGCTAAATCATATTAATACTATTATCCAAGATCCAATATCATCTTCCAAATGCATGTGAAACAGCAAGCATGGTCATGGAAATCTCTTCAGTCTTCACCTGCTCGGCTAAGAATCTGCTCTCAATGAAATCCATCAACTGCACATCATGGTTCTGCTCAGCCACTTTTTGCAAGTTCAAAAGCTTTTCATTTGTCAGCTTTTCCAAACATAATGCAAGCTCCATAGCTGGATCAAGGAATTCAAGTTATTAAATTCCCGCAAGGGCCATTGGTAACAGAAAGAGGTAAAAGCAGAATGGGAGGCACATCTGCTTGGGAGAAAAAGCATGTGCCAACACAGAACTTGCAAGTTTACATTAAGTTCCTCATGTAAATGTGAACGGAATGTACCGATTAGAACCAAAAATAGTCGAATCAAACATAAGACTCCCCCCCCGAAAAAAAAAAAAAAAAAAAAAGTAGAGCAAAATATAACATGCACAGAAGCCAGCCAAGAGCAAGAAAAGAAGTGAAAGAAGAAACTTTATAGGCGCACTCCTATGGTGAAACTTAGTTATTCAAGTCTTGAACAATGCATCAGCAATCCTGTCGGAGTCTAGCATCTATATAGGTTCTCCAATTATTTTTCAAAATTTTCTCACAGTCCATATCGTCCTGGTGCATCATAAGCAGGAGCGGCTTCAATGTCCCCAAACATAATTTAATGTTCAATTCCAACACTACATTGTAAATTTAAAGCGTTTCTGAAGAACCAAATAAAGTAGGGATCTGATTGAGGCTCTAGTTATAGTCACCATCCTAATATATCCATGATGCTGATTTATTTATGAGAAAGCATTAATTTTCATTGGCCAGCCAAAGCTATATCTTAAACAATCTCTTAGCATAAGTACCCTTTATGAAAGAAATCCAACATTCACACAGCACATGTAGCATAGTTAGTTTCCACAGAATGCACTAACAAGCAAGCGGCCAGACAATGAAAGGCCATAAATTTTATACAAATCATTTGGAGACCATAGTTGTATCGCAATACACATATGCACAGATTATGCTTTTGCAATTTTCAGATCATTAAGTCCATGCAGAAACACAGAAAAACCAACATTCAAGAGCAATGTCAGATGAAGGATGTCACATAGAATTTAGAAGGTCACCCACCATATAGTGCCTCTCCCTTATCCTCGTGATCGAACTCCGAAAGTGGCATCACTATAGACCGCAGCTTCACCCTGCCACCCCTTTTGTTCTGCAGTCATACATCCGTTGAGAATCATCCTTCCATCACAACAGACAAAAGTCCAAAACAGCAGATGAACTAACAAAGCATACGCATACCTGATACTCCATTAATATCTCTGCATGTTCCCTCTCTTCTTCGCTTGATTCCTTGAAGAATCTGTCAAAATCAAACAGTGTGAAGATAAGGAAAAAGCACCGAAAAGCTGTCGACCAACGAAAATATAAAGTGTTCGACAAAAGTTACTTTGCAAGACCCTTGAGCGCGACGTTATCTCTGTCGAAGTAGGCATACATGGCGTGATACACATATGAGACATTGTACTCCACACTGCCATTGATCAAGCAAAGAAATTAGCCAGAATTCGAACAAGCATTGCAGAGAAATGAAGCCAATCACACACGTCGACATCCAATACAGAGAACGTATACAAGAATAACCGACTATTAAAAAGAACATGCAAGATAACAATCCGACCCATCTAAAGAACAAGAACAACAGTGAAACCAATCCCAAGCATACAAAGAAACAGATAGCCAAACGAACCCATAATTAGGAAGAAGAAAAAAATACTAAAAAATCAAACATTTACTTGATTTGCTCGTTAACTGCAGACTCGCACGGGTCACAGTACTTCTGGCGAGCGAGCGAGAGGTGCGGAGAAGCGGGTACGAGGTCGAGCTCTTTCTTGACCTCTTCAAAGGGCTCGAACACCACGCCGCTCAACTGCCGGTTGCTCCCTCCTTTCGAGGCGCAGACCACCAGGAGCTGACCATTCTTCCCATGCGCGAGTCGAACGGTCGAGGGTTTAGCCGAACAGGGCAAGAACGGCGAGGAAGCAGGGGAAAGGCGGGGAAACAGAGCGCCGCCGCTGTCCCCCTTCAAGAGAGACGAAATTCGAGAAGCCTCGAGCGACATCGGGCCAAGGACGAGAGCGGACGAAGATGGTATCGAACGAAAACGACTGAATTGGATGCGAAGAGAGCGAGAGCGAGACGGTGAATTTGCTGTGAATTTGCGGTGAATTCGGGGACCCTGAAACAGGAAGAATTGACGGGGGAGAGAGAGTACGAGAGTGACGCAGAGCAAAAACTGAACTCACGTGCATCTGAGCGCATGCAATATTCGCTCCGGGAATGGTACTGTGTAACGGACGGGAGGGTGTTACGTGGAATGACGTGGGGCCGTTGGATGGGTTCCACCTGGACAGTACGCGGATTGATGAGCGGTGAGATCGCGTGCGGGGGATGCTCGCATTGGTAATGCCCGAGATGCTCGCATTGGCTCGCCCAGGGGCCGATCCGAAAAGATATCCTCAATCTTGTTCAGGTTCCAGTTCAGGTACATTGAATTAAAATCTTGAGACTTTTCAAAGTGAAAAGTTCATAAAAACCTACGTTCTTTATTGAGGATGTTATATTTTGGCGTATGAAATAAATGTGTGAATTTCTAAAATCGACTGCTCTCGAGTTAGGAATCGGTTGAGGGCACTCATGCTATAGATCGATGGTCCTTTCTTATGATTTCGTGTTAAATAGGACAAACATGTAAATAATATATCTTGATCATGAAATTGATCGATATCCCAAATCTAAGAAGATTCATGACTCATGTGTTAGATTTAAATGAGTATCTTATCACTCACTTGGATTGATAAGATGACTTGAAAAAAGGGGAAAGAATGAAAAGAACAATAGTGAAAGAGAAAATTAAGAAAGCTCTGTTTGGGAGAAGGATTTGTGAAAGATTAGGAGGCGAATTTTCCATCAAAGTCGGCCATTATAAGCATAAAAATGCTTATCTTGTCTTTGTTTCAAATTTCATGATAAAAAAATTTAATTTCCATAAAAATCATTAGCTTTCACTTATTTAATGATTTATGAAAAGTAATTTCATTCTTACCAAAAGAGAAAGTCATTTCCCTCCGATGTAAGTTGTCGTTTTCAGTTCATGAAAAATATTTTCCATAAATCGATTAGTTTGTTGTCATCCAAATACCGAAAAGTAAGAACATAATGCTTTGGAAATAGTTCTCCTTCAAACAAACATACCCTTTGAGAAATAATCTTTGAACAAATGCCTTGTTAAAGATATATAATAAGAAATAATTTACTTTTCAAAATATTGATTAATCATGGCATCATTAAAATATCATTACTCAACAAATGCCCCTTGGAGTAGGACTAGTTAACAAAAGTGCTCCTAGAAGGCTTGCTTCTTCATCCATTCAACTTCCAATGAAAACTTCGTCCTGGTAACATCTATTATTTTAAATGAGATTTCAAGAACCAAAATATAATCAAAACCAAAAGCTATAACTCCGTTCGTTTCGTGAAAAATATTTTTTTCATTTTTCAATATATGGATTGCTTAGGAAAATCTATAGTTAAATTTAGGAAAATGATTTTCTTTTAAAAAAATTCAAAATCATTTCCAAAATATAATTATATATCGGTGCTTGAATTAGAAACTTTGTGCTTTGAAACGGGAATCCTAAAACTCATTCATGGGGCTTTGACCCAGGCCTAAGTTCATCGAGGCTAGGTCTACAACCCCAGTGTCCATGCTCAAATCCATGCATTCAAGACCGACTCCTCAGTGCCTAAGGCTAAGCCCATTGAGGTTAGGCTTATGACATTGATGCTTGTACCTAAGTCCCCATTGCCACTTCGAATCCATCAAGCTCAAGCTCAAGGCCCCAATGCCCACCTAGGCTTGGGTCCACAAAAGCCGTGCTCAAGTCCACATTGCTTAAACTAGGCCCAAGCACTTAGGCCCAAGTCCACAAAGGTTTTGCTCAAGTCCTCAACATGGGCTTAGACCCCGATGCCCAAGCCAATGTCTATTGAGGCCGAGGCTTAGGGACTCAATGCTCATATTTGAGACCTCGATGCCCATGCCCAGCTCCCTAATGCTTGTATTTGTGACCCTAGTGCTAGTGCTCAAATCTCCTATGCCTGAGCTTGAGACCTCAGGTCCTGGCACCCAAACCCAAGTCCAATGAGGCTGGGCCAAGGTACATTAGATCAAGCTTGAGCCTTGCCTTGATGGACAAGGCTTGAGCGTCGAAGACTCTAGCTTGAGCGTTGGGGACCAAGGCGCTCACATCAAATTCTCGCACTTAACCTTTGTGGACTCGAGCTTAGCCTCAATAGACTTGAGCTTGAGTGTCGAGGATTTGGGCATAAGCACTAGATCTTCAAGCCTGACCTTTGTGGACTAGAGCTGGGGTAGTAAGGAGTCGAGCACAACCACCAAGTTCATGGGCATGGCCTTTGTGAACCCAGGATTGGTGCTCATGCTTGTGCCCTTTGTTCAAGTCCCCAAAGCCTAAGTTGGGGTCCATCAAGGCCAAATCTGAGACCCTAGTGCTTGACCCCGTTTCAAGCTATCCATGTGCAAGTTAGTGGCATCCGGATAGTGTATGACTATTTAGGAAAATCAAATTAAATTTTCTTATCAAATGATGTAATATATTTTTCTGTTTATTTTTTTTAGCCAAATACCGAGAAATATTGTCGTTTGTCTAAAAAATAACTTATTGGAAGACTTTTTTTTTTTAAATGTCACTTTTTTCTGCACAGCAAATAGAGTTTAAATGAATATCAGGTTCTTTTTTTCTTTTTGAATATGTCAAAATAACTGAATTCCAAACTAATGCAATGCCACATTAAATAAATGATTTAGTCAAACCGTGTCTACATGTCCATAATAACCACACACGCCATTAGTGCTTTATGTACTTTCCTCACTAGTTTGTCAAAAAAATTGTAATATCATACAGTCAAGAGCATATTATACGGCCTAGTTACAATGAAACACTAATCTTGTATTGCATTCAAGAAAGAAAGATCAAATTCGATATCTTCATAATAATTTTATAAATCAGTATACTCGATTATAGTTTTGACCGATCATAGATCGCAAGGAGGGAGGCCCGCGCATAGCACAGGCCCTTAAATAACCATACACATATAAATATATAAATGTATTTACACATACTAAATTTACATTCGGGCCCCGACCCTAGTATACATTTAGGCTTTTGGGAACACTCAAATTATTTTGTAGGCCGAGCGATCAAAGCCCAAAATCACCTAAAAGATCCAAAAACACGAAGTCCTAACGGGCTCCGCATCGGACGGTCCACTTCCTGCCACGAGCTTGCCCGTACTAGGGGTTTTAATAATATTTACTAAAAGCAAGCAACTTTAAGGCTTTGGAGTTTGTAAAGTTATTATCAAATATGTTACCCAAAAAAAAGGCAGGGCTTTGAACTATGCTTCTTCAACCTTCGGTCAATATGACAATAATGCACCATTCGTGACAACAATGCGCTTCATTGATTTCCCGTCGCCAAGTTCCATCTACCTTCCGAAATAATTAAATAATTCGACCAGAAGGGCAATTTTTTTTTTTTTAGGAAAGACAACTCCAATAATATTTTAATTAGCAGCGAGATTACCGATGTAAACAGTCTTAATTACGACCGGCACCGTGATAGAGAACAGACCATGCATCTCGAAAATGAATCTTTCATAGAAAACGAAGCTGATGATCATTTAATGCAACGCATCGAAGATCTCGTTCTCTTTTTTTCCCTCCTTCTAAGGTGGTGGAAGATGTCTGTTTTTATCTTCATAATCTAATTTAACGAAGGATCTTGTTAACAAGTGTTTTTAAGACATCGAGTCATCGTACTTTTTTTCTTACCGTACTTAGTTGTCTTCGATCCATTGGTGACGCATAACACGAGAAGAGTAGTATTTTAGAAATGACAAATTTTATTAATTAAATTTTAATTTCACTAAAGCCATGTTCAAAATTTCTCTTTCGTTTTCTTCCCACCACAGGAACCAAGCAGAGATTCTTAACGTTACGATGGTCGTCGTTCATGTTCCGAGAGCTAGGGTTTGGAAACAATATATGACAAAGGCCATTAATGGCGGCTCTGCTCCCCATTACTTGTCAGCGAGACAACCTCGCTAGATAGGGACGGGTTTCCAATTAACCTTAGTTCAAAAACACAATTCATTTTCTTATTTGAGATATGCTTAATTATTTAAGTTCTGTCATCACGTGTCGGCAAGTAATTTCTTATTCAATTACTAACAAGTACTATAAACTGGAAAATGAATTACCCACCATCGAAAATTTCTGTTCAAAATCTAGAATGGAAACATCATAAGATAGGAAGATCGAAATGAACCTTATAATATCAAATCGATGCTAAAAAAGGGTCTGGAGAAGGGTATTTTTCCATGAAACGGTAGGGTAAAAATAGGGTAAACCGATGGACGGATACGACCAAACACTCCCTACAGCTCCGAAGATAGAAGCACGCATTTTGCTGGTGATCGGGTTCTGTGAAAATCTGGGGTTAAGCTACTTCAAAAATGGTGCAGCGAGACATCGTATTTCATTGAGAGAATAATTACAAAAGGGCCACAGCACGATAGAGGAGAATCCGCATTAAATGTGTTGGTGCTTGAAGTTGTTGCAAGAAGCAAAAGAAAAATCGATTCGTATGATTCCAGACAGACAGTGAGAAGAGCAAGAAAGCTTGTTTTATTTCGGAAGACTAGAAAGAAAGTTTGGAATCATGTGACGAGCAATTAATGCGGATGGAATTGAAAAAGCGATGGGAGCTAGGGTTCTTCAAATTCTGCGAGAGAAATCTATATTTACACATATAAAATCACCTCTCTCGAAATAAGTTTCCTTTAAAGAATTCCTAAAGCTTGGTCTGATGTCAGGATCTCATTAATTGCCTTTGGTAGGTTTCCTTGTAGAGCTAGGTGTTTGAACATCCCAAAAGTTTCTTAAAATCAACTAAATTAAGTGGCAATTCCATTTGGAGTTGTGCAATGTAGAGGAAATTTTAACGATGCAGATGTGAAAAATGATGTGATACAGTCATAGGGTTCCTGTTGAATTACATGATGTATGATCACTGTTCGTACTTTTAATTAGTCGAATGAAGGGCCGTGCGAATTTGAAGCCAAAAGGAGATGAAAAATAACGTGGATGGGGCATTTATAAAATTATAACGTGCAACATGCATCGACTGCTAAAAGCTCAAGTAAAACCCTCGTTTTCCACTTTGATCGTGCAGCTGAAGGGCTAAAAAAAAGTGGATGGCATCGGTCGATTTGACGACAATGCACGAAGGCTTCATGTTTTTGATATTGACACGTAACAAAGACTATACAAAAAAGTGGAAATAACTAGGATTTCTATTGCCAAGCGCCAACAACAAAAAAAACAAAAACTAGGGTTTCTATTTTCTACATTGGCATTCAATGTAAAATATTAAATCTCGACTTGATAGTATCCCATGTCTCAATATATATATCAATTAGAAAAGAGATTGTGTCACACGAAATGGTGCGGACTATTTTCGTAGACTACTTATGTGATAAACTTATAAGATCCATCAAAGTGGAGGTTTCATGTTTACAATATTGCAGCAGATATCAACTACGCGTGAAAAATATTGTTGAGCAACGCGACACCTGCTTGTAGGCTCCATCCTAGACTTTATGTACGATGGATGTTGCAGCACGAGACCAGATCAGTCTCCCGTCTTTTGGCTTCGTGACCATCAAGTTGATAGGATCAATGATTACTCTAGTCAAACCATCATGCATTGACTAAATCCATGGAAAGAGGGAGAGAGATGCATTGCTCACCCACGTGAATGTCTGTCCAACAAACATTCACGTCGATCCTCCTCCATTCGATGATCTTGATTTTTTTTGAAGATTAGGGTTTTTGAGCAGTTTAAGACGCGGCGATTATCAACTTTTCAAAAGTTTTTAACCTTACTTGGTGTCTTAAACAAGGAAACAGGTCTAATAAGGCAAAAAAACAGTTAATGCCAAAACTTAATACAATGAAACACTTAAGTGTTAAAAGTTAATAAAGTTTCACTGAAACATCACTTTATTTGAAAAATGGGACACTTGAGTGTTACCTCCAGTAAACCTCGCGAGAAATCTTACGTAACAACTTTTTATTAATTGCTCGCCTACATGATTTGCCGAAGAGTTGACTCAACAAAGAAATGCAAAAATAATGTCATTTTGGCAACAATTTGAATTTGAATTTAAAAATTAATTAAGTTAAATTTAAAATCAAATTTTAAAAAAAAAAAAAAAAAAAAAAAGGAAGAAGATAAGCAGCGGCTAAGGGCTCAACCCTTGCCATCGCCCGCCTCCCCGCCGTCGTCAACGACGGTGAGGTGATGGTCGACTAGGGTCATCAAGCCCTGGTCTCGACACGGCGAGGAGGTGGCAACGACAAGGGTTGAGCCCTCAGTTCATCTTCTTCCTTTTTTTTTTTTTTTTTTAAATGTTGATTTTAGATTTAATTTAATTAATTTTTATATTACTTATTTAGTCAAGTTAGCAACAACAATATTGTTTTGGACTTGTCTTGCCGGAAAATTACAATGTTAGCATTTTGATAGGATTTTCCACTGTTGGCACTTAAGTAATTTATTTTGCTCTAATTTTGACACTTAAGTGATCCATTTTTCTCCGATTCTGACATTTAAGTGTCACTTTCCTAACTTTTGGCACTTAAATATCTATCCATGCCAAGTTTTGGTGCTCCTAGTGTCTTAAACTCGATATAATAACCTCCCCCTCTCTCTCTTCTAGAAAGTAATCAAAAGAGGAAAGAGGTGCATTGCCCACCCACGTGAATGTCTGTCTAACAAACATTCAGTCGATCCTCCTCCATTTGATGATCTTGATTTTCTTGAAGATTAGGGTTTTTGAGCAGTTTACGACGTGGTGATTATCAACCATTCAAAAGTTTTTTTAACTTACTCGGTCTCTTAAACGAGGAAACAGGAATAACCTCCCCCTCTCTCTCTTTCTCTTCTAGAAAGTAATCAGAAGAGGAGCAGAAACGTGGAGACCATATATCTGGGTAAAAGGCCACCTAATCACTCTCGTTGGCGGCGTTCGTCTTCACTTGGAATGATACAATGAATTTCATGTAATACTTTACCTATCATAATTATTTTAGGTGAAAGGGAATGTCTTCAATGGGGAGCACATATGAGTTTCGGCCATGTGAGATAGTGTTATAGTATTTGAATATAAAAAGTCATGTCTTCATTTTGATATTTTAAACTTTCATTTTTGTTGAGAATCAAGTGATGTCAAGATAATGAATCGATCAAATGAACATTTCTATTATGTCTTACAAGTTCTTTTCTTTCGACTTTTATTTTGTCACTTGAGCTTGCCACTAATTAAAAGATGGATTAGTACATGGAAAAAGTTAATTTCTCTAACCATTAACTTATCTAATTTTACTACAAAAATTCAGCAACAGTCATATACTTTCACTATGTAATACTGGTTTCAATGACTTTGGATAAGTAATAATATCATGAATCAGCAGCATTAATTAGAATGGTTTAGAGGGCTAGCTCAAAGCTGAACAGGATGGAAAGGATATCTATGTATGTATCGAGATTTCTTCCTCTTCTTACCCACTGGAAGTATAGGACCCATTTTGAAAATGGGCGGATGCTAAAGATTCTTGGGCATTAAATGTGCTGCTTCAGAACTTGAACCTTGCTTGATATATTATTAGGTAAAGCTCAGACACAACATCAACACCTGCCATAAAATAATAATAGTGACACACACACACACACACACACACACACACACACACACACACACTTTGTCACTTGCTTAATATAAACATAAACAGTGTTCTTCTCGAAAAAGTTGGTTTTTTCGATTGAGTGGAAAAAGATCACACACGTCGTTCGCGATTATAAATATCCACTGCCAACCCTCATTCTCAACAAGTCCAACTTCTCTCTCTCTCTCTCTCTTCCTTCCTCTCTCTTCTCGATTAGAAAGCCATATTTGTTTCTGAAAAACACAGAGGAGAAGAAATGGGGGGAAACTCGCCTTGCGCATCTTGCAAGTTGCTGAGACGTCGATGCGCTAAAGGCTGCATATTCGCTCCTTATTTTCCTCCAGATGATCCTCACCGTTTCGCCATTGTCCACAAGGTCTTTGGTGCGAGCAACATCAGCAAAATGTTGCAGGTTCTCTCTCTCTCTCCCTCTCTCCCTCCCCTCCCCCCAAAACGAAGCCGAAAGTAAATGGAACGCTTCTTAATTCTCAAGCGTTTGCACCGTTCTTTGAGGTTGCTGATCCGTAAAATGATCTTGAAAGCACAGTAAATCGTCCATATTTAGTATTATGTGTGTTCAAGATTTAGAATTAATACTCAAACATGATATAGGAGTATATAAAGAACCGATGGTAATAGTTTACTAGCTATATTATAACATTCCCAGTCATGCATAGATCAATCTTGTCCAACCCCATATTCACAAAATTTTTCACCTCGCTCAAAAGGACAGCTCAACACCTTATATCAACTCCTTCGCCTGAATATTTCAGCTTTTGGTTCAGAATCAAAACTAGAACATCTTCAAAGGTCCATAATGAGATCAATCTTGCCCTAGCTACTTGTTGAAACATCCCATGTTTTGACCTAGTTTCCTTACTGTTTTATGTCTTTGCTATTGGACAAACATTTTTCCTACTTGAAAACTTCCGTGGGGAAGAACTTGGTTTCAAACTTTAATCTTGATGAATATATACTCCCAGATCAATCATGATTCACATACTTAATGATCAGATATCCTTTTTCCGAAATTCTTTTAGGAGCTACCAGTGCATCAGAGAGCCGATGCTGTGAGCAGCCTTGTGTACGAAGCCAATGCAAGAGTCCGAGACCCCGTGTACGGATGCGTTGGCGCCATCTCCTACCTCCAAAACCAGGTGGCTCAGCTACAGATGCAGCTCGCTGTGGCTCAGGCCGAGATCCTGTGCATACAAGTCCAGCAAGAGCCCGTGGCCATGCCGTCTCCAGTTGTACCGATGGACAGCTCAGACGACAAGTCGTTCTTCCTCCACAATAACCTCCCTCAGTACTTTAACTTGGCGTCAAACTCCAGCAATGTAACTCATGAGTCTCTCAAGAGAGAGAGCTTCTTTGGACATGACATGGTTTCTTAATGAATAAAAGTTGTGTTTCCTTGTTTCTTTTTGACCCTTTTTTAACTTAGTCATAATTGAGATTGCCACAACACATACATAGATTAATGCCTAGCAACATATAAAAGTATATATATGTCCTATATGAGAGATAAAGGCCGAACGGAGAATCTTTCTCTTGATGTTCTTACTCGGGTACAGTGCAGTTTAACTACGGGATTGTAACTAATTTATGTTATAGTTATGCTGAAGAGCTACACCACTTAGTACTATAAAATAATGAGCTAGAGTTTGGAACAGGAGTAAGTTGATGGGTCAACGCTAGCATGTGAGATGGAATTGATGAACAAGGTTCCTTATATTGTGTAACGCTACTAATTTATATAATAAAGGCAAGCAACTATTAAGTATTAAGATCATCAGTAAGGGAACATGTGAAAGACAGTGGCCGGCCGGTGGATTTGAAAATTGAAGTCTCAGGACAACTTCGAAGACATAGAATTCTCTTTGCCACTCAAATGCTTTGCAAACTACCCATGTATCTAGGGCTTTTTTCATTGCAGTAGTAAAAGCTCTGGGTGAAGGAGAATGATTATTAGGCAGTGATATTTAGAAAAGAAATTTCATCTGGACTTTCGCCCCGGCAAAGTTGGTTTTGTACGTGTCCAAGAGATGTGAATATCGACAAACCTTCATAACCAAGTCTCTCAAGATGCGCAAATTTACAAAAAAAAAAAAAAGTCAATTGAGACCAAACCCTCTTGAAATGATCACATAATCAACTTGGAATGCCATGCCTCAGCTTTCACTTGTAAATCTATCTATATATTGCAAGCACTAGAATTCAAATTACGTAAGTTTAAATCATTTAAAGTTTCTGGATAGCTCCTCCACCAATTTGATAGTAAGGTTTCTTTACAATGAGAATGAAGATCTTCAGCATCATTCTCTACTCCACCATTTTTTGCGAGGTATATAATAAAACAAGAACTGGTTATAATTACAACTAAGAGGAGCTCGATGAGACAGCAGATATAACAAGACAGTTTTCAAGTATGTTCACGTGAATGCCAGTGCAAGAGAATTCTCTCAGCGTGTTCGTGGGATTGCAAAGGACGTCGAGAAGACGAATAAATTTCTGATAGCCTACGTTATCAATGTACTCTATCTTGGTTTTTATTATTTAAGAATTCCACCTCCAAATATTATATTGTGTCGAATCAAACATTATGTCATAGAAGGTAAGAAACGACAAGAGCGACAACTGACTTAAAGATTCCTGATTAGCTCTTTCTTTTTTTGGTTTTTAATAAATACGGAAGGGTTTCTCAAGTCAAACAGGACAACATTTTCTAAGTATTTCTCTCCATCGCCATTAAATCAATCTGACTACTGCAACGAAGAAAAAAATGGTTGTCATACACTTGTATGTACAGAGAAATTCATATGAATTGTCACGACTGTATCTAATAATTAGTTTTCGCCGCTATTTCGCAGGCGATTCTCGTACTATGCTAAGTGGGAGATGATCTTCGGTACAATCCTCGTTTGCTGCCCCCACTTTACGGTTAAGGTCAAGTAGCTAATGATTTAGTTGTCACAAGAGGCATATGTAAATTTAGGAAAAGTCCCATGATTAATGATGACAGCATGATGCATGAGGGTCAACGAAAGAAGCGTTTGATTTTGGGCGAGAGGGTTCGAGAGTCGTTCCTGTGCAACTTCACGGGTGAGGAGCTCCTGATGATTAATAGTCGCGAGGCATTCCAATTCAAAGGTCAAGATGATGGCCACTTGCCAGAAATTAGCTCCTATGAATGAACCTAATGGGGCTCAGTGCATAGAACCTCCTTTAGTGGGAACAGTGAGAGATTCTATAGAGAATCGAATGAAGTTGAAGAGAGAGATGAAATTGAGGAGAAATTAACACTCTAGGGAAGAGAGTTACTTTCTTCACCTAAAAGCACCATGAGAAGAGAGAAAAAGTCATCTTGCTTTTCATCTAATCAACTCCCATTCCTGCTTCCTTGTGGGGACAAGATAGAAAGATATGGTGGCAAAACCTCACTCCTCTTTTCTTCCAAAACAAGCTCTCATTTTTGGTTTCCGAGAATCACTTCAAAATTTAGTCCATTTGGTATCCACTTCAATGCCACACTCGGCACATTCTACGTCACTATGGCTCTAACTAGTATTTAAATTAGTGGCCGGGTGATGTCTATACCGGTTTTTGCATGAATGGACTAGTCCACTTATCTGGGTTATGACTAGTGTTTAACAAGTTAGACTTAAGGTGCTCCTTCAATTAAGACAGTCAAATCTGTTTTCATTGAGATGTGTGACATGCATATCACATTTTGGCATATTTGTCTCCATTATATGGCAAAAAAGAAAATTTCTTTCCTTATTTGACTTTTTGAAAACCTCCTTTTCCATCAATATTTTGGGAAATGGCGGTGGAAATGCGCAATACGCTATCGTCCAGGTCAGAGTCACTTGCCAATGCTTTCAAAGCTTCCACGAACCATATCGCTTTGGCTCCTTAAGTTCCGCAAGAAATGAGTAGCGGTAATGTCCATATTGCCCAACGCAGTATCTGATGACCATCCCAGTGCTCTGATGTTCGGTTGGGGAGAAGTAACTTTCTCTGTTCCTCCTCTGTTCCCAATTATCAGTAGCATGATTACATCCTTGAAAATTAATCTAGAAGTACTATGCCGACAGGCATGCAATCCTTGAAAATTAATCTAGAAATACTATGCCGACAGGCATGCAACCTTAATGGTAAAGGCTTTGACGGATGGGGCAGAAAGTACTAGATCCAGGGTGCAATCCACGCGTGTGCGAACGTGAGTATCGCGCACACATGTACATAGAAGAGAGAAGTAAAAATAAAATAAAATCTAGAAGTACTATCACAACAGCAAATTTCAATTGCTTGCACTTCCGTGTATTGAAGAGTCACAGGTCGACCACCTTCTAACTCCCAGAAACAACTGGAATAAAAGGAAAAAGGAACAATTCACTTGCGTCAATTTCTCATACTATGATGAACAGATATACAGGTTTAAATTACCCTTTCTCAAGGTAGAAAGCAAACCTATCACCAACATAGATCAATCAAACTGTGTACCAAGAGCCACCCAGCTTTCCTTGGAGGCTTTACATCTATGACTTAAAGCATCAAAGTGAAACATGGTTTCTTTCTGGTTCCAGTCATACTCTTCAGCTGCCGAATTTGTATGAACAAGGGTATCCTTTCGGGATGCCAAATAATCTGAGGTCCTTCTACGCTTAACCCCTAGTCATTCGCATCAATGGCTGCAGGTGAAGTTGATGGTCGTCCAGAGATTCCGGACTCGATATTTGGGGCTTCCTGTTGTCAGTTTCGAGCTTTTCTAGGAAAAAGTTGACCTTCCATCCATCATTTGCTTGTCATGCAGATACATACAGTGGGCAAGTTTCAAGATGAACCTTGTCTCAAGTCTCAACATCTTCACGGCATTGAGATGGCTCGGCCAACCAATTCAAAGCAAATCTTCTGTCCCTGTTAACTTGGCATATTCATCTTCATCAATAGTTCCCTTCTTCAACTTCTTCAAAAGGCGGTACTCTTGAGCCATCTCGTCTTCATCTTCAATTGTCTGAGCTGCACGTCTCTGTTTTGCTGTTTTCTTCCTCATGACACTGGATGCGGCATTTGCATTCTTGTTCGGCTTATGGGTTTTTGGATCTTTATGTGGCGCCTCTTTCTTAGCTTGCAAGTTCTTCTGCCTCTGCTTCTCCCTAGATTTGTCCCTGGACAGTAGCAATCCAAAAACATTACTGCAATTGCATGCAGGAAGAAGGGAAGACCTCCTTTTACCCATTGAATAAACAAGGTAGGAGGTTAATCATCAAAATATTTTGAAAGCAAGCCCATCTAGAATTATTTGGACAAAAGAACAGTCAATTTTCACTCTTACTAGAAAAATTCAGATCAATATCGTCAACCATGGTTCCAGTAGAGGTGATGTTTAGATGTAAAGTTTCAACAGAAAGTTTCAGAAAACTTGCTGGGACAGAGAGATCATTTGTTTACATGAAAAGAAAGAGGGTTGCAGTGTATTAAGGAAACAGAGTGCAAAGATTTAGATATATGCTCTTAACATATGGGCATAATCTACAAGTACTCCCCCAACTCAATGAGTATCAAGACAGACTAAGTGAAAAATGAAAAGAGCATGATTAGGCATAAATCTTACTTGTACTTAATTTCCTCCAAGTTAATGTCTTCAACTGGAGTGAAACCTTCCGTGGAAAGTGAATGGTGCTTCACCTCGGGCATACCAGGAAGCTGCAGCAAGCCACATCCCATTGCCAACTTCCCAACCTCAAGTTCTTTCCATCTAAGAAAAGCATAAACCATACATATGGAGAGAGGGAAGATAAACATCAAATGAGGTCCTAATCTTTCTATCCTAATGAGATGGGAGAGAAGAAAAAAGTTGAATCCAAGTGACTGGATCATGCTTTGCAACTAGGCCAAGTCCTTATTTCCGACATCTAAAAATTCTTACTGACCTGAAAATATAAGAGCAATGGTGCTCCTTATAAGCTCGAATATATGAGACAAATGCTCTAACTCCTTTCTCCATAACATCACGGTCCTTCTTTGCAGCAGAGCGCATCTGACACCAAATTATATTCTATGCTAAGATCAACCGCATGAAAACTACAGAAGAAGTGATATATAATCTTATAGTGATAAAAATAGGATTATTATTAGGTCCACTGCTAGTGTAAAGAAATTCTTTTCACATTCACCATTAGATGGATGACATCTGTGCTTAAAGATAGTTATGTAACCGGGTCCATCCAGTTGTTGACTCTCTAATGGTGTAACTGTGACTTGTTTCTTACACTGGTAGTAGACATAATAAGAAAGCTTAAAAATATTACACTTCTAGTAGGACCATTGAAAGGAAAAAGGAAGCACAATTGTCAACTCTTACTCACATCCACACAACACAAAGATGTACAGGCAAAGTTGACCAGAAAACGAAAATCAGGATATTAACATGAAAAAAAAAAGCGAAGATGCATCGAACTGGCAATAAGGATGTACAACCATGTTCTTGCAGCCACTATCATCTTAACCATGCTTACCAGGGGAACAACATCAAGCACATGATCATTGCACTCCCTTTGCTGGAGAGGAACCCTTCTTATTCGCAAGAATTCAACATAAGATTCCTCCTGAATAGATACAAGGAACAGATACATAGTCATTTTAGGGAACAAGTTAATTTAAAATTTTGCAGATGAGAAGATATAAAATATCAATTAAAACCTTAGGCAACAAAAACACAATTGCAGTTCCTTGTCTGCCCAGCCTAGCTGTGCGGCCGACTCTGTGTACGAAAACATTTGGATCTTGAGGAGGATCATACTGACAAAATAACAGGGAAGACAATCATGTTACCATCAAGTTAAACGTCTATAAGGAAATTATCCTTCTATAAAATAATATCCTGTGTATTATTCTAGCTTTGATACAAAAATCCATTCAAAATGCTTAACAGTTGGGAAGTGGAAGATAATCTCAGTAGTAAACAAAATGACAAGATTTTAGTTTTTGATGAAACAACAATCATGCTGATTAATCAAATGAAAACTAACAATTACAAAATCAATGACACTTTGGTAAATACAAGACCAACAGACCTGCACTATACAATCAACACCTGGAATATCCAGACCACGAGCTGCAACATCAGTACATAGGAGAACGCCGCTTGAAAGTGACGTAAATGAAGCCAATGCTTTTTCTCTTACAATCTATAGAACACAAAAAAGAAAAGTTAAAGAATCAAAATAAGTCTACTAAATGCATAAAATAGCATTCATTTACCTGTTTCATTTTCCCATGGAGAGGAACCAAAGAAAGACCTTTCAAAGCTGAAAGACAAGGAAGAACGGCTCCCCAATAGTCAACACAGGCACAAGTCATGAAGTAACTGCCAAAGTTTGCACATCATTTTTCAGCATGAGATGACTAGATGGCCCGCAACAACAAGGCACCCATTGCTTCTCAATTTTTACAACAATGAATAACTTACACAATAATTTTGTTGGACTTGTTCTTAATAAGGAAATCAACGAGTTGTGACGGTTTCTGGTCTGCTTCACACTCCAAATACTGCAAATTAAGTATGAATCAAGATCCATGGACACAAGAATTGGAATGAAGTATAGGAGGATTGCTTGGACCCCAAGCACAAATTTACATGACCAAGTATTGGAGGCTCGGATTTCACAGATGTACTCGATCAATTATTACCTCACTTCATATTAATAGCAACATGCACCATCCAGAATTGTCCATCTCTATTATCAGGTTAGTAAAAATGAGAAGTAAAAGGAGTACAAATTTTTCTTACTAAAACTGAAAAGGAGCATAGTACCTCAAGGAACAGGCCAGAAGGTGTTTTTGAAGGAGCTGCATCCCGTGATGATGCTGAATCATCCTGTTGTTTTGTTTCAGCTCGAACTTCGACCCTCACCGGGTTTCGCAAACCAGCTTTAGCCAGCTCCTCAACTGCCTCAGTTTGAGTAGCAGAAAAAAGGCCAGTTCTACGAAGTTTGGGTAAGCGAGATACAATGGAAGTTATCTGCTTTTGGAATCCCATATCTAGGAGCCTATCTGCCTCGTCCAAAATTAGAATCTGGTACATTTAACAAGATTAGATGTACCAATAAGCCGTAGCAGTTAATTACTAGGTAGTGCGGTACACATGATAGCCATTTCTTTAACAAGCCTATCATAATTAACAGCACAAAAGTAACACAAGATGATGCATGCATACACACCTCGAGATTCTTAAAATCCAAGGTATCCATCCTATCCATAATGTCATACAGCCTCCCAGGTGTACCTATTAGTAAGTTCGCTCCTTCCTCCTCTATCTTCTTCATGTCTGCTTTAACCTCAGCTCCTCCAACTAGAAGCAAGGACCTGATACTTGACAGTGTAGAAATGAAAGGTTGCGCCACATGGTAGATTTGAGATGACAGTTCCCTGGTAGGCGAAATAATAATCCCCAATACCTACAAGCATTCCAATTTTCAATGAACAAATCAGACTTGAGACTAGAGCTGTTACCCAATTATTGAAATCCACTAGATATTCACAAGAGCCACCGCTTGGGAGCATCCCCTTAGGCAGCAAACCAGTGCAAACCATGATCCAAATAAAACCTATTTGAGCAACCCATCTTGCCTTTAAACTAACTACACAATCATTGCACGAAGACTCCGAGACCGAACACCGTGCAATAGACGATACACGACCCATGAGCATTGCATTAGAGCTAACCGCTATGCAGTGATTTCCCAAAAACAAGCACAGATAGCAAATTCACGCATTTTCCTCGACCACGTTGCACTAGCATTAAAATACACCGGAGGTCGAAGTGAATTTTTTTCATGGAGACAACCCATAATTCGGCCGGACCACGACAACCCATATGCAGATATTCTATCGTATTTATCCCGACTTCCTCACGCGATAAACATCACCACACTCCGCATCGCAACGGTCTCGAGTCAGCGCCGCAACAACTCGTTTCCTCGCAGGCAACGCGAGGTGAAACTACTGAGCGAGCGGCGGCGGCGGCGGCGGCCTTACCTGGTGGCGCTTGGGCGGCGCGGACGAGGAGCGGCGGAGGATCTCCACGAGAGGGACGACGAACGCCAGGGTCTTGCCGGAGCCGGTGGCGGCGTCGACGGCGACGTCCTTGAAGCTGCACAGCAGGGGGATCGTGGCGGCCTGCACCGGCGTGCAGAACTCGAAGCCGGCTTGGCTCAGGGCCTCGAGGACCGGCTCGGAGAGGGGCGGCTCGAGGTCGGAGAAGCGCGTGGCGGTCAGAGCTCGGTTGCGGTCGCCGTCGCCGTCGCGGCGCTCGTCCTCCATCTCGGCGGGCTTCGGTGGCTGCGGTGCGGCACTGCGCCGTTTTGCTTCGCCTCAGGGTTTTTAGCTGGGGTTCTTTGGTTCTGCCGTTCTAGCTTGTCGAGGACTTCAATTTACCGCAAAATCACTAAAATTGCCGCGGCGTCGTTCGCCATTGCGTTCATGCCCTTGGGCCGGGCCTCGATCGAGAATATTTCGACGGTTTTATGGGCTTAACGCCCAAAATCCCCACGAACTGTGGTGCTGTTGCAAAACAATAGGGCCCAAAGTTTCTAAAATTACATATTACTCCCTTAATTTCATTAATCTATCATATAGTCGAGAAAAATGAGATGGGTCATTATCAATTAACAATTAATAACCACGCAGATAGGAAAGCAAACGGTTGCAAATGAATAAAGATTTGCATGAGTACAAGTTGAAATTCAATTAATACTCGAATGGACTTGATTAGTTAATTAATGTACATTTGCTGCATACTATAATTTTTCTCTACCTTTAGAGTTCCATATTTTTTTGGGTAATAAAGTCGATAAAGTTCCTATTATAATTAAAGATTACACGAATGGAATAAAAGCTCGTAACTTGGGCACGAATAAGTAACACTTAGGAAGAAAAGCAAACAATTAAATTTGATTTTTGCTATTTTACAATTCGTATGGATTTTCATGATTGTTGTTCATTTTGCCAAAAAAAAAAAATATTTGAAATTCTCCTCTGTGTTTTCTTTATTTTTTCGTATTTTCCTTCATATGCAATGGTATGGATATTCAACTTAATCAATTATTTCATATACAAACAAACTACACTGTTCCGTATATCGAGTAAAGTTTTAATATTTAATTCATGTTTTTATATTTTATTCTCGCTTTGTTGTCCCAATAGCCACGTATTAGCAACAGTACACTTTTCTGTTTTGGGGTAAGAACAATAATACACTTAACTATATCCCGACGAAAAGAAAATCCAAATTACCATCTAGGGGAATAATAAAGTCGTAGTCGAACACGCTCGAGACAAAGCAGCTTGGGGTTTCACGAGGGGAATAAAAAATGAGAAAAAAAAATGCGTCGAATTAGCCGGAAACGACGGAAGAAATAATCTCATAGATCTTGCCAACGAATTGATGCGTGAAGTGTCACGAACTCAGTTGATAACTTGATATTTCTAGCACTGATCATAATTTCTTGCATTACAATTTAAGGGTTAAATTTTCGCATCTTTTAACTGAAAATATAACTTTGTAAGCATGATCCTAATTTTGCTTGAAAAAGAAAGGGCGATCATTAGTTTTTTTTCAAAAAAGAAAGAATAATGGTGAACTCCCGTTATTCTATACATAAGATATAATGACACGAATAGTCCATCAATTTTTATTAAGTATTTAATGGTATTCTTGAACTTTCAAAATTTGATTCAATCGAACCCTTTTATTAAAATACTAATGGCATTAGCTGACATAGCTATTAATGCTGTATAATCCATTTGTATATTTCGATGCTGACATAGCTTATATGTGATCTATTTCTAGCATGTCCACAACTTAGCTCAACCCAGCTATAATCCTTTGTTGTCATGCTCAAATGCTATCACCAACTCGAAACTTGCGCGGCCATCGTAAGCAAGAAAAAAGACTAGGTTTGTTACTATCAAAACATGCAACAACAAAATGCCCTGATCAACATCATCACCATCTCTGTCTCTCTCCCTAAAGTGTGAGGCCACGACACCTCAAACCTAAGACTGCGTGCCTCGAACTTGAGGACATGCCCTTGAAATCCGAGGTTGTCAATGTTTTGGTGTGTGGTCAACTTGATATGATGTTTTTTGATACTTTGGCTCACATTTGAAAGGAGAGAGAGTGAGGTAAAGCACGATAAAAGGCCGCATCAGTAATCGTGATAAACCGGTCTCGCGGTGAGTCCCGGTGGGGGATGGCAGCTTGGGAGCCGGAGTGCGAAAAACTATTATGGAGGAGGAGAATTCCGGAAGTTGGGGGATCAGTTTGAAAATAGTAAAAAAAATCACAAGTTGCATCGCTCGTGCGCGCCACCCTCACCATTGATAGCGGGACCGGCGTCGATCGATGGTCCCCCCAGAAGTCGATTGTAATCGCGTCCATTATTTTTTGCCACAACTTATCAATCAATGATTAGAAAAAACCAAACTTAAACCCGGGCGTCTCGTGATCATTTAAAATATCGCTGGAAAAGCAATCGAATGTTTTCGGGTCTTTTCCCCCCCATTCGGGCCGATTCCCCTTGGAAGCACTCGCCAGTCGTCACATCCCGTTCCTCCCGTTCCTCACTCCGCGCCACGTCACTCTCATCTCGGTTTCTCAGTCAGAGAGTCTTCTCTCGATCCCTCTGCAACTCCCCAGCGTTCCCATGAGGGAATCGTGCGGCTGAGCTCTTTCGAAGATCTCCTGCCCCAAGGCGATGGCGCGTCTGCTCCTTCTCGCGGCGATCCTCAGCTGCGCCGCCGCGGCGTCGGCGGCGGCGGGGTCGGGGAGCTCGGCCCCCGCGGCGGCGTGCGAGCTCAGCTTCCCCGACCGCGACCGGCTCTACAACTACAGCTTGGCCTCCCCCATCCCGAAATTCCCGCACGGCGTGCTCAGCGAGGACGGGTAACGTGTCTCCCGCTTTCGCCGAGCTTTAAATTCACTGCGGTGTCTGCGAATAGTAGGTCGCTCGTCCGGTCGTCGATCGGATGTTCAGCTTATAGATACGGACGAACGCCAGCGAGCGTCGCGATTGCGACGTGTTTAGCCGTAGTTCAGCACACCTTCGGTATCGATCGAAGTTCGTTGGCGATTGCAACGCGTCTAGTATACTATCGCGATACTGCAGTTGTTTGGGGCGTAGATGTCGTAGGTTTCTCTCGGAGAGCGTCGGCGTTAGATCTGCCAGTTCATTGTGTTGGATTCGTAATTTACTCAGGTGGACCCCTTGTTGGCCAATCTTAGCTGGAATCGACGTGTTTGTAACATTTAAAGGTTAACTAATGAGTCGTGATAGAGGTCGCTATCATGAGCCGAGCTCTGGTATGTGTGAAGCTCAATTAGCTGTTCGGCATATCCTAAGCTAGGTCATCTTCAACTACATTTGAACTAATCTCGAAGTGTACATAATAGTTCATGATGTGTTCGAATGCAACTAGTAACTTGGCGCCTTCGTTTTTTTTTTTTTTTTTTTTTTTTGGGTGTGCCTGTACAACTGTATGAATGAACATCGATCACATTAATTTGGCTCAGAAGAACAATCACAACTCTTCTGTATATGTGGCGCAGGTTTTACAAAGTGGTGGCAAATGATACTGTGCTCTGGTTTCAGGTTGTCTCCAACTGGTCACAATTTGTTTCATTATTTTCCGTAAAATTCCTCCATGCGAGTCTTCAGTTTTTTGCACTTTGATGCATGTAAACTCCATTATAGGGACCCATATATCTGTCTATACAAGATACAGTTCTCAATAGGCTTTAAAGTAGAGAGTTGGTAATTTACATGAGTTCTAGCTGATTCACTGATGTAGCTCTGAACGGCTATTCTCTTGAGCAGCTCTGCGGCGTTATGATATTCAATCATGATCCACCCAGATGTGTTGACTGCTCGGTAAATTCTCAAGTCCTTTGAATTGGGAATTCTCCTTGGACCCATATTTATTTATTGGATTTCCTGGATTCTCTTGTAGCTTGACTGCAGCACTTGTGTTACAGAATTGTGGAGGTCCTTCACACTGCGGCATGGAGTGTAGTGCTCTTGTGACAGATGATGTTGGTGGTATGAAATCTGCCGCTTTCCAGTGCTTCCATCTTTTATACAATGAGACCTTTGTAGCTTTACTGCTTGGACAGGCGATTGCTGTTTTCCTTATGCATAATGGATCAATATTTGCAATATGTTGTGGCTGGGCAAATTTCTTTCTATTGCTGGTCTGAAGGGATTTATCTAGTACCCAGTAACAATAGTTTTTGTACAGTCCTCATATTCTCGTTAGTTTTGTATGTGCCACTACCTTCCACATAATACCACATAGCACTTAGACTTAGAGAGCAGCTTCCTTTCCTCCTGTTGATTAGCTTGTAAGTTGTTTCTACTAGGGCTTATGATTGCAAATAAATTCCATCTTGTAGCATTCAGTTGCTCTGAACTCCATTGCTTCGTGAGTGAGCAGGAGAGATTTTTTCACATGCTTGGCTGTTGAAAATGTTCTGTAATATTCTGAATATTAACTACAGTGTCTCATAGGATAAAAATTTGTTTTGAACTTACAAATGCAGGCTACCCAGTATGCAAGACAATTGGGCGTGCAACTAGCACTTATGTTAACGTCATAGGTGAGATAAATATCTCTTCTTTGATAATTAGTTTTTTGATATATTTTCAATCTGGACCGAATGACCAGCTCATACCCAGTTGAACCGGTTGAACTAGCTGGTTTGGTCCGGTGGTTATGGCCTATTGGGCCTGATTTCTTGGACTTCCAGGCACATTGGACATGCTTGGGGCTGCTAGGGTCCCTGCTGGTCCCCCTCTCAATCTGTCGCTGTATATGTTTGCATGGTTAAAAACATTTGTATGTAATATGTGCTTATGTGTATTAATGCAGCTGTAAGAAAAATTTACCGTATAGCTACTGCCCATGCTTCGCAAATGTAGTATCTGTTTGAGATATCAATTCATGTTCTTTTCATCTTGACTCTTGCAGATGAGAAGAAACCACACAGTGGTGTCACTGTCAAGATGATAAGTGATGGTGGCAAGTCTAATTGTTCACTTTCTGTATCCATTGTATGTGATCCAAGTAGAGTTCAAGTAAGAATCTGACTAAAATCACTTTCCATAACCTAGTTGGTTGCTCGGAGTCCATAGTTATATTATAACATGGTTGTATATTCTCTGTTGTTTTTTCTTTGTTATACGAGATTTTGATTTGGGCAACTCCAACAGGGACCAAATTTACTCGAGAAATCTGGGACTTGTGACTATGTGAGTGCTCTAAAAACTGGAAGTCTTTTTTTTATTCTCCCTCAGTTAACAATGTGTTTGTAGGATATGGAACGAGAGGATGTAAGTGTGATCCTAGCAAAATCACATGAGCACGTGTTCTTTTTTGTCTTTCCATGGTCCTGAAGTTCTTTCTGATTCCATGGTTAATACAATGCTCAGAGAATGAGACTGTTTTCTGGTGCTTTATCATCACCAACATCATAATTCTATTGGGGATGCATCAAGTGGTTTCTCATAGTTTCTTCTTTATAATAGTGAAGTCATGATCAAATAGCAGGATCATTGGTGCAGTATTAGCTAGAGATGTGAAGAGTCAGTCAATATATGCCGAAGTTTAATGATATTAGAACTTGGGCATTGTTCCTGTGTATTCACATTAATTGGAGACCAGCTAAAGATGCATGTTTTATTCTCTTATATGACTGTTAAAAGAAAGTCGATGGTGAAGGTTAATTAGATGCATTGATTTGGTTGGGAGAATCTGGAATAACATTTCGTATGTCTTAATTTCAGGCTACATCGTTGAGGCATCCTTCTGGCTGTGCTAAAATAATATACGTTCATGGACATGGATGGGGTTGGTTTGGTATCCTCCTGATAATGTGAGGTTCTTATTTCCTTCTTAGGTCCTTTAAATTTTTGTGAAATATATATTGTCCAAGTAATTTAACTTTGACAATGCTGTCTTGATTTTCTGATACCGTGTATATCTGAATTACAGAAGCCTGTGTCTCTTTGGAGGGTATCTACTTGCCGGTACAGTGTACAGATACTTTATGCTTGGAGTTCATGGTATAGATGTACGTTTCCAACCCAGTCATTACTTTTCTTTCTTCGCTAAATGCCTCCATTATCAGAATTTCACTTTTAGTACACTAACATGAGACACTCTTAAGTCTAAAGGTATTATCATCCTAATCCTCACACGGATTACCTGATATTCTCACACTTCACGTAGTGAACCAAGTGATTCTTGTACACCTACAAATGAGACAATGCAAAATTCTTTTGCACCTCTGCTACGTGTAGCATTTTAATTGTTCATTACGCAGCTCATTCTTGTACCTGCTAATATAGGTGATTTTTTTAGTACCTTTCTTTGTTCACATCTTTCATTTGTCACATCACCTTCTGTTGAGTAAATTCGAGAACTTTATGGTACCTGCTAATTTTGTTCTGGATTGTCTTGCCTTGCTGTTTAGGGAATAAATCCTCTCTAATCTTTTTCAGTTAATGTCATTTGTTGAAATTCGAATGTCAAAGGTTCAATTAGGACCTCTATATACTTTGACAAAAAGGCACGCGTGTTCCTTTTGTTATTTAATGTGCTATTGACGAAATCTACTGTTAGTGCTGCTTCATTATTTGCTGGTTATCTAATATTATGGGTGTTTTTCCCACTACTTTTTCAGGCAATTCCAAACCTAGAGTTTTGGGCTAGCTTGCCACATAGAACACAGGTACCCTACTCATGCATGATGTTACTTTGAAATGATCATGTGCTAACAACAGGATAAGTTAGAATGTTAGTCAACTATGCTTTGGTTGTGAATCTTTTTCTCCCTTTGCTTAATTGAACTAGACTTTACTTATCTGAACACAGAAAATGAAGAGAACTAGATCTTAAGAGGTTCTGCTGGGGAAATAATACTGGGTTCACACTGGAAATGATACAACTTAAGGCAGGATGTAGGCCTATACGTGCACAGGTGGACTAGAACTTCAGGATATTTAATGTTTAACATGTATCTCTCTCAAAGATATTGGTTCGTCAAGATCTCATTACCCGTCCTCCAATTAGAAGAACAGATGGAAGTTCTTCATTCTTGATGTCCAACTCACGTGCTCTTGAAAATTTCCATTGCTGAGCAGATTAGATCTACACGAATAGCAAAATCTTGGCCCTTTTTTTTCTATTGAAAACATTGTTTAGATCAATCAATTAAGTATTCATTGATGACCAAAACAATGGGTGCACACTGCAGAAAACAGTGAACTGGCATTATTGTACGACCGCAGGACTCCTTTTGCTACTCTCAATCGAGTAAAATTTTGTTGTATAAGAAAAATTGTGTACAAGAGAATGGAGCTTAAAATATGTCTCCCTGCAACTTTTATGGAATTCTGTGCCGCGCCAGCTAGCCTTTTGGAGGCTATGTGCATTTGCATCATTTGTCAATCTTTGTACAAGTTGGCTTATATTTACAGCTTTATTGTTTGCAGGGTTTAGTCATGTCTCTAGTGCAAAAGTTTCGAGGGCCTTCTGAAGGTCACCGAAGCTCCTATACTTCTGTTGGCTTTTAAGCTATCAATTTTCATTCAAGATTCATTGGGCAATAATCTCCGGCTGCTTCTTATGGTGCACATTCTAAAGATAGGAGGTGGTCTTCGAAGTTGAGAATTTGACATCGAAGATTCGATTTTGGGATCAATACCACCTATATATGAAGGCATGGGAGGACTCTCTCTCTCTCTCTCTCTCTGTTATTGCATTTTTTGAAAGCTCCAAATTCTCAACCGTTGAGGATATTTTCTTTTTGAATCTCATCACGACTACATTCTTATACTGCTTCTAAGTTCATTATATGTTTGCCAAGTAAAGAAGCTAACCTCTTTGTATGAAATTTTCTTCTCTTTTAAGAAATTGTCAGTAGGCTCAATTGATTCTTCAGTTAGATCGATGAGTTAGTCATATAATTGATCTACGGTTATCTTTTTAATGTTAGGTACTTTTTATAGGCTTTGACTCATGCTTTATTGCTAATGTGCATCCAAATTTCAATTTGGATGACAAAACTTGGAAATCACAAAGTTCATCAAGAGCTTTTAACGTTCAATGCCAGAGTTCCAGAGGTTTCCAGTTGGTTTCTCACTATATTCAATTGATTTTTGGTTAGTGTGAACAAATGATGTTGTGACATGACGAGGAAGTTAACAGATCTTGCAATAACGCGGATGTTCTTGTTTATTGCAAGTTCAAAAGTATGCTGAGATGAGGTCATTTAGTTTTCTCTTTTGTTTGTTTGTTTGGTTGTGTGAGATCATGGTCATTTAACTTCATCTGGCGCTAAAGCATGGATGGTTTTGTTTTTTTTTTTTTGGGAAAAAGCCACGAAAAACCCTGAACTTTACTCAAAGCCGACACATTTACCCAAACTTTTTTTGTGACGTGAAAACCCCGAACTTTTCAAACCGCGACACATTTATCCCATCAAGGGCATTTTTGTCTTTTTATTCTATTTTTTCCTTTTTCTTTTTTTTTTCTTTTTTTCTTCTTCTTCCCTCCGTTGGCCATGGCGGAGCCGGCGGAGGGAAGCCGGCGTTTGGCGAGGGTCGCCCGACGCTGGCAAGGCCACCCCTTGCCAGATCCGGCGAGGGTCGTCCTCACCAGACGCAAGCGAGGGTGTCCCTGCCCTTGCTGGCGTCGGCGAGGGCCTCCTCGCCGATCCGGCGAGGGCTCCCGACGCCGGCGAGGGCGGGGACACCCTCGCCCGACCTCGCCGGCGTCGGGCGAGGACGGCCCTTGCCGGACACGGGCGAGGGCCGCTTGACACCGGCGAGGGCGGGGACACCCTTGTCGGTGTCGGGCGAGGACGGCCCTCGCCGGACGCATGCGAGGGCACCCCTCGCCAGCACAGCCGCCCGACGCCCAAGCAAGGGTGACCCTCGCCCGACGCCGGCGAGGGAAGCCCTCGCCGGACGCCGGAGGAGGGAAGAGAGAAGAAAAAAATTTAAAAAAATTTAAAAAAATAAAAAGATCAAAATGCCCTATAATTTGGCGTAAATGTGTCACATAACAAAAGTTCGAGTTTTGGTTCACAAAAGTTTGAAAGAATGTTTCGTGATTAGAAAGTTCGAAATTTTTCACGTCATAAAAAAAAAAAAAAAAATTGGGTAAATGTGTCACTTTTGGCGAAGTTCAGGATTTTTCGTGACTTTTTTTTTTTTTTTGGGTCGGTGAAGCATGGATGTTAGTGGGAGAACGAAAGGACTGGGCCCAAGACGTAAGGCAATGTAGTCTTGAAACCGTGTAAATCCAGCGGTTGACATCGTTTCACGCGGCATTGGGAATGATGAACTGCCGTGTGAAGTATCTTAGAATCGTGACCGTAGGTTGGGCTAAGTCACGACTCACCGAACGCACGGTAGAGGTTGGAGTCTGTACCGCATGAATCATGATGTTGATTTATTGTTTGGCCAAAAGGAAATACAAATTGTGCTGTATTGACAACTTAGCCCTCGGAGACATAAGGAATAACAGAAGCAAGGAAAACGTAGTCTGATCTGCTTGAAACCAAGTCATCAGAAGAATTACTCTCTCTCTCTCTCTCTCTCTCACGTAGAAGCAACTGCACTGCATCATCTTTCTTTCTGCTCAATTATGATGAAAAAACTTCAGCGGGTGTCCAGGGGCTGAAGGCAATAAAATCCGTGTGTTTAACTAGAATTAGAAGAAAGCAAGAAAAGGACAATCCTCTTCCCTTGAACAGGAAAAGATCAAATGAAATGAGCTGCAACTGACATGGTGCTGATTCTGTGGAGCTGATTATCTTTTTTCTTTTTCTTTTTTCAAGCCCTTTCTAAGTTTTCGAGGTTCTCTATTACGCTTCACTCTGGACCTGAGCAGGTCCTTAAACTGCTCCCTCAAGCCCATGCGAGGGCCCCCCCCAAGGGAAAAGTCCCAGAGGGGGGGTAAACCACTGGGTAGACCTCAGGAGAGAGGTCGATAAACATCTCTCCCCACTGGCTGGGGCGCCAACAGGCGTCTTACGACGTCCTGCCCAGCCACATCTGAGGTGGAAAACTAACCCCTTAAGTGGGAGGTGACCCCACCAATGACGGTGCCAGGGGCGGTAATGCCCCTGGGTGGCGCGCGCGAGGTTCTCTATTACGCTTCACTCATAAGGCTAAACAATAGACGAATCTGATCAGAACAATAATCAAATTTTGTCACTCCACAACTCCTCCCTTTTATCACCTAATAATACAGTCCACCTCACACCAAAATCTTTATTGAAAAACATAGTGCGGCGTTCTTTCAGCCGCAAGCGCATTGCATATGATGAATTAAAATGGACAATGCCCAGATCGTCATTCTTCTAGACAAATCATGCATGTGCATATGAGGTCAATCCATCACATGCTTCCATTGAATATAAATGGTTCTGATTGCCAGCTATCTATTCTAACATAAGAAGCTCCCCCAACGGGTGAGGAATCCAGAATAAGCAATTAGGTAAATGCTGCCACCAACTGAAGCTGAAATGTCACCTAATGTTTGGTTAATCATTTTACCTAAACCCCCTAAAACATAATAAAAAAAGTCCACACTTGCTCTCTCTCTCTCTCTCTCTCTCTCTCTCCTCCTCCCCCCCTCCCCCTCTGTCTTGTTTCTCCTGTCGTTTCCGTTCCCTTCCTCCGACCGATGATTGAGTTCTTTCGCCTAGTAGAAGTGACAAGGACGTGCATACTTTTTAATTCCATTTATCCAGGGGCAAACCTTGCATTTGAAGTCAAGCCACATCATGCCTCGCCCCCTTCCTACCCTCCACAAGATAAAAAGAAACAGAAAATCGTCTGGACCGGACCCAACCCTCGATCTTTAATGTCATTTTCATTTCGTTTCCCTTCTCTTTTTTCTATAACGCGAGGAAAATATCTGATTTGGCTCTATTGATCTTTACATATGCACGCAAGATATCCAGGCCATCCGTCCCGTTCATACACATCAAGGAAAGCTCTGTTTGCAAAACAACAGGCGCATCTTGCACTCGAAGCGAATGTATTTGCCTAATATAAGCGATAGTTTTGTTAAGATATCATCCATTGCCGGACAAGGCAATCAAAGGTTATTAGAAGTACACTTGTACTTTCATGTGCCTCAACAGCAAATAAACTCGCCGACTTCATTGAGCTTCGGATGCGCCACCGATTTCATGAACGTCATGCTTGCAAACGTGTGTCGTTCCTGTTTTTCTCTTAGTAATAATCATTCGCTGTGTGAAAAGATGCTACATTTATAGTACTTGCAAAAACATTTACCCCAAAAGCGAAAATAATCACTATCTATAGTATATTATTTTATCAATTTATGCATATCTGGCCTCGAGATTAGACATTAGTTTGGGACACCACGTGCTTTTTGATTTCTTCAATGTTAGTCTTCTAACGTCTAGCATAGATGCTTTTCAAATTGTGCAAGAGCTTCGTTAGCTTTTGAATCGCACATCAATGGTCATATCATCTTAAATGACTCTTTTTCTACCAAGCTTTTGTATTTGAATCCTAAGTTATGGTTATTTTGTGAAAAATTAATGATTTAAAAAGTTTTTTTTTTTTAAATAATCATTTATTTCTCTTAAAAAATTAAGAAAATTATATTATTCAATCAAAAGATATTTAGACATAAATATTTGTTAATAAATGGAAAAAAATATTTGATAATTATTTCAAGCGACAATAAACAATCCTTTTTAGGAAAATATTATCCAAAATATTATTTTCCATAAAACAGATGGAGCTTTAACTTCAGGTTTTAAAAAGGAGAGAAGGAAACCATAAACGTGGTGCGCACATTACGTGGACTGTGGATACCACTTAAAAATGGAAATACGGAGATGGTGTCAAGAATATGGTATTAAAAGAATTGGGACAATTTTGGCATGAGGAAGGCCCAATGATGAAGTTTCCAAATCCACATCGTGGCATCATTGTGCTGCTGAGTTTGACATGATGAGAGGAAAGATTGTTTCCAGGGCTAAAATGATGGTCATGATGCCTCAATTATGTTCGCACAAATTATAAAATTGGTAACATGTTGGATCAAGTTAATTATGTAATGCAAATATAAACATAAAAAAATATAAGACTTTAAGGGTATGTTTAGTAACGTTTTATTATCGAAACAATTTTTATTCAAAAATATTTTTTTTCTAATTCTATTTTTGAAAACAATTTTTAAACACTTTAAGATATTTTATAACTATATAAAATTTTTATTCTCATAATAGAAATGTGGACGGGGTTTGACCTCGCTCGACCAACGCGAGGTCCACATCACCTGGGTGGGCAAGGCTGACCTCATGGTGGCTAGGCGAGGTCAAGCCTTACTGATGACCAACAAGCTCGAGGCAACCTCATCAGGGGCTGGCGAGGCTCCAATGAGGTTGTCGGGCCTCATTTGGCCAATTGCCGGCCATCACTGAGGCTAGCAACCAGCTAAGAGAAGAAGAGAGAAAGAGAAAAAAAAGAAAAGAAAAAAATGCTTATTTCTTGAGTTAGTTTCGGGAACAAGAAGTAAACTTTTTTCTTGTTTTTGTTCCAAATCTATTATGGAAATAAAAACAAAAATTACTAAACGTGGTTTTATTCTATTTTTGTGTCGGAAAACAAAAAAATAGAAACACTTATTCTCGGGAGCATTACCAAACTCATCCTAAGATTCAACTTCTCTTTGCATATATGATCTTATAAGTTGACTTCGCCGATGGCCGACACAAAATCGAGAAAAAAACCTTATTATCAAGTGTGACTTTGAAAATGTTGATCGACTCTTCATAACATACACTATTGTAATATTTTTTTTCAAAGGTTCAAGGGAAATTGATACAATAGAACTACGAGATTATCGAGAGATTACATCTATCTTTTGAGATCTAATTCTTTTTAATAAACTAGATTGGTTCACTATGCTATTTGTTGCAATTTTTTTCCCCAAAAAATATGGGTTAACATTCTCGACAACCATCTTGTTATTTATATTCTCACATGATTTCTATAACTGTAGGGAAGGGACACTTCACCACATCTTGATCACGATGATCAAACGAACTATAAGCCCATCAGACGGTCAGAAACCAAAATTCACGCATCAATTTCCACAATCTTTTCCCGTTGACATTATATTTATTCTTTTTTTTTTTTTTTCAATTTGAAGTCATACACACAAAATAAAAATTAATTAATTATTTATCAAAAGCCGCATTTGCAAATTCCAAAGAAACCCATGAAAAAGCCTCAAATAAAACTCGTCACCGCCCCCCGAGTAGAGACAGAAAGCTCAGAACGCCACCACTCACCCCGATGAAATCACCTCTCTCTTCTCCGGCGTCGGCGCCGCCGCCGCCGCCGTCGTCTTCTCCTCTGAGGAAGACGCGCCTCTCCCCTTTCCTCTTCGCCCTGCTGTCGTTCATCGTCTTCGTCTCCATCCTCTACGGCGAGGACCTGGCCTGCATCTTCGGTCAACAGCTCCAAGTCCGCCAGAGCTCGGCTCGCCCCGGGCCGCGAACCGGTGAGCCGACCGGCCCCTCCGTTTCCTCCTCTCACGTCGCAAAAGACGAATCCCCTGACGCGGGCGCGCCTCCCGCCGGCGGCACTACAGACGAGGAGGTCATTAACGGCGTACTTGAATCGTCAGATCAGCGGAGGAGCAGCGGCGCCGGGGGCGAACCGGTCCCGTTCGCGATGGGGAGGGGAGAGGAAGGGTGCGACGTGTTCAGCGGGAGGTGGGTGAGGGACGAGTCGGCTCGGCCGATGTACGAGGAGTCGGAGTGCCCGTACATCCAGCCGCAGCTGACGTGTCAAGAGCACGGTAGGCCTGACAGGGACTACCAGCACTGGCGCTGGCAGCCTCATTCATGTTCTCTGCCCAGGTTCCGATTTAATTTTTCATGTTCTTTTTATTCCGAGGCAAAAAGCTTTAAACTTTTCTTCACGCGTGTCGGTGACTTTTTGTCCTGTCTTTCACTTCGAGGTCTCTGTTTCTTCGCCTTCCTCCCCTTCCCTGTTGCTTCAACCTCTGAAACGGCACGTCCGTCGACATGGAGTTTGTCTTAATCTGGAAAACACTGTAGCCGGATCATTTTCCTTTTGAATCGTCAAACGAGATTAAATTCGTGGAATTAGATAGAGGAAGGAAGTTTCAAGCTTTTCGGAGAGTCTTGGAAAGCTCTCGACTGCCATTAATGGGGTTACTGTCGTTTCGTGAGAAAGCTTTGCTTTCCGTGATGGTACATTAAAAAAGTTCCATATAATTAGAATTAGTTGGCAAGTCCGCCTCACGCCCCAAAGAAAATATGGAAGGTCCCAGTTTTGAAAGTTGACTCGCCGTTTCGGGAGATTAGAAGGTACGTGTTTCTCGCCGTGGGAGTTGCCGTCCGGCGCCGGCGGCTCGGCCCGCCGGCCAGCCACAGCGTCCGCTTTGAAAACGAACGCTACTTAATGATTCTAACAACTCCGCTGTTAGATGTACCAAATGGATCAGGACAATGGGGGTGGTATTGACTTTTAGGACAGGAGAGTAATTTCCTAAGATAAACAAAGGACGATGCACCAGTCTCAGAATCGAATCATCTTGACTATGTCTAGATCGATCGAGATGGCTCGCATCAATTAGTATTCTTTTCCGATCTTGATTGTGGATTCCATCGCCTGCTTCTAGGTTCAGCGGTCATTACTTACCGCGGGATGTAATTGCGAATTTTCAACTGCTACGATGAATAACTTTCCCAGTATAAAAGTCATTAGCGCAGAATAGTTTAATAGAGAGAAATCGCATCATGGATGGCGTCAAGCAGCCAGATACCCGGAACTTTTACCTGGTCATGGCCAAAGGAAGTCACTTGGAAGGGTCCTCTTATCTTTTCTCAGTGCAACGTTCGGAACAAGTTCATCTGCATTAAACTTCATCGAATGCAGTTAGCTTGTCGATATTTATTTCATAAATGTAGTCCTTGAAGTATTCAAACTCTTCGAACTCATCGATCAATCCCATTGGCTCACGAGTCGCGACAGTACTATGTAGCAGAGCCGCCAATTAATTGCTCAATCGATTAATTACGTTCCCTCAGTCTTTTGTATCTGCTGGATTTTTTTTTTTCTTTAGGATATTCTAAAGTTTCTTGCGACAATCTACTTGCAGATTCAACGCGACGCTGATGTTAGAGACGTTGAGAGGGAAGAGGATGATGTATGTCGGCGACTCCCTAAACCGAGGGCAGTATGTTTCGATGATCTGCCTCCTCCATTCGCTCATCCCTGAAGGTTCCAAGTCCATGGAAACCTTCAACTCCGACTCCCTCACCGTCTTTACTGCCAAGGTAACCCAAGAAATTCACTTTCTCAATCAGTAGTTCCCCTGCGAACCCATCGACTACACCGGCACAGATCATCCCTCGTCCATGTGCTTCGGTAATTCTCATTTTCTCTCTCTGAAAAACTTCAGGACTACAATGCCACGATCGAGTTCTATTGGGCGCCGTTTCTTCTCGAATCGAACTCAGACAATGCCGTCATCCACCGAGTGAATGAAAGGCTGGTACGCAAGGGCTCGATCAACAAGCACGGGAAGCACTGGAAAGGAGTGGACATACTGGTGTTCAACACCTATCTTTGGTGGATGAGCGGGGTCACCGTGAAGATCCTGTAAATCTCCTCATATCATCGCTATGAAAACCGAGATCATCTTGATCCTTTTCAGTCGGGGGGGGGCCGATTACTGATTGGCCGGCGTGAGATCGGTTTAAACAGTTCTGATCGAAACCTTTTTGCAGGAAAGGGTCTTTTGAGGATGAGGTCAAGGATGTGGAGGTGATGAGCACCGAGGATGCTTATAGAATCGGAATGAAAAGCTTGGTGAGATGGGTGCAGAAGAATACGGACCCTAAGAAGACCAGAGTCTTCTTCACTAGCATGTCGCCTACTCATGGAAAGTATGTCTCTCTCCCTCTCTCTCTCCCCCTCTCTCTCTCTGAACATACAAAATTCATATCGATCTGTTCTAACTTCTAATTGGACATAATTCAAATCGATCTGTTCATGCGAAACTTCTTGCAGTAGCGAAGAATGGGGTGGCGGACCGGGAGGCAACTGCTACAACCAAACGACGCCGATCGAAGACCCAAACTACTGGGGCGCGGATTCTCGGAAAAGCATAATGCAGGTGATAAGCGAAGTGTTCAGCAAGTCGAGGGTGCCCATCACGTTCCTGAACATAACTCAGCTCTCGAACTATCGGAAGGACGCGCACACGATGATCTACAAGAAGCAATGGAACCCGCTTACTCCGGAGCAGCTAGCAAACCCTGTAAGCTATGCAGATTGCGTGCACTGGTGCCTGCCTGGCCTTCAGGATACTTGGAACGAACTTCTATTTGCCAAGCTATTTTATCCTTGAATCAATCGAAACCACACCTGTAAAAAAATTGGACGCCGCAACATTTCTTTGATTCTTTTGACAAAACGAAAAATGGAGCGCGCAAGGAAACCGAGAAAAAGATTAGTTAATTTTCGCAACTAATGTTTAGAGATGTGGCGATATTTCAATTTGTGAATTAATACAAAAATATATGTTGTTTTGCCCATGCTGTGATTGTTAAGTCTCGGGAACCAAAAGGGTCCTATAAATCTCACCTTGAATCGCTTGTGACGTGGAAGAACCAAATGGACCCGAAGGACATTGTCGGGCTGGCTAGGACAGAGCCGTTTGGTTAGAATTCTCGGCCCGGCAAGGTCAGATAATTATGCACGAAATTCCTGAAATGGTCGGGCCCGATCTTAAGGCCTGGCCCGGAACGATGCTTATCTAATCCTGCCGGGGTCTCCCTTCACCTTCGTAGAAGCGGCTATAAGCTGAAATCAATGAAATTAGTAGATTTTTTTCAGTTGGTTAGCGTGGACCTCTTAAAGAAAAGTTACTTGTTCTTTACCCATAAGCACCGACAAAATAATCCACGAATGCCATCAACTTTTAAACCCGCGACCTAATTAGAAATTATCCTAATTCGATTCCGTAATTTCTCAAGCGGGGCAAACAAAATCAAACACAATTCACGTGTATCTGGAAAATCATGATACCGACGAGCTACCCATGAATGGATGGCAAGCGTAAAAGGTATAGAGGATAAGGTCATGCTTCCCTCAAGAGCTAGGGAAAAAAAGAGGGGTGAAAAGAAGGAAAAGGGAAAAGCACATCTTTTGAGTTCATCATGCAAACCAATAAGCAACGTTAAGATGCTCGCCTGGTCGACCCACTTGCAGTGTCACGCTTAGCTTGCAATCCAGCATCTTTTTTCCAACCGCATCATGCGAGACACCCGACGAGAAGAAAAAATGGACTTAGGAAACCAGGACAGATGGGGAAAACAACCACCTTTTTTTTGTGCATCGGTTTCGGTACAGCAAGTTGTCTAGTTTTGTTTGTCCACTTTCGCTGTGACAAAACCGGTTCCGCTATAAAAATTCGCAACTTGCAGCGGCGGTTAAGTTGATTCCATTCCTAGAAAACTTAGTAAATCATCGCATCTATAAAGAAGAATATTCAAATACGCAAGCCCGCCGCGCGTGAACCCATGAGAAGAAAAGTCCAAGTACCCGTTTTCCTCCTTTTTTCCGCTTTCTAGATCAGGCTAAAGCATAAATTATTTATGAGACTCGTGGTGCGTGTTTTATTAGATCGACTCAATTTGAGAGAAGCAGATCGACTCAAGTCGAGATGCTTGATATACATCCTTCGAAAGAGATCGATTTTGGTGGGATATATGTCAAGTTTGAAGCTACGGTCTGCTACGTACCAAGGAATCCTTCAAATCTGGCGTGGAGATATACGCATATGAATTTCGTGCAAGGCAAATATGGGAGAGAGAGCGACAGAGTTGACATTTTTAAATGACGAGACGGGAATACGACCATGTAAATTCTCCCCAAGCTGGTAAGGGAAGTGCGGATGATCTTCAACTTCGACAACCTAAGCTCGGTCTTGGATTAGAATGAGTTCATATATCCCCATTCATATGTATGCGGAACATATACGTCTCCTAGGTCATCATTGTTTTCGCATCAAATGGGAAAAAGAGGGGAAAAAATAACCGAAAAAAGGAAGAAATAAACGAGGAAATGAATCGTGCTGATTGGCAGCTCATCAGGTTACTTAGAAATTCACTAAAAGGACAGAGACATTTGGACACAGTAAAAATAAAACTACGAAAAAAACACAAAAAAATAAATAAAAAAAAGCCTAACAAAATGACCCATATACAGCATCATCTTCCCCAGTCGCTCCTCTGCGACGACAGAAGCTAATCAAAATGATGAACTGCCAGCGCTGGCTTTTCGAGATCTGCTCAACATCAGGCGTAATAAAGAGACAGAAAGAGATAAAAGAAGATCGATGTAGCTATTTCTCTTTTTTGGGTTTTCTGGGGAAATTCTTCGGTCTTTCGAGATCGGCGGAACAAGCGGTGGTTTCACAAATTCCGGGCCATGTTCTCGGCGATCTGAGCCAAGGACTGGAGGTTGCAGTTGACGATGGTGTCGACGAACACGCACGTCTCCTCCTTGGTGTTCCCGCTCGGCACGTCCACCGCGTACGACTCCACCACCGTCGTCGCCGCCCCTCCCCTCGCCGCGTGCAGCGTCGTCACCGACCGGTAGTTCGCCAGCCGGTGCTCCCCGCCGACCACGCTGAAGCTCATCACGTGGCGCTCGTCGTCCAGGATCTCCAGCCGCTCCGTGCTCCAGTTCGCGGGCAGCCCGGACACGACGCGCACCTCCCTCACCGTCCCCACGTGCCCGTCCCCGTCGATCACGTGGCAGCTCTTCAGGAAGTGCTTGTACGCCTGCGGCTCGTCGAACCGCCGCACCACCGACCACACCACCGGCACCGGCGCGTCGATGGACCGGACCACCGCGGAGCAGCACTGGTTCGGCCCCACCTGGTGCCGGTGGTACGGGGCGGCGTAGTCGGGCACCGCGCCGGGCGACACCGGCCCGGCGAGCACCGCCGGCTGGCTCTGCTTGTGGCACCCCAGGGCGGCGGCGGCGGCGGCGGAGGCGGCGGAGGACGGTTGGTGGGCGGGGTTGATCCGCTGGAGCTGCACGGAGGAAGTCATATCTCTCTCTCTCTCTCTCTTCCCCCCTCCCCACCTCAACTTCTCTCCCTAACAATCTCTGCGGTGCTTCTGCTTCTAATTTTCTTCTTGTTGCTTCTTGGTGAGAGAAAGGTCTGAGCATGAAATGATGAAAGCGGATATATAAGTCCGGGAAGGAGAGAGAGATGCATCTGCAGGTTTTAGTGTTGTTTTTTCCATCCACTTGCATTAGGATTTTGGCTAATTTCTCGGAGAAAAAAAGGGCGAAAGGCTTTGCCTTTTTGGTGTTTGAACGAAAGGAATGGGCGATAAAGAAAGAAACAGCCCAGCTTACGCGGCCGGACATGCAAGTGGGTCGTCAACTTGCCTATATTTTTCCGCTTTTTCCTTCTTCTTTCTCCTTTATTTTTTATTTTTAAAAAATTTCCTTCCCCTTCCTTTTAGACCGAGTTTTAGGTGAATTGTTTTTTCTTTTCATTTTTTTTTTTTCATTTTTTTTCCTTCTCCCCCAAGCCCCAACAAAGGGATTGCTTCGACACCTTGTTTTGTACGTTTCGTGATCTTTTTTTATTTTTTATTTTTTATTTTATGCCCACCCTTTTGATTATGTGGCACATGTCAATTTTTTTTTAAAAAATGGTCAAATTGCGTTAGAGTAATACGCAGCGCCATCCGGATTGAGGACTTCCTCATAAAGATCATGTTGGTCAGCGAACGTAATATCCTTTCCTGCGACTCTCTCGCGACAATATCTGGAAAAAGAAATTACACATATTGCGCAACTAGACATAGTGGGGAGAATAATAGCTTGTCCCACGAATTTTTGGGATTGTGTCCAAGTTACTCTATGGTATTTCGATTTTTACGCTCTACCCCTTTAACTATTGAAATCGGCGGTGGTGTATTTTCATTGTTGACTCCAGCTAAATTTTTCTTATACAAACGGCTGCGTGAATGCATGTACCTGACTAATTATGGAAGACGAGTTGATCTGGATTATTTGTATACACAAGACAAAAATAGAGGGACTAATCGAAAACACATTTCAAAACTCTATGTTGATGTACATTTGCAGTTGGCTGTCAAATCTTTGTCGGAACTTTAACATACTGTCACATGCTATATAGTTTAGAATCGTTCTTTTATGTTTTATACGTATGTCATTCACTGTCACGTTGTTGGAGATCCACGCAAAAATTGGTCGAATCTATGGTAGGGGGACACATTGGAACCAATTTCTAAAATTCATGGGAGAAATTGCAAAAATTAAAACGTCAAGGGCCAATTTGCGACAACCTTAAAAATTCGGAGGGTAATATGTCATTTTCTCCGACATAGTATAAATTGATTCCGCTTTGATCTATCAAAAAATCAAAGTCCATCCCTCACTAAGAGGGCTTCTTAATTTGTTTAGTCTATTCTGAGCAAAAAGCAAATCATCTATTTTTTCCGGTCAAAATTTAAAATATGATTTAAATTAGGAAAATCAATGAAAATGGACTCTATATATTGATACATCTCACAAGATTACGGACATTTGAAAAAGAAAACAAATTTATTGGCTTATGATCTCTCTGTTTTTCCCTTTTTTATTTTTATTTTTTTATAGATAAGGGAGGGTTAAGATACGTCTGTTTGCCATGAAACCTTACGGTCAAATCCCAACTGGCAGCTAAGCCACCACCCTAAGAGTATATGCCATTATTTATTAAATAATTTGCTGCCAGACGAGAGTCTCTCCCTACTCCCTAGCTTGTTGGTGAAAGTATCCATACAGCACAATTTTATGAATTTACATCATGCAAGGAGTCTATTCCTAGATACCAAGGAGTCTAAGAACTTAATTCACATACACGCTCAAAGATGATAATCTTTGGGGATTTACACTTTCCAAAGATTAGTTAAGGTGATTCTCGATATCAATTACTTATAAGATTGTCATCTATGGCTCAATTTGCTTCATGAAAAATGAATGTTGGTTTAGAAAAACATTTTCCTAAAAATAAACGCTTGTATCACGTATAGAGATGAATTAATGAAAAATATTTTCACTGTCTACATGAATGTTTAGACATAGATTTTTGTCAATAATGAAAATATTTTTTTTTTATTGACCAATTAATTCAAGCTATACGAGGGATCATATTTTAAGAAAAATAGTTTCCAAATAATTCATTTCATCAGGAAGTAATATTTATAAATATAAAAAAAGCCACCACATTGATAATAATGACACAAATAATTCCTGAATTTTTGCTATATGTGTAGTATGTTTCATAAACTTTAATTTTGTTTAATGCGGTCACTGAATTTTAGCTCAATAGACAATATCATCTATCAACTTTTGATTTATCTATTATAGTCCTTGTACGTTTGGTATGTTATATGAAAATGTTCAATATGAATAAATTTAAAGTTCAAGATACATTGTACGATTAGGCAAAATTTAAGAATTGTTCGTGTCGCTTACCCAAAACTGATCTAGAAGGCGACAAGTCTTTGGTGGGAGGCTCGTTTCCAAAGCCCATTTGCCCTTTAAATAGAAAGAACTCTCAATCCTGTCCATATCTTGATATCGCTTGGCGTACTCAAAGGGTACAAAGTTTTGGATATTCATACTTAAAAAAAGGGATATTTGCACTTTAAAAAGATCTGATGACCGTTCCAATGAGATCGACGTACAACGCATCGGGTCATGAGTGATTCCTACAAGCAACTTGCGATTTTTCTTTCCGGCACTTGAGGAGGAAACCGCGATACAACGGGCGGGTTGACCCCCTCCCAAAACCTATTATCCAAGACCAGCCTCGCCCGAGTCAAGAAAGAGAATACGGGTTTCGCTTTGTTGTTCTATAACATATGTAGATTCCTTACCTCGATTCAAAAGACGCAAAAGATTCGTGGGACGATGGATGCGTCCGCAAAAGCTTTAAATTTAAGTCGCGACACCCTTCATTTCCGTGAAAAGAGAAAACCCAACTTGACGATTTTTGTAATGGTTTGGTCCACAGAAGCTTCCGATTGAAGGGTTTTACTAGCTAGCAACTTGGAGTTTTTATTGTCTGCTGGTTTGCATCATGCATGAGGTCATTCGAAGAGCTAGTAATCCCCTACTGGGCCTCTCGAGAGATGGTTGTCCGACCAAAGCAAGTTGCGGGTATTCTTGGAGTGAAATTTACCACCAACTTTAGGGGGGAAAAAAGTTACTGGATCGTACCGAAATGTAAAAAAATGATATCCTGCAGCGGTTGTTCAGATATCGCGTCCGGCACCCGCGTCTCGTATCGATCGAGAAGCTGCTGGGCCCCGTCTGAAGTATGCAACAGGGCCAAACCCAAGATCTTCCTCCACTTCGTTGAGCCCACAGAATTCGAGCCCCCTCAACAGTGTCACGCTTCTTGAGCGGTTTTTGCTTGTGCCGGTGACAGCTTGGACGAACTTTGACTGGGATTCAATTTTCTTTAGATGGGGATCTCGTCTCAAGTTCTCAACCAGAAATACAGACCGAGCAACTCTAGCGTTGCTCCAACAAAACCATGTGCGGGTACAATCCGAATGTAATTCGTGGTCTGAACAGACAGGAAAACAAAACAAGGACTCGCGCTGAAAGCTAAATCCAGGAAATGGCTATGATGCCCATCCGCCTAAAGGAACGGGCCACGTGACGGCGGCAGTTTACAGACCAGATTCCGGGTCTGGCATCAAGCCCTGCGCATTTACTTGTAGTAGCTACAACGGTTGGAGGGCTCTAGCGACGGATTCTTGGCCAGCGTCGGGGATTCTTATCACATCAAACGCTATTAGCAAAATGGAACTTCGTATTACTATATAAACTGTTCTCTTGAATTTCTTTCCCACATCAATGCTAAAGAAGCTCATTGAGAACAGGCTAAAAAGCAGATAGCAGGACATCCACTTTCCAGAATCATATCCTGCGTTTTCTATTTCACTAAGTCGACAGACCGGTAAATCCAGCAAAACGTCATAGGATCAAAAGGGGCATGAATTCAGAATAAAACGCGAGAAGCTCAATCTCACAACCAGGAACAAATCAATATGTCCAGTCCTTTATTCAGTATTCCGCTGTACAGTTCACCATTGCAGAGTCCAGCATACAAAAAACAAATGAAACCAATACTCAGAAAGCCCCACAGACAATTCACTCCTAAAAACGTAATTGTCCGATCTAATAGAAGATTATATCAACATCAGTCAGTGAAAGAACAAATTTAATACTTTCTTCATAAGCAAACTCACTCCCCCCGGCAAAAACTATCTATTGTGTTCTAAATTGTTCTAATGCTCCATCTTGACATCTGAGGAGAACTTCGGATCAGACTCCAAAGTCCTTAACAATTCATCCACATCGAACAGGTCATCCACGGCATAGTCACTCAGCCAGTCGAAATCAACAATGGATTCGCTCTTCGGCTCCATCTCTCCACCATCTGCATTCGACTCACCCTTGCGGTCCCGGTCCTTAACCTCTGGGCCACCAGTCAATTCTGACTGACTGGACAATGTCGTGGCCTCGCTTGGGGTGCCCGCCGAATAACCAGTGCTCGGGGTACCAGCAGAATAACCAGTGCTTGGGGTACCAGTCGTGTTAGCAGTAGTGCCCACCGGTGTTGTGGCTCTGGCATCCAAGTCACCAAAAGACATGGGATGAGACGCGGTGGGGAAATTCAACCTCGCACATGGACCGTACATTGCGGTCGCAGCTTCATCATAAGCCTTAGCAGCTTCGATTGCAGTCGGGAACGTGCCCAGCCACAACCTACTCCCTCGGTTCGGCTCTCGGATTTCAGCAACCCATTTGCCCCAAGTCCTCTGCCTCACTCCTCTGTAATTGAAGGTCGTATTCTCGGGACCACCTTTGCCTTTCATACACCCCTTTTTGGAACCCTTGGCGGGCACCCTACGCGCAGGCTTGTCTCCATTGGCCTGCGGTTCGAGCTGGTCGTTGTATTGTTTCCATTTTGCCAATGTCTCTGCCACGGACATAGAACCTTCCTTTCTACTCCGCGACCTCTTCCTGGGAGAAGACAGAGCAATGGAGAAAACATCAGTACGCGAAGCCGAAACAATCATATCCACCTACTCGAACGATTACCGCAATCAGACCAAACCAAGACAGAAAAAAAAAAAACCGAGATGACTTTATATAGACCCACGAAGACTTCGTCCCCAAGTTTCGATATAAGCGAAAATTATTTTATTCCCTTTTCTGGGTTATCAGCGAATAAACAGCTATAATGACGAGGGAATTTACCATTGCTTGCGGAGCAAGCAAGAACAGAGTAGCTGACAAACTAAGCGAAATTACGCGGCGAGCAGCCGAGATTAGGGTTTTTTTCCGAGCAGCCACTAAAATATCAAAACGCCGAAAAAGGAAAGAGAATACCGCGTCACGCGTTCACGCACCCCAAATTCAAGATTTGCACGCACAAACAGAGAGATTTCACAAGAAACATCACGCGGAAGACGAAGTAAAGACTGAACCAACCAACCAACCTTTCGACGATCTCCGGCGACATGCGCGCCACCGCAAACCCTCCCGAATCGAAACCCCGCTTCGCCTTTTCCGCTCCCGGTCCTCCTCGGAATCGAACTTCCGCCTCCACTCGAGCAGCTCCTCTCTCCTTCTTCCTCTGTTTCTTGATGGGGAAAAGAAAAACGGAAATAGGGTTCCGGCGAGTTCTTGCGGAATCGGTCGATACGCTGAGTTGGTGTGTTATGATTGCTGATGCTTCTGGTGTTCTTGAGACTGAGAGAGATAACGAGAATCTCCTTTTAATCTGAGGGAAAGACAGCGCGGAATTTTCCAGTTCTAGGTGTTGCGCTGAATATTTATAGCATCTCTAGATATTTCTGGATTTTCTTTTTTTTTTTTCTTTTCTTCTTTTCCTCTCGAGTCGAGATGAATTAAATATCGCCAACGAAGACGGGAACGACGACGGCTCACACACCACGCACACACATATGGGATGACGTGGCGGGTTTTGAGTCGAGCCGTGGCGTTTCGATAGCCGAACGTTCTCACACGTGTCGCCGAGGAAGCTTCCCGAAGCACTCGAGCCACACATCGCTTTCTTACTACCTAAGTACTTTTTTCCCTCTCTCTTCTCTTCTCTTCTCTCTGTCGTCTCGCTCCCCGCAAGTTTGACTTATTTACTGTTATGCCACGGAGCCAGCTGGATCGATGCTGTCAGTGGTGAAGACGCGCGATTGGGGAGCTCAAAAGGTGTGGTAGATATTTTTCCGAGACATTAAAGAAAGAAAGGATGCCTTAGCAAATTGTTTCACTTGATAGATAAAATAGAACGGAAATGGATGGTGGCGATATTTTAGTCGATAAAAGTGCGCCTAGATCTTTCTTTAAAGAGCCATCCAAAACAACTTCAAAATCTTTTATTAGAACTATTTCGATCGTCTTACGTAATGTCCAACGCTTTAACAATCGAAATATCCAAACATCAAATCTGTCTCACATAAAAACAGAGAGGAAAGTATGTCTAAGAAGAGATTCGTCAACACGACTCTTAACCATTATCGACAAACTTATTAAAATCACCAAAGATTTTGTATCATTAATTTAGATATGATGGCCATTCGTTCAAAAATTTAATGCAGAAATTATAGATAAATTAGATATATGACTCGCTCGTTCTTTCATCTTTTATCCAATGCGGGGTTTTGCATTATTAGGGTTCTCGAATTTACATCTTGGCATATGCTAGAGTATGATTTGTGAAATTTTAACATTCTGATTAAAGTGGAACTAGAAAGATGACAATCATGCTCAAAAGGCTTTTCTTTGTCAGTTGATAACTATTGTTGTCGTGGACGGACAAGCCCCACGACATGTCCAAGAATGAAAACTAAATTTAGGCTGTTTCAGTCGAATTTCGAACGAATTCAAGCCCGTATCTGCTTTGCTCTGGATAAAGCCGCTGCTCGTCTCGTGACGACGACCCTCTGCATGTCGACCATCTGGCTTGCGTGCCACGGCGGCGCATGCTGCCTCCAGGAGATCCACACGTGGGGGTGGAATACGTCACGACTGACGTGCTCTGGGCGGAGAGGCGAGGAGAGGAGAGCGCACGAGACGGGGCACGGCGAGTTTGACCGTGTTCTACATGCGTCGGGATTGGCCGAAGCAACGACGAGGATCGAAAGCGACAGGGCTGCTGTTAAATATATGAACTTGGAGGGGAAAACTCGGACTTTAACACCGATTCTGTCGCTTTTTTAAATCTCTTGAGCACGACAACATTTGCCGTAATTTCACGAATGCCGCACGAGAGGGATTGACGAGGGCACTGATGCTATAATACCGGCGATCCAAAGTGATATACTAAAAATCCTGTAAGAGAGAGGGTCGCGTAGTTTTGTAGGGCAAGTTGCAAATGCTGCGTGATCCCGAAAGATAGCTTTACCAGCAAGTTTCGTGAGAAGCCCCATTGTTATTGCTGATCCTATTATAATTAGCACAACATTGGAAAAAAAAGGGATAAGGTTGCAATTCAAATCAGCAATTCAAATTATACTAAATATGCAATACTTTACTCGTGATCTTTTAAATATCTAAAACTTTCCAAATTGAAACTTGAATCTATGTTATCTAAAACTAGACAAGATCTTCAATGTTGTTAGCAAGTTTTGTAAGGGCATTTAATAAGAATCGGGAAAATTATCAAAAATGTCATCATCGTATGTTCTGTCCTGAACTTTTTAATTTGACAAATTTAATCATATTTTTTTTTACTATTTGCTAATGAAATCCTTCCGGCAAATTTTGGCCAGCAATTTTTGACATGGATGCTAATCATCCTATATGGTACGATCGACATTAATGTGAATAATTTTTATAATTTTTTATAAGATTTTTTCTTCTTTTCCCTTTTTCCTTTTTCTTTCTCTCTTTTCTTTTTCTCTCTACTAAGTCCAGTGCATAAAAAAATTACAAAAATAGTCTACGTCAACACTGACCTTATCACATAAAATTGCTAGCGTTCACGTGAGTAATTTCTAGTCAAAATTAACTAGAATAACTAAGTTGGCGAACCATCAAAAGATTTTTGACTTAATCAGCATAATTGAAAGGTTCAACATTGAATTGGCATTCATACAACAAGTTTGGGTTTGGTTAATTATCTCAATGAGAACCTGAAGATTCAAATATCAATTTATGATGCACAATGAATGATCAGGAACACCTTCAAGAAGATAATTTGCTTTCGCAAACACACAGTCTGATTTGATCTTTTTCCATGTTTGCATTTTGTTCGTGTGTATAGCGAAGCCAATAGACCTTTTGCTTTGAACATTAGGGTTGAGTATGTTCTCCGCTACATGCCGCCTCACAGGTTCTTCGTTCACGTGTTTGCGCACCCCGTAGAATTAATGACGCAATAAAAGGCTTTCTCCTTCCTTGTTACAAAAATAAAAATAAAAATAAAAATGAACATTAAACATTTTCTAGTATGTCCTATACATTTATCACAACATAATACGTATTTTCGATGATCAAGTGCCCTACGGACAGAATATTCAAATTAAAAACCACATGATCAGGTGCTAACCTAGCAAAGCTCGACTGCTAAACAACATCATCAACAAAACCCTTTCTATGCCTGTAATGTTCAAGGACGGGTTAATTAAAAAAAAAAGCACAAACTTTAAGTCGATGGACAAATCTGGCCCAAATTTTCTTTTGTCTCGTAAAAAAGCACAAACTTTAGGTCGATGGATAAATTTGGCCTAAACTCTTTTTTATCTCGTAAAAAAGCACCAACTTTAAGTTGAGTGACAATTGTGACCCAATTTTTTTTTTTTTTTTTTTCGAAAAAAATCACCAACTTGCACTTAAATCCTAAATCTGGCCCCATTTACTTAGATTCATCGATTGTCCTTACCAATAAATCCATGTGCACTTGTTGGCTAACACCATTCATTGTCTTCTTGTTTAAGCCACAGTTTGAAGAATAATAGTGAAACTGTGCCGTCTCCTATACTTCACTAGCAAGTAAAAAAAATCTTCCGATTGAATTTCTCTGGCTAGACTTTATTGTTTTGCCGTGATATGAAGCTGTATATCACCGTTTGTCAAGAGAAACCATGGATGAGATCCACCAACTTCACGGCTAGAGGTTAATTTCGAATAGAAAGTTAATGGTATGGGTTAGATTTTGGATAGGAGTGAAAGTTTGTTATTTTTTATGAGATAAAACAAAAATGAGACTAGAATTGTCACTTAACCTAAAGTCGGTACTTTTTTACGAGACAAGAAAAAACTTCGAGCCAGATTTGTCCCTTAGCATAAGGTGATGCTTTTTTTTTTTTATGGAATTAGCCCGAATCAAGGACTTAACGAACTTCTTTTCCTTAACTGTCAACGAGCTGTTTCTGTTAGGGTTGCACTTTTATCTTCCCCTCCAACGTCGAACTTTCAGTGCTCTCTCTCTCTCTCTCCTCTCTCTCTCTCCCGTAGTTGATAACTCATTCTTGAGGTATTTCAATGAGCTGTCGACCCATGCTGCGACAATCTGCAATCACAATCCACGAATGGTGTCAACGCACAGCACTTGATTGAGGCCGTATTACAATTGGGTGCGTGGAATCAAGATACATAAGGAAGCGAAAAGGCGCAGGTTTTCTTTTTCGAACCGATGGAAAATCCACCACCGGTCTCTGTCCTGGGAGACTGGGCGGAGAACCTACAAGGGCCGATCTATTGCATTGACGCAAAGAGGGACAAGAGAGGTCTTTGGCAACATAGAAGTCCTATCGATCGTGCCTTCTCCGTGTTCATAGTGCAGTTCACGATCATCACCGGGTTCTATGTGCTGTTCCGATTTCTTCTCAAGCCTCTCAGACAACCTAAATTCGTTTGCAGCGTCCTGGTATGTACATACTTATGCCATTTCCTCAGTGTCATAGCATGTCGGCCCTCGTTTTCTTTAAGGAAAAATTTGGCTCATACTCGCGACACATAAATGACTTCAGAATTGGTTTGGGCTTAATTCGCGGTTTTTCAGTGTCCATCTTATTCCTTGCACAAGTTGTAGAAGTTTAGTACGTATAGTCAATCAAAAGTTGTTCTTATTCTATTTAGATTTACAACCTTTTCTGATCCGGCAGGAAGGGGAGATGTCTTTGAAAAGCCCTGCACGATTGTAATAGATTACCATGTAAGGATTCATCAGGCCAACTTATTTCTTCACGACTCCATGGAAACTTGCAGTTGAAATATATATTTAAAACCAGAAATGGTCTTTGCGATTGACAAAGTTTGCCAGAGAAACAGATTTACCTGAACAAAATGTATCAGATCAGGAAAGCCTAAATGAGTACCAAGTGGATAAACAATAAGTCATCATCACAAGAGAAGAATTTAATTGCGAACCATTTTGCTGGAGCGTACGTAAGCTTAAATACATTTGGCACTCTGGTCTTCTGGCTTTTCTTGTCTCCTTTTGTTATGACAACTAATAGGCAAGAACACATTAATTGGCTGGCAATTAAGGGGAATCAGATGACTCTTACCATCGCTTTTTTAGGCAGGCATTGTTGCGAGCCCCCAGGTCATGGGTCTCACCAAAATCTTTCCAGAAAACTCCTTCCCACAAGAAGAAATCCTTTTGGTAAGAACAGTAGGTGCTCTCGGTGCGACGTATATTCTATTCTTAACGGCAGTGAAGACTGATGTAACAGTCGTCGAGAGATTACTGAAAAAGGCCTTGTTCATCGGCTTCGCCAGCATAAATATGAGCACTGCCATCATCTTCTTATTGGTTCGAAAAATGAACCTTCCAGGAGTACACAAAGGATTCTTCGTATTCCTATTTGCAGGGGGAATATCCCTAGTGCGATTCCCTAACGTTGTCTATGCTTTTGATGAACTCAACATCTCGACTTCTGATCTAGGCCAGCTTGCCATGTCAACTTCTATGCTATGCGAAGTATATGTGTGGGTGAGGATGATGATGGACGTATACTTCAAAAATGATTCAATAATACTATGGGCAGTTTCAGCTGCCTTAGCTTTGTTGCTGATCATATTTGGAGTCGTAGGACGTTTGATCAGGTTGATTATCAGGAAGATGCCTGAAGGGAAACCGCTGCATGATATTTTTATCCTTTCTATCTTAATCGGAGCTTTGTTGATAGCATTTCTAGCGGACATGATGGGCACGTTGCCATTCGGGGTGATCATTTTTGGGTTGGTGATACCGCACGGACCCCCTTTAGGATCGGCTTTAACTGAGAAGGTTGAGCTGGTCGCCATGGAAATTTTGATGCCAATGTTTTATATTGGCGTTGGCTATAGTGTTGATTTTGCTTCGATCAAGATGACTAATTCGAGGAAAATCATCCTTGCGATGATAGCGGGTGCTCTAGCAAAGCTTGTTGGAGCTACGTTAGCTGCGCTATGCTGCAAAATAAGGTTCCGTCATAGTGTCCTGCTTGGCCTCATGCTCAACATTAGGGGTCCTTTTGATTTCTTTCTCTTCCATGGCTGGACCGCAGCAAAGGTAAGTTCCATATCACAATTCTTATGCTATCGATTAGCTCTGACGGGCATATATGCGACCAATGTTGGGCCGAAAGGCTCATTCTATCGCTGAAGTGGTAGCGCCGACCTATCGCAAGCTGAAACTTTGAAGGAATCGCCCTGCATAGCCTCTAACGTTTTAAAGTTTTTACTTTGTTCATGTCATTAGGCTTGCTCTAGAATCCACAAAAGGAGAAAATTACACTCCTTTAACGCTTTACTTGAATTTAGCGTTTATACAGAGACGTGCATACGTTTATTAATGTATCTTGAAATTGAGTTACTTTGAAATGCAGGTCATAGACTCGGAAACTTATACAATCGTAGTGTTATCGGAAGTGGCGATTAACGCGGTCGTGACACCTTTGATCGACATCTTCTATAATCCACATTCGAGATTGAGCGCATCTTCCAGAAAAGGCACAAGATCCATTCAAAAAATCCCGAGGAATGTCGAAGTACGGATTCTTTGTTGCATTCACAATCAAGAAGATGTCCCCGGCACCATTTCTCTTCTCGAAGCATCAAATTCAACCGTTGCCAGTCCGACATATGCCTACGTCGTCCACCTGAAGGAGCTCGTCGGACGCGCAACACCGGTCATCGCCCCATACAAAAGACATATGAAAAGAGTCACATCCGGAGATACCTACCATATAATGCGTGCTTTCGAGAATTATTCCAACAACTCAAATCACCTGGCAGGAGTAGAACCCTACACGGTGAACGCAGCATACAAGGGGATGCATGAGTACGTATGCCGATTTGCTCAAGAAAAATTCATTCCTCTCATCATCATCCCCCTCCAAGGAAGCCATGAGATGGCAAATGCCTTAGAGGCCATTGCCTTGCGGAATCTAAGAGAGAACATTCGAGATTATGCCCCATGCACAGTTGGGACATTTATAGACAAGGGCATGCGCCGTTGCATGGGTAAAGGACTCGCATTTTCTTGTAAGATCGGCGTGGTATTCATCGCGGGTCCGCACGACCGAGAGGCATTAGCATTGGCTATCCGGATGGTCGGACGGCCGGAAGTGAGTATTACAGTGCTTCAGATCATCTTCCATGAAGTCGACATGGACATACAGGAAGTCATGGACAAGGAGATCGATGATGCGCTTATCAACGAATTCAGGGCTAAAAAGGTCGACATCGACGAAGGCAACATATACCGTGAGGTTGAAGTGCGAGATTCCGAGCAAGTGATTAGCCAAATTGGGAATCTAAAGGACAAGTTTGATCTCATAATGGTAGGACAAAAGAGAAGGGTAAGGGGTTTGTTCTCGGAGGAAACGATGTTGGGTTGGACTGAAATCCCAGAACTGGGAGTGATCGGCGATTTAGTCGCATCGTCGGAGTTCTGTGGGCAGATGACGTCGGTGTTGGTGATGAAACATCCTGGTGACACCAACAGCTCGTACTATAATAGTATCTCTAGAAACCCAGAAGGCGAGCAGGGTCTTCTTGAAAGAACAAATTGTTGATGAAACCTTATTTTGACATGAATTTTGGTTTCTTCTTTGTAATCAGGACCCTCTCCCTCTAGAGGTCGTAGCTTTTTCCCCCTTCTATATGGAATTAATCGTTCCACCGCTTGGAAATAATAAGTATTAGCATTTCTGATCTCTCTCTACTATGGTAATCGTGGCAAAAGAAATAAGTGATTTAACAAAAAGAATGTACGTTTATAAGCCTCACTCGAATGAGATAATAGGTACCATTTACTTTAATTCATGAGAAGTTCAAAAATAAAATAAAATTGAGGGCACTTTATACTCGTATAGTTTTAGAAATTTTGGTTGGTTTAGTTTCAAAAAATCACTATGTTGAAGACATAGGAACTCAAAGTAAAACCAGAGCATTACACCTATGACTTCATATATAATATCCTAAATATTGCCAGATTTAATATACATCAGACACTTTTATAGAACTAAGACAATTTTGATATTTATATGCAGAATAACAATCTTTACATTGAATAATTCGAATTTTGTGCTCTCAATACAACATAATCTTAGTGTACCTGCCTGATCCCATTACTCTTTTACGTTATGTTTAATATCAAATTAAGATTATATACAATATGATTACCCTTCTTCAATCTGGAAGAGATTAATGTTTTTCCTTGCTTTTCAAGTACGCAGAACCTGTCACCCAACGACATAAACCCAAAAATAAAACACTACTCTTTTGGGTGGTGCATCTCCTTACAACTCAGCTTGGACATTTAGTTCAAGAATAGGAACAACTGGAAGCCAGAAGTCGTTGTCCAGCCTCTCTCTCTCTCTCTCTCTCTCTCTCTCTCTCTCTCTCCTCTCCCGCAATGGGGCATCAATCCACGCTGAGATTGAGGCTGCATTGCAAACTGGTAATCCCAATAACATTGAAGGGGAAAAAAGTGGAAGGTTAACTTCTCTTACAAGACGATGCCATTTGCGGAAGCTCCATTGCTGGCCCGTGAATATTGGCAAGGGAAGCTAAAAGGTCCGGTCATCTGCTCCGATCTGGGCTGGTACACAAAAGGCATTTACCCTGTGTTCTTGATGCAGTTCATGTTGATCTCCCTTTTCTATGTCGTCCTCAGAATTCTTCTTAGGCCTCTTCGACAACCCCAATTCGTTTGCAGTGTCCTGGTAGGTAGACAAACGTCGATGTTGCAATTTTCTTTTCAATGGCTGATGATGTGCCTTAGGGATCGAGAGAACAAAGCAATTTCATTTGTCATCTCGCATTTTTCAGGCCGGCTTTCTGGTGAGCCCTTCCGTCTTGGGGAGGACCAAGATCTTCTCGGCGAGTACCTTCCCACACGAAGAACTGCTACTGGTTAGAACCATAGGTAATCTTGCCTTGACATACCTTCTATTCTTATTGACGGTGAAAACGGACGTAACTGTCATCCAGCGGTCGATGAGAAACGCCTCTATCATTGGCTTATCAACCATGCTCATGACCTTCGCCGCCCTCTTGCTCATGATCCAAACCTTGAGCCTCCCTGGAATACGTAAGGGGTTCTTCCGCTACATATTTGCCGGGGTTGTATCGCTCACGCGATTTCCAAATGTTGTCTACGCTTTCCATGAGCTCAACATTATGACGTCTGATTTAGGCCAGCTCGCTATGTCTTCTTCCATCTTCGGCGAAGTACTTCTATGGGCGTGGTTGTTCATAGGCATATACCTTCGATACCCTGCGCAATTTATTTGGTCCATTTTGGCCGCCTTAGGTGTGATATTGGGTATTATCTTCATTGTACGACCCCTGATCATGTTGATTATCCAGAGGACGCCGGAAGGCAAACCGGTGCGTGAATTTTACATCATGTCCATTTTCATTGGATCTTTACTCGTAGGAGTTTTAACCGACATGATCGGCTCCATGCATTTCGGAATGCTTCTTTTCGGACTAGTGATACCGAATGGACCGCCACTGGGGTCAACCATAAGTGAGAAGATCGAGGCGGTCTGCACGGAGGTTTTGATGCCAATATTTTATGTCTCTATCGGGTACAACATGGACCTCACTTTGATAGACTTCAAGATCACCAGAGAGATTTTCCTTTTAACGCTTGTTAGTGCCCTAACAAGGGTCGTCGGAGCTCTATCGGCGGCATTATTCTGCGAAGTGAGGCTCCGACATTGTCTCTTGCTTGGCCTCATGTTGAACATCAGGGGTCCATATGACGTACATCTACTCAACCGCTGGTTTGTAAGGAAGGTAAGGTCCTCAAGATTTCGTAACTCCTAGCTGTCGAACCATATCCTAATGTTTTGTGACATAACATATTTTGGATCCTTCCAATTATTTGATCCGATCGATCGCTCCACCAATATTAAGAGGATCTTTATGTGGTTAGGAACTCAAAATGTGAAATTGATTAAACCTTATTCTCTGACTGGCATGATAAAACCGACACATTACAGCTTGATTATTTTTGAAGGTTTCGCCTTGTTTGAGCTCTTAAATGTCGTTAACATTAGTCTAATAAGCCATAAAGGAAAGAAGGGTTTAGCCCTGTTTGGCCCTCCGCATTGTCCGAAGGGGGAAAAGGATACATTCTTTTTATCTGGGTTCACTAAATTCGAATAAGTTGCATTCTATTGTTGACTTATCATTTCAAATTGCAGGATATAGACAAGCAAACTTTTACAATGGCGATCTTATCAGATATAGCACTTACAGCAATCGTGACGCCTTTGATAGATCGTTTCTACAACCCCCATACAAGATTGATTGCGTCAATCCCAAAATGTACAAGATCCATGCAAACAGCCCCAAGGAATGTAGAAATGCGGGTTCTCTGTTGCGTTCACAATGAAGATAATGTCCCAGGCATCATTTCTCTTCTCGAAGCATCAAACCCCATGCCCGAAAGCCCCATATGTGCTTACGTTGTCCACTTAGACGAGCTCATTGGCCGCACGATACCGATCATGGTCCCTTACGAGAAGCAGATGACAAGAGTTCGATCCAAGAGGTCATCGCACCCTATAATGCGTGCGTTTGAGAACTACTCCAACAACTCGAAACGCTTGGTAAGAGTAAAGCCCTACATGGTGATTGCGGCGTACAAGAACATGCACGAGTACATTTGTCGGCTTGCTCAAGAAGAACAGATCCCCCTTATCATCATCCCATTCCATGGAAGCCGAGACACCTCCAATGTCATGGAGCTTGTCGCCTTCCGGAATCTGATTCAAAATGTACGAATTTACGCTCCGTGCACAGTGGCGACATTGGTGGACAAGGGCACGCACTGTTACCCAAGTAAAGCATCGTCAATCTCATGTGCGGTTGGCGTGATATTCATCGGTGGGACAGACGACCGTGAGGCGCTAGCATTGGCTATTCGGATGGTCGGACAGCCCAATGTGGGTGTCGCGGTGCTGCGGTTCATCTTCCCCAGCGTTGACGGGGACCTCGATGAAAAGGTGGACCAGAAGCTCAATGATGAGCTCATCGGTGTATATAGGGCAAAGCTCCACATCACTGAAGGTTGTTTGTACCACGAGGTAGCTGCAGAAGATTCTGACCAAGCCACGAGTCATATTCGAGCTTTGAAGGACAAGTTTGATCTCATAATGGTTGGCCAAACGAGAAGGGCAGGGAGTTTGTTCTCGGACAACACGATGTTGAATTGGAGCGAGAATCCGGAGCTAGGAGTGATCGGAGACTTCTTGGCATCATCAGATTTCTGCGGCGAGGTGACGTCTGTGCTGGTGATGAAACATCACGGTGACCCCAGTTGCTCCCGTCATAAAGCTTCAAATGAACGTGATAGGGAGTATCTTCTTAGGAGAACAGTTTGTTGAAATACAATTTAGTGGCGGAGTCTATAGCTCGAACTGGAAGGGGGAGCGCTGGAGATCGTGACGCCCTTGACGAACTCCATCTTGGACTCATGTTTGCAGGACCCGATTCGATCATCAGGGACGCCGACGATGCTTTAGATGAGAAGACTGATGACGCATTGATAGAGAGTAGAAGCGAGTTCTTTCTAATAGACGCCATTTCAGAGCGTCGAGCGAGTGGCGGAAGCCACGAACGAGATGAGAACATTAGAGAGTAAATGTGATCTTTATGATGTTAAAGAATTTCTGTAGCGATTTCATCTGAGATTATACCTACAGGTAATTAGTCTAGTATGTTATAGGCGCTTGATCGAAAAGCACAAGGTCTTGTGAAATTAAAAACCCCATCTCCGCGAACGACTCACCTTGTTCAATTCCTCCACTGTAAATTGTAATGATGTTTTTCACCAAGAGAGAAGGAAAGACTCCCTTGGTTATTGGGTTTGTTTTAGGAAAAATTTAATACTTTTGAGGAAATAATTTTTAGAAAAATCTTTTCCCTTTTAAGGAATTTATTTTCCTAACTTTAAACATGTATATATTTTTTTTTTTACTGTAAATGATTTTTCGTTAACTGATCATTTTTAACAAACCAAACAAGTGAAAGTCTAGAATACTAATTCAAAAAAAAATATTTCGATCAAATAGACATACTAAGTTAATTTCATGTAAATCAAGTATGCTTATAAATCAAACTATTTGATATGCGTATTACTTGCAGAATTTTATTATCCAATGCTTGAAAAATATAGATTTTTTTTTCTGTTGTAGTAAATCTCAATAAGTAAGGGCAAGTATCGAATTTTTTATTTTATCGGTAAAGAAATGACCGATGACTTTATTTTTTCAGATAATTTATTGTAACCTTTTCGAATTAGATTTGGTTTTCTCATTCCCATATTCATCTCTCTCTCTCTCTCTCTCTCTCTCTCTCTCTCTCTCTCTCTCTCTCTCTCTATTATTTATAAATAGGACTAATCATAGATTAACCCTATCATTCAACCATGCGAGATCATTATTTTTATTTTTTTTAATTAACATGAATGCAATTAATCTAGTTCTATGATAAAATGAATTCGGGCAAGCATTGATTCTGTTGGGCCCTGTCCTGATTTTTGTCTTTAAATTGAAGTTCCCAATAAGGAAATATAGAAGTCGAAGGAAAAAAAGAAGAAAAGGAAAAAGAGTTAAAATTAAAGCCGGTTTAAGGCGCGCATGACAAAATTTCTGTTTCTCGATTTCTCTATTTTCTCGTTCTAGGAATAGGTTTGGGGCAAACCGTTTGATAACGCGATTTGATTTCTCTATTTCAAAACAGATTTCTATTCCGAAATAGAGAAATTGAAGAAATCGAAGTTGAAATTTTTAACTTCTCGGTTTCGAAATAGAAATCGAAACTAAAATCAAACCATATAAAAGAACACTGCGTTTTCTTGCTAACTTAATTCACTCATAACCACAACTTCACAAATTATTGCTAATTTTCTTTTTCTTATTTTGCTCGTGTTTTTTTTTTTTTTTGCATTTTTTTTTCAATTTTTGTTTATAACTTCCTCTTTAGAATGAAAGGCAATCGAATGTGTCCCCAATTTTAAAAAATAACCAAAGTTCTTAAATGCTTACTTAAAAGCAATGGAGCTCTTTCCTCCTAGAAAAGGCACGCGTGCGGCATGGCTAGTTAAAGAAAAAGTTCTTACGTAATAGATGAATAAAAAACATGTCTAGAAATTTAACCTTATTTTTTAAGGATTCAAAATTCTTGCAAAATCAAAATAATTAGATTGTTACACAATCTTGAATTTTAATTCGAAGGCAAAAGATTCAAGAGAATCTCTCTCTTTGCTATGCAAGGGCCATTAAAGGTTCATTGAGCAACAATAAAGAAATTAGGGATGAGCAACTGGACTGATTCAATTTGAGAATCAAAATAAACCGACCTTCCCCCGATTGGTTCCTAACCATAAACGTTACTTTAAGGTAGAATTCTCAAATATTCTTTTACACCATTAATTTTATTTTGTTAATAATCTTGTATAATACTAGTTTTTGATAAAAAGACAAGGCTGTATAGGCGCCATTGATGGCACTCATATTCATGCTTCCGCAGTACTTGTTTGAACTTACGCAGAATGAGCTTGTAAACGATACATTGACCGAGGAGGGAAACCAAATAAATACGCTTAGGAAAACAATTGCTAATAAAATGGCAAGGGATAATAATATGCCGAAAATTCCATGAAATTGTATTTTCAACTTTTGTAATGTATTAGTATTATTTCAACTATTATTTTGTATTTTAGGATTTCCTATGTTGTTTTAGTATTATTTTGACTATTATTTTGTATTTGAGGATTTCCTATGTTGTTATCTAATCAATTTCTATTTTTAGAAATAGAAATTTTGTTCGTTATCAAACGAGTTTTGTTTTAAATATAAATTTTGAAGTCGTTATCAAACGGGTTTTCGCTTTTAAACTTGTTCGGGAAATAGAAATTAAGAAATTGATTTACAAAAATCAATTTCTGTTTCAGAAATTTTGTCATGCGCAGCCGAAGTCTACTGGTTTCCTCGGAATGAATTTGTGCTGCCCCCCCCTGACCGTTGCACTGTCATTTGACCGTTGACGGTCATCAGGCAAGCATCTCCCATCTGAATAATCCCCAGATATCTTTTTTTTCTTTTTTTTTTCCATAACGACAACAAGGGCGTGTACCTGTACGACAGTTGAAGCCGGGAATGACCGGTTGAGATGTCGGGAGTTTCAACTTTCAACCATTATCTAACCGCATGAATCCAAAAATGAACCTCCTGTCGCGTCGCCATGCATTTTCTTGTTTCTTTACAGTTCACGGATACAAGCAAGCACCTGAGTTCAAGCAACGGCCCGTCTCCCATGCATGCCCAGTTCACGGCCTCGCCTTCTCTTGTTAACTGCGAAGATCAACCACTCCTCGACCTCTCATATTTTTGTCAACCTCAGAAACCTGCAAGCTTCTCCGCCCCTTCCCTAGTCGGAATGATGGCACGCCATCTCCTTGATTAGTAGAATCCATTCTTCATGCTCTTTCTTTCCTATGTTCGACGCATGAGCGCTGGATCCTCAGTTGCCGAGAGCGCCACCTGTTTCAATTCCACGTGTGATGTGGTCGCGTGCTTGTCTCGGCAAAGGAAGCGCTGCGAATGGTGGCAACATGCGAAAGAGGAGGATGCACGTATGGTGATTGAATAGAATGCCGTTTGCCAAGAACAAATAAAAGAGGGTACCTTGAAAGGCTCGGCGTTGTTCTGAGTTTCAACGATGTCGCTCCTGGGGTATCTTCTGCGTCACCGTCCAAAAGGACCAATCATCTGCGCCAATATGACTACACATTCCTTGTCTACTGGGGCCATGGATGACCATTTTGCGCGGAATTATACGGTGTTAATGAGTCAGTTCATCTGTATCACCTGTGCCTATCTCATCCTTCGATTGATCCTTAGGCCTTTGAGGCAACCTCGATTCGTTTGCAGTGCCTTAGTAAGTTCATGCTGCTTCAGTCCTTTTCTCTATCTCGCCATATGCCAGTCTCTATTCTTGCTGACCATTTGAACAATAATTAATCATGGCGAAAAGAAGTTGGACGGTTCAGGAATGATAATATCTTATGCATTATTTGAGAAGCAAGCCAATCAAGATCTGTGATTTTCATTTAGGACAGTGGAACGAACGCATTCTGGGGCAACCGTGTTCCTTTTAGCTTATGACGTTGGAGCAAGTACCGTTGAATGAAGGCATACATCATAACCTATGGCTTCTCGCATATTTCTGTCATTACAGTTCAACTAATGAAGTTAATTTCTAAATCCTGGAGTGGTGTCGAATTCATCATAACTATAAGTCAAGATCTTCGAGAAACATAAGAGCATGTATTAGAAAAGTAAAGAAGATCAGGAAAGAGAGCTGATGACTTATGATATTTAGACAATACCAATCATGTTCTTACATTATTGGTAGCTTTGAAAGATGCAGTTAATTATGAGTATCGTGGCTATTAGATTATATGCGGTAATAGACTTGTTTACGTGGTTGGATATCTTTTTTCAGGCGGGCATTCTAGTAAACGCCATGGTCAGGGGGAATGCCACGTACTTTGCGACACTCCCAAAAGAAGAACTTCTATTGGCAAGGACATTAGGCGTTCTTGGCACAACTTACCTCCAATTTCTAACCGCAGTGAAAGCAGACTCGGCTCTTATCTACCTTACGATGAGAAACGCCTTGATCATAGGCTCATTGAGCATGTTTCTGCCTTTCGCCTTGACCTTTCTCGTGGCTCATAATCTAAGCCTCCCCGGAATGAAACACCGACACTCCCAATTTTTTTTCATCACTGGATTGGGCCTTACGCGCTTCGCTAATGTCGTCTATGCTTTCAATGAGCTCAACATCATGACTTCCGATTTAGGACAGCTTGCGGTGTCCTGTTCCATGGTCTGTGAAACGATCGTGTGGCTGCTTATGTTAGCGGGGGCATACGCCGTAGCACCAAGAGTATTATTTTATTGTGTTTTATCAACCGCGACTTTCCTCTTGCTCATATTCGGTATTATTCGGCCAGTGATCATGTTGATTATTCAGAAGCTGCCAGAAGGGAAAGCCGTGAGTGAGTTTTTTATCTCATCCATCTTAGTCATAGCTTTGGTGCTGGCATCTCTCACGGACATGATAGGGTCGATAAACCTAGGAGTTGTAATGTTCGGGCTAGTGATACCGAACGGGCCGCCTCTAGGAACGACCTTAAGTGAAAAGGTCGAGCTAATCACCATGGAGATCTTGATGCCGATGTTCTATGTTGTTGTCGGATTCAACACAGATGTTCGTTCGGTAGATTTGAAGGTCTCCAGAGATACCCTCCTCCTAATCCTACTGTCTACTCTACTGAAGATTGTTGGATCTCTGGTAGCTGCGTTGTGCTGCAAACTAAGGCTTCAACATTCAATTTTGCTTGGCCTCATGTTGAACATTAAGGGTCCGTTCGACATATATCTCCTCAACCGCTATCTATTCGAGGTGCGATCACATATATCAGATACATATACCTCTGCCAATGCCTATTAATCAGCATATGTTTATTATCTTAGAGCAATTTTATGAAACTACTATAATTATTATGAGGCCAACTCGTTGTCTATCATTGAGGTGTTGGGAGCAGAACTATTTAACTTTATTTAACAAAACAAACTGTTTCACTTTGAAATTTTGTGTAGGGTTCGTGTCATTTCCTGTAGGCATTCCATCATAGACATTCTATTCTATGCGACTTGCAATATGATATCTATTAATTGTGAGGCTCATTCTTTGAAAATGGGAGCAATTCATATCATTTGCTTGAACTTAGTTTATGTTAAGCCTATGCCTTAATTATATCTACTTGGAATTGCAGGACATAGACAAGAAAACTTATACGGTGACAGTGTTATCCCAAGTGGCAATTACCGCCATTGTGACGCCTTTGATAGACCTTTTCTATAACCCTCACAAAAGACTGAGTGGGTCATTAAGAAAATCGAGAAGATCTATGCAGACACACCCGAGCGACAGGGAGTTGCGGATTCTTTTTTGCATTCACAATGAAGATGATGTCCCGGGCATTATTTCTCTTCTCCAGGCATCAAACCCCACAGTCGCTAGCCCAATCTGTGCCTATGCTCTCCACCTGAACGAGATCGTCGGTCGTGCGACACCATTCATCCTCCCCTACAACAAGCAGATGAAAAGAACGAAATCCAAAAGATCTTACCACATAATGCGTGCTTTCGAGAATTACTTTGGCAACTCGAATCACTTAGTGAAAGTCAAACCCTACACGGCGACCGCATCATATAAGACAATGCACGAGTACATCTGCCGGCTCGCTCAAGATGAAAGCGTGCCTCTCATTGTCCTCCCCTTCCACGGAAGCCAAGAAATGTCCAACGTTCCGAACGTCATTGCCTTGCGGAATCTAGCTGAAAAGATACAAGCCTACGCTCCCTGCACGATTGGAACGTTGGTAGACACGAACATGCGCCATTGCTTGAGGAAATCAACGACATTTTCTTGTAAGGTCGGTGTAATATTCGTCGGTGGGACCGACGACCGCGAGGCCTTGGCGTTGGCTCTTCGCATGATTGGACGGCCCACTGTCAGTGTCACGGTGGTTCGCATCATTTTCCACGATGTTTACAAAGATATCGACGAAATCATGGAGAACAAGCTTGACGATGGGCTGATTGAGCTATTTCGGGTGAAGGCCGGTGCCAATCTGTGCTCCACATACCATGAGGTCGACGTGAAAGACTCCGAGCAAGCGATAGGCAAAATTCAAGGTCTGAATAACAAGTTCAATCTCGTGATGGTGGGACAAAAGAGAAGCGCGGGGAGCGTGTTCTCCGAGGAAACGATGTTGAAATGGAGCGAGAATCCAGAGCTAGGAGTGATTGGCGATTTAGTTGCGTCTTCCGATTTCAGAGGAGAGACGACTTCGGTGTTGGTTTTGCGCCATTACAGGGATCCTAAGGGCTCCTTCCACCATCATTTAAATGTCCACGAAGGAGGTTATCTTCTCAGAAGAGCACCGTGTTGAGGAAAAAAAAAAAAAAGAGGTTATAGCACGAGTCTCTTTTCTATTTTTCTCTTCTTCTTCTTCTTGACTTTGATGTTACAGTATGCCTACTTGACAAAGAAGGCCAATTGCATAGGATGAAAGTCATATCGACTCATATATAAAGTCTTCAAGGTGAAAGTTAGAACATACTATCCTTGCTTATACCATATCATAGTGTAAATAAAAAACGCGCTGTTCTATGTTTCTAGGCATTTTTCCCAACCCTCTGAAGGAAAAAAAACGCTACGATTTTAATTCCCTCCTTGCTTTCCAGACAATTGAGAGAGCTCCCAAAGAAGGAATGAAGAATAGATCGTCAATAATACGTTGGTGTACCATTTTTGCTAAATACTTCTTCGAAAACTAGTGAATAAACCTTTTTGATGCAAGTGATTAGTAAAAAACAACTGCTAAAATTCATTCAAATGCTGAATAAATTTTTTGTTGGCTTCATTGAATTCCTACCTTTCTTCATACAATTACATTGTGAATATATAAAAGAAAAGATTAACTTTATAAACATGAAATCTTCGTGTAGTAAACATACAATAGACAAGGAGATTCTAGGCACGATCAATTTCAATTTAAGCATACTCTCAATTATGAAACTAAACGTAAGGAAACTCCAAGTAAAATAATGCACTTATAATATTTAGTAAATCGCCTGATAAGAAAAGCATAGGAATAGAGAAATAAAACCGAATAGAGAAAAGCCTCAGAAAACAATTCAAATCCAATATGTTACCCTAATGAAAGTCCAATACTCTAATGCCTGCGCCACGGTCTCGACCCTTCATCCCGAGGCTAGTAAGTAGTAGAGGTACTCATTGGAGGGTTTAATTTAGACCGAGTCTTTAGGTCTGGGTCGTTGCTTAACTTGTTGTCTAGACTCGCCCATAATAAAGAAAAAAGATTATGTACAAGTCAATTATTCCAGGCCAAGCAGGCTTGACCCAATCAAGCAGGCTTTATTTCTCCAATTCCACACGATCAAGTACAGTTTTGCCACTAACTTCGTTTTTTTTTTGTTTTTGTTTTTGTTTTTTTTTTTTTTTTTTTGGTGTACAATGGAATTTTTTGGTAAGTTAAGATTTGGGTATTGTAAAATTACTCTAGAAGACTAAGATCCTCCGCTTGACTTTTGATTTGGCTGCTCTCCGTGTTTCCTTTCTTTAACTTAATGGATGTGCCTGTTGTTGTACCCACACTTGACCAATGTCCGGAGTTAGGTGTCCAACTACTAGAATTCTACTTCCTTGTAATGAAGAAAAGGCTTAGCTCTCAACAACGAAGGTTGGTGTCAACTGGGTCAACTGTCACACGCCCGCTAATTCAATCTTTGGTCCTGCTAGATTGACCTTTTGGTTCAGATTATGATATCTTGAAGCATTTCCTGTATAATTTCTTGGTGTGTGACTAAAGTAGGGCGGGCATTGTTCTGAATAAGAACAGACAGACATGTGAAACTTGGAGGCTCGAAACGATCTGAATCATGGATGGCTGTCTGTGAGAAAAGAGAAAGGAACATCTATATTGATGAATTATTTACGAGTTTAACCTTGAAACTGTATCTGATGGTAACCGGAGTTCACGTATGCAAGACAATTTTATCTATAAAAAAAAAGTATGAGACAAGCAAACAACTGGTGGCTCCCTGAATTCAGGGGAAACAATCACTGAACTGAAACTCCGCGAAACGAAAACGAAAAGGGGAAAGAAGAAGAAGAAGATTAGAATAGGCCCGTGTTGTGGGCGTTATGAATTTCTCGTGGAGGACTATCTGTCAGCTGCAGATCTTTTAACATGGAGGCAAATCTGCAGGAGGAGGCTGTAGAGATTGCAATTCGCCAACTCCATTCTCGACAAGGAAAACCACGGCCAATCCCCAGGTGATGTGAACATCCAAGTGACAATGCATCAACCAAGCACCTGTTTTGTAGGTCCAAAAAATTATGTGTTCTCAGTCATAATAAGAAAGAGAACAAGTTATCTTGTCGAGGGATTGAATGGAAACTTTCCTAGCCTTTACCTGGATTGTCGGCGACAAATCTAATGACAGCCCACCCGTTCACAGGGACGCCAACTGTGTTCCTCATTGGCGGGTCGACAAGGTTGAACTTTGCTGTATCTTTCTGGGGGTTGAAGTTCCCGAAACCTGTGGCGAGGATGTAGAAATCGTATCCGTGAATGTGGATCGGGTGGTTCTCGGCCGTTTGTATGTTGGTTCCTTGCAAGACAATCTGTACTCTAGAACCGTACTTCAACTTGTACACCTTGGTCCCCGGAACGGGCTGCCACAGCGAGCGGCTCACGTTCCCCGTGTAATCGAACTGGACAGGGGGGTTAGCAGGGAAATCGGTGGTAAAAACTCCAGGCACGCCCTGCTTGTAGGCTTGCAGGATCGAGAAATTAGACGGCAGCACGAAGGACGCGTTGTTCATGCTGGCCGTGAAACGGGTCCCATTCGGCCCCTGGCACCTACTGCTACGGAAATTCTTTGGGCAGTTGAAGAGTCCTAGGCCGACCGTGATAAAGAGGTTTTCGTCAATGTCGGTCGGGACGTCAACCTTATTTGGGCTCCTGAAGCTCTGAATGAAGGCTGTGACGGTAGCCGTGTCGTTGAAAGCCGGTAGGGTTGGCATGACTGGCTTGCTCGATATGCCCTTGGCGGGGCACGGGGCGGACTTGTACTCTAGTATGGCGGTGGTCGTGGTGTTGTCAAAAGGCGCTCCCTGAGCGCTCTGGTAGGGTTCGGCCGCCATGTAGTACCGAGCCGGGGGCTGGTCTCCAGAGATCAATACGTCCGTCGTTTGGCCTGGCCCAAGCATGATCACCGAGGTGGTGAAGGGTTTCAGGTAGGAGGCGTCGGCACCAACCACAGTGAACCTATGGTTCGCTACGGTGAAGAAGAGTTCCTGATTGAGCGCAGCGTTGATGACTCGGAGGAGGTGGGTCTCCCCGGAATCGATCGGAACTATGACGGTGTCTGCATAGCACAGGGTTAAGAAACATCAGCTCAATTGCATTCTGGTTTAGGTTTATCTCCCTTACTCTACCTAATTATTGGTTGACGTTGTCAATAGATCTATTCTTTAGGAATTAGATGCAACAAAATGATTGTATTCCGGTCTTTAATTTGTTCTAGCTTGCAAAAGGTCAAATGGGGTATGAAGCAAGCTCTCAACATTGCATCCATAATCAAATTTAAATTCCCATTGTCGGGTCCACTTTTGACATGCTCTTTGCAACAAACCATTCACGTGCGTAGGGCCCCAACTACTAATTAGTGTTGAAAAAAGAAATGTCATCATGGCGCATGAGAATGCGGAAAAGATTAGATTACATTATTATCATGAAATTTTGCACCCGAACTGACCCCATTCTTTGGACTCTCGAGATTTATGATCAGTAAAATTAAAAAAACCGTGCCTGGTTATTGTGTATTTCCAAGTGTAGACCGTAGAAAACGAAAACATTCTATTCCTAGCTAACTACTTTTTGGTGGGTTTAGAAGGAGGACTTCCCTTCTCATTTTTAGCTGGAGATAGATTATCAATCAAATTAGCTGTGCAAATTTTCTTCCAATCTACCTTTGCTTGAGCAGTTGTAGAGATCTCCAGGTTGACCGTTGATGGTATAAGCGTCAGACACGTTCGGCGCCCCGCCGGTTCTGGTCGCTTCTCTCACGACGTCGATAGGGTTCGCGTCCCACCACTCCCCTGTCCATCATCACCATTTAAGACACTATTTAAGACAATATGAGTGAAATTGTAATCATCTTCAATCTATTGCTGTTAGACTATTGTCTAGTGTTTGAATTTGTTGCTAGCTGTTGGTATTGATGGATGGTTGGCCATCTAGAACTAAACATGGCCACTCTCATTAAGGCTACCTAAGTAAAACCACGCAAAATCATTGTCGTAGATACAAAGTGTGGGGTTTACATGGGATTAACAAATACAATAGACAGACAAAATAAATTCTGAACGAGAAGAGTTTGCGATATGATGTGCTTTTCCATTAGTATAAGCTCGTGCATTTTTTTAAGTCATAATTAATCGTGTCGAAATTATCCGTATAAAAGACTTTACCGAGAAGGATGGGGGTTTCACGCTTCGGCTTGGGAAACGGATACGAGGTGCCTTCCTTTGGACGAATGACAATAGCACCATACACCGTCGCTCTTAGCCAAGAGCTATGTGCATGCCACCACAGCGTTCCTACCTGTCCTTGGATGGTGAAACGGTACGTGTAACTTCCGCCGGGTCTAATCGGGCATTGAGTCACAAATTCCGGCCCATCGGCCCAACCAGATGTCACCTGCCGGACGCCATGCCTGGTGGCAAATCGAGATTTTCTTATGATTAGATATGTTGGCATTACCATCGATTACATATGCTGGACGTACACATTGGCATGCCTAGGTACGTTCTGTTCCATGCATGCGTAAATGTTTCAACTACATGTCGACAGCCTGAGAAACCATCAAATCCAGACAATGCATGATGAGTTGTAAGAATACGCCCCACTTTTTTATTTTCTTCTAAGCTTTTGATTACCAGTGAATGGTGACGTTGTAGCGAGCTTTGTTGACGACATTGACAACGAGGGTGTCGCCGTCGTTAACTTCCAAAGTTGGACCCGGCAATTGCCCGTTCACGGTGATGGTGTTGTGGGTCGTGCACAGCCTCTTCACCTTGGTCGCTTGAACCTATTTCCGTCCGAGAAGCTCATCAACAATGGGACGAAGAAAGAACAGAGCCAAAAACACATCACGAACTAAAGACCCGGGGAAAGCAGACAAAACAAGGAGCAAAACAACATACGACAAAATCATGGTAGTAAACTTTTGCATCTGCCAATGTCACCGCCACAGAGAAGAGGAGGAGAGCTCCCAGGAGGAAAGAGGTTTTGCCGACAGCCGCCATGTTTTACGAAGAGAATGCAGCTGCGGCCGATCAGCACTTCGTCTCCAAATGACTATGCGAGAGAGGATTAGACAAGGTTTAGACTCAAACTCTTGATTTGCTTAGGGTTCGAGAAAGGAAGGACGCCATCGGCTGCATTATATAGCGCAGCGGGAGGGGAGAGAGCGTTTGTTTTGAGGTTGGCAGATTAGGTTTTGATTTAGAGCCCTGGTCATGGCAGTACCGCCCCTGGGGACAAAGCTTAGCTCTACCCGAATCGTAGTTGTTGCACCCACTAGCCTCTCCCCAAAAGGAGTGTGTAGCTTCCGTCGATGCTTGCTTAATAAGCCTTCTCCTAAAAGGGTCGAATTATTCTACGAATTTAATCATAATCTCCCTTTTTTTTATGTGGGTAAATTCATTTGTGGATTAAAATTTGGGTTTGGAGTCCTTTACTTTTGCTCGTGCGTTTCGTGTTTCTTCTACAATCAATCACCAAACTTGCCAAATATAAAATGGGTAACGAGAGGACAAACCATTGTGGTTAAAACCAATCTTTTTCTTCTTCATGCAAATAGAAAAATAATAATATCTTGTCGGTCGGACCACCTATTAAAAATAAAAAAACATGCCTTTATGTAATGAAAATATGGCTCTTCACCTGTTGAGAGGGAGTGGGTGCTTGAGATGGCACGTCACTGTCTAAAATATAACTTTTTGCCGATCTAATATTTTTGCGTGATTACCGATGTGTAGAATTAGATGTCGAAATTCAAATTCACTCGTGAAATGAATCTCTTTGTGTCGGTATATGCCTGTTCAGGACTACGTTTGTGTCGGTCCGTCTACTACCAGCTTAAAAGGCGTTAGTCTATTTAGGAACTGTTTCATTTTTGTGGAAAAAAAACAGTTGTCTACGCCTAAAATGGAGGAGTTAACAGCAAGATTAAGGAAGGCAAGAGAATTTCTAATTGTACCAATATTAGTTATAAATTTTTTAAAGTGATGCGATAAATGGGATAATTACCACAAAAATTTTAATCATATTATATGCATGCTAATTCAATCATAATATTTCCAATTTATCAATTCATTCGTAAATTTTTTGATAATTTATCAATGTAGTTTTTCTGATTAATTTTAACTGAAAGTTACTGATGTAGAATAAGCTGTCATATATAATATGGCCGACACTAACATAGATAATTATTATAATGTTTAATTTATTTCTTTTTTTCTTTTCTTCTCTTTTGCCAAATCTGAGTAAGAAAAAGGCATTGCGGCCCTAGGCAAGGGCGTTGCAAATCCAGCAAGTGCATCCCAGCCCTTGCTTACGGCTAGCAATCTCCATTGGCCACCACCGAAACCGTCAACTAATAGTGGGATTTAAAAAAAAATAATAATATATATATGAAAGAAAAAGGACAAAAAGAAAAAAATATTAAAAATTTGCGAAATTTGTCCAACTTAGCATAGGCCATGCCCCGTGCCACATCAAATGTTTAGTGTTCATGCTAACGATTTTTATCCAAAAATCGCGAACAGGACTATATTAACAAATTGTCAGAAGGTCTCAAATGACATTGGTCAAATTAAAAAATTTAGGACTGAATTAGCATTCCTATAATAGATTAAAGATTATATTAACAAATCTTCAAAAGGTCTAAAATAAAATTAGTCAAATTGAAAATTTTAAAACCGTATTTGCATCCGTACAATATATTAAGGATTGTTTTTTTAAATATTTTTCCCTACGATAAGCTATCACCAGATGTTGAATGTAGAGTACTTTCTTTAATTGCCAGTCTACAGTGTACCGTAAATATTAGACTCTGGGAAATATTTATCTAATCACGTTAACTAAGTTAGACAGAAACCAAAATCCACCGCTAATCAAATGATGGACCTTAGCTCATGTCTTAAATAATTAACTCTAAATTAGTGATAGCTAAAGAGAAAAAAAAAAAAAAATCAAAATATCACTTCTTCTTTTTTGCAGAATAACATTTATCTAGAGAGACATCTTCGTTCATAATACAAAGGACAAAAGTGATGATTTCACGCACGAGACTACGAACTTCATTAAAATAGCAGAAACGTGTGGGGCTACGCAACAATCTTGCATGGCGTTGCACATTTTTACACCTTGGGTTCATTTTGTCGACGTGGGTTGGTGACGAAACTTTCCATCGAATTCTATAGATCGCAATATCATGCACTGAATAAATTGTATTGTTAATAGGATAGGCAATCGCTACGCACCTACGCCTGTCTCGCTGTTCAGCAATAGGCGACCTACTTCGCTAGATAATTGACGGATCGAGATTGCCATTTTGGGTGCTGCACCCTACGGAATCTTGGTTGGGAAAATTCGAGTTCTTGAGTCCACATTGTATAACGTGAGATCAAGCTATAATCCGTGTGCCATAGGCCTTTTTCCACGATACGGCCAACCAATCACGTGGTCGAATGAAATAGTGAAGTCGATGATACACAAAAGGACGAGTTTGGAAAGATTAGCTTCGATGTTTGGTAAAATTCGCTCTGAAAATCTTTTATCCTAAGTTTTCAAAGTCCACATCGCCAGAGCATCACTCAAAAGTTCAAATGCTAAGTTTCTAAGGTTTTCCTAGGTCCACTTGATCTTAAATTATGCCACGGGTTTTGACAAAGGAACTATAACATGATTATCTCACTTCACCGAATAATAAATTCTATATCTTCTTTTGCTAGACGCTAGATCTGATCATGATCCTAGGATGGCAACAAAAACCTCTTGTTAACATACATCTGTTTAATAACAACAAAAAAGTAAAATATATCGAATGGTAAAAGTAGCTCAAAATTAATAACGTTCGAGAATTAATAACATTATATACATCTACGAGGCTTTGTACTGACTATCGATTGAGAAATCACTTTCTAAATAATCTCCGTTCCGAATAAAGGAATTTTCAATGTTATTAAAATTATAAATACTCTCAAGACAGCGTTAACACCAATGCTAGCTGCATTTTTTTTAGGCGTGACGGTGGTGGATGGTGTAAAAATGGCTACACTAAATCAAATGGCCAGTTAAAGAAACCTTGACCATGGTAAGTTAAGACCTAAGTGGAGTATCTTCATTGCCCACAAAGCTAGAATACAATAAAGGACTATATTGACCACCACAACATTTTCTTTAACATATCAACTCTTTTCTCAACCATTACAAAGAAAAAGTCAAAAGCGATTTGATTATCTATTTCCCTCGATCATCTTTCATCAAATTGGCGAAGAAATTTGCAGATTACGTGTACATACTTTTCTTGAGATCTCCCACGTCAATAGCTAAATTTTAGAGTGTGGTTCTCCTAAAATCCATATCAACTGATATAAGAATCATCCCCCCTCTTCTAATTGTGATCAGGTGGCGCAAGTGGTGTTGCCGGTATTGCAGCGTCCGACTTGGACTAGCCAAAGGTTAGTGCAATGCTTACTTGACCTAGGTGTCGGGATTATGGAGCTTTTTTATGCATTAATAACTACGTCTAATAGAATAGTATTAGTTATTTCACATAAAAAAAAAGAGAAGCAGAAAAAAAGGGGGGTGGGGGGAGAGAGAGAGAGAGAGAGAGAGAGAGAGAGAGAAGCAAATCCATTGTAGAATTTCTACGTGCTGTTTGGTTACCTACATCTTAATCTTCTAACGAACTTTACATCATCAGAAAGAGTGCGAATGTATATCTATTCGAAGGGCCCAAAGATGAAGCCCAATTTCGTAGCAGAGATTTTTCTGAAAATGAAGAACAGAGGATATGTTGTAGCCAAGCAAAAGATTGCTTGTCTGTGCAATAATGAAGACCCTGGCTCTCGTTCGTACAACAAGTAAATGCACGCACACGTCGTGCATATGCACAAAATTGCATCATTAAAATCATGAAGAGAAATTAATCCCTAAATTCACAATACAACAAGCATATGTCAAAAGAGAATGACAAAATAAAAAATTTGGACTTTTTGAATGCGGTTTAATATATAGAAGATTGAAGTTTCTACCTGAGATGAAACTAATTAAATTTTCAAAGAAGAGGAAAATGATCCCAATCTTGTTAAAAATAAGAATTTCTCTTTACTTAGCGTAATAGTAAGGATAAACTTACCATTTATATAACAATGTTGTCTTTTTGGTAAAAAGAAACAATGTGTTCGATTTCCCAATTTGTGCTCCCCTAGTGTGAAATGGAAAAGCAAAAATTTGACTTTTGACTTGATCCAAAGATGAAAATGGTGAGAAAACGCGGTTGAAAAACCGGGGCACCTGCCCTCATGATTAGTCTCTTTGGGTGGAAGCATGTCCGGAAATGGGATCGGATTAGGATGGGTGAACAAGAACGATAGAGCAATCAACAAAGAAGTTGGTGAAGTTTGTTATTGACTTCGCCAGGATTTTCAGATGGAAAAAAAGGCCACGACGAGTCGCTATAAGCAAGCTGCAGAAAGAGAAATGTCATCGGCCTCTCGCCGGTACGCACAAGCTTCCTCGTAAAACCCACGTATCTTCTTCCCTTGTCTAATAGACTTCACCAACACCTAGGCATAATCACAGCATTGCTTGAGATTTCTGTAATGTCTCTAGTTCTAAGCTTCTTCTAATGGCGTTGCTGATGACTTATCATTTTCACCGGTAGGTTTCGGGTGGGTACGGGGAACTCCCCACACGTTACTTTCAGTCAATGCTAATCATGTCCAAAGTCCTGACGGGGTTCTTGTCATAACCCCATGATTAACAATGACTTGAGCAAATCGTTTTCGTAGAAAATCAGGAGCTGTTAGGACCTGGAAGTTCTCACAGGTCGGCAACAGACATGCGGTTACCATTTGACCGCTTTGCAGTGAATATTTTATTCATGTGGAGGTAAATGAGGGGAGAGAGCATCTAGCCTTTTGGGTTCACAAAGCCATGGAAGATGAGTCCATGCAGGGCTTAAGTACTTCGGGTCCAAAACCAGATGATTGTGTCGGCTGCGAGCCTGCGACATTGTTGTCGAACGTGAAAAGAGATGTCCAAAGTTCTCTCCTCGAAAAATAGCCTCGAGAGATTTTGCTCCTACTGCCATGGACATGGAGTGCACTCAATTTGATCCTTCCTAGAAGAGCTCTTGCGCCCAAAAAATGCGAACTCAAGATCTGAGGTGTTAAGATGAGGAAGGTAGAAACCAAGTTAAATCAGGAAGACTGGATAGGAATTTTTCACTCGACAAAATGAAAATAAAAGACAATAATTTCATCAAATGACTGTATTGTGGGTCCTATATCAGTAAACTAAATAAGATGGTTAGACCAATTTAGAATAGTATCATAGCATCATTCTTGAATTCCTCGTCATATCCAAATTACCAATTCAATAAATGTTTAAGCAAAACAAAAAGAGTGGCAATAATTGTAATAGTTTTACAAGGACTTACAGCCTAATCAGCCCTCTCAGTGCCAACACATGCCATGATTCTCCTACCCCTTCTTTTAATTGGACGCACATGGCTCAAAATGATGATGATGCTCGGAAGGCCATCATGACCATCAACATTCATGCCCAGGAAACACGGCCGATGGGCATCGAATTTGTCGAATTCCAGCCCCTTTCGTTGGGTCAAAGGAAGAAATAATAGCAAAACAAGACCCTGCAACATCAACATCTGTCTTCTTTTGCTGCTCTAAATCTGAATCTTTGCAATTGCAACCCAAAAAAAAAAAGAAGAAAAAAAGCAAGAACATCTTCTCCATTTGCAAAGATTCAGATTTAGAGCTTCTCTCTCTGACTATAATGACAATTGAGATTATGTCCAGTCTGTCAGCTATTGTGCTTATATGAGGAACAACGGCAGTACCACTATCTGTACTAGTTTTGAGTCGATTCCTCAAGCCGGAAGTACAAATTTTCAGAACATGGTAGTAAACCATGAGAGTATCTCTCCCAAATTCTAGTACAGTTTGAAGAGGGCCAACTCCCAGCTAACAAATTATCTAATTAAGTTGATAATACTGACCTACTCGGCACCAGTTAATAACCGAAAGACAGCAACATTTCAACTAGAATTGAACAAATTCTGGATAATACTGCTTCAAGACACCTCTTTTCTCCGAGCTCCGACCATCGCCAGTAAAGCATACGGCATCATCGCATCCCTGTTAAGAAATTGCTAGAAAATTAAATGGTTTGACCGCGATGTTATAACAAAGTTGAATAGGGTGGTGCCATCATGATGGAATGCGTCGATCACTCCTTGGTTCTAAGAGACCCCCAAATTGATGAAAGATCAGACATAAGCATAACATAAGAATCTCCATCAAAGACCGTCAGTCTTTGTTTAGCCAACAACCACTCGCCCCTTTCAATATGTCATTTCGGGTTTAAAGTAGGGATGAAGTCAACAAACAGCCAAAGACTTCCGCTGGTTGCCGCCATTTTCTACCCGCTGTTCTTTCGATTTGTTTTCTGAATGGATCGAGTTCACCAACAACCGGGTTTCACAATCATCTGGACCAAACTTACCGTCCAGATCTACGACTCTAATTCGAGCTGTGAAACGGGTTCTAGCTTGTGTCTGTTGGCGCATTTTTCGCAAAGCATCTAATGAGAATCATGCCTATATTATGTCATTTGCACTCGTCATATATACGTGGTTATCAGCCAAATGGATGATTGAGTGTCTAAAATCGCTCTGTCCTGGATTCGACTCGCATCTCAACGTCTATCGCACGCGGTGTCTGCACAACAACCTTGACTTCTTAGTTGGATAGGTTTAAGTCGACTATAGAGTGCAGATACTCTGAATTCTTCGCTCTCATTTAGACTATCTTCCCGAACCGTTGCTCATCTACATTTACTTTCCGGGGCAGAATGATTAGCCTTTCGCTGCTCTGAGTGCAAGGATCAAAAGGAGAGATCACATTCATAATAATGGCAAATGAAGATTATGGAGAGGACATGATTATCTTGTCTTATCGATAGTTATTTCGTTTTGTTCCTTCTGAAGATGGGCCTATAGTTGGAAATGAATCCATGCACGCACTCACACACCGAAAGATCAGTGAAAAGAACAGTGTTCATTTCACTTGCTCAGGACTTTATGGCCTCCACCGACACTCCTTTTTCAACCAGTGGAGACTAGAGAAGCACTTTTTTCGTCTGTACGAATGGATCGAACGAATCAAAAGTCAATGGCCAAACAATGAAAAAATTGAATATGGAATCCCCTAGAAAATTTGGACAGGGTTTTGCCGGAGGTATGTTGCAACTTTCGTTTTGGTGGAAATTATTAGTCAAGTGCACAAGTATTGAGCCTGTTCCTCTTATTCTCTTGTGAAGAACTGATTTCGAATCACGATAGATGAAGAAATTTGAAATCCCAAATTGACAGCGGAATCAACAAGCAAAAAATCCTGACAGGTATGGTCATGTCAGGATGGGCTCTGATTGTGAGACGAAAGGACTGCCACGCTCCAGGTACGGTCATGTCCTGGAGATGTCTCGAAATTGTGGTTGAAAGGGTGATCGATTGATGTTCGGCGGATCCTGAGAGAATGCGGGCATTGCTTTGCGCTGAGCCTGGTCCAGCTCGATGCAGTCACGATGGGCATAACAACTGATGGCCTTTCCCGAGCCAAATGGGCCACCAGGCCTATTTTACATTCATTTGCTTCTTCTCATTAGTTTTTTCTTTTTTTCGGTCGAACATTCACTTCGTATGGTAACCAGATATCACTCCATATGGAAAATCCATTTCATATGCTTGTACGTATGGTCAGGAACTTAGCTAGAGCCCAATTTTATTTAATTTTTTTGGGTTACATCATGGTGTACCATAAACCCAATTAAGTTTCCTAAGGATGGCCTTTAAATTGATTCAAACTTGATTCGGATATAAACTATTGTCAGTAATAAAAAAATATTTGTATTGAATAATAATTTTAAGCTATATAAATGATTATTTTAAAATATATATTTTTTCAGTTATTTATTTTTCACAAAACAAACGGAGCTTTCGAAAAATACAGTCCTCCCGCTTGAGATCGGACTTATCCGGGCTCCTCTTGCGCGTTCAAGCCCATCACGAAACGGCCCGTCGGCCCGAAGCCACGTGGAGATCGGCTGACGTCGTTTAACCTCCCCGACGCACGTTAGCGAGGCCCCACTTGGGAAACTGAATAACGGAGAAATTGATGAAAACGGGCGGTCGTTCCGAAGATGGCCACCAGCGCGAGATTGTTTGTATTATTTCCCCCAACCGCTCAAAACCAAACTCTCCCCCCGCACATTCTCAGCTCCATTCATCTCCTCCCATTCCATCTTCTTCTCCTGACCGATCCCTTCGGCGGCGACGGCGACGGCTACGGCGGCGATCCGTTTCAGCTCTCACCTGGTTGCCATGGAGTCTTCTGCCGCTCTGCGATCCTTCCACTGTGAGTCCGCGCTCAGCGTGTTTTTAGCTGTGCGTCTCCGAAGTGATGCGCGATGATCGCGGTGTTTTCGGTGTAGTCGACGATTCGTTGATTCGATTTGTTAACCTGTGTCGATTTCTGCATTGCGAACTCTCGGTTTTTGAGGAGGATCAGACTGAGCTCCGGTCCAACCGGAGCTGAAGTCGAATCGATTGAATGTCGTGGAGTATTGTGTGAGATGATCGCGCTTCGAGCTCTATAGACCTAGTTGAAGTGGTCGGTGACCTGCTTGAACTATTGTAGATGAATAGTTTGAAGTTTGATAGTCATCTCCTTGTCTTGCTTGGTCCGACCAGAGCTGAAGTCAAATAGATTGAATGTCGTGTAGTCTCGCGTGAGATGATCATGCTTCGAGCTTTGTAGACCTAGTTGAAGCCGTTGGCGACCTGTTGAACTATTGTAGATGAATACTTTAAAGTTTGATAGTCATCTCCTTGTCTTGCTTGGTCAGACCGGAGCTGAAGGCGAATCGATTGAATGTCGTGGAGTATTGTGTGAGATGATCGCACTTCGAGCTTTGTAGACCTAGTTGAAATTGTTGGCGACCTGCTTGAACTATTGTAGATGAATACTTTGAAGTTTGATAGTCATCTCCTTGTCTTGCTTGGTCCGACCGGAGCTGAAGTTGAATCAATTGAATGTCGTATAGTATTGTGTGAGATGATCACGCTTTGAGCTTTGTAGACCTAGTTGCAGTCGTTGGTGACGTGCTTGAACTATTGTGGATATATACTTTGAAGTTTGATAGTCATCTCCATGTCTTGCTTGGCACCATCGATCCCGTGACTGTGATCCTACTTGTTTATTGCTGAGAAGCTTGAAAATTCTCTCCTTGCTCCCTGTAATACGATTGGTAAGTTTTGGAGGCCAAAGGAGCACTTGCCTCTTATATTTCTCAAACCGACATTAGTCTAATCACGGCGAAGCAGGATGACATTTTCTAGCTCAGAAGGCAGTTTAACTTTGAAGTATGATCTAGTGTGCTTTTTTTCTGCATTGCACGTTTCGGCAGCTTTGACTTGTGCTTAACATGATTTTCTTTTGTCTGCTTCTTGTTGCATATTGTCCGGCATCATGTTATGATATTCCTCTTGTTGCAGAAAAGGATCCCCACACCAAAGATGATAGTTCTGTTTCTTTGGTCAGGTTCTTTTGGTGTCCCATCACATGTGAGGTCTTTGCCAGAGAAGACTGGACTGGTCGGTATGCATCACTACAAGAAGGCCAATTCAAGCAACATAAGAGTTCAACGGTTGCCGTATGGTAGGAACCTTCTCTCTCCTTCCAAAAAGACGAGCGTGGCCGAAATTTCATGCATAAGAACATCAGATTCTGCCGTATCAACTGACGCCGATGGTGAGATTGATTTTTAATTTGACTTGCCTTTTCCTTCTTAAGAATGCTTTATGTTCCAACTCTGACGATATTTCTCTCAATTTGGCCAAGTTTGATAATTGTGATACTTCTACCTCAAAATTAAGATCGTTCCCTTTTCCTGCAAAATATTTTCCTCAGATCTGGATTGAGAAGTTGGCATGCTTAGCATCGTGGTGTGACTGGTGTCTAATATTATAATGGTTCACAATTAGGAGCGGTGCTTGACAATTTTATTCTACTCCAGTTTCAGGCGCTGTCATTGGTTTCTAGGGCTACTTTGCTTAGGATAGGGAGATTAATTGGTTTTAAACTGGAATCTCTAACCTGGACTGCTGTTTCTAAGTCTTCTTTCTAGGGGCTTGATCAGCTCATGTCACCTCTGATTCAGTGATCTTTTTTCTGCTGGGGACATCCAGCTGCTGTTAATTCTTCTGACCTGTTCATGTATTGATAATGTGCCATTATGCGTGAGGCTTTCAAGTGTCTGTTGTATTTTTTTGTTTCACTGTCCATAACGAACTTAAACATGAAATCTTAAAGTTTCCTCAGAATGCATTGGAAGATCAGTGGAGAAGGGGCCTCTTGGAGATGCGACTTTTCCCAGTGGATTTCAGGTGTGCTAATTTTCCCATTCGATCTTATATTATGCATGCAATGTGGGAGTAATACTCGAATCACTGTGGATGGGTCTCCTGAACACATGAACCTATTTGCATTGACAACTTCAGATACTCGTGATATTCTTCGATGGGATAACTCTCTCACTAAACTGGCATGAAAGGCAAGCACCGGCTGAAGTTTCTGGATCTTAGCTGCTTTAACTATTATTCTTGTTAGATGGAAAAAGGAAAAAAAAAATAAAAACAACAACAACAACAACAAAAGACATCATTCTGTTTTGGCAACCAAGGTTACCATAGGGAAAAATCATGGTAAAGGATTATCTTAATGATCAGCACTTGCTAGTGGCATTCTTGATTTTTAGACTATTGCTTCAGGCAGGGGTCTCAAATAGGTCTCTAATTACCAGGGGGAAGGTTTTGAAGGTTCTCAAACTGGTTGAAATTTGTCATTTCCTTCCTAACACCACACTTGAAGTTAGGAGTTTTTTACTCCTATGATGTACATGTCGGGATCTGAAATTATGCATTTCTAAGTTAGTACATCTCCAGCACATGGGTCTCATTGGAGGCACTGGCTTTTTATCATGAATTAAATTCCTTAGATGATCTGCTGCCCTTGAGTTAAAGAATTTTATAGATTGACCTTGTCGAGAGACCTCTTATACTGCGTATTACTCATATTCTGGATACTTGTATAGTGGCACTTCTTTGATTATGTATGTACATATAACAGAAAAAGGAGCATGGGAAATCCTAACTATTACCCAAGATCTCTTTTCTTCTTTTTATTTAACAGAGTTCTTCCCAACCTTATGCAATTGTCAAAGCTTCATAATTGACGTACTTCTTGACTGGTTTTATCTTACCACAGGAATTTTGTCCACCTTTTTAAAGCTCTAACTGTAGAAATAATTGAATTTTGGACTATTCGAAGACTGTATAGAGCTGTAATCATTTTAAAACTCATCATTTGAGTATTTGTTCTTTCCTTTTTCCTCTAGCCCTCTCATCAAGAACTTGATAAATAACTGTTTTCTAATCAGGCATTGTTACTGGAAGTTTGTGACGAGACACAGATTGCAGAACTGAAGCTAAAGGTAATTATTTATGTGCTCTTACTTTGCAGAAGTAAGTTACACGATGCTCAAGTCTTTGAAGTTTATATGCTTAATTTTCAAAATGTGCTTAATGATTTCTAGGGGTTGCACTTATGAGATGATATTTTCAGGGTCCATGTAGACTTACAGCAGATATGATAGCTGATTTAATAAGTTTTACGATTAGTACGTTCTGAGCTCACTTTTCTATCAAATTTCATAGGTTGGAAACTTTGAGATGCATGTGAAGCGTAATGTAGGTGCAGCAGAAGTCCCTGCACCAGTCATAGCTTCACCTGTAACACCACCACCTATTCCAGCCGAGCCTGTTAACAAGTCAAGCTCGGGTGTTTCACCTCCATCAGCACCAAAACCCTCTTCAGAGAAGGCTGCTCCATTTATGAATGTCACCTTTGGAAAATCAGCAGAAGTAAAAGCATTGGAAGCGTCAGGATCTAGTGGATATGTTCTAGTATCCTCTCCAACGGTGAGTTTTTGGCATTTTCAGCTCTCTATTTTTGTGATCTGTGCATCTCATGTTGCTTTTTTCAGGTTGGCTCCTTCCAAAAGGGAAGAACGGTTAAGGGAAGGAAGCAAGGTCCCAGCTGTAAAGAGGTATCTCTCACTTGCCTATGGATTTTGAATCGGAAATTCCTTCTTGTAGAAATTTCATAGTGATTAGCATCTCTGAAGTTTCCATTTTCTTGAATCATAGACATCCATGTCTTTCCTATAGAGGTCCTCAATTCAGCGTGTTGTAAAACTCCCCTCTTGCACAAAAGCACAAGCATGCGCACGTAGGCTAGATACTAATGACTCGGCACATTTCAAGAGGTTGGTGCTTTTTAAGAAACTGGCATCTGTTGGGAAATTGTAGGGATTGTCTTAATGCCTTAGGAAAGGTCATTCACCTGCGTAACAAAGATAACTTTATGGACCCAGCTTTTTAAGAGACTGTGATCTGTTTGGGAAACTGTAGGGATTGTTTGAATACCTCAAAGAAAGTCGTTCACCTATTAACAAAGACAACTCTGTGGGCTGCAATTGGTGAAATTCTTGAGTCAATGCCATTATCAAACTGTCTTTTCTGAGATACTATTAAGTGAATGTGATAAATGAATCAAAATGAACCTAGACCATTGAAAATGGTGGGTCTTTTGTAGGTTGCACTTGATCGGATGATCCATGTTCATTTTAGCACATGCAACTCAATTCAACTAATGATTACTCATCTTTTACAGGCTCATCTAAGAAAAGTTCGTATTATTAAATCAATCAAGTTTTTTAGTGCCAGTGCTTATTTCTTTTGACTTCTTTCCATCTTGGCTAACATATTGCATTCACACAAATTGTTGGTTCTTTGGAAAGTTTCCCATTGCGATAATGTCTACACAACACCGATCAGCAAATAGCACACATAAACTGTTGTTTCTATAGAAGTTATCTCCTCATGATAATGTCTACACTATATGGTATGATATGTAGATATAAGTACCTGCACGCTAGCACTCGTCAATACACATGTGAAGTATGTACGGAAGCATTCATACACGTGTCTACAGATTAGCTGAATTGGGTAGGTAAGTAGGAGCAAAATCTAAAAGGTCAGTTCATGTAAACAGGGCGATCTGATCAAGGAAGGCCAAGTGATAGGTTGGTTGGATCAGTTTGGCACCGAACTTCCTGTGAAAGTAAGCACATTCTGAGTATTCTAATTTGGTCATTTCCCTGCCTCGTTCTGTTTTTGACAATTTCTTGTTGAAATTTGAGCAGTCAGACGTCTCGGGAGAAGTTCTAAAGCTCCTTATTGATGATGGAGGTATGAATTTTACCATCGTTTCCTGGTCTGTTTGTACTGACCAGAATACTGCATCGTCATCATCATCGTCATCGTCATCGTCATTTGTACCAACTGAAATGCTGCATCATCATCATCATCATCATCATCTCTTTAACATTCACCATGTGTTGCATGGTTTTCCAGAAGCTGTTGGTTATGGAGATCCTCTTCTGGCTGTATTGCCATCATTTCCCGGTGTTGGTGTCCAGTGATGCGCTGCCTTAACAGGATGAAAAATTTCTGCTGGTTTGGTTGATGAGGTCTCAGTTTTTTACTCCCACTTAAGATTCGCATTGGCAATCGGTTTAAAGTGATTCTAATTTGCCTCGTAGAAAAATATAGATCTATGAACTCTACTGATTTTGCATCTGGTTTCCAAAGAAACTTGGGAACTATAGGTTCAACCCTACCTGAATTGAAGAGAAATTCATAAAGCCAAGCCTTTGCTTATTTGTGTCTGAGGATTCTCACACTCGCCTGTACGATGTGCATGCAAATGCAATCCTGGTGCGACAAAGCCAAGTGACTGTCTAGTTGCCATCCCCTTAGAGTATTGAGAGCATTGTTCATTTGGAGATCTTTCAAAATAAGGAGTGCCAGTTTCGTTGCATTTTCTTTAAAGAAACTTCTCACTGCCTGCTGGTCATTGTTGCAATAATAAATAAACTTAAATGCAAACCATAGGGGACATTTTGGCAACTTTCGCATTTTGGGGTTTTGCAGGGTTAATGTTACAACCATGATGCGTGGAAGGTTGTTGTAGACCCAAAAGGCTGCAGTCCAGAGAACAGAACAGAACAGATTACATTGCCTATGTTCACTCACTTTTTACCGTATTCACAACCCCATCCTTAATCCTCCTCATTTATTGAAGAAGCTTGTCTGCTTGAATGTAGGCAGAAACCCGAAAAACAGATAAAGAGCTTTGACTGCGCTCAATAAGTGAAGCAATCCCCAACGAGATCATGCTCCCCTGCTCAACTTGCATAGCACTGAACCTAAGTGTAGGACCTCGATCTTCTGTCATACCACGATTGCAGAGAAATAGCACCTCTTCTCAAAAGCCTTCAGGTCAATCTCCTGCCATCCGAGACCCTCTTTGTAACATTCCACCTAAATCATTACCAACGCGCCATTATCGGAACATTAGATGCCTGTGCATTAAGCTAACAGAGTATTCGTTTCACACGCATAAGTTACTACATTTTCATAGTGAGTGCAGAGTGTCCGCAAAATCCATCAAAGAGGTGGAGCAGCAACACGGAAAATATTAACATAAAGACATGGTAGGCATTAAAGAAAAGATAGAATTTGAATGAAAGAACAATCTTTATACCGTGTCGAGTACTTCCATGTCCTCGTTCAGTCCACCGAGGCTATATATCACATCTCCCATCACGACCGCTCCATGATTTGTCTTTGCTTCATTCATCGATTCCACCATCATCCACGAACCAGCACGAGGATCGAAAAGCTCCACTGTCGCCACCATTTTAGATCCATCGTAGCCTCCTACAGCATATCTGCAAAGAAACTCTTCTAGTAATAGTTACAATTTTAACTTGTACCCACCCGCACGAACTCCCACCATAACCCGTCACTTTCGATAAACTAAATCAAGAGGGATTTATGAGGATAAGAGCTTTAGCTTGAACCCAGGACAAGAGCTCGAGATTGATCGGCGGATATCTAAGAGTCACACTAATGCAGCCCCTTAGTAAGCCGTGGTGTCAACCAAAAGATGGCAGTTCACTTGGTCGAAAACTAAAGAGGGTTCAGGGCAAGATCTACTCACAACTTTTGGTTCAAGACGACCAAAGAATGACCCCCTCTTTTCATGCTCATCTCCTTTATCGGTCTCCATGAGCGTTCTCGAGGATCAAATCTTTCTGCTGACCTAACATAGTAGAGAAAATGTCCAATGAGGACACCAGGGAAGATGACAATATAAGCTCTGTATACTTCTGAGTTTGCAAAGAGAGAATTCAAGCAGGCATATCCCTGCCTGAGTATAAACCAAAGAATGCACAAGCAACAAGCGACAGACTGAGAATGTTACATCAAGCAGTCAATGATCTTTGCTGACAGATATATATTAAGAACCTTCTCGATTTATTATTACGATCGAGTACACTAGGCTATTAGCCAGCAGTGGTGCAACAGAGTAATATTTACAAAAGTTAAGATATAGAGCTTATACTAATGATCTAGTTTACCACGAAATGTCCCGCCCACCAAGTAAAACCAGAATGCCATCACAGTGGGAGACAAAATAAATAGAAGACCAAGGGTAGGGTTAGGTAGGAGCCCACTATGTCCTCATGAAAAAGATCCGGTTGGAAGTGTCTCAGTGTTCCCCGTCCCCTATCCTATGTAATTCGAAAATAAAGGAGTAAAAATCAGGGGAAAACCTTCGTCTGTGTTGTCCTCTTACATGGCGTATATAGGGTTTTTTTAATTCCTGGTGTATGTAAAAAATCGAAGAGAAGCGAGCTGAGTTTTGCTGATCCCATATTAAACCTAAAATATCAAGCAGAACATATTCCTAGCCACAATAAGTGCAAGTAGCAGCCTCAAAGCTCGGTGTTTGATTTATCATCAGAAGCAAACTACGACTTTAGAATATCAAAGGGATCGTATCTAATGGCAGACATAAGTCTTACTCCAAGTAGTCTTCTCCATCATATCCTCCAACAGCATAGAGCATGCCATTCAGTTCTGCAGCAGCTGGAGCAAGTCGCTGACAGAAGCAACCAAGAGAAGCAAAGTAAAAAGGTAAGAAGCGGGCAAGTTCAAATGTAATAGGTACTGAAGATACAAGATATAGAAGATGCTATGTTTCATTGAATAGAGTATTTTAAGGTTAAGAATACCCATGAGACAGCTGGAATTTTGCTTTCTTTACCCACTGCTAACTAATCTTTGATTAAACCTTTTCGGTTTTCCACTCTTTTGTAATATTTACAGCAACAGGAAAAAAAAATCTCACTTTTACCCACAAAAACAGATTCAATTCGTCACACTATTATTCATGCATATGCAAAAAATTGATGATAAGAAGCATGTCGATAGGATATGTAAAGTCTATGACCCAAAGATAAAATAAAATAAAATAAGATAAGTAAAGACTGCGGCATCTTTGAAGCACTAACTAAGATAACTGTCTTCAGTCAGTGTAAGAATGCCATACAACTAAGCCTTCAAACCATGCTCAGTATTCACGACTTATTCTTTCTGACTGAAATTCTAACACCATGTGATTTTCCTTATTTCTGAATCATGTCTCAAGATCATTAAAATCTGCCTCCTACTATAACAAAGGGTACCTTGCGTAGCATTGAACAAGTAGGGATCCATCTTCCAGTGTCTGGATCATACATCTCGACATCTGAAAAGGGCTCACAGTCAGCTGCACCACCCATTGCAAATATCTTATCCTTTAAAGATACCCCCACTAGGCATCCTCTTCGCCGATTCATTGAAGGTCGATCAGTCCATTTATTGTACTCCTGGCTGTATGACTCCACTATAGTACGCAGAAGAAAATCTTTGTTATGCAAAGTGAGATACAACTAGAAGAAACTTCATGCTTTGAATCTAAAAAATTGATGCAGTCCACCCAAACACAACTCCAGCAAGCACAATATCACGAGAGCAATTAGTACCTGTGTCATGCCATACATCATCATAAAAACCACCAAAAACATATAGTTCGCCTCTTAATTTTGCCACTGAAGCTTGGGAGCGCACAAATCTCATAGGAGACAGTGAAGTCATGATATCTTCATGAGGAGAATATAGATATGAGGCTGATAAATGGGAAGAACCATCATATCCTCCCACTATGAATATTGACTCATTAAATGGAGGAGGTTTGCAACCAGTCTCATACTGAGTTTCACCGACAGGCCCAACAGCTGAAGATTCCCTGAGTTCTAATGCTTTGCATCTATCTTCTAGACAGCAAATTTTCTGTCTCTGCAATCCAGTAAGAGTTCATCCACAATGTCAATAAGTTCATTCATAGAACCATTAACAGCATCAACTAGGACCATATCAGCATATAAAGAACTTTTGCTTGACAGGAAGTGACATAAATACAATTCTAGAAAGTAGACGTCCCATAAGAATGATTCTTGTACTTTATAATTTTCTCTTCTAGAACTGACATTACTACACCCAACAAATATACAATGTTAAGTAAAAAAAAAACCACAAAACAAAAATCTAAAATGATAATAGAACAGCAATAACTGATATTGTTGATTCATAGCATCATAAGAGTTGAATTATCATGTCTATGAAAACATAGACTTATCATATGCATCTTCTCAGCTAAGCAAGAACGACTGTTGATGTTAACAGATTATCATGTCCGTGCAATATTAAAGGGAACAAGTTAGTCGGTGCATTAGCACTGAGTCAGAGTCCAGAATCTGCACATGCAGATACAAGCTTCCTAAGATAAGTAATTTGTAAGGCAGTTAAAGAGCCCAAGTTTAATTTTAAACTCGACTAGAAATGACAAATGAGATTTGACTAACGGGGATGGACATACACACTAAATGGGCAGAAATTGTCAAACGACGAGGGATATTTCAACAGAAACATACCAGTTCCTTCTCAATAAAACTAAATCTTTGGGCTTGTTCCAACTGAGATAACATGAGCCCTCGCACTTCACATAGCAACTGCAAAGCACATTTGACCATGTTACAACTGACAAGTACTGAAATAATAGCCAAAAGTGGATACAGTAAAATAGAGGAACAGGTGGCTCTAATTACCTCAGCAACAATTTCTGAAACACCTACGTCAAGTGACGGCACTTTAGCGCCTTCCTCCAGGTTGTCAGGTGCCATTTCTGTTGTGATCATCATGGATGAAGAATCACAACTGGAAGTGAACTCATAAGGAATCAGACCTTGAGTCTCTGTCACTGCCAGGGTAGGTGAACTCAGCTGAGAAGAAGTGCTAGAAGAAATGCTCACAGGGGACAAAGCCATAGATTTCTTTTCTATGCATAAAGCCTCGTCATCCCTCTCCTTATCTATAGGGGGTTGGGACATATGGCTCTCTCTATTAAAGTTAGGGGCAACAACTGAAGCATCCCCTAAAATGCTCCTACAATCAATTGGAGAAAATCTGGTTTCCGGATCTACAACCTTAAATTCATCATGTTCACTGGTTGCACCAGAAGTTGATGAAGCACCTCTGAGGTGTATCCAAGCCTCCTTAGCAGCTTCATAACTTGGTTCCAAGCTTGCATGCTCTTCAAACTCCTTCCTACTCTCAGGTGGAGAAGGACGTGTAGATGCATTTATACAAGCTGCAGCAGGCACAGAGCCCTCAGGATTGCATCGACCTGAAGCAATAACTCCAACTTCAGCTGCAAATCCCGCCATGTCATCAGTTTCTTCCCCCATTAGGTCATCAAATCCTTTCGCTCCTGTAGCTAAAGACTTGGAACTTTGAGGTTGCTCCCCAGCATGAGAAGTTGAATCAGACTTGAATAGAGAGCTCCACAACTTTCGAGGAATATTATTTGCATTGGCATAACTTCGACTCTGATCAGCTTCATCATGCTCTGGCGCTGCAAACTCATTGGTATCAGATCCCAATAGTAGTCTCTCTTTCTCAGGCCTATTACTCTCATTAGACCAGTCTTCAATAACCTGATTTGGCTGAGCAAGATCCCATCCACTGGCAGGGGTCTTGGCTCTTTCACCTCCTAACCTACTCTTAAAAGCAAGCAAATCTTTCTCCACAGTGATCTGTCTGTCTGGATATTTTGCCCTTGGAATAGTTGCATCAATTCGATTAGATGTAAACAGGCATATCAATTTTGTTGTCTGTTCTTGATCAAGTTCAAACCAGAAGTGCGTTGTACTATAGTAGTTGGAAATTATTACTGGTTGGAACTGCTCTTCCACCAAAGGCTGGCAGTCAATACGCCTTTTCACCTTAACCTTTAACACAAGCATCAAACAAGTAATCATCACAAGCCACAATATGAGTGCATGTACAAAATGAACAGTCAACAAATCAAGGCACATACCTGCGCAGGATAGGGGGTTTCTTCAGAGGGTTCCTTCGTCCATGCACGTATGTCTATATTCATTTGGCCTCTGCTAGTGGCTTCAAACACGCCATGTAATTTCCTATCGCTGTAGTTGAATAAGAAAAGCGCCAAGCCAGGTTCAATCTTCTTAATATAGGCATAATGTAGATGAGGCAGACCTGTTCAAGCATTTTAAGAGTTCCTCAAACTCAAAGGTAGCCCATTGTGAGCAACGAAATCCAAAACAAGTTTTGCATGGCACGCATTAAGAAACATCCAACTGACCAAATAGCTTCTTTGCATAACACTCCTTAATGGTATGGTGAGTGCACCCCAAAATTACTCCGCCGAGATCCTTTCTACACAGATTCCTTGCAGATGTGCTGCAATTGGATATCCCGTTTTGGTGGCACGCTTCCTCCAAGAAGTGATTATTTTTCTTGGCCTTTCCACCCATTCTGCTATCCAAAATTATAAGCACACTTGATTTAATTCAAGCAGTGGCAACATGACAAAATGAATGCTAAGTTAGACAGCGTGCGAATCAATGATTTCCACATGTCCCTTTACACCAACAAGGTTAAGGAGAGGAAGATAGGAAAATATAGGACTCCAGCTATAAAATATTACATGATTACTCAATGGATCCATGTTGATATTTGGTCCAACATTGAAGCTTGAAAACTTATCACAATCGGAGATAAATGAGGTGACAAGTGAACATGGGACTCTCTGCTCTATCGGACCCTTTGCTTTAATAAATAAGGATAGTAATATTTGATGTAAATAATTACATAGATATCACTTCACAAGAGCTCTTTTAGTCCATATGGGACTTAAGATTGTTACAAACTCCTCGCTTTTACCTTGGAAACACACAAAGCAAGTAGGTTTTTAAAGGTGAACCCAATAAATTCTTCAGGATGTTCCTACCATGTAAGACATTGTGTCAAACAAGTATAAGGCCATGGCCTGGAACTTGATTTCCACATGTTGCAAGACCAATGTTTAAATTTATCCAGCAAGTTTAACATGTTACATGAAGGGATAATGTAATGAGAATGACAAAAAGCACTCAGTAGGAATGCCCAGCAACTATTAGAATTTCATGCAAATAACAACTACGTGAAGCATTTCTCTCGGGGAATACCAATAGTGAAATAGATTTTCTTTAGGTGCTGCAGTTATTACATCCATGAACAAAAAATTCAATAAAATGCATCAGAACACACAAGTCCATTCGGTCAAAAGTCACAAAACCATATATATGAATCGATTCACAGAACAAATATGGATTGTAAATAAGTATTTTTTACAAACTTGGCCTCCCAGATTACAATATATATTCACTTTATTCTATCGGCGCCCAACACAAGTATGTTTTCCACCTTTCCTTATCAGATTTTCACCAATATAGTCTCCATCTTTTTTTCATATTAAAACAGTAGATGTTGATATTTCCTTATCACTTTTCACCACGGGACATGCATTCCCCTTCATAGGACTCAATTTCTTCGCATGAAAATCTCACTTGAAGACCATAACAGCAGTTGGATAAAAAAAATATTCTCTTCCCTCACCAGTTTTTTCGTTTGATAATCTAATGATAATAAAGCACGTTCAATAAAACCTTTCAAACCTCACACTCGTACGAGAAAACTGCCATGAAGACCAGTCCCAAACATATAAGACAAATTATGATAGTACGTATCTACAAAATCGACAAAAAGAACTTGTAATTGCCAAACGAATAGCATGATTTTGATTCAACAACATAACTACAATATTTTTCTCCCATATTTTTGGCTCGACTCTTCCCACATGCAATCCACATTATCTCCCACGTTCATTAGAATTTATTCCGAGAGGACTCAAAAATCTTCGATTATTCTCCCTATCCACAGCAAAAATCTTTGCCATTCGGCACACGCACGCGCCTCTACTATTTTGCTAGTGATGAAGACGAAGAAGAGGAACGCCGAGAAAAAAGGAAATACTTTCTCATCTCACGTCTTTCAAAGGACAGCAATCTTCGTCAACTTCCTTCCGATACACTCCCCGAACGAACGCCTCGAAAGCGCAGGCGATCGCGGGAGTGTTTCTAGTACCGGCAGAAGAATCAGGAACCGCTTCGCCTTCCGATTAGACCTCGACGAAAAAACGCGAAACGGATTTACGAGCAAGTCTCGCAACGGACTCGACCGACTCTCGCGATACGTCGTCTCTCGAGAGGGGAAACAAGCCGACGAACCGCGCAACGCAGATAGAGAACGAACGAAAAACCTAAGCGAATCGCGCACGGCCGAACGACTCCAAAAACCTCGAAACAACGACGAGACGAGCGACGCCTCGAGAAAGAAAGATCCTTTCGCCTCTGTATCCGTATAGCTCGAAATGGCAACGCACCAGAACCGCTCGAGACGATCGTTCATCGAAAAAAACAAAGCCGAGGCGGCACGAACATTGGCAACATCAACCTCGATTTGCTTCGACTTCGCGAGACGCGAAACCGAAACCGGAAAAGAAAAAAAAAAAAAAAAAAGAGTAAATCTTCACCTGGAGAGAATCGCCGATCAGCGAGCTGCACGATGCCGAGAGCGGAAGCTGCGCCGAGAGAACCGTGACGCTTCGACGAGCGGCCGCGAGTGGAGAAGCCTGTGAGCTTGCACTGAAGCTCAAGCAGGCTACTTTTCTAAGCGCAAAAGCAGGCAGAGAGAGAGGGAGAGGGCGAGAGAGCAGCTGCCAAAAATGGTGGTGGAAGTGGAAAAGCAAACGAGGCGCGCAACGAGCCCCGCCTTCGCTTGAAACGAGTCCTGAGCCCCTACGTATGGAGAGGCGCGTGGGGCGCGTGGGGCGCGTGGGGCGTGCGATTTTACTCTTTTGTCCCCGTCGTGGCGTTTGCTTTTCCCCGCTGGGCGCCGGCCTGATCTTTTCACATCCCCGCCGAGCCGCGGACGCGTGGCCGCTCCCGGGGGGCGAGGAGATCGGGGACAGTCACATCAACGGATTTCCCGATCATTTCTTGCTGAGGGCAATCGTGTCATTTCGCGTTGGAACTAGTACTGATTGTAAATGCGGGAACCTGCCCATTTTGATAATGATGCTCTTTTTTTCTTTTTCTTTTTTCCTTTTTGTTATTTCTGTTTTGGCCCTCAATTGGTGCTCGTGCTAGAAAGTTAATCCCTTATATTAGAGGTAAAATCGGGAAAATTGAACCAGCTATAGGAATCGGTTTCGAGTTCCTGTTTTTATCATTCAATTCTCAGATTCTAAGTAAGAACCAAATCAAGAACTGGAAAATCAGATCCAAAATAAAAAAATCGATAAAGCTTAATTATGTATTTTGAATTTTTTTATTATTTATTTTAGTGTATGTGCTTATTTTTTATGGATTATTGCTTTTGACAAATAATTATTTTGATTAACTAAAAATGAAATAAAAAAATTGATCGATTGGAACCCATCGACACAAGTAAGATTTCATTTATGCAAATTAATTTCATGTTCCAAAAATTAATAAATTGTTCCCAACTTACTTTTAGACAGATAGAAGGTGACTTGCGAGCAACAAGAAGTTACACTCGTCTCTTGACCTTCTGCTCCTTGTACTTGCACATGCCCTTTACATGAACTTTCTTTAGTTGCCATGGTGCAACGCGTGCCAAAAATGCTTTCGAGAATTTTTCCAAATTCCAATCATCGAAATGTACCAAAATATCCGAACAAAAATATATGAAATGATTTAGGGTACATTTGTTTCGCGAAAAAAAAATAAATAAATAAAATGCTTATATTTTTCAAATAATTTATCAATAAAAATATTTTCATTATCAATATAATTTGTATTTAAATATTTTCATAGAATATTTTCCTAATCTATGAAAATATTTTATTATTCATATTTGTAAGTGATATAAATAATTATTTCTAAAATAATATATTTCAAATTGTTCAATTTTTTTCATAAAGAGTGCCTTGGAATCTTATTTGAAAATTTAAAGAAATAGGGGCCGATTTTGCCTGATTAGAGATAATGGAGGTTTTAAACTAATGTAATTAAAGATTAGGGAGACAAATTATAAAGAGTAGCTCGGGAATTTTGCTTCGTGCGAAAAAAATTGGTGGTACTGAGATTTGAGAAGCTCGAAATCTTGGGAGTTAACAATAACATTTATATCTTATTGTAAAGTAGTTTAAGAATGAAACGCAATTAATAAGTTTGATTGGATGTTGTATTTTTTTAATAGGTAGTGAAGATGATGAATACAAAGGAAATTTCACAAATTTTGACGAGTGATTCTTCAAAATAAGGGAAAATTGTTAAAAAAAAATCATAAACCTATTATATAGTAATCAATTCAATTCTAAATTTTTAATTGTGAAAATTTAATCACAAACCTTTTGATAACTCACTATTTCAGTTATAAACGTTTTAGTTATATCAAATTAATCCTAGATGTTTTAACGATATGCCAAACTAATCATAAACATTTTAATGAATTGTCAAATTAATCATCCTAGCTAATTTAGATTGAATATTGCTAATATTGTAGTTCAGTCAACATCGGCCACCTACTGTAACGCGGACTATGCTGATGTAAATAATTTTAAAATAAAAAAAATCAAATTTTCAAAATTTTATTTTTCTTTTTAGTTCTTTTCCTCTTTTTACACAAGACCGACAACCTTCACCAACAACTAAGCAAGGGTCATTGCCCCACGAGCCCTTGGGTGAGGGTCACAACCCTTGCCAAATCCAAAGAGGGTTGACCAAGCCTAAACCTGACCCCGAGTAAAAAAGGAGGAAAAACGAAAACATAAAATAAAAAAATACAAAATTCTTTTTTTTAAGTAAAAATTATCCACAGTAGCATCGGTCACTTCACTTAAGACAATGTTAGTGTCAACCACTTCATATAAGACGGTTGATATTGACTAAATCGCAACGTCAGTGATATCCTACAAAAACTAGTCGGAATGATTGGATTAACAATTTGTTAAAGTGTTTAAAACTAATTTGGCAAATCGTTAAAAAGTTTTGGACTAAATTAATACGATTGAAAGATTTATGATTAAATTGGCATAATTTTAAAATTTAGAATTGACTTGATTGCCATAAAATAGATTTATGACTTTTTTGATAATTTGTCTTTAAAAAAATAAAGCATGTAAAAAAAAAATCAATCGAGATAAATTTTTAACTTGTTTGTCATGACACATTGAATTTCATACCAAAAGTGGAAGTTTCCTGTTCATCTAAGACTACATATACATGGAAGACCTAACTATTTAGGTTGAGCCAAAACTTTTTGTTTAAAAACTTTTAAAATATGTTTTATAAGAGAAAATTTACCGATACAAGAGGATATTTTTGGACATGGGGAACAAGGACAACGAGCCCCTCTCAGCTCCTCCTAGCTGTCCATTCGTAGGGCGCTCTTTAGTTGCCATAAAAATGGAATTACATAAATTTAATATCACCAAAAATCCCAATAATGATATCATCCCAAACTAAAATTTGATTACTAGAAAACCTTAAATCGATACACTTGTGACAAATTTATGTTGGAAATTTTCTATAATATGGGTTTACATTAATTAATTAATTTTATATCTTAAATTATCGGATTAATTAATATTCCAATATTTGTTAAACCATATAGTGATATTATTGAATTGGATATTAGCATTTATTAATAACAGGCCTAGTTGAGCAACAAAGTATATGCAATTATATTTAACTAAAGCCCGTAATAGAAATGACTTAGTCGACACGCTGTTGATTATGATTTACTAGATTCTCTCTCTAGCCTATAAAATGGTAGATTATACATATTAGTTACTTTAAATCCAATTGAAAGCTGTTATACTGAAATAGGTCATAATGAGGAAGATCCGGCATTTCAATAGAGAGTGATCAATTTTTCTTAAAGTGAAGCAATGATTCAAACAGGTACGCTTTAATTCCGCTGTACTTATTGATTAGTTGTTTGTGTGAATAATTTTATACACGACAAAAGAAATCAATTTCTAAACAACATGAAATTGCAAGACTATGTCACAATCCATCATGAGATCTCATAATCAATAACATCTAGTCATCTTTAAACTAAAATTTGTTTAAAAATACTGTTTTATACTTCAATTTCTTAGTCAACAGGAGAAATGATAATAATATAATCAATAATAACAATAATTGAAATAAATGTTTTATCCAAAAATACAAATTAAATAGCTCCCAGTAACAAAAGAAATCAAAAGAATCTAAAACACCCATATTCTTTACATGTTTATTAAATAAAATGGATTATAAGCCATTTGTTAAAGGATCAGCCAACGTAGACTCGAGTATGATATTTTCAATGACAATGTCTCCCTTTGGTACCAAGTCTTTAACGGTATAATATTTGATCGAGTTAATATTTTAACTATGGCATTATTATTGTTTATAGCAAATGTAACTATTTGTTACACGTAATGCTTAATTATGGGCAATAAGCAATTCAACAAAAATAATTAATACATTATAAACTCTCATTTGGGCAGAGTGTATAATGCACAATTATTTTCCATAACATGAAGTTTATAAAACAACAGTAAGGATAATTATATATAATCGTCAATGATCCATCCCCTTTGGGCAGACAAGTCTTTTAAATCACACATCTCAATAATATCAATATAGATAGGAATTACATATAATTTTAAAAATATTTATCCCCTTTGGGTAGATAAATATTTTTTTAATTATACATCCCCATATTTTAAATATGATAAGTAATCTTCATGTTTTTTTTCCAAATTAATATACACAATAACTCTCTCTGGTGAGTAATTGTATATACTAATTTTATCAATAGGAAACTCCAAAAATTTATGCTTGAAATTCATTAAACAATATGAAATACTTTATAACATGCATTTCCCAATATCATATTGCAATTTACTCCTCCATTAATTTCCGTTAAATTTTACTGTCAAATTGTTAAATTAGATGCTAAGTGTCATAAATGTATCAATTTGGGATTCTTCGTAATATTAATCTAATTTAAATAAAACTAATAAATGGTAAATTTATCATAAATGTACCGATCAGCGATAAATTTGTCATAAGATGTATCAATTTAGGATTTTCACGGTATTTACCCAATTACATATGAGAAAGCGCATCTATATCGACAGTCATATCATTTATCTCTTATTAAGCCAGCTAATATCATTTATCTTTGATTAAGCCAGCTAAATATTATATCCTCCGGGATGGAGCAACATGACTGATCGATCTTTGCATTTGAACAGTCAGTCGAAGACTAGGAAACAGAAACATTCAAACTAGAGTAGCTAGATCTGTAGGGCTGAAAGGACCATGATAAATAGACTTTCCTCAAGTCCTGCCTCGCTTATCTATGGAGATGCTCCATGACGATCTCCCTGCCTCGTCCCGAGGGCCGGTGGTCGGAGCGAATGCCTGATCCCTAGTATGGATCGCAGACTGCACGGCGTGGCCAGCCAGCAGAGTGCCTCCTACTCTTTGTTGCTGAATCACCAGGACTGAGGCCGTGCTCTCAAAGTCCGGTGACGCGAGCATGTCGGGGAGGATGCCGAGCTCGGGGCACTCGCTCCACTGTTCGAGCCCCATGAAAATCGGGGAGGCCTGGTGCTGCCTCCCGATCAGTATCAGATCGTAACCGTCCACCATTTTTCCGACGAATGAAGCTAGGGCCGCCCCGTCTCTCACCACCTCTTCCACATAGACGAATCTGTCGTTCCCCATGTTGATATGCCTATACTTGTAGATCAGTTCCGTGTCGATCCTCCGGTCTTTCGTGTTCTCACTCCCGAAGAGAAGGAAGCGAATGACCGTTACGATGACGTTCTCGTGTTTCGCCATCCGGGAACCATAGGCAAGTGACTCCGCATCATCCGGGCCGCCGATGAAGAGGACCGCGACGTGGAATGTGGATTCGCTCGTCAGGATTGGAAGGGTGCCCCTCACGATCCCCCTGTCTATGAGGATCCCGACCGAGCACGGCGCTTGCTCTAGGACATGTAGATTCATGATCTGGACATGTCGGTTTACCTTGCCTACTTGGCCATCGACAGCCCACTGCTTGTGAAACGGGACGATCACGATGCTCGCTCTCTCGTCGAGGGCCACCTGGCATATATCGACATGCATGGTATCGAAATCAGATATGGCAGTGAACGTCTCCACCGTGACACGCCCTTCGTGGTGGTGCTCATAGTTCCTGAAAGCATTAATAATGTGCCCAGACGTGATTGAACTAGAGTGGATGACTCGATCGCTGTGGCACACGAGCATGGTGGTGGTTCGGCCAATGAGCTCTACCAGCACCATTGCCATGATTGTGATTGGGCTCTCTTCCGAAGCATGGGATACCTCTAGGAGGTTTAAGATTGTCGGGATACTGTCGTGACTGTCGACACAGACGACAATCCGGAGCTCGGAATTGGGCTTGCTATGCTGGATCGAAGATCTTTTGGCGGATATGAATTGCCTTGAAGGATCAAAGAGGGCTTTCACAAGAGGGGTTGTGATTCCTGTCACCAGTATAGTTGATATTACACACAGGGAAAACAGTTCAGTCGTTAGGACCTGCCATACACAAGCTTCAGATTATCTCAACATGATGGCAAAGCAAATTGACGTTACATAAACACGTGTTTTCGTTCATCTATGGGCTGCTCGAATCCGACATCTTCTAGAACTATGTAAGTGCAGAAATCAACGGCTGCATGCGCAGAAATGAGAGATTACCCGGCCATTTCGCCAGACGTTGTAGAGCACGAGCTCAATTATGCCTTTTCCGTTCAAGATGAGACCGAGAACAAAGGCTTCTCGAAAGGGAATCTTGCTGTAGAGCGCGGCCGATACTACCACCCCTAATTTGACGAGGATGGAGACGCCGAACATAGCAGAAAGGATACTGAGAGACTCATAGCGAATTTGGAACAGGTCGGTGCGCAACCCTGACACCGACACAAACGCAGGGTAGAGCAAGCTGGATGTGAAGAGTTCTAGCCTCGATTCGATGGCCGTGCCCAGCGGCGGTCCGTCCGGGACGATCAAGCCCAGGAATAGAGGGCCGAGATAGTGTTGGCCGACGCTCTCACCGGCGAGCCCCGTCAAGAGGACGAGCACTACGACATACATCAAAGTGGCATCGTCGATGGTTTTCCCGGGCTGAGTATCGCGTATCATACGCAATATCAGCGGCTTAAATACATAAACAACAATCAGCAGAAGCACTACTGCTGATGCGATGGATAAACCGGACGCCGCTGTGCGACCACCACTATCCCCGATCCCTGTCCCTATGGCCGCCAATGCGATCCCTATCAGGTCGCAGACCATGGACGAGGAGATGGCGAGCCTGCCCAGGTCAGTGTTGTGGATCTTAAGCTCGATGAGCAGGGAGGAGATGACCGGAAAGCCCGTCAGAGCCTGCACGCCCGCGACATACGGCAATGCCTTTTTAAGGCTCGAGCCCATGGTGACGTGGTTTTGTAGGACCGTAGCCAGGACGAGCAGGACGACCAACGAGAAGAGCAACATGGAGGAGCCGATCACGACTGCCTTGCGCCCCGGCCGCAGCATCGTGGCCGGGTCCATCTTCACCCCAAGACAGAAGAGGAAGAGCATGACGCCGAACATCGTGAACGTCTCGATGATTGTCTCGCTCCTCGCGGGGAATATGATCGACCCCGCAGCCTCGCTGCGGCCTAAAACGGAGGGTCCCAGCAGAATTCCTCCCTATCATCATTTCGGCAGATACATGAGCATCGAGCTGTTAAAAGTCTTTAGCATGCATCGTTCACGACGCGTTCTCAGCATCAATCCATCGACAGTGACGACGACTACATCGAATGGACATCGAAGATAGACGAAAGAGAAGGGGACCATACGAGGAGCTGCGACACGATGGTGATCTGACCGAGCGGCTTGAGGACGAGGTGGACGAGCCGGCCGACGAAGAAGATGATAGTGAGCTGAAACATGAGGAGCGGGGTCGGGAGATTCAGGGGGTTCTCCCGGAGCCATATGCTCTTCCCTCTTGTTTGGTACATTTGCTGGCACACGAGCGTCTTGTTCATTAACCGTAGATGGTTCATTGTTCTTGAAAGACCCTCCTTACGATCCCACTGATCCATTCCTTCACGTTTTAACGCCTTTTGTTGTTTCTCACAAGACCCAAAAGAAGGACACCAGAAGTGAAAAAAGCCGGGCTAGAGAGAGAGATAGAAAAAGAGAGAGAGGGGTTGAGAGGGCCAAGCATTTTGGCGTTCTACTTTTGCACGGTTGACCTTCAAGTGAGGATTGTTGGAGGGCTTGTGGAGGAGAGCCGCTTCTAGTTTCCCCTACACTTCGGCTTCTACGGATGCCGTTGGCTTCTTTTACTGCAACGTTTGGTCCTGGTGTTACGATGCAGATGAAAGGAGAAGAAGCACGCGCACGCAAAAATGGGTCTAGCTTTCGACACCTGTGCGCTTCTCTCTTCGAACGCCCTTGAGAACGTTGGCTCGTGGCCTTGGCAATAATTGCTCGGGTTTCGTGGGATGGGGAGATCGTTGCCTTCGATCAAAATATAGTGAAGTGCTCGGAGAGTCGCGGACATCCCCGTTAATTGAAAAAGGGAAAAAATCGCTCTTGGTTCGGCTTCCTATTTTGCTGCTTTTGACTTCTAGACATCAAGCTCCGTAGTATTTTCAACGCACAAATGCAGCACTCTCCAGGAATTTTAATTGCGCTCTATTAATCGCTCAAGGAATTAGATTGAAACTTCCCCTTCAGGACCCCCCACTTCAGACACTTTAGCAACGAGAAGGTTTGAACCCTTGACCTCTGCGATGAGGAAGATAACTCACGCCAACTGCGCTGCCTGTGGTTGGGTATCACTTCTTGATGGTCAAATTTCATCATTTGCTTCTTAAGACTTTTTACTTTTTTTTCATCGTGTGGGAGTGAAGAAAATGAATATAAACTAATAGAAAATAGAATATAAGAAAAAACATGAATAAGCTAAGCTAAAGGATGTATTGTGAGTGTTCCTTTTTTTTTTTTGGACAAAAAGTGTTCCTTATTTGAATCATTCAAAATGTCAATATCCTTCTTGAGAGAGCAATCGGATGGAAAAAGTCGCATCTTCCTTACTTGTGGAAGAATCCACCCTAAATCATATTTTTTTAGGAACATATCGAGAGACAATTGGATTTGGTTAGACAATGTGAGATTGGTAAATGAAGATTCACTTTTTAGTGAGGTACGAAATGTAATGTCAAATATTCAATAGGATTTTACAAGATCTAGTTTTATTCAAATAATTAATCTTAGCCAATTGAAAGGATCTACTGATCAATCCAAATATCATTTCGATTTCAGCAGTAACGGGGATTTAGAATATCGCACATTAAACAATTAAGAAGAGATTCAACAACTAAAAGAGAAAAAAAAATGATTCTATGAGATCATGGAAGTGTAAATATCCCCAAATAATGAAGAGATAACAAAATACAATTAATTCTTTTTTTTTTTTATGAAATATTTATGTAGTAAGAGTTAAGTTATGACTGGGGGTGAGTGACTCCAAATTTCGATTGCAAATTTCATAGAGGTTTCATTTGGAATTTTGAACCTACAACGTGTCCTTCATTTTTTGAAACATTATATCTACTTTGCATATCGTAAAATGACTTATTGTGTCACAGGTTTCAGAATTGGTTTCATTGTCTATGTAGGTTCCACTTGTATTACTAATTGAATGACTGTAGTGTTTTATCGCCTTTAATGACACCACTCATTCCTACAATTTACTAATCATAATTAATATTTAGACACACAAAGAATATGAAATATTAACAAAATGAAAGTTTTAGTTATAAAATAGATACTCATATCAGTAATTTCATATTATGCATTGTAAAGATGTAAATCAAGAAAAACACAAAAACCTATTTCATATTCAAGGTTCTATCTATTTAGAACTTAGAAGCTAAATACTTGCAGAAATGAGTTTTGTAATTTTTTGAAACTGAAACCCATCATGCATACATTAGAATTTAAAATTGGATAAGTTCTCGCTAGTCTGATTATTTGATTATAAGTTTTACTTGGAATCATGCTCATCTTTAGTTAGTATTGATCGGCTTGAGTATTTCATTTTCTTATAGCTCTTTCTTAAGAAGATGCTATTTTTTATGTAGCTATTCACCTTTCAAAAATATTCATGATGTTTAGTATTATATCAATGACTTTCCTTGCATTGTCTAATTGAATATGAGTAGTTTTCTTGTAAAATTGATATAATCTTTTGGAATAATTACCGGCCAACAATGTCTTCTAATGCCAAAATTACTAATTACACCCAATCCCTCCATATGTGATGTTATGTCCTACTTTGGAAGTCGTCTATTATAGATGATTTAGGAACTTTCTAAGCCAAAGGAATTGTAGAATAGATAGAACGCCGTTATGTAATTGTTTTAATATTCATATACTGTTTATCTTTTTTTGAATTATATTAGGAGAGAGAAATGGTGATCTTTGGACGACCTGTGGGCTTGTCCTTTTCTTCCGGCATGGAGCCACGTGACAAATGGATGAGAACGATGACGTGTCACGTGGGGAAACGGATTCGCGCTAATACCTATGATGTGGATAGGAACAAAGGAAAACGTAAGATCCCGCAACACGTGGCAATTCGTTGCCACAATCTTGTCCATCCGACTTTTTTAGGTGGCCAACTTCCAAAAAGAAAAGAATAGTATTTGCCCATTCTGGTCCGTTAGATATGGATACTTCGAACAAAGGCTGTGGGCGAATATCTTTCACATCTTGTCGCCATTTACGCGTCACTAAATTCTCCAGAAAATGTTCGATAAGTATCAGGATATTTCAGAAAGAAAAAGGACGGAGAAAATTAAGGAAAATAGTAAGCCGGAATTTATTTTTGATTCCGCTTGCGGCATCCAGCCGGGGCAAAACTGAGTGCGGTGCGGGTGCCGCGCACTGGCATTTTCCTGGACCGGCCGCCGGGCCCCACACACACTCATTGCACGTGGGCCCCACGCTCCCGTAGTTTAAACTTTAAACGACCTTCTTTTCATAACTGCATTATTTGTCCATTTTGTCCTTTTTTAGTGAATATGTTGGCCACTATTTATAATAGCTTTTGTTCCTCTTAGCATTAGAAAAACAAAAGTTTTGTCCACTGGCTATGATAACCAACACTTAGGCGTGCATTATATGTTTTAGATAGAGTTAAGAGAGCCTATTCGGCCATCTTTCAATAGTTCGTTCAACTTAATTCATGTGATTCGAGACGGTTTCATATACCTCGCTTAAATGATTCAAATAACAATTTAAAGATTTTTTTTATAAATTAATATTACAAAAAATTTTAAACTAATATAAATGACAAATTTATTAAAAGCTACCTTAAATCTCAAATATCACTAATAAATTTATCATCCGTTGATTTTTATTAAATTAGATTAATATCACAAGTACACTTTGTGACGAACGAAATATAAAATCGACTGGATAAATTTATCATATATATATCATTTGAAATTTTTAATATATATGTATCAATATGGAGTTTTCCATAATTTTTAATCATTTCCTTATTTGTCCATAGTATATCGATATTTTAATAGTGGATTGAAAAAGAAAAAGAAAATCGTAAGTGCCCTCTCTCTCTCTCTCTCTCTCATTCCCGTGGGCCGCCCATCTAACTCGTTGAAAAAAATGATAATATTTTTTACTCAGTTATATATAACGACGGTGGGCTCGAAGGTACGGTAGCGTTCCCCTTATCTTCTTTAGCTTCGTAAGCTTTGTTGCTCCACTTCTGCCGATTCCCTCTTAACCTGTAACAACCACGACCGAGCTTCGCTTCCGGTTTCTGCGCGCAGCATCGAAGTGGCGGCAATGGACGTGATCTCGAGGACGAGCTCCCTCCCGACGCACTCCACGCTGAATCCCCACGCCCCGCTGTTCGTGCCGCTGGCGTACCGGGCGGTGGAGGACTTCTCCGACGAGTGGTGGGCCCTGGTCCAGACCTCCCCGTGGTTCCGCGACTACTGGCTCGAGGAGCGCTTCTGCGACCCCCAGGACGACCCCCTCTTCTCCGCCGCCGGCGACGCCGACGACGACGACGATCTGGCCTTCCCCGACCTCGACTCCCTCTTCGACGACTGCGATCAAGCCCTCGCCGACCGTAAGTACTCGAGACCCGAAACTTCTGGCGACGTCGGATCCGTCGGGATCCGACCATTTCGGTTTCATGGGTTGGATCGAGAAAAGAAACTGACAAAAATGGTTTTATTTTTATATTTATTTTTGCTGTTTTGTTTTGCAGAGGGAAATGAGGAATGGAGAGGGTACTGTGGAGATCTGGTTTCGATCGGGGGGTTGAAGTGGAAGGAGGCGCGACGCGAGGCTCGCGTGCCGAGGTACGCGGAGAAGGCGCCGAAGATCGTGAACAGCTCGAGGGTTTGCCCGAGGACGATTCAGCAGCCGCGCTAGGTTCGAGTTCGACTCACTGGGTGTGGGCTGGAACGAGGCCGAGTCGAGTTCATTGCGTTTCGGCTGTGAATTGAATTTGAATTCAGCTACCGTTGGCTTACTGCTTTTGTAAATAGAGGCGTCTTGTGTTTCTGTTCTTAGGCATCGTCTTCTGACTCTTGTTTTAGCTCATGTAATTGGAATGTGTACTGAATTCACCAATGAAAATCGGGGAAAAAAATTGGAAAATTCGATCATCGGCGACAAGGAAACCGCTCATATACATGGCACTTCACACACGGATCTGATTATCCGTGGCGGATAAATAGCGTACAACTTCGAATTTCGACCATTCATGACCATGAGCTAGTTTAATCCCCTCTTACTCTACCTAGGGCGAAAGTACTCCCGTAGTTTTTAAGTAGTTTGATCGTCCGATCCCCAGCTACTCGCTTGCTTTCCGATCTTGTTAAGCGCTCTGATCACTGCCTCCGACGTGACGTTTCCGGTCACGGTCACCTTGTTCAGCTCCACGTCCACGTCATAAGTATCGACATCTGCAATTCGTTTTGCGAATTAACACGAGCACAAGCGTCTCGGCTGCTTCCAAAGTAAAAGAAGAAGAATCTGTCATTTCGGAGCATGTTACTACGCTTGGAGCGAGATTACCTTCCATCTTCTTGATTGCTTTGAGGATCTTCTTGATGCACTCTTCGCAGTGCAGACCCACCTTCAACTCCACCACCTACTCGCAAGAACAAGAACAAGAACAAGAACAAAGAGGCCACCAAATCATTCAAGCCCGCGAACGGGGAAGAGAGTATCAAAAAGCAACAACGTGTTACTGGAGACTACCGTACGTTAGTCATTTCTGCGACGGCGGCTGTGAAAATCTGCGGAGCCGAATGAGTCTCCTGTTCGGCCGAGGAAGACGAACGCTGTAGGTTTTGTTTTAAGCGAAGGAAGGTAGAGGGCGAAGAACTGGATGCTTTACGTAGGTGCTTCGAAAGATGGTCGGAAGGGAATTTCTCTTTTGCTAAAAGCTTCTTTAAAGTTTGCTCTTTGTTGACTTGTCTCCCTTTCACGATGTTAAGGGTCGGCAAAAGCTACAGAATTGCCGCGGTGCTGGAATGGTCATTCAACGGCTGTGGCTGAATGACGCGATGTTGGTGGAGCCCAAGTCCAGCCGGCACGACGCCACTATTACCCAAATTATATGTTTTTCCTCGACGAAGATTAATGCTAGGTATAGGCGTAATATGAAATTTGTGGATGCAAATCTTACAATTTTTTTTTTTTTTTTTTATGCCCAGAGGACCTCGTACAGCCGGTAGCCTATGGGTAAATCCTGGGGTGATGCTAGCGAAAGACCCATCACCCCAACGTTATGCTTAAGTCATCAAGTGACTCTGCTAGCCATCTTGCGTTGCAAGGACTTCGAACTCCTCACCTCCATCGCAGAGGATTACTGAAGCTTACCCAGCAGAGCCACTACGGCCGATGGTCAAATCTTACAACTATTCTTATTGATCATTGGAACAAAGTACCAATCTCCTACTTCAAACAAATCCTATGAATCATTTAAGCAGCGTATCTTATGATTTAGTAAATCGTGTATCCTTCACAACTTTGTCGTCTCCGATCTATTGTAATTGCCTATAACACTATATCAATATCATTTTTCTTCACGAGAAAGAGATATGTGCCGAGCACAAGACAATGGACTGACTTTGTCCTCATTTGAACAGCTTGTTCACTAAGAGTAAATGTCTGCATAGGTTTTTAGAGTCCATACCATACATAAGAACAAGCGAAATTATGAAATTCATACTTCAAGCTAATCGTGCTTATTAAAATGGATGGGACTTTCGTTCAACCCTGGTTGGAGGAGTGAATTACGAATATGGACATCACCTCTGAGTTTAATATGGGTGAAGTTTGTTTGGGAAGATATCGATAATTTTTCGTTCAGAAATATTGTTTTCAAGGAATGGTGTTTTTGAAAGTATTACCCTCTTAAAACTGCTTCGTTAGGAAGAAGCGCACATGCCTTGTGATTATCTACATGAATCCATCCTCATTAGGCTGCGAGAGCCCAATAAAGTTTTTGGGCCATTATTTCTTCCTGACTAATCCAGTCAAGATAATTTGTAGTAGGGCGGGTGCAAAATCAAACCCAATAAGGCTGTTTAATGTATAAGGAAGGAGGATTTTCAGCTTTTATATATGCACAAGGAATGGCTCCATGTCACAACCTCAAGCTTTTGCTTGGTCTACAATTGTCTAATTGAATTAGGGCGTGCTTGGCACAGCTTCGGGAAAGACCTTTGGGCCTCCTAAAGACCTACGTGCCTAAGCTAAGGCGTTTGGTAACAAAATCGCAAAGACATTTAGACTAAAGTTCGGCTTTGCAAATGTTGAAAGTCCAATGCAACTTAGGACCAGCATTGGCTTTCAGCATCTTGATAATGATGCTTTCAACTTTAATGATTTTGTTTCCTTCCAATCTAGCTCTTGCTAATATTTGCATATTCTTTTTATGTCCTCAGTTAGTGTTCATCATCTCGACTAGCTTGTTGAACATAGGGCAGCCCGTTTTGGACGTGACAAAGGGGAGCGAGACAACCCGAAGCTGAGGGCTGCGCTTGTCCGTCAGCAGCAGAGGCTCGGAGGTAGAAGATCCACGCAAAGTTGGATCTGAACAAGGAAGCTTAGAAGGATGATGTAAATGACGAAGAGGGTGGTTCCGACAAAAAGGAAGATCCCGTTGCTTCTCCGTTAGCCCCCTCTTTTTGCCTTCTTTTTATTTTTTTACTTCAAAGTTGCTTGACAAAATTACACTAAAACTCAATTATTTGAACGCTATTATAACTTTTCATTGTCCCAAAACCCTCTCAAAGTCATCCATACATGACTAGATGGCAAGCGAAGAAAGAGGGCAAGCCTTCTTCATAAATTCCCTATCCACATGGCACTTTAAAGCAGAAGAATGGGATTAATTAGAGTATCATTTGTGTGTGTCTGACCTTTTGACCGGTCAAAAAGTCAAAAAAGTTTAGTACTAAAAAAATAAAGAAAAGGACGGAAGTCCACAATTTATATGGACTATGGAGGCAAAGAAAAGCAACAAAAATAGTGGGAGCACGCGTAGAAGAGAAAATAAAAAGGGAAGACGACATAAAGAAAAAAAGAGAAAAAGAGGGGGAAAAGGATTTACTTTGATTTTTTTTATCCAAAGATTTTATTTGGTTCGCAAGTAAGGATTTAAGCTATTTGTTTGTCTAACCAGAGGAATTTTTGGAATTAGAATATTAATTCGAAATTGTATGAAATTTGAACTATTGGATCCAGCTTTGAAGTTATTAAGCTGTGAATTTACATGAAAATCATGAATTGTGACATATGGAGCCATGGGTTTGACGGGAATAAATTTTAGAGTTTCGTGTGAGAGCCTCATGTTGTCAATAGCTTTAAATAATCGCTTTGGACAAGCGATTTGTTGACACCTGGGAGCCATTTTGTCAATGTTTGAGCTTAATTTAGTTGATTCGTAGTTGATGTAGCGTTTTCTGTAGTTTTGATGTCGATTCTTGTTTAACCGATAGGATTTCAAGACCGTCAACTCATACAATTATGTTATATGATTTTAGGCATTTTTAGGTGAGTGATGTTATTTCTTGTTTGGATTAATAAACTCATATTTTGAAAGAAAAAAGGATTAGACATATTATATATGAGGTGTGCTTTGGTTAAAAGGCCAAAGTAATGTTCATAACATTTGATACTTAACTTCAAATTGGGTATTTGCTACCCTATTTGGTATTTAAAATGATTCAAGAAGTGTTTATGAAAGGAATTGTGATAGGTTATTCATATTATTTTGTGAATTTGATTTATGAAATAAATTTTGAAATGATTTGAGAATTACTTTACAAAAGGTATTGATAGATGAGTTGAGTTGCGAAGAAATATATGGTTTGATTTATGAAATATATTCTGCTTTATGATATATATTCTGGATTTGAGTTTTGGTATTGAAAGAGGATGATTTGATGTTCATTATCATTGTGAACCCGAATAGGATTTCTCAATATGCATATCGGTTTGGGAATATCTTTCTAGGTTGAGCCACCAACTCATTATAGGTGGATATTTTGCTAAGAGGAGAATCTTGATCTACTTGTCACAAAGCGTAGTGTCTTGGTCATAATTGGATATTGAGCATGACATTGATCAACGTAATAGATCATTAATGTGTGATAAAAATTGATTGATGGATTTGACCATTGATATTTTAATTGTGTTGGTGAATTACATAAGTATTTTTGATTTGCATAAAACTTTGTTGGAATGAAATAGCTCATATTTGATTATATATATATATATATATATATATATATATATATATATATATATATATATATATATATTATATCTTGGGTTTGGTTAATGAGTTTGGTATGATTTTGTAAATATGCATAGTAAATGCTTGATTTGCTTAAAAGATATATGCACTTACTAAGCTATAACTGCTCACCTCAGTCCCTCCAAATTTTTGTCAGGTTCTTTAATTAGTGACAAATAAGGTAATAGCACCACTAGCAGGGAACTTTTAGTTGTTGCGTTTTTGGATGTGAGTTGAGTTGAGATAATGGAATAGGTCTGATGATATTTGTGGGGTTTAGTTGAATGTGGACTATGGAGATATATTCTGTAACCAACTTCCCGTTTCATTAGATATGAATATTATCAATGTATACGTAACGTGTTAGTGTTGGTTATGTTTGAGACTATATTCTTCAAGTGAAATGACGACTGCGTCATTCCCTATTCTTATGGGATTATGGGATTCGGGGTGGGACAAATTATATGTTAGTGGGTGAAACGCGAAGTGGCAAATCGAAGGTATTCTCATAGCCCTATCATGGGTATGGTCACCATCCAAACTTCCGAGCTGCAAAGGAACAAATTCCCATGACTCACTGTTAAAAAGTTGATATTCCCCACTCGAAATCTTACGATATCCTTATCCTTTATCAACTTTCATAAACCTCAATTTCCCCTTTTCTTTCATATTTTCTTTTCCCTTGACAATAGCAAAAGCTTTTGTTTGCTAGGGAAAATAATCACGCGATGTTTGATACATGATACTAACGAGGGATTCCAAACTTAAAATTTGTCTAAATATTTTGAGTAAACCTGGAGAAATAATTAAGAAAATTGGGTATTTTTGGTGAAATTTAAATTTTGATTTGGCAACACTTCCATGTTACTAAAGGGTAGTGTCCAAATCCAATCTTTATCGTTCTCTGAAAAAAAAAAAAAAACCAAAAAAATTCTAAATTTATTGAATTCGTATCAATTCGATCTTAAAATATTCAATTTAATCAATAATTCTAAACATTTTAACAACTTATCAATTCAATTTTAAATCTTTCGATTGTACTAATTTAATCCTAAAAATTTTGATAATTTACTAATTTAGTTATTCTAACTAATTTTAGTCAAAAATCTTGATGTGGACAAATTTTAAAATTTTATCTTATTTTTATTTTTTTAATCCAGAGCCAGCAAGTTCAATCACTTAAACGAGAAGGAGCATATGACACGGGTGACCTAACTTTTTATTATTATTATTATTATTATTATTATTATTATTTTGCATTCTCAACCATCAGAAAAGGCATTTCAACCTCAAAAGTTAGGTCACTCGGGATTGTAATAGTGACATGACCAGGATTTTTATCGAGAAGACATGGACAGAAACAGCAATTCCCCACGATAATATGATGCCTCAGAGCTTTTCCAAAGCCAACAGTAAGTTAGAAATGGAGATTTCCGCAGTCGCTTTTGTGCTTGTCGAGGAACGTCTGACTCATCTTCACAGCCATTAGCACAGGGGACATTGATTCGACACCACAATGGCCAAACCTCAGAGACTTCACAACCGGTATCCCTGATAATGGTGGGTTATCAGGGTAGCCATCAGCGACAATCATCACCCACTAACTTTTGAATTGAAGTCGACGTTTCCACGAACAGAATGGACAAGCCATTGGCATCATCTATATTGGCATTAAGTCCAAAAGTAAAACTTCTTTTTCGTGCATAAATTTAACAATTGGAAAGACAAAATCCACCGGGAAAAAGACCGTGAAAATCCGAGTGATGGGTGATGAACGATTCTCTCTCAACTTGATCGTCAGCAGACGCTCGTGCATAGCACTTCTTCTGAGATTCGGATGTGAGAAACGGACAAGACGTTGAGGGAGTACTACATGCAAAGATGCGTGGAATAATCTTCATGAAATACGAGATAACATATGCTTCCCTGGACATTCTCAACATGGACTGGACCCAAACACCCTTTTTCCCCACCGCAGAGGGCAGTTTCTCTTTTGTTATCTTTACATTATTTTGGGCAGAGAAAGCCTCGTGATGTTCGGTACCGAGAGGTTCGGCTATCACAAAATGAGCTCCAACCTTTTTAACGTTTCGACAAAACCCTCATAGATGTAGCACCTCTAAAGTTGCAATAGTTTATAGTAGTTTTTATAAAGCTACCTTTGAGGTTCTACAGTATTAGAACATATATTATCAAATATATAAGTTATGATGGTTCCCAATCTAACCTATAACTCAATAGTAGATACGCCGAGCAGGTAATGGTCCACGCATTAAACATGGACGAAAAAAGATAATGGAATATGCTCCACCACATATTCTCTTGCGATGGCCCTCTAGAATTTTCCACCGCCAGTACTCGACATGATTAGCAAGACAAACACAAATTGATATCTGTGTAAGGCCCACTCATCTCCCATTCGATTATTGTATGGAGGCTCCGTTTGCGAGCTTGCTGAGTTCATCCCGTCGCCAAAGGTCGTGAGCTAGCTGGTAACAAAAAGAAAAAGAAATAAGATAAAAAAAATTAACAAAATTTTTTGAATTAATATTTTTAAAAGAACAAATGTTTCATTAACCAATGACCTAAGCTCGAGCATTGAGGACCTGCACACGACCTTTGTGGACCTAAGATTGAGGGTTGGGATCAATGCTCGAGAGTTGAGGACCTGACCATGGTCTTTATAGACCCAAGTTTGGGTGCTAGAGCATTGGGTTCGAGCACTAGGGATTTGGGCCTGGCCTCGATGGACCTAGGCATGAGTGTTGGTGGCTAGGCCCAAGCATGGAGGTCTCGGGTCTAGCCATGGAGACCTAATCTTGAACGTTGAGAACTAAGAACCAATGTTGGAGTTTCTATGCCCAACCATAAAATTTCAAGTCCAATATCTTATACCTATTCATATTTTAGAAAATGTATTCCAGTTTTGTTAGAGAGGGAATCATTTTCCTAAATTTAAGTTTTGATAAGAAAACAATTTTTGTCAAGTAGAAAAATATATATATTTTGTTGATTTATTTTTCTAAGTGAACTAAATGTCAAAAAATAAGGAAAATACTTTTTCGGAAAATATTTTCTCGAAATTTAAAAGCTATTTCATATGATTCATTGAAAATGAATGATTTGAAAATTATTTTTATAAAAATGATCTTGAAAGCAACTAAACTCCACAAAAAATTTTGTGTCTAAGAACAATGTTTTGCATTGGAATCGCTTTCGGGTAAAATGATTAATTTTTAGTGAGATGTATTGCTAATATCAAGTTCAATGGTTGGTTATTCTGTTCAACTTAAGTTTGAAACTTTATTTTCTAGATATTACATTGGCGTAATCAATTTTCCCCTACCGCGTTGATGCCGTAGATATCTTGCTCTAAATTGTCAATACGTTGTCTATTTCATCAAAATTTTGGGAAAATTTCATATAAGGACATGAAGTGTCCTCATGTTTTTAAATAAGGGTGTGAAGTGAATATTGTTTTAAATAAGGATTCAAAGTGCCATCAATTTTTCAAATAAGGACCTTAAGTTACTATATCAATTTCAAAGATATGCTACAACTCACGATTTGATAAGGACAATTTCGTCTTTTTTTTTTCATAAAAAACAAACTAAATGAAAAAAGAAAAAGAAAAAGAAAAGAAGAACAGAGACAGGAGGGATGGCTCCCTCCCGCTTGTGGCCACCGCCCCATCAACGGGGTTGTTAGCACCTAAATCCTCACTGACTAAAGGTGTTGCCCATATCTAGGAGAGGGTTCCCGGCCTCTCTTGACTCTAATGAGAGCCTATTGACCCTCCCTTCCGATCGACAAGGGTTGTCAGCCATCACCCAGGTGTTGTGACCTCGCTGACCAGCACTGCTGCTCCTCTAGCAATGAGGTGGTGGCCATAAGAGAGAGGAACCCCTCTTTTTTTTTTTTTTTTTTTTAAGTTTAGGTTTTTTAATTTTAAATCTAACTTAATTTAAATTAAATTTGGGTTTTGACAAAAGTACCTTTGGTCAGCTGGAATTTTTTTATGACCAGTAAGCCAATGTGGTTAAGCGCTTATTTGAGACAAATATAACTACTTCAAGCCCTTTTTCGATACTAATATGACTACTTCATGCCTTTATTTGAAATAAGATTCACTTCGAGCCTTTATTCGAGAAAACGAATGCAATTTGGGCCTTTATTTGGAATTTTCCCGTATAATAATATTGCATGCAATATCTTATTAATTATTTTAATAAAATATCTAATGTGGACAATCTTTTAATCAATATCTAAATGTAAGAAAATAACCGATATATAATGAATTCATATTTTCGTTGTTTATGTTAAAAGAACGTCGTTTGTAGGAAAATTACCAGAATAGTCCTAAACTTATTGCAATTTTTTTAATTCATTTCTAATTTTTTTTCTCTTTGCAGGCAATTTTGGGTGGCAAGCGCTAACATGAATGATTTTTTAATAATATTTACTTTTTCGAATATTTATTAATTTTTTTCTTTCTCTTTCTTTTTTTTATCTTAACTTCCTTCTCCTTCCTTCAGCCGGTTGTCGCTGGTGATGAGCTAGAGGCAAGGTCCCTCGTTAACCTTGGGGAAGCCTAGCCATGGTTGGGCGACCTTGCCCAGGCCGCCCACTAGGCTAGCTTGCCAACCATGGGTGGGGCTCAATCTCGTTAGAGACCACGATCTTGCACAGCCTTTGGTGATAGTTGCCAATGGTTGAGCGAGGGTCGAGTCTTACTGATGCTAGAGGTCAAAAGGCCTAATCTTGCATAGCCTTTAGCTTGGGTGACCCTTGCCAGCCATGGGTAGGTTACAACCTCGCCATATCTGGCGAGGCCTTGCTTAGCCATGGTGAGGGGGACCTCATCATTGCTGGAGAGGCTCACCCTCGCTAGTGGCTAGCAAGGCTAACCGAGAGAGAGAGAGAGCCATGGGCAGGTTACAACCTCGCCATATCTGGTGGGGCCTTGCTTAGCCATGGCAAGGGCGACCTCACCGTGGCTAGCAAGGCTAACCGCGCCTGCGAGAGAGAGAGAGAGAGAGAGAGAGAGAGAGAGAGAGAGAGAGAGAGAGACATGGCGAGGGCGACTGGAGAGGCTCACCCTCACTAGTGGCTAGCAAGGCTAACCGCGAGAGAGAGAGAGAGAGAGAGAGAGAGAGAGAGAGAGAGAGAGAGAGTATGGCGAGGCCTTGCTTAGCCATGGCGAGGGCGACTGGAGAGGCTCACCTTTGCTAGTGGCTAGTAAGGCTAACCGAGAGAGAGAGAGAGAGAGAGAGAGAGAGAGAGAGAGAGAGAGAGAGAGAGAGAGAGAGAGAGAGAGAGAGAGAGAGAGAGAGAGAGAGAGAGAGAGAGAGAGAGAGAGAGAGAGAGAGAGATTAAAAAATTGTGAATGTTAGTGTCGGATAACGTTCACATCAACGTTAGTTAGATAGATTGAATTGGCACAATTGTAAAATATTTATGACTGAAGTAGCAAAAAAAATGTTTATGGTTAAGTTGAAAAAATTATAACAGGTTTAAGCTAGCTAACCGAGAGAGAGAGAGAGAGAGAGAGAGAGAGAGAGAGAGAGAGAGAGAGAGAGAGAGAGAGAGATAGTATTATTAAAAAATTGTGAATGTTAGTGTCGGCTAACGTTCACATCAACGTTAGTTAGATAGATTGAATTGGCATAATTGTAAAATATTTACGACTGAAGTAGCAAAAAAAATGTTTATGGTTAAGTTGAAAAAATTGTAACAGGTTTAAGACTAATTTGGTAATATTCCCCCTTTTAATGAGACTTTTCCAAAACTTGGAATATCATAAAATTTTTTTGAGACATCTCTTATTTATATCGATAATCTCCGTATGAGATGTGGCTAGTTAATAACCTTCATTACGCAAAAAAAGAAAAAAAAAATCCAACTCCTTATTTGATAAGCTTGGAAGAACACAAATTAGTCGAAAGGTTCCAGTTTTGATATCAAGATGGTTACTATGAAACACTTTCTTTTTTAAGTTAAGAATAAACAATGCAGGCGGTAAATATTAGGCGGTAAATATTGAATTAATGCTCCGTTTGTTTCGCGGAAAACAACTTCCAGGAAAATATTTTCCTGGATTTCCGGTGTTTGGTGGACGGGAAATACATGGTCAAGGAAAACATTTTCCGGTCAACGGAAAATTTTCTCTTGACATTGAGGAAAATGTTTTTCTCTTTTGAAAATAGGAAAACATTTTCCTTGGCCTCTCGCGCTCGCCCTCGCTCTCGCTCTTTTTCCTTCTCATTTCGCACTCTCTCACAAAAGCTTAGGGTTTCGATCTCCTCCTCCTCCTTCGACGCCGACGATGGGTGAAGCATCCCTCGTTCTCCGCCCTCCCCGGCCGCTCCCGCCCACTGCCCGGCCGCGGCGCGCCGCCGCCGCGGCGCTCCGCTTCCCGGCGGTTCGAAGCCGCTCGGGAGGATCCGGCTCAAGAGGAGCACCGCGGCGGCGCCCGGGAGGCTCGCGGGGAGCTCGCCGTCCGAGCCGCTTGTCGTGCGGTGCGAGGCTTCCGGCTCGCAGGGAGCCCGCCGTCCCAGGCTCGCGGGGAGCCCGCCGTCCGGCCGCTCGTCGGATGGATCTAGCGGCGGAGCTCGCGGCTCGCCGGATCGGCGGCGGAGCTCGCGGCGAGCTCGAGCTGTCGCCGGATTCGGCGAGCTCGGGTGAGATCGGCCGAGCCTCCGGCTCGCCGGATCCGGCCATTGGGTCTTGGTTGGCCGGCGGGCGGTGGCCATCATCGGGCGGGGAAGGAGGTGGCGGCGGCGGAAGGAGGAGGAAGAAGGAGGAGGAAGGAGGCGACGGCAGAGGAAGGAGGAAGAAGGAGGAGGAGGAAGGTGGAAGGAGGAAGGAAAAGAAAAAGAAATAATAAATAATAAATAATAAAAATTTCGATTTTTAAAAATATAAATAATTAAAAAATCATTTTAAAAAAATATAAATACATAAAATAATTTTTTGGTCATTTAAAAATATTAAAATTTAATTTTTGATAAATTTTCCCAAATAATTAAATGAAATTTAACGAACGGCGGAAAATATCTTGCCGAACATCGGAAAATAGAGTCATTTTCCTAAAAAATGACTTTCGAGAAAAATATTTTTAGGAAACACGTGATATTTTCCGCGAAACGAACGGAGCCTAAGTGCACATAGTGTGAACCTAAATATACTTTATTTAAGTCGAGGTTGGGTTGTTGTCTCGGATGACGTGATGCGCTGTAAAAAAGTAAAAGAAAAGAGAGTACATTTTTAAGACAATTCATTGGACCTGAGCAGGTCCTTAAAAGGCTCTGACATCCCGAAAAGACGGGATAGTCAGGGATCCGGGGACGAAAAGATTCCGCCCACGTTGGCCGACTCCGCCACAAACCCCAACGGGGGGTACGGGCGGCCATGGTGAACCCCGCGATGCTTCCCCGCCTCTCGACGACTGCCTAGACGCGCGGTACGGGGTAATGATGTCGCCAGTCGAAAGACTGGGTGGCCGGCCGGCCTAAGTGCACATAGTGTGAACCTAAATATACTTTATTTAAGTCGAGGTTGGGTTGTTGTCTCGGATGACGTGATGCGCTGTAAAAAAGTAAAAGAAAAGAGAGTACATTCTTAAGACAATTCATGGGGAAACGTTACATAGAAAGGTAAAACAAAATTGAAGGAGGTGGGGGGGTGGTAGCCTGGTAGGTGGGTCGGTGAGAGCAGCATTGAAAGCCACTTTTGTGCTTTTGGATTTTGCGTGCGATATGGTGAAACCCCTTTACTTTGAATCAAAGGGAACGAATTTCTAAGCAACCACATATTCCCGAGAAAATTAAAGACATCCACGAAATTAAAACGTAAAAGGGAAGCAGTTTGTACGACAAATTTCAATTTACATATATATTTATTCAGCACGACGTTTATAAGACTTGAAAAGGCACACGATTTTATTATTACACCATGACGACTCCACGAAACCGACAAATCCCGACGAGACGAAGACCAAATGGGCTTCTCCACAACGGTTCCACCCATGACGACCCCAAAACGACACGACAGCCAAACAGAAACGACAGACCCTCTATTTTATATTACGCAAATCACTAACATAAGACGAAGGCGAACCAACGGGTTCACATCCTTCAGACCTCAAGCAATCCGACGGTTGCTACGCGCGCAACTTTATTTTATCCGAGTAACGGCCACCCTGGATCACGCGAGCAGTCGGTCCGTCGTTCTCGATCGATCTATATCGCCAGGACGAGACCGGGCACAGACTTCCCGACGCGATTCGAGAGGGTGCTCTCCCAGATCGACGGGCAGTGGTGAGAGCCCGCAGCCGGAGCGATCTCGGACCTGGTGGCGCCCCCGAGGCGCGTGACGGTAAGGGACGTGTTGAAGTACTCCCTCACCTGCGTGACTATCCCATCGGCGACGGTCCAGGCGTGGACCCAGTAGATGGAGCGCTTCTGGTCGCAGCCCTCGGCGAGGACGATGGACCCGATGGAGGTGATGGAGTCAGGGACGAATTCGAAGCTGCCGTCGGCCGCAGAGGCGGAGGAGGGCGAGCTGGACGCTCCGGTGAGGAGGCGCATCAAAAACTGGTGCGTCGGGGGACCGTGGAACCACCACTCCAGGTCAGGGGCGACGATCCGGTGGACCGTTCCCACGTCGCGGGTGCGCAGGGCTCCGTAGAGGGCGCGTACGACGCCGCAATTGCTGGGCTCTACTTCCTCCAGAGTTTCCTGAGGGTGAGCCAGTTCGGAAAAAACTGCTCGCTCCTTGAGAGGGAGAAAGGGGAAGGTGTAAAAGAGAGGGCTTCAAACGGAAGAGGAAGAGGAAGAGGAAGAGGAGGAAGAAGAAGAAGAAGAAGAGGAAGAGGATGCGCTGTTGGCACTTTTCACGAGCAGACACATAGCCGTTTTTATAGGGGGGCGAGGGCCGGTGCCTTTACCGTCTGCATCCGGCTTCTCCTCGCTCTCCGCTGCACCCGCTACTATAGCGGGACGCGTGGCTCGATTGGGGGTAAAATGGTCATTCGAAGAAGGACGCGTGGGGCCGCGTTGCCGTCCGTGTGAACCGAGGCGTGACGTGTCGAACTGCGATTGGTGGATCGGAGGATTTTGTGCGTGTCCTGAGCAGAGATTGGTCGAGCAAGTACAGAAAGAGTCAAAGCAGATTTTGTTGACTCGGGTCAGACTTTAAAAAACGAAAAAAAGGGGATTACCTGGGAGGATAAGAATTTCTCGTCCAGAGCAACACGCCATTTTCCCATCCTAATCAGGGGGAGGTCGTGCCTAAATTTAGCGATCGTCCAAAGCGGCTTTGCGATCAACCGTCAGAATCGGGGTATGAAAGCGAGTTGTAACTCATCATCCAATGTTGATTAAACGATAAGCGATAATGATGTCGCTAATCTTGATAAGCATGAGAGGTGAGATCTTATATTGGATAAGTGACGAACCAAAAACACGTCTTGATTTTGAGGACATGGAGAGAAAGAGTCGACTTATCTAATTTTCGATCGTACATGTAACTTGGCGATTCTAATTGATCATGACTCATAATTTCAATAATGTGTAATGAATCGAAAGCATGATATTGATTTGTTTTCTCTTTATCAGTTAGTGCAAAATAATTTTATATTTTAACCTTTTATTGGAGCTTCAAATCGTTTTTTGCTCAATCCATAAAATCAATAAAGTAATTTATGAGCTCGAAATTTACCTATTGCGGTCATCTTCCTCATTATGAAGGATGTTGGCTAGTGTGGAAATGTAATAGGAAATCAAAACGAAAGGATATGATTGTACAAAAGAGGGCTACAGAGAGGGTGAATTGGGAAATCAACTTGACATTGCAGTTGAATTTCAACTTTAGAGATAATTGACTAGTCTATCCGTTGAATTTTATTTATTGCTTTTAGTTTCAACTTATTTTAAATTAAAAAATATATTAAATTTCACAATTTCGCGAAAAAAAACTTTATATTATTTTATGTCTTAATATTCGTGGGTTATGGATATTTCGTGTTAGATAAAAGTTAAATGGTTAGTATCATTAGAAAAATCCAAAATTGATAATCTTATAGTATATTTACTGCCAATAATTTTTTATCTCGCAGAGAATTCCAAATTAATGCCTCTGACGCCAATCTATCCTCTGTTGAATTGTATGTAGGCTAGCGCTTGTGAATTTTCCACGACGAAAATGTTATTTCTTCATATCAGATTCGTCTTGCAATAATCTATGATATGTGTTAACACATGGGATCTTATGGAAAGTTGGATGAAGTGCTAATGGATGAGAGATTTGGGTCAAAGGTATCGGTTTGAGAAGAAAATCAATGTGGGATGAATATATGGAATACTAATTTAAGATTTTTTTTTTATAAGATGAAAATTAATTGGAGATCATAAGGATATTAGTTTGTGATTCTTTTTAAGATAGAAATAATTTGGGCTAACTATTTCATGGAGTACCAATTTGAGATTTTTAATAATAATAATCTTTTTTAAAAAAAAAAGAGAGTCCAAAGTGATTCCGGAACATACCAATATCATAATCCAGAATTCAACATTTTTCTTAGCCATGAATAAAATCCTAAAATGAGACATTGTATTTAGAAAACAAATAATCACAACCCAGAATTCAACAATTTAAGATTTTTAATGTTTAGACCACGAATAAAATTCAGATAATGACATTCCTTGTTTAGTTTGGGACTTTCAGAAAATAGATAATGACGACTCTTGTCCGATCATGTTGCTAACTAATGCTGTTATAGATATTTATCTAGGATATTTTCCTATGAGATAATTACAATATTTCTCTTAATTCTCCATCATACCTTATAATAATATCTATTAACACTTATAAATAGACTCTTGTACTATTCATTATTTAATACAGAAAATATATGTGAAATTTCACAATTCTCTTTTCCGTTTCTTTTTTATCAAGTGTGATAATGAAATTTAGTTGGGATTACAACCCGAATCAAAGAATATTTGGTGTACATTTATGAGTCTTTCTCAAGGAAAAAAAGCTAATAACGGTAATATTTTATTTCAAAACTTCAACTTGATGCCGGAATATCGAATAATTTGCGCAAGCAATGCGTAAATGCTATGAGCCGCCGTAACGAGCCGGGTTGACCCGAACTTGGAAGACAAGTCCAAGCAATTAAATGAAACATCCACATCGAAATGGTCCACTATCAAAGTGGCGGGTAAAACAAGCTGTCCTTCGGACAGCTTTGTCCGTCGTTCGTCCTATTAACGGAGCTGTTTCTTTTGCAATTATTCTTCGTCTTTTTAAATATTTTTCATGAGTGTGAATTGGTTCTTGATTTCCCCTTTTTATTAACTTATTAGGCCACGCTTTTTTTCCCTTCACATTATTAATTAAAAAAGTCTTCGATCCTTCAAATATTTTTTTCCTTGGGATTTCATCAATGCGAAACAAAAGAAATGCACCAAAAATCACACGCGAGGGAGAAGGAATCTATTCACGGACGAAATTGGAATATGCTTCCTCTTCTGCGGCAAATTGAAAGATAAAATAAAACTATTATATGGTGCATATAACTCATGTCCCATCTATAATATTGGCCTCCGAGAAAGCGAGAGGAAGGACGGCCTCTCCCATGGCTGTGTTTTTTTCTTTTTTTTTTCTTTTCTTTTCTTGAGATTTTTGCTGACATGGTGGCTTCTTGGCGCTAAATCAGTGCCGTATGATCTCAACTAATATAAAAGAAGTCGTGTAAAGCTCAAATTGGACAAAGTTAAGGGAGATACTCGATTGCAGAAGATTAGATTAGTTTGAGAACTTGAATATACAAATTAAAAGTTTTTTAAGAGTTGGATCGAATGGGTTAGTTATAATACTTTTTTTTTCCTAGAATCGTGGACTTCTTTATCAATTGGACTTTTTCAAAGTTTATGGGTCAAACTCGTGGTCGAAAGAAAGCAAAAAGAAGGAAGGAAAAGCGATAACGAAGCTGAAGACGTTGGAAAATTTTGTATATTTCTTCAGTGTATTGTAAAATGTACAGACTCCCAAAGATATAAGACAAGGATTGTACAATTAATGGAAGTAAATGATCCTATGTATCAATCTAAATCTAAATCTAATCTTTAATTGATATTCACACAATTGTAATCAAATCAGATCAAAACCTTCCCACCAAAATGCCGCATATCTTCTAACAGTGGTGTCAAAGAATTTAGTAGTTTCAAGACCTTAAAAATTAGCATGGTAAAAATTATTTTAATATGAAAATGAATAGGGTTACAGACTATTGGAGAGGGAATTTCCTAATTAATCTCGATATCATTTCAGTTTTAAACTTTTCAGTTCTGTCAGCTTTTAGTATTTTTATTTGAGTTAGAGAATTTTTTGCAAATTAGTTTTGTAAACTTTCATGAGCTTGGTCTGATGAAAATGGCCAATTAACATAAAATAACTTATAGTCAAATAAAAGTTAGAAAAATAAAGTTTCCTAACTTGAAAAGGGGAAAAACATTTTTCTTTATTATGAAGTTTTCTCTGACATAAATACACCCTTAGTTCTAAACCTTTACATAAAATTCCATTGTAGTTTTCTAGTCAATTTTCACCCGAAATCGATATCATTGCAACATGCCATACATGACAGGTGCTGATGACTGAACTGCTATATTAGCGATTTCCTATGAAAATTGACTAAAATGTCTATATTATAATTTCATACCACAGTTAAGGACAAAATTGACAAATTAAAAAGTTTAGAGCTATATTAGCATCTGTATAATAAATTTAGAACTGATTAAGTAGTTCTCTCGAATATTGAGAGGGGACATTTGCCCCCACCATTTTTGCCTAGACACCACCCCTACACCTACGAGAAACCTCATGCAGTAGAAATGTATTTTGTGGTCAGACGCCTTGGCCTAGACGCGTTCTATCGTTTCATTTGATCGATTAGGTACGTGACTCTATATGAGATTCATCAGATTAGACCAGCCAGATCGGCCACTCCATCGTGAGATTGAGTTCTCGGCCTTAAATCAGGATACAAAGCCCTCCCACTGGATCTCGTGCCCTTTCACCGACTCCTTAAAGGACCACTGGGCATAATTTCTTATGGGACGAGGGCCTAGCAATTTTAGCTTGGCACAGGCAGCACCACGGCGGACCAGCACCTCGAATCCAGAGATCCATGGAAATCCAATCTACTATGCTCGTCGCCTTGTGTGACTAATGACATCGACATTCGTGTAATTCCGACCGACCTGTCAGCTTGTGTGACCCACGACATCAACGCACGCCGTCCAGTGTTCTGCGGTATTCAAGAATCAACAAAAACCAGGTCCCCGCCGGAGCTCCAGCTGTACATAACGTGTGAACAATATGAGCAATCTTTACTTATAGCGCGACAAAAAATACACTAGAGATGGTGCACATTTCATCTAGACTCGACACCTATATCATCGGTTGTGTGATATGATTCTTTAGAGTCATAAATCTTTCACAGAATATCCATACCTCTTGAGATGACTTGATTCAATTTTATGAACTAAATTTAGAAAATGATTCGACGGGGTTAGCCAGTTTTTCTTTCTTTCATTTTTTTTTCTCTTTTTAAAAATACACAACAAGTGAAAGTCTCGTGCATGATCATGAGTGCAATGGATTAGTATGATCGTTCACAGAATCTCGATGGAGGCGCGACAAAGGAGCACTATCAGCATCTATGGGCAAACCACGATTCGTTCCAAATGCTTTTTTTTTCTACTTTCCCCACTTTTAATTTGATGTCATGCTATGCAAAACTTTGACATTGTATATTAATTAGTCGTAAGGTTGGTTGGTTGGTGTCTCTGTGGTCATTAGCTGGAACTTTAAAGGTCTCGGTGGATGACCTGTGTGCTCCCTTTTCTAAATCTAGGCTCTACTTTTTCCTTTGACTAAAAGACCGTCCTTTAAATTGTACCCACAAAAATGAGAGGAAAAGTAGCAAAAAACTTCTAAATCTATTACATTAATATCAATTTAATTTTAAATATTTTAATCGGACCAATTTAATCATAAATTTTTTATATTTGTATTAATTGAGTTCATAACCAATTTTATTCGAAAATCACTGACATTAACGTCGACTGTTCTATGTGACACGATAGGCTCAGTCTATGTCTATGTGCTCTCTTTTCTCAATTCGGACTCTACTTTTTTCTGTTGACATAAAGACCATCTTTTAAATTGCATTGACAAAAATGATCACTATCCTTTTCATCGTTTTGAAAAATGGGGGGCATGGTGATATAACTTCCCACTTGGTTTTTTCCTTTTTTCCTCCTCCTAATGAGTGATATCTTAAGCCGGTTTTCACGTTGTTTGACACAATGTTACCGCGGCAAACGCTCAATGATTGCTTTGATGAAATGTAGTTAGCACGCCGAAACCCCTCCAGCGTCTGCTCATATGACTCGGATCTGATTCAGCACACACTCTTCGACAATAACTTACACCTTTCTTCAACTAAATATGGTGCTTTGTTGCCTTATTACACACTTCAATTTTCTAATGTTATCGTCAAAATCAATGAACGATATTTGCTTGCTTTCTTTATCCATGTCCATCATCTCCACGTCCTCTTGCAGTTCAGATCCATCCAACGTTGGGCCAAGCTGACCGTGGGATCTGTGGGCCGCAGGGTAAGTGGGTTGGCTCAACGCGAACTCGATTATTTCCTTTCTAAGTCAATTTGGGGACTACATCCAGAAACGAACTCACAATCATTCTTTTTTGAGTTGAACTTGGACGAGAGCGTGCCTATGTACGTGGTTGTCTTCAGATAATCGAGTTTAATAAGCTCCTTCAGATCCCATAAACATGTCAGCTGATATGAGAAACGAAAGTCGCGAATGATAACCACTCCGTTCTGAAAATTAATTTATTGGTAGAAATTGATTTTTCTATTTTCATTTTTTAGACAAGTTTCTAAATAAAAATACACGTTTGATAATGATACAAAATTTCTATATTCGGAATGGAAACAAAACTTCTCCCCCTAGATAGTTGGAGGGCAACTGACTAGTGGGTGGGGGTAGACAACAGCTTGCAGTGACGATCGGTGGCGGGTGGCAATTGATGGCAATTGGTGAGGAGTGGCGAGTGATGCATAGAGGGCAGGGCGTGAGGGTGACCGGCTAGTAACGAGAGCAAATAATGAGAATAATTTTTATTTCTCATTTTGTTAAAAATAAAAAAGTAAAAAAATTTATACTTGATTTTTATTCCAAACTTATTTCGAAGTAAAAATTTATTCTAGAAATTGAAAAATGATATTATATTACCAAATGGATTTTCATTCTAAATCCGTTTTCAGAAATTAAAAAAAAAAATGAAGAAATAGAATGATTATCATGTATACACAAAATGTGATATGTAATATAATATGATTTGTCAATTGTTCAATAATCATTCACATGCTTGTTGGTAGACGGTCGCTCAATTAAATCAAGAGGGAGCTACGCACTAAAGTTTTAGACAGCTAGTTATCCTAAAACAAGAAGGCTAGCTCCAAATTATGGTTAAAAAATTGTATTCTGCGTAGGTTTCATCAAACATTAATGTTTCATTTTGAAACCATCTGCATTGCGATTTCACGAATCAATACACAATGTATTGTCATATGGATAAGATCGTACACTCCAAAACTTTAAAAGCATATAGGCATTTATTATAAAGCTATTTTTTAATGATTCCTAAAAAATTAAAATTATGGTTGAAGTATAACCCACAAGCAATTTCTGCAGTTCGTGTATTTTAAACAAAACCAAAAAGTGAGTGGACAGAAGACGCCCCTCTCCACAAAAGGAAGGCAGAAAGCCATGACCTAGAGGACATCATAAGGATTGAGATGACCAGATAGCTTAATGTATTTATTATGTAGCAGTCAATAATATTCGAAAGACATTAGTACTTAGAGCGGCATCAAACACATTTCCAAATCCAAGCTCCCAAGAGGAAAAGAAAACATCAAGAAAACCAAGCAATCTCAACAAGGTATAATCGACAGAGATACCATACACTCGAACGGTTAAAAGATGAATAGCTATCAAAGAAAGTAACAAGGAAGAATCATGTGAGATCATCCTCCTCTAATTCCTTGGCCTTCAGCTTTTCCTTTACCCTCAGCAGAAGAGTTGTTTTCCATGAATCCTACACAAACAAAAGTTTTGACAGCATCAGCAACAATAGGAGTGTGTGATCACAAGACCACCCACATTCATATGCTTTAGCCCCAAATCCCCATAATGAAAGTTTGGTCTTTCCGAAAGAATAATGACAATGAAGAAGATATAGGACTTTCATCTTTAAATTCAAGACCAGAAGCACAGCATTTTTTATGATAACTTCAAGAGCCAAACGCAGAGAGGGCAAATGCCAACTTGCTTTCGTACTATCAAGGTAAAGTCATGTCAAATGTGGTGAAATGATCCTTGCCAACACACAAGAAGGAAAAGCAATCTGCAGAAAGGCCAATTAGATAGTAACATGAGGCATGGGTGTTTTACCAAAGGAGTCATGCTGTCAAACTCCTTCACAACGTCAGTAAACTTCACAACATCTTCTTCATCAATTGCATCAGCGATATCCTGGGAAAAGAAAAGAATTCTCACCTCTAACAATTAACCACAGCAAGTTGCAAGTTAAAAAAGACAACAACATTTTTGTTGTGTGAAAAAAAAAAAAATTATATAACAAAAAGATAAAAGGAACTAGAACCACATCCATGGGGAACAATGGGTTCAACCACCGTCAGGAGTAAAATAGAGAAGGACAGAAAGTCCATTTCGTTATAAACGTCAAAAAGGTGATATGCAGACAAATGAAGCAGGAGCACTATCAACAGATAAAACCTTTAGTAATCTGTATTCACGTGTTCCAGAGAAAGTTGGATCAAGTTCCTGCGAAGTCAAATGTGCATTCATGAGCTCAGTCCGAGAAACAAGGTAATTTTTGGTTAATGGCCAGAAACAAGACCTGATAGCGTTCCAGTGCATTCGCTATTGCAACTATATCGGCCTTGCAGAGTTGGCAAAGGCCAGCATTTAGCAGATGTCCTTTCACTCCATACTTCAGTAAGTTATTATTAAGAGAGTGACGTGCTATCTCCTCATAAATCTCAATAGCTTTCTGATATCTGGAAAGGAAAACAGATAAAATATTCAAGTATCCCATTAAGAATCTTCAAGTAACTTCAATAGCACTACACAATTGACCTGTCCTTACAATAATCATGTTCAGCCAAACATCATTCATCTATTTTTTTCTAGGTAATATATTTAAGTTTTTTACACAGGCATACATAAAGAACTTGTCTGCACGTGAGTTATATATGTAGTGTATCTGTCTGACACATGAAAAAGGATATTCATTCTGGATAACAGATATCAAGAAGCACCAGATAAACATAGACACAATGCAACGATATCAAGCACCAGATAAATGACAATGTTTTAAACCCTTCATACATGACAATACAAATAAAGGTGCAAACAAATAAGCCAGCAATAAACCAAAAAAAAAAAAAAATCTTTGGCCGAAAACAAAAATGAAAGAAAATCAGCAAAATCAAAATTCCCTTTCTGTTCAAAGTTCTCTCTCTAATATCAGTTATGGAAAATAAAGGTGCATAAATAAGAGCCCAAAAAACCAGGATCTAAAGAAGTTCATCAATTGACTTAATTTGGTTGCCGTGCCAAACAGCATTAGTATCTAGCAATGCCACTTGCTAAAGAAAGGTAGGCTTACTGCTCTAGTTGAGCTGCAAACTGTGCAACCTTCTGCTTGCACTGGTTAGCAGAAGTAGTCACTTCTTCACTTTCAAAGAGCTCCGCTGCCCTCTCAAAATTGTCAATAGCACGTTCAAGGTTCTGATCAGACTCATATAACTCACCAATATCCTACACAACAAAATCACAGGTCATCGGAGGCTGCCTCAATCTGGGAGAACAAAAATCAATGAACTACTGTTTTCCAACGTCTACATGCTGACAATGTAGAACCGATGCAAGTCACTTACTAAAGGCCCCTTATCCCTTTGCTGGCATCATTAGTCAAAAGATCTAAACTCTTGTAATGCAGTCAGATGCATGAATGTCATTCTAATCTCCGAAATTTCACCAGAATTGAATAGTCGCGCTCCTCAGCCAGTTTCACCTCATACGAGAGCGACCTCCACAGTCAATATCAATTAATTATTGGGTGCTCATCGTAAATGCCTCATCACTTCAGTAAAATAACTTCCATGACTGAAATATACATAAACACTAACAATACTTGGTGACGTCACATCTTTCACAAACACTAGTTCATTTCACCTGATTAAAGTCTTCTCCAATGTCATTATCTTGTGCCATCAAACCAAACCTTACTCCAAGAAATCCATCCATCAGGAGCATAACAGAAATGAGCGCACATTTTAAATCCTTGAAGATATTGGGTTCCTTAGAAAGGGAAAGTCCCAGATAGTCGGCCAGAAATATCTCTCAAGGCAGATACTGCGGAACTGTGCTAATGCTAAAAGTGCTTTCCTAAGGCTGTGTAAATGCAGGATTAATTCAGACTGATGTCAAAGAGAAAATTGTACCTTGTAATATCTTGCTGCCATATTGAGCCTCCCTATGTCCATGAACAAATTCACCGCCTGCTCCAAGCAAGTTATAGCCTCTACATAAAAAGGAACACTTCAGATAATGATTATCCATGTCTTATTTAGACCAAATAAGGAAAAAGGCTAGGGAACAAAGGATGAACCGAAAAAAAATAAAAATAAAATAAAATAAAATAAAAATCAAGCAAACCCCAAGGAAAAGGCTAGATGTCCGTAGGACGCAGATTGCTAACAGCCCAAAGGACACAAACACAGAGCCAAATGGAGCTACTTTACACAATTGTTAAGATACAAGCTACAGATTACGTTTAAAAAATGATGGATTTGGGTAGGTTTTGCTAAAGCCTAGACAGAAGCATCCAAATGGTTAGGGACCAAGGCACCCCTTTACTGCGGTGTAAATAATCTTCCGATCTTCTATTGTTATCTTACATCAAGTATCAACAGATGCATACCCTTGGAGGATGTTTTCTTGTAGCAATTGGCAGCATCAACAAAAGAGGAGGCAGCTTCATGCTTGCTTTCACACTGTTGCATGAAACAATTGTCACGTTAGGCTTAAGAGAGAAGCATATCGTCTGGTTCTCAGTCCTAAAAAAGGTTGGCACTTGCCTTCAAGTGACAGTTTGCTAACTTTATATAAGTTGATCCAGCTCTGTCCCCTGAAATATTAACAAGATCATAATCATTAGCGAGCCATAGGTTGCTCAACTAGGCATGCCTCTAAAAGCTAACTAGATAGCTACAATCCACAAAGCGCTTAGAGAACCCAACAAGTTCCTCGGTTATTTAGAGGATCAAGATCAAGGCAGCACTCGTGAAACCTATATCATCAATCCTACATGGACAATCCAGATAAACCCAACAATCCGCAACATTAGAAATCACAGCATATATTGTAGATCATAAATGCCTAGTTAAACATTCATTTTCCTTAACCAAACCTGCACATTAACCTATTCAGGTGAACCAGTCAACCAACCAAAAAACAATAATCACGCAAAAATGGAAAAGAAAAGAAACAAGTAAATCGGATGAAATAAGACTACGCAATCTCGAAGAGAAATATGTCAGCGCCCAAAGACATCCATCGGAAAAGACTTACCGCTACACGCATTTCCTAAACTCCGACGCTATCAATCTCAATCAAATCAAAATTCATCCCGTAATCGATCCACCCGACTATAAATTCAATCTGCCAAAACCCAGAGACGCTCAGCAAACTCAGATCGAAAAACCACTCCCCTTCCCCGGAAACCGAAAAATCCAGAACAACCCTAGAGCACGACCGAACTCCCCAATCTCCGCGATCGCCTCAATGCATGCAATCGCAACCCGCGGCATCGATCGTGCAAAGCAAGCGCGCGACGCGTCGGCATAAAAGATTTAATCGGATCGAAATAGGAGGAGCGGGGGGATGGACGTACAAGATTTGGCGAGCTTGAAGCAATTGGCGGCCTTATCGAAGAGATCGGCGGCGTCCTCGTGCTTGGAACCGAACAATCCCCAGCTGTTGAGCTTCTTCTCGGCCTTCTTCTCGTACTCGTCCCCTCTCGCCAGCTGATCCGCCATCGCTCGGTCCTCGATCGCGGCGGCCGGTCAGGAATTGGGGCGGCGCAGCCCTGCCGGAAGCAGAGACGCGTCGAGGTTGCTGTGGTGGTGGTGGTGGTGACAGAAGTTCTTCGATGGCGTCGAAGAGAGAGAGAGAGGGGAAACGTGGGAGAAGGAGAGAGATGTCCATGGAAGAAAAGACTTGTTGTCGCGCGGGTCGGGTCGGGCGGACCTCCGAGGTGTCGGGTTCCCTTTCTTTTACGTTTCTGTGAACCTGGAATAGGCGGGGCCCGTTTTCCCAAGTAGAGCACGGAAGCCCAAAAGACGGCCGAAGAAGGACAGGAGCCCATGAGACGCGGGTCTCCCAGCGAAGAAAATATTATTTATCCAATCAATTATCAAATGAAAAATTTCATCCGCAAATGGAATGAATTGATTTTCCAAAATTAAAAATTATATATGCATTGGCAGTTGAACTCTGCTTATGTACTTCATGATTCGACGGGACGCCATATAAGCAGAGTTCAACTGTTGACACTCGACACATGTTAGATCTATGTTTGTTTAATATATCATGGTTGTTTCCGTACGACTATAGTGTAGAGGGAGCCAAACTTGGATAGACACAGTCAAATGATAACGTTGTAATTATTGAAGAGAATTTGCGATGTTTGCTTATCATTGACGAAGATACAAGATCCAGTGATCGACCATTGATTTTGTTTGACATACCTATTCATGTGGAATGAGTTTATGCTTGACTTCACCATTACTCCATCAATCCTCCTTGTATTATGAATTTGACTTTATTTTTCGGCATTCGTGCTCTGTTTTGATTTGTTTTATCATGAAGTATATGTACTTATTTATTCTTTTGAATAATGAATACAATTTTCTTTTGACAAAAAAAAAAAACTCTGCTCGTATACCAACTCTTTAAATTCTGTTAGTTCTACTAGATAAAAAGTCCTTCATTCATCGTTTATGATGAAGAAAAAATTATAATCCCTACTTAGATCATAAATTTGGTGGCTCGTAGGCTCACTAATGCCATAAGGGCCCAAAGGCAATCTCGAACAGGTCATTACAAATATGCAAGATTGAGCCTTGCGAGTAACTAGACACAACAATAGATATTTGAATAGAAATCCAAGTTCGGGTGTAATGAGTGAATACAATTGAATATTTGAGCTCAACTTTGAGAGGAATATTCAAGCTTGAAACTCAACTAGAGGTTGAGTAATATACTCGAGCTTTAACTCAACTCAACTAGTTGTTATGTTCTAGAGCTCTATTTAACCTTGAACTGGAACTCCATAAAAGGCATAATAATATAATGTTTTATCTGTACTTATCATTGTATGTATATTATTAAAATGTTGTATGATGCAGTTACTCGATTAGGTTCGCTTGCTAATAAAGATAAGCATTTTCAAGCTCAAGCAATTAAAACTTGACCCAAACTTAAAAAAGAAAAGAAAAGAAAAAGAATCAAGATGGGACGGAGCAGCTCAAAAGCGAATTGGCTTGACTTTTTTACACTCTTAATTCAAATCCTTGTGTCAGTTCTCACGGTCAGTCTCTCAATTGCTATAACTAGACTTGTAATCATGTGGATCGTCTTGTAGTAGTTCAAGACCGAGAAGATCCAAATTACATCAAATGTCATCCAAACTTGATTCATCCGAGTCAAAAGAAATTGAATTTTTTTAGGCAATCTAATAATTTATGCCATGTCATCCTAGGTATTTAACAAGAGGCTAGGTAACTCAACAGGAGAACGGTGGAAGTTTCTAATAACACACATGTATCGACAAAGACCTTAGCAGAAGCATCAAGGGTGGGCGGAGTTTCGATGTAATCACAAGGGACAAAATGTTCACGGATAATTTTTAACCTTTTTTTTTCTTCTTTTTACTTATTTATGTGTAAACTCAAATCATAATGAACCGTGATTTAGCCAACGGATGTATGAAGTGACAGGAGTCACGTGGAATCAATCTAATGCATTGGATCAGACCATTTAATCGATAGTGAATTGGGCTTAAGCGAGGATCTAATTATCTTTCGGCAGAAGACAGTATAATATAAACAATTCACATTCTGTTATCAGTTTGATGGATAGCTAGAAAGATCTTTTCGAAACACAGTCACTTCCAACTCGGCTCCAAGATAATTAAAGGTGGAACAAAAGATGAGACATGCGAAAGCTAAAGAACTCAAGCCCACAGTGAACAAATTATTAGATGGAAAGTAGAATCTCACTTTTCAAGCATGCTTTCCCACCTTTGCCTTTTTTTAACTCCGTCCATCATTTTCACGTGTCCCCGCGCAAGACAACCGAATTGGACTACGATTCTAATTCCGAGACTGCATACAAGGGACCCTCCCGGCTTCCGTCCCTTTCGACCCGATGCCTTTGCCTTAATTCTCGATTTCCGCTGTGCGCCAAGCACTGACAGTATTATTGAAGTAATTAAATCAAGAAGAACGTGGTCAATCTCGACACGGATCTCAAAACCAACCAGGGTAACCCCCCCTGTGACATCAACAGAGAACCATGGTTAGAGAAAGTTTGTTCTGGTCGTGTCTTTTCACAGGCTATTCGGACCATCTCTGAAACAAAATTGCTTCTATTTTAGGCTTTTTGCTCGATGTTTGTTTCACCAGCGATGAATCTTGGAAAGGAAGAAACAAGAAAAATCGACATCAATCAGGTTTTCATCGACCCAAAACCATCCATGTGAAAAGACGGAGAAAATTACTCTATACGATTCCTCTTCGTGGGCCGTTTTGTTTGTTTTTCTTCATCGAATGAAAATTAGCCAGAACAATCAATTCTATTGGTGGGGCCATTCAAATTGCCTTAAGCAACCAATACCACTGTTAGCAAAGACAAAACCGAATCGGATGTCATGTTTCCGACCCATCTAAACCATCCCCCTAAGCTCCTTTCGCGTCCACATACATTTCTGCATTTTTGAGGCTGCGTTGGTCTGCGTCTACGTACATCCGTCATTGCCCATCAATTATTCCAAGTCTCACTCCGCGGCTGAGCTGTCAAATAATCATGAAAAAGGGAGATCTCGAATTTACACCGTTGCCCTATATCTACTTGAGAAGTGTTAATGACATTTCCCTCCGACCAATGACATTTTCGTAAGTTGAAGTCAGCCCCACATGCAAAACAAGCGCAGATTTATTAGTATTTATGGACAATCATGGACAACGAGACAGCATCCGAGACCCAGAGCTCAGACCTCCCCGTCCAGTGCCTGAAATTTCCTAGCAGCCATGTCGCCAGAGGCCGACCAGTGCGTCCCGCTGCTGCCGGAGAAGAAATCTCCTGCCAGGCCGGCGTCGGTCTCTGGCGCGGTCTTCAACGTCTCGACAAGCATTATTGGGGCTGGGATCATGTCTATACCGGCGACTCTCAAGGTTCTCGGGGCTGTCCCTGCGTTCGTGCTGATTGTGGCCATCGCGTGGCTCGCAGACGTGTCAGTCGAGTTCCTGATGAGGTTCACGCACTCAGGGGAAGCCACGACGTATGCGGGAGTGATGAAGGAGTCATTCGGGAAGGTCGGATCCGTGGCCGTGCAAGTCTGTGTCATGATCACGAACCTCGGGTGTCAGATCATTTACCTTATCATCATTGGTGAGTAGATGAGCTTTACATAAGGTAGTTAATCGATGTTTAATGGCACTGACACCGGCATCTAGTAGCCATCGTTGGTTCTTCAGGGCCACAAGATCGTGGAGCTTGTGAGATTTCTGAAAGGGGTTGATTCCTCCGATTAATAATCATGTCTTGGATGAAATACCGCTTCTGATTAGATTGAAGAGCCAAGTACGATGATGGATGACAGGGTGATATAGGAAATCTATGGAGTATTTCAATTGATCATCGTTTAATGAACTTATATTAGATGAGTGACTTGAATCAGTGGCATTGGTGACTCCTCTAATCCATGTCCATGTCGTTTTAAGGACTCGGTTTTGACATTTAGAATCAGCTTTGCTTGTATAACTTTTCGGCATCACTAAATCTCAGTATCATCTTTCAGGGGACGTACTTTCTGGAAGTCAGCCCGATGGATCGGTCCATCTGGGGATCTTGCAGGAGTGGTTCGGTGCTTGCTGGTGGAACTCCCGAGAATTTGCGCTCCTCTTCATTCTAGGGTTTGTGATGCTTCCCCTGGTCTTGCTACGCCGTGTCGGTGAGTATCTGTAGGCCATCTTTCTTTAACTCTCCTGCAGCCATCGGAGCTAGACGGTTGTCCTATGCAATCTCCCTTTTGAAGATACCTGATGTCATAGCTTCAGAACAACTTCACTAAGAAGATGATTACCCAAAGAAAAAGCTAACTTAGAAGATAACTTCAACAAAATGAAGCGAAAAGTTTTACTAATGAACAGGAGACCTTTTAATTAAGTTAAAAAAGATCTCAAATGCTCAACAAACTTTCATGTTGCTGCTGAGGTTTGCGCTTTCTAAATCTCTTTGGCCGTGTTTCCAGAATCTCTGAGATTCAGCTCGGCTGTATCAGTTCTTCTAGCAGTGGTCTTCGTAGCCATCAGCTCGGTATTGGCAATCTCTGCACTCTTGGAGGGGAAAGCGAAGAGCCCAAGACTGCTGCCTCATTTGGAGAACCCATCTTCGTTTTTCAACCTCTTTACTGCTATTCCGGTGATTGTGACGGCCTTCACGTTTCACTTCAATGGTGAGAACAACAGAAGAATCTTTTGCGCTCAGTATAAGATTCGGTAGTAGTGTTGATTATGCCTTAGAAGAACTTTAGCATTAGCATCAGTCAAATATGAGAGAAAGTTCTAATCCTCATTTACAAATTTTATCATGTTTATAACACAGTTCTAAATCTCAATACCTGCAGTTCATCCAATTGGTTCCGAGCTCGCAAAACCCTCCTATATGATCACTGCAGTCAGAATATCACTCGTGCTCTGTGCTTCCATCTATTTCGCGATAGGAATTTTCGGCTATCTGCTCTTTGGTGACTCTATCATGGCCGACATACTCGTCAACTTCGACCGGAACTCAGATTCAGCAATAGGTTCATTGCTGAACGACACGGTCCGGTTGAGCTATGCTCTACACCTCGTGCTGGTGTTTCCCCTCTTGAATTTCTCTCTACGAGCCAATATTGACGAGTTTCTTTTCCCAAAGAAGCCGATTCTGGCCAATGACACACCTAGATTCTTGTGGCTCACGCTTGCTCTGCTAGTCATCAGTTACCTCGCCGCAATTGCATTTCCGAATATTTGGTACTTTTTCCAATTTCTTGGATCCACCTCTGCAGTCTGCCTTGCATTCATCTTTCCAGGCGCCATTGTGCTGAGGTACCCATCCTGTCCAATATATTCAGCATCCATTAGAACCGCATGGCTTCAAAAATATTTTCAATTTAACTAGGTTTGTACTATTTGTGGGCAGGGATGTTCATGGTATTTCAACAGGGAAGGACAGGATCCTTGCGGGGGCAATGGTTGGCATAGCAGCAATAACAAGTACAATTGCCATTTCAACAAACATATACAGTTTGAGCAGGTCATAGTTGTTCTTCTTTTCCTTCTCATCTCAGTTTCTCGGCTTCTATCTTGTCCTGGCAAGGCAAAGGTAATGGCGTTGCTAGTGTATGTTCTGCGATGTATTTGAGATACAGAAAGCTTTAGATTATCTAGGATTTTGTCCATCTTGAGTGCTTCTCAGAATTAGTGTATCTTGTAAAAATTTTACCTCCTGAAACCAATGAAAGATATGGTGATGTTACTCCACCGTCCTTGTATTACTATTACGGCTCTGATGAGCTTCAAGATTTCAAGATTCCATTTACCAAGTGCTGAGAATTAACCAACTATGTAGCTTCTTAGATCTTACCCACTACCCAGAAGGAAAATCTCTGATAACCTGTAGATGATTTTTTCGTTGGTTTCCTTTGCGGTCAACTTAGTCTATGAACAGGATGAAAGCAATCTTTTGCATTTTAATCACAGCCAAGTACCAGAAATTGCAGATCAGAAGTTAAATATGTTGAAAGGCATTTCACTGCCAGGTGCTGGCAAACAACGGTTGAAGATGAGCAGATTTCTCTTCAAGCAAATATGAATAGATTTTAATGCTGAGCACAGAGATGAGAAAACTCCCGTCCGCTGCAGACCAGTTGATCTTTATCCTGCCATTTTTCGTTTGAGAGTAACCTTTGACGGGGCAAAGTAAAACAGATTATTGCAAGAAATTTTCTTGTACAGAGGACATCAAAATCCTCTTGTCAGAAAAAAAATCCCAGGCAATAACACAATAACAGAACTTCACGCTGGTTCAAGATCATCTTGAGCCATCCATTGTCCTAAAAAATAATTGCAGCACTTCCAGGAAAGAACTACTATTAAAATGCATTATCTTGAGCCATCCATTGTCCTAAATCTCCTCTCTGAAGACATTATCAGCCAGAGGTCAACAGGTTGACAAATTACCATTTACCGGCTAACAGAATCTAAGTAATCCCGAGAAAATGCAAGTCAAATTCCTATCCCGCCTGCGTTGGGTCTGGCACGGAAGCCATGCACTACATTTCACTCTCGGCACCTCTAATTTTAAAAAAATTCTTCCTTTTTGAGGGTGTTGTTAACCTTCGGATCGAAATTATGACTTTTTCCCAACGACAGAAACCGAACGTCATACCCATTCCTTTTTCGGGCCTTGCTCTTCCATAACCTCTCTCATGCTCTCTCCATCTTCAAATCTCCCAGTCTGAACTTGTGTCAGTCGGAGTCCTCTGGCTTAATGACTAGGATGTGCTTCACTTCAACTTTTTCTGACTCGGGTTTCTATCAACTACATAGGCTCCCAACAAGCTCTACCAGATCGTTTCCTCGGGTTCGATCGGCAGCTTCTCTGCAAAGCCCGTTGCATCATCCAATGACTTGGCCTACTACACAACTAAAGAGATCGGCAGTCGATCGGACCTCCTCATGATAATTTCAGTAATTTCGCATATTGCAGAAGCATCCCTTGAGCAATAGACCATGGCTCTCCATTGACGCCGTGGCGATCATTGCCCAAGAAGACACGTCCCGCTTGGGCATATCATCAAACACTTCCTCAGCATTTTAAGTAAACTTAAGCAACGGGATTCGGCAATAAAAGAACTTTCATTTTTATCTGGAGTCGAACCTATTTAAATTTTCAGAACACATAGGGCTCGTTTGGTTCGGCTTTGGGGAAATACTATTGGAAAAATGCAAATACCTTTGAGGTAAATGTGTTTTTCCAAATGCTAGACTGTTTGATAAACTATAACTGAAAAGTGCTTTAGGAAAATGCAAGACTGTTTGGTAAATATATATTTGAAAAACTTTTTAGTATAACCAAATTAAGTTTTTAGTTTTAGTATTTTTAAAATTACAAAAAAAACAATGACTATATAACATTTTACATTTTCATGTTGAGAGTAATGTAAAAGATATATATTAGTAAATTTATTTAAAAATTATATTAAAATAATTTGATTATAGATTAGATGTAAAACTCGATTTTTGACCTAGGATTCTTTTAGGTTTGTTTTCAACTTTGAATAATTTTTTTTAAATTATCGTAATATTAATCATTTTTGTTAATTAATGATCATTCTAGTGTCTTGATAAAAATTTGGGTTATTGATTGTCAAAAAATAAAAATGACAAAAAAAAAAAAGGCGAATCTAACATTTGTAAAGGGTTTTTATTATTTTTTTAAAAAATAAAAATAAAATCCGATGAAACTCATTGTTGCCGATGATCGGAAAAAAAAAAAAAAAAGAAGTCAACGGATGAATAATAGAGGTGGACTTGCATTTCAAAGGCCAGCATTTGGCCAATGACACTTCCAAATATTGAACCAAATACCTAAATTTTTTTCTCAAGAACTTTTGGGGCAAAAATGAAAGTTCTTAATCTTAAATCAAACGCCAGTATATATGGTTAACTCTCACACACAGGCACGGCAATTTTTTTATAAGGACAACCTTTTGGGCTCCCATAATAAATATAGCGTTGCATTATCACGTTAATAAAATAAAAAATCGTAAATTTTTACGACTGTTTTTTAAACTGGGGCGACTTTTGCTTTGGTAGCCCTTCCCCGGAAAATCCCACTTATTAGTTTCCCCTCTCTCGGCTCTTCTGCAGCGCGAGCGGAACAAGAACTCAAAAGCGGAGCGGGAGGGTCTTCACTGGGAATCATCATGCGTGCTTTAACAGCGCGATTGGCCACTGTAAATTTGACTGATTTCTCTTATCTTCTCTTACCATTTCTTTTTTTTGGGCGCATCGTCGAACTGGAACGCGTTCGCGAGACCGGGCTGAGCGTATTTCAGTTGATTCTTTGCTTTGATGGAGTCAATTTTGATGGATCTTTCTTCAGTATCTATGCAGAAGAAAAGCTGGGCATTTGCAGAGTAGATATTGCTCTTCGTACAGCGGGAAAGGTTGCTGATTTCTCCGACTCACCCGCTTCGCCTTTCAGATTTGCGCCTCTTTCGATCTTTTGTTAAACGCATGTTCGTTTGGCCCCTTGATTGCTGTCTGCTTCTAGTACGATCGATGTCGTAGTTTTGCTCATTTCGTCCGAAAACATTCCGCGGATGATTCGTGCATTTACGTGGTTTAATTAATTTGTTCTATTGAAGTATTGATTTAGCCCCATTTTCCATGAGGCGTTCGAGATACTTGTGCATTGAGATTGAACTAGAAAATCTATTTCGGATTGTTGGGGTGCCTATGTGTTTGTGATTGAACCGTTAGATTGCAAACCAATTGCCAAATGCCTGGTCCTTCACGTTCTTTTCCCTGATAATTCTGTGTACGTTTCAAGGTGGATTGATGGCTATGTACCCCTCTTGCTATTTGCTATACCTGCAATGATTCCTGCAGGGAATCTGCGATGCATTCGCACTGCTGAGACTGATTATTTTAAATCTTGATTCGCCCCTAGATGAGCTAGCGCTAGAGCAGGAGGCTGAGAAGAAAATAGGATGGTTGTTGAAGTTGTTCTTCGCGGGAACGGCCACGTATGTTGGCTATCAATTTTTCCCATACATGGGTATGTGGAAATGTTGTTCATGATCTTGGAAGAGATGACTTGTCTACTTGATGCTTGCTGCTTCAGCTTGCCTTTTCTGATGGACAGATTCTTATCTGTTTTCCAGGAGATAATTTGATACAGCAGTCCGTTTCCCTTCTGCAAGTCAAGGATCCCTTGTTTAAGAGAATGGGAGCTTCTAGGTTATCTCGTTTTGCAATAGATGGTAATGTCGTTATCTCTATCAGCGTGACAAAAAAAATACTGCCCAGGAAATTCACTGATTATTCTTCAGAAACTTTTTCCCCTTTCATAGCTATCTAAGCCCTTCGTAAAGAAGTGTAGCTTTTGAGTGTTTTGATGTATCTTGTTCTTCTGCTATCTGCTATGTTTTTTCACTATTCTAATACACGTGGCGGCATTATTTTCACGTACGATTATGTTAGTGTTGTTGGCATGAACCATGCTTTGTTTTACTGTATCGTAGCTGCAGTCCATGCTTTGCCTCATAGAAATCATTTTCAACTTCACTGTTAACGTTTAGATGAAAGAAGGATGAAAATAGTGGAGGTGGGTGGTGCTCAAGAGCTTGTGAACATGCTAAGCAATGCTAAAGATGACCGGACAAGGAAGGAAGCTTTGAAAGCTCTTGCTGCTCTTTCAAATTCAGGTGGTACTTTTGCTTATTCATCTGCATGTTCCCTACATCTGTGTTCTAATCTTTATAATTGCAAATTCATCATGCTTTAATATAGTTGCATAGCGTGTCATGGTCCTGACAGATACTCATTCTGGGATTTTCTTAGTGTGAAAAGTTATTTACATGTTGTGGCTATCACAAAGTCAATGATCCAACTTCTGATAGAGTTGCTTTGCTAACAAAGATATCTATTGCAAGATATTTTTGGGTTGGAATAGGAAGATATAGTTGAGAGTTCATGACTTTTGAAATTCTAACCTTAGGCTCTGGTAAATCTTTGACAAAGTTTTGTCATGTCTTTAGTAGTTCTTTGATCCTCACTTTTCAACTACGAGTCAGCATCAATGGGAATGATTCAGGTTTTATGTTTCCTTTGTCTCTCAAGGGAGTTCTTAGTGCTTTTCCAGGTGGTTTTTCTGCACTGTGCTATTTTCTTCCTGGCTCATCCATTCTCTTTTGCTGAACGTTCGATTTAATTTTCAGTTTGATATTTCTTCCCTTAAGATAGTAAAGGTTTTGTGAATCATGTGATATTTTCCTCCTTGACATTTCTTTTTATGACGGTGCTTGCCGATTGACATATCTGATTGAAGAAGACTTTGTGAATGGCCATAATATTACTGATTCAAGCTCGACGAACGAAATTGTGCTTCCACATTTGTACATCACTCAAATAAAATATGTTATGGTGTGGCAGTCGAAGCTGCGGGAGTACTCCACCAAGCCGGGTTAATCTCCGCCATGAGGTCCATCCCAGGTTCTTTTGAGGATGCGGAAGCAGAGAAGTATAGATCTGGCTTATTAAAAAGGTTTCAAGATCTGAGATATGATGATTCCTCCTAGAACCATGGTAATCTAATTCTGCGCCATTGATGTTTAACTTTGGAGCATCTCCCGACGTAATCTCTAACAATCCCTTGGAAAAGCCTCCATGGTCCTCCGTCCATCATTCAGACATCTCATTGTCGCCATCTCCTGGATCACCAAAAACAGATGCAACTTTCTGCTGCAAGAAGGTGATGCTTGATGGCCCATCTCTTTTTATAAACCTTTTTTTTTTTCATGGGAAAGTCCATTTATCTAGATTTCTTGCTTTTGGTTTTGCTTATGTGGTGGTTCACTAGTAGAAATAGAATGGTGCTGTAACTGTAAACTTCTTAAGTTTGTATCTCTCGTTGTGCAACGAGATTTGGTGTTTATATGAAGAGGTAATTTTTGAGTTACTAATGAATGCACTGAATTTTTGTGAACCCAATGGTGACCATAGCCATTTGATCACGTTCTTCTCATGCGAGGCACGCCAAATCAGGGGCTGTGGTGCATCGGACTCACATAATTCCGTGCACCTCGAAATTTCTCCAATAAAATAACCGCTTAAAGATGGCGGTAATTTCCAAGACAGTCGTCAAAGAAGAGAGATATGCAGATAACTGAAGAGGCTTTCCTTTCTCTTCTTGCTGTGTTCTGTTTTACTTTTTGGGTGGGGGTCCAATGAACTTGATACGGGCCAGCGCATGGTCGACCCAAAGCTAGAAGTTCTTTCTAATCTGGTTTTATAAGCTTTCACAAGATACTGATGGTATCTTGACTACGAAAGAAGGTTCCCTTCAATCGAACTGTTGGGCATTTCCATCCTGTAAGACCATAGAAAAAGGCAATCATACCTGAGCTTGGTCGAATCAATTTATCATCTATCTTTCCACAGCGGACAGACCTTGCACGACCATATGGGATTGCCTTGTGATCTCACTTTTGCTTTCGGACCGATCACACAAGAACCGTCATGGAGTTAATTGTGTTTCGAATGACAAGTAATGGTGGGCTACCAATCGTGAATCCTCATCGGCAGACCGGTGCAACAGATTGTGTCATTATAGGACATGAACATGAATCTCTCAGTTTACAATTGTCAATTGAACCACTCAGGACCTACTGCTAGGAGACAAATGGATGAACAAGAAGCAGGTCATCGCAAATAGTTTCGACTGTTGAATGTGCTATCGTGATCTCTAAACTCAGTCTAATCTCTCTTTGAATCAAGAAGATTCAGTTCATTTGTTATGGCGAGTGCTGTCAATTGCATGTCATAGCGACGGCGATGTGACAATCGTGTGAGCAATCATAAAAGTTTAAAGGTGACGAGGAAAGAGGTGTAAACTGATATTTCGGTGAAGAATTTGATAATCTACCCCTATCTCTCTCTATTATTTAGGAAACTAAACTTTCATTTATTAAAAGTATTTTGCGCCTACCTTTAAAGAAAACTACAACCTATCTCTATCAAATCGAAAGTTAGGTTCTTTTTGTGAAACGCTAATAAAAATAGTGTTTTTGTATTACTTTCGTATCTTTTTGTTCTCCAATTACAGCATCTATGCATAATGACGATGGAAAACATGTATTGAACCGTATTTTTGGTATATAATTTACACTATTAAGGCTGCGTTTGTTTGTATTTCTTTTTTTTGTTTTTAAATACTTTTTCTGTTTTTTTTTGTTCCAGGAACAAAAAAAGGAACAAAACGCATTTGGACGCGTTTGTTCCTTTTTTTGTTCTTTTGTTCCAGGAACAAAAAAAAGAAACATAAACAAGAAACACAGATTTTGTGTTTCTTGTTTCTGAAACACAAATCAGAAACAAAAAAGGAACAAAATTGTGTTCCTTTTTTATTTCTTGGATAGTGCTCGAACAGCGCCTCCTCTCCCCCCCGCGACGAGCTTCTCCTCCGGCGACCTGCGACGAGCGACGAGCTTCTCCTCCTCCGACCTGCGACGAGCGTCTCCTCCTGCGACGAGCGCCTCCTCCCGCGAGCGAGAGAATTCCATCGTCTTCTCCGCGCGCCGAGCGGCGCCTCTGTCTCGGCAATGACCCTTTGCTCCTTCACCAGTAAACGTCGCCACCTTTGCTCCTCCTTCACCGATTGTCTTCACTTTGGCGAGAGCTCGAGTGTTAGGGCTCGCTCGAGCCGGCGCTGCCCAGATCTGCGAGCCACTTGCTCGGCGAGTCTTGCGAGATCCGGGCGAGCGTTGCTCCCCCATCTGCGCGACAGCGGCTCGTCGCTCGCTCGAGATCCGGGCGAGCGAGCGAGCAGACGAGCGTCGCGTCGGCTGCTGCTCGGGCTCGGCTCGGGCTCGGCTCGAGCGAGCGGGGGCAGCGAGCATCGCTGCTGCTCGAGCTCCAGCCGAGCCGCCCCGTGTGTCGGAACCGGAACCATTGGCGGCTCTTCCGCCGTGCCCAATGGTGCGGCACCGGTGATGGGGAAAGGGCACGAAACGGGGCAAATAGCCACCACCATCTTTCATCAACTCGCAATAGTATTTCAAATTTGATCCTCCCTCTTTGATGAATTCTTGAATTTCTTGTGGTTGTTTTGCTTCGGGTCGTCCGGAATCGGTCCCAAAATTCATCATTTTCTGTGTTTCGCTTGAAAAAGAATAGATGGCCTGGTTTCAACAGAGGTAAGCGAGCTGGCGAGCGAGTTTGGTTTGATTTGTGAGTCAATGTGTGGGGTTTGCAGCGGGCTGTGTTGAAGGGTGGTTGGGCGGGCAAAGGTTGGATCTTTCGGTTTCTCCCCGAGCACTTAAGCACTTATAATTTTTCTCAATCGGCAAGAAATAATTATTAAATCTCGCTCTCAAATCTCAATTTCGGAACTCTTCTCTCCGTCCATCACTACAATACCAAAATAGTCCACCGCCAGTTCATCACGTGCGAGAGAGAGCGCGAGAGATACATTCATGGAATAAATATACAAGGCAAGATCACGAGAGAGCACGGAGCTGTCATTTAACCGTCACTAGTTGCTCTCTTCAAATCTCGACCAAACCCTTCTCTTGCTCTGCTTTGCCATGTATGAGCAGTAGCATATTCATCCCGGTTCATTCTCTTTCCGGGTCTTCCAAGAACCGACCATTGGGCTCTCAATACGAGAGGTAAATACTCTTTGTTTTGTGCTTGTGTTGATTGGTTTTCCTTGGTTTCTTCATTCGTCTATCAAAGGATGTTTATCAATTGATTGGTTCTGGCAGTCTATGCATTTACTTGTTTTTTGAAATGACAAAACTAGCGGTTCACTAAGAACAAGGAGGAATATTCCAACGTATATGTGAATATGATGTATTGATGGGTGTTGTTAGATCTGGCCTTTGCTGGCGTTCCTCGACACCATGACGAGTTGCTGTTATGTTGATCTTTGTCCCACGATCCTGTTGTCCCGCGATCCTGTTGTTCTATGGCAAATATCTCCTGTTGTTCTCAATTTGCGTTTTGTCCCGTATTGCTTGGATTTGGTCTAATATTAGTATTTTCTGTGTGTCTCTATGAACCCTTGCGACTCAGCCACATTTTGATCCAATCGGAAGTCGAGGAAGAAAAAGGAAAAAATGGGTGTTAAAAGTGAGAAAGACAAAAGGAAGAAGATGACGCCCGAAGAAGAGAACGTGTAGAGGGGTAGACTAAAGGGGAGGAGAAAAATAAAAGTGAAAGAAAAGAAAAGAACAAAAAAAAAAAAAAGGCATGTGAGAAGAACAACGTTGTCGACTTGTTCATTTAGTACATTCTTTGTGAATCTATAAGAACAACGTTGTTCGACTTTTTTTTGTAGGAATGTTGGGGATTATACATTATGCGAGATCCTTGATATCTTATGACTATAATGCTTCGATTTTTTCTCTTTAAGTTATGGATTTGCAGAGAATGGAGGGTGCTGTTTCGTTGTTGCCTTATTGCTTATTGTCTTGAATTTTTCTTTACTTAAGGTACATCCTCAATTGGTTGATTCATTCTCAGGTGAACGCTGATGCTTTGAGAACTTCGGTGGATCCATCCAAAGTTCCGCCTTGCCGGTGCCAATCCACGAAGACATATTCTTTTTCCCTTGCTCTGTTCGGAATTTGCCAGTCCCTGCCACATAAATCGCAATTTGCTGAATTTGGAAACAATCATCCGCCAGTCCCTTGCTCTGTTTCCGACTTTTGTAATTTTGTTTTTAAGTATTCACTTATCAAATCCAATGTGATGAAGTTGAACAATGAACTATATTACTTCATTATTATGATGTTATGTATGAAAGGGTCTACGTAGAGATCTATGAAGTATTTTTCTTTTAGGTAGCTCTTATGGTGGGATTTTTACTTATGAAATTTTGTTCCAAGTATGCACATGATCATGTTCAAAATGTTTGTCTTCACCAACCATGAACAAAATTAAATTGATGAGCATTTCATTAGAGTGATAATGCAATACCAAGTTTACACTTTATTGAAAAAAAAAAAAGGCACGTGAGAACAATTTGGAACAAAGTTTATTTATAAAATTTTCTTCAGAGTATGCACTTATAACTATGTTCAGAATGTTTGACTTTACTCACCATGAACAAAATTAAATTGATGAACATTTTATGATAATGAGAATTCAAAGTCAAGTTTACACTTTATTTTAAAAAAAAACAAATGGGAAAATTTTGGTACGAACTTAAAATATTTATTCCGACTAAGCAAATATGATCAAGTTTAGAATGTTTGTTTTCACTTAATATGAACAAAATTAAATTGATAAGCATTTCATGATAATTATAATTCAATACCAAGTTCACATTTTATTAAAAAAAAAAAAAACAATTGGAAAAAAATTGGAACAGAAATTTTGTACATAACCAAACATGTTTCTGTTCTTTTTCTATTCCAGAAACAGAATTTTTTTACGATTCCAAACGTGTTTTGTTCTTTTTCTATTCCAGAAACAGAAATTTTATACGATTCAAACGCGTTTTTGTTCAGAAATTGTTAAAGAAGAAACACTTTTTTCTATTTCTGTTTCCCTAACAATTTTTAAACAACCTTAAACGCAAACAAACGCGCCCTAAATGGGCCTGACACATGTTTTGGCTTTTATCCTAATGCAAACTTCACGAGTCACCTTGAAGATTTAGATCAAACCTCATCCCTCTTTAATACAGCCTAAAAAGATAAACTTTGAGCAGGAAAAAAAAAAATTACTGTTTTCTTTATTGGAATAATTCCCCCCTCCTCAAAACAACCACCGAAACTCTCTTATGGATTCCGACAAAGCAAATCAAAGGCATCTCCCAGAATTGTGGGGCTTTGAAGCGACACAGCAAATCGAATCCAAGTAATCTCTGCCCTCTAAATCAGCACTCACCGGCAGGCTTGGTGGATTCGCGGCGAGGCGGCATGTGGCTGTGTGTGAGGCGGCATCCGACGCAGTTCAATATATGCTCAAGGAGCTACACCGCAAGTACTATCCAAGCATTTCAAAATTACAAGCTCAAATAGTCAAGTTCAATCTAAGGAAGAAGAAGCGGCAAGAGAAGAGCTTCTCAGTCCAAGAACTATTTTGCACAGCAAGAACTCATTTGGCAATAGCCAAGGATGGCAAAGGAGATAAGAGGTGAGCCGGCAAGAAAGGCAAAAAGATTCTCGCATGCCCGCGCGCGCGCTCACAAATGCAGGAATGAAATGTAATAGTACCAATAATTGAACTGCCTTCGCTTTTCTTCTCGAGCATCGGGTCCCAGTCTCCGCGACAATTCAGTAAACATCTCAACCGCATGAACAGACAAATTCAGACGAAAAGCCTCGAGAGAAAAAAATTATGAATTGCAGAAGCATCCCCATGCAAGCATCAGAGCGTCCAACACCTCTTCCTCCAGAGTAGTCACTCTGCAATTTCCCATTAGAAAAACAAGAATCAATCCAAAATGCTACGCTATTGGGCCACTCCATGAAGCCCGTAAAAGCTCAAAATCGGGACACCTCGAGGATGCGCTCGATTCGGGAATCGGAGAAAGAAGGGAGCTCCATGCCCCAGTGGACGGCGGAGCCTCGCGCTTCTTCTGGTTGCGGGCTCTTCTAGGCGTCGCAGTTCGAGTCGCTGCGGTCCTCTTCTCAGAGATTGCACGGCGGCTGGCAGCTGGGGAATCTAAGCTTGCACGGCTGGTAACGGACGTCGCGGTGTGCTGAAGGGACCACCGTTTGGAACAGACAATGGTGAGGATGATGAAGATGATGACAGCGACGTCGTTCCAAAGGGTGGAGGAGACAAGGGAGAGGGGAAGAGATGACGGCGGTGGAACCTCGGTCATTGCCAGAGTGGCCGTACCACTACCAGTTGAGCCATTGCCTTCTCTTTGCAGGACACTGGCTCTCGGGCTCTAGAAGAGTGTTTCGCTTGCATTTCAAAATTCGTTGTGTCGTAAATTAGAGTATTTGATTGGAAACTTTTGGGTGAGCCATAGAGTTTTATTCACTTTTTTTTGGGGTCTGATAGAGTTTTCTTCATTGACTCGTTACAAAAGAGATACCGGAGTTATCTTTAGGGCATTTTTGTAAAATGGGCATCGATAGACTGGTCTAATGATATAAAATTTTAATGGTGAATCCCTCCCATTATCATTAAATCTTGCCACATAATACACAGCAAGGGAGTCTTTGTTTGTTGTCCTTGAATCCGTAAATGACGTCCTTGTGGAGGTTTGGCCCAAAATATAAACCTTAAATTGCAAATTGAAAGAAATTTCTCAATTCAAAACCCTAACCATCAATTCAACCCAAAATCGAACCCTAATTCGGTTTGCCTCCAAAATTAACAGCTCAATCTTGCAAATGGAGAGCAGGAGCATGATGAGTGGCTCAAATTTGTTTCAATAAGCGAAGAGGAAGCTTAGGGGTTGTTTGGTAACCATCTAAATAGTACCCGATTCTATTTTTTGTTCCCAGGAGTAGTTTTGGAATAGAATTGCATTTGGTAAAATTTTTGTTCCCGGGATTAGATTTGGAGTAGAATTAAGAATAAAAAAAAAGTTGATTCTTTGTTCTCGAGAACAATTCTAGAATCAAATCTACCTAATTTTTCCTTTTTCCTTCTCTTTCTTCTTTTATTCTTTTTCCCTCTCTTGTTCTTCAAGTGTCGCCACCGCCGCCATTGCCATCCCCCGTCGAACGCCGCCGTCCACTGCCCACCATCATTGGTTGCCAGCAAGCTCGCCGGACGCTCACCTAGTTGCTGAGGAGGCTTGGCCTCGCTGGTGGCCAGGCGGGCCTCCCTCGGCCACCGGTAAGCCTCGCCTGGTCGGGCGAGGCTCGGCCTAGCCATGATTGGGTGAGGCTCAACCTTGCCTAGATCTAGCGAGGTCGAGTTCCCCTAGCCGCCGGCGGGGCTTGACCTCGGCGATGGCTGGGTGAGCTTGGCTGAGCCTCGCCCAACTGTCGGCGAGGCTTGGCCGATGAGGCACGGCCTCGCCGAGGGTCGGTAACGCTCTGGTAAGATCGCTGGCCCTCGTTTGGCTGGTCGCCGGTCATCCTAAGACCGGTGATCGACCACCTTGAAGAAGAAGAAGAAGGGGAGGAAGAAAGGAAAAAAAAAAAAAAAGAGGAAAAATTAATAAAATTATTTAAAAAATAAAAAAATGATTTGAAGTATGAATGGAAATTTTGCTATATATAAAATACATATTTAATTTTGTATTTTAATCTATTATTTAGTATTTATATTTATAGTTTATACTATAGTTTATTATTTACTATTTAATAAAAATTTGATTAGTTAATATGTTTATTACTTAGTATAAAAATAAATAATTAATAGAATTTCTATGATTTGATAAAATTTTAGAATTGGAATAGAAATTTTATGTAGTTATCAAACACGTTCTTTTGCTCAGAAATTGTTTCCGAGAACAAAATAAAAAAGAATAATTTCTGATCAGAATCTGTTTTCGGAAACATAATCGTTACCAAACGCGCTCTTAATATTATCCAACCAAAGAAGTCCTCAAACTTCACCAAAACAGGCAAGAATAGGGATGATGAAATTACTTGGCCGAAGGAGAAGTCCTCCGACTGTAGTTACGGAATTCGTACCTCTATGGCTCTAGATACATCATCTGAGTGGATGGGTGTCGGGGACAAGTCTTCAAATGAGCAGGCCATTTCGAGCTATCCCAGCCAATAAGTGAGCAATGATAATGCGATGAGAATCGACAGAGATGACGGTTTTTCTCTGACCGTCGATTATTCAACTAGTAAGGGGGTCCTAGTGGTATTGTCGCTAATGATTAGGAGCCAACGGAGGAGGATCGAACAAGTTGGAAGCACTTCAAGCTTCCTAGCCGAGAAATGGGGCAGAATGGAGTCGCTCCTCTGTTGCTCTGGGATGACGAATGGCGACGGTCGACAGTGGTTCCAACGGCTTAAAACGATGAAGAAAGCTGTCACTGGTGGTTGACGCTAGTGACCGAGCTTCAGGTGAACCCTAAACTCTTCAAGCCTTCTTTGTCGGAAAACAAAGCAAACCAGGACAAACTAACCGCGACTTCGCTACCGACCATCGGGGGCAGTGAATGGCAAGCGGCTTTGATCTACGGCTGACCCAAGATATTGGCAACCAGTGTGGGTTAGTAGTGGCAGCCCATGTCTCTACTTGTGGTTAGTTGGGTGATGTCTTCAGGAAAATGGTTGAGGCAGCGTGGTGATTGATGGTGGTTGTGCGTGGGACGACGATGGCTATGTGTGGGTTGGCGGTGGTTGAGAGTTTTTTCAATGAGGAGGGGTGATGGATGGTGGGTGGTGAACGGCGGATAGTGATGTCCTTCGGTGGCGAGTGAGTCACGGGGATGGTAAAAGTTGAACAATGGTGTTTTTAGCCTGGGAGTCGTGCAATGTCGTTTTTAGACGACCCAATCACGCGGATGTCCACGTGGACTTTTTTTTTTTTTATAAATGTTAACTCACATTAAATTTTTAAATGCCAGGACTTTCCGCTGAAAGCACTCAAGTAATTGTTTATTTCTGATTAAACACTTAAGTGAGCTAGCAAGAACTTTTAACACTAAAGTATGTGTCTATATAAAACTTTTGCCACTTCTAAATTAGAAGTTCTAATATCCTTTTATCCATATTTTATTTTTGAGATAATCTTTTGGCAAAATGTGACCATTGATAAAGACATGGAGGGATAAGTATATTAAAAGTGCCAAAAGTTATGTACGGCATTCACTTTAATATCAAAAGTTTTTTTGGATCACTCAAGTACTACTTAAAAAAAGAAGAAGATCATATGGCTATATTTTATTCGATTCTATGTGACTCACCAGCGTGCCTAATCAGCATATAATTCCTAAAAGACATTGTTCAAAAGTTGTAAATAGTAATTATTGAAGTGTCAAATTTTATTTAAATCGACACTTGAGTACCAAATTTTGTTTAAAGCAATCGCTTCAGTGCCAGTCGTTGTTAAAAAGCGATCACTTTAGTGCCACGCATACTATGTGGAAATGCCATGTGGACTGGAATTTTTAGAAAATTTTCCAAGTCATATTATAATTTTAATTATAAATGACATGTGGTCGAAATTTCTCGTCGTTGGCACTTAAGTGATCGTTTTTTCTCCAATTTAGCATCTAAGTGAGCTAGTGAAAACTTTTGACACTAAAGTAAGCGCTGTACACAACTTTTCATACTTCTACTGTACTTATCCCAAGACATAAATGACTATGGCCGTGACCATATGATAGACAGGTTACTTTGATTTTGGATAGTTAATTATCTAGGAGGGCACTCGCTTTTATTACTTTTTAGTAGAACTATTTGGAATTTGAAGATACTTTGAAGGGAAAAGGACATTAGAATTACTATAAGTTATGTACGACGTTCACTTTAGTGCAAAAAGTTTTTTTCGGATCCCTTAAATGCCATTTTAAAAAAGAAAACAATTACTTAAGTGCTAACTCCGATTTAAGTTAGTGGAAATTTGATGTAGCCATATTTTATTCATTTTTTGATAAGTGTCAACTCCTATTTAAGTTATGGGAAATTTGATGTGGCCATATTTTATTAATTTTTCAATCTTTCGTGGTTCACCGGTGGAACCAGTCAGCATATAACATCGAAATGACGTCATATAGCAGAATAAAAAGTCATCATTTCAGTGCCAATCTTAATGAAAAGTGATCGCTTTAGTGTCAGAAAAATGCCACTTTAGATAAAATTTTTAATTATAAAAGTTACGTAATTTTTCTAGTCGGAATTTGTTGCCGGAGGCACTTAAGTGATCATTTTTCTCCGACTTTGGTACTTACGTGAGTCGACAAAAACTTTTGATACTAAAGTGAGTGCCATATATAATTTATCGCACTTCTAGTGTCTTTCTCCCATGCTTTGAATATGTCACTCCCCGTTTCACTTTTGACCGATGTTCTCTATCAAGGACCATGCACAATAGCTTCCAGTCCACAATCTACTACCGACCTGCAACCTCAACAATTTTGGTTTAATTCTTCAGGACGTATTTCCACAGCATATTAAGCTATTGAAAACTTTGGCTGATCTATCAAGTGAGGTCTTCACTTCTGATTCTCCATAGACAAATAAAGCTAGGGGCATAAGAACATGGAAAAGATAACTACAAATTTTAATGGCACTTGCTTCATTTTTTTGTTTTTTGCTTCTTTTTGTTTTTTTTTTCCCTTTTAAAGCCATGTGCTTAATAGATGTCATTGTTCTTCTTCTTAATTCAACTGATATGGAGTTGCATCAAAACAATAGATATGGAAGACATTAGAAACAAACGTCCCTAAGGGAAATGACTTTTCAAGCTAGTCAGGTGACATCTTTAACTGAATCTATATTAAACAATATAAAGAGACATCTCCTCAACAATTTCATTTTCTAAGAAATTTGATGGCCTTCCGCTTTGGCTTCTCCATCCACTCGGCTGCCCTTCTCTCCAACATTCTCACACCTTGCATGAGCCACTTGGGTCTTTGTGTTTCAAATGCAATATATGCTATAGAAATCCCAATTACAATTCCCGATGCATAACCTATCCACACTGCTTTCTGTTTGAACCAATTCTCATGTCCTTCATGGTCAAAAATTGACGAGGATGATGGTGAAGGAGGTTGAGCATCGCCAGGGCATGCTTTTGACAACGGAGTTCCGCATAAGCCTGGATTCTCACTGAATGAGTCATTTGAAAATGTGCTTAATTGCTGGTCCTGAGGAATTCGATCGGTGAGCTGGTTCTTTGAAAGGTTTAAGTACCCAAGGAATGTCAAATCTCCCAATTTTCTAGGAATTTTTCCACTAAGCTTGTTCGAAGAAAGATCAAGCCATTCAAGATTAGTCAAGTTCCCCAGAGTCAGGGGGATGGAACCTGCAAACTTGTTATGAGAAAGATTGAGCCCTATGAGAGACTTAAGATGTCCAATAACTCCCGGGATATCCCCATGAAAAGAGTTGTTCGACAAGTCAATGGTTGTGAAGATGGTCAAGATCTTTACTAGCTGAATCTCTAGCCCTTTCATCCTCACGGTCACGGAATTTTCATATGACCACGCTCTGGAAGACGGTGATCGTGTCATATACAATGATTTGTTTTGCCCATCTTCACCATTCATCATGCTTTTAAGGTTCATCACCAAGTTGGCCGGCAAAGGACCACCAAAATTGTTGTTGGAGAGGTCTAAAATGTGTAACATGGGAAAGAGGGGAGCTCCCCTAGGAACGTTTAAAAGATCCTTAAAATTATTGGACCTTAGAACGAGTACTTTCAATTCTGGGAGAGTTCCCAACCATGTTGGGAAGGTATCATCTATTTGATTGTCACTGAGATCTAGAACTTCCAAATTTTCACATTTGATCAATGATGGGGGCAATGTGCCTTCTATCCAATTTCCACTCAAGTCAAGAGTCATCAAGTTATTTCTTGAAGAAATTGATTGAGGAATTGTGCCCTCAAAGTGATTCATTCGCAGGTTCAAAACTTGCAAATTGATACTAAAATTTGTTAAGCACTGAGGCAAGCGACCGGTTAAGTTGTTGTTAAGCAAGTCAATGACCTCAAGCATGGTGACATTGCATAACAAAGAAGGGATCTTTCCCATGAAATTATTACTTGCAATGGAATAATAACTTGTGCGCAGTGACGGAAGTGGAATTTGCCCTTCAAACTTGTTGTTGGATAAATCTATTATTTCTAATGAGGAGTTTGAGAAAACCTCTATGGGCAACCGTCCAGTAAAATTGTTTTCGCCAATAAATAAAAAAAAGCGACTAAAGGAAGTGAGGTTGATCTCACCATGAAAATTGTTGGATTGCAAATTAAGGACTTCCAGATTCGGTGCTTCTAGCCAATGTGGGAAGATATCACTAAACTCGTTGTGGCTGAGATCTAGTGATTTTAAGTCGACGAGTCTAACTAGCGAGCGCGGTAATGTCCCTTCCAATCTATTGTAGCTCAAACTTAGAAATTGGAGATTGGTTATATTACCAAAACATGATGGCACATTCCCCGAGAGATTAGTCTTATCCAAATATAAATTTTGAAGTGAACTCAATAGGCAAATCGAAGAGGGGATCTCACCGGTGAAATTATTGGAGGAAAGGTCAAGATTGGACAATCCCTTTGAGAGCAAATGTTGTATACCCCCCTCAAGCTGGTTATTGGAAAGATCGACATCCAATGTATCATGAATCATTCCCCCAAACCACCTTGGGATCTCCCCACTAATGCTATTGAAAGACAAGTCCAGATATTTAAGGTCTAGGAGATGGAGGGAGATATTGGGATGGAGAGCGCCACGAAGCCAACTATGGCCAAGATTGAGGCCGATGACGCCACCCGTGAATTGGTCACATTGGACACCGTCCCATGAGCAGCAGTCCACCCCCTTATTCCATGACTTTGTCTTTGGATGAAAAGGGTAGAATCTATTGGTGGGGGATGCCGTGCTATCAATCACGAAGGAATTTGCAAAATGGACCAAGGCATCACGTTGATATGGAAAGCAAGGCGAGGGAGGCAGTGGGAGGGGGGGTTGGGGGTGGGCAAGACTATCGGGATATGGATTGATGCAGGAGATATGTAAAACGGGCGAGTGAAAGAAAAGGAGGAAGTAGAAGAGGTTGAGGGTTTGATGCCACCCCATTTTGCAGTTTAAGCAAGCAAGGGGTTCAATTTATTAAGTGTGAAGTGAGGGACACAAGTCTCTGATAAGACGAATTCAACTTGCCTTGTGGGTTGGGAGTTAATTTAGTATGCAAGATCCACCCACTAGAAAAAGCCATTAGATCCCCACCATTTTTTGTTTTGGTAATCATTTATCAACTTTAAATGCTGCTAGACTATTAACGTCACTCCATTATTCACTTTAGCACGCGGGTGAGCGCATTAAGTTGGACAACCCTTGGGAAGTGATCGACATGTCTTCTCTAGAAGGTCACTTGGTGAGTTCACAAAATGAACTAGCTTCTCTAAAAGCTCTGTCGGTCGTATTGTTGACTATACCATTACCATAGTGATGTTTTCCAACAGGGCTAAGATGGAGGACTATCGCGGGCCAAATTAGTCCTAATTGATTAATATTACCAGAGAGACTTTGAAATACATAGGTAAAGTTTCATACCTATTTGTGCGATCGCTGAATTTTTTCATTTTGCCTAAACATATGACTTGAGTCCCGTACCAGAAGCTCTGCCACCCCATCATTTACTTCAGCGGAGGAGTGAGTTTATTGGCCGTGGGGATAGGGATTCAACTCATATAGCCCGTTTAATTGGCCATGTTATGAACACTAGTCTTCCCTGAAAGGTGTGTCGGTTGGCTTATGCCAAACGTGAATTGCGGTTCCGACTGCTTTCACCGAAGTCTAATTATAACGAGATTGGATTCCCATGTAAAAGCGTTCTAGTTTTGTCAAGAGTCAACAACCTTTGGAAAAGCAAAAATAAAGCAACAAGAAATGGCTTTCCAAATGACCAGAAAAGGACGTTAAGGCAGAACTGAATGTCACGTTTCCTTTTTCTTTCGGGTGATTTAGTTCATTTCGTCTCTAAGATCACAAGACACCATGATTCAGTTCATTTTCCTAGAGTCCCCGCTAAGAAAAGACAAAAGGAAATGTTTCTTCATTGTAGGCTTCCTTTGTTATGCAAAAATAAGTAATCTAAGGACGCGTTTGGTAACGATTCTGTTTCCGGAAGTAGATTCGATCATAAATGATTTTTTTTTTCTCGTTCTAGGAGCATTCTAAGCATTTTAAGTTTGTTTGGTAATCGTCCAAAATTTTTATTCTAGAATAGAATTGCGTTTGGCACGCGTCTTCATTGATTCTATTCCAAATCAATTTCTTTTAATTTTTAAATAATTTTTTATACTTTTTCATTTTCTTTTCTAGGCTCGCCTAGCCTCACCGAGGCTTGGTCGATGAGGGCCGGCGACACTTCGGTGAGGTCATCGGCTTGAAGAAGAAGAATAAGAGAAAAAGAAAAAAAGAAAAGAAAAAAAAGAAAAAAGTATAAAAATTATTTAAAAATTAAAAGAAATTGATTTGGAATATAATTAATGAGCACGGTACCAAACGCAATTCTATTCCAAAATAAAAATTTTGGACGAGTTACAAACAGCTTAAAATGCTTAAAATCTGTTTCCGAGAACATAATAAAAAAAAATCATTTTTGATCAGAATCTACTTTTAGGAACAGAATCATTACCAAACATGTCCTTAGATTACTTATTTTTGCATAACAAAGGAAGCCTACGATGAAGAAACATTTCCTTTTGTCTTTTCTTATTGGGGACTCTAGGAAAATGAACTAAATCATGGTGTCTTGTGATCTTAGAGATGAAATGAACTAAATCACTTGAAAGAAAAAGGAAACGTGACATTCAGTTCTACCTTAATGTCCTTTTCTGGTCATTTGGAAAGCCATTTCTTGCTGCTTTATTTTTGCTTTTTCAAAGGTTGTTGACTAGGCGAGGCCCGCCTGGCCACTGGTGGGGCTAGGCGAGCCTCGTTGGGGCCAAGCGGGCCTCGCCGGCGATCGGCAGTGGTGGACGGTGGCGCATGGGCGGTCGATGAAGAATAAGAAAAGAGAAGAAGAAGAAGAGAAAATGGAAGAAGAAGAGTTGTTTTGATTCTTAGATTTGTTCCCGAAACAATAATCAACTTTTTTTTTTATTTTTGATTCTGTTCCAAATCTACTTCCGGGAACAAAAAATAAGAAATTTGTTCCCGGGAACAAAATTTTACCAAACGCGATTCTATATTCTATTCCCAAACTATCCCCGGGAACAAAGAATTAGAATCTGGCCCTATTTGGATGGTTACCAAACATGACCTAAAAGTAATCGTTTATATCGCTTTAGATAATTAGTCAATTTAAAATGTTTTCATTATCCATAATAATTTATTTTTGAACATTTTCGTGATTGATGAAAATTCACTTTGTTCATTCATTTTTGTAAACGATAAGAGAGATCGTTTTTTTTTTTTTTTTTTTTTTTTAAATATATTATCTAAATAGTTCTTTTCTTGGCGAAACAAACGAAGCTATAAATCTCTTGAATTTGACGTAATTTACTTAAAATTATAGTAACGTTGATTGCACTTATGGATAGCGATTGTACTTTATGGATTGTAACTTACCAGCATGGTTGTAACTTATTTGCCCTTGCAACTAGTAATTTACCTTTATGAATGGTAATTAATCTATGGAGTTCGTAACATTAAGATATTAATACTTAGTAATTGAGAAATAAGCTAATAAAATACCTCGAAGTGTTGTATGTGATGGCAGTCATGCTTAGTAATTATCCTGAACAATTGTAATTTTCCTACAAGTCTTTTTAAAATACAAGTTAATAACTATTCTTCGCATAATAATATATCTTAAACTCTCGTGAGGTTGAATATCCAACCGTCCCGAACTTTCCATCAAAAATTGTAATCAACTTGAATTCATCATTAATCTTTTTTTCCTACTCTTAGTAACTTGTCTCCATGATCGTAGCATTACTTCATAATTGAAAGGCCCATTTGGTGAGTAATTATCCTCATATGTCGTAGTTTTTCTTAAACAAAAGTCCGCAATTTTTCTTAAGTGTTTGTGAGTTTCCAGCTTTTCAAAATCATCAGAGGTTGAAATTCTTTTTTTACTTTTAATTAACAATCAAAGTTATATGGGAGATCGGTCCCGAAAATTGCGTGATCTCCACTTTTCAACTATGAGTTAGCATGGGATTTGATTGATTCAGATTTTATGTTTCCTCTGTCCCTCTAGAGACTTCTTAGTGCTTTACCAAGAAGATTTCTCTGCACTGTCCATTTTTTTCCACGCTCATCCATTCTCTTATGCTGAAAATGCGATTAAATTTCCAGTGTGATGTTTATTCCTCAAAGATAGTAAAGATTTTTGTGAATTACGTTGATATTTTCTTCCTTGACATTTCTTTTCCATTACGGTGCTACCCAGTTGACATGTGATTTGAGAAGACTTTGTGAATACTCCTATTATTTACTATATCGAGCTCGACGAGAAAAATTGTTCTTCCACATTTTTACATTGCACAATATAAAAAAAAAATTGTTATGGTGAGGCAGCCAAAGCTGTGCAACAGTACTGCATCGAGCCAGGTTGATCTTGGCCATTAGCGTGGAAGTAGAGAAGTATAGATCTCGCTCATTAAAAAGGTTTCGAGATCCGAGGTACGCTGATTCATCCTAGAAACGTGGTAGTCTAATTTCACACCATCGGTGATGAACTGCGGAGCATCTTCCTCTGTAATGCGTAACAATCCCTTGGAAAAGCCTCCGTCCTCTATCCATCATTTGGAGTCTCATTGTGGCCGTCTCCTGGATCGCTATAAACAAATGCAACCTTCCGCCGCAAGAAGGTGAGGCTCGATCTATAGTAAGATGACCTATCTTCTTGCTTTCGGTTTTGGGCATACGGGCATGAGGATTTTCCATGAGGTTTACGCTTTACAGCAACAGGCTTCCTTTTTCTCTTCTTAGTTGTGTTCGGCTTTGCATTTTGGGTGGGGGGTCCAATGATCTTTGATACGGACCAGCGCTTGGCCGACCCAAAGAAAGAAGTTCTTTCTAGTCCGGTTTTATAAGGTTTGACAAGATGCTGAGTTTGTATGTTGAATGCCGAAGAAGATACCCTTCCTTCAAATTGTTGGGCATTTTCATCCTATAAGACAATAGGAAAAGGCAATCATATACAAGCTTGCTCGAGTTGATTTATCGTCTATCTTTCTTCGGTGGGCAGATTCTGTGCAATTATACGGATTGCCTTGAGATTGCTTTTGTTTTTGGACTAATCACGCAAAATCTGTCACGGACACATGAGGCATCAACGAATCGTTGAGTTAAGACCTCTTGTTAATGTTCTGTAGAACACAACTTAATGAGACAGAAGAGAAAGAAAACCAAAGACATTATGTTCCATCTGGAAATGGAAAAAAATAGTTCAACAAGCAAGCAAAATTTCAGATTTTTGGCACAGTTTGAAATTTCAAACGGGCCTTTCTCGAGCCCCAGCATTAGCAGTTGCTTAACTTACATCAATATAAGCTCAAAGAGCTATACCGTAAGTATCATCCAAACATTTCAAAATTACAAGCTCAAATAATCATGTTCAATCTAACGAAGAAAAAGCGGCAAGAGAAGAGCTTCTTAGTTCAAGAACTATTTTGCACAGCGAGAACTCACTTGGCAATAGCCAGGCATGGCAAACAAGATAAGAGGTGAACCGGCAAGAAAGGTAAAAAGATTCTCGCAGGGGCGCGCGCACGCACTCACAATTGCAGGAAGGAAATGTAATGGTACCGATTTAATCGAACTGCCCTCGCTTTTCTTCTCGAACATCGGGTCCCAGTCTCTGCGACAATTCAACAAACATCTCAACGCCTCGAGAGAGACAACCACGCATTGCAGAAGCATCGCCCCGCAAGCATCAGAGCGTCCAACACCTATTGCTCCATAGAAGCCACTCTGCAATTCCCCATTCCAAAGGCAAGGATCAATCTTTAATGCTACGCTATTGGGCCACTCCATGGAGCCCGTAAAAGCTCCAAATCGCGACATCTGGTGGTTACATTTTTTTTCCCCAGTAGTACCCGAGGATGCGCTTGATATGGGAATTGGAGAAAGAAGTGAGCTCCATGCTCTTCTTGGCGTCGGAGGAGGAGTCGCTGCCGTTCTTTTCTCAGGGATTGTACGGCGGCGGGCAGTTGGGGAATCTGAGCCCTGCGCTGCTTTTAACGGACGTCGCGGTGTGCTGAAGGGAACACCGTCTCGAACAGACAGTGGTGAGGATGATGAAGATGATGACAGCGACGTCGTTCCAAAGGGTGAAGGAGACAAGGGAGAGGAGGGAGAGATGACGGCGCGGTGATGGTGGAACCTCGGCCATTGCCGGAGTGGCCGTACCAGTTGAGCCATTGCCTTCTCTTTTCAGGACACTGGCTCCGTGGCTTGCGTTACAGAATTCATCGCGTCATAAATTAAGAGCATTTGATTGGAAATTTTTGGGTGAGCCGTAGAGCTTTATTCATTGACTCGATACAAAAGAGACGCCGGAGTTATCATCGATGCATTCTTGTAAAATGGGCATTGACAGACTGATATGATGATATAGATTTCACGGGTGAATCACTTCCATTATCATTCAATCTTTGCCACATAATACACAGTAAGGACACAGCAAGGAAGCCTTTGTTGGTTGTTCTTGAATCCGTAAGAATCAAATCTTTAATTTTGTTGGAATATGTCACTCGTCATTTCTCCGTTTCCCTTTCCACTCATGTTCTCCATCAAGGACAATGTATAATAGCTTCCAGTCCACACCATCTACTACCGACCTGCGACTTCAACAATTTTGGTTTAATTCTTCAGAACATATTTCCTCAGTAGATTAAGTCATTGAATACTTTGGCTAAATTGTTTAGTGAGGTCTTTGCTTCTGATTCTTCCTGGATAAATAAAAGCTAGGCGCATAGGAAGATGGAAAAGATATCTACAGATTTTAATGGCATTCGCTTCATTTTTTTTTTTTTGTCTTTTGCTTCTTCTTCTTTTTTTTTTCTTTCTTTAAAGTCACGTGCTTAATAGATCTCATGGTTCATCTTCTTAATTCAACTGATATGGAATTGCATCAAAATAAAAGATAGGAAATGAAAGTGCTAGTATGAACACCTAGATGGGGTGAATAGATGTGAAGAAAATTTTCGCAAAAAGTAATAAAAATATTTTGCTTTTGAAACTGAGTCTAAAGAACAACAGATTTTGAGCGAGTTCAGATTTTAATAGTTAAATAGAACCACGAATAAAATAAATGAGTTTAGGGAATAGAATAAGAACACAAAATTTATTGTGGTTCGGTTTAGATCAAACCTACATCCACTCTTTCACGCTGACAGCCTTCTGCTGGATTCCACTATATAATCAACAATAGATTACAACTTTGAGTGTAAACATTCAGTGATAGATCACACAATCTCACTAAGTCATTCTTTTGGTATTTCTTTCACGATCACAAACATTTAAGCTCACCAAAAACAGGTGTATGATCAAAGGTTGCTCAGACTTTGGAATTATAAATTTTACACCCCGTCTCTTACTTGCTCATTAGTCATTGATCTTCTTAAATACTCATCCACTTCTAAACTAGCCGTTGGACAGTATCTAGAGGATCGTCTTTCAATTTACCCATTGGATAGATCTGTATCTAGAAGATTTAGTAACCGTTGAGTGATAGAAGTAGAATCTCAAATTGATTTTGATCGCCCATACAAATAGAATCTTGGTTTCCATAAGTAAAGCTTCTTCGTATAGACAATCAATATCCAATTGTCAATCAATTAGATTGAGTCAATCAAATCAATCTTGATGTAAAATCCAAACCATATCACTAGCCGTTATATGTTTGGGGCTTGTGTTACGTTCTGTCAAGTTGCTTCGTTCTAAACATACTTAGTTCTGAGTCTGCTACATTCTAAACTTGTGTCTTGTTCTAGACTTTGTCATGTTCTGGACTTATGTCTCGTTCTGGATGTAAAGTCTGAGTGTCTTTAGTCTGAAGTAGAGTCTGAGTGTCTTCAGTCAGAAATAGACTTTACAATCTGGACATAAGTTTGAACATATTCTGCTTTTAAACATATTTAGCCTTAAGGTCTGGAAACAGTCTGAATAAGTTCATCTTCAACATATAGTCTGTTTTCTGGTTCTTTCAAGTATAGACTTTGATAATATCCTTTACATGTTTTATCATCTGCATAGTTTATTACTCAACCATTAAACACATTAGTAGCCTTTGATTTATTTTGTCATTTTGAAAACATCATAAGGGATTTCTTTAATAGGGAAGACATTAGAAACTAACATCTTCAAGAGAAATGACTTTTCAAGCTAATTAAGTGACGTCTTTATTCACTGAATCTATATTAAACAATATAAAAAGACATCTCCTCAACAATTTCATTATCTATGAAATTTGGTAGCCTTCTGGTTTGGCTTCTCCATGCACTCGGCGAACCTTCTCTCCAACATTATTACACCTTGTGCGAGCCATTTGGGCCTTCGTGTTTCAGATGCAATATATACTATAGAAATCCCAATTATGATTCCTAATGCAAAACCTATCCACACCACTTTCTGTTTAAGCCAATTCTCATGCCCTTTGCAGTCAAAAGTTGACGAGGATGATGGTGGAGAAGGTTGATAATCATCAGGGCATGTTTTTGATAATGGAGTTCCACATAAGCCTAGATCCTTATTGAACAAGTCGTTTGAAAATGTGCTCAATTGCTTGTCTAAAGGAATTCGACTGGTGAGTTGGTTCTTTGAAAGGTTTAAGTACCCAAGGAATGTCAAATCTCCCAATTTTCTAGGAATTACCCCACTAAGCTTGTTCGAAGAAAGATCAAGCCATCCATGATTAGTTAAGTTCCCCAGAGTTGAAGGGATAGGACCTGTAAAGTTGTTATGAGAAAGATTGAGCCCTACGAGAGACTTAAGATGTCCAATAACTCTCGGGATATCCCCATGAAAAGAGTTGTCCGACAAGTCAATGATTGTGAAGATAGTCAAGATCTTTACTAGATGAACCTCTACCCCTTTCATCTTCACGGTCATGGAATTTTCATATGACCAGTCTCTGGAAGACCGTGTCATATACAATGATTTGTTTTGCTCACTTTCACCATTCATCATGCTTTTAAGGTTCATTATCAAGTTGGCTGGCAAAACTCCCCCAAAATTGTCATTTGAGAGGTCTAAAATGCGTAACAAGGGAAAAAGTGAGCTCTCCAGGGAACGTTCAAAAGATCCTTAAAATTGTTGGACCTTAAAACGAGCACTTTCAATTTTGGGAGAGTTCCCAACCATCTCAGGAATGTATCCTCTATCTGATTGTCACTGAGATTAAGAACTCCCAAATATTCACTATTGATTAGGGATCAGGGCAAAGTGCCTTTAATCCAATTTCCATTCAAGTCAAGAGTCATCAAGTTATTTCTCGAAGAAAATGATTGAGGAATTGTGCCCTCAAGGTGATTCATTTGTAGGTTCAAAAATTGCAAATAAGTACTAAAATTTGTTAACCATCGAGGCAAGCTACCGGTTAAGTTGTTGTTAGGCAGGTTAATGACCTTGAGCTTGGTGGCATTGCATAACAAAGAAGGGATCTTTCTTATGAAATTATTACTTGCAATGGAATAATAAAATGTGACTGGCGATGGAAGTAGAATTGGCCCTTCAAACTTGTTGTTGGACAAATCTATTATATATAATGAGGTGTTTAAGATAACCTCTATTGGCAATTCGTCCAGTAAAATTGTTATTGCAAAGAAATAAATGTGAGAGGCTAAAGGCAATAAGGTTGATCTCACCATGAAAATTGTTGAATTGCAAATCAAGGGATCCCAATTCCAATGCTTCTAGCCAATTTGGGAAGATACCACTAAGCCCATTGTGACTGAGATTTAGTGATCGTAAGTCGACGAGTTTAACTAGAGAGCGTGGCAATGTCCCTTCCAATTTATTGTTGCTCAAACTTAGGCTTCGGAGACTAGTTATATTACCAAAACATGGTGGCACATTTCCCAAGAGATTATTGTTAGCCAGATCTAAAATTTGAAGTGAACTCAATTGGCAAATTGAAGAGGGAATGTCACTGGTGAAATCATTGGAGTCAAGGTTAAGACGTGACAATCTCTTCCAGTGCAAATGTTGTATATCCCCCTCAAGCTGGTTATGACAAAACATTAAGATTTCCAGGGTATCAAGATTCATTCCCCAAAACCACCTTGGGATCTCTCCACTAATGCTATTATAAGACAACCGCAACTGTTCAAGCATTGGGAGAAAGAGGGAGATATTGGGATGGAGAGCGCCATGAAGCCACCTACAGGCAAGATTGAGATTGATGATGCTACCATTGATATGATTGCATTTGGCACCGTCCCACAAGTAGCAGTTCACCTCCTTATTCCATGACTTTGTCCTTGGACGACTAAACATGAGACAATCGGAAGGCATTGCATTGATCGGGAGGGCAAGGCGAGGGAGGAGTAGGAGGCAGGGGAGGTGGGAGGAGGTGGGTTGCGGGGTGGGCAGGACTCTCGGGATATGGATTGATGCAGGAGATATGTAAAAGGGGCGAATGAAAGTAAAGGAGGAAACAGAAGAGGTTGAGGATTTGACGCCACCACATTTTGCAGTTTAAGCATGCAAGTGAGGGGTTCAATTTATGAAGTGTGAAGTGAGGGACACAAGTCTCCGATAAGGCAAGTTTAACTTGCCCTGCGGGTTGGGAGTTAATTGAAGGAATCCTTGAGTTGGGCGTGTAAGCTTAAGGATGGTGTGGGTTTTCGATGGAATCTCAATCATAGGTTTGAGAGATCTACAATATGCAAGATCCATCCACTAGAAAAAGTTCGTATATCTCCATCCTTTTTTTTAATCATTTATTAATGTTAAATGCCACTAGGCTATTAGCGCCGCTCCATTATTCGCTTTAGCACCAAGGTGAACGCTTCAATTTGGACAGCCCTTCTAAAGTCTGAAGTGATCGACACGTCTTCTGTAGAAGGTCTGTTGGTGGGTTCATAAAATGAAATAGCTGTTCTAGAAGCTCTGTCGGTCGTATTGTTGACTACACCATCACCATAGTGATGTTTTCCAACAGGACTAAGATGGAATACTATTGCGGGCCAAATTAGTCCAAATTGTTTAATATTACCACAGAGACTTTGAAATACATTGGTAAAGTCCCATTCATATCTGTGCGACCACTGAATCTTTTATTTTGCCTAAACATATGACGAATCCCCATTCCAGAAGCTCTGCCACCCCACCATTCACTTCGGCAGAGGGGCGAGTTTATTGGCGATGGGGATAAGGATTCAACTCATCTAACCCTTCTGATAAGCCGAGTTATCAACGCAAGTCTTCTATGAAAGGTGTGTCGGTGGGCTCATGCCAAACGTGAAGTACGGTTCCGACTGCTCTTGCCGAAGGCTAAATGTAATGAGATTGGATCCCCAGGTAAAAGCTTTCTAGTTTTGTGAAAAGTAAACAACCTTTAGAAAAGCGACAATAAAGCAGCAAGGAATGGCTTTCCAAATGACCAGAAAAGCCATTCCAAATGTCCAGGAAATGGCCTTCCAAATGACCAGGAAAGTTCGACAAAAAGAGAGAGAGACCAGAAAAGGATGTTAAGATAGAACTGAATGTCACATTTCCTTTTTCTTTCGGGTGTCTGTTCATCTCATCTCTAAGATCACAAGACACGGTTATTTGGTTCATTTTCCTACAGTCCCATAAGATAAAAAAGGGAACCGTTTCGTCACTGTAGGCTCCGTGTATTTCAAGAAAAGTGAACAAATTGGAAAACGTTATCTTAAAAGTGATTGCTTATATCTGTTAAGATAATTAGTCAATTTAGGATGTTTTTATTATCTATGACAATTTATATTTGAACATTTTCATAATTGATGAAAATACTTTTTGTTTATTTATTTTTGTGAGCGATACAAGCGATCGTTTTTTTTTTAAATATTTCTCAAATTGTTTATTTTTCACAAACCAAAGTGAAAATCAGAAATAAGAGTTTAAAGTTTATTTATTTTCTCAAATAAGAGTTTGGAGTGGACATTATTTCAACTAAAAGGCTGAAGTGTCCCCATTTTCTCAAGTAATGGTCTAAAGTAGACTTTCTTTCAAATAAGAGTTTGAAATAGTCATATTAATTTTAAATGAGGGCCTGAACTCATTGTTTGATGAAGACAATTTCATCTTTAAATTTTTTTATTTATTATTTTCTATTGTTTCTTTACAAAAAAAAAAAAAAAGGACACATGAGAGGAATCTTTCCCATTTGAAGCCGTCACGACGACAATGGTTGGTGACCCTTGCCCAGATCTAGGAGAGGGTCATCGCCCTTTCCCATCTTTAGCGAGGACCCACCGGCCCTCACCTAGTGCCCCCCGACCTAGGTGGCAAGGTTTGGAGGCACTAGTGAGGGCCATCAAGCCTGTGCGAGGGCTAGTGACCCTCACCTAAATTTTGGAGAGGGTCGCCATCCTCTCCCATCTTTGGCGAGGGCCTGCCGGCCATTGCCGCCGCCCACCAATGATAGGGCAACGGCCACGGGCTCCCTCCCGCCTTTGTTTTTCCTTTTTCTTTTTAAATATTTTTAAATATTTTTAATTTTTTAATTTTTAATTTTAATCTAATTTAATTTAAATTGTATTTGGAATAAAATATCCTATTCAATCGGAATTTTTGCTAGCCAGCGAGTCGACAAGAGTAGGCCATTGTTTGAGACTACTATAGCTATTTTAGGCCTTTATTTGAAGCAAGGTCAATTTCATGCCGTTATTTAAAAATACTAAAGTACTTCCTCATTTGAGAAAATGAAAGTATTTCGACCCCTTATTTGAAATTTTTCTAGAACCAAATGGAGCCATAAATTTATGGGTTAATATCCTAAAAAATCACAAACTGGTACACTTGTGACAAATTTACCCTAAACTATTTTTGACCATGAAAAACCCCAAACTGGTATATCTATGACAAATTTACCCCGACTGACTATAAAAAACCCTAAACTGATACATTTATGACAAATTTACCCCAAACTAATTTATTCGACTGCAAAAAACCCCAAAATGGTAAATTTGTGACAAATATACCATATGCTAAATTGGATTAATACCACAAAAAAATCACAAAAACTGTAAACGGTGACAAACAGAGCGTAAAATCCTAAATTGGTATACTGGTCAACTGTCACATGTCATTTAACTTAATAATTTGAGAATAAAATTTAACGAAAACTAACATAAGATAAATTTGTCACAAGTGTACCGGTTTGGGATAAATTTGTCAAATGTATACCAGTTTGGGGTTTTTGGTGGTCAAAAAAATAACTTGAGGTAAATTTGTCACAAGTGTACCAATTTGGGATTTTTTAGGGTATTAACCCTAAATTTTTTGAATTTGACACAATTTACTTAAAATTATAGTGAGGTTGATTGCACTTAGAAATAGTGACTGTGCTTTATGGATTATGACTTACCAATATGGTCATAACTTATTTGCCCTTGTAACTAGTAATTTACCTTTATGCATCGTAATTTATCTATGGAGTTCGTAACGACTTTTAATACTTAGTAATTAAGCAATAACCTAGTAAAATACCTCGAATTGTTGTACGTGATGGTAGTTATGCTTAGTAATTATCCTGAATAATTGTAATTTTCCTACCAATCTTTGTAAAATACAAGTTAATAACCATTCTTCACATATGGTAATATGTCTAAAACTCTCGTGAGGTTTAATATCCGACCGTCCTGAACTTTCCATGAAAAATTGCAGTCAACTTGAATTCATGATTGATCTTTTTTTGTCCTATTCTTAGTAACTTGTCTCTATGATCGTAGCATTACTGCATAATTGAAAGGCCCTATCAGTGAGTGATCCCCATATGTCGTAGTTTTTCTTAGTCAAAAGTACCATAAATTATATTATAGTCAATAATTTTTCTTAAGTGTTTGTAAGTTTCTATCTTTTTAAAATCATCCGCCGTTGAAATTCTTCTTTTTACTCTTTTATTTAACAATCCAAATTATATAGGAAATATGTCCCGAAAATTGCGTGATCTTCCGTTTTCAACTATGAGTTCGCATAGATGGGATTGATCGATTAGAGATTTATGTTTCCTTTGTCTCTTTAAAGAGTTCTTAGTGCTTTTCCAGGAGATTTCTGTTGGGATTTTGTTTCGATAAACAAGAATATATGTATAGGTAAATTCGAATCAAAATGATTTGCAGCGGAAGTAAAAATGCTCATACACGTATTTATAAAAACATTATTCGTGCATTTTAATAAAAACATATAGAAAAGAGAAGGAGGATAACCACATTACCGTTGGTCCTTACTCAAAAAGTTTAGTTTTGATGTTCTTCAAATTCTAACCATGAGTATCTAATGTACTCATATTATTGGTTTTGACATTCTTTTGATATGTTCAGATCCAGACCGCAAATGCCCGATATCTTTGTAGCATTGGTTTTGAAGTTCTTTAGATCTTGACTACAAACGTTCGATCTCCTCAGCGCAAGTTCTAACATACTCTAGATGTGATGTTCTTCAGTTCCAGCCCCACAAATGTCGGCCCTCTAGTTCAAATACACCACCAACTTGCGTCGACGGTAAAGAGAAATTCGAGAGAGCTTATCATGACAATTGTGCTAGCAGTTGCTCTTATGTGTGACTATTTAATTGATCACTATCATCACTTAACCATTGTCAATCATCCATTTGATCCTCTCTCTCAATCACTTTTTATAACTAGTTCCAAATCACATTTAATTCAGCTCATTTACTCTAAAACTAATTCTGAGAATTAATTCGGCTGAACACCTGAGGGACGTAAGTTTTGAGACCGTTTCAAACACTAATTTAGTTATTGATTTTGTAATCATAATTGAGCATTATTCCAAGCATTAATTTGTAATTGTCACAAGTCTTATTCTGGGCATTTACTTTGTAACCATTGCAAAACTTTAATTTGACCGTTACATTTAAAACCATTTTAGAATATTAATTGGTCGTTTTAATCTAAAACCATTTCAGATCATTAAACTACTAATTGATTCTGAAATTGTTTTAGATCATTAATGTGACTATTAAATCTGAAACAATTTTAGATCTTCAATTTATTCATTAAGTCTGAAACCATTTTAGAACATTAATGTGATCATTAAATTTGAAACCATCTTAGATATTTAATTTAGCTATTAAGTCTAAAGATCTTTAATTTGGCTATTGATTTTGAACTCACTTCAGATTATTAATTAGGCTATTAATTCTAAACTCACCTCAGATTATTAATTCGGTCGTTGAATTTGAATCCGCTTCAAATCTTTGACTCTGCCTTAAAGTTCAAAACTCGCTTTAGATTTTTGATCCGGCTGTAAAGTCTGAAACCTCTTTCAGATCTTTTATTTTCAACCGGACTCAATCTAATTGGCTCAATTGCAAACACATTTGCAATATTGTCTCTTCCATTCAAATTTCACTTTAACTGATTATGGTATGTGACATCCCTAGGTTTATCACGGAATTGGTAGTAGGATTTATACTAACACATTAGTACAATTGAGAGAACTGATTATCCCGATCAATCTCTAATTCCTATAAATCATGAGTGACGTTTGGCAATATATCATGACTATCCAAACAGTATAAATATTTCAAGAACATAATGAACCCCTTAGCTTTGGCGACCATGTAATTCAATCCTTCTGTCGCACTATGTCTCAATTGAAAAAAGGTCACGAAATTGTTTATCAAGTCACTAATTCGATCGTATGCCCAAATCTAACTGATATGCATTTTACGAGATATGAATTCTTGGTTACAACATTGACCAAGGATTTCAATACATTGTCACAATTAGATCATGTACAATATCAATTTTGATCTTATATATCTACATACATATAACAAGAAAACATTTCATATTGCGCACCCATGTGCCTTCGTATGTGAACAAACTATCGGCATCGATTAAAAAACAGTTCAACGAAATGTCAATATGTGCACTTATGAGTCATAGTCATGCAACATACAAGTCAGCATTGTGCCTCAAGTCTAAGGATCTTACACATGACCAAAGCACAAACGATTAGTCATCTCGCTAAAAGCTTTCCATGTTACTAATTGTTCTATGCATGTCATGTTCAGTGAATTTCTCCTAGACAAGTACCTATATTCTAGTTTGGATATCAATATATCCAATAACTTATGACTCATATCATTTTTGGATTTGGACCAAATAGGTTCAAGAGATGAGAGAATTAAGGAGTACTGAATGGTGAAGCTTGAGAACACACCAATCTCAACAATATCATTAATATACTCTCAATGATCTATTGACCAAAATTGTTTAAAGATTTAGTTTAACTACAAACCTATCACACATATTCTTAATCCTTTAAGATTAAGTTCTACCACGACTGATCTTATGGATTAATTCATATAAATGGGACGATGAATAAATATTTCTTTCCCATTAAGTAAATAATGCAACTTAAATCCCTAACATGCAATTATTACGTGATTGTTTTAAGGTATATAGCTAATAATTTCTTTGCAGTCTGTCATGTTCTTCCCTGCTCATCCATTCTCTTTTAATGAAAATGTGATTGAATTTTTAGTGTGATGTTTCTTCCTCAAAGATACTAAAGATTTTTGTGAATCATGTCATCTTTTCTTCATTGACATTTCTTTTCTATTATGGTGCCATCCGATTGACATGTGATTTGAGAAGACTTTGTGAATGCCTGCCTTATTACCATTTCGCGCTCAATGAGCAAAATTGTACTTCCACATTTTTACATTGCACAATAATAAAAGTATGCTATGGTGAGGCAGCCAACGCTGCAGAAGTACTGCACTGAGCCAGGTTGATCTTGGTCATGAGCGCAGAAGCAGAGAAGTATAGATCTCACTCGTTGAAAAGGTTTCAAGATTCGAGATGTGACGATTCCGCCAAGAAACGTGATAGTCTAATATTACGCCATCGGTGATGAAATCCGAAACAATCCCTTGGAAAAGCCTCTGTCCTCTATCCATCATCTGGAATCTCACTGTGGCCATCTCCTGGATTGCTATATACAAACGCAACCTTCCGCTGCAAGAAGCTAAGGCCCGACCCGTAGCAAGATGACCTGTCTTCTTGCTTTCGGTTTTGGGCATATGGGCATGAGAATTTTCCGTGAGGTTTACGGCAACTGGCTTCCCTTTTTCTCTTCTTAGTCGTGTTTGGCTTTGTATTTTGGGTGGTGGGTCCAGTGATCTTGATACGGGCCAGCGCATGGCCGACCCAAGGAAAGAAGTTCTTTCCAGTCCGGTTTTATAATGTTTGACAAGATACTGAGATGGTATGTTGAGTGCCGAAGAAGATACGCTTTCTTCGAATTGTTGGGCATTTTCATCCTATAAGACAATAGGAAAAGGCAATAATGCACAAGCTTGCTCAAGTCAATTTATCATCTATCTTCCTTCGGTTGACAGACTACGTGCAATTATACGAATCACCTTGTGATTGCTTTTGTTTTTGGACTAATCGTGCAAAATCAGTCATGGAGCTTGTTTTTGGGTTTGAATGACGACTAATGGTGGGGTACTAATCACGAATCTTGATCGGCAGACTTGTGCAACAGATTGTGTAATTATAGGTCATGAACATGAATCTCTGGATTCACACTAGTCAATTCAACCACTCCAAGCTATTTCAATCTCCTCCTCCAAGAACCATGACCTATTGCTAGAAGACAATTGAATGAACGAGAAGCAGGCCGTCGCAAATAGTTTCAACATCCCTTATCGTGATTTCTAAACTCAGTCTAATCTCTCTTTTTATTAAGAGGATCCAGTTCCTTTTCCACGGTGAGTGATGTCTGCCAAATTCATCAGTCATGGTGATGGATGACTTCAAACGCAACAACGAAAAAGATGTAAACTGATCTTTTAGCGAAGAATTTGTGAGCCTACCCCTATCTCTCACAATCTTTTGAGGAACTAAACTTTTCTATATTAAAAGTATTTTGCGCCCGTGTACGAGGAAAACTACAACCTATCATTATCAAATCCAAAGTCAGGTCCTTTTCGTGAAAGCGCTAATAACTTTCATGTCCCTTTGTTCCTCGATTACTGTGACGACGACGAATAGGTATTACGAACCGTATTTTTCGCATATAATTTATACTATTAAATGGGCAAATGACATGTTTTGGCTTTCGACCTAAGGCAAACTTCGCGAGTCACCTCGAAGATTTCTATCAAACTTCATCTCTCTTCAACGCAGCCTAAAAAGATAAGCTTTCAGCTAAGGAAAAAAAATTATTTTTTTCTTCATTGGAATAATTCCCCCCTCCTCAAAACGACCACCGAAACTCCCTCTTATGGATTCCGACAAAGCAAATCAAAGCCACCTCCCAGAATTGTGGGGCTTTAAAACGAGACAGAAAATCAAATCCATGTAATCTCTGCCCTTTCGACTACCATCCGTGAAAATTAACAAAGAGACATAAATATACGAACCCCCCACATCCCTGAAGTGTCCCATACATCATATGGCCTCGATTTTGGTTGCTTGCACCGATAGAATTTGCTGGCTCTGGTACATGTGAAGCGACGGGACAAGAGAGCGCAGTGTCATTCTTTCATATCCTCCATAAAAGTTCTACAATAAAAATCATTAAAATCGCCACAAAAATTTGAAAATTGCTGTTAGTTAAACCGCCCCCGTGACCTGAAAGAGAAGAAAGATGTTGCAATCTTTTTTGTCACGATCAAAATGGGGTAGAGAGAGAGAGAGAGAGAGAGAGAGAGAGAGAGAGAGAGAGAGAGAGAGAGAGAGAGAGAGAGCACGTCCCAAGCCCTTGATTCTACCAATTTTGGCTGTCTCTAGGGTTTTGCTATTTCTAGACGAGTTTTTGTCTTTTGGGTCACCACTCGCAACTCAGATGAGGCTAAAGTCCTGCATTCCCTCTTAGCCACCAGTCCCCATGTATATATGCATGTCATGTGCGTTCCATGAGCGCAACGTGTACTGTGGATGGAGAGATTATACATGATAACAATTATTGTGACATAAGAGCCATTGCTCATTTCATTGGAAAATCCTAAGTTTTTACATTTCTTGTTTCTGTCAACATTCCAATTACTTAAAATGCCACATGTTTACATACATGGTACAAATTCACTCTCGATTGTGCATATACAGTATGGCGGTAGTTAACCCAATTGAGATGGGCGTCACATGATGAATGTAGTCACTCAAAAGTGTATAATTCCTAATTTCTTGTACCATTCTTTCCCTACTGTTTATGTGAGTCATCCGCATTTTGAAACCGGCTATTAGTTTCTAAACGATGCATAAGATTCAAATGAAATGAGATGTATTGCGAGTGGTGTGCAAGCTTTTGTGTTGTCGTGTTGTTTTGGAAAAGCTGAAGATCGCACCGACACAACATATCGTTGACAAATATTACTCTTAGGAGGTTTCATTTTCTTTTCGCGGGTGAATATAGATGTCTCTAGTCTCTTTAAACTATAAACAAGTCAAAGCTACAGGTGTGCCAAAACAGATGCGAATTGGGATTGCAACTTCCTAATTTTACGTGATACATAAGGCAAAGAAGTATACTGGTAATATTGCATAGATAAATCTCATAAAGGGGTATATTCCCCTCAAATCTCAGTCGAGGGCATGATCCACGCCCAAAATTAACTACATATAAATTGGGGTGATGTCCATAATTGTAACCCACCAATCAGAAAGGTAATTAGAAAATTTCCTTCAACTATGATAAAAAAAAGCATGTCCCCTATTTCAATCCATACACAAAGCAAAATTGAACCTTAATTATATGTCGCTGTCATTAAGCTCTCTATATTTTCCTTTTTTGATACTTTTGTATGTAATCATTGAGGATGTCTTAGCAGAATTATCTCAAAGATTGGCGATACAATAAAACCAGAGGAGAGGCAAAATTATTTTGAATCAGTTTCCAGATAAACTCCTCAAGAGAACATTCGTCTGAGAAAAGACAACGTAATATAGCTGTCCAAAGAGCGAGCACTCGTTTGTTTGCAAGTGTAAACCCTAGGCAACAGTGGATGATATGTGATATGCTTTGAAAAGTGTCAAGACTTATGGAAAACGACCTGAGAGAGAGAGAGAGAGAGAGAGAGAGAGAGAGAGAGAGAGAGAGATTACACGCACGCCTCATGAAAACGACTTCCTTAATCTCATCTAAACTTCTTGATACGGTCTTAAATTTATTAATTACTATCATCTCACATTTCGGCAGTATTAGATACACAATACATTCAGAATATCAATGTTACAACCGTACTCCACGCTCTTTAAATCATCATTTACTCACTGTCAAGCCCTTCTCTCGTCCCATGCAGAGAGCACAAGCACTTATCGTCCCAGCTTCTGCAACATTTTTCTCTCTTTTTTCGTTTTCTTTTATCAGTCCCGCGTCGTTACATTTGCATGTGAATGTACTTTCCCGAAGAGCAAGTCACGTGTGCTTTGCCAGCAGAGTTAGAAGAATCCTATACTACCGATATGCATGCAGATGATGTTCGCCATGACAAAAGAAATAACCACAAAATAGCGTTGGACAAAACAACATATTGCTTAGTTTTAAAATATCAGCAAAATCATGGTTGGTTGTGAGAGAGAGAGAGAGAGAGAGAGAGAGAGAGAGAGAGAGAGAGCCAAAGTTCAATTGCCATGAAGGGGGTACATGCTGTTAGAAGCGATTTTCTATTTTTTTCTCTTTTTTTTTAAATATAAAAAGAAATGGGTTTGTAATATGCCTTGGCTTGTTTTATTATGAGATTTCGTTTTCATTTTTATAATAATATGGAATGTCACGGGAAGCATTTCTGAATTCAGCTATGCTTTCATTCCAAGATTGGGCCCTAAGATATATTCCTTTCTGGGATTTATTTTGTCCCGTTGCTCGATAAATAAAATTTACAAGTAGACAAAAAAACGTGGACAGGTCAGCAATGCACTATCACTTTTGCTCGAATCATTATAATGATTAAAAAAAAACACAATTGGATTGCGTCTCCATAATTGTGGCACCCTGCGAAGGTCTCTACTAGCGTCGCCACGCTCAAAATAATTCATGCGACGTCGGACATCATCAAACAATGTCATTGTGCAAGCATAATCATCTGAAAAGAATCTTCCAAGGTCCTCCACGATTTTCCTACGTGTTATTTGAGGAAAACAAGCTTGCCATGTTCATCTCTTAGAAGGTTTTTAAGTTACCTAGTCTCTTTCAATGACTATTTGGATAAATAATGTACCTTCTTTTGGGCCAGGATTAGTTAATTAGGGACATACATGTAACGTTAATGAGAAAATTGTCCAAAAATTCTTAAATCTATTATCAATTGTGTCATAAACCCTTTCATGTTTTGCCAATTAAATTCATTCAATCAATTTTGGCTGAAAATCACTAATATGGACACTGACCATCTCTGCATTGCGTAGCGTGGCTAGTGTTGACATTGACAATTTTTAATAATATGATAATATGTTTATTTATTTGTTCTTTTCCTCTTTTTTTCTAACCCTAGGCCAATGACCCTCACTTGGTCTGGGCAAGGGTATCGTGACCCTTGCCCACCAAAAGGCGAGAGCCAATGTCCTCACCCAAGGGCAAACCTAAGGTTAGAAGAAAAAAGGAAAAGAAAAAGAGAAAAGAAAAGAAAATAACGATTAAATAATATAAAATTCGAAAAAGTATCGAAATATTATTAAAAATTGTTTACACAAGACGGTCTTGTCACATAGGATGGTCAATACCTATGCTAGCAATTTCCAAGAAGTTGACTGAATTGACTTAATCGGTAAAACGTGAAAATGTTTATAACTCAATTGGCAAAACTGAAAAGTTTAGGACTAAATTCCAAAAGTGCAACAAGTTTAGAACTTTTTAGATAATTTTTCCTAACATTAATGATATAGGGATTATTAGTTCATAAGGTGATGTAACAAGCCCTGAGACATACACAAGGGCTGACCAAGCGAGTTATCTTCCAAGACCCAACCATATTTGAAGCGCATTGCTTCGCAAATTAATTTTGTGATTTAGTTTTCATATGTCTAGCATTAATTTTAATTTAATAGTCGAGATCGTATGATTATCTATTGAACTTCTCGTGCTTATCAGTTAATCACGTCTCAGTTTTATATGATAACTAGTGATCTGGCGTGAGTAGTTCTTAAGGAAGTGGATGAAGCGAGAAGTTACTAGAGATATGTTCATTATGTCCTCTTTCCTCTTTCCTCTTTCCATTCTTTAATAAAAGGGTAATTTAGGAATGTCCAGTTAATGAGAGGAAAGCCTATTTTTAGCTTAATTATATAGAAGATGGTCAGGTGTTTCTACCACTCACTTGTTTTGACTTAAAGAATACAAGCTTACCGCAATTGTTCAGCTAAACAATTTTCATTTTCAATTTTATAGATGAGCACAAATGGTATTGAGGTGCAAGTATATGTACCAAATTGTTGTAACTTCAATTTGTTCTTCTAATTACTCGTGCACTCACATTCAATTCAACTTATGCTAGGCATTCTTCCTTGCATGTGCTACAATCAATTAATATATATATATATATATATATATATATGAGTTCCATAAGAAGAGAGCAACCCGTGACGCTCTTCAAATATAGACATCACACATCGTGTCATCGGTTGATGTGATGTATGGCAATCAATAATAACGTATCATTTTAATATACTTATGCTCAAAACCAAAAAAGACACAAAATGATGATTATATCAAGATGTACGTCAATTTGCTGTTTGTAATATAATGTTGCGCATGCTGAACATCGAAATATTTCATTTTTAGACAGGGCCAACCACCATTCTCTGGATTTTGTCTTGATGATGAACTGAACAATCTTTTCAAAATTTCGTAGAACTAACAAATAAGTTAATATGATGAACCTAGAACATTATGGCAAATCAATCACCTTGATAAGCACCTTCCACGTTCCTTCTTCTCCATTTTTTTGGTTCTGCTTAAAATCTTAGAATGTCTTGTTAAAGATTAATTTATTGACGGAGTACTGAGTTTCCTTCCCCGTTTGGCATCATGACCATTTGGGGTGGAAATTGATGGGTTGAAGGAGTCACAGGCTTATAGATGTGGGAAAACGTGCGAAGACAAATTGCTTATCTGGTTCGAATTGTATTTTTCCTTATGTTTTCTCGAAATGTCATCATGCTCATGAGCTTCAAGACACCTAATTGGACAATATACCCAAGCCTCTGTGGTGTCAGATGTTCAATCATGCTCCAAAGAAATCTTTTGGGCGGAGATAATAAGACAAGCGGATTTGTGGTGTCCCAGAAGAAATTAAACTGCATTATTAGGATATATATCGTTTTTTTTTAAATGAAAATAAGCCACATTATTCTCGCAGAATAATTGAACATAATGCAACTGTTATAAGCATAGTTTGCAGTCTTCATGAGACAGATATGAATGCGTCTTATGTTTAACCAGTCTTCGATAATATTATACATGTGAAAAATTTATGTAACTTCACTGTCCATGTATGTTATATATAAAATATGCATAAGTATGTCAGCTCAGCTATGACCGAGTCAATTGGACTTCCCACAATGCCGGAAAAGTTACTATTTTAAAAAGCACGGCCATGGCTGGAGGCCTACATGTACAGATCCGCACTCTACCACTTATTAGATTTATATTCAATAAATTGTCACCTAAAAATTCTCTGTGAATATTTCAAAATGCAAACTAAGGTAATTGTTCATAGAATTAATGCTGCTGCTACAAATAAAAGCTATGTAAATACACAACCTGTATGAATACCACGTAGGTAGACTTGTTCGAGAAACAAGTAATTATTTTTAAAAAAATATTTTTCAAATAATGCATTTTCCGTAAAACGAACGAAACTTAAATTAATATTTTTATCTACAGAAGGAAAATTCATAGTTTGGTGATGAATTTCATTAACAATCCACGAGGTATGCCATAACCCCGTCCTCATAATCAAGAGAAACATTCAAAGTAGTTAATCTTTACGTACAAGAAGACAAAAGCTAAAATTAATCAGCGAGGAAAAATTCTTTTTCCTTTCCACATATAGATAACACAGTCGAGAACATAAATTCCATTATCTCTAAAAGAAGTGATATACTAAAACCCCTTTACATTAGAATTTTCTTATTGAATAATGATGTGTCGAATATCCCAATAAACGTTCGAAATAAGTGGGATTCATATAGAAAGATGCTAAAAAATCTACTATGACTTGCTCTATGACTTGGTAAATACAATTCGGTAAAAATGTTGGTGTATGTAGCATTTCTCCTATGTGCGAAATTGAATATGGTGAGTTGGTACACAATTATTTTTCTCTTCTTCTTTTCCCTAAAAACGTTCAGATATATTTGAAACAGTACATATGTTAGAGAACAATGTATCATCAAGATATAGCGGACTGCAGCAGTAAAGTGGTAAAATTATTTACGAGAAGTTACTTTTTACAAGAGGTAAATTGACCTAGCTGACTCTTTTAGAATCTAAAAACGTAAAGAGTATGGCTGCATTTTAGGGGAAGGCAAAGGGACTAGAAATTGGAGCAGGACTATAATGTATCGAGAGAGCAATTGTTTTGTAGTAATGATTAATGGGCACACATGTGAATAGATGGGTACGTGATTTGTCTTTGTGGAATGTAGACAATGTTGGAAGCAAAGCACAGAGAGAGAGAGAGAGAGAGAGAGAGAGAGAGAGAGAGAGAGAGAGCTCCAAACTTACATGGCCAAGCAAACGCAAGCAAGAAAGGGTAAGGGGGGAAAAAAGAATTGTTTTGGGTGTATCTTTTAAAGTATCTCGTGATGCATCCATTTATTAGAGCTGGCTATTCACAGCCTTTTTTTTTGTACACCCACTGTTTATGGAATCTCTCTGTGCATGGTCTCTCTGTACTTCAACGGGGAGCTAATGCCTGCAAATAAGGACACAGCTCGTGCATGGGCAGCAATAAATTTCAAAAGGTGCTAAAGATAAAGAACCCAATGCCTAACCAATGAAACCCTAATTGATGAACCAATGCCTTTGCTTTCCAACCTCTATATGTACTTCTCCATTTCATTTCTTTATGGTCCATTAGTTTGCTTCAAAAGGTTGTGAATTACGAGTAATTAATGACCTATGGAAGGGTAGTTTGTGATCGAGCATGGAAAGTGCCTGTCCTGCAAGCATGGACAAAAACCTCGAACAATAAGATGATGCGGGAGTTCATCTGTCCCGCGAGGTTCATGTCTCGACAGAAATGTACTTTAGGGGGTGTTTACGCTTTTCTGTTTTCAATAGTGTTTTATCTATGCATGGACGTGTTCTCAAAGAACGTACCAGTACTAGCCATTCCTCAAGCAATAATAAAATGTGAAACGAGATGCCATCCTTGAAACGTCCAGCGGGCGCGATAGGCAAAGAAGGGAGTAGCCTACTAGAGGAGGAGGAGGAGGAGGAGGAGGAGGAGGAGGAGAAGGACGATGGGGAGGACGATGAGATGCTTTTCTTCCTTGTTTTTAGGGAGAGATGGCTTGAATTTTCTCGGTTTTACTGACTTCTGTTTAATTTTGGACGAGAAGTGATGGAAAAGGCGTTGTGATATGGCACGTGTGGAGAGAGAGGGAGAGAGGGAGAGGACAAAAGGTGACGGCTGGTGAGAGAGAGGGAGTAATGAAAAGGTCCCGTGAGGGGAATTTGGAGGCATTCAAGAGTCACAACTAAAACATCCAATTTTTTGGTGGCTTCCTACTCTTCTTCGCTCATTTCGATGGCCAATTCATTTCTCCATCCCCAACCTCAATCACCACCTCTTCCTTTCACGAGCTCGTCGTCCCCCTCCCCTCTTCCCCATTATACCCCTCCCTTTTCTCTCCTCTTTCTTTCTCTTTCTTTTTTTTTTTTTTTTTTTTGGGGGGAGGGAGAGAGGGGTTTGGATGGATTTTGCATATCAAGCCTTGTTAGAGATTCAAGAGGAAGTAAACGATCTTATTGTAATGAAGTAACGCTTTATTGCAATTCCAAATTAATTGACCAATACAGAATATAGTGAATCTTAAAGGAGATGCGTAATAAGCTATTTGTATAAAATATATGCTATAATGTATAAAGTATTAGTCGATTTGTAAAGAATCATAGTAAATCCCAAGAGATGGCAATCAATCAAAACAAAGATCTTGAGCATGACTTTTCACCATCAAAATTGCAATGAGATTGGCTCAGCAACTTTGACATATGAGTTATGGTTTGGACAATTCAAACCTATGTTCATGATGCAAGTTCAAATAACCATAGCGAAAACAGATTCAGGTTCCAACCTAATGAAAATAATTGGTGATTTAGAATTTAAAACATTAGTAAATTCAACATATAACTCGGACCTCTCTCTGTCTATATATGATTAGTTTGTGCAAGTAATGCTAACATTCAAGTTCATTTAAAAAATGAGTTTATGAATTTATATCGTGGCAAACAGTTAGTGAACATATTTGTAAACTAATATTAATATGCCAAGCAGTATTCAATATTCATGACATAGTGTTTAATTCGTCAAAGTACAAACCGTAAAAATGTCCACAAAGAGCCAATATGAGAAGAATGCAAGTCCAAATACCTCAATTAGAGCCACTAGTATGATGTCTCTTTAATGAAGTCTTTGTCAGGATTTTTTGCCAATCATATATTAATTTTTTCGATGCACACTTTTGCATAATGGTACTTAAAAGTTCAGACATTCCTTTGTTATTTGATTTTGAATCAATGAGTGAATTATTCAATGCCATGAAGAATAAAGTTTGATATAATGTAAGAAATAACTTTTACCACTAATTGTACGCTCTCCCGGCACGATTGTCCACGTTTTGGAGAGATCAACCGTGAAGTATAGCTGATTCAAAACTTACGATATCGTCAACAATTGTGGACAAAATCCTTCTTAAAAGAAACAAAAATTCTTGTAAAACCAGCTGCAATCTGGTTCCACTGCATGTCAATGCATCTTTCTGAATTACAGATAGGAAAAGCAGAAACATATAATTGGAACAATAACCAAAGAAGAAAGGATAACATTGTAAATTCACGGAATAGAATCAAAATACTATATTTTTCTTGTGAAGGAACTGAGGAAGACAAGTGGGATGCAAACGGGGGAATTAGAATAGATTCGAGAGCTCTCGTTCCCCTCTTTAAACAGCCTCAGAGCTTGCAGTTTCGGAGTGCACAAAGGAGGATTATAGAAAGAAAACGAATTTTATTCCGAGGGCTGGAAAAAAAGAAGAGAAAAAAGGAAGGAGGAAAAGAAAAGAAGGCAGAAAAGATAGCATGGTTTCGAGAGAGCAAAAGAGGGCAGTACTGCATGAGAAGCTGCAACTTCTTCGTTCCGTTACAAACTCTCATGCAGTAATTCCCTTCTGCGCTTCTTCTGATTCCTTTGCTTCCACTGGCTTTATTCTTATTTCACCAATGATGCCACCTCCAATTTTGCTATGTAATATGATGTAATTATACCCAGACAATCAAGAGTTTCCTTTTTTCTTTCTAAAAACCTTCCCTTCGCTCCATCTATTTTTCTATTTCGACTTCAATTCTCTGATTTGGTGAGTTTTTTTTATTTTATTTAGGGTCATATCCTCCCACCCACTTCCTCCCCGTTTTGATTTTGATGCAGCATGTGATTTTCTGATGAACTGATTTCTGTTAATTCTTGATGTTCCTCATATTTCGATCAATCTAGAGGGGATGGGTATGGGGGAATGTTAACTCATCTCAGTTTTAATGGTGTGGGATGACTTTTATTAATCGCTTATCAGGTTCAATCAATTGAAAACAGTCATTTTCGGAATAAAGATTAGAATAACCACTTTATTTGAATTTCTAGTACCATTTTAATGCCGAACTTATATTCCTTCTTCTCATATTTGTCAGCTAAACAAGACCTCAATCATAGTAGATGCATCCAAGTATATCAAAGAGCTGAAGCAGAAGGTAGAAAGGCTAAATCAAGATATAGCAGTTGCAGAAACTTCAAGTCAGCAACCTCAATTGCCTGTGGTATGTTCTTATTGTCCTAATATACCATACTATGTTGCTTTCTCCTTCTTTTTGAATCTAATCTTGTCTATCTTCATCACTAAGATGATGCACGCCCTATTTTTTTTCATGGAGGTTTTTTTTTTCCTCAGTCAAATAAATTTGAGTTGAAGAAAAACTTTATCGCTTGATTTCCCCATTACTTGTGTGATTTGACTTTTCTTTCTCGTTCCTCAATTTGTACTGTTATACTAAACAGCAGGTAACAGTGGAAACCCTAGAGAAAGGTTTCTTAATCAACGTATTATCGGACAAAAGCTGTCCCGGTTTACTAGTGTCAATATTGGAAGCTTTTGAGGACTTGGGTCTTAATGTTCTTGAAGCTAGGGTTTCTTGCACGGATAGCTTTCGCCTACAAGCATTTGGAGGCGAAGTAAGATTCTTGATCCCATTTTTATCATCTTTATGCTTACGTATTCACATCCCCTCAGTATGTACAAAGTTGCGTAAAAACTCTCTCTCTCTCTCTCTCTCTCTCTCTCTCTCTCTCTCACGCACACCCACCCACCTACCCACGCACTCACACACTAGTTGTGATATCAGATCACGAGATGACACGGAGTGTGTGTTGCATGCGAGAGCTTATTAGAAACGAGATGCAAATTTCGGATGTGCATGGTGGTGAAATCAAACGAGTTATTTGACACGACCTTGAGAGTATCTATATAGTTGATTATAAAGAGTTAATAGTAATGATAATATCGTACGTGTTAATTTGTTCTGCAGAATGAAGAAGAAGGTGATATGATTGATTCTCAAGTTATCAAACAAGCGGTAGTGCAAGCAGTGCAGAATTGGAGTGAGAACAACAATGATGGATGAGAAAGAATGATATAAATCGTTTGTGTCTCTCGTCCTTTGTCGGGTTTGGCAAAGGAGAGTTAGGAGCTTGCAAAAAACAAAAGGCAACCTTAGGTCTGAAAACGTCCTGAAAGTATCTTTCTTTTCCCTTTAAGTAGTGTCTAAGTACGTGTCATTAGCAGATGCTATATATATCTACGAAATGCTGAAGAGCATATTAAAGAAGTGAATAGATTCCATAAATTGGGGGGATCGCTTCATATAGTCTTCGAGGTTAATGCAATTGTTCCTTCTTAGAAACATCTATCCACCACTTCTTACCTGAGTAACAACCCCAGCCTCTCCTCCTTCACCTGGTTGAGCAACTATGATGGTGGCTAAGTGACGGTGGGCGAACGACGGTGGTTGAGTGATGGCCGTTGACATTGGGCAAGGATCGGACAAAGAACCCCAATTTCAATCCCCATATGAGCTATACGGCGTCGTTTTTGTAAGGTTGTCCATGTATGACGGCAAAACGACGTCATTTAAAAGCCACCGCAACTTTTAATATATATATAAGTTACGTAATTAATTTAGCTGGAATTTCTCACCAGTGGCATCAAAGTGATCATTTTTTCTTCGATTTGGTATTTAAGTGATTCGACGGAAATTGTTGGCACTAAAGTGAACGGCATACACAACTTTTAGCACTTCTAATGTACTTTTCCCGACATTCCTTATTCGTTCAGTTTGAATTTCTGTGGATTTAGTTTCCTCAGTAGCTAATTGTCTCATGGAAAAGTGTAGCTAATATATGATACATATATCCTGCACGCCAAGTTTTTGAGAAGAAAGAATGCTTAACTGATTTATTGACATGTTTATGAGATCGACCTGAGACATCAGTGAAAATGTTTTAAATGGACCGTGTACCAAAGTCGGTGAATAAAGCTATTTATGAATAATGAGGGCACATAAATGGTCTGGACACCTGCTTTCTCTTGGCATGCCATTGCCGATGGAGTCCGATGACAATACCCTAAGCTTTGGTGAGGAAAAACTGTACATCGGTCGTCATTTACTCATTCTTAGTTGCTATTTTGTCTACTTTAAGTTAATTCTTTGGCGAGAACTGGTGATTTGATATTGAGTTGCTGCTCTCTACATCGAAATTGTAATAAAGCACGTGTTACAAATTTCAGACAGAGGGACTTTATTATTGCTAAATGGTCCTAGGACTCTAATTTTCCTTCCCTCGATAGACTTGTTTGCATCGGGATGTTAATTAAACACGTGCAAAATTCTAAATCGAGAAGCTTGTTATCACAGTGAAATGATTCTAGGAACACGTAATTTTCTTGTAAACCTGTGAAAACGTCCACATTATGTAAGAAGTCAGATGGGGATTTACATTCTCCATGTTGATCTCTTGCTCAAGAAGCCTTTTTAATCATATCTCTGGACCTGCTCTACAACAACCTGCATCCGCTGCACAACTTGCTTCGCACCCTTTTTAAGTCCAACACATCTGCCGACGAGCACGGAGGACATTTTCAGCATCGATCAGACCACACGAACATTCCTATCCTGAAGCATAGCGAGTGGCGATCTGGTCCTAACTGCAATGACCGCATCTCGAAACAAACTATGCACCCGAGGCACAAATGATCACGAGCTACATTATTGCTCTCTTACCAAATGAAATGTGTCGCTCCATCCCATGCCCGCCTAATTGGAGAATCCAGGTAAACCCAGAATTCCGGCGTTGCTTGTCGAAGGAAAGAGCTTCTCAATTTTCCAATCGGAATGTTGGGTCGGGATTGCATCGCAGGTTGTTATGATCAATTCTAAAGAGCACACTGTCAACTTCATAACAAAGGAAATCGGTAACCTAAGTGAGATGGGCCCAGAAAAAAAGAAGAAGCGAAGAATGGGCCAACAGGGCCATGAATTCTCGGGCCTTCCTTCTTCCACACAAAGCCCAGTTATGGGATTTTTGACGCGACTCCGATTCCAATTTCAATAGAGATTGTCGTCATTTGAATGTTTTTCTGCATCTTGGTCTTTGGGAAAGATAATTAAAGCAGGCCCACGATATAAATTCGATAAAAATAAAAATAGATAGACTTCGCTATGAAGGGAAAGGATTCAGTAGACTCAGTGATAAGAGGGGAAGCACAAGAACGTCCTCATCCCTCGTTCAACTCGTAACGACGTATGTACATAAGGAAATCATGTCTCGTAGAACATAGGAAATCAACTAGAAGCCATTACATCATGTCGAATTATTCATTAGCGATGTTGTCGAACGAAGAGCAGGATCTTCATCTTCGACGCGCCAGGAGCAGATGCTCTTTTTCCTGGAGAGAAGCATCTTTAGATAACAAAAAGGCGGAGCTCAATCGCGTCGAGGCTCGTTGGACCGTTGCTCGTAGTAATGGTAAGCCGCTGCACCGGAGAGCACCGCCAACGTCAGGGCCTGTGCATGCATCCTGTAACAACACGACACCGTATCGTAGTTTAGTTACATACACTTACAAAACAATCTTCATACACATTAAAAAAGATGAGCTCTTCTTGTTCCCCACGAAACCTCTCCGTTTGTTGTTTTAGTGGACTGAAAGCAATCCCGACGTTTAACTCTCTGACTTCGACAGCCACATGAGTGGTCGTGCTGATGAGGGAGAGGGAGGAATTACCGAGCATGAATGAGGCGGAGGCTTGGCTTGAGGGGAGACTTAGCGCGTGAATAAGCAAGCGACGCTCCGATTGCCGACGCCCATAGTCCTCCTGCACCAACCCCATCCCCGCGATTTAGTTTTCGACGAAGTCTTACGGAGTCGTTACGCGATGCAGTTTCGAGATAGATTAGAGATAGAACTGACCAATGCTGGCGAGCTTGTGCTCAGAGACCCAGGACTGAATGGCCTCCATCTTTGACTTCTTCTTCTTTCTTGGGAAAGCAAAGCCGAGAATACCGCAAGGTGGGTGGGAAAAGGATAGCTGGAAACGGTGGAACGAGTGGGGGAGTATGGAAGAGTTGGGAAGGCTGGTGCATTTATAGGGAAAAGAGGTGGTGAAATTATGATGTTGTTGGCGGCGTTGCTGTTGACGATGATGTTGAAGGGCGTGCGCCTTTGGGGTTTTTGGTGGTGGCCCTTGGTTTTGTGCACTGGAACCGTGAACTCCTCCGTAAACTACAGGCTTCTCTCATCCGGTTTTCTGTCACTGCGTCTGCCTCTCTCTCTCTCTCTCTCTCTCTCTCTCTCTCTCTCAAAGGATAGAACTTCGGAGCAGAGGAAAAGTGAATGTGCTGAAACATTTTCAGACTGCATTCGTACCAGATGTTTCCTCAACAGCGCCGATACTTTCGGTGCCGACTGTTCATTCATTTCGGATAAAAATGGGTCATTTTCCCTGGGCTTTGTGGTCCAACATCGACGTCCACATTATTCAGCGCCACAACAAAGTTGCAACCTCTTTGCACGAATCAAAACCGAGTGCCCACCTTACTATTTTAAAAACTTACATTATTGGTTAAAGTCGTGGTTTAATAATTGAATGTTATAACATTACCTCTAGTATTAAGCATAGGCATATTTAATTGAGAAGGCAAACGGACTCTGGCCTGAAAAATTTGAACTCAAAATCACCAAACTTTGATATTATATACAAACTATTCTATAAATTTAAACTTTAGATGAATGTGTAGTTTAATATTTAAATATTTTAATACCATATTTGCCTTTTCATTTGCATATTTCCTCACTTTAAGCTAATATCAAAGTCCAGTTTACACATGAAGAGAAATTTTAGAATATTTATATAATAAATCGCGCTTTTATTAGAAAAAACTTAAATTTTTACAATAGTTAACAATAATCTCACAAAATTTCATAAAAAAAATATAATTGAGAAAATTCATCACATACATTTCAATGTCTCCTCTGACGTGCAAGTGAGATAGAAATGATATATGGAATTTGACGAACGGGGCGGACGCATATGCTCCTTAAATTCTAACAAAATATGATTTTCAAACAACAAACTGTTCTAAAAATTTAAACTTTAGATGAATACGTAGTTTAATATTTAAATATTTTAATACCAAATTTGCTTTTTCATTTGCATATTTCTTCACTTTAAGCTAATATCAAAGTCTAGCTTACACATGAAGAGAAAGTTTAGAATATTTATATAATAAATCATGCTATTATTAGAAAAACTTAAATGTTTATAATAGTTAACAATAATCTCACAAAATTTCATAAAAAAATATAATTGAGAAAATTCATCATATACATTTTAATGTCTGCTCTCACGTGAAAGTGAAATAAGAATGATATATGGAATTTGATGAATGGGGCGGATGCATACGCTCCTTAAATTCTGACAGAATATGACTCTGAAACAACATTAGACAATTCAAAACGAAAGTTGAACGTGGTAGGTTGCGAGAGAAGTATTTCATGGTCAAATTAGATTGGATATTTATTTGTTGTCGGGCGGAGAAAAAACGGAAAAGGAAAGAGCACTTTTATGAACAAGAAAGCCCACGTGAAACCACCCAGGGAAGCCGTTGGATGTAACGTCAAAGTCACCGACTTTTGGGATTAGTACGAGAACTGTGCTAAATCAGGGGGAAATCCGATGGAGAGAGATCCTTTCTTCCCCTTAATAATGACGCGCTCTGCGGAAGAGTAATGATAAAATAGAGTACGTTTAAGCATGATAGGACGAACTTGCCTGGGGAAAGGGGGCAGTGAAGCAACACATGTCAAAGAAGGCACGAAAGATGCTTTGAGATCTGATCTCAGTGGCCTAACACTAAGAAAGATGCCTAGTTTTGCCGGTTCTCCAGTGGTTTTCGTGTGAAAACCGGGGGTACTTGGTCATTGGTGACGACCACTTTAGGTTAAATGAATGTCAGAATATTAAGTTAGACAACGTTTGTAAATCCCGTAAAATGGACTCTCGTTGAGCTAAACTTTGCCTCGTGGAGTCATTGTACTGGGCTATATATAAGAAATAACTTGCACTTTTACAGGATTAAATCTTTAAAAAAGAAAAAACGTAAACTTTACATCAAACCCTTATTCTTTTCCAAATTTTTTATCTAAAAAAAAATTCTTAACTTTTTTCTCGAATCCCAAATCTATCTACATGTGCAAAAGTTGCCATTAATTTGTTTGACATTATCATATCAGGAGGCTATTATTATGCCATATGAAGATAAGAGTGTTGATAAAGACTCGAGTTCTAATAATGAGCCTCTAATGATCTTAGAGATAAGCATGGGTCTCTCATAAAATTGGGAACCAAACTAGACTAACCTTAAAATTGTTTCAATTCTCAGTTCTTTGACTCCTCAATCTAGTTCTAGATTCCAATTTTTTCGGAATTGATGCCATGTGGTCTAGTTCTTAAGTAGGAATTGAATTGACAATCGAAGAATCGGATAACCAGACTAAACCGAGGTAAACCTGAAACTAATATTATCTTTGGATCTTTTCACCGATTTTCATATTAGAAGCATCAAATAATTTGGAACATCTTTTCATTACTATTGTTATTCAACACGTTCTTTCGTTACTAGGATTAGTATTAAACTTGTTGCGGCGGGTTGAAGATGTGTACCCATTGAAATCCACCTACAACATATATGTGTACGTTCCTTGCAAGAGAAATCCAGTATAATATACACTTTGAAAATTTCAAATTAACTAATCACTACTCTTTCGCGTGTGTTTCTAGTTTGCTCTTGAATCAATCCTTTCATTAACTCTACATGACAACATAATATGATTTTTTTCGTTAGGTTCAACAGATTACTTCACTCATAAATTGTGCTATTTTAGATAGGTGGTTTTGTTGATGAAACTTTATCTATATGAAGGGAAATTTTTGTTGTTACTTTATTTTTCATCTTATTTGACTAAAAAGGAAGCAAAAGAAAAAGGAAATGAAACAATGAAAAAAAAAATGCCTAGTTTCTGTGTAGACCCTATAGGCTATAACCAATCTTAAAATTGCATTTTTTATTTCATGTTACATAAAGTAGGTTCTATGTTTTAAAAATTGAGGACCAGTTTGAAGTTCTAGGTTTCGGGGGAATTTAGACATACTTTAGAACAGCTCATCCCTAACAGAGGTCTTAATGTCTATAAGTTTGAAAAAATTAGTGAGGATTTTTGGACGTATGGGTGGATTTGGCATTAGAGAGAAAGTTGGGGATTTCTTTATTCTAAAATAAAAATTTTGAGATAGAATTGGGTTTTTATCAAAAGTTTGGGGTTTTTTTTTAAAAATTATGCCTACTTTTACACTTAGACAATTCACAAGCGAAAAAATTTAGTTAGGTAATTATCCGGAGACACACGTCAAATCGGAGGCGAATCTAATACTAATCCAATTTTCAATTAGTCCAATTAGGACCGCCCGGCCCAGGATGCCACTAGCCCGACGAGACAAGAAACGGGCCTAAATTCCGCTGTCCCCCGATGTTTTGGGCTGAACTTGGGCCGGCCCGTTTACAAGAAAGCCCCTCGCCGGCCTCCGCTTCTTTACTTTTCGCCTTTCGCTCCCCGTCCGGTCGGAGCAGGAAACGACGACGACGATCCAGAAATCTCCACCACATTCCCCGTCGTTTCCGATAAAAAAACCCGAAAGGGCAAAGGGAGAGAGAGAGAGAGAGAGGAAGAAAGGAACTCCAGTTCAACCGGTATTTCGCGCCACTGGCGCTTGGCTCGAGCGCGATCTGAAGCTAGCGATGCTCCGTTGCGTGTGGTAGCGGCGATGGAAGCCGAGGCAAAGAGCGACGCACGAAGAAGGAGGGGGAGGAAGCCTCTCTCGGACCTCACCAACGCCGCTCCTCCGTCCGGGCTCGAGCCCCCTCGCAAGCCCGCCGTTTCGTCCGCTTCCAAGAGGACCGCCCCGAACCCTAGCTCGTCCGGTCCCGCGCCCCTCCCTTCCACGCCTCCTCGCCCGATTGCATCTTCTTCCGGTCAGTTTTTCTTTTTCTTTTTTCCTGGGCAGCTTACGTTGGATTCCGCGTTCCGATTGAATGTCGCGGTGTTATTTGGAGTTTCGGGGATAGCTGTCTTTTTTAGCGATTGTTGATTAGGTGTTCAGACTGTTAGAAACTTTGATGTGGTTGGATAAGGCTGGCTCACTGTGATCTGATCGTTTTTTGGTTCTAAGCATTATCGAGAATCTGAAATGCGTGAGATTGTTATACCTGAAAAAGGGTATCTAGTCGTCAATGAGATTGGGGCCTCGTTTTGCTGAACTTGGTACTTTTTCTTGCCAAATGTTTTGCTGTTTAGGGCGTGATTCTTCCGAGAGGTCCGTGTTCTGTACAACTTATGACCGCAGGAAGCCTGCGGATAAAGGCAAGCGTAAAGAGAAGGGGGTTGCCGTCTCTATGACTAGCTCTCCTGCTAGGAAGATCAGAAATACGAGGTACCCGCCCTTTCTGATATATTGGGTTTCTGCCGTTACGTATAAGATTTGATTTGTAGCACCATATTGGAAGCAAAAGGGAACAAAGAGTGAGGTTGACGTTAATTTAAGATATGCGTTATGTTCTAAATTCAGCAGGAATTTGAATTTTCCAACTTTAGTTGTTTGGCGGAGTTGTAACTTCTGCTTTGGCCAGTACTGTGGGTTTCAAGTGGTGTGCCGATGCTCTCTTCGTATCATAGTACAGTCAGTCTTATTGGAAGAAACCTGGTTGTCAATGCTGGTTTCACGCGACATATTTGAGCAGATAATTTGCCTATTGAAAGTAAGGATGTTTCACGTGATGAGGAAATTTGCTGCTTGAGTGTTATTATAACCATTTTTTTTTTCATTAAGATGGTTGATTAGCACCTTTTTTCATCCTTATTGTGCAGAAGAATTGCGTTTTCTCTTAGCAAAATGACTCTGTTGTTTCTAATTCTAATTTAAGTTAAATGGGCATGTACTTCTGTTCCCATTCTCTATTTTTAACGATACCTTTCTGGTGTTTGCTTCTTCCTACACAGGAACAAGCTTAACGATGAAGGAGGTGGTGCTGGATCCAAGTCATGCTCTATTCCAAATAAAGGGGTATTCTGTCAAGATTCCTTTGCATTTAAAGTAGTCTGGTGCACGTATTATATCATCTCTTTTGGCTTTCTTTTACCTCGACCCTTGCTTGTTTTCTTTTATCTCAGTAGATAGACGAACAGTAACTGGACAGTGTTTTGTGCTCAATTACGTTTGGGATGTTGATGCAGAAGCAGCAGAAGCCACCATCTAGGAAAGATGTACCTGATGATTCCTTGCAAGATTACATCAGGCAGCAGAAATCTTACTTTGAAGAGATTGATGCATTTGAATTGCCAGAGGAGGAGGTAGCCTCTGTTAATGATTTGGACTAAGTGGAAGAGATACAAGAGATATCCGTGATCGGTGACCAGAGCGCTCAAGTATAGGGGGTGATGTCTGTACAGTCAACTGACAGTGGAATACTCGATATACAGAGATTTTGGTTTTGTAACTACTAGTGTACATACGGAGTCTTCAACTCATTTACTCTGGAGCTTGTAGAATTTGTCCTGCGTATTCCATGACTTGATTATGGAGTTTTGAGATGAGTGGAGCTTTTGTATAACAATGATTACTATTCAGAAAATTGCCTATGCGTTGTGTTCACCGAGGCAATTGAGGCTGCTACTTTCTTACGCTTGGGCGTGGCTTTGGCAAATCATCCAATTCTAGCAGACTGTTCTAGGGAAGCTTGTCCAGGAAGTTGCTTATATATGGAGAGCACTGTCTAGCCCTGATATGCAATCAACACGTTATTGTTAATTGCTCCTTACAATCATATCACTACTTTTTTGGGATACATAATAATCATATATTCTGTTTTTGATAATACATCATTGTTTACAATTGAGATGACTGATGCTAATTTGCTGCATGCTGCTAATAAAGAGAGACGAGTGGATCTTAATACTGGTTGAGAGGAACTGAGACGAGCTCCTTTATTTTTCAAGCAGCAACCACAAATTAGTCAAGAAGACAGATACATGACGACAAATTGTCAGGGGACATTATCTAGCCCTGATTTCACTCCCGCGTTCATATGCGGCAGTTTCAAATTGCATATATGAGCTTCATACTTAGTTCACTTTCCTGCAATTTTTCCTTATTTGACCATTGCTTCCTTTGGGGGGCTTAATTTCGCTCATTTTGATCATTGCCCTAACAAAGTCTCGGAAAAATTTTTCTGTGTCGCATGCATACTTCTTGACCAGTGAATCCACAGAACTGCCATTGAAGAGCTCTTGATCAGAGTGAAGAAGGCCCTTCTTCTGCAGTAAATTGCGGTAGTAAAGGTTGTCAAAGAAGGTCGGCGTTTGGATGTCTAGCCTTTGAAGGACACTATCATTTCCAATCTTGGGACATGTCTTCTGCAATTTATGGGCGAAGGATGTATCTATGTTCGAGTCGTTGTAGATCCGTCCTCGGAAGGAACTGCATCTCGCTAGGCCAATGGTATGTGAACCTGTCAATTTGAAAACCGCTGTCAGCTGATAAAGTACATCGACATTGCCAAAACAGAATCACGATAGGTGCTGAATTCTGGTTCTTTTCTTTTGAATATTCTTGGTTGTAATGCGCGGTGCAAGGTTGATAATATTGAGTTGAAATTACCAGAAAGAGCCACCATGTTCTTGACTGAAAGACCCTGAGCAGCGAAGCTGGTTATGAGAGCACTGAGATTAGAAGCAGGTGAAGGTATGGAGGTGTTAGCAAGGCTCCTGCTAGCAGTAATGGAATCCCTTCTCCCTAAGCTTACGGTCCATGAAGGACCTCCCAACTGGGACCATGTCACACAAGAGAAAACATAGAAGAAATCAGGAAAAAAATAGATTTGTCCGATTATAACCGTCGAGGCAAAAATGTATTAAATTAGAGTCGACATATTCTCATTTCTTTTATTTGCGAGACTTTTTAAGGCCATGAAGAGGACTTGCATGAACGACTGAGTCGCGAGCAGCCAGGGCAACGATATCTGCACAGGAAACCACTCCAGGGCACTCTTTCTCCAGACTAGCCTTGATGCGGTCGATCACTTCGAACCCTCTCACGGAGTTGTTGTTCGGAGCTGCTGTTTTCTCGCCCACGAAGCTAGGCGTGTCATCCAACAATATCGACGCATCGCACCCCTGACCAATACGTAGATACACACACCAATATTGAGGAGGAAGGAAAAGAAGAGGAAAACTCTGGAAGGCTAATGAATCAAAGTGGGATCGTTTCGCAAGGAATCTCTAGAAGACGCGACTCACATTGACGAAACAGTCATGGAAGTGCAGCCGAAGCAAGGACGCGCCTGTCCGGGTCTCATTCTTGATTGCTTTTGCTACTCCAGCTCGAACAATCGACAATGCTTTCGGACATGTTGATTGATAATGACTCGGCGAGAGCTTACAACCGGCAGTGGTGATAACCGAAGTGGCAAGGAGGACAGCGACGATGGAAAAGCCGACCATATCGTGTGTAGCCATGACATGAATTATCGATATGTTCCTGTTGAAAACCAGCAAGAGCACACACTCAGATGAAGTTTCTCTGGCATAAGGTTAACGCGGAAATCTTGGTATAATATGTAACTCCGTGATTGCGGTGAAATAAAAGCTTGAAAATAACAGTTCCTTTTCCCCCTTTTTCCGGGCAGGGAGACGCTGATTAGATAACGTCGCATCTTTGCTAGGCAGCTTCACCACCAGAGTTTTTCACATGGTGTGAGAAGACTCCATTATTTCGTTCTCCGTAGTACTAAAAATAATGGTGCATGGCTTGGGAAAGTTACATGCGTCGTATGGTGGGACCACAAAAGCGACCCCGCCCTGAGCTACCGACCAAAAGCGATCGATTACCGTCGACAACGAAACTGCCGTGCTGATGTGAATCATTCGCCTATGTTAAGCCCCCCTTTCTTCTTTGGTTGAAACCTATTTTTAAAATGTCGGAGATGCAAAATTTTCACGAATGTGATTTTTCCATTTGGTGCTAGCTTGAATTTAGGAAAAATGACACCAGAAGTATCATCATTTCATATGACGCTTACTTCAGTGCAAAAACTTTCGGATAAAACACTTTATTACCACTTTATATAAAAAAATAATCATTTAAGTATTAACTCCGATTTGAGATGCCAAGAACTTGAAGGGAAGAATTGTGAAAAATGTTCTAAACTTGTTATAATTGTATTGATTCAATATTAAACCTTTTTTTTTTTTTTTTTATCAATTGAGTTTTAAACTTTTATTTATTTATTTATATCAATTCAGTTCATATGCTTAATCTTGGCCAATCAATATTGACTTGGATGTCGTCTATTCCACATAGGACAACCGGCGTTGACATGGATGCCAAACCGGCTAATGCCTATCGACTAAAATTGGCTTAATGCACTAAATTGGCGGAGTTTATAATTTAATTGGTTAAAAAATATTTAATATTGAATTGATAGAATTGCAATATGTTTAAGATTATTTTGAAAATTTTCCCAAATTTGAAGTGACAATATCTAGTCATTTTTTATGGTCGACTTGGCTCGCAAACCCTCTAAGTTAACATAAATAGTCCTAAGGACATAATTCAACAAGTTTGCCTCAAATTTAAACTCTAAATGGACAAATCAGGTCGTTTCCCTCTTCTAATTAAACTCTAATTTGGAGCAAAAGGAATGGCAATTCTTAATAGAGAATGATGGCTTTTCATGCAGGCTGTTTCATTCTTCAGGGGTTGTCGACGGTAAGCTATGGCTATGGGGAAGGGCAACGGTGGACGCCTAGGGCTTGGTCACGAGGACCAACCCTGACCTGGACGCGCTCCGTGCATTGCTCTAGGCGGACTTGACTCAGTCGCGCTGGAATCGCTTGGTCGAAGGTCTGCACTCGGTGCATTGCGTTTCTCCCTTGAAGCGATTGGGAGTGAAAATGTTGTCGCTTTTGTTTTTGTACTTGATTTGATGGGAGCAGGAGTAATGATGGTTTTGGTACGCTTTTTTGCGACGTGGTCATCGGAGAGAGCTCAGCGCCGAGATTGGTGGAGGGTCGTGGAACGGGGAGGAAATACTGGAAAAGCTCTGACATGACGAAAAACAAATGAAAACTGCAAAGCCTGAAGAGTAGAAAAGAAATCTGGATAACGCAACTGTCCGGGCATTTTAAAGGAGAAGCAGGAGAGAGTTCGCGCAGTCCACGCGAAGCTGCCGGGTTGAGATTTTCTTTCCATTTATAAAAAAGCCACGGAGGCATTAACATTTTACAAGAAATGGCCGTGTAGGATTTTTTTTTTGTCAGAATTGTTGGAAGCACTTAATTAATCGATTTTCTTTTGATGTGACGTCATAAGTGATCCGACAAAAGTTTTAAAATTGAAATAAAAGCCTTGCAAAAAAATATGACGTGTCTAGTATCATTTTCCTTTTGCATTTATTATGTGTCGTATGCTAGCTGTAACTGTGGAGATTATTGATATGCATGTGTCACGGCCCGAAAGATGAGCGACCCGAGAGGTTCCCTGGTCATGATCCCAATCGATCGGCTCGTGACACATGTCTTCTAGGAAAAGAAGATGCAACCCTACTTAATGCTTTTTTCATGAAGTGATTCCTCATAAGGCAACATTGCCTATTGCTATTATTCGAAGGGTTGAGAATTTCTTGTTATATTATATATTAAAAAAAGCCACGGAGACAATAACATCCTACAAGAAAAAAGTTACTTAAGAAGTTTTGTCTGAATTTGTTATCGGACGTATTTAATTAATTGATTTTCCTTTAATATAGCACTAGAAGTTATCCAATGAAAAGTTTCGGAACTAAAGTTGATGTGATATAAAAAATTGTGGCATCTTCTAGCATCCTTTTCTCCGTTGGATCTAGTACGTGCCAAGCATTAACTGCGAATATAGAGATTATCGACATGTCTATATTCTAGGCATAGGATAAGGCGACCCTACTTTGATGCTTTCTCACAAAGCAATTCATCATAAAGCAACACCGCCTAATGACATTGGCTCTATTTGGTTCAACATTTGGAATCTTTGCCATTTCGCCAAAAGTCCTGGCTAGAACGAAAGGTGTTTGATTCGTTTTTTGCGCGACTTTAGCGAGATGCGGTGCATCTCTACAAGAAAAGTGGCCAGGTGTCTTTAGCGTAACGCAGCTCTTGAGGTCCTTTAGAAAGTTGCATCTTCGGAATGCAACTTCCGATATATTGTTCATCTCTAGGTGGAGAAGCCGTCGGCCGCCTAAATAAAAATGAAAATAAAAATAAATATGTTTATATTTTTATATAAAATGTATATTTTTATATTTTATATAAAAATATAAACATATCTATTTTTTATATAAATATATATTTATAAATATAAACATATCTTTTTTTTTTTTTATATAAACATATCTATTTTTTTCTTTGATTGTTATAAACATATCCATTTTTTATATATATATATTATGTTTAATAAATATATTTTATGTTTATATTTTTATATTTTTATATAAAAATATGTTTATATAAAAAATATAAACATATTTTTGCTTTTTTAATTTAATAAAAAGTTAATTATAAATATAAATTTTACCAAATGGTATTTTGGCCAAAGTTGTTTCTCAATGTAAATTTTATCAAACGGCATTTGTATTTCGGAAAATTCCATTCACTCAAAGATATTTGCATTTCTGTAAATACATTCTTGAAGAGCCGAATTAAACGGACCCATTATTAGTTGGATACCCTTCTCTTTCGCGTCACGTGGTCCATCTCAGTGTCCAATCACGTGGCAAAGACCATCTCAGTGTCCAATCACGTGGCAAAGACCGAAGATTAAAGAAACGAGTTCGGACTGTCCTCGTAATGTGCTGGCCACCGACGGATGGCCCTCGTGAGGGAGGAGGAAAAAGCAACGCCTTTAGTCAAAAGCAATTATAGTGATCGGACGATACGACGTGCATGTGTCTGTCCCACTCTTTGTCCTTTGTTTTTTTTAATGTTCTTCTGATTGTGATTCGACATAAATCAGGACAAAGTTTCAAAATTGCTTTTGTTCCCATTTACGAACCGACGCAACAGTACGCGAAGTGGTGCCTTTGACACTCTTTTTAAGTCTATAAAATGTCTTGATCTGCTAGCGTTTGGCGACGCTTTTAACTTCACTCGTTTTGCTCTCGATCACTCGAGTTCATTTCTTTCCTTTTTATTTCTTTTGATTTGTATTTCAAGAAGACGATAGAAAGATTTTAGAGTTAATCGGATTGTTTATTCGGGTGCATGTTACAACGCTTGGAGGAGTCCATTGTGTATTAAGAGTAGGATGTTATTGATTATTGCGTATGGATGGGGATGGAAATTAACTCTGGAGTGAGTGCTAATCATAGCATGCCTTGAATCCGGTATTATCCCCTCACTTTTTTTTTGGTTAATACCTTAAAAAACCCCAAACTGGTACATTTGTGACAAATTTACCCCAAACTATTTTTTTGACCATGAAAAACCCCAAACCCAGAAACTTGTGACAAATTTATCCCAATTGATTATAAAAACCCTAAACCCATACATTTATGACAAATTTACCCCAAACTAATTTATTCGACTACAAAAACCCTAAACTAGTAAATTTGTGACAAATATACCCTATGCTAAATTGGATTAATACCACAAAAAAAATCATAAAAATTGTAAACTGTGACAAACGGAACGTAAAATCCTAAATTGGTATCTTTGGTTAAATGTCACGTGTCATTTAACTTAATAATTTGAGAATAAAATTTAACGAAAACTAACATAGGGTAAATTTGTCACAAGTGTACAGGTTTGGGATAAATTTGTCAAAAGTATGGGTTTAGGGTTTTTGGTGGTCAAAAAAAAATAGTTTGGGGTAAATTTGTCACAAAAGATATCAGGTTTGAGGTTTTTAGGGTATTATCCCCTTATTTTTTTAAATTTTCTTGCAATTTTTACAAAACTTGGGGGGACGCTTGTTCTTCCCTCATCAAAATGGGTTTTGTCCTGCGCATCACTTTATTCGGAAAATTGTTCAAAAAAGTCTTTAAACCTACGGCATTGTTTAAACATTTTAAGTTTACCAATTCAATTGAATCTAAACCTTTTCATGATTTACCAATAAAGTTCATTGGACCAATTTTAACTAAAATTGCTATCGTATACGTTGATAGTATCACGTAAAATGACTAATATTAACATGGATAATTTTCTATAACTTTTTTATAAAATATTTTCTCATATTTCTTTTTTTTTTTACCAAATCAGGCAAGAGTTGGTTGACCCTCACCGACCTTATCAGTAACTACTTGGTAGAAAAAAATGAAAGAAAAAAAATAAAATTATAAAATATTCATAAAATTAATTTCTTTATAAATTATTCACATTAATGCTGATTATGTTACATAAAACAGTCATTGTCAACGTTAGTTATTTCTAGTTAAGATTGATTAGATTGACTCAATTGACAAAATATGAAATATTTATGACTTAATTAGTAAATTGAAAGATTTAGAGTTAAATTAATAGAAATATAGTAGCTCCTTTTCAATCTTGCACTCCTCACCAACAGAAGGGACCGTCTCCAAAAGGAAAAAAGGCATACCAAATAAAAGAGTAATTAAAACCATCAAATGCGAAATAGTTTTTTTTTTAGGTGCGTTTCGGGGAGTTCTGGAGAAATTTAAAGTCATTTTTCCAAGGATCTTTGACTCGAGGTGTATTTACTCAAAAGCAAATGTCGTTTGATTAATTGACATTTGGTCTATCTTTTGCAAATAAGTTTTGAAGGAAAAAACGACAAAAAATAGAGGTATGGCTACCGAATGATGGAGAGGAAATCATCGTGGAAGAGGCCAGGAGAAACATTTGGCACCATCATTGACTGAAGCAACTCGCTGGCGGCAATTGAACCATTGACGATGCCGAAAGGTTACGCAACCTTCGGCGGCCCAGCGCACGAACTCAGTGACCAAGATCGTGCAAATCCAGACTTCACCAATTAAGACCCATGATTGTCGACGACCTCGACAATCTTACGTGACTGTTAGTGAGCCTCGTACAACCCTCGATGAAGCATCATACTAGCGACCCTACGCTAAAATTGGAGCGTCACTTTTAGATTACCTTGATCCTCGACACCCTCCATGAACCGTGGTGACCCTCGGCCACCCTATGCAATATTTGATGACCTAGGCAAGGCGAAGCCAAGGTTGGCGCAACCTTGGTGACCTAGATTGTGGAAACGCAAATCTTGCCTCTCCCGTCCAAATCTAGTCTTGACCATTAGCACCATACGCAATTGTCAACGACCCTTGACGATTGCTTGGGAGACTTGCATGACACTCGATGGAGCTTCACATGAATAATTCAAAGAGGGAGAACCTCCATATTTAGAACGTTGGTTTCAAAGAGAACAATTGTTTCATGAGTTCAAGAATGGAATACAAAGATATTAGAGAGGGCAAGATTGAAAGAAAAATAATTTTATATAACCTTGGAAGTAGTGTTTTCGAAATGCTGAAAGTCAATGCCAGCCCCAAGTTGCATCGAGCTTTCGACATTTGCAAAACCGAACTTTGACCTCAAGGCCTTTGCGATTAGATTACAAAATGCCTTGACTTTGGCATAAGAGAGGCCTACACTCCAGTGGCAAAATTTGCCAAACGCACAAAGCATTTAGAGGAAATAAAAATATAGGCCTATAGTCTATTTGGGTCGAGGCCACTTTCAATGGATATATAATCAGCATATATTTTGCGGAGAAATAGTAGGAAGACTCAAAAGGGTGGCCCATATATAGAAGGCCTTGATTGCAAAAACGTACCTTAAAATAATAGAATTGACAAGATGGGCCAAGTCTGCACCTTTCATTCTCTGATCTCAACTCAATAACTGAAGTTCTGAACACTCTACTTTGCACTGACTAAAAAGAAATTATCTGACTGATCTACTGAAATTAGGAACCTCTGGTCAAGATCTGATATAACTTTGACACTGATCTCGGCAACTACAATCACTGACTACTGTACTGACCTTGGCCTGTGATCTTTCTTTCCCTAACTTCATCTCAGCAATTGAAATTCTGCACTCTCTACTATGCGCTGCTTAAGAAAGAACCATCTGAAAGCTCTGCCAACTTAGAACATCTGATCTAGATTTGAAATACAATTCATTCCTGACACTCCATGCAAATGAATTATATGATATACACACACTTCGGTATACCTATTCTAATCGAGATCTTTTCGTACTGTACTAAGGTGAGTTGACTCCGTTCATCTAACGACCACAACCCCATAAGGAATCAATATTCTTCCCGACTCCTTAATAAGCCTGTCATAACATTCCATCATGCTATACTTCCATTCCCACACAAGACTCTCAAGTACTTGAAAAAGCTTTTCTGGTTTGCATTACCAAATTCTCACTTACTGATACATCCAACACTTATAACTTGTTCGGCGATATCTATCTTCATAGCGGTCTACTAACCAATCTGATGTCGATTCTGACCTACTTCGAATTATCTTATCAAATACTACAATTGCTACAGTGAATTTCTGTCAAGGTCTTCTCCTCAAGTTCCTTACTGTTTGACACCCATCATCAACCATGATACCTCAGCATTCTATCTTCAAAATCTGAAAGTCAACCTTTCTCTTATCGGTATCCTCTTACAAGATTTCTTGAACATCCCAATCTGACAACTGATACGTCTGCTTTTAACTCGAATATCCTATTCAATTCTGAGGGTGGCCATAAAATTCAAAAGGTGGCCTACCTCAAATTTGAAAATCGAATCTTGTGCCTTCTCAATTAAAACCCATTCCTTGAGTACCATTTGCGCTACTGATGACTTCAAACTTAAGGCATCTGCGACCTTATTCATTTTTCCTAGGGAATATCGAATATCATAATCCTAGTCTTTCCAAAGTTCTGATTCACAACGCAATTTCAAATTCAATTCCTTCTGAGAGAATAAATACTGAAGACTAAGCTGGACAGTGAAGATCCAAAATCTTTCTCCACACAAATCGTGTCTCCAAATCTTCAGGACAAAGTAATTGCCCCGAGTCCTAGATCATGCGTCGGATAATTCAACTCATAAGATCTCAACTGATGGGACGCATAAGCAATAACCCTATCATGCTGCATCAACAAGCAATCCAATCCTTTAAATGACGCATCACTGTAGGTCTCGAATCCTATTGGACCAGACGGTATAGTAATTACAAGTGGAGTAGTTAACTTCTACTTAAGTTCTTGGAAACTATTTTCGCACTTAATTGACCATACAAACTTTTTTTCCTTCTTCAGAAGTCTTGTCAACGGCGATGCTAATACTGAAAAACCCATATACGAACTATCTGTAATACCTTACTAAACCCAGAAAACTTCTGATCTCTGTCACTGTAGTCAATCTCGGTCAACTGCTCACTGCTTTAATGTTGGACAGGGTCTGCAGAGATTCCTTCTCCTAAAATCACATGGCCTAGGAACATAACACGAGTCATCCAAAACTCGCATCTACTAAGCTTATTGTAAAATCCAAAAGTAGTAAGGTCTGAAGTACCATCCCTAAATGTCTCTCGTGTTCCTTAGCACTCTTTGAACACACCAGGATAGCTTCAATGAACACGATCATAACTGATTTAAGTACCCTTAAACATTATGCTCATAAGACCCAAACAAATAGCTAAGGTATTCGTCAAACCACACGGCATTACAGTGAACTCATAGGGCGCGTTTGGTAACGTTTTGTTCAAAAATTGTTCTAGGGAATAGAAATAAAAAAAAAAGTGTTTGTTAGGAAGCAGTTTTGAACAAAAGAATGCGTTTGGTACGTGTAAAAAAATTCTGTTTTTGAAATAAAAAAAGAACAAAAACACGTTTGGTAACTGCACTTAATTTCTGTTCCTAGAATATAAAAAGAACAGAAACACGTTTGGTAACTATACAAAATTTCTGTTTTAAATTTTTTAAAAAATGCTTTTTTTTTTTTTTTAATAAAATTTAAACTTGATATTGAATTCTCATTCTCATGAAATGCTCGTTAATTTAATTTTGTTCATGGTGAGTGAAGACAAACATTCTTAACATGATCATATGTCATACTTGGTAGAAAATTTTGTAAGTAAAGTTTGTATCAAATTTTTTTAAGTACTTTTTTTATTTTTTATTTTTATAACATATAAACTTAATATTGAATTCTCATTATCATGAAATGCTCATCAATTTAATTTTGATCATGGTGAGTGAAGAAAAATATTTTCAACATGGTCATATGTGCATACTTAAAAGAAAATTTTATAAGTAAAGTTTGTACAATAAGAACTAGCAAAAAGAAGAGTATCTTATACATCTCAACATGAACCATTCCATACATGACATCACAATAATGAAGCAATATAGTTCATTGTTCAACTTCTTCACAGTGAATACTTAAAAACAATATTACAAAAGTCAACAAATCTCATGCATATTGTGATCCATTGCCATTTTATTTGTAATACTTATCCTAAGCATGTTTATCCCAGATGCCTGCTCATCTGATGTATCATCTGCAACCTCCACTTCTGTAGGTTCAAATGGATACTCCGGATTTCCATATATGGAAAAATTTATGTCCATCCTATCTTGATCACGAATGTAATTATGAAGAGCACAACATGAAATTATAACAAGTACTTGCTTCCGGATTGTAAATGGAGGCATATGTCTCAAAATGGTGAAACGATTCTTTAATACCCCAAATGACCTCTCAATTACATTTCTTAGTGAATAGTGCTTATAGTTGAATAACTCTTTTGTTGTTTTTGGCCGTCTCCCACTCCCTCTATATTTGCTGAGATGATATCGTTTTTTTCTAAATGGAGTTAAAAATCCTGGAAGTGCTGCATAACCGGAATCTACCACGTAGTATTTCCCTACAACATGATATATATAAATTTGTTGTGATATTCAACCATAATATAATCACAAATGTCTATATAAACAAAGTAAATACTAGGTGGTGGTCGGGGAAATTGCAATTGAGGAGTTTCGAGTGCTGCCGAAAGCACTCAACAATCATTGGCAGATCCTTCCCATCTAGCATACACAAAAGTAAATTTCATATCAAATGAGCAAACACACAACACGTTCTGGGTGGTAGTCCCTCTCCTGCCTCTAAATCGAACCTGCTGAGACACCGGGATAATAGCATTTATATGGGTGCCATCCATAGCACCTACGCAATCCTGTCAATTTATTACCAATCTAAGAATATATAAGATTATGAACTACATGTATTTGATGGTATAAAGTCGATATAGAAATCATACCTTGAAGTAGCGCTTATGACTAGGATCCATAAGAATTTCTTGTGGGATGACATCAAAGGACGGTGGTTTGATTATCTCTTTTGAAAGTTTGATAATTGCTTTCAACACTTTGTTGAAATACTTGCTGATCGTTTCTCCAGAATGTTGAAATTTCTCACATAAATCTCTATTTGAGCTACCGTGACAAACCAAAGATAAGAATATCTCAATTTGTTCATCTATTCGAATATATCGACTATCTTTTAATCAACCTCTTACTCTCATCAAATCATATAAATTCAGAAAAACATATCTCTCCATTCTAAAGGCTTCATATATCCTATCTAAATGTCCATAAACAATCTTCATTATCATTCGGTTCCTGATAATTTGTTGTCCCTAATGGGTTCTCTTGTATGCACAGACGCATCAATCGCAACCGTGCACAACCACGCTAGCAATATGCGAAGATCATCATCATCCAAGAATTGTTCAACTTGTTCTACCTGTTCACTACATATACTATCTGATCCCTCTTCCATAGTACCTATACCATCACAAAAATATAAAAACATCAATATAGATTTTGAAAATATATCCAATAACAATCAATAACATAAGTCATAGTCTCAATAGAAGATGTCATTACATATAAGTACCAAGAGTGTCAACACTAATATCTTTAAAAACTAAATATTAATGGATAACATAAGTTATACAGTCTAATGAAACCCCATTCAGTCCATAATATATTTCCAAACATCTACTAAAGATGATAAAGAAGTCCATTTCTCCTTTCAGGTGGGAATTTAATGAAAGCCACCCTCAATGAGGCACTATCGCATGCTCGTTCCACTGCTTTATTGTAAACATCTTGGTCTATCTGAGGCATACTAATTAGAATATCCATCACAGCAGCTACGGAGAAAGGGTCTACAGGTGATGGCATTAACCCCAGAGGCCGCAGAGCCAATATCAGATTAACTTGACCTAACTTTCAAAAAGTCTTGTATGGCTTTGCAAGTGTCATCAATACTGTCTTGGGTACTCTTCCTGTGACATCCAGATTTTTTTGAGTTCTAATTTCGATTTGGATAAATAGGACCATTTTTGTTCAGTTGAAGCTAGGGATTGTGAAATTGGGATGCAAATAGGCTACTTTGGTAAAGAAAAGTATCAATTTGATTGACGATGTGTTGAATGAATTTATGGGGGTCAATTTGATTCGAATCAAGAGGGATTAAGGTTCAATTAGGAGGAAAACCTAGCAAAAATTCGAATGCCTAATGGACTATGTATTTTGACCTACCTAAAGGCTTCTAGAATGGGCAATTTTGTCTAGAAAAGGTGGGTAGTGGACAGCTGGTGGCTGACCTAAGAGAGAGAGAGAGAGTGAGGGAAAAGAAAGAAAAATTGGTTTCTCCTTCCTCCCCTTCTCTCTCCCGTCGCTGTCTCTCTCTTCCCCCATCTTCTTCTTCGGTTGAGCGACGCCATGGAAGCTGAAGACCAGCGAACCAGCAGACTGAAGCAGCGATTCCTCTCGGCGTTGTCACAGCAAGCAACCGGAGCCAGGGTCGCTGCCGTTTGCCGTCCTGCTGCCTCGCGCAGCTCCGCCTCACCCTCTTCCCTCTCACCTTGCGAACCAGAGAAGATGAAGACGGAAGCGCCTTGCCTGGGTTCGAAGCAGCAGCTCTTCCGTTGCCGTCGCACGCCACACGCCGTTCCCGACCCGCGTCGCCTCGCCGTTCGCCGTCCCGTGCTCCGCCTGCCTCGGCCTCCCCCTCGCTCAGCCCTCTGTTCCAACGACGTTTCAGATCTAGTGGAGCTCCGCCGGAGCCGTCCACCCCACCTCTGGCCACCGTGAAGCCTCGCTTAGGTTCGGTTCAGACCCTTCGTCCATTTCCGACCCAACCCAGCTCCGGATCCGCCCTCCTTCGCCCTTATCCAGCTGCGCACAGAGAGTGCAGAAAATGGGTTTGCAGTGAGGTTTTGGCCCGTTTTGGGCCGTTTCCGGGCCCCGAACCCGAGGCTCGCTTTGGACTTTGTTGTTCCTCGCGTCGCCGCCATTGGATTGATCCGATTTGCGCGCGATTTGGTGAGTAATCTCACTAATCCAGGATTAGTTGGCTAATTATGCTTAAGGTTGGTTTATATTTAATTAATTATGTTTAGGTTGTTAGATTAGAATAAATTAGCAATTATTAGCCAATTGTGATGCGAATTAGATAAATTGAATGTGTAATTAGCAAGTAGACGTGGTCTACTAATTATTGGAAGTGCCTCGGGATTTTTCCCGACCCTTAGTGGGCTTCAATTAGGCTTTTCGGGCCTAAATGGACTTTTTAGTATTTAAATATTAATTTTCGGAATTAAATTGAATAATTATTTATTTTTCGAAAATTCAACTGAGATGGCCCGAGACCGGAATATTATGCTGATGAACGTGGTGAAGTCCATTTACTCAATCAGGCTTTATTTTGAGTTAAATCGAATTTTTAATATTAATTATTTAATTTTCGAAATTAATTAATTAATTATTTAATTTCCGAAAATTCAATTGAGATGGTAAATGACCGGAATATTATGCTGATGACCGTGGTGAAGTCCGTTTATTTAATTGGGCTTTATTTTGTGTTAAATTGGATTTTAAATATTTATTAATTAATTATTTTTCGGAAATTAAGATTTCGATGGCCGTCGACCGAAATCTCGTGCTGATCGTCGTGGCGCAGTTCGTTTATTTATTTGAGCTCTACGTTGCATGGAATTAAATAAATTGTGATGTTTTAGGGATTTACCCTAAATTGATTTGGAATTGATTGAGATTGAATGATTGATTGGTAGATGGCCGAGTATGTTTGTTTAGCATTTATAATACTTTGATTGAGTTGTAAAGTGGATGGAGTTATGAGAGAATTGGAAATATTCTGGGATTGAACCAATCAGACACAGTGTATGGACCTACGTGGTTCGGTGATTGGGACATCACTGGCGAAAACGGCGCCTTAAAGAACGCACGTATCGGTCTAGTACATATATTATTGTGGACCTACGTGGTTCGGTGATTGGGATATCACTGGCGAAAACGGCGCCTTAAAGAACGCATGTATCGGTCTAGTACTCATATTGTTATAGGCATGTATGGTTCGGTGATTAAGGACATCACTGGCGAAAACGGCGCCTTAAAGAACGCATACACTTGTCTATTAAATACATTATTATAGGCATGTGTGGTTCGGTGATTTGGGATATCACTGGCGAAAACGGCGCCTTAAAGAACGCACACAATTGTTTATTGAGTACATGGTTATAGGCATGCGTGGTTCGGTGACTAAGGATGTCACTGGCGAAAACGACGCCTTAAAGAACGCACGCAATTGTCTATTGAACAGATCATTGTAGGCATGTGTGGTTCGGTGATTTGGGGTATCACTGGCGAAAACGGCGCCTTAAAGAACACACGCAATTGTCTAGTGAATATGTCACTTTGGCGAACTTGATGCCCGAGAGTATTGACCTAGAATGGTCCGTTTGACATGTAATCGACTAGTTTGATTGATCAATGAATTGATCCGATTGTTGTGAAATGATTGATTGAATGGAAATGACCGTGAGTGGTCTTGTTAGTGTGTGATCGACTGGATCGATTGATCGAGATATCGATCTGTGATATGATTGCTTGGGTGCCTATTATGAATTGTACTGACTTGCAGGTGGGATCCGAGGCCAAGGTAAGTCCCATGATCTGTGCGTGTTTAGGCAGCCTATAGTATAATAGTTTACTAATTGGGCTTAGTGGGGTAGAACTCGGCGAGACGTAGTCTCATCCCGGTTTGGGGAAAAACATTTCGGGACCCCGATGAGAAGGCGATGAGGAGGAGTCGAGAAGGAGAACTCGGAGGTGAAACTTGAGGAGAAAGATTTTTGGGAGAAGAAGATAATCCTGAGAGGGGCCTTGAGTATAGCCCAGATGGACTAAGATTCTATCTTATTTGATATCTCCATTTTGATGTGAATAGAGTTTAGAATAAAAAGTTGTGAAGTGTTCTGGTTTGTATTTTGTATAAAAGTTTGGTTATAAATTTCAACATGAAAAATATGGCCCTGCTTTTCTATCCCATCGTTTTATTGTCTGGGGATTTTAACTGCTTCCGCATGTGCTTAATAAATGAAAGGGTCGGCGATATATTGTCCTGGGATATCGCATTATAAAATCGACCGAAAAAGAAGGATGTGTGCGTGCTCGAGGATCGGGGCATGACACTTCCTTCTCCTCTTAGTATTTGGAGTCATATCCAATTTATGTTTTCCACGAGTTGAAGTTGCAGCATTGTCTGATGGAAAGACTCTCTCATCAGCGTGGTGATCACCGAAGTCATATGTATGGCCACCACCATCATCACCATAGGCATTGCCACCACCGTTGTTATCATATGCATTGCAGCTCGAGCGAGCAGAGCAGCTCGAGCTCGGCAGAGCAACTCGAGCGAGCAGAGCAGCTCCAGCGAGCAGCCATCGCCTAGATCTGCCGTAGATTTGGGCGAGCAACGCTCGCTTGGGGCTCATTCTGCTCGCTCGAGCTGGCAGAGACGCTGCTCTGCTGCTCGAGCGAGCGTCGCTGCTCTGCCGAGCGACCACAGCAGCTTGAGCTCGGCATAGCAGCTCCAGCGAGCAGCCGTTGCCCAGATTTGCCGCAGATCTAGGCGAGCAACGCTGGCTTGGGGCTCGAGCACGAGGGCTCGCTCGAGCGAGCATCTTGCAGATCTAGGCAAGCGCTGGCTCGAGCGAGCTGTCGCGCTCGAGCCCTGAGCAGCCGTCGCCCAGATCTGCGAGGAGTGGCTCTCGCCGAAGCCCTCGTCGAACGGTGAAGGAAGAACAGCAGAAACTTACCTCGATTCAGAAGTTTCAGCCGGTGAAGGAGCAGCAGCTGTCAGCACTGGAGAGTCAGCCGAGTGGGGAGGCGCGGGATCGCTCGATGGTGGTGAACTTGTGAGAGATGCCGGAAAAGGGAGAGCGTTGTTTCGCACAAGGCACGAACGAGAAGACGAGACGGTGGTGAATCAAAAGTGTTTCGTTTTTGTTCTTTTCATTTTTGTTCTTTTCAGGCCTTCAAGAAGTGTTTCTGGAACAGAAAAGTAACTTTTTTGTTTTTTTTTTTGTTCCAATTTTGTTCCGGGAACAAAAAAACAGTTTTTGAAACGCAAACAAACGCGTTTCTGTTCTTTTTTTGTTCCCGGGAACAAAAAAACAAAATTTTTGTTCATAAACAAAAGAAAAGAACATTACCATGCAGCCCCATGACTGTCGTATTGAGTGCGAGATGCTAACTTTGGTATGTCTTTCTTCATGATCCTCAACTGATGATACCTTGACCTCCAGTTGATCTTGAGGAATATCGATGTACAAACACAACGAACCAACTTTCTTCTTCACGAATATAATAGGTGCTTCCCAAGGTGATGCACTGGAACGTATGAATCCCCTATCCAATAATTTCTGCATCTGCACCTTCAGTCCTTTTAACTCGGGTAACACCATCCGGTAAGGAGCCTTAGGGACTGGCTTTGTTTCGGGTGTTAATTCAATCACGAACTCTATTTTTCTTTCTGACAACAAACTTGGCAATTTTTCAGAAAATAACTCAGAAGACTTATGTACTACGGTTATGTTCTCCATATTCGGCCCCTCAACTGACGCATCCATTACAGTTGCCATGGAGATAACCAACAACCTGAACCAGGTCATCTTCAGTGACGAATAATAAGGATTGAAATTCCTCTTCGACTTTCAATGATTCAAAACTTTCGCACGCTAACTGAACAAGCTGAATTACATCACTACCACGATTCAAAACAACAGAAAACTCCTTAAGCCAAACCTTTTTATAAATGACTTCCAAGTTATACTTAAGCAAACCCTTCAAGTACAATTATAGTCTAAGATTCATCTTTCTATCACTTTATTACCACTACGAAGATCTTACAACCTTCATTGAAAATTCTGCTACACTACTTTGATAAAAACATCTCAAAAGCATTCTTCTTCTAATTGATGCATGGTCGATCCCTTCATGCTCCTCTAGCCATCCTAGTGGCGTCCTATCTGCAGTAACGGTGCTTACGCTCTCCTAAACTTACACGGGCAGTTCTTAACCTGACGGCTGTGCTGGCCATATTCAAATCATGCTCCATTTTTTGCACTGAGGTCCGTTCCAAGTACCCCACTAAATGTCCCGAAGCATGTTTCCTCTGTTCTATCTTATCAATGGTGGTGTTAAGAACAGCTGTGATTCCATCTGTCTATACGAACAATCTTTGATCAAATGACTATACTGGCGACCCTTGTAACAAGTCCTTTCTCTCTAACAGTACAGAATAGATCCATGTCTTTTCTTATAGACACGACACACATTGGTCGAGTTGAGCACTGACTTTCCCAATTTTACTCTTTCGGTTGGTTGAAATAGGGCACATTTCTTCTGACATCGGCCTTTCCCCCCAATCGAATTCCATCTCTGTCTAAACTGAATCTTGACTTAGATACGGTGGCTTGATCCTTGATCACAACTCCAAATTGGGCCTCAACAGGCATGGCAACAACAACAGTCACAACACTGGCAGTGGTAGAAAGAACGGCAGCAGCGGCGGCTCGGTCCTGAGCTTATTGACCCAAAATGCTTCCCAAAGACTCTAGCGCCTGAACGATCCCGACGAACCTAGGATCGTTCGGTGCTGCCACACTCTAAGTACTGATTTGCGGCGGTACTCTCACACTCACGCTGGTTTAAGCTTGCGCTCTACCTCGGGTACCAACTCATGTCAGCGTCCTACCCCGAGATATAGGTCCTACTGACCTCCTCTAAGGAGTTCTTCACTTCTGGTCACTCATCCTACAGACTCTTTATAGACGCCTGTTTTTTGATTCCAACATCAGGTTAGAATTTAAGTGACCCCACAAACACACTACCAAACAGCTATCAACCACATACATCAGCATATTAAAAGCATTTCCTACTAATTATTCCATGGCTCATCGTACCTTATCACTCCATACACAAATCATGCTCTAATACCACTTAAACGGGGATGTCACGCCCCGAACCTCGAGCGCGCCAACATCCCACCATGGTCATTCAAATGCGACGTTCCCAGGATAAGTCGCCGACCCAATTAGTTCTTTAATGCACATGCAGAAGCGTATTATAAAACCTTTGACAATAAAATATGGAATAGAAAAGTAGGAAGCAATTTCTGAACAATACACTTTCATAAATCAACAGAGTTACAAACGAAGGCCTACAGCCAAAATTTTACAAAAGACCGGCTCTAAAAAAAGAATTGCCCTACAACCTACAAGTCTGACACGTTTTTCAATCCTCTTGACTTCACCTCCGCAACTCCTCAAGGCTAATCAAAGCGATTTGGTCGCTTCGTCCACAAGGGACCTGAAAATGTTGGCCCACAACGGGGTGAGACATTGTCTCAGCAAGTTCAACCCCTTAAACCCATATTAGAAAAAAAATACACCTCGGGTGGCTTAGCCACATTACACAAAAGACTTACCCCGTCTTAATTCCTTCCTGCAGATTAGCACAATTTGTATCACATAATCTTAGATAATAATAATAATTCAAATAATTGAAACGTCATCACTTTCATATAAATCACAATCGTACTTAGCACGCATTCCAATTATTATTCACTGCCACACAATGGCATAGCCTACTCGCAGTTCGGCTATCTACTGACATTAATGCCAGGCATTGCCTCCCCCTTTGGAGTGCGGCTTCGTCACTACGTCGACGGCATTCCCGAAGGAGCATAGGTCCAGTTGGCCTAGCTTCTATGACGACCCGCATCCGTTGTAAAGGGCATCCCATATAGGGGCAAATCCGGCTCAACAGCCCATAACGATTCCTCTTAATTATCACACAGCCAAATCATACTCGGTCCCATGACACTTTGCATTTCACTTAATACTTAATAGTGATCCCGGCCATTTTTCTTCATATTAAAAATATTTCAGAAATTACTCACGTGTGTGGGGACACGCTAATTTTGAACTAGAAAGCCAATATCTCACTTTTTCAAACTCCACTATTTAATATAATCATTAAAATCCAATTTTTTTGCATCAAAACCCGACACTTGGGTTTTTATGAATAGAATTCCTATTTACCACAATCAACACTCAATTTGCCACATCCTTTCATCAAATTCAAATTCTAAATACACAACAGCGATTAGCACGAAATTCTGAGCAATTGAGGTCATAACTAATTTTTTTGAATTTTTTTAAAAATAATTTTCGGAATATAATAAATTATTAAAAATTCCAGAATTTTGAAACATTTAAATAAATCAAAAATAAAACCTATTATGTCACATCAAGGCTTATATTAAAATAAACCTACTTAACTTTAAACTAAACACACTTTAACTTAATTAAACATCCTAATCTAATCCTTAACCAAATAAACTAATCTAACCATGTAAACTTACTTAACTTAGACTAAGTACGCTTAGGGCATCATTAACCGTCTGATTAAGATTTAGTGAGCTAAACTCACCGGATTAGCAAGCCGAGCGGACCAAAACGACGGGGACGCCGAGGGGAACAACTTTCCTCAAAGTGGGCCAAGCATTTGGGGCCGGGAAGCCGGCCAAAACAGGTCAAAACCGGGCTTCCATACCCATTTTTGTTTGCTACTGCGTTGATGCCGATGGGGGGAAACGAGTTGGCTTGGGACCGAAACCAGTAGGGGAAGACCGGCGGTGGCTTGAACGGGCCGGTGGGGAGGTCAACAGCAGCTCACGGCGGCGGGGACGAGCTCCGACAACTCATGACGTGAACAGACAGAGGCTGAGACGCAGCTAGGGCTCGGCTGAAGTGGGGACGATGGCGTGAGGAGGCGAGGTCGCACGGTAGCAGCGGCGTGCAAGGCGGTGAATAGCGCGCGAGCGGCGACGGCAGTCCGGCTGGACTGCAGCCAGCTTCGGCATTCTCGGATCTGCTAGAGGGTTTCGAACAACAACCAGAGAAGAAGAAGAACTCGACGCTAGCAGGAGGGAGAGGGAGGCGAAGGTGTGCACGGGCAGGACGACGGCGTCGCGGCGGCAGATTTGACTCCGACGGAGGAGTGCGACGACGATGGCTGCTTGTTTCTGCTTCACGGCTTCTTTGATTGCTGTTGGAGTCGAGACGGCAAGGAGAGGGAGGAAGGAGACAACGACCGGAGAGAGAGAGGGACCACTTTGCTCATTTTTCTTTTTCTTTAATCCAACAAAAATGGCCCACCATATGAGTTGTCTTCCACCCACAATTTCTAGACCAATTTACCTTCTTCTAGAAGCTTTAATAAGTCCAAATGTTGGGTCCAATGGGGTGCTACGAATTTGGAAGGGAAATTGCACAATTTGGACTTCAATCCTTCTTGAATCAATTTAATCCGGCCTTTGAAAATTTAATCGTCAAGTCCTCGGTCCAATTAGCATTTTTCCTCATCAATATAACTCACTAGCATCCTAATTTCGAAATCAAAAACGGTCCTCTGCAAATTCTGATTGAAAACGGCCCTATCTCGACTTTTTCTCAAAAAGTCTCGGGTTGCTGAAAAATCTTCTGAGGTTTAGTCGATACTCTTAAAATGACCTATGACATAACAGATTTCTCAATTTCTGAATTCGGGTTTGATTTTACGGTTAATTTCAATTTGGCGCGAATTTAGTGCGTTCTAATCTACCGGATAGCTTTTAGGAATTCTCGTGCATTTGACTTGTGGTTGATTATTTTCAAGCCACAAAGTACATCTTCGACACATTAGTGACTCTCGATTGACGTAGAAATCTCAAGGTTTCAAATACGGACACAGGGTATCAAAACGACAAAAGAATCGGTCTAGTGCCGATCGATAAGAATTGTGCAATTAGGTAGAATCACCCACACTTAATCACATACCTTTGTCGAGTCGACCTATTTCTGATTTCTAATCGATCTTACTATGTCGTAATAATCTCTTGCAGATTCGCACGGTCGAGCAGTCGTTTCCTAGCCGAATTTTCAAGTCTGATGCGTTAGAATTCCTTAACGGTTTCACCTAATAAACTAGTTATCCCATGAGTGATCAGTTCAGGGAAAAGAACTATAAGCACGTCAATGAAATGCCCAACTATATCGATCGGAATCAGAACTTGAAATTTAGGATGCCACATCTTTTCATTACTATTGTTATTCAACACTTTCTTTCGTTACTAGGATTAGTATTAAACTTGTTGTGGTGGGTTGAAGATGTGTACCCATTGAAATCCACCTACAACATATATGTGTAAGTTCATTGCAAGAGAAATCTAGTATAATATACACTTTGAAAATTTCAAATTAACTAATCACTACTCTTTCACGTGTGTTTCTAGTTTGCTCTTGAATCAATCCTTTCATTAACTCTACATGACAACATAATATGATTTTTTTCGTTAGGTTCAACAGATTAGTTCACTCATAAATGGTTCTATTTTAGATAGGTGGTTTTGTTGATGAAACTTTATCTATATGAAGGGAAATTTTTGTTGTTACTTTAATTTTCATCTTATTTGACTAAAAAGGAAGCAAAAGAAAAAGGAAATGAAACAATGAAAAAAAAAATGCCTAGTTTATGTGTAGACCCTATAGGCTATAACCAATCTTAAAATTGCATTTTTTTATTTCATGTTACATAAAGTAGGTTCTATGTTTCAAAAATTGAGGACCGATTTGAAGTTCTAGGTTTCGGGGGAATTTAGACATACTTTAGAACAGCTCATCCCTAACAGAGGTCTTAATGTCTATAAGTTTGAAAAAATTAGTGAGTATTTTTGGACATATGGGTGGATTTGGCATTAGAGAGAAAGTTGGGGATTTCTTTATTCTACAATAAAAAGTTTGAGATAGAATTGGGTTTTTATCAAAAGTTTGGGGTTTTTTTTATAAAAATTATACCTACTTTTACACTTAGACAATTCACATGCGAAAAAATTTAGTTAGGTAATTATCCGGAGACACACGTCAAATCGGAGGCGAATCTAATACTAATCCAATTTTCAATTAGTCCAATTAGGACCGCCCGGCCTAGGATGCCACTAGCCCGACGAGATAAGAAACGGGCCTAAACTCCGCTGTCCGCCGATGTTTTGGGCTGAACTTGGGCCGGCCCGTTAACGAGAAAGCCCCTCGCCGGCCTCCGCTTCTTTACTTTTCGCTTCTTGTTCCCCGTTCGGTCGGAGCAGGAAACGACGACGACGATCCAGAAATCTCCACGACATTCCCTGTCGTTTCCGATAAAAAAACCCGAAAAGGGAAAGGGTGAGAGAGAGAGAGAGAGAGGAAACCTGCTGCTTGAGTGTTATTATAGTACAGTCAGTCTTATTGGAAGAAACCTGGTGATCAATGCTGGTTTCACGCGACATATTTGAGCAGATAATTTGCCTATTGAAAGTAAGGATGTTTCACGTGATGAGGAAACTTGCTGCTTGAGTGTTATTATAACCATTTTTTTTTTCATTAAGATGGTTGATTAGCACCCTTTTTCATCCTTATTGTGCAGAAGAATTGCGTTTTCTCTTAGCAAAATGACACTGTTGTTTCTAATTCTAATCTAAGTTAAATGGGCATGTACTTCTGTTCCCATTCTCTATTTTTAACGATACCTTTCTGGTGTTTGCTTCTTCCTACACAGGAACAAGCTTAATGACGAAGGAGGTGGCGCTGGATCCAAGTCATGCTCTATTCCAAATAAAGGGGTATTCTGTCAAGATTCCTTTGCATTTAAAGTAGTCTGGTGCACGTATTATATCATCTCTTTTGGCTTTCTTTTACCTCGACCCTTGCTTGTTTTCTTTTATCTCAGTAGATAGACGAACAGTAACTGGACAGTGTTTTGTGCTCAATTACGTTTGGGATGTTGATGCAGAAGCAGCAGAAGCCACCATCTAGGAAAGATGTACGTGATGATTCCTTGCAAGATTACATCAGGCAGCAGAAATCTTACTTTGAAGAGATTGATGCATTTGAATTGCCAGAGGAGGAGGTAGCCTCTGTTAATGATTTGGACTAAGTGGAAGAGATACAAGAGATATCCGTGATCGGTGACCAGAGCGCTCAAGTATAGGGGTGATGTCTGTACAGTCAACTGACAGTGGAATACTCGATATACAGAGATTTTGGTTTTGTAACTGCTAGTGTACATACGGAGTCTTCAACTCATTTACTCTGGAGCTTGTAGAATTTGTCCTGCGTATTCCATGACTTGATTATGGAGTTTTGAGATGAGTGGAGCTTTTGTATAACAATGATTACTATTCAGAAAATTGCCTATGCGTTGTGTTCACCGAGGCAATTGAGGCTGCTTCTTTCTTACGCTTGGGCGTGGCTTTGGCAAATCATCCAATTCTAGCAGACTGTTCTAGGGAAGCTTGTCCAGGAAGTTGCTTATATATGGAGAGCACTGTCTAGCCCTGATATGCAATCAACACGTTATTGTTAATTGCTCCTTACAATCATATCACTACTTTTTTGGGATACATAATAATCATATATTCTGTTTTTGATAATACATCATTGTTTGCAATTGAGATGACTGATGCTAATTTGCTGCATGCTGCTAATAATAAGAAAGACGAGTGGATCTTAATACTGGTTTACAGAAACTGAGACGAGCTCCTTTATTTTTCAAGCAGCACCACAAATTAGTCAAGAAGACAGATACATGACAACAAATTGTCAGGGGACATTATCGAGCCCTGATTTCACTACCGCGTTCATATGTGGCAGTTTCAAATTGCATATATGAGCTTCATACTTAGTTCACTTTCCTGCAATTTTTCCTTATTTGACCATTGCTTCCTTTGGGGGGCTTAATTTTGCTCATTTTGATCATTGCCTTGGCAAAATCTCGGAAAAATATTCCTGTGTCGCATGCATACTTCTTGACCAGTGAATCCACAGAACTGCCATTGAAGAGCTCTTGATCAGAGTGAAGAAGGCCCTTCTTCTGCAGTAAATTGTGGTAGTAAAGGTTGTCAAAGAAGGTCGGCGTTTGGATGTCTAGCCTTTGAAGGACACTATCATTTCCAATCTTGGGACATATCTTCTGCAATTTATGGGCGAAGGATGTATCTATGTTCGAGTCGTTGTAGATCCGTCCTCGGAAGGAAGTGCATCTCGCTAGGCCAATGGTATGTGAACCTGTCAATTTGAAAACCGCTGTCAGCTGATAAAGTACATCGACGTTGCCAAAACAGAATCACGATAGGTGCTGAATTCTGGTTCTTTTCTTTTGAATATTCTTGGTTGTAATGCGCGGTGAAAGGTGATAATATTGAGTTGAAATTACCAGAAAGAGCCACCATGTTCTTGACTGAAAGACCCTGAGCAGCGAAGCTGGTTATGAGAGCACTGAGATTAGAAGTAGGTGGAGGTATGGAGGTGTTAGCAAGGCTCCTGCTAGCAGTAATGGAATCCTTTCTCCCTAAGCTTACGGTCCATGAAGGACCTCCCAACTGGGACCATGTCACACAAGAGAAAACATAGAAGAAATCAGGAAAAAAATAGATTTGTCCGATTATAACCGTCGAGGCAAAAATGTACTAAATTAGAGTCGACATGTTCTCATTTCTTTTATTCGCGAGACTTTTTAAGGTCATGAAGAGGACTTGCATGAACGACTGAGTCGCGAGCAGCCAGGGCAACGATATCTGCACAGGAAACCACTCCAGGGCACTCCTTCTCCAGACTAGCCTTGATGCGGTCGATCGCTTCGAACCCTCTGACGGAATTGTTGTTCGGAGCTGCTGTTTTCTCGCCCACAAAGCTAGGCGTGTCATCCAACAATATCGACGCATCGCACCCCTGACCAATACGCAGATACAAACATCAATATTGAGGAGAAAGGAAAAGAAGAGGAAAACTCTGAAAGGCTAATGAATCAAAGTGGGATTGTTTCGCAAGGAATCTCTAGAAGAGGCGACTCACATTGACGAAGCAGTCATGGAAGTGCAGCCGAAGCAAGGACGCGCCTGTCCGGGTCTCATTCTTGATTGCTTTTGCTACTCCAGCTCGAACAATCGACAATGCTTTCGGACATGTTGATTGATAATGACTCGGCGAGAGCTTACAACCGGCAGTGGTGATAACCGAAGTGGCAAGGAGGACAACGACGATGGAAAAGCCGACCATATCGTGTGTAGCCATGACATGAATTATCGATATGTTCCTGTTGAAAACCAGCAAGAGCACACGCTCAGATGAAGTTTCTCTGGCGTAAGGTTAACGCGGAAATCTTGGTATAATATAACCCCATGATTGCGGTGAAATAAAAGCTTGAAAATAACAGTTCCTTTTCCGCCTTTTTCCGGGCAGGGAGACGCTGATTAGATAACGTCGCATCTTTGCGAGGCAGCTTCACCCCCACAGTTTTTCATGGAGTGATAACCATGTGAGAAGACTCCATTATTTTGTTCTCCGTAGTACTAAAAATAATGGTGCATGGATTGGGAAAGTTACATGCGTCGTGTAGTGGGACCACAAAAGCGACCCCGCCCTGAGCTACCGACCAAAAGCGATTGATTACCGTCGACAACGAAACTGCCGTCCTGTTGTGAATCGTTCGCCTATGTGAAGCCCCCCTTTCTTCTTTGGTTGAAACCTATTTTAAAAATGTCGGAGATGCAAAATTTTCACGGATGTGATTTTTCCATTTGGTGCTAGCTTGAATTTAGGAAAAATGACACCATAAGTATCATCATTTCATATGACGCTTACTTCAGTGCAAAAACTTTCGGATAAAACACTTTATTACCACTTTATATAAAAAATAATCATTTAAGTATTAACTCCGATTTGAGATGCCAAGAACTTGAAGGGAAGAATTGTGAAAAATGTTCTAAACTTGTTATAATTGTATTGATTCAATATTAAACCTTTTTTTTTTTTTTTTTATCAATTGAGTTTTAAACTTTTATTTATTTATTTATATCAATTCAGTTCATATCTTAATCTTGGCCAATCAATATTGACTTGGATGTCGTCTATTCCACATAGGACAACCGGCGTTGACATGGATGCCAAACCGGCTAATGCCTATCGACTAAAATTGGCTTAATGCACTAAATTGGCAGGTTTATAATTTAATTGGTTAAAAAAATATTTAATATTGAATTGATAGAATTGCAATATGTTTAAGATTATTTTGAAAATTTTCCCAAATTTGAAGTGACAATATCTAGTCATTTTTTATGGTCGACTTGGCTCGCAAACTCTCTAAGTTAACATAAATAGTCCTAAGGACATAATTCAACAAGTTTGCCTCAAATTTAAACTCTAAATGGACAAATCAGGTCGTTTCCCTCTTCTAATTAAACTCTAATTTGCAGCAAAAGGAATGGCAATTCTTAATAGAGAATGATGGCTTTTCATGGAGGCTGTTTCATTCTTCAGGGGTTGGCGACGGTAAGCTATGGCTATGGGGAAGGGCAACGGTGGACGCCTAGGGCTTGGTCACGAGGACCCGGTCTTCGTGTCAACCTTGAACCCTGACCTGGACGCGCTCGGTGCATTGCTCTAGGCGGACTTGACTCAGTCGCGCTGGAATCGCTTGGTCGAAGGTCTGCACTCGGTGCATTGCGTTTCTCCCTTGAAGCGATTGGGAGTGAAAATGTTGTCGCCTTTGTTTTTGTACTTGATTTGATGGGAGCAGGAGTAATGATGGTTTTGGTACGCTTTTTTGCGACCTGGTCATCGTATAGAGCTCTGTCCTGAGATTGGTGGAGGGTCGTGGAACGGGAGGAAATACTGGAAGAGCTCTGACATGACGAAAAACAAATGAAAACTGCAAAGCCTGAAGAGTAGAAAAGAAATCTGGATAACGCAACTGTCCAGGCATTTTAAAGAAGAAGCAGAAGAGAGTTCGCGCAGTCCACGCGAAGCTGCCGGGTTGAGATTTTCTTTTCATTTATAAAAAAGCCACGGAGGCATTAACATTTTACAAGAAAAGGCCGTGTACGATTTTTTTTGGTCAGAATTTATCATTGGAGGCATTTAGTTAGTCGCTTTTCCTTCGATGTGACATCACAAGTGATCCGACAAAAGTTTTAAAATTGAAATAAAGGCCGTGCTAAAAAAATATGATGCATCTAGTGTCCTTCTCTTTTTGCATTTAATATGTGTCGAGTGCCAGCTGCAACTATGAAAATTATTGATATGCTTGTCTTCTAGGAAAAGAAGGATGCGACCCTACTTAATGCTTTTTTCATGAAGTGATTCCTCATAAACCAACACTGCCTATTGTTATTATTTGAAGGGTTAAGAATTTTTGTCCAAATTTGTTATCGGAGGTATTTAATTAATTGGTTTTCCTTTAATATAGCTCTAGAAGTTATCCAATGAAAAGTTTCGAAACTAAAGTTGACGTGATATAAAAAATTGTGGCATCTTCTAACATCCTTTTTCCCTTGGATCTAGTACGTGCCAAGCGTTAACTGCGAATATAGAGATTATTGACATGCGTATCTTCTAGGCGCAGGATAAGGCGACCCTCCTTTGATGCTTTCTCACAAAGCAATTCATCATAAAGCAACAAGGCCTAATGACATTATTGGTTGGATACCCTTCGCTTTCGCGTCACGTGGTCCATCTCAGTGTCCAATCACGTGGCAAAGACCGAAGATTAAAGAAACGGGTTCGGACTGTCCTCGTAATGTGCTGGCCACCGACGGACGGGAGAAAGCCCTCGTGAGGAGGAAAAAGGAACGCCCTTTAGCCAAAAGCAATTATGGTGATCGGACGATACGACGTGCATGTGTCTGTCCCACTCTTTGTCCGTTGTTTTTTTTTTAATGTTCTTCTGATTGTGATTCGACATAAATCAGGACAAAGTTTCAAAATTGCTTTTGTTCCCATTTACGAACCGACGCAACAGTACGCGACGTGGTGCACCAGCTGACTTCATTTCCTTGTAAGGCGTCCTGATTCCCTACATCGTGTTGATTGCATGCCAAGTGGCCTTATCGCGAGGATCAAGCCGGGGAAATTTCTCATTTTTGGTTAATTTACCCTCGACGATTTATCATTACCTCATTTTACGTTTTGGGTTGATTTCGATAAACGGGACAGTTTAAATGCCTATTTAGGTCCGACCTTAGAAACTCTTTTTAAGTCTAAAAAATGTCTTGATCCGCTAGCATTTGGCGACGCTTTTAACTTCACTCGTTTTGCTCTCGATCACTCGATTTCATTGCTTCCCTTTTTATTTCTTTTGATTTGCATTTCAAGAAGACGATAGAAGGATTTTAGAGTTAATCGGATTGTTTATTCGGGTGCATGTTAAAACACTCGGAAGAGTCTGTTGTGTATTAAGAATAGGATGTTATCGATTATTGTGTATGGATGGGACATAAATTAACTTTGGAGTGAGTGCTAATCGTAGCATGCCTCGAATCCGGTTTTATCCCCTTGCTTATTTTTTTTATAATTTTCTTGCAATTTTTACAAAACTTGGGGGGACACTTGTTCTTCCTTGATCATGATGGGTTTTGTCCCGCGCATCACTTTATTCGGAAAATTGTTCAAAAAGGTCTTTAAACCTACGGCATTGTTCAAACATTTTAAGTTTACCAATTCAATTGAATCTAAACATTTTCATGATTTACTAATAAAGTTCATTGGACCAATTTTAACTAAAATTGCTATTGTATATGTTGGTAGTGTCACGTAAAATGACTTATACTGACATGGATAATTTTTTATAACCTTTTTATAAAATATTTTTTTGTATTTCTTTTTTTTCCTACCAAATTGGGCAAGAGTTGGTCGACCCTCGCCAACCTTATCAGTAACAACTTGGTAGAAAAAAAAAAAGAATGAAAGAAAAAAATAAATAAAATTATAAAATATTCATAAAGTTAATTTCTTTATAAATTATTCACATTAATGCTGATTATGTTACATAAAACTGTCTTACCAATGTCAGTTATTTCTAGTTAATACCGATTAGATGTACTCAATTGGCAAAATATAAAAGATTTATGACTTAATTAGTAAATTGAAAAATTTAGAAATATAGTAAGTTCAAGACTCTTTGGATAATTTTTTGCTCACTTTTATATTTAGGGACGGTTTTATTGCTTTAGCCGGAGTTTGCAATAGGGGGAACGACACCGCTGTCCACAGTAGCTGCTTTCCAATTCTGCACTCATTCAATTTCGTCAGACAAATGGAATCGTCTCCAAGAAAAGGCCGTCTCTGAAGCCAAAAAAATCCCTCCCTAGGAATCATCAGCGACGACATAGCTTCGCCACTGTTGTTGTGTGGTGTGACCTGAGGTCGTCGCGTGTGATTTTCTAATGATAATCCGTTGCCAAAGATTCCGTTGGGGACGAGCTTTCCCCTTGCCCAATTAGGGAGCTGTTTTCTGATTTCCAGCGCCTGTAATTCTAGAGTCTCTTTATTACGGCCGTCGCTGAAGATTGCACGCAAGGGACTCCACTACTGTCCTCAGTAGCTCCTTTTCAATCTTGCACTCCTCACCAACAGAAGGGACCGTCTCCAAAAGGAAAAAAAGGCATACCAAATAAAAGAGTAATTAAAACCATCAAATGCGAAATAGTTTTTTTTTTTTTTTTTTTTTTTTTTTAGGTGCGTTTCAGGGAGTTCTGGAGAAATTTAAAGTCATTTTTCCAAGGATTTTTGACTCGAGGTGTATTTACTCAAAAGCAAATGTCGTTCGATTAATTGACATTTGGTCTATCTTTTGCAAATAAGTTTTGAAGGAAAAAACGACAAAAAACAGAGGTATGGCTACCGAATGATGGAGAGGAAATCATCGTGGAAGAGGCCAGGAGAAACATTTGGAACCATCATCGACTGAAGCAACTCGTTGGCGGCAATTGAACCATTGACGATGCCAAAAGGTCACGCAACCTTGAGTGGCCCAGAGCATGAACTTAGTGACCTAGGTCGTGCAAATCCAGACCTCACCAATTAAGACCCATGATTGTCGACGATCTCGACGATCTTACGTGACTGTTAGTGAGCCTCGTACAACCCTTGATGGAACGTCATACTAGCGATCCTAAACTAAAATTGGAGCGTCACTTTTAGATCACCTTGATCCTCGACACCCTCCATGAACCGTGGTGACCCTTGGCCACCCTATGCAATATTTGATGACCTAGGCAAGGCGAAGCCAAGGTTGGGGCAACCTTGGTGACCTAGATTGTGGAAACGCAAATCTTTCCTCTACCGTCCAAATCTAGTGTTGACCATCAGCACCATATGCAATTGTCAACGACCCTTGACGATTGCTTGGGAGCTTCGCGTGACACTCGATGGAGCTTCACATGAATAATTCAAAGAGGGAGAACCTCCATATTTGGAACGTTGGTTTCAAAGAGAACAATTGTTTTATGGGTTCAAGAATGGAATACAAAGATATTAGAGAGGGCAAGATTGAAAGAAAAATAATTTTATATAACCTTGGAAGTAGTGTTTTCGAAATACTGAAAGTCAATTCCAGCCCCATGTTGCATCGAGCTTTCGACATTTGCAAAACCGAACTTTGACCTCAAGGCCTTTGCGATTAGATTACAAAATGCCTTGACTTTGGCACAAGAGAGGCCTAAACTCCAGTGGCAAAATTTGCCAAACGCACAAAGCATTTAGAGGAAATAAAAATATAGGCCTATTGTCTATTTGGGTCGAGGCCACTTTCGGTGGATATATAATCAGCATATATTTTGCGGAGAAATAGTAGGAAGACTCGAAGGGGTGGCCCATATATAGAAGGCCTTGATTGCAAAAACGTACCTTAAAATAACAGAATTGACAAGATGGGCCAAGTCTGCACCTTTGGCCCGCTAAGAAAATTAAAATTGTATGTCGAATTCGACCCGCATCATTCGTTGCTTTTCGAATTCATTGAGGACACAAGAAGGAATTCGTTTAAGATATACTGTTGGCGAAAATGCAGTAGACTATTATCGCTGTTTCGCCAAATATAAACGGTGTGGATTGGTCATTAGCGTGCATTTAACATGCTAACATAGTCATCATCTTGTGCATGTTTTCATCACAAATCTAACACCGCTTGTGGGAATCAATTTTCATTGCCATTGAACCGAATCAATAGTCTTTATGGAAATAACAATCAGGGCATAACATCTAAACTAAAATTTTGATTTGTAAAATTAATATATCAATTAAGTAGCTAATCCAATTGTCACTTGCCTCATAATCCCCAATCATTGCTTAATAATGTAACATATAAATTTGATCGACGTGGACCACTCATGTTAGCAAGTTAAATTAAGCATTTTTTAGAACCATGGAAGCATCACAAGATTAATAATTTCTTTTCACTCGTTCACGCGTCTCCACCCCTGTCCTAGAGAAGGTTCCCCACCTTCCTTTCTAAGTGGGAATGGTTGCCATTGGGGCAATTCTCGTGATTACAAGTATTCTTTACTCACTATCATTATTCTTGCAACTTTGCAGGGAGGCAATATCTTTTGAGACCCTACATATCAGTTGATAGTTCAGTTTCATAGTTTCCAGTGCAAGAAGAGGGTAATTTTATATTTCCACTTCAACAATAAAGCTAATATGGCAGGCAAGCAAAGAATCTGAGAACATCTCGGGTCACAAAATGTCCGATACCCTTTGCTAGCTAGTGTCTATAGTAACTTGACATTTTCCAACTCTTTTAGAAAACTTTTGTGTTACTTCATATAAGAATGGAGACTTGATCCCGGTAAAATCAATCCCTTGGAAGATCAAATAGAAACTGACAATAGGATCGTCCAGGGGGAAAGACATGATTCTTTGCCCGATATTTGTAAGGCACTCTAAACAGCCTCTTTTAAGTTATTAAGTGTGAATTCCTCCATATATATCGCAGTGCAAGAATTTTCAGTATGTGAGGTTTATGACGGTGAATTCACAACCCCGTAATTTGCATGGACAGAGTGATTTCCGTGCATAACCAGTCAAGATGAAAGTTTCGAATCCTACATGCTATTAAAAACAAAGAACAGTACTAGCGACTTCCATCTCTTTCGTGGTGGGCGCAAGATGGACATCATCCTCAACCTATATTATTCATACACATAGGGCTAGGACATAAAGCATGGATGGATTTGGTCTAGGCGGTTCTTTTGGTAGTGACGTTTGCTAGTTGCCCTCCATCGTCTGCAACAACCTCAAATCCCTTTTCGTGACGCAAGAATCTACCCTCCACCAGATCAAGAGGACGGTGCTGTATGTGTCAATCGATTGTTTAAATTAATGTTGAAAAAGCATGAATTGTTTGGACATGGTTGAAGATGCGAAGTACATGAGAATCAGTGGTCAATGGGCATTCGAAAAAGAATCATGGGATCAAAGAAAAAAAATATTTTGATCAGTGAAGTTTAATTTCAAAAAAACGATAACAAATATGAGACCCTATTAAGAATGGTCCATGATGAGCACAAGACTGTATACCGGCCGACGAATTTGAAAATAAGAAAGAGAAGGTCGAAATTAAACAAATCATGCTGTCATAATGACCTAATAGCAAAATCATAAATACGGTGCTAAAGTTAATCATCTTTACTACCTATACTCTCCATCAAGTATTAACACACGACGATGAAATCCTCACAAAATTATGTTTCTTGCCAAGAAGCATTAAACTCCATTAGGTAACAGATGCTACGACTTATTGACTACAAGTAGTGATCTTGAAGATTCGAAAAAGATCAGTATCTAAACATTAAACTCCATTACGATCCGTCCATGTCCAACGATGTCCCGGCATCGGCTTTTTGGAGCCATTCCACTGATGCTCGTGGTCCATCGCCACTGTATATGTACTGCAAAATTGACTCTCGCTATAGTATTTTGGAGCTCCGTCCCCTCTCGGAAGTGATGGCAACGGCATCAAGGAATCCTCTCGTGTCCGATTCTTCTCTCTAACTTAGACCCGTTCGATTCATTTAGGGTTTCATCTGATCAAACCGCTCTTTCTTCAATGATTAGTGAGTTAAATTTTTGGAAACCGAGAAGGGACTTTCCACTTTAAGAAATGAGCTTGATGGAGAGGAAACGGACGGATTATGACGCGTTTGAAAAGTAAGATAATCTCTTGACAAGGAAGTCCTTATTATCAGATAATTAAATATTCATCTTGATATAGTCTATTAACTTCATAACTCGGACAAAATATGAGGTAAATCCTACGTGGGGGCCTAATCAAGTCCACATTCCTCCATGTTCAATACTATTCCTTTTTTCTTTATATAACCTTTCTTTTGCTTCACAAGATTGCATGAAAAAAATGTTCCTCCGCGCATGATTTCTTCCATATCAAATCAATTTCGTGTAAATCATAGCAATTCCACTCAAGGGAACCTAGGAAAGGATGAGCACTGATTTGTGCATGTGGAGAATGTCGCCTTGAGGTGACAAGGTAATCGATTCCAAAATGCCTAGTTTGCAAATGAAACAATCGTATTATAAATCAAGAAATCTCATTGGACCTCGCATTTTTTTAGGTTTGAGAAAAGCCCTGGAACGACCCTTTTGTATTTGTCAATCTAATTCAACAGGACACTGATTAATAGCTAGAAGAAAATTCATATGAACAGAGCAGCCAACTATGTTATTCCATGCGAGAATTGGCTTATTCCATGCAACTTCATGGCCTAAATCGAGCCACATGGCTTCAAATGCGTCACCATATGTCTCAATAGCATTTGACGCAGATTCTTATCAACAATTGACTCTCCTTCCAGAAGATGATTGTTTATTTTCCTTTGGCCAAAAGAGACGCGATTTCATTGGCTTCAACTTGCAAAAGAACAGTGAACAGCACAGTGAATTAACATGTAGGGAGCTCAGAACGTAATAGCTTAGATTCCTTCGAGGAGAATGAGAACATGTGCTTCTCTTATGGACCATATAGAGACAAGTGACAATACATAGCAAATGGAAGTAGTCCTATGTACCGTACCAAGTGGGGGCATTATTTGTAAACCCCACCCAACCCCCCATTGCAACGACAAATGCTACATCATGCTACATTGCTAATAACTTTGATCTGTTCGATCAATAATGGACAAACCCGAACAGACTAAGTCAACTGTCGAATCTAAGAGACCTTCCTTGATCTCGTTCATGAATTTAAAAACATGAAGTTTTCTTCGATATAAACTTATTAAGCCTAGATAGACAATGAAAAACTGAAAAACCTAGTCGGACTGACCGAGTTCAAGAAGGAAGGCGATTGCCGAGATCATCCGCCCATCTGCACTTCAAGCATAATCATGGGTTGGGTATCCGCTTAAAAAACCTTCCGAAACCTTTCGTACTTTCTTGAGCTTAAAAAAAAATTTAAATAATTTTCTCTAGGGTTTGTTTTCGATATATGTTGTCGAAGAAGGCATGGATATCGTTTGATAGAGAGAGCCCTCACTAGCGAGAGTCAACAACAAAAAAGTTGGGGCCGAATAAATTTGTACAACCGGAGACTTAAAGATTATTGGTGAGTGGACCAACAGAATACACTGAATAAGAGGGGCCGCTGGGAATGATTCATGTGGTAACCACACATATCTTCCTCCTTTAGACCTTGCCATTCCCTTTAATATACCACTATTCTTAGACAGACCCGTGTGAAGCTTTCCTTAGTGTAGCTTTTCACGTCATGGTCCAACAAAAACATGATCTCGCGTGGAATATGATAATGATGTGATACTCTTATAACACCGCAAGAAGATCCTAAAACATCTCGTTGCTCTTGATCGAAGCAACCCCAGATATCAAGTTAACAATAAAGCGAAAGATTGAATTGAAAAATTTTCTGTGTATTCCAATATATCAATAAATAGAACACGAGCCTCTTTATTGGCTTTATTGGATAACTATTTAAAGTAATAAAATAAACATAATGCCAAATATAATCAATCTAGATTATGCTCAGATACGCACTATAAAAGGAGATATATGCATAATCCTAAGATATATGTAGAATCAAATAAATATCCCAATATTGCCAACATATCATGCACTTTCATTTAGGGGTAAGTGGTTTTAGGTTGCATAAACATTCCATTTGAAACTTAAAATTTACTCATTGAAATAGGTTCTTCATTTTTTGGAACCTGGAACTTACTATCCTAAAATTTGGAACCTACCTTATTGAAACCTAGAACGTCTTACCCCAAAATCTTGAACCTACACTATCACAGGTTTTAAGGTCAGTTCTAGGGTTTACTTAGGTTCTACTCTGTATTATTAATTGAACGATTATAGTTCATTACTTTTAATGACCACCACTTGCTAACATGAATGCCAATCATCCTACATAATATGGTTAGCACTAACATGAATAATTCATTTTAATACATTTTTATTTTCTTTATTTTCCTTCTCTTTTCCTTCCTTTTTTTTTCCATTGTGGTCAGGGAACATCGTCGGAACTCACCGGGCCGCAAAGCCCTTGCTAGTCGCTAGGGAGCATCGTGGCCCTCACCCAGCCTAACCTTGACATGGCCTAGCCGACCATGGTTGAAGGTGGTGTCACCGACGACCAACTAGGCCATGATAAGTTTGGTCTTGCTTGCGGTTGCTAGCACCTTGCCTAGTGCCCTTTCTGACGACAATAGGGAAAAAAACATAGAAGGAAAATAGAAGAATGGAAACAGAAAAGGAAAAAGTAAAGAAAATAATAAAAAATAAATAAAATTTTAGAAAAAAAAATTATGAAAAAATCATTTTAAAAAGAGTCCATTCTAGCATTGGTTGTGCTATATAGGATGATTAATGTCCACGTCAGCAATTTCAGATTTAAATTGACTAAATGGACTAAATTGGTTCAAATATGAAAATGTTTAGGATTAAATTAATTCAAAAAAGGTTTATACAATATGTTTAAGGCTTTTTAGTATTTTTCCTTATTGTGGACGAAGAAAAATATCAGGTGATTTTTTTTTTTCAATATGCTGATTATGAGTGAATGAGTTATATAGTCATTAATTTATAATCCCTGCTATTTTTTTTGGTCGAAGAGTAAGAGAAGTTCAAAGTGGACCTTCTTTTTTTTTTTTTTTTTTTCGAATAGATCGCATTTAGTATAATTTGTAATTTCAATTATGTGGATGGATAGTAACCAAACCGTGTAAAGATCCACAATAATACACTCGTTTCCGTGGTTCAAATCGATCATGATATCAGTCTTGTTTTAATCAAAGAGAAACAAATTGACCTTTTTCTTTTTAACCCAAAACCCCAGATTAAAGCAGGCCTTTTGCTTTTCTTACTTTTTAGGTCAAATCACGGACTTTTTTTTTTTTTTTTTTTTTTTTTTCATTCACCTACATCAACTCTCTCTCATTCGCGGCCTTTCCGATTATGATCTCTCAACGAACCACTTAATTTGTGATTGGCGTGTTAATTTGTGGTTATCTTCGAATTCCATTAGCAGGTTTTTGATAGACTTCATTGTAGGAGGAGCCTGACGATAAAGGGCAGGATTGTTTTCTTATTAAGTAGCTTAAATGCAATGAAAATTCTAGGTTTAACTAAAACGAACCAAAATATACACCCGTAGAGATTAACCGAAAAGTACAGCCGAACAACCAAGAAGACAATCATGAGAGTCATAAAATTAGAAACAATTATTTTTCATGGGTCATCCTAAATTATAATAATCCAATTTGTTAAAATATCACACACCGCTTGATAATAGAGTTTATATACACATGAATCTCTCTCTACTTATTAGTTTAATTTCTTATGTTGAACTTACTGATATGATATCAAAGACAACATCCGCCCCTTTTGTATATATGTGTGTCATCTAACACACTAAATTAGATTTGCCATCGATTTATAGAAGCTCTACTCTCTGTTCTATTGGGCTTTCTGGCAACTTCCACCGGCTTGCTACAGAGTGAATGGCCTATTCCTCAAGTGTGTGATGTGGTGACCCGTGGCCTATGGATTATAATTAATCTCTAGTGGGTACAAAATAAAAGATATTATAATTAAAATGAGAGAAGATGCGATTAATATAATTATATTGGTGAATTTTATACGCGATTGTAGCTTCTGCTAAGGAATATTTAATTCAAACGTAATTACCCTATTCACCTGTAATTGTAGGAAACGTCACTCCAGCTTCATCGAGATATCAAGAGACTAAGGAGGAAAAGAGACCATCACACGGGGCCAAGTTCCTCAATGCGTGGTAAGCTCCGTGAAAGCACCTTTTTCCTTTTGCCCGCTTGTGCATAGCCCCTATAAAGCTTGCCACTTCTTACACTACCTCTTCGTGACCTAACTTCCCTTCTTCTCTCTCTCTCTCTCTCTCTCTCTCTCTCTCATATGGATGTCAAAGGTTACACCCAAGATGGCACTGTGGATCTTCGTTGTCGCCCAGCCTTGGCCTCCAAGACTGGAAAATGGAAAGCCTGTGCTTTTCTTGTTGGTAAGCTAGCAAAAAAAAGCCCGCCGTCTTACTTTACACTTAAATACTTCAAAAGTAATCCGAAGATTCTTCAAGATTCTTAGTTTTAATATATGACAGAGGTCACTGCTTGAATACCCCTCTCGGGTTTCTACCTTTGAAGCTTACGTAGTTCATCTTGCATCACAGAAGACTCGTTTTTCTTTGATTGTTCTCTCTCTCTCTCTCTCTCTGTGTTTGATGATGATGATGCCCGAACTGATGTCCATTAGTTAATAGTAAAAACTTGCATTATTTCAATGGAGCCCTTTTCCGCCAACAGTTAGTTATGAAGTGAAGCAGAAGGATCTTCACTCATTCATTTAACCGTGTCGAATTTGCAGGGTATGAGGCATTTGAGAGGATGGCTTTTTATGGAATAGCGTCCAACTTGGTGAACTATCTGACCACCCAACTCCACGAAGACACTGTGTCATCTGTCAGGAACGTGAACAACTGGTCGGGTTCCGTGTGGATCACGCCGATTCTCGGTGCCTATATCGCCGATGCCTATCTGGGTCGGTTCTGGACTTTCACTGTTTCATCTCTCATCTACGTCATGGTAATTACCACCCACTTTATGAATTTCTAGTGCCTATATTGCTGATGCGTGATGACTGGCTGATGTCTATCGGCCTCGAGTTTATCTGGCTGATTCGTGTTGCATCGAAGTCTTGATTTTGCATGAGAACTTCATCATCATTCGCGTCGAGATGGTCATGTTAGTGTGTTATTATTAGTTGATCGGCATGGAGTAGCAACAAGGTCTGCTACTGTAATGGTGGCTTTGGGGAAAGTTCTGGAAAAAGTTGTACTGTTTACATGATAGCGAACTATCAAAACAGAGCATGCCACTTGTTTGGAAGGAATCTGCTGAGACCCACTAGTGACGGCCAATCGAGAAATAGGACTTTCAAGTTTATGGACCAATGAACTGGCGTTGATCCAATGAACGAGCTGCTTCTTTCTCCTCCACAAGCTTAATCTCACAGGCCCACCGTGAAGGGGCTCATTGTCTATTGGACCATCGTGCGATGATTTTTTTTTTTCCTTTCTGATGGAAAATGAGCTTCATCTGACTTGATTAAGACATGAAACTTTGGATTCATCAGAAAACACCAACAGAATTCACACGCCAAGCATATGCAGTCGGTCTTATTATCCAATCAAAAATGAGTCTGACATGGGGGCTCTCCTATTTTTTGCCTTTTTTTTTTGTGGTTTTTGTCTTGGTATAATTAATGATGTCTGTGTAATTTGTTCAACAGGGAATGATTTTTCTCACAATGGCTGTGTCATTAAAATCCCTGAGGCCAACGTGTGAAAATGGAGTCTGCAACAAGGCCTCCACTTCACAAATCGCATTCTTCTACAGTGCCCTATACATAATCGCCATTGGGGCCGGCGGGACCAAACCAAACATATCGACTTTCGGCGCTGATCAGTTCGACGACTATAATCCTCACGAGAAAGAGCTCAAGGTGTCCTTCTTCAATTGGTGGATGTTCAGCTCGTTCTTGGGCGCTCTGTTTGCGACGCTTGGCCTCGTGTACATTCAAGAGAACTTAGGATGGGGATTGGGGTATGGAATCCCCACGGTCGGTCTGCTGTTGTCCCTATTTATATTTTACTGGGGGACACCGATTTACAGGCACAAAGTTAGGAAGACCAGGAGTCCTGCAAAAGATCTAATTCAAGTACCGATCACCGCCTTTAAAAACAGGAAGCTTCAGCTTCCTGATGATCCCTCAGCGCTTCATGAGCTCGAGCTACGATACTATGTTAGCAGCGGGAGACGCCAGATCCATCACACTATGGCTCTCAGGTATGCTAGCTGGCTGCTCTGCTGATTACCGACATTTTGATTATTCCTCCAGTTTCATCCACAGCTCATACCTTTTGAATAGCCTTAAAATTAATGTGGATTGATGTTTACGCTTGCTTTGTTCTTTCCGTGCTAACAATGGGGCGTCCGGGGGAAAATCAGCAGTGCAATCTTTAAAAATTGGAAAATTGGAAGGAAAGAACTATAGATCTTGCCGACTTCCCATGGTCATACTGCATACTCATGACTATGACCAGTTAGAAAATTAGAAAATCTTACCCAGAATGTTGAATTTTATGAAATGACAAGTGAGATTCACTGATAGCGACGCAAGTGAATGAACTCAAGATCTTCTGTGATCATCAACTAAAGTCTGTCCCCATTATCGTTGACGATGCTTTTCCTTTTCTTCTTCTTTCTGGTATACACTACTTATCCTCTTCATCATGACTATCAAATGGTTGGTCGGTAGTGGTGGTGGTGGTGGTGGAGGTGGTGGTGGGGGTGGCTAATAAAAGATGGTCAATATGCTAAACTTCTATGAAAAGTTCCATACATCAGAGACAAGGGTCTTTAGTAGTGTGGAAAACGAAGAGAGAAGCATTCTCATGTCCTTTAAAGCCATTGCACGGGAGGAGGTTTAAGGGGACCTACCATTTCATTTGAACAGCTTGGAATTCTGCTACATCATTAATTGCAAACGTGGTTTTGACAAACTCTCCCCCTCTCATGTGCACTTTTTTTGGATTCAAGGAAAAGTCGCAATCTTTGAGCAAGTTGGTTCGTGTGTGAATGAAATCGTGCTTAAGTGCGGCCCCTAAGTAACCCCACCACTCTTCAGATTCTAATAAATGGCATGCAGGAGTAACAACAGTGCGGTCCTCTCTCATTCATTGCACTCGTATGTCGTGAGAAGGAAAGACAGATTCTGCTGCACAATTACATAAGGAGTTCATGTGACATGAAACCATATTCCCTCTTTGTTTTGATCGACCTTTTTTGTCTTTGAAGCCAAGCTTAGGCTATACAGCGATTTTCCCATGCATCTGTCAAGAACATAAATCGGTAACAGAATGATCTGCTGTCCCTGCCGATGCATCTCAAAGTCTTTGGTTTAATGGCTGCATTAGTCATAAGTGTAGCGCATAACTCGATGATCAACCTACATGTCCCAAATCCTTTAATGAACATGTCCAGTACCTCGACTAGTAATTCCTATGGTCTGCTGTAAAACTCAGCAAAAAATTACTCATGGATAGCGAATTGCTCATGTTCACACTCATTTCCCACGTCTGGACCACATCCACTTGTTCATGGAAAATAATGCTAATAGCATAGGAGATTTTGTGTTTCACGTGTAAATTGTCGGTAATTTCTGTACTTCCCCCTGGGACGGGCATTCTTCCACATTAGTGACGGGCGAAGACCACCACTTTCCATTTTTCGCAGCGAATGATCTCTGAAGTTATTGCACATAAAGACAGTTCTCTTATTTGGTCCACTAAGTGATGGCCTTTTCAAGGTAAGTGGAGTGATACATATCGACTTCCACTAAGTCAGATACTCAGCTTTTGACTCCTTGCTTAGGGATCCAGGAAATTGGACCGAAAATATATTTTCTTAATAGAAACATTGTTGACGATGCCCAATAGTCAAAAGCAAAGGAGAAATTTTTCATTTTCTTGTTTTATTGATTAGATTATGGTTGGCCTGTAAGATAACTGGATTGCTTCATTGTTTTGTTCTTGCAGGTTCTTGGACAAGGCTGCAATAAAAGAGAGCAGCACAAATTCCTGCATACCACCCTGCACAGTGACTCAGGTTGAAGGCATGAAGCTCATTTTAGGGATGATCCTGATATGGCTTGTCACTCTAATCCCAAGCACCATATGGGCACAGATCAACACATTATTTGTCAAACAAGGCACCACTTTGGACCGAACCCTTGGGCCAGACTTTCATATCCCGGCTGCTTCCCTAGGGAGCTTTGTGACCCTCTCAATGCTCATCTCTGTGCCGATGTACGATCGGTACTTTGTGCCCTTCATGCGCCGGAAAACTGGGAACCCCAGAGGGATCACGCTGCTCCAGAGGCTTGGGATTGGGTTCGGGATCCAAGTGATTGCTATTGCCATTGCTTATGCCGTGGAAGTTCGAAGGATGCACGTGATCAGCTCCCACCACATAGCAGGCCCGAAGGACATTGTCCCCATGAGCATCTTTTGGTTACTGCCTCAGTACATCCTGCTAGGGATCGCGGACGTCTTCAATGCAATCGGATTGCTTGAGTTTTTCTACGACCAATCGCCAGAAGACATGCAGAGCCTAGGCACTACATTCTTCACGAGCGGGATCGGCATCGGGAATTTCTTGAACAGCTTTCTTGTAACAATTGCCGACAAGATCACCGGGAAGTTCGGACAGAAGAGCTGGATCGCGAACAACTTGAATGACTCTCACTTGGACTATTATTATGGCTTCCTTTTGGTCATATCCACACTAAATCTTGGTGTCTTCTTGTGGGCATCTAGCAGGTACATCTACAAGAGGGAGATCAAAGAAGTTGAGGGTTGTGAGCAAATCGAAGCCAAAGCCATGGAAATTTCTCCTCTAGGGTTACAAGTATGAAGATATTTAGAGAGGAACAAAAAATCAAATCATAAAGCCACGCATCATCACATATAGCGTTAATAATGCATTAGTCCAATTAATACATTCTGCTCAAAGAAGAGGAGAAGAAAAAAGAGCAAAAGAGAAAATGATTTCCTCTAGATTTGATGTGCTGGTTTTGAAGAATATGAGAGATTTCGAATGTATTAGGACTGTTCTATTGCTTTCTATATGCCTCTTCCCTTACATGGTCTGATTTTTTTTTTTTTCCTTTAGTGCTTGTAAAATTCAAAAAAGAGGAGGGTAAACCACTCTAATTGCCCACTTGATTACAAGATTATCTAATTGATCTTATTTGAAACATTCCTCAAGTTCATTTTGTCTTAGCACTAAACCCCTCATCGCTTTAAACACAATCTAATTGCTCTTATCGAGGAGATAACACAAGATCCACTTTGATTCTTAACTATCATTTGAACATTTAAATAATTGTTTCCAAATGTCCTACCGCATATGTCGGACTATGATTGTGCAAAGTTTTGAAAAAGATGAAAAAATTAGAAAAGAATTGAAACACTCTTATGCATACCTTGCACCGAATGAAATTCCACCTCCAAGAGCAAATCCTTTGTTAAAGTCTTATCTCACATCGTTTGATTATTAGGTTTGACTGTGGCTTGTATGTATGTTGTCTTATTTCACCTAACATTTTATACTTTCGAATAGGACTTTTTTCACCCTTTGCTGCAATCATGTTTTCGCATGTTTTAATCTCACCATAATTTGCGCAAGGCAATGCAAGTTATGTTAACCTTCGCAAAGACTTCTACAACATTTGAATATCCAATCATTTCTTATAAGAACAATACTTTGATTCCTGCCTTTTACATGGCAACTTTTTTTCATAAGTTTCTTTTGACTTTATGGCAGGAATCAAAACATCTTTTATTTATATTTTATGTACTAGAACCAACGCGCGTTGCGCGCGCCTCATGCTTTTCATAAATAATTCGAGTTTTCAGGCGGTGGCTAGTTTTTGAACTTAAAAACAGTTGAGTACTTTTTGGTGTTCCGGGGTTTTATAATTTTAGTCTTCGAAAAAGTCTTTTGATAAGAAAAATGAATTAAAGTGGAGGACATAGAGGAGATATTTGCTTTAAAGGATAATAGATAATAGGTGGGTAAATGCGGAAAGCCAAAAGCGAGACTGTTGGCTTAAACATGTAGATTTTGTCACAGCTTCGTCTAGGTATACATCTCGCCAATCCATACATAAAATTCTACATAAATTCCTTCATTATTAATAGCAATAAATGCACTAAAGTCCTAAAACTTATCACGACAATGTAATTGAATGTTAAAATGTTCAAAAATGTAATTAAATTCTAAAATTTATTAATATTTTTCGTTTGTCAAGTTAGAAGGAGTTAATAGAATCACTTGATTTCACAAGCTTAACAAATTTTTAAGATGGATTGATTGCACAAACTTGACAAGTTTTATGATTTAATTGTATTTTCTGAAAATTTTAAAACTCAATTGCACATTTATGATAAGTTTTAGGACTTCTAATATACTTATCTCTTATTAATATATGTACTTGAAAATATTTGACATCTTTTTGGAAACAATTATTTTCTCACCGACTATTGATAAAAGTTGCAATGCAATCCTCCTTGTTTGCCTCACGTTGAAAAATCTCAATAATTATTAAATTTAACTTCAGTGCATTTCTATTGCATATGACAAAATTCTATAGAAGAAAAAGACTGTCTAAAACCAGATACGTGAACGTGCACAATTGTTTACTTCTAAGGTCTGCCCTGAGTAACTAATTTTGAATGATCTTTTCGTCGGAAGTGTTAAGTACCAAGCATTAATTTGGGTCTATATCTTAACAAGAATAGTTGAACTACGGGAAAATTTCAAATAAGAATATAAAGTGAGGTTGATTTTTCAGAAGAGGCCACATAGCATACCTTATCTTACGTAAGAGCTTGAAGTGGGCAATTTAGTTTAAAATAAAAGCCCAAAGTGAAGTTGTTTTCTTCAAAGAAAATTCAAAGCGAACCTTGTTTCAAATTAAAATCTGAATTAGCTAACTTAGTTTCAAATAAGGATCGAAATATGTGCAAGCTAAATTCAAACCTTTCAAACTTAATGAGCGTATGCATCTATCGTTGAACTCGGTGGATATGGGTATGAACAATTGTTTGGGGAATTTGTAGTATCAATTTCACCAATCAACATTCAGGTCTTCAAAGGACTTCATCTAATTTGAATAATGCACCAACCGAGCAGTTCTAGGAATTATTCTTTTTTTTTTTTTTTTTTTTGGGTCGGCAGTTCTTGGAATTATTCAGCTGTTGCTTTTTATCATCTTTTTCCCCACTAATCCATTCCCTCCGTTTACTGGAATTTTCATGTTTAGTTAATTGTCTAGTAAAAGAAAGAAAGAAAAGTAGGAACAGAATGAGCAACATCGGATGAAGTCCACTTCAAGTCTCCATTTGAGACTAAATTAGTTAATTTAGGTCTTTATTTGAAAAAAGATTCACTCGACGTCAACTTTAAGAAAACTATTCCACTTCATGTTATTATTTGATACAAGATCCACTGTCACGCCCCGAACCCCGAGACACGTGAGTAACCCGCCATGGTCATGTAAATGCGACATTCCCAGGTAGTATCGCTGACCCCAATTTCTTTTTAAATCATTATGCGCATGCGGAACGTGCTAAGAAATCCCCTGACAAGAAAATATATGGGATAGGACAGCAGGAAAAATCAATTCAAAATCAAACATACTTTCATACATCATCATCAATCCAGGGTTTACATACACCAACAGAATCCAGAGACTATATGCACCAAAATGGGTCAGAGTTTATGTGCATCAAAAAGGGTCAGGAGCACTCTCTATCGTCTAGTCCACCTCCGTCGGCATGCCATTCATCTCCGGGGTACCGCCATCTACGGTCCTGTAATATTTTTCCCCAAACCGGGATGAGACTTTGTCTCAGCAAGTTCACCCCTCCTAAACCCCTATTAGAAAGCAAATACACCCCAGCCACACAGCACAGAAGACTTACCTCGCCTTCTTGCCTTCCTGCAGGTTAGTACAATTCATATCACTCAAGCACCGGTAATGATAAGAATGTAAGCCATCGGAACACAATCAATTTCACTTAATTTCACAATCACAGCAAGCGTTCCAAGTCATCATTATCCACTACCACACAAGGGCACAGCCTACTCGCAGATCGGCTATCTAGTAACATTACGGCATTTTTAGAAAAATAAAGGTCCAGTCGGTCTCGCCACTACTGCGACCAAGCCACGTCATTCTATCGACGGCATTTTTAGAAGAATGAAGGTCCAATCGGTCTCGCCACTACTGTGACCAATTCTTTCAACCAGCACACGACAATTCAAAATCGATCCCTGTACACTTTACATTTCACTTACATACTCCAATCTCAGTATTAACCCTTCAAAATTCGATCTCGGTATCAAACCCGACACGTGGGAATTTCTGAATAAAATTCCTATTTTTCACAATCAACATTCAATTTGCAATAATTACTCATCAAATTCAAATTCTAAACATACGGCGGCGATCGGCACGAAATTATGAGCAAATAGGATCAAAAATAAATTTTCGAGTTTTTTTTTTTAATGATTTTCACAATATAATATATTATTAAATAATCCAATAATTTCGAAACATTTATTTAAATCATAAATAAATTCATTTAAGTCACATCAATGCTTATATTAAAATAAACCTACTTAACCTTTAAACTAAACATACTTTACCTTAATTAATCATATTAATATAATCCACATCTAAATAAACTAATCTAATAACTAAATCTCAATCAATCTAAGCTAAACACACTTAAGGCATCATTAACACTCTAATCAAGGTTTAGTGAGGTAAACTCACTTGATTAACTCGCCGCTTAGACCAAAACGACGAGGGCGACGCCGGGATCAACTTTTCCAAAGGCGGGCCTAGCTTCCGGGGCTGGGAAGATGGCCAAAACGGGCCTTGAGTGGGCTGCGAGACCCACTTCTTCTTGCTGCACGACAAGGCCCGAGAGGAGTAGGACGGCGACGGCGAACGGCAGTTGGGGCAGAGGAGCGGCATAGCTCGGCTAGGCAGTGGTTCACGACGGCCGGGCGCAGCCTCCGGCGACCAATGGCAGCTCGGGACGACGGCTGAGGTGGCTGGCGCGGCGAGGTTACTGGTGCGGCGACGGAGAGGTTGAACCGAGGGAGAAGCGGTCGCGGGCTGGCCGGCGTGGGACGATGTGGCGGGGACGGCGGCTCGGCACCGCACGACGGCGACGCACGGCGGGGCAGCGGCACACGGTTGCTGGTCCGAATGGCGAGCTCCCCCCTTCCGATTCTCTCTCCTCCTCTCTCTCTCCTCCAAGTTCAAATGAAGAAGATGATGTTGATGGGTGTGAGGGCAAATCTTGGCTCTCCACTTGTCAAGATCTCCTTCATTTTGGCTACCTACCATGACATCATCCCATGACATCATCTTCCACTATCTCTTCTCCCACAACATCCTCCAATGGGTGCAATATCATTTCCGCCGGGGTCCAAATTTTTGTACACCCAATTTCTTCAATTTTTCTATCAATTATCTTCTAATTGAATCCAATTAAAATCCATAAAAATTATCCCATGATCCTAATAAGATGTGTGACATGACCGAGCTTCCGACTTCTAAATTCAATCTCAATTTTTACGGTTGAATTCAATTTAGTGCGATTTTAGTGCGCCTAATCCACTGAGTAGCTTTTGGGGAAATTTTCTTGCATCCGACCCGAGGGTGATCAGTCCCCAAGTCAGACGCGGTAAAATTCCTTAATTACTTCACTCAATAGACCAGTTCCCTCGTGAGTGGCCAACTCTGAGAGGCGAACTACATGCACAAATGAATTGCCCGACTCAATTGACCGAAAATAAAATTGAGAAAAATCGGGATGTCACATCCACTTTGAGCCATCTTTTAAGAAATTAGTGCCACTTCAAGTCTATTTTTCTTGAGATAATTAGCTCTCAAGATGGTGCCCAGTCACATAATTCTTGTAATGTGCAAATCAAATATTGTTGTGGCATGCTAGTTAGCGAGTATGATGATCAATGACCCCTAATATCCCATATCAACAGCCCTATACTTATTTAAAGGTATGTTATGATGCCTAAGGATGTCACCTTTAAGAGTGGAAATTATCAAAAAAGTCATAAACTTATTATAATTGTGTCAATTCAATCATAATTTTTATTTTATCAATTTAGTTATAGATCTTTTACAATTCTGTCAATTAAGTCCATCCGGCTAATATTGGCCGACTGGCATTGACATGGACAATGATTGTCCGGTCAACACTAACGTGATAATTTTTCAAATAATTTTTAAATTTTTGTTTATTTTATTTTGATTTTTCCTTTTCCTTTCCTTTTCCCTTTTCAATTTTCTCTTCTTTGTCTTCTTTTTCCAGTAGCGGCCGACAAGGCTCTAGCTAGGCCTGCAAAGCCCTCTTTGGCTACTGGCAAGGCCTTGTCTGCCTATGCCGGGGCGTAGGTGACATGGTCTCATGGCTCACTCATTTGTGCTAAAACAAATGAAGATGGTGACATGTGAGGAGAGAGACATTTCAATGTTCCTTAAGATGGAGGTAAAACATAAATTGAGGAAGTAAAATTGATCTCGAAGCTATCTTACAAATTGAAAATTGATCCACATGCAAGGACTCGAACCAAGTCGGTACTCGATCACAGGCACTCTTCAATGTCCATGGTCAAATTTCAATAGTTCTCATTACCTAAACATATTGATCATTTTCAAGACTTAGCCATGAGTTTTCAATAATCGTGTCCTGTTTGCAAAACGAGAATCGGATGGCATTACTTAATGTCCATGCAGACATTATGCGAGGGCCACTTTCGGAAATTTCCTTTTCTCAGCTATTATTTGACAAGTGGAATATGCCTTTAGGGACAAGTTTCTAGATTCCTTCACGCGGTTAAAAGCCACAAAGTTCTTCCTTCCCTTGCAGCCTAAGAAAGGGATAGGGATATTATAACAACAAAAAGCAATAATGGTACGAAATCCCCATCAGCTATTATTAAAATTCGCAGAGTTATGCTTTTCCATTCTCTGTTAATAAAAACCGTTATAAAAAAAAAATTGCTCTTTTTTCGAGATTATCTACCCGTAACTTATCAAGGCCTTTGTGATTTCCAAATCTTTTTTATAGTTAGCAAATTACCAATTTTTTTTACCAATTTACTAATTTTTATTTGCATAACCAACAAACTTAGGATCTTACGTGCACGATTTCTTCCACATTCTATGAGTAGAAGACCCTTCTTATAAATGTTATTAACCTTTGCTGGCATGCTTACCCTTGTCTGCCCTAGTGGGAACTACCCTAACTTGATTGCTAGTGGCTTGCTTCCTCGATCGACAAACTCCTTGGAACGCCTCGTAGACCGAATGAATAGGACATACAACCTTTGATATGATCGAGTATATGAAGTTTTGGTTTTGCTTGCGCATGCATCATGCATCATGCTTTTCGGCAAAGCCAAAATATGAATAAGAAAACTCAAGTGTGAAATGAAAACTTTGTATTAAATCTACAAAATCAACCTTTCCGGATCGATGAGGAGGATCATACCGTCAAAGAGAATCGGTAGATACTTACTAAATAGTCAAGAAATGTTGTCTCCGCGGGCTTCAGGTTTTCTAAACTTAACTGCTTTGGATGATGACATCGACACAAAGAAAGCAATGAAAATGCATAAGCTTGTTGACTTAACGTAGTAATTAGATAGAAGACGGAGAGGCAATCCTTTCAACAACTCCCCCACAAATCACTGCATTTTATGCTCTTCACAATCATCGTCAGACCAACAGAGAAGCTTCCCAGACGGCTGTACAAAAGTTTCACGCAGGCGTATCGAACCAATTGACTTGCGTAGATGTTTGTACAAAGCATTGACGAAACTTGAGGACCCATCGGCCAATAAACTTTAGTGAATCTTGGTTGATTTATTTCATTCTAATAGGAAAAAGTACCAAAATAGTCCTAAACATTTTCCATTATACCAAGTCAGTCTTAAACTTTTTAATTGGACCAATTTAGTCCTAAACTTTTTCACGTTGGTATCAATTCAGTCTTTCCGGCTAATTTAAACCAGAAATTGCTAACGTGGCTGTCGATGGTCTTATGTGGCACCACGTGAATAAATTTTATCATTTTTTTTAATATTTTTTCAGATTTTTATATTTTTTTTTCTTTCTCCTTACCCCTTGGCCGGCAAGGTCGCCAGCCGACCATCGCTAGCCACAAGTTGGTTGGGGCGAGGTCCCCCGCGCCCTCGCCCAGATCCAGGCGAGGGCCCAAACCCTTGCCCCTTGGCCGGCGAGGGCCTCCGCACCCTCATCAGGCACAGGCAAGTGCGCGAAGGCCCACACTCATGATGGGCGAGAATTGCAACACCTCAGGCGAGGCTGTCGTGGCCCTCGCCTAGATCTAGGCGAGGGTCACTGCCGCACCCTCACGAGTGAGGGCTACCGTGCCCTCGTCGTTCAACGAGCGAGGGTTTCGGCCCTCGCCTAGATTTTGGCAGGGGCTAAGGCGAAAGGAGAGGGAGAGGGAGGGAGAAAGATAAAGAAAAAAATAATTTAAAAATCTGAAGAAAAAAAAATTATAAAATTTGTCCATGTGGCGCCACATAACACCGACGTAAGATCGTTGGTGGCTGTGTCAGTAATTTTGGGCTTAAATTAGCCGGATGGATTGAATTTGTACCAATATAAAAATGTTTAGGACTAAATTGGTCAAATTTAAAAATTTAAAACTGCATTTGTACCAATACAAAAGGTTTATAACTTTTTTGGTACTTTTCCCCATTCTGGCATATGTGCACAATCGACAGAATCAATCACGGCACAAGATTCATGCAGGATCAATGTAATTTCTTTATCATTTCCCTTTTACTTAATTGAAGTGTGGTTTTTTTTTCGCTTGTGCTTCTAACGTGTGACTTGCATCCCATTTGTTGATCGCCTATAAATGATATTGATCCAATGTTGCGGTCATACCCGACATTTTCGTTACATCATATTTGTACTTTTATGGAAGGATGCGAGCTGGTGAACAAACGATGCTTTACGAAAGGTAAAACGCTTCCATCTGGCAGAACTAGTACTGCAAGGAACATTCCTTATTGGTCCGTTGCGTGCCCTCATCCATCCAAATAAGTGAATATTCATGTGAAAATAAAGGCAGTGGTCGAATTGATAATTGAAAGGAGATGAGTCCCCAGTATATGACTGACTCTATTCTTTTTCGATTCTACGCAGATGGTGTATGTCGGTCAAGTCTATAGTACTTGAGGATTGGCAGACGCTGCACATTGGGTCAGGGTAAGAAGTAAATTTCGATTTGGTAATCATGTCAAGACCACGAGACGTTATCATGGATGTCCCTCATTTATGGATCCCGACATTTCGACAAAAAACATTGAAACTGCCCACGGAGATGTTTTTGACAAATTATCCACCAAATCAATTTAAATAATTACATCCTTTTGGCAATGTAAACATCACTTTTTCAAAGAAAGCCGCGTTCCGCCTACTTTACTTTATGAGAAATTGGTTCCATATCATCATCAATGGTGCCTAATCCCCTCATATAATATTGTCGTCTAAATCTGTCTATTTTCGATTGTATCTTCTTTTTCATCTTTCCGAACCTAGAATCACCATGCACTTTCTACGTGTAAGTTTCACCTGTTGGAGCCCCCTGCCACCTTGAGAGCCGCTCTCTATATAATCCCACTTGTATCGAGTCATTTATTCATCAGACACACAGCGCAGTTCGTTATTAGCGTGCTGAAAATGGCCTCGCCTTCTTCATTTTCAAAGGCCATTTTGACTTTGGCTTGCGTCGTGCTCCTTATGGGGGGCACGCGTGCTCAACTTTCGACTGACTTCTACGCCAAAACTTGCCCCAAGCTCTTCCCGACGGTGAAGAAAATCGTGCGCGCAGCGATTGCCAACGAGACCCGGATGGGCGCCTCGCTTCTCCGCTTGTTCTTCCATGATTGCTTCGTCAATGTAACTTTTCTTTCTCATCCACTTTAACTTCTGACATTATTCCCCAATAATCAAGTGTCTTAAGAATTACTCATTCGTACATGCTTCTTTAATCATCCGTATACGTGCCCTACGAGTTTTGTGGTCTGTTCATTCGTCAACAAAATCCCAACATGATGTTCTTGAAGTGTGATTTCTTGCGTCGGTCAAGCGTAGACAAGAGTCTCTCTTTTTCATCGTCGTCTAGCAATTGGCTAAATCTTTCTTTTCGTCATCCCTAGCGAGAATTAAGCATATTCAGAAATAAATCAATCCAACTTTGAGCGTCGGTTAGTCTTGTCCTTTTGTCCAACCCAAGTACATGAAAAGAAACATATGCCCTAGTATATCATTTTGTGAGGGTACGTATCCCATGCAAAAACTAAAGAAAGCACTTCGACCTGGTAAGTCATCATGAAGTAAGATGATGCATTGAAGTCAAGTCCAGTTCCTATTTGCTAGATTTAAAAGCATAGTTTTATTGGCTGGGGATTGTAATATGGTCATTTGAAAAAGTCCTCAAGGGATACCTAAGAAACAATTTGGCTCGTTCAATAACAAACCGAAGTCATTTCCTTTTCGATATTCATCGTTTATTTATTAGGGTTGTGACGGATCGAATCTCTTGGACGACACACCTACATTCACTGGAGAGAAGAATGCAATGCCAAACCAAAATTCCTTGCGAGGGTTCGAGGTCGTGGACAGGATTAAGTCTGCGGTGGAGAAAGTGTGCCCCGGTATCGTCTCATGTGCTGATTTGGTGGCGATTATCGCTCGAGACTCCGTTGGGATAGTAAGTCGTTGGAACTTAACTAGCAATTAGTAGAGATGAAAGCTTCTGATTATTTTGCATGAGTAGTAATTTGTTGCGAATGAATTGGGCAGCTGGGAGGGCCAGGGTGGGATGTGAAGCTGGGAAGGAGAGATGCAAGAACTGCGAGCCAGGCAGCAGCTAACAATAGCATTCCTCCTCCAACTAATAACCTCAGCGCTCTCATTTCCAGCTTCCAAAATCAAGGCCTTTCTCTAAAGGACCTCGTCGCTCTATACGGTGAATTTCCCCTCTCTCTCTCTCTCTCTCTCTCTCTCTCTCTCTCTCTCTCTCTCTCAACCATTTGATATTTATATAGCTTGCCTTTAACAATTTTTACTAAGGCGTGCTTTAAGAAATTTGTTAAGCACCGTTCAATACATTATATTCTAGAACACTTCATGAACATAAAATAAAAAATAAATAAAAATAAAAACTACATAATATTGATTGTAAATATCATGAGAAAAACCTGTATATACAATATTACAACATTTCTTTATTTGCGAAAATCCATGATGATATGATGTTTTATGAGCAAGTGCTACGTAGACTAAATCTACTAAATCAAGTCAATCGCGTTTTGAAAATTTCATAAATTCCATATTGGATCCTGCTAAAGAACATAAGGTTTCATGCAATTTTTGCATATTAATTGGTTTTGTCCACCTCATCACCCATAGACCTAGTCTATTCAGTATCCACAACATTTTTATATGTTCTAAATTATTTGAATTAATTCTTTTTTTTTTTTTTGGTAAAGGAATTAATTCTTATTTTTATGTCATCTCACTCTTATATACTCAGGAGGGCACACAATTGGGCAAGCAAGATGCACAAACTTCCGGGCAAGGATCTACAATGAGAGCAATCTTGACAGCTCATTTGCCCGAGTGGCTAAGAGCAACTGCTCAAGAGTCACCGGCGTCGGTGACAACAATCTAGCCGGGCTTGACTTCCAGAGCGCGACATCATTCGACAACTCCTACTATATCAACCTCATCAAGAAACGAGGCCTCCTCCACTCCGACCAGCAGCTCTTCAACGGCGGGTCCACCGACTCTTTCATCAGGACTTACGCCAAAAGCCAAAGCACCTTCTTCAAGGACTTCGTGGCCTCCATCATCAAAATGGGCGACATCAAGCCCCTCACTGGATCCAATGGCGAGATCAGGAAGCAATGTAGGAGGGTTAATTAATTATTGATAAAAGATGTTTGGTACGCCTAGCATCTATAATCTTCGAACATCGGAGAGGCAGAATCTATAATAATGTGGAAAGCCAAGAGAGAAGCATTCTTATGTTTAAAGCTATTGTACTATAGGAGGTTTAACCTTTTAAGGTTATCTCCCATTTCATTTTAACAGCTTGGAAATCTGCTACTCATCAGTTGCAAAAGACGTAGGACGGTTAATTAATTATCGATAAAAGATGGTTGATATGCCTAACATCGCTTTAAAAGGTCCAAACCATTTTTTTTTTTTTATTGGCACTTTTTCGTCTAAGCCGTGCTTAGGTTGTACAGCCATTTTCCCATGCATCTGTCAAGAACATAAAGCGGTAGTTAAATTATCCGCTCTCCCATTCAACCTAAAAAAAAAAAAAAAAATCAGCTGTCCCTGCCGATGCATCTTGCAGTCTTTGGTTAAATGGCTGCATTAAGCCACAATAATGGTGTACAGTTTGATGATTGGCCTTCACGTCCAGGATCCTTAAGCAAAGCACGAAATTGAACGCGTCCAGTACGTTGAGAACTAATTCGTATGGTCTGTTATATCTTGCTTAGCGAAAAATTACTCGTGGATAGTGAATTGCGCATGTTCACACTCATTTTCCACGTCTGGACCACATCTACTTGTTCATGAAAAAAATGCTAATGAGGGAATCGGCGATTTACTCTCCCGCTTGGGGATCCAGGAAATTTAACTGAAACATTTATTTTCTTGATATAATAAAAATTGTTGGTGATGCCCAATAGTCAAAAGCAAAGGAGAAATTGCCAATTTCTTGTTTTATTGATTAGATTTTGGTTAGGCCGGGAAATAATTGGATTGCTTTTCTTTCTTTTCTTTTCTTTTTTTGGTTCTTGCAGGTTCTAGGACAAGGCCGCGATAAAAGAGAGCAGCACGTATTCCCGCAGACCACCCTGCACGGTGAATCTGGTCGACGGCATGAAGCACGGTTTAGGGATGATCCTGACATGGCTGGTCCCTCTAATCCCCAGCACTTTATGTGCCCACATTATTTGTCCTGATGGGCTCGGTCCGCCTCATGAAGCCCAGCACATCTCTATAAAAAAAATATTTTAAAAAAAAAAAAGTCAAATAAGGCTGAGTAATCTTGGTTGAGAGAGAGAGAGAGAGAGTGGGACCGTTCGTAAAGTAGAGAAAAAGAGGTGGAGAGCGTTGTTTTGAAGAGGCAGCTCATATTGAACGATGAAACATTGTCGTAATTTGACTCAAATTTCAATATGTTCTTCACCAAATCAAAATCTACAAGTTGATGGGAAAGTTACTAACAAAAAATTATAAACCTACCGTACAAATGTCAATTCAATCATAAATTTTTTAATTTGACTTATTTGACGATTTATAAATATAGTCATTCTAATAAATTTTGACCAATAATCGCTCACGTAGATGCCAATCATTCTAACTAGGACGATCGGCATTAACATAAACATTTTTTTTTTATATATTTATTTAATATGTTTTGAAAAAAATTTTTTTTATTTTCCTTTTCTTATTTTTTTTTTTCCTTTTTCCTCTCGCTAGTCGCTATGGTCGGCGACCAACCACAAGCAAGGGGCGACTTCATCAAATCTAGTGAGGGCAAGCCTCGAGGATCTAGCGAGGATTGACTTGCTTGTGACTAGTTGCTGGCCATGGCGTCAGAGGGAGGAAGAAGGAAAATAAGAAAAGAAAAAGAAAAGGAAAGAGGAAAAAAAGAAAATTCAAAAAAATAATAAATTTATGTAGAAAGAATTAAATAATAAAAAATTGACCATATTAGCATTGAATTCGCCGTGTTGGATAGTCAGCATATGTATAATAGGTTTATGACATTTTCATTACATATCCCACAAGTTGATAGGCTCTGTTTGTTAAAATTCTTCTCCAAATTGTCTCTCAAATTCTCCAACAATGATTAGAGTCTTTCTCACTTCTTTGTATTAATACACTTTTATGGGATGCGCGGACTCTTGGAGTGCCATAACTTGGCATAAAGGAACACTTAAATACCATAACTTACGAAAGTGACATTAAAGTGCCAAAATCGGAGCAAAATTGATCACTTAAGTGTCAATCCAGCCTAAATTCGGCCAAAACGTTGATGTATCAATTTTCCGGCGAAGCAAGTGCAAAATGGCATCGTTTTGGTGCTAACGTGGTAAAAAATTAATATAAAAATTAAGTAAATTAAATTTAAATTAAATTTATTTAAAACTTTTATAAAAAAATATACAAATATTTAAAAAATTAAAAAATTAAAAAGGGAGGTGGTTCAAGGCTGAGGGTGCGTTTGGGAACCATTTTGGGGGAAAGTCTTTAGGAAAATGCAAATACCTTTGAGTTAAAGGTGTTTTCCAAAATGCAACCGTGTTTGGTAAATTATATTTTGAAAGCTCTTTGTAAAGTATTTTGAGCAAAATAGCGTTTGGAAAATTACATTTACAAAGGATCTTTGAGGTAAAAAAAAAAAAATTAACAAAAGAAAAATTAAAAAAAAATTGACCAAAGGGGCGGTGGCCGTGGCGACCTCCGGCGACCTCCGGCGACGCCGCCGTCGCGACCTCCGCGACCTCCGGCGACGCCGGATTTGGGGCAGCGAGGTCACGGGAGGACCTCGCGGCCCCGGGATGCGGGTCGCGGCGGGGTCGCGCGACCTCGCCGCCCTCGGGCTGGGGGCGGCGGCGAGGTCGCGGGAGGTCGCGCGACGCCGCCTCAACCCGGATCCGGGGCCGTGAGGTCGCGCGACCCAAATCGGGGCGGCAAGGTCCTCCCGCGACCCTGCCGCCCCAGATCTGGGTCGCGGTGACCCAGACCTTACCGTGGGTCGCGGCGGTCGCGCCATCGCCCGGCGTCGGTCGTCTGGGCAACGGTCGTCGGCGACCGCTCGCGGAAGAAGAAGATCGCCTGCCGCCCCAGATCTGGGTTGCGGCGACCCGGCCCTCGGTCGCGCCACCTCCAAAGATCGGTCGCGCCACCCCCCGACGATCGCCGACGTCCCTCTAGCAATCGCCGGCCGCTCGCAGTCAGCCAGGACCGAACCCCCCAGAGAAGATGAACAGTTACGACACAAGGGCAAGAATCGGAAAAACAAAAAATTCGTGAGGACAATTTCGGAAAAAAAAAATTATGAACAGTGCCCGTGTGGGCATGCCGAAAAAGCCGAAAGCCCAAGGCAGGTCCCCCCCTACCTTGGGCTTACGGCTTGACAATGCTGGCATTTGGGGAATGCGGGCTCAAAATTTTTTGCCAAACAGGCTGGCATTTGCCCAAGTATCTTCAGGCTTCAAATGGGCTTTAGGAAGTGGTTCCCAAACGCACCTTGAGTCCTCAGGGGCCGACGACGGTGGGGGGAGGGTCGGCCGGGGTTGTCGGGCCCTAGCTAGGGGCGGCGACCCCGGCCGATTGATGGCGAGGGCCGTGAGCCCTCGCCCAAATCGGCGAGGGGGAAAGGAGGAGGGGGGAGGTAGCTAGCGGCTAAGGAGGAGGAAAAAAAAGGTGGGGCGGGGAAGGAGGAGGGAGGTAGCCGGCGGCGAGGACCATCTCCCTCTCGTCACCGAGGAGGTGGGGGAGGGTTGACCGGGGCTGCCAAGCCTTGGCCGAGGGCACATAAGCCCTCGCCACCCCGGCCGGGGCCACCGGCCCTTGGCCAAGGCTCGACGGCCTCGGCCGACCCTCCCCCACCTTCCGGCGACGACGAGAAGGCGATGGTGGCAAGTGCTCAACCCTCAGCCTCTGGCTGCCTTCCTCCTCCTCCTCCTCTTGATATATATATATCATTTTGTTTTTAATTTAATTTAATTAATTTTTATATTATATTAAAATTCAAATTATGCCAAAACGACGTCGTTTTGGCCGATTTAAGGACACTATTCTGGTCAACTATAGAAACAACGTTGTTTTGGGTGAATTAAAGCTAAGTCGGCTCTCCGGCGAGCCACCTTGGTGAAAAATATTAATATTTAATTGCCACGTATGATTTCCGGCCAACTTCGCCAAAGGTGACACTTAGGTGTCTCACTTTTCTTAAAATGTGGCACTTAAGTGTCACTTTCGTAAGTTATGGCACTTAAGTGTTCCTTTGTATCAAGTTATGGCACTTGAAGCGATTTTTTGTCACTTTTATGGTGATGATATATTGTTGTTTTGCTGATGTAAAGAGCCTTTTACTAGAGAAAATATTGAGTAGTTTGCAACTGCCATGTCATTCATTGATGTGGTGTACGTTTTTTCACCTTAAACCAATTATAATTTGACACATATATACTAATGTGAATTTAATTAAATAAAATAAAATTTTCAGTCCACCTCACTTTTCTCCTTCATCTACATCTTCTCCTCCATCTCTGACCACCCCGAGCCCAACCTCCCCACCTCCCTCTATTGTAAGGAGAATTGCCAAAAAAGTCCTAAACCTATTACAATTATGCCAATTCAGTCCTAAACTTTTTTTTTTGGCAAATTAAGTCCTAAATCTTTTACAATTGTGTCAATTTAATCCATCTTGTCAAAATTGGCCGGTCGACACTGACATGGATGCCGGCCGGGGATAGCTGGCTAGCGAACGCTAATGTGACAATTTTTAAATATTTTTATTTTATCTTTTTTCGAATTTTCGAATTTTCGAATTTTCGAATTTTTGATTTTCTTTTCTTTTTTTTTTCCCCATCTTCTTCTTCCTCTAGTCGGCCGGCACCGACCAAAGGCGAGGGCCGGCGAGGTCAACCTCATCGGCCACTAGCGAGGCTTGCCCCCGCCGGCCACTGGCGAAGGCAAGCCTCACCTAGCAATGGTGAGGCCGCCGTCGCCAGATCTCAAGGGCGTCCCCGGAGAGGGTGCGGACGATGGACGAGTCCAAAGGGGGCGACGGGTCACTAGATCTGGCGACGGTCCTCGCTAGCAGCCGAGAGAGGACCATCGCCAGATTTGGCAACGGCGGCCTCGTTGGTTGCCAACGAGGACCATCGCCAGATTTGGTGACGGCAGCCTCATCGGTCGCCAACGAGGACCGTCGCCAGATATGGACGGCGAGGCTCAACCTCACCGCCATCACTAGGTGAGGCTTGCCTTCGTCAGTGGCCAGTTGGGGCAAGCCTCACCAGTGGCCGGTAAGGCTGACCTCGCCAACTAGAGGAAGAAGAATGTGGGAAAAAATAAATAAATAAAATAAAATATTCAAAAAATAATATTAAAAAATTCGAAAAAATATAAATATATTAAAAAATTGCCACATTAGCGTTTGCCGGCCAGTTGTCCTCGGTCGATGTTCACGTCAGCACCAGCCAGCCAATTTTGGCCAGATGGACTGAATTGGTACAATTGTAAAAGGTTTATGACTAAATTGGCCAAAAAAAAAAATTATGACTAAATTAGTACAATTGTAATAAGTTTAGAACTTTATTGGTAATTCTCCCCTCTACTGTCACCACCAACGAAGTCGCCAATGCAGAGTTCAAGTAGAGAACTACCGGGTGGGGTTGCAGATCTACAAGTCGACTACTGTCACTCGTGGCCATGGATCAACCATTGTCACTAGGCCCATTGTTGTAGATCTAGAAGTCCTGTCGCAAGCAAAGATGGCTTCTGGACTGCCATTGTAACGAGAAGGAAGCTTCCCCTCCATCACCAGCCTCGGCTCGTGGTTAGCCCTATCCATGGTCGAGCCAGCGAAAGCTAGGTTGCAGATGTGGAAGTCCCGTCGTGAGCAACGACAACTCATGGACTGCCATTGTAATGGGAAGGAAGCTTCCCTCAATTGTGCTTGCGGTGGGCTCTATCTTCCTCCATCATTGCCCACCCTTTGCTCATGGTCATCTTTGTCCATGGCCGAGCCACCCCTCCATCGTCACAGCAGCTGATGGACGTTGCCTTGCAAATCTAGAGTGGAGCTAGGCCTCCAGATTTGATCTCGTCCATGGCCACTGTTACGAAATCGCACGTCGATTCCAGAAAAATAACACTCGCAAACAATTCTCCAGACAGAATATAGTAATAAAAGAGCAGAATCGGATGAACACGCAGGAAAATTTGTTATCGAAGTTCACCCAAACCCGGGCTACGTCTCCGCGCAGAGGCACTCTGCGAATCCACTAGACTTCGAAAAAGTTGGAATACAACGACGATCTTCTCTCAAGATCGGGGTACAAAGAGATTGAGAACTCTCATCAAGAAAAACTCACTTTTTTTCTTCTCTTTTTCCCGCCTCTCTATTTCCTTTTTCGGCGTCTTGACGGCTAGGGTTTTGCCATCGCTAATATATAGGTACCACTTTTAACCTAAAAGGAAATCTAATAGAAAGACAAAAAAGCCCCTAAAAACAAATATTTGGCTTTATCTATAACAATCTCCCACTTGAAGACAAATATACCCAAGCACCAAGCAACTTTGCATCCATCTTCTTCAAAAAATAGTAGTTGTGAAACTTGTGCCTCTCGCGATACTCCTCATCAATCAACATGGAGTAATACCAATGGTAGTAGTACAGAAAATATGCTTCTCTCTCGTCTACTACCTTGGTCATCATGTCATTGGATTCTTCGAGCCATCAATCTTTTGTAGCTTTAATTCATTATCTTTCAATGCTGACCTGATAAAGTGATAACGCTTCTTGATATGTCTAGTCCTTGAGTGATAAGCTGCATTCTTTGCTAAGTGCGCTGCATTCTTTGCTAAGTGCACTGCACTTTGACTATCACTCCACAGTGTACTGACTGGCTGTTTTCGATGTAACTCCTCCATATAATCTTGTAACCACATGATTTCCTTGGAGGCTTCGTAATCGCTACATATTTCGCCTCTCGTTGTCGATAAAGCAACTACTTTTTGTAGTTGAGATACCCAACTCACCGCTGTACCGCAATCTGTAAAGACATATCCAGTGGTACTCTTACCACTATCTCGATCACCCGAATGATCGCATCTACATAACCCCGCAACTTTAGAGATGTACCACTATAACAAAGTGAGTAATTGGAAGTACCGCTAGATATCTCAATATCCATTTAAGCGCATTCCAATGCTCTCTACCCGGGTTCTCGCATATATCGACTCACAACTCCCACTGCTTGTGCAATGTCCGGTCTCGTGCTCACCATGGCATACATCAAACTCCCCACCGCCGATGCATATGGAACTACCGCCATCTCATCTTTCAAAGCCCGAGTGCTTGGACACATATCCTTGGAAAGTTTGAAGTGATTCGCTAAAGGAGTTGCAACCGGTTTTGCCTTGTCCATGTTAAATCTCTTTAACACCTTGTTCACATAGTCTTCTGCGACAACCATAATTTCTTATTTTTCCTGTCTCTAATGATTTTCATGCCTAAAATATTCTTGGCCTCTCCCAAGTCTTTCATAGCAAAACGTGATGATAACATCTTTTTCACTTCTACGATTCTCTTCATATTGGAACTAGCCACCAAAGCATGTCATCCACATATAAAGATAAATACACAATGTCACCATCATCATATTTGCGAAAATAAACACAAAGTGATCGGACTCAAGTGTGTAAATCCTTTTTCTTGCATGAAACCATCAAATTTTAAGTACCATTGTCGCGGAGCTTGTTTCAAGCCATACAAGCTTTTCTTCAAGCGACATACCATGTGCTCCTTACTTTTGACTTCAAAACCCTTAGGTTGTGCCATGTATAATTCTTCATCTAAGTCACCATGTAAAAACGCTGTTTTTACGTCTAACTGCTCAAGATAAAGATCCTCCACTGCAACTATACTTAGCAGAACTCTAATTGATGTCATTTTCACTACAGGTGAAAATATCTCGGAGTAGTCGATCCCTTCCTTTTGAGAAAAGCCCTTAACTACAAGTCTCGCCTTGTATCTAATACTACCATATGCTTCATTCTTAATCCTGTACACCCATTTGTTTAATAAAGCTTTTTTACTGTGGGCAACTTGGTCAACTCCCAAGTTTTGTTCAAGCAACGAGCTCATCTCGTCTTTCATAGCACACTCCCACCTTTGCAAGTGAGACGTGTGCGCCTTTGCCTCATTGTAAGTTTCCGGTTCTCCCGAATCCGTATATAAGACATGACTTAGAACAAGTATTAGCCGATGGATCAAAAATTACCTTTGGCTTTCTCACACGTGTAGACCTTCTCAAGACAGGTACTTCAAGGTCATTCGTTTGTTCCGAATCACTGCGTTCTTCTTGAACTACCTCTTCACCGATAATAGGCTCATCTTGAACCTCTCTTTCGGGTGAACTTTGATCTACCGGAAACATCTTCACGGGCATTGTGTCTAATTCAACATATTCGATTGTACTACCTTCTCATGCTCGTCTCTGTCTGACGATCCTTGTACATCTTTTCTTCATGGAATACCACATTGCGACTGCGGATAACTTTATTATTCTCATAATCCCAAAGTCTATAACCATACTCGTCGCCACCGTATCCGATAAAGACGCACACGGGACTTAGCATCAAGCTTTTTCCTATCCTCCCCTGTCAATCAAAGCATATGCAATACAACCAAACACCTTTAAATGTGAATAATTAATCTTCTTACCCGACCACCGCTCCCGTGGTATTTCTCCATCCAACGCACTAGATGGACTTCGTTGATAAGATAAACAGCTGCATCAACGTGGCAGCCCATAAGTGTAGCGGGAGACCCGCGTGTAGTCTCATGCATCTCGCACGTTCTAGAATAGTCTGTTCATTCTTTCAGCTACACCGTTCTCTTGAGGAGTTCTAGGAACAGTCTTTAGCCCGTGTATGCCTTCTCGACTCGAGATAATTTGCAAATTCTTTACTTGTGTATTCACCACCATTATCGATTTCAAAGCTTTAATCGATAACCCGTTTCTTTTTCTACCATAGTCTTCCACATCCCGAACATCCCGAATACTTCTGATTTTTCTTTAAGAGCATAGACCCAAGTCTTTCTTGTTGCATCATCAATGAAGGTGACAAAATATCTCTTACCACCATAAGAGAGTTCCTGAGTAGGTCCCCATACATCAGTATGAACCAACTCTAGCTTCTGGCCTTTATTTTGTTGCCCATTCAATTGAAAACTAACAGCCTTCTGTTTTCCATAAATGCAACTCTCACAAAAATCTAACTCAACTTTTTGTAAACCCGGAAGTAATTTCCTCGAGTGTAATTGCTTTACACCTTTTTCACCAAGATGTCCCAAACGATAATGCCAAAGAGTAGATAAATTACCGTAGCCATTGTAGTTGCAACTATATCACCGATATTGTCTCCTTGGAGAAGGTAAAGTGTACCGTACGCTTTCCCTTTGCTACTACTCTTATCCCCGAGGTTATCTTCCACTCTCCACAGCCAAAGGTTATTACCAAACCTTCTTGGTCAAGTTTCTTGGTTGAAATCAGATTTTTCTTTAATTCTGGAATATGCCTAGTTTCACGCAAAACTAGATGTCCTCCACCGAGATGTTCACGATCACGGTTCCTTTCCCAACAATTGGACACATGTGGCCGTTTCCCACAACCACTTGTCCAAAATCTCCACTAGCATAATCATCAAATATGTCTCTTTGCGAGGTGCAATGAAAAGAAGCGCCAGAATCAATAAACCATTTATACGTTGTCAAATCAAACCCTGTAGACAAACACAAGTTATCTAGCAAAGATTTATCGCTAACTACATTAGCACCTTGATTCTCATCTTGCTGCTTCTTTTTGTAGGCTTCACATTGAAACCTCCGGTGTCCGGTTTTGTGACAAAACCAACACTCATCTTTTGCAACCTGTCTCTTACCCCTTGATTGTGATCTCGCCACGACCGCTGAAATTTCCTCTACTTTTACTTCTTCCACGGTTCTCCACTTTGCAAGTGCCGTTGAAGATGTAGATGCAAAAAGATTATCTCCACCGAGACTTTCCTTCGCATCTCTTCATCCATGATACTACTCACAGCATCATCAAGAGTTAAATCATCCTTCATGGTGCTCGAAATTCCCGCACCGCGGTATTGTAGCTTTCGGAAGAGAACATAAAAATAATAAAGCTTGAAGCTTCATATCTAAATTTATGCCTGCGGATTCTAATTGACCCGTGACTGCGTGAAACTATTAATATGCTCGCCACAGAATCTCTATCGATAACTTCATATTAACCAGTTTCTTCAAAGCAAAAATACCCGATTTGATGTGGATGGCTTCTCAAAAATATTTGTTAGAATATCCATGGCTTCTTTTGCAGTTTTTGCTTTCGCGATGTGGTACCCTGTCTTTTCGTCAACCCTAGACGAATCGCACCTAACGCCTTTCGATCAAGAATTTTCCATCCGCCTCGCTGTCGGATCCACTTCCGCCATCTCGGGTTTCCAACCCTCAAGTGGTGCATAGAGATCTTTTGATAAAGATAATCCTCTATTTGTAGTTTCCACCATCCGAAATCCTCTCCATTGAACTTATCGATTCTGATTTTATCTTCTGCCATCCTGTTTGCTTTCAATCGAACGTCACCGAAAACCCTCGATGTTCTCGATTAGCCAACCTGGCTCTGATACCAGTTGTTACGAAATCGCACGTCGATTCCAGAAAAATAACACTCGCAAACAATTCTCCAGACAGAATATAGTAATAAAAGAGCGAGAATCGGATGAACACGCCAGAAAATTTGTTATCGAAGTTCACCCAAACCCGGGCTACGTCTCCGCGCGGAGGCACTCTGCGAATCCACTAGACTTCGAAAAAAGTTGGAATACAACGACGATCTTCTCTCAAGATCGGGGTACAAAGAGATTGAGAACTCTCATCAAGAAAAACTCACTTTTTCTTCTCTCTTTTCCCCGCCTCTCTATTTCCTTTTTCGGCGTCTTGACGGCTAGGGTTTTTGCCATCGCTAATATATAGGTACCACTTTTAACCTAAAAGGAAATCTAATAGAAAGACAAAAAAGCCCCTAAAAACAAATATTTGGCTTTATCTATAACAGCCACAAGCCTAGCTCATCCATAGCTTGCGAGAGGGGGCGAGTTTGAAATTTTGATAGCCATGGATTGTGAGCTCAAACAACCAAAGAAATATAGAGGAATAGATGTCGAAGAAGACGATAAGAGCTTGAACGTAGTCCATGGCCGACAACTCTACTAGTGGGGTTCAGCCTAATCAAGGCGACGGCAACTTTGCCGACGGCAATAGTGAGAGAGGAGCAAAGGTCGGGCCAGATCTGAATGATGGGTGAAGGAGGAAGAAAGAGAAACTTATTTTTGTATTTTTTTTTTAAATTCCAAGTCAGCGTTTATGTGTCAATCTCTAATTGGATATGGATAAAAACACATACGCATGTAACTAGTGATAAATTATTTTGTATCAAGCTATTCTTGATCATTAGTGAGAGTTTTTTAGTTGTCCCATGATTTTCCTATCATTGAGATTTCCACATAAAATTTGTGCATATTGTTTTTCTACTTTATCTTTAATTTTCAAGGGTACTATATTTATTGGTTTGGTTCCTTTCTGTTTTTTAGTGCAAAGGAAAATTTTTATTTCACATAAAAGGTATACATAACTTTAAGAGAAAAGCAACCCAAAAAATGAATCAACTTGGTGCCCCCTACAAAGTGTTGCTTACCATAGCATCAAAGCACAACCAGCAACCATCACTGAAACTCGAACCGCACATGCCAAGATTTCCCTTTCTAGTAGCTACGGCTTTACCAAAAGGCAAAACATGCCTAGGTTTGACATCCCTAGTACCATCACCATATAGAAACAACACAACCAATAGGTTGAAAGAGCACAATTAACACCTTATGAATCCCAAATCTACATATTGATCATAATAGAAAAAGAACCAAATCTAGGTTTAACTCTATATCGAAATAGAAGAATTGCAAAACAAATACCGGTTGATCACAAAATCACTTTCAAATAAGCCCACCTTGGGAGAGGAGCTTCGGAGACTTGTGGAGCACTTGACTTTTTGGAGCAAGCACCTAAAACCAAAGCAAGCAAGTAGATTTGGAGGGAGTAGATACGTTCGAAGCACTTGCACTTCTATCTTCAAAGCTCACGAGGAGAAAACTCTTTAGTTTCGTGGAGGAAATTGACATCGATATCCATGAAATCAACGAAAAAGCCTTGAAGATGAAGAGATAGGGAGATAGACAAGGAAAGGGAGGGAAAGAGAGCCTTTCTTCCTCAGGAATAGAAACTTGGAGAAAGGGTTAGCGTCTGAAAAGGAGAGAAAACCCTAAAGCTATGTTTGATTGTTCGGATTTCTAACCAAGATAAAATTGGATAAAATATGATATGAAATTGAGGAGATTTTGTTATATCCTATTAAATGTTTGATAATTACAGTAATAAAATCGGATTCACATCATATTATATATATTATTTAGTATAAATGGCAAATTGATATAAATGAACCACAAATTTTACAAACAGAGATGGTAAAAATCTCTCACTACACTTTTGTCTACTTTATTTTTATTTTATTTTCATTTCTTTTTTAGTAATTTCTTTTTTATTTCTTTCTTTCCTTTCAAAGCATTCTCTAATAATTTTTAAAAAAATAGAAAATTGTACTAATACACCTAAAATCTAAAACACCTAAAATATGTAATAATTATACACTTATATAATGAACTTATTTTATAAAATAAAATAAAATCCAAATATATAAATAAAAATTAGATTAAATTAAAAAAAATTAATTTTTTATTATTTTGAATTTCTTATATTAGAATTCAAATATTATTTACATTGAATATAATTTCAAAATTTGTTAATATAAGAAGTTTGTTATTTGAGCAAAATAAATTTCATATTTTGGATATTAGAAATCAAATCCACATTTATAATACATTATCCATGAAATAATTTTGTTCGGCTTATATCCCCTTATATACAATTTTATCTAGTCTTAAGTAAGCACCAAACGTAGGTTAAAATAAATTTATCTTGAATTTTTTCCTGACTACCAAACATAGCCTAAGAGAAAAGGTGAGGGGATGTCTTGGATGATTTGGGAGTTAATATTGCTGGAATTGTGACCAATTGTTACTGGGGTAAATTTGATTTTAGTTGGTTCAGTTTTGAGGAAAAAATCTATCGTGGACGGTTTTAAGCAGTAAATTGTTAATATTTATCTCCCAATGGTTCCAACATTACTTGTCAAACAAGGCACCACTTTGGACCGAACCCTGGGCCTGCCTTTTGGATCCCGGCCACTTCTTTAGGGAGCTTCGTGAGCCTCTCAATGCACATCTCCGTGTCGATATACGACCGGTACTGGGTGAGACAATTGGCAACATGTAGATTTTGTCATTAGCATACAAATTTGTTTCGGTATTCATCTCGCTACTCCATATATAAAATGCTTCATAAAATCCTTAAATGTTAATATCGTACATGAAAATGTGCGACAGCGGTCTGGCAATAATTATTTTGTCATCGGGGATGGACAAAAGTTGCAAAATCTTCCTTTTTTTTCCTCACGTTGAAAATCTCAATATGGAATTAATATCGTTCATGAAAATGTGCAGCAACAGTCTGGAAATAATTATTTTGTCACCGAGGATGGAGAAAAATTGCAAAATCTTCCTTGTTTACCTCACGTTGAAAATCTCAATATGTCTAATATTCCTTCCAATTTTCAACGCATTTCTATTGCAAATGATACCGTTTATTTAAGAGAAGAAAATGACGGTTCGGAAGGTTCTTCCCGGCCGAAGATGATGCATTATCTGTTCACCTAACAGATTATATATTATTAGCTTAGTTGAAACTGAAGCAATGCTATCTCTTCTAATAAAACTATCATTTGTCGACAATGAAAAAAAAATCAAGGATATTCGAAGTAATTGAGTACCCCAATGGTGGTCGGTTACTCTAATTTTTGTAACGCAAAAAACAAATCATGTCCCCTACAATCCCATGTCAACAGCCCCATACTTTATTAAGGTTCGTCAATAAGACCCTAACTAACCATCTTGGGATAAGATTATTTGTTCCATTTACCATCAAATTGAATTTTGATTTAGAGCAAAAGAACATTTAACAGGCGGCCGACTCTTTCTCTTACATTTTAGAGGATGACATGGTAATAAGGAAGAGGGTGACTCGTTACAAAAGAGACATCTCAGCGTTACCTGACATGGACGCAAAACATAAATTTGAGGAAGTCAAATTGATGTCGGACCAATCATAAAATTTCCATGTGAGGACATGAACAAAGTCAACGCTCCATTGTAGGCCCTATTATATGTGCATGGTCAGATTTTCAATTGTTCTCATTACCTAAACATTTTGACGCTTTTTCAAAACTCAGCCGGGAGTCGTTGATCACGTCCCGTTTGCAAAACGGGAGTCGGACACCACAATTTAATGTCCATGCAGGCATCAACTATCAGTTGACACATAGAATATGCCTTTCGGACCAGTTTCTAGATTCCTTCGTGTGGTGAAAACTCACAGAATTCTTCATTATCATTACCTTGTGTCCTGTGAAAGTGATAGAAACATCATAACAACAACAGTCAAATAATGAAAAAGCCTATCAAATATTTTAAATATGTGGAATTTGATTGTTCTGCTCTAAAAATGCAGATTTATTTTCGCGCCTGTAAATTTAAATAGTTGTTGATTAGTGTCAAGAATCTGTTGACAGAAAAAATGGCTGGCGATATATATATATATGGTAAGTTGTTGGTAACATATCAATACTTTTGTAAATTATCAGATATTTTTGATAATTTGCAAATTATCGATTTTTGCACCAACTTACTTCTATATGATACTCCATGCATGGTGTTCTTTCAAATTGTATGAACAGAACATCCATCTTAAGAATGCAGGATACAAACTTCCAATCTTTGATTTGGTCAATCTTCGATAGGGTCAAGTATATGGTGTGAATTCGACCAAAAAAAAAAGTATATGGTGTGAAGGTTTCGCTTGCCAAAGAAGCATGCAGCATCCTTTTCAGCTAAGGAAACACGAAGAAGAAAACTGAAGTGTGAAATTAAAACTTAGTATTAAATCCACAACAACCTTTTCCGATCGAATAAGAGACACACCGTCAATAGGTAAACAAATACTAAATAGATGAGAACTGTTGTCTCCACAGGCCTCGGGCTTTTTATATTCAACTGCTCCATATGATGACATCGAGACAATGAAAGCAATAAAAATGCGTAAGCCCGTTGGCTTAAGTAGTAATCAGATAGACGAGACGACTAAGTCACGATCGTTTCAACAACTCCCCCACAAATCACTGCATTTTCTGCTCTTCACAATCACGCTTAGTAAAACAAAGAAATTTCTCAGACCGCTCTAGAAAAGTTTCATGCCGGCATATCGAACAAATTGACTAGCATTGATGTGTAGAATATATGTACATTTGAAGACCTGTCGCCAATGAACTCTAGCAAATCTTGGTCAGTTTATTTCATTACGGCATAGAAGCACAATGGACAGAATTAATCACAATACAAAATTTCTGTGTGGTTGGCATGCAATGCAGTTGAAGTCAAATATGTTTATCGCCTATAAATGACGTTGATAAAATGTTTCTGTCAAACCAGACATTTTTGAACCGGCATATAGTAGATGAAAAGAGATGATTTCAGATCGTTGGAACGTTGTGGATGGATGCAAGCTGGTGAACAAACGGTACTTTACAAAAGGTCAAACGCTTCCATCCGGTAGTACAAGTACTGCAAGGAACGCTCCATATCGGTACAAGGGGGAAGAGACATATCGAACAAATTGACTAGCATTGATGTGTAGAATATATGTACATTTGAAGACCTGTCGGCCAATGAACTCCAGCAAATCTTGGTCAATTTATTTCATTACAGCATAGAAGCACAATGGACAGAATTAGTCACAATACAAAATTTCTGTGTGGTTGGCATGCAATGCAGTTGAAGTCAAATATGTTTATCGCCTATAAATGACGTTGATAAAATGTTTCTGTCAAACCAGACATTTTTGAACCGGCATATAGTAGATGAAAAGAGATGATTTCAGATCGTTGGAACGTTGTGGATGGATGCAAGCTGGTGAACAAACGGTACTTTACAAAAGGTCAAACGCTTCCATCCGGTAGTACAAGTACAAGGAACACTCCATATCGGTACAAGAGGGAAGAGACCTTCTTTCCCTTTTCCCGTCCTTATCTCACATCTATATTCATTAATCCGAATAATTAGTCATTTACATAAACAAGGGCAATCGTTGAAATAGGTAATTGAATATATTAACGATTCACTTTTTGTGGGATACCGATGGAGACATATTGCGAGGTGGAGGTGATCGTCCAGTGCGAAGAACTTGAGAAGTGATTCTTTTTGTAGCACGTAGTGCACACATAATAAGTTTCCATAGCATCATGTAGGGGAGAGTGGTTCTAAGGTTGGGCCGGTGCATGTAGTGCACACATAATAAGTTTCCATAGATACAACTCGAAACAAACCTTCAAGCAAATAGAAATTTTAAGACATCAACCTTTAAACTTTTCCAAGACAAGAACTAACTATACTTAGATAAAACATAAATCCTTACATTTACTCTGGACTTTAGAAGGAAACTATGATGCACATGACTCAATGAACACAAAGAATGACTGAAAAATCACATCTCGATTTTTCTTATGGTCATTTAGTATTTTGTGCATAACCATCTTTAGAAAACTTTGAATTGCATAAAATTTGAAGCTTTTACTCATGGAGCTATCCAACCATATATGTCATTTGACTATATAAAAGCACGCTAATTCTTCTAAAAATATAAAGAATTGACACAAAATTGTGCGAGTAGAGATGAACGCTAAGAGCCAAAAAGAGAATTACCCCTAACTATTTTGATAAGGATTAAAACTCTTAGAGGATCCTTCATCAATATTGACCATTATTATGTAACAATTTATTTATCTATGCTTTGATCTATATTAGGCATCTCTTTCTAGAAAGTGAAATAAAAGAATGAGTATACGGCCGTTAAGTTTGAAGTAATTTGAGTTGGCAAAAGCTGTACATTGACCTAGGGTCAGAAGTAATATTCGATTTCCCTATCCCACGAATAATTAAATTCTTTTCTTGTGGAGACCACAAGACATTATCATCGATGTCTCTCATTTATGGATCCCCACTTCTGGACAAAAGATTAGAACTACCCACGGAGACCTTTGACAAAATATTCACCAACTCCACTTAAAATTATCTCATCCTTTGGCAGTGTCCGCATCAGTTTTCAAAGAAAGCCGCGTTTCTCCTACTTCATCAGAGACTCGTTCCATATCTTCATCTCTTGATTATTTCATCTTTTTTCCTTTTTCCGAACGTAGAATTGCCCTGCACTTTCTTAAGTCTTCGTGTTAGGTCACCTGCTAAATCGCTTGTCACCTTGAGAACCCGCTCTCTATATAATCGCGCTCATATCGAGTCATTCCTTCATCAGACACACCACAGCTCGTTAGTAGTGTGTGCAGAAAAATGGCCTCGTCTTCTTCGTTTTCAAAGGCCGTTTTGACTTTGGCTTGTGTCGTGCTCCTTGTCGGTGGCACGAGTGCCCAACTTTCGATTTACTACTATGCCGAAACTTGCCCCCTACTCTGCCCGACGGTGAAGTCAATCGTGCAGGCAGAGATCGCCAAGGAGGCCCGCATGGGTGCCTCGCTCCTCCGCTTGTTCTTCCACGATTGCTTCGTCAATGTAGCTTCTCTTTCTCATCCACTTTAACTTCTCAACATCCATTCCCGCTATTTAAGACCTATTCATACATGTTTCTTTCGCCATTTGCATATGTGTCCTACGAATTTTGTGGTCCATTGATTCGTCAACAGAGGTGTAATTTATTGCATTGGTCAAGCCTAGACAACACTCTCTCCATTTCTTCGTCGTCTAGTAATTGGCTAAATCCTTCTTGTCCTCATCTATAGCGGGAGTTCGACATAGTCAGAGAAGAATAAATAAAACGAAAGTAGGGTGTCGGTTTGTCTTGTCCGTGGTCCAATGCAAATACGTAAAAAGAAACGCTTGACTTAGTATGTCATTTGTAAGGTACGAATCCCATGCAAAAACAAAAGAAAGCACTTTGACCTTGTAAGCCATCATGAAGAAAGATACCGCGCTGAAGTCAAGTTCCCATTTGCTAAATTTAAAAGCATTAGTTTTATTGGCTGGGGATTGTAATATATCATTTGAAAAATTCGTCGATGCTCATAGCTAAGAAAGAGTTCGGTTCACTAAACAACAAATCAAAGTCATTGCATTTTCGATATTCATGGTTTATTTATCAGGGTTGCGATGGATCAAACCTCTTGGATGACACACCTACTTTCACCGGAGAGAAAAACGCGGCCCCGAACAGAAACTCCTTGCGAGGGTTTGAAGTGGTGGACAAGATTAAGGCCGCAGTGGAGCATGTGTGCCCCGGCATCGTCTCCTGTGCTGATTTGTTGGCTATTATCGCCCGAGATGCCGTTGAGATAGTAAGTCAGTGGAACTCGACTAGCAATGGAATAGTAGAGATGAAAGCTTCTGATTATTTTGCGTGGGTAATAATTTGTTAAGTATGAATTGGGCAGCTGGGAGGGCCAGGGTGGTATGTGAAGCTGGGAAGGAGAGATGCAAGGACTGCGAGCCAGGCAGCAGCTAACAATAGCATTCCTCCTCCAACTAATAACCTCAATGCTCTCATTTCCAGTTTCCAGAATCACGGCCTTTCTCAGAAGGACCTCGTCGCTCTATACGGTGAACTCTCTCTCTCTCTCTCTCTCTCTCTCTCTCTCTCTCTCTCTCTCTATCTCTCCACCATAAGATATGTATATAGCTTGCAGTTTACGAGTACTAAGGTGTGCTTTAGGGCATTTGCTAAGTGATGTTATAAATTGAATTTTTACAAGACCCGATAAGTATACAAAATCCTCATAAAATTAAAAAAATCGGTACATACAAAATTATGGCATTTCTTTATTTGCAAAAATCTTTGAAGATATGATTTTTTACGAGCAAGTACTATAGAGACTGCATATAGATCCACACTGGGTCCCCCTAAAAAACCAAACTTTTCATGTAATTTCTGCATTTTAATTGGGTTTGTCCATCTTATCACCCATAGATCGAGTCTATATAGTATTCTTAGATACTTATTTGTATGCCCTCCTACTCTTAAATATTCAGGAGCACACACAGTTGGGCAAGCAAGATGCACAAACTTTCGGGCCAGAATCTACAACGAGAGCAACATCGACAACTCATTTGCCCAAACGATGAAGAGCAACTGCCCGAGCGTCACCGGCGTCGGCGACAACAACCTGGACGGGCTCGACTTCCAGAGCGCCACATCATTCGACAACACTTACTACGTCAACCTCATGAGGAAAAGAGGCCTCCTCCACTCTGACCAACAGCTCTTCAACGGCGGGTCCACCGACTCGCTCATCAGGACTTACGCCAAAAGCCAAGAGACCTTCTTCAAAGACTTTGTGGCCTCCATGATCAATATGGGCGACATCAAGCCCCTTACCGGATCCAACGGCGAGATCAGGAAGAAATGTAGGATGGTTAATTAATTATTGATGAATTTAGGGTCAACGTATACTCCATTACATGGAGTTTCGGTAATAAATTGATCGAGCTCTATTTCGCTTGTGTTTGTCCGCTTTGGAAGCTTTTGTTGTCGTGTGAGCGTTGGCGAAGGAATTGTAAGAATCAAATGTTGTAATAACAGTCCTTTCGAGATTTCGTCAGCTGTTACCCATATCTTTGTTCGAAAAATAAAAGTTGTTAGGAAATGCATCACGATGTTTACTGGTAGACACTACTCCTTAACAGGTTGCACTATCAATATCAACTTCTCTATATCTCGTGGGAATCTAGCAGGTACATCGACAAGAGGGAGATTAAAAAATTTAGAGGTTTGTGAGCAAATCGCAGCCAAAGCCTTCGAAATTTCTCCTCTGCGGTTGCGGCTATGAAAGATGTTCAATTACAGTGGTCCACAAAATGAAATCACCAAGGATCGTGTCATCATACTTCTGGAAGAGGAGTGATTATCCGGCTTTGCTGTAGCTGAAACATATAGCATTAATTATCCGCCCATCGAGTTAATACATTCTGCTCAAAGAAGAGGAGGAAAAGAAAGTAAAAAGAAAACAATTTCCTCTAGATTTCCTCTATTTTTGAAAAATACAATTGTGATATGCCACGTAGAATTACTCGCAACAACTGTCACATCAGTAATTTCCGATGTAAATTAATCGAAATGTTTATGTTAAATTTTTGCACGAAAATTCAAATTAAATTGGTAAAATTAAAAAAAAAATATTAGGATTGAATGAGCATCCACACAACAAGTTTAGGACTAAGGTAATTTTCCCTTTAAAAAGTAGCATAGAGCTCTCTCTCTCTCTTCCACACAACAAGTTTAGGACTAAGGTAATTTTCCCTTTAAAAAGTAACATAGAGCTCTAGTTCCCTTTTATCTTCCACTCTACCTTCCTCGATTAAGAAATAATTGTCGGTTGAGGGAGGCTCCATCTTCTCAATTCGAGTTGAGATTATCTCTCTCACTCTGTTCCAGATATATTTTATTGTTTTCATCTAATTTTTTAATCTTCTTCTTTGCTCACTATTGACGCTCTTCTTCGTTGACTTGGTGTATTTGCTTCTTCCATTGTTAGGAAAGAGTTCCTAATGCTCCAGAAGCGGTTATACGATTTTTCTTACTTTTGAAAGCTATCATCTCCCAATCTAAATCTAGATCCAATAACTCTTTTCTCCCAATCTAAATCAAAATTTGGGAGTTCTTTAGCAATGTTTCTGTGCTCGTCCAATTTCTCACAATTTAAATCTAGATTTGAGAGCTTGTTAAATTTGTTTTTGGCCTCTTTGTACGGTGATGATGTTGAAGTTGCTGAACTTAGGTGTGCATCGTCCGGCAAACCGTTGCTATTGAAAAAGGGGATGGTGATTTTTGTGCTTATTACTGATGACAATGCGATATTCAATGATCAAACACCATTATGATTTTGATGCCAAGATAGATTCGTTCTTTTAGGATGAGTATGTGCTTATTATAGCAGTTTGTACTTTGTTGTTCTAATTTACTATTTGGGATTTGCTTTTTTTTAACAGCTGACATATCATTTTGAGATATAAATAAATACTTTTGACCCAAAATTAAAAAGTTGTATGTATCAATATGGTAAAAGAAAATTACAAAGAGAGATAAAGAAAAGATTTTTTTTTCAAGTCTTATTTTTTGTGTAATGTAAGATGGTAATTAAAAATCTCAATTTTTAATTTACTTTCCAATCCTCAATGCGTTTCTATTGCATATAATAACATTCAATAGTAGAAAATGACGGTCGTAAAGGTTCACCTCCACCGAAAGTTCTGTATTATTTGTTCACCTAATGAAAAATATTTTATTAGAAAAGTTGAAACCGGAGCCAGGCTGTCTTTAATAAGACTACCATTGGTCAACAACCCAACGAAGATCAAAGCGGACTCCAACTTGTGATCCCATGTAAACGATTTTAAATAATCTTTTCAATGGGAACTGTTAAGGCACGCGTCGATTTGGGTCAACATCATTAAAAATAATAATTGAAATAATTGAGTCTCACAATGTTTGTCGGTTACATAATTTTGTAATGCGCAAATCTAATGATACCACAGCAAGCTAGTCAGCGAGTTCGAGGAAAAAGTATAAAAAAAATCTTAAATTTATTACATTTATATCAATTTAATTCTGTTAATTAAGTTCTAATTTTTTTGATAATTTGCCAATATAGTCCATTCATTCAACTTTAACCGAAAATTGCTGATATGAACATTGATCATTTTATATAACAAGGTTGATACTTATGGCACAATTTTTAAAAATTTTCTTAATGTTTATTACTTTATTTTGTTTTTTCTTTTCTTTTTCGTCTTTCTGCTTTTTCTTTCCTTTCTTCTTTTTTTATCCCAAATGTGGCCAGCAAGGATGTCAGCATTCGCATAGATCTAGGTGAGGGCTCGATGACCTCGCTTGTAGCTAGTAAGGGTTGCAATGCCTTTGCCTAGAGTCGGCGGCCTAAAGTTGTAAAAAAAAACAAATAAAGAAAAGGAAAAGTTATTAAAAAAATTCAGAAAAAACAATATTGAAATTATAAAACTTGTTAATGCCAGCGTCAATTGTGCCATGTAAGAAAACCGATATCTATGTCAATGATTTCCAATTAAAATTGGCCGAGTAGACTATAATGACAAATCGTCAAAATATTTGTGATTCAACTGGTATAAGTAAAAAGTTTAGAACTAAATTAGTACAAGTGTAATAGATTTAGAACTTTCTGGTACTTTTCCTGTGAGTTTGATGATCAATGACCCCTAATATACCATACCAACAGCCCCGCATTTAATTAAAGGTAGGTTACGATGGCCATTTACCATCAAATTGGATTTTGATTTAGAGCAAAAGAAAATTTAACATGTGGACGACTCTTTCTCTTACGTGATAATAAGGAAGAGGGTGACATATTACAAAAGAGACGTCTCAATGTTTCTTGGAATGGACGCAAAACATAAATTGAGGAAGTCAAATGGATGTCCAACAACCATACGATTTAAGTATTGTTCCATGTGAGGACTCGAACTAACGCAGCGCTCGATTACAGGCACTGTTATATGTGCATGGTCAGATTTTCAATTGTTCTCATTACCTGAACATTTTGGCGCTTTTCCAAAACAAAGCCGCGAGGCATTAACTATTATTTGACAGTTGACACATAGAATATGCCTTTCGGACCGGTTTCTAGATACCTTCACGCGGTGAAATTCACAAAGTTCTTCGTTCCCTTCTATCCTACGAAACAGATATTAATACGTGTCAAAAATCTGTCGGTAAAAAATGGCCGGTGACATTTACGTAAGTTATTTGCAATTTACCAATCCTTTTGTGAATCACCTAATCTTTTTGATGGTTCGCAAATTACCAATTTTTATACCAATGTACCAATATATCACTCCATGCATGATGTTCTTCCAAATTGTATGAATAGACCATCCATCTTATGAACGCAGGATTCAAACTTCCAATCTTTAATATGGTCAAGTATATGGTGTGTTGGTTTTGCTTGCCGAAGAAGCATGCGGCATCATTTTCAGCTGAGCAAATACAAAGAAGAAAACTGAAGTGCGAAATCAAAACTTAGTACTAGGTCTACGAAGTCAACCTTTTCCGATCGATGAGCACCTTCGAAGAGAATCGGTAAACAAATACTAGAAATATAAGAAATGTGGTCACCACAGGGCTGGGGATTTTAAATTCAACTGCTCCACATTATGACATCGAGACAGCGAAAGCGATGAACATGCAGAAGCTTGTTGATTTAAGAAATGATCAGATGGATGAAGGCGTCGCAATCGTTTCCACAGCTCACCCACAAATCACTGCATTTTCTGCTCTTCACAATCACAGCCAGACAAACGAAGAAGCTTCTCAGGCGGCTTTCGAAAAGTTTCATGCAGGCATATCGAACAAAAGTGACTCGCGATGATGTGTAGAAAATATTTGCAAATCAAGAGCGCCTGTCGGCCAATAAACTTTAGTGAATGTCGGTCAACTTATTTTGTTACGATATGGGTAAACGATGGACAGAATCAATCATGGCACGAGATTCATGTAGGATTAAAGTAATTTCTTAATTCCTTTTCTTTTACTTAATCGAAGCATGATTTTTTCGCTTGTACTTTGAACATGCAATTAGCATCCGATGCGGCTGAAGTCAAACGTGTCCATCGCCTATAAATGACATTGATCATATTATTCCGTCAAACCAGGCATTTTTGTACTGGATTATAGTAGATGAAAAGAGATGATCTCATATCGTTGTACATTATGGATGGATGCAAGCAGGTGGACAAACGTTACTGTACAAAAAGGTCAAACATTTCTATCTAGGAGTACGAGTACTGCAAGGAACATACCATATCGGTACAAGGGAAAGACATATTCTTTTCCTATTTTTCAAATCCAACCAAATAATTGAATATTCATGTAAATAAGGGCGGTAGTTGAATTGGCAATTGAATATATTAATCGTTGAGATTTGGTGAGATACGAATATATATAGGCACAACTAACCCTCAAGGAAACCTTCAAAGAATTTACGTGGACACAACTAAAAACAACCGTTCAAATAGATGGGAATATCAAGACATCAACCTTTGAAATTTCCAGACAAGGACCAACAATAGGTAGGTAAAAACACAAATCCCAACATTTACTCTTGACTTTAGAAGCAAAATACAATGCATAAAACTTAGGATCCGTTTATTTCACGAAAAATGAATGATTTGAAAGATATTTTCCTAAAGATAATGGCTTGCATCGTTTGAAATAATTATTTAATAAAAAATATTTTCATTATCAAAAATAAATACATGAATGGCTAAGAACTCACAACTACATTTTTCTTATTTTGTGCATAGTCTTTTAGATTACTTTGAATGCATACTTATGCATTTGAGACTAGACAAACGGAACTATCCAATTCTATATGTTATTTGACCATATTGAAGCACGCTCAGCCTCTTTAAAATCAAAGAAAATTTACCCTTGCAATTGTGTGAGTAGAGAATAGCTAAGTAGCCAAATAATTTAGCACTAATTATATGGATATGGATTTAACCTCTTGAGATGATTCTGTAAGCTGCGAAAACAGTACTCAAGATCTCCATAACTAAAATCCAAAACATATATAATCAAGAAAATAAGATTTGTGCACCTGATTTGAAATATTTAAAGTTCAAGTGATTCTCCTCTATTGCTTTCTGTCTCTTTACCTCAATGAAACTACCCCTCACTCTCAGCATTGAGTAAATACTTCTTATATGAGGATATTTGTGCATTAAAGTTAGAGAAGAGATTTAAACACTACTTATTAATTTTTTTGCTACAAGCCCTCTCATCACAAGCGGACTTTACTTAGCTCACACTAGCCAGCCTCATATTAGGCTAAGTAAGAATCTTTATATCTCATCTTATCAGACCAATCCCATAAAATGATAAATTATAATATCAATTAACATAATTCACATTAGAAAAACCCTTACAGATCCTTCACCAATATTGACCATTACCATATAACAATTTTTCCCACGGAAAAGGTAGACCTTACACATGAAAAGAAGATGATCAAAGTGAGGGTTAATAACACAAATTGGAGAAATTGTCAATATTTGAACTTCATATTGATCTATGTTTTGATATATATTAGGCATCTACTTCTCTTAGAAACTGAATTCGTAAAAAAGAACGCGTACACGGCTCTAAAGTTTGAAGTAATTTGAGCTGGCAAAAGCTTGTGCATTGACTCGGGGTTAGAAGTAAGCTTCGATTTTCCATTTTCACAATAAACCAATCTCTTTTCATGCGTACACCACGAGACATTAGCATGGAAACCTTTGACTAATCATCCAACAACTCCATTTTAAACCAAGATTATATCAACATCCTTTGGCAGTGTAAACATCAGTTTTCAAAGAAAGCCGCGTTTCCCCTACCTTCTTCAAAGATTCCTCCCACACCGTCATCCCTTGTATTATATTACTTGTCTGAAATTTGCCTCGCGCCATCTTATTCTTTTCTTTCTCATCTTTCCGGACTTTGAATCGCCATGCACTTTCGTCACTCTACGCGTTAGGCCACCTGCTGAACCCCATTGTCACCTTGAGAAACCGCTCTCTATATAATCCCACTCGAATTCGAGCCCTTTCTTCATCGGACACACAGCACAGTTCGTTATTAGCGTGCAGAAAATGGCCTCGCCTTCTTCATTTTCAAAGGCCATTTTTACTTTGGCTTGCGTTGTGCTCCTCATCGGTGGCACAAGCGCTCAACTTTCGATTTTCTATTACACCAAAACTTGCCCCGACCTCTTCCCGACGGTGAAGCCAATCGTGCAAGAAGCGATTGCAAAAGAAGGCCGCATGGGTGCCTCGCTCCTCCGCTTGTTCTTCCACGACTGCTTCGTCAATGTAACTTTTCTTCCCCCAATATTCAAGACCAATTCATACATGTTTCTTAGAATTGGAAAAGCTGTCAATGCTCTTAGCTAAGAAAGAGTTTGGCTCCTTATTGACTTTTCAATATTCATGGTTTATTTATCAGGGTTGCGACGGATCAAACCTCTTGGACGATACGCCTACTTTCACCGGAGAGAAGAACGCGGCCCCAAACCAAAATTCCTTGCGAGGGTTCGATGTGGTGGACCAGATTAAGTCCGCGGTGGAGAAAGTGTGCCCCAGCATCGTCTCCTGCGCCGATTTGTTGGCGATTATCGCCCGAGATGCGGTTGAGATAGTAAGTCATTGGAACTAGACTAGCAATGGAGACGAAAGCCTTTGATTATTTTTGAATGAGTAATAATTTTGTTGCGAATGAATTGGGCAGCTGGGAGGGCCAGGGTGGGACGTGAAGCTAGGAAGGAGAGATGCGAGAACCGCCAGCCAGGCCGCAGCTAACGTTAGCATTCCTCCTCCAACTAATAACCTCAACGCTCTCATTTCCAGCTTCCAAAATCATGGGCTTTCTCAACAAGACCTTGTCGCTCTATACGGTGAATTTCCTCTCTCTCTCTCTCTTCACCATATGATATGTAGCATTTAATGATTTTTACTAAGGCGTGCTTTAGGGCATTCGTTAAGCAGTGTTCACTATCATACAAAATAATTTATTTGCAAAAGTCCAGGAAGATATCTTTTTTTTTTATGAGCTAACTAAATCTCTTAGATCAAATCATTCACTTTTCAAGAATTTATGAGATCCACACTAAGCCCCACTAAAGAGCATGAGTTTTCGTGCAGTTTCTGCATTTTAATTGGATTTTTTATGAGCAAGTCCTACAGAGACTATGTCTATTAAATCAAGTCAATCACACATAAAATTCTATAAGATCCGCACTGTGTCCCCCCAAAAAAACCAAACTTTTCATGCAACTACTACATTCTAATCAAGGTTGTCAAAAAAAATATTGAGGTTGTCCACCTTATCACTCATAGATTGAGTCTATATAGTATTCTTAATTTTATTATAATATTCAAATTACTCAATTCAATACTTATTTACATGCCCTCCTACTCTCAAATACTCAGGAGCGCACACAGTTGGGCAAGCGAGATGCACAAACTTCCGCGCCAGGATCTACAACGAGAGCAACATCGACAGTTCATTTGCCCAGGCGATGAAGAGCAACTGCCCGAGCGTCACCGGCGTGGGCGACAACAACCTGGACGGGCTCGACTTCCAGAGCGCGACATCGTTCGACAACACTTACTACGTCAACCTCATGAGGAAAAGAGGCCTCCTCCACTCCGACCAACAGCTCTTCAATGGCGGGTCCACCGACTCTCTCATCAGGACTTACGCCAAAAGCCAAAGCACCTTCTTCAAGGACTTTGTGGCCTCCATGATCAATATGGGCGACATCAAGCCCCTCACCGGATCCAACGGCGAGATCAGGAAGAACTGTAGGAGGGTCAATTAACGTTTGATTCAGTGGCCATGTATACTCCTTTGATGGAGTTCTATTCTGTTGGTTATTTTCCATTTGAAGTTTTTGCTGTTTTTTGTGAGCGTCGAGATGGAATTGTGTGAATCAAATATCGTAATAACAATCCTATTGGGATTTCGTCCACTGTTCAATAATGAAATAAATCGAATACCGAATTAACATAGTTTGATTGGTATGGCCTATATTCACAAGAGGAGCAGCCAAAAATTCCACTGTAGATCAAGCAACATATTGAAGATAATAATCACACTCGAGTCACTCAAATATTTTCAAAATTTATCAACCCCAATAATTCACATGTTGTTTACCCCTCACAATGCATCACTAAATAATCTCTCAATCTCACTAAAGAGTTAGAATAAATCTTAACACAAGATTTTCACGTGTTCAAACAGTCAGGATGCAATTCACGAGCACAAGCTCCTCTTAAATGTGATCCAAAACAGAGAACCCACTCATAAACAAGGTAACCACTCAATTGGGAGACATTAAAATTAGGAAACTTTTTTATTTTTTTGGGACTCAAACTCACGATATATTTTCAACAATACTCTTTTACTACTCACATCTTTGGTGAAAAATTCAAGCTGCTAGTACGGTTGCACTATTGATATGAACCTCTCTACCGTTTAGCTAGGTGGGAGAACTAGGGAGTTATTGCCGTCCTTTCTGAACCAAACATTGATTTGTACCATGTCCATATTTATGAATGTAGGTGGACGAGGACTATTAGCTACAACAAGCAACAGCCATCTCTTTCTTAGGTACAAAGTCTTGTACTCACTTTTTATAATCTTCAGAATTAATGTTGCCCGAACTAGGAACTGATTCTCGGGCCCCATCAGACGTTGCTGGAGCATCATGTTGCTGCAGACAAGAAAGTTTGACTCGGTTACAACGAGAAAAAATCTACATGCACTAATTACAGAGGGTAGATGGCTTTGAGTGGTTCGCCAAATTGAATTCGAGGTGGCAAGAAAAAGCTGTAACTTTCGTCTAAGTTTAGAAGTAAATTTCTATTTTTGATTTACATATGCAATGAATAATAGAGAAGTATCAAAAATGTCTTAAGTCTATTATAATTGCGCAAATTCCATCATAAATATATCAATAGTATTAATTTAGTCATATCAATAGTATTAATTTAGTCCTAAATCATTTCACCATTTGCCAATTGAGTTTATCTGATCAATTTTGATAAATAAAAAAAAAATCATTGATGTAAACATCAGCCATCTTATGTGGTTTGACCACAAGGCCAGAGTAGGATAATTGACATTGACGTAAACATATTTTAGTAATTTTTTTTATATACTTTTCGTTTCTTTTCTATTATTCACTTATTATATTTTTCTGTTTTTGTTTATTCTTTCTCATTCTTCTTCTTTTAACTTACATTTTTGCCTATAAGGGCCAATAAAACCTCATAGGCCGTTGGACGAGGGTCAAGGCCCTCACCAGATCTAGCTGAGGGCCTTCACACCCTCACTTGTGGCCGATGAGGCCACGACCCTAAAATGAAAGGAAGAAAAGAAAAATAAAAGGAATAAAAATTGTTTACATCAACACCAGCTATTTTGGCCGTGCCATATAGGACGGTTGGTATCTACATAAGTAATTTTCAAACCAAATTGACTAGAATGACTCAATTGGCAAATCATGAAAAGGTTTAGAACTCAATTGATACAATTGAAATATTTAAAATTGAATTAGTACAAATGCAATAGGACATAAATAATGTACTTTTGAATAGCCAATTATTGTGGAGGTCCCATTAAATTCGTAGGTCCCCTCCCAGAGACCTCCAACAAAGTATCTACCTGCCAACTCCATAGTATTATGGCCTCATTTGGCGATACCTAACCAAAAGTTTTGCTTAAACGATCTACATTGATATTCTTTTCTCAATGATCTATCGCTTCATCCATTCATTTATTAAAAGGAGAAATTGGGCATGCACTATCATGAATCTACAGTATTCCTGTCTTGAAGATCATCTCTTCCTCGCTATAAAATTCCCAAGCCCACCAAGCGCACCTCACACCCGGTTCATCAGTTTGGTATCTCTCCAAGCGTTACCGAATGGCTTCTTCTACCGCTAGTTCTTCGTTTTCAAAGGCCGTTTTGAGTTCCGCTTGCGTTTTGGTCTTGATCGGTGCAAGCACGAGCGCGCAGCTTTCCCTCGACTTTTATTCCAGATCTTGCCCCGTCCTCTTCCCCACGGTGAGGCTGATCGTGGGAGCCGCTATAGCGAGGGAGGCTCGGATGGGCGCCTCACTGCTTCGCCTGTTCTTCCATGATTGCTTCGTCAATGTAACTTTCATCCCCCTCCAATCTTTTTTCACCTTCTGGAATCTTTCCACGCACCTTATTCTAACTCTGCACTGATCGCGCTCGTATGTGCAACCAGCATCATGCGATAAGAGTTTATAACCAGTTCGCTTGGGGTAATTCTTTTCATGATCCAATACTATGCAATGTGTTCCCAGTTACTGAAATGGTTGTTCGTCGTTCGAAGTAGCAAGAGCTCAACATCTAGTCCATTGTCCCAACGTCATAAGGAATTGAATATGAAAGCCTGAACTACTATTAATCTTAATGTAGCGCCTTTTAGCAAACATACTGCGAACCTATAGCTGACAGAATACGTATTACTGTTGAAACGCATTTGATATCGCGTTGTATCAGGGCTGCGACGGATCGCTTCTTCTGGATGATACACCTACCTTCACTGGAGAGAAAAACGCCGCTCCAAATTTCAATTCAGCACGAGGGTTCGAAGTGGTCGACCAAGTTAAGTCCGCCGTGGAGGGGCTGTGCCCAGGCATCGTCTCATGCGCCGATCTGTTGGCGATTATTGCACGAGACTCCGTCGCGATCGTGAGCTGTTTGAATTTGGCTAGCAATTAATATGCAATTAATAGAGATTTGGCGATGTTCTAATTTAGTTCCCTTGGACTATCATGCATGACAGCTTGGAGGGCCATGGTGGCCAGTGAAGCTGGGAAGAAGAGATGCTAGAAGCGCAAGCCAAGCAGCTGCTAATGAGAGCATCCCCCGGCCGACGTCCGACCTCAATGAATTAATCTCCTCGTTCCGAAATGTCGGTCTCAACATCAGGGACCTCGTGGCTTTAGCAGGTAACTAAAATTGGAATTTATCTCGCATAATCGAATCAGAAAGATGAGATCGAGAGCTCGTTCAATTTGATACATATTTTTTTTCGCGCCTTTTCAAGGAGGCCACACGATCGGACTATCAAGATGCACGAACTTCAGGGACCGGGTCTACAACGAGACCAACATCGACGTGCTGTTGGCCCAAACGAGGAAGTTCGGCTGCCCTGGCATCGACGGCGTGGACGACGACAATCTGGCCCCGCTCGACTTCCAGAGCCCGATAACGTTCGACCACAGCTACTACTCCAACCTCGTCCAGAGGCGCGGCCTTCTCCACTCGGACCAGCAGCTCTTCAACGGCGGGCCCACCGACTCGTTCGTGAGGCTCTATAGCAGAAGCCCACTCGCCTTCCAGGGGGACTTCGTGGCGTCCATCACGAGGATGGGCGACATCAAGCCCCTCACCGGATCCGACGGTGAGATTCGGAGGAACTGCAGGAGGGTTAATTGAGGCCCTTTGATCTGGAGAGGCCCAATGTCTCGCCTGATGAAGGCTCTTTCTCTTCTTGCTGTTTTTCTTTTCTTCTGTCTCTTTTTTGGGTCTTTTTGGTTGGTGTGGTGCGTGCATTTGAAGCTGCTTTGATGTGGTAGTAATTACTTTCCTGTTGTCATTTCGAATTCAATAATCGCTTCTAGTGTTCAGGACAATTGTTGCCACTTAAATCTGTGCGGGCTCAACACATTTGAGTGGATATCATTGCTTTTGTGACACATGTATAAATTCGGGACATGCCGAGTACTCATTTATCAAGAAAAAACCCAGTCTCAAGAAAAAACCCTATCGAGCCATTTTGTTAATGGTATTGGGTTGGGTGTTCGAGCTTTTCGCGAGTCAACGACAACCGACTACTTCTCACCAGACGTTTGAGCGACAATTTGAACTAAGCATTTCAACTTACATCAAAGCGAACAACAAAGTCAAACAAACTAGCCCATGTTTCAATTTCCATCATGGGCCGAATATAGACAAGTACATATGCTGAGATCTCACGCTTGCTTTGTCGACTTTCATACACCACGTAAGGGGCGAATAAAGATTTATTTTCTATTGTTCATCTTCTCTCTCTTCAAAATAGTGATAGTCAAAAACGAAGCCCTTTCACTCAAATTGAACGATCGTAATTACACTTCGAAATCCTCTATCGTAACTTTTCAAATATTTTTCGACATTCATACTTTCATATGGTGAAGTTATCGTGCCATGATATGATTGAAATTGAGCCATCTTGTTATCATAGTCTTTGGAGAGGAAGCTAGGGTTTTAGTGAGGATGCTAGGAGATGTTCATCAATGTGTAAAAACTCGAACATCATGCTGATGTGCTCCATCATGTTAGCTTTAAAGTTAATCAAATTTAGACAACAAATTGCACGGATTTCTAAATAAGAACGGCCTGCAGAGATGGGCGGATGGATGCTACCCCAGATGGCTCTGAGAGTAAGATTGTGCAACAGGACGCAGGCCCTTAGCTTATATATTGCCTCGACCTCGAGCTAATACTTATAATTTTATAGGAAAATAGATAAATACTCATGGAATCTCCTACGTGTAAACCCTTAATTGAGGAGCCAAACTAGGGTCTTCATCTAAACAATCTGGGTTAGTAATTTAAGTGCTGCATTAAAATCCCAAACCCTAATTCTATTTTTTTTATCATATAGTATGAGGTGACATAATGTTCTACCAGAGATTCTCTGAAGTTGTCAACCCTCATAATGCCAGCAGTCAAGGACACTAATAAATTCTCCAAAGGTTTTCCTAAGGTCACGTCTGCTTGGCATCATTCTTTAATATTTGTCTCACAGCAAGAGGAAGCCTTCAAGCATGTCCATCATTCCCCAGAAGAATTTTAATATGCAACTGGATGCTCTCCGAAGTAACTTGGAAAGCTGGAGACCTTTCTCTGCCCATCAGCGACATCGCATACTAATTTTGAAATAGTTAGTCGGAAGAAAAATAAATGTTACGCCAAAATCATGATCTTATTCAATTTGGGAGATAAAAGTTGAAGGAAAGGGTGACGCAAATTAATGAAAGTTATGTTAGACGTGGTGTTAATACCTAATCATATGTGCATTCAAGAATGAATCGTTCTATTGATAGAACTGCACATAGATAATTAAGATCGATAGCACTAATTGTGGAGAGAGATTTTTCACTGGCAATGGTCATGAAATGTTACTTATCATAAGTTTTATATCCAGTGTCCCTCTACAAAGTGCACTTTTTACTTGAGCGATAGTACTCCAGTGGCATGTTTAGATTGAGAAAACTACCCATCATCCAGAGGTGCACATGGATCATAATTGCGTGTTTTTTGAATTCAACTAATTCCGTCGTTAATGTACAATATGATGTTATAAATATATATTTATATATTTATTTATTTATTGAGAGAGAGAGAGAGAGAGAGAGAGAGAGAGAGAGAGAGATGTGTGGAATCCAAGGAGGGTTGTACCCGGACTAGAAGATGCCACTAATTCAAGCAACCACGACTTAAGACCAAATACCATCACATCTCATTTGGATTTGAGAAACTTTGGCACGATAGAGACCATATGTGATATTCAATACGCTAGTCATATTAAAATTGATTGGAATGACTTTATGTAATATTTGGACTGAGAAAGAAATGCTGAAGAGAATCAAAAGAAAAATATGTGGAAGAGAGAGAGAGTGAATGAAGAGAATGAAGCTCGATCGATACCATATGTATCTTTAATTGCTTCACTCCTTCCCGCTAAGCTGGTTGATGTCCACACGCCAAGGAAACCACACCCATCATCATCAGAACTCGATGTACATATCATCTACCTTTTAGCTGGCACGACCATTGACTATTCAACCGTAAATCCATCTTGTATATTCTAATATATATGTGTACGTGACCTAAAAGTGTTCATGAATCAAGCGTAAGCAATAACCCCCCTAGATTTTCATTTTTCTTTAGTTAATATGATGATCGCAGGTAGTTTTTGAGTTGTACTAAATTGTACACAAGAATGGTTCATACCGATTGTGTCTCTTCGTATATATTTCTATGGTTTGCCGACCATTTAATTTGATTTCTCTAAACAACTTCATTTTTTAAGTTATCAAATTAACAATTTCATACGTCTAAAGAATATGAAAGATCAACCAAGACAGTTTTTTGTTGGTCATGTTAAACCATGATGTGACTTAATTGGTAGACTTTGAAAAGTAGAGTATTGAAAAACTATACATATTCAAACTTGCGCATTAACATTCAAATTTCCATAAAAGTGCACACTTTCAGAATGAGACATGAACATGAATATCTACAATATTCATCGACCCTGAATTGTGTCCAATTTATTCACCACAGCTCCTCTACCAAACTTACTTGGGTGGAGCTAAACCTAAAGAAAAATTAAATCATCATGAATTTGTCATTTAGCAAACCTATGCACATTGACCTCATATCAGTCTTTGACATAAATAAGGCCCCCATTCTAGGTTCTTGATAGAGAGAGTTAGAGAAATAGTCAACTTAAGAATTTAGGCTTGACTGGAAATATGATTCCTCTTCCTAAAATTAAATTATGTTTACCGCCTCTTTTATTTGAGGGGAAAAAATTGGAAAAAAAACTTTGGGAACAAATCCACTATCTAGCTCATCTAATACTTAATTAATTATAGTATTCCACTGAGTCATCAAAACATGATTTGGAGTTAAAGAGATGATCCGTAAATAAAAAATGGTCAAGGATAGGGGAAGGGCAATCAAGTGACAACATAGCTATAGGAATTTTTCTATTAGAAATATAAGAAAGATTAATGCTATATATGTGAAAGAAGCAAATATTAGGAAGGAGATGGTGAATTTACCCAGCTAACGCACAGTTGTGTGAAAGCAATCAGTAAGTTTGACAAAGTGCAAAAAATTAGATGGCCTAAGTTTCAGGAACTGCTTTGAATCACAATGCCTTTTGTCTCCCTCAACTTGAAGTAATGTTCAGAGTCACTTCAGTGTGGCACAGAAGAGCATGTTGAAAAAAGATTGCATGTGGTCAACTACTTTCCACACGTGCAACATCTAGACAGTTGAGCCAAAACTCTTGCTCTCTTCTATAGAGGAGCTAACGACTAAACAAGGTTACGCCATTTCTTTTTCTCTTTTCTCAAATTTTTTCTTTTTTTTTAATCTTCATCTCTTTTTTCCATTTGTTTTAGCTTCTTCTACCAGAGGAAAACGGAGATGTGGCGGCAACTTGACAAATATTCATGGTGCAATGAGAACTGAAATTTTTTCATATGTAAAGCAACACAGAGAGGACTCTCAGTATATAAGATACGAAAGTGAGAAATGAGATACATGTTTAGAAGCAAATTACATACATGGCTAGAGGTGGAACAGGAAACCAACTATATAATAAACCCTGGCTCGAAACATAGTGATAACTCTATGGATGTCTAGAATAATGAAGAAGACTAAGTTGCCTATCCCAAAGCAAATCTGCTAACAATATAATCATGCTCTCGATTTTATTCCAAATAATTCGTGGGAAAGAAAAATAAAATCAGATCTTTCAGTAATAAGTTTAGAAGTTTTAACCAAAATAAGAGACATTCTCGCTGGAGATGCCGCCGTAGTCAGTCGTGCCACCCGGCTGTGTAAACAAGGAAGGAGGCGAGGAGGCAGGCGGGAGAGGAGGCGGCAATGAGGTAGGAGCAGACTGCGGTGGCGGGGTGGGAGGCGGCGCGGCAATCGAGACTGTGCCCGGTGAAAGCAAAGTCATGTGAGAAGGGGGACTGATGATGCCTGCTTCTCTATACTTGTACTTGAGGATTTCGGACCTCACCGCGTTTAGCTCAGCTTGCAAGGACTGAATTTGCTGTTGTAAAGCCGAAATCGCACCCATGCACCCGTAAACTGGGTCTCGCAGCCTCACATTCGCTTCGTAGACGAGACTGTTCGCCGCGTCAGCTCTTTGGCTCTCAGGTACCTCCTAAATATACATAAGCGAAAGAGTATCAGATTTCAATCTAAAAACAGAAACAAGAAGACACATATACGTGAGATACTTCAGTTAATCACGAATTAGCAACTAGGGTTTCATAAATACCATGAGCATCTTGGAGACATTGCTGGCGCCGAAGACTTTATGAACAGAAGCGAATTTCTGGGGTTCATGGGGAGAGAAATAAGGAGAGAAAGGACATTCTTGAGCACACCTCCTTCTCAAGAGCTTGCAGGCTGCACAGGGAGTGATGGTGTTTAGGGTTCCTGGAGGACCCAGCATGTGTCTCCTTCCCATAAGATGATGATGCGAAGCATCTCCGTCCCTTTTGATCTTCTTGCCTATCTCATCAAATCTCTCCCTACTAAAATCAAAACAACCCAGTGAAAGATCGTTCCAAAGAGGAAGTAGCACTTGCTAGTCCTTAATGTGCTATAGTGTAAGTGCTTATTGAATTGATGCTATTATTTAATTGATTGACCCAAGAAAAAGAGTGCTGCTTTTCCTGACAAGAAACTGATCAGGGTTCTTAAACAAGCTCCCAAAAGCCTCATAGGTGCCAAGAGATATGTTTTAGTCGCACGTCTTGACATGATTGCTAGAGAGAGAGAGAGAGAGAGAGAGAGAGAGAGAGAGAGAGAGAGAGAGAGAGAGATGTGAAGTCATACCTTTCTCTGGACATTCAGGCATGCTCTCTCTGGGTATGGAGGTGGAGTTTTTAAGAGAGAGGGGGGGAGGAGGAAGGAGAAAGTAATATAAAGAGGGAGAGCGAAAAAAGAGAGAACTTTAAAGGCAAGATAGAACAGGGAAGGTGGTCCTGTGCTTAAAATAGAAAGAGACAAAAGGAATATGAGCAGGAGGCTGAAACAAAAGGGGGGTTTTAACAAGTTTGGTGATCTGGTTGACCTCACCTTGCTCTCCTGGTTCAAAATACTGTACGTTGAGTTTCAGAAGCTGTGGTGGTTGCAGAGCTGTGAGCAAGAACGAATCTCTGCCGTCATGAGATTGGAGAGAGATCACAGCAGAGAAAGGGCATCAATGGAGAGAGAGGGCGGGGAGGGGGAGAGGGAGAGGGAGAGGGAGAGAGAGATGTATAGATGCCAGCTCCTTCACTGAATTGCTCACGTGTGAATCCTTAAATGTTTTTGACTTTTTAGAATCAGCCGGCCTCTTGGGTTTTGTTTTGCTTCCATTTCTTGCATTTGCTTTTTCCTTCTTGCATGTGGTCCTGCTTCTTCCCTTTGCACTGACTATATTTAAACCTTTTGAGACGTAGATTCCATACGTTAGCAATTTTAAAGTTGAATTTTTCTAAAATTTAGTTTTTAAACTATTAACTAATCTTAAATAATTTTTCTGTGTATTAGTAAATCTTCAAACGAGGAAACTCTATGAGCAATATAGTTAATCCACTTACATAATTTTGAGATGCGTCCTAGTAACTAATCTTTAGTAAAATTCTATGCTAACTACAGCATCACATCTATGGGTCTCTGTTATCTATACTGCCTACATAAAGTTTAGCTTACCCAAATTGGTTTTTTATGTACGTCCATGTGTATCATGCAATCTACCTTTAAAAGTGGGATTGGTTATTTTCAATATTATAGCATCCATTCAAAAATCTAAACACATATGATGTATGTCCTAGCAATCATATCATATGTAGCCGTGATAAGACAGAAGCTTACCTAATCACGCACATGCTTTTGTGATTGTAACTTCAAAGGCACCAATGGCTTTAAGGAAAAAAGTGATCGTCTCTTTGGAGGTTAATCCCGGGAATTGTGTGTGCCTCCTTAGACAAAAGACTTGCAAGAAACAAAGGTCTCCTTATATAAAATACTACAAAAATTAACTCTATGCATTGCACAGTAGGCAAAATCACTCACGATGTACCATTATAAAATGTCTTTAGACTTTACCCTTTTTTCCCTCAAATGAGATCGATTTCTTTCGATCCATTAAATTTCGGTGCAGACAATAGTGACTTTGGTTAAGTGGTGAGATAGAAGAAAAACGAGGATGTATGGAAATAGGACAAAAAAGAATTATTAGCATCTCCCTGACATTATTTACGCTTTAAGTCCTTACCATATAAAAGCTGTACTCTCTGTGGGGGGAGAGACACCGGGCATGTTAGTTTCTTGTCAAAATCAGGAACCCACCACTCTTTCATTGAAATGACCATATCTGGGGATCAAGTCCCGAAAACGAAATTTATTTCTACATCACCGTGTAGAAACCGCAATCGTGTCTATATTTTGAAAGGTTGGCTCAATTTTAATTGTAGACATCATCTATTCTACCTATTAGACGATCAGTCGGAGAAACCAAACACATGGAGAACCAAACACATGGCGGGCGGGGAGTGTGGGGGGGCGGCGGGGCGGTGGTGAGTCAGAGAGAGCTCATTAATAAAAGATCACCTTTGCAAGCACTCATTCCTTTGCTCTAACATCAGTAAAGAGACAGCTTGACCAGCGTCATTAGCTTTCGTAATTACTTCCCTTTAACTGTAATCTGACTGTTACGGTTGATCAATTTCATTGCCACTTGATCTTGTTCTGACTTCTGAGCAAGAGCTTGCAATTCTGAGTAAGTCCACAGAAAAAGATTGGACACCTTTCAAGATAAGGGTGAGTTTTCTTTTCTTGTTAAGGAACTCAACGCACCACAGCCTCATAAAGGAATGACTCAAAGGTACATGTGATGATATATGAGACATCTCACCTACAACATTATCATATGGGGACAGCTCTGATGTTCGGGAATGGCTGTCAGTGTCACTTTAACAGTGTTTAAGCCGGCATAATTAGGTTTTCTGCTTACATGTATAGATCGGGTGTTGTCTTTAACAGATTAACTGCTCGGAGATAAGGAGGAACACCAAATTTCTTCTGGATTGAGTGCTGGTAACATTGTGCACCAGCAGGCTCAACATGTTGCAGATCATCTTGCATCAAACCTTAATAATTTTTGCATAATCATCAGCCCTAAAGAAGATGAAATTTAAAATAAAAAAATATTATATTATAATGATCACGTCAAGTACTAAATGGATGAAATGCACAAATACCTTCCGCTCCTAAAATCTCTATTCGATCAAGTACAATCCCACCAAACTGAATTTCAGACAAACCCTAGAATTAATATGGCCAACGTGTGTTTTTGCATACCTGCTATATGTCCCACCGCAATAAGCATATGATCACAAGAGAATATGGCGTAGATGAATTTATGTGTCCCATTCAAGAGTACAGCTTTATATTACTATGATAGTCATGTCCACCACATCATTCATAAAGTAATTAAGGGCTAATGCGATCACATATTCCTTAAGTGCGTTCACAATATTAAGGGTTATGACATGATAATGGTTGTCTTTCAAGAGTGCTAAATATCTTTGTCAAAACTATCATTAAGGACCATCCATTATCACGAACGCCCTTAAACTAAACATAACCATACTAATATCGAATCATCCGCGATGCTGACAAAATAGGAAATGAGATGGGGAATTGTCTTGGCAGTGATATCCGAAGGATGTTTATATCAAGGGTGGGTGGTGAAAGGGAGGGAAAGGGTAGGAAAAGGGTAAAGAAACGGAGGGAACTGGGTTTGATAACATTAAATTATGACTTAAATTTATCTTCTACTTTCTTCTTTTTCTCTTTTTTTTTTTTTTTTTTTTGCTTAGATTGCAAGAAATTGCCCACCACCTGTTCTTGTTTGACCCGTATTTTAAGCCTAACAAGTCGCCCCATTGTTCTCTCATCTCCAACCAAGGATTTCTTACCATTTCTTGATCTCTCTCTCTCTCTTCCTGTCACACACGCATACACACGCACCACCTCCAGTCCTTTGCACCCAAACCCAGAACCCAAAAAGAAAGGGAAATGACAACTGTAAAGAGGCATCGCATGGCAGTCAATACCTTGACCTCCCTCTTGATTTTCAATTCAACACTTTCTTAATCTAATCAGAACGGTCATGGTCACCCAATGAGATCCGAGTCTTGGATCCGCAAGTCATGTCGCCTCTCTCCCTCTCTCTCTCTCTCTCTCTCTCTCTCTCTCTCCCTCTCCCTCTCTTTCAACTTTATAATACCAAACAAACATTCGTTTCAAACCCTCGGCTAATTTTGGTCAACACACATGTACATGGGGAGAGCTAGCGCACATCTACGAGCGAGCGAGCATGTGTTTTTCCTCCCTAGTTCATGAACTTGGCCCTGCGGTGTAGCTTTCAAGCCATCTATCATTTCAGAATCCACGTTCGTGTTTTATCTTTTTCTGGTCAACAAGAAAGAGAATCTGGTATTCGCTCGATGGCTGAATGTCAATGGTTAGATGCCGGTCGAGTCAGGAATTCCTATCTAATAACATCTCCACTCACGACTTTTTCTTCTTTAAGAATATTACTGTCACACGTTACTAGGTTATTATAATATCCTTTGATGAGGCCGTCTCGTCAATTTTTTTTTTTTTTCTTTTATTAGGTATAGTACTCGCTGTGCTACTAACTCTTACCTGCATTCTGTTTATCTCTGTTGAACTAGTCGTGTTAGACTGAAATTCGGCGATGTGGTTAATAACGATTAATCGAAAGTACAATGCTATACTTGTGTTAGAAAAGAAAACCTTAGAAGAGATTTAACAATTTCAAAAGAAAACGCTCCGCAGTACGTTTCCGATCAAATTGAAAGTGCTGTAGTTAATGAAATCGTCTGACAAGGTGGTCCTCTGTGACGACCATTGCCATGTTCAATTAATGACTATAACTACCTTCAGGTCACCTTAAAAAATTGACGTAATAATACTTGATAGAAAATATAACCTTAATAGGTTTTTCATATCATGCAATCCTTACAATTGAAGAGTTCACATAAAAAATCAAATGAAGCTACCAACAATCGAAGTAAACTCCGATCGTGGTGCTGTTGGACAAATTAAAATTCTAAAAAATACTACAAATTTTGCATTATTCTAAATGGTACATTAATTATTTTCGCTAAAAAATTAAAAAAGAAACTAAATAGATTCTAAAGTATTATGAAAAGTTCAAATTGCAGGAATCGCAAGATTTTTTTTTTTTTAACAACAGGAATCGCAAGATTGGTAACCGGTATTTCATGCAAGCAGAATGCTCTTTTGGAGAATACGAGTTGCCTTTGCTGTCTTCCTAATGGGCTTTCAGGCCGTCAGTGGGCCGAGTGTCTCCCTAAATGGGTCATCTAATTTCGGAAAATCATGACTATTCTTTGGGCCTAGGGCCCTAAGCTTTCTTGATTCAACCTCTCAAAAAAGTCAATATGAACAATCAAAATCCAGTAGTGGGTACTAATGGCACCAAACCACACAAAATCCAAAATTATAATATGAAAATTTTCCTAGAGGATTCAGTTTAGATCCGCATGTTTATAAAAATGTTTCCTACCTTAGAATTTGTTCGGAAATAAATTTGTCGTTCTAATGAATTTGACCAACATCAATGAACAAAATGTTTGATGCGCATATAGTATTATGAACAAGAGTAATTAGACCAATCTTACATCAACCGTAGCACGCAAAAGTTGGGATCGATCCATTAATCCAAGGACAACGGAATGATTAGAATTAGATTAGGAAAAGTAATGAATTGAAGTGATTTGGATTTCTGGACAGATCACTAGAAAACAATCAATGATTTGTACTGTTGTATAGGTCAAAGCATAAGTCATGACTAAACAGGTCATGCCTAAAATTGCAAGCAAAACTTTGTGACTATTGTTGATTGCACGACATGCATAAACAAAATCGAATGGGGACTGCAAAGATTTATAGATATTCTTGTCTCAATATATGAATTGATTACATTATCCATTTGAGCAAAATGAAGGTATAAATCTACATAATTTAGTTCCTTTCAGATTTGCTTTCCAACAATGGGTCCATCTGATATTTGGCAGCCACTTCCACCATAGCAGTTGACTAAAGATTTGCGGGAAATATAAAAAATCATAAATCTATTGTATTAGTATCAATTTAATCTTAAATATTTCAGTTGAACTAATTTAGTCTTTAATCTTTTTACATTTTTCGGTTGAGTCCATTTGGCTAATTTAGGTTGGAAATAACTAACATGAACACTGACCATCCTATGGGGCACGACCGACGCTAATGTGAATATTTTTTAATAATTTTTTCCTTTCCTTTTTTTTTATTGTTTATTTTCCTTTCCCTTCTCTTTTTGCCGATGGCTAACACAAGCCATGGCTAGCGAGGGTGAGCACCAACAAGGCCACCCTCACTAGATCTGGTGAGGTGGACCCTTGCCCAAGTGACGCTCAACGAGGTTGCCCTGACCTAGGCAAGGACTGGCCTCGTCAGCACTCACCCTTGCTCAGGCGAAGCCGACACTTGCCAATCGGCCTATGCCAACCATCGGCGGAGATAGAAGGGAAAGGAAAAGAAAGGAAAAAAAAAAAGAAAAAAATTATTAAAAAATTGTTCAAGTCAATATTGGTCGTATACTAGCCGTGCTATGTTAAATGGCCAACGTCCACGAAAGCAATTTTTAGTCTAAATTGGTCAAATGACTCAATTGGTAAAACGTAAAAATATATATGATTAAATTGGTCCAATTAAAAAGTTAAGAACTGCATCTATTTAGGACTTTTTTTTTGTACTTTTCTCAAAGATTTGCTCATTCAATCATTTTATCCAAATGTCTTCTCCAACCAATGACTCGCGTGCACAATATACAAATTAGCAATTTAGCAACATTGTCCTTATATGTCACAAAAGGAATACAGAATCATGATCTTACTTTAGGTACGCTTGTGTTTATATTATGTCGATAAACGTACAACTATAACCTCTTCCTCGCCTTTACAACCGAATATCTTTTTTATGTTCGTGTTGATCGGGAACAAACCTGCCTTTGTGTTCAAGCGAGAGCGATTAGTCAATTTGAAATATTTTTGTTCGGGATTTTCGAGCTGCGATGTAATTAAATCAGAGTATTCACTAATAAAGAGTTAAAGGAAAACATAAAATGAAATATTATGTATATAAGTCAAAATCCTCAATTGACTCACTTTTTTTCCTTTATGTGTATCTCAAGTTATCTTCACATGCAACGATTCTACAAATTTGTCCAAGTATTAACTGCTCTCACACTCTTCCAAAATCACTTTTTTAAGCATGCTATAAATTTATGCTTGCTGTTTTAATTTTTTGATGTTAGCGAAGATGACAATTCAAATCACTTAAAACAAAGAGTCGGAGTCCAGAAATGTATAAATTAGCAGGCTACGTAAGTATGGCTTTCTACATAAGTCCCATGTGATCAGCATTATTTAAATTGAAAATTGAATCCAACACAATAATTAATCAGCGCCAGAGCCGCTACAAAACAGTTCCAACATGCTTAATATTTTACCACATTCGACCTATAAATTCGGAAGTTTCCGCTTGCCTCCCCCAAGATTAGTCGTTGTAGCTAATGCAATAAAATGCAAACCAATAATTTTCTATTCAGCCTCTCGGCCATTACTTATTTGCTTGGCCATGTTCGAGCAAACTAGAAGAGAAGTGCCCGACAAGATCGCTGACAATAGAACTGAGATCATCTTATGTTGAGTGACGAATTTTCCTTCTTCATTTTTCATTTTCTTCTGTTAGGATAAACGCTGAACGACAAAGTTTTGATATTGATGGTGTCATGTCAAAAGATAAGGGCGTCGGTGCAATTGCTTCATCACCTTGTTGGGATGGATACATATATTTTAGCCCAAAAAAAGAAAGGTATAGATGCAAATAAAATAAATTATTTCAGACTCAGATGAAAGTGGGCGGTAACGAATTCCCCAATTAATGCGCCCATGTTCTGGAAACTACCCGCGGTACCGACGAACAAAGGAAAGGAAGAGAAGAAGAAGAGTGTAACAAAATAGACAAGTTGGCATGGTATGTATAAACGACACAGCGAATATCCGTAACTTATTACAAAACACTGTGGATTGACGTCGTACATATCTGCTGAGTTGTAGCTGTCATAAAGAAGAAGAAGAAGAGGAGGAGGAGGAGGAGGAGGCTTAGATTCATGGCTGACAGTTTGAAGAAAAGAAAGAGAACGAGACGTTCCATGAGTTCCAACCGTCCATACCATCGTCAGATGCATAAAAATCCAAGAAGAAAATGCACAAACTTGAACTCGCGCCAATGAACACCAATGCAGGATGATGTTAACGGCTCGCGCCGACATAAAGGAAATCCTACGACTTCAATAAGTACCTTGCCTTTGCCCTAAGATGGACAAGAACCTCTTCTTCACGTTCCCCATTGAATAGCAACCCCTGAACTTGTCTGAGTATTCCCTCCTCTCCCCGAAGCTCAGCGTCAAATCCGGAGATCCGTAGCCATCTTCTTTCTCGTCGCCAATCTCTTCATTGTCATAAAGCATAGAAGATCCCGAGCAAGAGAAAAAATGGCGATGGATACGGAACCTCGAAGTGGATGGGGAAGAGTTATAAGATGACCAAGACGACGACGATGTCGACCCTGAAGAAACCGATGATGACGGTGATGCACGATGGGACCTTTTAGAGGTGAACCTTGAGAAAGCGGCGCTCATGGACAAGTTCCGCTTGCGATGATGGCCCTGCGAGGAGGAGCTGGAACCGGTGAGCACAGGGGTGGAGATGGAAGGAGGAGGCGTGAGGGGACGGCGAGAGGCGTCGGAGAAGGCGTGCTTCGGCGTCCCCGGCTGGGACTCCCAAGTGAAGGGCACCGAGCGGGCGGCCCCGCCATAGTAGAGGAGACGGGAGGAGGTGTTCGCGACGGAGCCTTCCCTAGACAAGAGCCTAGAGAAGAACTTGCCATCTTGCTTGATTTGGAAGGTCTCTGGATGGTCCCTAGGGTTAAGGCTGCGATTCATCATTTTCTTGTTTTCCTTTTCGGGAAGGTGAAGAAGGGGCTCTTCTTCTCAGGTGTATGGGGGTGGCTCTCAGGCTCTTGCAAGATCTGAAGATTCAAGATCCGAAGAAGAAGCTGATCGGGAGAGAAAAGAATGGAATAGAATAGAATAAATCTCGATGAGAGTGTGGTCGAGGGTCGTGGGAATTTAGCAATTTGCGGCAATAATTTAAGCTGCTTCTCTCCCCTCAAAGGCTAATGTCATTAAATTGCTTCCCCTTTTTATGCGGCAATTAAATAAGGCGTTTTCATTGGCTATGCACGTTCTCATATGGGGATTTTTTTTCTCAAGTTGGAAAGTGGCAAAGTTTAGTGTTGATGCAGTATGTCCTTGCCCGATGAACATTTATTTGTGGACCGATTGATTATGTCATCACGAACTGTTAGAAAAAGACTATTTTATAGGCTTGCCATATGAATCGAGACATATAGATTGGTGCGACCATTAGTGCTGAAATATTTTATGGCAGCGAACATAGGATCTGGACCACCGCTGGGAAATGAATGATTGATGTGTAGCATTTGAACCATCCAATTTAATTCTGTAACGTGTGTGTGTGGCGGGGCGGGGGAAGAAGTTGGGAAACAAAACAGATATATGAGAAGGCTGTGTAATCTCTTAGGTTGGGCTATGTATATATAGCATTACTTCAAAAGTAAACAATCTCCCTTCGACCAAAAGAAAAAATCTCCCTTCGAAACTTCCGCCTCTAAACCAATCTTTTGTCTCGTATTTCGAATTTCTAATGATGATATGATCAGGTAATTTCTCTATTATAGCATGTGCGAGTAAATTAAGATTAGGAAATGGATGGGTCCAACACTGTCATACAAACCCTCCTCATAATTATGTGTTTGCTCAAAAGAGCAAAATCAAAATTACGCAATAGTTCCATATTCACTAAAATATTTGAGAGGATATAAAAGTTTCAATTTTTTTCCTCTATTTAATAGAACTCGCAATGCATACGTTAATTCAATTATATAAAATGGGATAATCGTCAATGCAAGGAATAAAACTTTAAGAAAATTACTAGTTAAGAATAATAAAGCGAAAGAAATATATGAGGAATTTTTGTATATTTTAATGTTTATAATGAAGAGTACATCAACCTATTTATAGGTTTTATAAGATAACTATTGAAGTTAAAGTATATAAATCAAAATATACACGACCAAAAGAAGATATGCGCACGATATTGAAAAATACATAAAATTAATAAAATTATCAAATGAAATCCCTAATTATTTTTAATATCATCTCTCAAACGCAATGTGGCTAAGTTAGCTTAAGTTTGAAATCAAGTCAAACGATGTTAATTGGGTGTGAGGCAATGTCCGGTTGCTATTCGTGGCTAAACTTTCAAATATAGCTAGTTTGAGGGTGGCGAGTTTAGTGATAACTTTGGCCTCTTGAAACAAAAGGGGAAAGGTTGAGAGTCGGAGGGGAAACAACAAGCCCAAATGCAACTAGCTTGCGAAACAATAACTAAGCAACGCGGCTCATATGACTAGTGCCGTAGTATTAAGCGACCTATATGGCAAGCTTGGGAAAATAGTTATTAAGCGATGCGGCTTGTGCAATTGATATCAATAGAAAGCCAACTAGGCTCAATTGGGTAACGCGTTCAATGTGATTGGTGTCGAAATATGACCGTCATGGAATTGACTCGACTAAATACTTCCTCATATGAGAGTTGTGCAATCTTCTGGAAACTTAAGAGAATGAATATAGCCCCACGATGGATTTAGTCATTAAAGAAGGGACGTGTGTATATCTTCTCATATCATTTCGAGAACTATTTAAAAGATCGTTGTTACTTATATTTATCATTCTAAAAAAATGTATGAATCAATATAATTTGTGCAATGCTATAAGTCTTTACATTTTCCCTTGGCCTTCCGGGTGAGTTGATACTAGTTTAAATATATAAGATTTCCAATTAAAACTAGGGAAAATGAAATCACCACTCCCCAGTAAACGTAAAATTAAACTCCCGCATTTCAAAAATATGAAAATATTAAATCATACATTTACCTAACAGTTTAAATTTTTAGGTTGAACTTTCTTAATACCATATATGGTATTAGAGTTAGTATTATCCATTTCATCTATGTACTTCTAACCCCATCTCCTAATCTAGCTTGCAAGTGAAAGGAGGGAGATGTTGAAATATTCTCAAATACTGCTTAACAATGGGTTCTATATTATTTTTATATTCATATAATTTCATTTTATATTTTTAGAACTGCTGACTGTAATATGGTAGATCAAATTTCAATCTAAAGTTGGCGTGATAAGTATTAATACTCTCAGCTGTTCAAAAACAAAAGAAGAATACTATGATTCCTTCTTTCAGTGTAAGATGGACTGAGGAATGTCACTAGTAGCTCTTACTCCCTGAGCATTAGATGTCACTTTGTGCTGCAACGAGGATCTGCATTCGAGACTAATTCGTCACCCAACCGTACACGAGAATGAACCGATGAATCGTCCAACTAACCAATCAAATGCACTAACCAATCAATTGCACCAGTTCCTGTGGGCACAGATTGGTAGCCCTAGTTTTAAATACTTCTTGTGACTTCATTACGGCTGAATTATTTGTTCCTTTTACTTTATTCCTCTCGCATTAAATCGCACGAATAAGGTCATGCCTGCCATGGTAGGTAGTTGCACGATACTAGATCCTATGGTGGTTGCATTCGATGCAGCGCCACGTTGGACTTCAGAAGTGAGAGAGGGTCCTTGATAAAACAGTCATTTTCTAATTGAATATATTGTATGGCATAACAATACTTCCTGACTAATATACTTGCATGGATTTGTGCAGCTCTAAGCTTCCGCGATTATATCGTAAGGTAGCAGAGTCTTGTGGTTCAGTCTTGAAAAATAGAAATTTATTTTTCACCGTGATGAATTTGATAAGTATTTTTATAAGAGTCACAAAACTTTCAATACGATGACTTCTATTCAACGAATATGTTGATAACTTATCGATACTTAAATGTAATTGACAAATATTTTTTAACGGTTTACAAATTACCAATTTCATGCTAAATTACTGACTTTTATTTGCACAACCCAGCTAGCAAATGAAAATCCCCGCAGGACGAGGTATATGATCGTTACCCCGTATTTGATCCGCAGGATGTGTCGATCAAAGGCTTAAAGTCCTCAAATGCTTCCATCAGGATTGATTTTAGACTTAATTATCGAACTCATCAAGATATGGCAATACGGTCTCCTCTAAAGCATTAATTAAAGCCTGCCCGTAAAGTACGTGCGTCTCATTAATGCTTTTAGCCAGGATATAAGCCAAGGCGTTGATAAAAGTCGTGGCGAGCGTCGAGCATTTAATTTTTGAGTGAGAAACAATTTAGTGGCCTTGTCTGCGTGCGGATTAGACGGGGCAACATGACTGCAGATCACGTGCAAGCTCCTCAAATCTCGATATCTCCTTCCTCTCAACTTAATTAATCACAATCAGGGTACTTGATTCTGTATTTACTTTCGCACGCTTGTACTTCCTCAGTTATAAAAAGGATTCACGCGGAAAATAATATTAGGAATGATGGGGAAGGTTCGGTTCTCTTTCTGCCCCCACTACTCTTTATTATGGTCCCGTGTACGAATGAGCAACAACTTAGATAGATCCTAAAATCAGACTGGACCAATCCTACCAAGCTGATTCCGCTTTCAAATTTTTGGAAGTGGCTATTATTGGTCTGGTCCTGCTTCTGGGTGCTAAACCAGACTGGACAATGGACATGACCGGAGGACTGGTCCAGAAACCTCAATTCTCTCCTTTTAAGTTTTATCTTGCATCTTATGTTCTTGTTGTTGCTGACTCTATTTTGTTATAGCTGCTATTTATCTTGATTGTAAATAAAAGGATATTTTACTAGAGTTTGTCATTTCGAGGAATTAAAAAATGAGATAAAAAAAAAAAAGGAATTGGTTAGCTCCCATCTAGACCTTGAAACCGAATCAAACGAATAGAGTTGGTTCCAAAATCAATTCCAAAATTTACAAGATAGATTTCAAATAGTAAATGTATGCTTAACGGCTTTTTTGTTTCCCCTTTTTGGTCTAAGTCACCATGCTAAATTGACTTAATTATAAATAAATATTAAACTACGGTCCATTTGGTAGGGTTTCCACCGACGTCATCAGATACAAGAGATAGGCACAGGCCACGGAGGTCTTGTTCCATAAGCTTGAGAGGATTGATTCAATCGGTCACATGGGACTTATGCTAGATGTTGGGAATACTCTCATAGCAATAGGTCGACCCTCAACTCAATTTATATTGATCGAAAGTTGAAGTTCACGCAATTTTCTTTACATTTTTCTATCCTAAATTAGTGGAGTGCGGACTTTGAAGTAGTCAATTTGGTTCGGATTATTTACATTAAGAAAAGTCAAACCCCAATTATATTGCTAATTCCCTCTTGATCATACGCCTTTTTGGTGAATCCCACCTCCATTGAATTCAGGTATAATGATCTAAAAAGTAAAATGAGATTCAAACCAATGAACATGAGTGTCCTCAATTATGTAAGAAGAGGCGATAATATACTATACAACAAATAATAGTCTCTCTATTTCATGATACACAAAATTAGGTTATTTGTATGTGCATCACTTAGATAATGTGGTATATGAAATCAAGAGATGAGTATAGTGGAAGTTTTAAAATTTGTCATTAAAATACAATTAACTATTAAAACTTTTAAAAAAATGAAATTAAATCCTAAAATATGTCACTAAAGTGCAATAGAGTTTTAAATATTTTAAAATTTGTCAATGTTAATATCAATCGTATCACATAAGATGGCTAGCGTCCATATCAATAATTTTTTACCAAAGCTGGTCAAGAGGACTAAATTGTCAAATTGTCAAAAGTTTAAGACTTTACCAACACAATTGAAAATGTTTTGTATTGAATCAACACTAGGGTAAACCAAAACAGAGGTCCTCATCCTTGACAACTATAGAAAGCTTCTATTTCTAGTTGGTATCATTATGAATCCAATTACGTGAGCGACTTGTTATTATTGAACCGACTAATTCTTTTCTTTTGCATTTAAAAGTTCAAAATGCAATTAAGAAGAGTTTGCATTTTTCAGTTGGCACCATAATGGATCTAATTGAGTGGCTGGCCATCATTGAACCGACGGATTATTCTCATTCCTATCTAAAAGTTCAAAAAATGCAACTCAAAGCGGAAACTACCCTCGCTTAACGAAAGCTGAAATGTCATTAGCCGCGACAGATCGGGGGGGCTCTGATTGAAAGCCCGGCCCATCATCATCGGGAAAAGAAAAAGGCGATAAAGTTTTTAAGCAAAGTTCCGGAATTTGTTACCGCAATCCCCGTTATACGAAAAAGGGGAGAAAAAAAAGGAAAAGACTCGTCAACAACCTCCAACAACCAAAAAGAAAAGCAAAAGAAAGATCCCACAATCTCTCTCTCTCTCTCTCGCTGCCGGCACGTTTCAAGAAATCGATTCTTGGAACATTCTCTCGTTTGACTTCTGAGCGTCATCGACCAATCCGGAACCGCGTACCCACATCGCCATCCAAGCTCACGATCCTCGTCGCCCCCTCAAATCGCCCCCCGCCGTGGCCTTTAATAAATCAGAACCCCGGAAAAAGTTCCCTCCTTTATCTTCTTTCCTTTTCCCCTGTTTTGCCCTGTTTCTCTCTTTAATCAGTGCACTCATCCCGTGTGGACCATCTTCTTTTGCCTCTCGAATTCTTCACTCCCCACTCTGATTTTCACCTTTTCCTCTCTCTCTCTACCCCCCTCTCATTTTCACCTTTTCCTTTCTCTCTCTACCCCAGTACCCCCCCCTTCTCTCTCTGCAACGCCAGCAGCGGCACAATCATGACGGTCCATTATTGTTCTTGGTAATTCAAAAGTTGCTCCGCCAGAGATCGCTTTTTTCTGGTTTTTCGTTTCCATGATGGGTTCTTTTTCTTCGGGTTCTTTAAAGGGTCTTGATCCCGCGCGAGAAGATCCACCTCTGCTTCGGCAATGGCGGAGAACCCGGATGGTGTTCCGGACAACTGTTGCTCCAAGGAGTACTACCCGAGCCCGGAAGGTGATTTCGGGCCCGGCGGCACCGAGATAGCGGGCGCGAAGAAGGTGAATTTGAGGGTCGAGATTGATACTTCGCCGCCGTTCGGGTCGGTGAAGGAGGCGGTGACCCATTTCGAAGGGAGCGGATCTTGGCTCTCGCTCCACGGCCTTGGACTTAGACATTCTTATGTAAGTTCGATTTGAGCGCGCTGTTTTTTATGTAATGACTGATTAATTCTTTGGTTAAGTACGGGTTTAGTCTATAGATTGCTTTGCTCAGTTGGAGTTTAATCAGTCTACTGTTTTTGTTTCTTTCTTGTGGGAAGTGTTTACTTTGTTTCGAATTGGCATTAATTCCAAAGAAGCTTCTCTGCTTTTTTTAGAGATAAATTTCCAAAAAAATTATTGTGCAATTGCTACATATGAAACAAAACCAGTGAGTTGCAGGTCCCGTAGTTCCTGGATACTTCAATTTCATGCATGTTCTGGTCGGATATCTTTCTTAGGGAGTTGATAAGCAATGAGAACTCAATGACATAGTGTGGACTTGGAAGTAAGTTGTGGTCTTTCGTCTTACAGATTAGTTCCATTAAATTATGCTTTTATGGACGTGGATAATGTGTTGTAAATGCATTATCAGAAGCGATTTGTCATTTCCTTTAATTAGATTCGCAATACACAATTGTTTGCGAGGAATTTCTTGTGTGCATTTTCTTATTATTAAGCAGCAACTTCGTTGAGCAGAACTGGAATTCTTAAGATAACACATTAATACAGGCACCTTGATTATATTTATCTGTATTGATCCATTCATATGGGGTTAGTGGGGGAAGCCAAGCCAAGCAGAGTGCTCCTCATTTCCCCGTATGTTTGACTTCAACGAGTGTTAATACCTATGGGCATTTTGTTGGCTCTTAAGTGGGAGAGCTAGCCATAGCCATAAGTTAGTTGTTTTTATGCTCATGGTGGGCCGCAAATGCTTGTGGTGTTTTTTCTAGAAAACAAGATAATGACAAGACAAATTGAACTTTAGGAGAAGATTAAGGACACAGGACTGTAGTTTCCCCACTTATAGTTAAGGACCCTGTATAAGAGCTAACTAGTTACGTAACTTGCATGTGAAGAGCTATATGAATCTCTCGCCCTCTGCATTCTCGTACGTGATAATCATCTGCTAATGATATGAGCCTAAAGGACGGAGTCAGCACCCAGATGAATTCAGTTCTTTCAGTTTTCAACCAAAGAAACAGACTGTTATAAGCAAGATAGCTGTGGGAGCCTCTGCATGTATGAGGCCTTTTGTAAGCTAAAATTTGCTTTTGGATGAAAAATCTAAGTTTCTTGTCCTGCTGTCTGCAAGAGACCAAGCCTCCAATCTTTCATTTCATCGGCGCGCAAACACCCCTACCATGAAAATCTATCATAAGTATATTCACTAGTGAGTTGGAGATCTCACCTTCTAGTGCTACTTGCATAAAAGACTTCTGCATATTGGACCATTCAAAATCATTTTTAAGCATAATGGAGATCATGATTGAAAGTGCTTATGCCTCAAGTCGGTCGCTTGTTGTGAAATTGTTTCTCATGATGCTGAGATGGTGTGTGCCTGACACGTGCAAGTAATTTTCTTTTCATGTTGATTTTATGCTTATAATTATCTTCTCATATTACTTTGGAATGACCATCTCTGTGGATCTCCATAAAGTGGTGATAAACAGTTACATGGTGACTCTAGAAGGTTATCTCCATGGAAGTGAGGAGTGATCTCTGGAACCTCTTAATGCAGTATGCCTCTTTGCTATCTCCATTCCTATATGAAAGAAAACCCATCACATTCAAGAGTCAAGAATATAATATTGACAAGCCACGCTTTTTTTGTTTTCTTGTGAACATACATAATCCATTCAATTTCAACATATAGAAAGAGAATCCAGTTTTCTTCGTTTTCTTTCCGCTTATCTGCCCACTGCACGTGCTTTGCCTACACAATTGTGCAGTGAAACGACACTACTGGATCTTTCTGACTTTTCATTGTGTATTGCCTTTTCTCAGCTTCAGGGAATTGGAGGAGTTGACTTAAAGAAAGTGGAAGAACAGACACTAGAATTGGAGAAGAATCTGATTGTGAAAGAACTGGAAACGCTTGATGTATTAGAAGAACTGGGAACAACCAAAAGGATTGTGGAAGATTTGAAGTGGCAGCTCCAGCATGAAGCGCTGAAATCCATGACAGTCCCTCAACCACAAGAACGGATGCCAACTCCTATGAATGAGGACATAAAAAGGGAAAATCGTAAGTATATTCTGAGCAATCACGAGCAAGCCGTGGGAACTTCCAGCCTGTGCCCTTCTCCATCTCCTGATTTGATCCTGATGGAGTTGAATCAAGCGAAGTTGAACCTGGGTAAAACCATACATGAGCTTGGTCTGATTCAAACATCCGTTGAGTCTCTCAATAAGAAAATAAAGAAAGAGAAAGCGTCGCTTGAGAAAACCCGCCAGAGGCTGACATCAAAGCCCGCAGGCGTGTCATATCCGAAAGAAGAACCAGAACGGCAAAGGACGAAGCCGCTATTGGTGGACGATTCTGACCTCTATGGGAACTGCAAAAACATCATGGAATTACTTCCAGATGGGAATTACAGGCCTGAGCAATATAGCGAGGTGGATGAAGCTAGAAACTTTGGAGTATCTAGAGCTGTTCCGTCAGTCCAGCAGATGAATGCTAGCAAGAAGACTGCTGAGATGAGATTAATTGCAGCCAGGAAGATGGAGGAAGCAGCTAGGGCTGCAGAGGCAGTTGCACTTGCCGAGATAAAGGCTTTATCAAGCAATGAAGAGTCATTTCAGTTCCTCCTTCCTGAGCCAGATAATGCAATCTCATTCTTGGAAAGGCCATCCCCATCTCCTTTCAACTCTAAGACTCAGAATGGAGTGAAGGCGCAAAAGAAAAATATAGGAGAGGCCCTGTCCCAAAATGATGTGGCCAATACTCCTAAGGTTTCTATTCTAAAGAAGTTAGAGGATGCAACAGAAGAAGTCAAATTCAGTCAGCAAGCTCTGGAAGAGGCTCTAAACAGAGTGGACATTGCAAATAAGAAGCAACTCGCAGCTGGTGAGGCCTTGCGCAAATGGACACCGAAGCATGATCACAGGGGAGCGGGACCTGCTAAGAGAGTGAATCTCTCCAATCCATCTGATCATCCACTAAATTCACCGCTCGTAGATATGCGCAGGCCGGATCTTGCTGATGAGGAACAGAAACCTGTTTTGAGGCCCACGGTTTCGATGCGGGACGTGCTGAGCAGGAAGCAAGCGCTGCCAGAAGAATTTGTGGCAAGAAGACAGACTGAAGGTCGACGGGTTGCTCTAAGTCAGATGCTTAATGAACTGAGAGAAGATCTAACATTCCCAGCCAAGGCTGAAGGGAACCGTCAAAAGCAGTTCCTAGCGCAGCGCAAGAAGTTCGGTTTCATACACATCTCGCTGCCCTTGACAAAACACAATAAGAAAAACGTGCGACCTTCGGACTTATGATGATTTTCTTAGTTGGTCCATAGATTCTGCTCTCTGCTCCGTGTGTTCTAGTGTGCAATTGTCCTCCTTCTGGACGCATGGTCCTTTGCCATGTTTGTTAGTGTTGATTGTTTGAATCCGGGGTCTTAATTCGTCATTTGGATTTCTGGAATGTATTGGGATGATTTTTCATTGATGTGTTGGGCTTTCAGAGAGGACTGCATATAGTGTGTAATCTTATTAGCAGATTCAGTATAGTGAAGATTAAGCTTTATTAATTCGGTGAAGTGTAGTGCTGCAGCTGCTCGAGAAGATGCTTGGGGCCAGTTTTAATTGATATGAAACTGTGGCTCTGTTTTTCCCAAAACAAGGGGTCGTCTCATGGTGTATCCTGGCATCAATTCGCAAACTAGATGACGAAATATCATTTTTTAACAAAACCTTGCCACAAGTAAAAACAATAATAATACAAATGATCCATAAACTTTGAATTAATATTAAATGTGACCATTGAATTTTTAATTTATTCAATGTGTTTTGAATTTTATCCTAATGTATAATGTGACCTCTAAACTTTTAATTTGTTTAATATTGTCCATGAACTTTTGATATACGTTAAATTTAGTCTTTGAATTATACGGAAATATTTAATGTTGTCCTTTTATTAATTTAAATTCGGGGATAATATTGAATATTTCCATATAGTTTATAAACTAAATTGATTGAACAATATAAAAGTCGAGGGATCCCGTTGAATAATTTAAAAATTCATGAATTGAGTTGTACATTAATTTATAGTTTAGAGACCATATCGAATAGATCAAATATTCAAAGATTATATTGTATATTAAGTCAAAGTTAATGGATGGTCGGTATTAAAAACAAAAGGCGAGAGAATAAATCCAAACCAAAATTGCCATCGTTCCTCAAACTCTCGATGATGAGCCATATTTTCTCCAGCAAATGCAGAAGCGCCACGCATCGACCACTCGCTCCCCATGGCGCTTACGTGTCCCGTGCTGGTTAGCCAGGTGGAACTTCGCCAAAAGTAAGCGAGAGAACATCCCACCGCGCGAAAAACATTTTTAACTCTTTTCAAATTAACTTTTTTGCAGTCCCGCGCAAGACTGTAGCTCGCGAGTTTCTATTCCTCGGGCATTTTCTTTGGAATTTTGCCCATTCGCCTCGCCCGGTTGGGGAGAAGAGAGATTCTGTCCGTGGCCCACGGAGTAATATAAATTAATTTGATCATCCTCTGTTTAGATCATCATTTCGTCGAGACCCATTTGTTGGGATCAGCGCTAAGTGCCGCTATTGATCATAAAGAAAAGCAAAGAGTTCGAAAGGCTTTTCGGTAGAGGAGCACCAAGAAGCTCGATTGAGCACGTCAATGGCGAGGGCCAGGAAAAGGGTCCGCGCGACTTGTCGTGCTGCTGATGGAAGCGCATTCCAGAAATGGTATTCGCAGAGCCCGAGTCATTTTGGGCGTACATTATTTTTTCACTCTTTCTTTCTTTCTTTCTATTTTTGTGTTGTTCGAGTTTCTGTGTGTTGATGCAGCGATACTTGTGGGGAATCGGTGGCAATCGCTTTGGCCGACATGCACGAGTGCGAAGAACCCAAGAAAGAAGTGAAGAGATTCAGAGGGTTCTGTGGCGTTCTAAAGAGTAACTACGTTGGAGAAGAGAGCGCCGCCGATCAGCCCAGATCGGCCTTTTGCTTCTTCATGTAATGTCTCAGGCCTCTGTTTGCTTCCACGCTCTGAGTTCTTAAGCAATGCCTGTGCTCTTAGTTTGGGCTATCGAATGTTTTGCTTTGAGCGTCTTGTTACCTTGCTGAAGTTATTCAGAACGATGGAAGAGGGCATGAGCATTTATTGTTTTGCCTTTTGCTCTATTTGCACGTGGATTCTAGGCATATTTGCTTCCAATTTATTAGGGCCGGACGCAGATGTTTGTCGAACAAATAAATTCATATTTTGTGTGATGGTTCTTCAGGGAGAGCTTTCTTCGGAACAGAGAGGGTGCACATTCGATTGATGTCGAAAGAGAGGGATTTGAAACATGGAAGAACATGTCCGTCGAGGTAGCGGAAAATGATACCTTCTTTTAGTCCTATCAATTGGTCTGCGTTTTCAATCAACTGGGTTTATGTTTTTGATTCAGGAGAGGCAACCGTACATCATCCAGGAGCGAAAGATGGATATAGTTTACCGGGAAGCTTTGCTTCGAGAGATAAATGATGCATCTGAGGTAATGTATAATTCTTGATTGATTCTGTTCATGGCTGCATCATTTGGCCTCCGCTTTGCTGGTTGACATTTTATCCTCCACACGGTTTTGCACCTATTGGTGATAAGTCGTGATATTCAGCTGAAAGATTAAGATTTTTAGTTCTCGGAGTAAATGGTATTGTGGAGGAAGAAGTACGGTGTAGTTCCGAGTCATTTTTTTAGAGAGACGGTGCAATTTTGAGGCGACTTGATTTTCCCAAAGTTTAGCGAACTATTGTCTTTCTTTACAACTCCGACGAATGCGAGGAAGTGTTATCACAACTGGTATGTCGTGCTTTTCGGCATCGGTGGACTTACCTGATCCTTGAGATGACGAGACATTGTGACTGGTCACTCTAGAATCTCCACTTCCATGATTAATATACACTTACTGAGGTTTCTACGAGCTCCCAAATGCTGCTTAAATGTTCTGCAGATGGAAGATGAGGCGGACTCTGCTATGGTTGGGAAATTCGATCTGGTTCGTGAATTTTCTTATGCTAACTTGCGCACAGAACTCCTCTTCTTTCCCAAGCATGTGCCTTTACAACATCCTCTTCGTAATCAGTCGCAGTTCTATGAAGACTATGAAGATGGTGGCGACGACGACGACGACGACGACGACGACGACGACTCCGGTTGCTTCGAAGCATTCCCTAGCTTCGACACCTATGAATGGTAATTCTTCACTATGTTCACTGGCATGAAGCCAACACGTGTGAATCTTCAGATTTCTCCCCAAGGGCACCACGTACATTCTCTTTAATCAGCTACTAACTTCATGAAACTCTCTTCAACACTAGGCGAATGGTCCGCTCCTGGGTCGTTAAGAAAGCTGAAGCTGAAGGTTGATGGCTGTTTCAAAGGTTATCGATCTGGTCGTTTTACTAATGACGGTGCTATGAAACGTGGACGCTGCGGAATTTTGGTGAACTCGCTGCGTTCAGAGAAGGATGAGTCATTTTGGCTATTGTAAAGAAACATGGATGTGCATAAGTTTTGTCAGTCAGGAAATTCTTCCACTCAAACTTGAAGTCGCTGATCCAATCCTAGAATGATCGAGCTCAGTGCTAAATCTGTGCTTTATCCCATAACCCACTGTCAAAGTTTGCAGATAAGGTGCATCTTAGTGGGTGAAGTTCATTGTGTTTCGGTTCGGGTTACAAACCCGAGTAGAATCGTCACAATACCTAATTTTTTAGCTATTACCCGAACCAGAATAAGGCCTAATCCGAAAAGACTCGAGATTTTCGGTAATGTTTGGATCCGGTTGGTTCGTTTGGGGCCAGGTGTTTTTTCGACAGCCCTACATATTACGAAAAGAACGCGTTCATGCATTTTCGAAGCTAGTTTATGAAAATTGATTTGCGTATTTGGGCCAAAAGCATCATTGGACCAAAGATGCTGAGTCAAATGATTATCCATAACGAGATGAGTTTCAGCCCAATGACATGCATATTCAGTTACGTGTTCATTTTCTTTTGTCCTTCGTCCATCAAGTTAGAGTTCAACTTAGAATTTGCCAGAGAAAAAGTGTTTAATGCACCAATTGACAACGCATAATGTGTTGATTAGAATGCCTGCATTATATGCATCTCATTTAATCTTACATGCAATGTGATCGCTATAATTAATATATATTCTTATTGTGCACTATCATCACTAAAACTTAAATGTGTTAATGCTTGTATGATATGTATTCAAATCTTTACTTGCATCGTTTAAGAAATAAAAAATGACATAAATCGTTCATGAATTTTGATTCAATATATAATATCGTTATCGAATTTTTAATTTATATAGCGTCATCCTTAAATTTTTAATTAATATATAATGTTGTCCTTATAATTTTGGTACATGTTCAATTTCATCCCCGTATTATATGAAAGTGTTTAATAATGTTCATAAACTTGAATTAATGTAACATATGATATTTTTATGTAGTTCTAGGATTAAATTGAACATTGTGTATTAAGCTAAAGATCATAGATCAAATTAAAAGTTCATAAGCAATATTATATATCGGATCAAAATTTAGAGATCATTCTAGTAAATATCTCTCGGAAGAAATTTCCGTCGTAGTTTAGTTGCGTGTTCTTGTCGCGCTATCCATACACAAAATATCTGAAAGGGCAAAAAAACAAGGAGCAAAAATGACGAAAGAGGGAGCCGCATCACGTGAGCGGCGAGTGACCGGGCCGGGAAAAGAAGAAAATCAAACCCGTCACGTCACGTGTTATCCACACGTACGGTCTCAGTTAAAAATAATCCAACCTACTTTCGTTCTCTCTCTCTCTCTCTCTTTTTTTCCTTTCAAAGAAAAAATAGAGAAAGAAAATATTCGAAGCATCAGGCATCGTCACGTAGAGCAGGAGTGAGCCTCCTCCTCCTCCGATGATGATGAAATCCTGAAACTCGCTCGCTCGCTCCGCCGCCGCCACCACCACCATCGCCGCCGCCTCTCGCGATCGCCAATGGAGTCGTGCTCCTGCAATTTCGCGAGCTCGTCTTCCCTGTTGCTCCCTCCGAAGCTCCCGCAGCGCAAGCGGCCCCCATTCGAGCTCAATCTATCCGTGCGCGTTCCCCCCCCCGCCCCTTCTCCTTTTTCGAAACAGAATCGCGTCTTGCCGAGTCCGATTTTTTCTGCTCCGTCCGTATTTCGATTCGTTCGTTCGTCAGTTTTGCTCCTCGTTTTGTCCGCTGCAGAAATGGAAGCCGAAGGGCCGGTGTCGGCGGCACCGCCCCGGGATTCGCAGCGCCTGCGGCGGCTCCGAAGATAGCGCCTCCGTCAATGGATTCCCGATCACGCCTAACAAGTTTTTCATGCAGGAGGTGAGCTAGTTGGTTTAATTTGTTTGCGCTTTTCGAACTGCGTTCCGTTCTTGAGCTGCGCGATTTGTTTCGATGGAGAAACTGAGCTCGTTCTAGTCATTGGGAAAGAAGAAAGACTCTTGAGGTCGTGCTATGATGTGCTTATGGTCCTGGTGTATTCTTTTCCTAATTATAAGGAGGAAATAGAAAGAAAGATTCCGAGGCTGCTTCTGTGTTATGCTTATGATGGTGCTGTGTTTGTTTGTTTGTTTGGGGAAAATTCACACAATAGGTCGTCCTGGATTAGCTTGTAATGAATTGATGGTTAACTTGAATAATCTTAGTTCTTCATTGTTAGTGCTCATGGGCTTTAGAGAAATTTTATTGGTCAGCACAAAATTGGTGGATTTTTAGGTGCTCAGAGTACTGTTCTTGATTTTCGGTGTGCAGACGTGCTGGTAAATTTGTTTTGATTTGTTTGTTTGATTGATTTTGGGGTTGTCAGGCAATTGGAGCAGAATATGGGGAGGGTTTCGAGACATTTAGAGCGGATGGCCCTCTGAAGATGGATGTGGTAGCATTCTCTTGCTTCTTGTATAAATTTGTGTCTCTATTTTGGGACTGTTTTGGGTTTTGATGAGCTTTCTCTATGTTTTAATTGCTGTCTTCCTGTGATAGGATTTTCTGAACGACAGACTACAAGAAGGGTTTCTTCAACGTATACGATATGCGATGAAACCAGACGAAGCTTACGGGCTTATTTTCTCCTGGGACAATGTGGTGGTAACGCTTTTGACTCCAGCCTTGTACATCTATTATATTGTTGAGATGCTAAATTGATTTGACTAGGGGTGTGATTGGTCAGAATCAGATATGTGGAGCTTTTCAGTTCATCATTGACTCCTGAATGAATGCTTACTGGTTACTTTCAAACTACTGAATTCTGTATTGGCAATTCTTCTTTATGATAAAGGTCCCAAAGTTGAAGGTAAACACATGGAGTCTATATCAAACATTAAAAACTGAGGAGTTCATATATTTGCATTCCTTAGGTGATTAACATCTCAATAGTTAAGGTTGTAAGTTATAATTTTCTCCAATACTTGTTCATGTTCTCACGCATTAAACTTCAATATCAGGTAGATAGCCAGTCTCTGAAGTTGAAAGCATTGGAGCAGCTGGCCATTGAAGAGGGTATATAATACTTCCCCACCAGTATGCCCTAAATATTGTTGGTAGAATAACTCCAGTGTAGGCATAAGCATCTCTTGGTCATAAATTTGCAGTACCATTGGTTAATCATGAGGACTTATGCTTCATGCCTGAAATGGAAGTCCTTAACAAGTTTAAGCAGCAAGTTTGAGGACCATGGTCTAACTTCATGGTTGTTCTCTTTCCTCATGTATATATCGAGAAATATGCATAAGTAAGGCTTTGGGATGGATTCTGTTAGATTGCCAACCTGTCAACGAGAACTTTCACTGCTTCTAGAATCATGGAATCGGTATTTTTGGATGATAGGATTTACTGCAAAATCTGAGTGTGATATTTTTGTGGTATCTTTTACTCTTACAAGCCATCGATAGAAATCAAAGTCTTCGATTGATGATAAAAATAAATTAAAAAATTTAAAAAAAAATTCTAGAATGCAGGATGCTGCTTTTGAGAATTTTATGAAGCAGGTGAAATGAAAATTTCAAAATATAGTTCATTGGCCTTCGTTTTGCAGGCAAGGAATTACCTGAGGACATCCGATTACAAAAGCTCATGCTTCATGCAGGTGCTGATCACCTTCTACATAAGGTTTGCAATCATGGTCTCCTTTGAAATTTTTTTATTTTCTTGTTGCGTTGGATGACGTGCATCGTTGCCCTCTACTTATCTACATTAGGATGGAACAAGAAGGAGAAAGTAGAACAAATATATCTTATGTGGTTGTGCTTGAAGAAATTGCTGAACTTTGCTCTTTTCTCCACATATGGCCGTGCCACTCATGGCAAAATGGAGCATATATTCATCTAGTTAAAATAGGTTGAAACCTATAAGGGACGTTGTCGTGGCAGTCTGTTGAATTTTGTGGTCACATGAGATAAATGATTGAACATGTTAAAATATGCCAGTTCCCTTTATAAATGCGATGCCATTTGGATTTGGAAACTTTCCACTTTTTAGCAAGTGCAATCTTTGATCAAATCATGATTACCTTTGACAACTCCCATGCAAAGTCCTTCTTTGCTTTTGAAGCTGGTGTTTATAGAGGAATTTTATTTTTTATATTCCAAGATGGTGGTGCATAACGAGCCTTGACAAATTTTCAGGTTTTGCTGTGGGATGGAGAAAGTGAGGAAGATAGATTAAAGTCGAGGCTTGCCCAGTTATATTATGATAATCTTCTTGAAGTGAGAGCAAGCTATTGATTTTATTGACACATTTGTCTCAATGACCATGAGTTAATTGCGATACGATTTATATGTTTTGGCATCCAGCTCACAGAACCCATGGAGGGACTGAAAGAATGGATGGATGCAGTACATACCGCTCGCGTCCCTTGTGCTGTTGTTTCTAGTCTGGATCGGAAAACTATGATTGAGGCACTCGACCACTTGAAGCTTACCAAGTATTTTCAGGTAGGCAATGGCCTTGCAGCATTTGTTTCTTTTCATGGTGCCATAAGTGTGATAATCATGAACTTGAGCTTGAACTACAAAATTGTCATTTTTCTTATGAGCTTCAAAGGCTGAGCAACATTCGATTGCTTTCACTAGCTTCTTTATTATCTATCCGCTGAAAGCCCCAGTACTGGAGCACTATAGAAAAGGTGAAAAAGAAGAAGGAAAGAGCAATATTCTCATTCCCAAGCAGGAAAACTCAATGCTGGATTTATCAATGTTACAGCAATTATTCTCTGTGTCATCTACAGGCAGTAGTTTCAGAAGAAGATGGCATGGAGTCGATAGCTCATAGATTTCTTTCAGCTGCTTTGAAGGTGCGTTAAGACATCTGCAGTCTACTTTTACAGCATTTGGTTGATTCCAGCTATATAACTCATGGTGTTTTCAGCTCTGGGTGAGCTGTTGTGAGATTGTTGCATTACTCATCAGAATTGTTAAAAATCCAACTAAAAAGTTTAAATTAATAGGTTGAGGGAGAAACAACATAAATTTAAGATCCCACCTCTTTGACGTGCAAACCCGATTAAGAGCTGCACAAAAGGGAGGCTGCGCATGCAGTGTAAATTATTGAGGAATCTTACCCTGATGCCTAATTGGAACATGCAATGTAAAAGCTTAAACCGACAGGTGGATGAGTATGAGACCCATCAAAATCTATAAACAAACAGAATGGGATATTTTAACAATAACAATGGACTTCTAAATGGGTTTCCGTGGAACTTTAGGAAGTAAATCTTCTTACAATCCATTTTATTTGTTGCAGCTGGACCGCAAACCATCAAAGTGTATAGTATTCGAAGATGACCCCAGAGGCGTAACTGCCGCTCACAACTGTACGATGATGGCCATTGCCTTGATAGGCTCTCACCCAGCGTATGTATCTATTCTATTTCCTAGCCATTTCTCCACTTCATTTCTCTTCCCGATTCTATCTTTTGATTGGACATAACATGAACAGAACACTATGAGTTTCGGAAGTTGATAGCTGTGAGGCTGTGCAGGTATGATTTGGAGCAGGCAGATCTTACCGTCGCAAGCTTCAATGAGCTTTCAGTGATTAACCTCCGCAGATTATTCGCCAACAAGGGGTCCACTTTCATGGACTTACAAAAGCAAATTGCAGAGAGAGAACATCCCAAAAGGAAACTCACCGTGGAGGATCCAATTTTTTGATTCGTTAGTCCAGATAATTTTCCGTAATTAAGCTACTTATATCCTCTATTTGCCCACTTCAACGTTGAAATTTCTTTAATTTTTCTTTGTCAGATGAAAAAATATGTAGCCTCTACTCCTTCCGGTTCATGTATCTCAAAGTTCAGCCAACAGTTACAGCGCATTTGCTTCTGTAACAGTATAGGGATTCTCATCAGTGTATGTAGATCAAAATTGGGTTACGATTCCTCTTGGTTGATTCGAACTCAAACCATAGTCGTGAAGAGCATTCTTGATATCACGGTGTTGGTGGGATTAACTTTTCGCCAGATCTGTGGATTTCATATTTGCTGATAATCCTTGCCTAAGCAGCATTCCGTAATAAGTTCGATTGCCGTAGACTCTCCGATAACTTTCTGGTGAGGCAGATTGAGGAAAGCTTGAAAATGACCTCGAGATTGTCCTGTTTTACTCCACGAAATCAATTGGTAAATCAGTGAGTAGACACTGAAATTTGAAAATTTCGTGGGGACCGTGTCTTCCTTGACAGATGGAGTGGTTAACTTATCAAGGTGTTTTTTTAATTGGTAAAATGAAGATGAGTAGGGCAAACGGTGCCAACTATCCCTCTAGGCGTTGCTATAAGGCTGCCACATTTGCTAATTACTCTGCACCATCCTCGATCTATAAGGCCCAGATTGGCGAACACCACGCTTACTAAGGAAATGCAACTTTAGTTAATAAACTTTAAATGAAGATAATTTGCTCAAAAGACTTCATCACATGGTCATTAGTGGTCATCAATTTGATTCATGTCGTGAGCAAATCTCTAAACAAATCATGCCACCTTACTTAATTATACAATATTGAGTATGGAGAGACTTTCTAATTGCTAAATCTTGATAAGGTTGTAAGTAACGGGTGTATGAGGAGTCTGCAAATACTACTTCCCTCTCTTGATTCTTTTTTTCAAGCATAAACAAATAATCGTTATTTTATACATATATTTTAATGTATGTAAGTAAATTTAATTATGATTTTCTTAAATTTAACTATGATTTTATTTATGATATAAAAAATACTTTTATTCTCATGTGATAATTGAAAAAGCTAACATGATTAAAAGGATCATATAAAATATTTCTCTTTTACACACCAAGTAATCGAAACTCGGATTATTAAGAAATTGCCAAAGAAATCTATGGATACTTGAGAGACAATGTTGGCTTCATGCCTGATTAGTCTATAGCAGATATTTTGCCTAATTATTCATCTATTAACTTCTAAATGGACAAGAGCCGAGGAACTCCATGCATCCTCTCGGTTAAAACGCACTTTCCGATCTCCCCGAAAAAAGGAGAGAATCGCTTCTTTCTGAGGCGAGGAGAGGAGAGGAAGCTAGTGGGACCCACCCCGAAGATGTTCGGAAGCTGACATGGCAAGGAACGAGGATGCACGCTTGCTGGGATGATCTGTCGATCGAAAATTACGGTTCCGGATATGCCCCCTTATCTTATCGTCCTCGAATCCCTCCATTCCATTCCCGACGAAGCTGACGATGATGGCGATGGCTGTGGCGGCGGCAATGAACTCCGCACTCGGGTCCTGCTGATTCTTCTGCGCGGTCAAACATGTCTTCCTCCCATTGCTACAGCTCCTCAACCATGGCTTCTTTGTCGGCCGTCTCGACCGCCCAAGCAAGATCCTCATCTCCTTCCTTCGCCTTCGTCCCCAATTCAAAACCCAGGAGCAGAGTCACCTGCGCTCTCGGAGGTAACACCCCTTTGATTTCCCCTCTCTCTCTCTCTCTCTCTCTCTCTCTCTCTCTCTCTCCATAATTGGGCTGTAATTCAGATGGAACTCTTCTTTTGGTATGATGGCCGAAACCTATCTATGAGACATGAAGATGAAGAAAAAGAAGCGAAATTTCAAGTCTTTTCGTCTATCCCGAGAGCCCCAGCTCTGATCTTGGTGACCGAAATCTAAAACCTCCTTTTGCGTCGCCGGTGAGCTGATAAAGATTGATTTTGGGTAATGTGATGTCAATGCCAGACGTGGTACGCTTTCAAGAAAGTCAATGGATGGATGCCTATTCGGATAACTCAGTTTGCATTTCATGGGACCTGCGGAGATAATTTTACGGGAATGGGATTTGTGGTTTGGATTTTAGTACACTGGTAGATTCTTCTAGGTTGAGATAGAAATGCTAGATGCCTGAGCATTTTAATGATTCTTGGGAATAGTTATGTCTGATGCGCAATGATATGGAATTACTTGCAGGGGTTGTGGCGGAACCAACAGCAGCTACATGCATTTCTGAGCCATTGTTGCTTAATGCTGTTCGCGGAAAAGAGGTGGAAAGACCTCCGGTTTGGCTAATGAGACAAGCAGGGAGGTATATGAAGGCAGGTCTATCTTTACTCGAATTTCTGTTTCTGCAGCAGTTTTGTTTTTTGGAGTCTACTGATTCTGTCTCCATTTGTGACTTTCGGGGTTCGCTCTAGTTCCCATTTCTTGGTATTTCGTGCCTTTAGTTAGTGAAATTTGCTTGAGCAGCATTTGGCAGTAGCAACCTAAATTTTAGCAAACTTCCGACCAAGAAATGCTGATGAATTCTCAGAGGAGAATGAGATAGTCATAAAACTGTATGCTTCGACCGAGTGAACAGTTAGTGAACAGTTGTAATGACTTCGGTGTCTCTTTGTTCTGCTCAGAATTGCATCACTGGATGTGTTATCAGAGAGCACTGCTAAGCGGTGTGTTTACTTTAATATGGTTTTCTCTGTCACTGTTGGCAATTCTCTTGGATTGCTGGTTCTCTTGTATGTATCAGATATTTGCTCCTACCGGTTCTATATTTTTTCATAGTTTCTAACTTGTTTCACTTTGTTGAAAATTTCTTGTTACAGAGTTACCAAGATATCTGTGAAAGGTATCCTTCCTTTCGTGAAAGATCTGAGAATGTTGACCTTGTAGTGGAAATATCCTTGCAGCCATGGAATGTCTTTAAGCCCGACGGGGTAAGCATCTCCAAAGAATGTTTCCCTACATTTTCTACATAGTATTATTCAGGTCATAAGTGTGTATGCGACATTTTTCCTCTGGTCAGAAACGTCCTTCTTAAGTACCGTTTGGCTATTGAGCTTAGATTAGATGAGCTCTATCAGAAAGGGATACTTTCATGCTTGGCCATGCTGGTGAAATTTAAACCACATATATGTAATTTGGTCAAGATAACCTTGAAAATGAGATGCAACCACATTGAACTGTAAATGACAATATTTTCAGTGAATCACAATCCTTCAACTCAAAAGGAAAGTTGTGACACGCTTAAGTTTACAACTTAGCCCAATGCAAAGCTAACTTTCAGCATCAAAATTGTCTTTCATAACAAGAACTTATACTGTCTTGTGATGTCTTGTTTCTCTATCTTCCTATACTGGCACACTGATGTATATTCATTTGTGCAGGTTATTTTGTTCTCGGACATTCTCACCCCTCTTACAGGAATGAATATACCATTTGACATTGTCAAGGGTAAGGGTCCTCTCATCTTCAATCCGGTACAGACAATTGCTGATGTTGATCAAGTGAGAGAATTTACTCCTGAAGATTCAGTGCCCTATGTGGGAGAAGCATTGAAGATTTTGCGAAAAGAGGTCTTTCTCTGCATATCTTAGAATTTATCCGCATCTTTGTGATCTATCTTTGTGCTTGTTTACCTATTTGAAGATTGTCACTCCATTATGGTGCTATGCACTAGATATAGGTGCCCCATGTTTTATGCACGAGACCTAATTGTTCAACAGTTATGCAAAAGTTAGTTTTAAAAAGTTCAATCTTTAACAAAGACTTTGCTATTCTTGCCATGAATACTGAGTCATATTATTTACTACCAAAATGATCACGGTAACCAAAGAGATATTCCTAACTGTGTATGCATATATCGAGGGAAAAAAGCCTTCAGCAAAATGCCAGTAGAATTACTGGTGTTGGCTGTTAAGTTTGCTCAAACTGTTTCATTTGTGATACCATTTCTCCTCATGATAAATTCTATGTGCATGTGACAACCGAACTACAGACTATAATATAACAAAATATATGTGTTAGACTAAACTGATTCACCAATCCGCATTGGAATTGTTGGGCTATGGTAACAAAGTGTATGATTTACAGGTGGATAATGAAGCGGCAGTCTTGGGTTTTGTCGGTGCTCCTTTTACTTTAGCATCTTATGTGATTGAAGGCGGTTCATCAAAGAACTTCACAAAGATAAAGAAATTAGCTTTCTCGCAACCCAAGGTAGTCACGGGATATTTTTTTTATCTTTATAATTTACTTTAGCTTTGTGCTTCGCAAGACGGCTGCATTTGCAATACCACCACACTCAGTTTACTGAGATCCCTGGCACTGGCAATCAGATTGACAGAATTTTGTGTCAGGTACTACATGCATTGCTCGAGAAATTCGCAACCTCCATGGCAAAGTACATTAAGTACCAAGCTGACAATGGAGCTCAGGTTGTTCAGATCTTTGATTCATGGGCCACAGAGCTCAGTCCCGAAGATTTTGAGGTGTTCAGCTTGCCTTATCTGAAGCAAATTGTGGATTCTGTGAAGCAAAGCCATCCAAATCTCCCTCTAATTCTTTATGCTAGTGGATCTGGTGGCTTGCTCGAGAGGTTAGCCTTGACAGGCGTTGACGTTGTCAGCTTGGATTGGACAGTTGACATGGCAGAAGGTAGGAGGCGACTGGGAGCTGACGTGGCTGTCCAAGGTAATGTGGACCCCGGGGTCCTTTTTGGCTCAAAGGAGTTCATTACCAAGCGGATACATGATACTGTGAGGAAAGCTGGTAAAGGGAAACATATCTTGAATCTTGGTCATGGCATTAAAGTAGGTACACCGGAGGAAAATGTTGCTCATTTTTTCAACGTTGCGAAAGATATTCGATATTAGCAGCCAATGTCAAATAGCAAACCTTCTTACTGATCATGGTGCTGTTCTGCTTTTCATTTTCAACCTTCTTTCTTTGGTGTGGTCTGTAATCTCTAGCTGTCCATTTAGGGAAACGATAATCATATCGAGGACGAGTGCAATTTGCACAGTTCTTTTTGAGGGAAAAAGTAGATGAATTGCATAAGTAGGATCCCATCTACTACAAGAACTTACTTTTGCGAACAATTGTTTTAACGCTTGAGCTTTGAAAGAGCTTCCAAAAGACATTCAGGTCAGTCGAATGGTTGTATGAAGATTGCCTTCTTGCCTTCTTGTGTGAATATATGTTTTGCCTTCGATGTCCTGCTGAAAGTGAATGTGCATGCCTAGGGTCCAAAAATCTCCTTCGTTATTTCTTTCTGGATAATTGCAGTCCAAAAGTTCTATATATATGTATGAACTCGCCTCACGAGCTTCGAGAACACATGTACCGCCGTGTTAACCGCTGGCCATTTCCTTAACTCTCTTTTGAGAATGTTTCCTAGTGTGTACTAGTCCATGCGAGAAACTGGTGGAGTTGATTAGTATATTACAGCGGGTATTTCTTACACAACATATACCATCCCAACCTCAAGGAGAGACACTGGAGGCACTTTCAGTACCACATCTTGTCCCCTACAATTTCTCCTCAGAAAGTTGTAGCCGAAATTGAGGGCCAGCCTTTTCAGAACGGATGATCCTTGTTTCGCTCGCACATGCGACTGTCCAAGTATGAATGCAGTCCCTGATTGCTGAGCTGCTAACAGATCGTGCAGTTCTTCTCGCATCTGCTTCTCTATCTCGGTCCTTGAATCGGCCTCGGATACATCATCCTGGGCAAACCTCACTGTCTTTTTCACAGCACCCACGGGTTCCATTTCTATGAAATCAGCTAAACTTTCTATGCTTGGAAAGCCAAGAGATACACTTGCATGGCCCGGGCTTTCTCCAATCTCATAAGCCGGGGTTCCGGTGATCGAGACTCTCCTTATCACTGTCAATCTACGCTCGCTTGACGAAGATCCAGTGGAACTGGGACAATCATCCTCGACACAAGAACCAGTTGCGTCTCTTTGAGTCCAGTTCAAGTGTATGAACTCAGCAAGTCTGTTGACTAGCTCGGCTTCAAAAGAATCCACATCCTGGTGGACATCTCGGTAGCCATACCGAATGATGCATCGGTAGGAACGGTGCGATGACGGCCCCACACGGCCCACAAGATACCGCTCTTCAGGTGGCACATGAGGCACGGGGACTGACTTTAGGCACACGAAGACGAGAATGCGGTGGAATGCGGGGAGGTTGGTGACAAAGCGGGAGAAGTTGGCGGGAATTCCTGAGATGAGATCGGTGAAAACTACACCTATTCCAGGGACTCGAATGATTCCCAAGCTTGGACCCAAGTCTAGAAGCCACTCCAGTGAAACCTTGTTGTGGAGGTCAAATTCGTACTTTTTAATGGAGGCATAATGCCAAACAAACATGATGGTCATGAGGAAGAGCGCTAAGAGGATGGGAAGCCATGCGCCCTCGGCAAACTTGGTCAGTGATGCTGAGAAGTAGAGCAGCTCGATTGAGCCGAAAAAGAGTAGAAAGCAGAGAGACAGAATAGGAGGTTTGTGCCAACAGAGAATTATGACCAAGGATGTGAGGCATGTGGTTACCAGCATTACTGTCATTACTGCCAGACCTGCATCGTGGAGAAAGTAGTTCAACACAATTTGAACCAAGGAATTAGCTCGTGTCAGGTTTACTTTTGGCAGGGCCTAAACAATAGGATGAAGTGATTTTCAGTACGGATGGAGGCATACAAGCCGTGATTTACCTGAAGCATTTCCCATGTGTTTTATGTCTCTGAATCCGATGGTCACAGCAATGCAGAGGATCATGAGCATCCAGTTGATCTCAGGGATATAAACCTGCCCATGGATCTTGTCCGAAGTGTGGACGACTTTGACTCTCGGAAAACAACCGAGCGATTGACTTTGGTTTATTATGGAGAATGTCCCACTGATGATCGCTTGGCTTCCCACCACAGAGGCAAGAATGGCTACTATAAGAACAGGCCATCTCACAATTTCTGCAGATAAAATTGTATCATTTAATCCATATATCTTTTAACAGTAGAATGGATGGTCTAAATTGATCAATACGGCGAGCATTCACACCACTTTCCCAACAGAATCATGACTAGTTTGATAACAAATGAAAAATATGTTTGTTTGAATCAAGCATCTGTATACAAGCATAGTCTACATTCTGGTAAATAATGGACGGTGATTTGATTTCTTGCATCAAACTCTAGTTTGGAAGAAGAGGGAGGGAGGGCTATACTTGGAACTGAGAGGTAGAAACTGATTTGGTTTCGGTTGTCATGATGCTTGGAGAGGTAAGCAGCCTGACCCATGTATGCCAATATGAGAGCTGGATAAACTAGAAAGGTGAAAGCAATCTGCGGCCAGAATAAACATGAACTGTGACTTCATTGGCAAATCAAACATTTCCCAAACAAAAGATTGATATGGACTGATAATAGCTGAGGAGAACCTGAATTGCTGTGCACGAGAAGTGGCCAAGATCGGCAAACATAGCTTCAGATCCTGCATAAAATGGACTAATTTCTGTCATCTGATGGCTATGAACATGAAGTGAATCAAGCATTCTAGTCCCTGGATGCTAGATAACCAGGAGTTCAATGTCAACTACAAGGAACATCAAATCAAACTGTCCAGAGATCGACAACTGAGGATGCCAATATCATGAAATAACTATTAAGAATCGAAACCGTTTTCTTACCAGTGAAATCACATGTTCTATCTGGGCCAAAAAAATAAAAATAAATACCTGTTATGCACAGTAGGACTCCTCCCAGAGACAACCACCCGCCCATCCTGGTCTTCCTCAAGAACTTGAACATATAATACGGAGAAAGCGCCTTATAGACATGTGGGTTCCAGTGCAGTATGTTGTACAAGCCAAGGGCACTGATGCATAGCAACCAGGTCAACACGACAGGTGCAAATAAGAATCCAATTCGATGCGTGCCGTAGTGTTGAAGAGCAAATAGACAGACCAGTATGAAACACGTAATAGGAACGACGGCATCTGCAATAAGGGGAAACTGAATTACAAAACCAGACACAAAAATGTAGCCAATAAATCCTCTTCCTAAAGTATACAACATCAGCTGACGATCAAAAGAGGAGAGAGAATGGAACAATTGAGAATTATCTGCAGATGCTTGCTCCATTAAGAGGATTATTTGTAAGGGAAGTTTTCTCAGATCAGAATCCAGAATATGAAAACTGGAGAAGACCTTGCCATGGAATCATTAAGAAACAACTTCCGAGGTAAATGGTCAGTGGTCACACAATTGCATTTCCATGGAAAAAGGTTTCCTTTTTTTTCAGCGGAGAACTCATGCAGACAAGCCAAGAACGTATGTGGTCAAAACAATGCTGGGGGTATTCATATCATAAAAACTACAAGTATACTTTTACAAATTTCCCAGAAGATGTACGTTCTGCTTAATTAATGTTTGAGGAAGACGTTGTATTTTGATGCTTGCACATGTTATGTAGCTTGTGATATGCATATCCATTTTATTATGGCATACCATAAGTTTAAATTTCCTTTGGCCTCCTATTAGAGACGAAAATTCATTAAGGATCTTCTGGACTGAGGATTAAGACAGACGACTAAACAGAGGAGAGAATATGAGCAGTCTGGTCCCCAACTTGGGAATGGTCCCAACCGTTCATACCAGATAGGCCTTTTTCCCCTCATCATCTAGGATAGAGCAACATGATCCAGTCATCACCTTCAAGAATCAGAGATAAAAACTCTATTGCTTATAATATATTATCCACGAAAGCTACAGAAAGATGCAATGAAAATATACATAGACTCAAACTAGATGACTTGACCCCAATCAAACACTCAATTTTCAGCAACTGACATCAAGCGGCTTTTGCTCATTACAAACTATTAATCGGACATTTCAGTAAAGAAAATACAAGCTGAGAATGCCTTACACTGATGGTGCTCCTTGGACATGGATAACTCAAGGCCAGAAACAGCAGAGAAGACTACACCGAAAAGCAAAATGGTAAGAAAAGAGAAAAGGATCCAAGTCTTATTCATGTGTTGAGAATGAAATTTTATCGACAGAAATAAGAAATAGCTGACCGGAGATGGCTGGAGTGAGTAGCCCGTCTCCAATGACCATACAAGTTCCAAGGAGGACCAAGATCAATAAAGCCGTGTGTAAGCGTCTGTGCCTCTCCAGCAAAGTCTTCAATTTCGAGCTGTTCTTATTCTCTGGAGGATGCTCTAGTTTATAAGTGGAGAGCTCTTCATCAGCAACCTGTCTGTTTGGCAGAAGGCTCACCTTGGCATGTCTACATATCAGTGAATACAGTGCAAAAGTACCACCTAGAAGACACACCATTGCCAACACAACATATAAGAAATCCGGAAAGATTGGCTGATTGCAACTTATTACAATGTCCTAAGTGCTTACCCTCGCCATTATCATCAGCTTGAAGAACTATGAACACGTACTTGGACAAGGGAACTAAAGTGAGCGTCCAGAAGACGAATGAAAGAACGCCGTATATCTCTTCATTGGTATCCGAGTGTTGAATGTCTTCTGCAAACGTGCTCGCGTAGACATACAATGGGGATATGCTCAGGTCGCCATACACCACACCAAGGCTTTGATAAGCTAACAGCATTATTGTCTTCCAGGACTCCTGAAATTTCACTCAGAAAGCAGCAATATCAGAACTCTCCAACCAATATTCGTGATAAACTAAAGAACTAAAGAGCTGTTACTGTACTTTGCAAGTTTCACTGAATCAACATGGCATTACAGCATTCGAAATTAATAGTCGACCCCCCATGTCATTTGCAAGAAAAAAGCGAACTGACCAACCTTAGAAGGTTTCCAGCATCTCCCATAACCAAGATCCATGCTTTTCAAGCTCGAGCTCTTCAATCTTCAGTTTGCAATGCTTTGTGTGGACCAGAAAACTTAGCAGCAGATCTGCACTAGACCTTCCTGGAGGATGATGCGCTCATCCAGAATGCGAGCTTCTCAGAGTAAGACCCTGCGGATGAAATGCAGAAGCCATTCATATCTTTCCTCTCACAGTAGAGGCCAAAAATGCAGAGGTAGATCAAATTCGTTCACCTATAAAGAGACCCACACGCAGCTCATAAACAGCGCAAATTAAAAAACCAACCCAACCCACCTGTCACTGGATGATGTTAAACTGAAAAACCCATAAAATAAACAGAAAAAACGAATCTCACCTGCATTAGAAACACTCAGTGCAAGTCTCATAAATGCGATAGAGGCCTCCCAAAGCTCATGGAAACCGACGTGACCCATCTAGACCCATCCACATGAGCGACCCCTTGTGGGACAAGAAAGGCGAAGGTAAGAAGAAAAAGGAAAGCAAGCTTCAAATTTTGACAGTCCAGTGAATGCTTATTCCATTTCTTTTTTTTTTTTCTTGTCCTTTTCGCAGAGTCAAAACTGTTCACGGGCACAACAGGAGGATTTGGATGAAAATGGAGGGGGAATGAACAGGAGTCATATAGTGATGTGACTTTAAACTATAACTCCATTTTTAAGAAGTATAATCAATCGCCACCAACCAGAGGCCAGCCCACCCCACTTTCTCACTCCGTGCACATTATTTTTTTTTTTGTTATCTTGTTTCATATTTACTTTATTGACTTTCCGTATATTCTAGCCGGCCGATTATCGAGATCTTCCTCTTTTCTATAAGCACGCATGACCATTCAATCCCCACCAACCGATAGGCCATTTTCATTTTCATTTTCGGTTGCCAAAAACGAGTTAAGTGTGACTGCTGACTGGCGGTTTTTGGTGGCGGGGTTTGGTCAATCACTTGAGCAGGAGCAAAGCAAACGCGGCCAAAATAAATAAGATGAAAACGAGAGCAAAATTTGATTTCAGGCTAAGCAAAAGATCAAAGATCACAGCTTTGAGGGCATAGCAAGACGAGTGTCCGAGGGAAAGCAGACCCCAATACGGATTAAAGCTCCTGAAGCAAAGAATTAGGCAGAAAATTTGGGAATTTTCAATTGATGGGTACTGTTGCATGGACAGAACCATGTGATTTGGAGTGCAATTCAGAAAGCCCGTGACCACAGAACATGATGTTTATTCCGCCAAAAGTTGTAGGGACAGACTTCTTTCAAGTCCTTTGGACGTGGACATTGCTTCTGTTCCCGGCCATGTTGTCCTTTTTCCATTTTCGATAAGCTGTCTTTTCATTGCCTCGTCTTCCATCACATGGCCTTGATCTCCAAGACGGCGACATTCGTTCCGATCCCATTCGCGACTTTTGTCCAGGAATTCAATACCCTGATGAGCCAAAGAGAGTAATGAAAAGGATTTTAAGTTCCATCCATCTGATTTATAGTAAGCTAACGGATGATGCTGAGGTGTAAAAAACTAGTCGTGCCATTCTTCAGCCGCTCAAGAGTTAGATCTGCACCGCGGTGACAGCTTTCACTGAGTTCATCAAGCTAAAATATATGTACAAGATTCCATAATCTCCTGCACATTGCATGCTATTAACCTCTTGAATTTTATAGTAATGCTCCTTCCAACAGGGTACTGTGAGAAAATAAACTCGGGAGGATGTTGCAGTGACACGAGTCTTGTTGCTTCTACTTCGATTTGCGCAAGATATTGAAGCAAGCGCTAGTTATTTTACCGGGATCTAAAAAGATTCCAAGAGCCCATCGCGGATCTTCATGCAACATGTGTCGGCTTGTACTCGCTTCTCGGAAAACAGATTGGAATAAAGAAATGTTAGGGGTGCCATCAAAGCATGAGCACAAAGAAAAGGAGATTTCTCTGGATGAACTTCAAGATGAAAAGAATTTATGTTCGAGATGAAAAGCATGAGCTAGGATCCAATCTTGGGCGCATCGATTTTTGTCATTTGCAGGGAGGTTGCAGCTTATTCGGTCTGTTCTTCATTCGATCCAATCTTTCTGGACGAGTGTCTTTACTCTCCTTGCCTCGGTTCTTTCAAACATTGAACGAATTATGAGACAATTTCTGTGGAAAGGCACGGCCCTGGGCCGAGGGGGAGCTAAGGTCGCGTGGGAGGATGTGTGTCACCCTAAAGTGGAAGGAGGTCTTGGCATTCGGAACCTGAGAGACTGCAACAAGGCTTCGATCGTAAAGTTTATATGGATTCGCTTTTCTGATAGGGAATCGCTGTGGTGTCGGTGGATCCACTCTATCTTTTTAGCCAAGAGGAATTTCTGGATCGCTTCCCAACCGAAGACGTGTTCTTGGTCGTGGAAGAAAATTCTCCAACTTAGAAGGTATTTCCGGACTTCTTTTCGGTGGAACATTGGAAATGGCTTGACTGTTTCTTTATGGCATGACTACTGGTTGTCTTGTGGCCCTTTGGATGGGTTCGTGCCTCCTTCCTTCAGGGGAAGGCTCCTCATTCCCGATCATGCGGTGGTAGCTGATCTTTTTACCCCGATGGGTCTCATATTCAGGGAGTTGCCGGCGAGATGGGGCCTTCCTATTCCGTCTTTGACTGCTGGAAGTGACAGATTTATATGGTGCGGTCATCCGTCAGGTTCTTTTTCAGTTGCATCTGCATGGGATTCTATCAGATCGAAGAAACCTCGGGTCAGCTGGGCTCCTCTCATTTGGGATAATGCTGTAGCCCCTCGTTTCCAGTTCATCTTATGGCTCATAGTCAGAAATCGGCTTCCCACACAGGACATGCTTCTATCCCATGGACGTATTGACTTTAGTGTGTGTATTTTTTGTAGCGAGGTCCCAGATTCTATAGACCACCTTTTCTTTGCGTGGCGCACCTCGGCTTCACTGGCCTTCTTTTGGGCCGCCAGGTGTAACCTCCCCTAGAGGAACAGGTGCTGGAATGAAGTGCTTCCCTGGGCCATGAAGTTCCTCTCTGGAAATGACTTCTATCACAGGATTGCACGGTTCTCCTTTGGTGCTTTGTGCCACCTCATATGGAAGAAAAGGAATGCAATCATCTTCAGGGGTGAATCGTGCGCGGTGGCCGCTCTAAAAAACCATTTGCTGATGATGGTTAGGGACAAAGCCCTTACCTTCAAGGATGTTGCCCCTTCCCCGAGGAACAAAAGGCTTTAAAGAGGTTGGGGCTTTGACCCCATGATCTTCTCGAGCTCTCCGGATCCTCCTTAGGTTGTGTCTGGAGCTGGTTACATCTCCGCTCTTTTCCTTGTTAGAGGGTGTGAGGGTTGGTGGTCCTGCCTGAGGGCGGGTCGTTCGATTTGTTGTGTGGGTTCTTCCTGGTGGGCTTGTTTGCCTTGAGGTTTTACATCGGATCCCCTCCACTTTTGCTTCTTCGCAAGAGTGTAGGTTTTGGGCCCGATCTTTTGTACGTTTCCCTTAATACTATTATTACCTTCACCAAAAAAAAAAAAAAAAACTTCAAGATGAAAAGAATGATCGAGAGAAGCGCACGAGACACGCGTACTTATATATTATCTTGTGGGTAGTGCACATCTCTCTCTTGAAAAAAGGAGAAGAGGCTGAGAATTTGTGGCTGCAGAAGAGAACGTGGGGAAGATCCCGATTTGGATTCGAGCGGAGGAGGAGGATTCGGGGTGACGGGAGCTTGATCGAGCAAGACTTTAGCCTTTTTCTTTAGTCATAAATATAATATTGTAGGATTGATTCTGGTAAGTAGATTCAGAGGAATAATGGAGTTATAAAATAAGGCGCTGATGCGCAGTATAGCTTTCTGATTCTGACATTGCTTTCCTTGTCAGCTTATATACGTGGATGTGATTATCTCCCTCTTAAAGAAGGGGGAAAAAAGGGTTTGACCTAGTGATATGTAATTGATGCTTCACATCATTTTCTAGCTAAGATGACCTGTAAAACTTGAGCTTGCATCCATTCTACATCAAATACTCATTTTATTGGCCTGAATTTGATATACTTAGCAATTACTCTTGTATCTTACTGTTGAATCATCGCAACCTTGGGCCAAGATATTGTGCTTAACACTTAACATTATACCAATATCCTGCAAATCCAGAATACCATACTCAAGCATAAATTGTTTAAAATGCGATCTCATTTTTTTTTTCTTTCTTCTTTTGTAATCATGAGACGTAAACAGTTCACATAAAACTACAAATTCATGGAAACCAGCCAGGGTATCTGTGCAGCCTATCCCAAACCACACCGACTGAGGTTAGCATAGCACTGTGACGAGGAATCGAACCTTGCACTCGATGAATCAACGTTAGAGCGACTTCCATACCGCTCATAGTAGCTTTTCATACATATATGAAAGTGCTCTTTGTCCAAATGCTTCTGCAAATGGAAATTAGCCCCCATCGAACGAGGGCTATTTCGTCCAAAAAAAAAAAAAAAAAAACGAGGGCTATAAAACGCGGATCAAGCGGGCCTTTTATATTGGGCCTGGTCCAATTAAGTCGCGGCCCATGATTTTTGGGAAGTCTAAGACCCTCATACATTATTACATTGGGTGAACCGCGAGGCCGTTTGACTGGTGGTGGTGACAGTGTGACGTCAGCGAATTCGAGTCCCTCTTTTGATGAAAATTGGAATGGGGTTTCCAAATTCAAGTATCATTTTCACGTGTTTATGAAGTTTGGGATACCTATGAAATTACCTAGGAACAAGATTATGCTAATGTGCACAGTGTTTAATATGGTCGCGCCATGGCAATAACATAGGTTCAAGTAGTAATTATTTAAATACTTGTGAGGTCTGAACTAATTATGTAACACTTAATTGAATGACTTTTTGATTGCTTATTCCATCTAAGCGGCAAAAATTTTATAAAATTCCGTACACCTATATAAAGAAAGGTTTCAATGTACACATATGGTGACATGTGTCAATACAATGAACAATTTTCATGGACTTTTTGATCCTTGAATAATTGCTCTAGTAGGGTGAAAATGGTTTTCCATTTGGAAGGGATCAATCTGGTCTTGATATTTATCGTTTACCAACCACACTCTTCTCCAACAGCATCCGAAAAAATTAAAATGGGCCAAGATGTCTATTTTTTTTAATAAGTATAGATTACGGCTTTGAAATTTTATATTTTCAGCTAACTCGAATTCTCTCCCTCACCACTTTCTTCTTGACACCAATTATTATTCTTACCTAACTCACTAAATTCTTCATATAATCATAATTTGCAATTGTTTTTTCACTTTCTTGATCTTGCTTTCTCATCCAAAATTAGAGCAAAACTATCTTTCCCAAATAAGACTCAATTTTGCTTGCAAGAACCACATATGACCTCTCCCTCATTGTGTCCATCGTTCTATAACGTAAGTACTCCGTTACATCATTTAATGCAAATGTGAACATGAAATCATTGTAGCATAAGATCCATTCATCGATCACTACGAAATTAAAATGTTTAAAATTTTATAAATCAAGTTACATTAAAGTAATAAGAATATGGGCATTTTGTTTTAAAAAGGACCTTCTCTTCTCGACTAGTAGTAATTATAAAGATGGTTCCTCCCTCTAAGTGAGGGATGAGTGACCTCTACGCAACGTACTCCTTTTATTAACGAGGATAAATTAGCCTATGAAAATAAACAAAAGAAGGAATGGACCAGTCAATGCTAGTGGTTAAAAACAGCAAGGAAATAAGGACGGGCCATGTTCACCTTCAGTCCGAGTTTGAATCCCAATAAACTTAATTCATTGAAATTTATCTAAAAAGTCCTGAATGTATTATACAGGGGCCAATTCCACTCAAAACATTTTAATTTTACCAACTTAGTCCTAAATTTTTTGATAACTTGTTAATTCAATAATAGATCTTTCAATTATGCTAATACGATTTATCAATTTAGTCATAAACTTTTTAATAAGTTATCAATATGGTCATTTTTTCTAATTTTGATCGAAAATCACCAATGTAACAGTCTAATTGGAGCCAACGGTTTTACATAGGGCGGTCGGCATTTACGTAGATAATTTTTTGATTTTTTTAAAAAGCAAGTTTATTATTTTGTTATTTTTTTCTTCTCTTCTTCATTAAGTCGACAAGGTTGCTAGCCACTAACGAGGGTTGACCAAGGTCGTCAACCCTTGGGCGAGGGCTCGTGACACCCTCATCAACCATAATGAGGACTCGTGAGCCCTCGCCTAGATCCAGAGAGGGTTATGTGGCCCTACCAACTTAATGAAGAAGAAAAGAATCAAAAAACAAAAATTAAATAAAAAAATATCCACATTAATATTGGTCGTGTAATGTAAAACAACACAATTATAAAGTCTATAATTGAATTGGCAAGTTATCAAAAAAATTTGTTATTGGATTAATCAAATTAAAATATTTAGAACTAAATTAACCATTGCACAAGTTTAAGACTTTTTTGACAAATTTTCCTTGGACTGGATGAGACTCTGGGTTTGAATATTTCAACATCATGATGAAACCATAGTAGCAAGCTTCCCGTCATTTTTGAACAAGCAAAAAACAAAAAGTAAAAGGACAAGAGAAAGCAACCGAGTTCATTATCTGTTTAGGCATTTAACATAAGCGGTTGTTACGTATACGAATTGTTCGATTTGAGTCGTAATCACTCAAATTGTCCCACACACGCGTGTCTAAGATTGAGGCGCTCGCCGTCACTGCATCTTTCTGAAGTACAAGTTAGTTAGATATTCATTCGTGACGTGAATTGAATTGGCGATTTGAAAAAACAAAAACAAACAAACAAGAAAGGGTCATTTTCTCTTCCGATCGCTAATATCCCGGGGGCCAATGGGCATGTTGATGCATGAGTGGTGGGGGGTGTGTGCTTGACCTGGTTTGGCGCGGAGGTCCGCAACGCAGGCGCCGTTCGGTGGCACGAGTCCAACGTGGGCTCCCACCCCCCAACCCCGCCTGTCCACATCCTTCGGAAGAGTCAAATTTCTTGACGCCTTACGCCTCTCCTCCTTCATTCCCCCACTCCCGCTCCTCCCACGCGCCCTCTTTTCGGTTTCCACCTTCTTTGACCTCTTCTCAATTTTGAAAAATGCAATCAAAGTTCTAAAATTCAAGTGATATGTTCTTCAAAATGTAGGGCATATGCTACGACTTTCGATGCTTTATAATGTGTAAAAACGTACTTTACTCATCCCCCATATCTTGTAACTGCATGTTAATAAGCATCTTAGTATCGCTTGATTATGATATCTTTTAATAACATTCAACTCGAAATAATTTGGGATTCTTCCTTATATATGCCCCGTATTAGTGAACTACATGTAAATCTTTATACATTTGGTGGTCCATATTTGAACACGGATAGGATAACATATTATCCTCGGACACATCCAAACACCAAATAGGATAATATGTTATCCTATCCGGTGTTTAGACACGTTTCCTAGACTAGATGAAATGCCCACCACCAAGAAAAACCCCGCTTAAGGAGAGACTCACCATCCTTGACATTTCTCACCATGCGGTACCCCACCACCACTTTGGCAGGCGTCCATTGTGACTGTCCCTTACTCTGGCATTATTGAGTATCATTGCCAATGCCCTTGCTCACGGCTCATTTGGAGTGCTAAGGTGTTCATCCATGACTCCCGCTCTTTCTCATATTTCCAAGCTTTTCCACAATTACTTAATCATATCTGAGTTCATCTCTCTACTTCACATCCGATTACCCTTTATCAGCCTTCATTGTTCCACGATTTCTCTCTTGGTCGACTTTGAACTAGGTACTCACCAAATATTCAATGAAGCGCCAGAGATATCCTCGTGGTCTTCAGTTCAATTTTTTAATTTTTTTTCTTAAATGGAAAAGGTGGTCCTCCTCCATTTCCTCGGTAGCTCACCTTCCTCCATCACCTCCCCTAGTAGCTCCACCTTGAAGTCCACTTGGTTCGACAATTTTCTTGAGAGATAGAGAATTGAGCATTTGAACTGTTGTCGGGAAAACAACTGCTGAGGATAGACACAACGATTGTGAGAGCTCGAGAAGGCTTGTTGAATATGATGGGATATCTCTTATGTTGAAGATTTTCAAATATTTTAAATCTTATAGTAAATCGCACCAAATATATGATAGGATATTTTCATAATCCGAAAGATATTTTGAGAATTTTAAATTTTCTTTATCCTATTTTATCTCAATTTGAATCTAGCCAACTGAACACAAGATGATTAGCTGTCTTGAAGTCAAAATAAAACCGTAGAATTTGAATCCAGCCAACTAAACACAAAATGATTAGTTGTCTTAAAGTCAAAATAAAACTGTAGTACCCGCTAAAATCGAAAGATGAATAAATAAAACGAATAATGCTAAACCCACGCTTATAATTCTTTTCTAGAAAGCGGGGATTCATACAAATAATCAAAAAAATTGAGGCTTCTTCAATGTTTAATAAGAACTCGAATAACAAAATCAAAAGTTGAAAAAAGAGTCGGAAAATATGACGTGAAAATGAGACGAGAGGCATCATTAAGATCGACGAAAAATTATCCGCACATTTCTATCGCACACGAGGGTCCCTGGTCCCACGCGCAATTTGCTTAGGTCCCCGCGCCACCGCCGAGAGCGCGTGAGATGGCGCATGTGTCCTTGTCCACTGTTGACATCTTCTTCTCTTCCGAGGACGGTTTCTCACTCCCTCCTGCTTTAAAAAAGACCAAACCTTCTTCCTCAGTGCAAAGCAAAACACTTCACTCCCCCATCTTCATCAGATCTCTCTCTCTTTCTCTCGCTCTCGCAGATTTCACTTCTTCGTGCATGTGCAAACCAAGAGCTTCACAATGGCGGTCTCATGCAAATCCCACATCCTCCTCATGATCATGCTCGCCGTGTGGCAACATCTTTCCGTTGCATCCGCCGCCAGGCCTTTGACCCGCGTCGTTCAGCTGCCGCCGACTTCATCCGATCGCGAGCCCGCCTCTGCCTTGAATCTCGCTCTTCCCCGCCGCGGCGACACGGTCGAGGTCGTCGTGATCCCTGCCGACCGCGCGACTGAGCTCGGCACAATCGTCTCTTGCGAGGAGACGGGTTTGAGGTCGAGCTCCGGTTCCACAGCTTCGCGTCGTTCAAGAAGAGGAAGGCGGTCGAGAACATTGGGACCAATGTTCTTGAATTTCCTTCCTAGAGGGTCTGCGCCGCCTTCCGGACCCAGTAAAGGAACCAACAGGGTCCGCAACTAGCGCTCCTCTGTTACAGAACAGTGAACGCCACCCTCAAATAAATTGATTTTTTCTTCTTTCTTTCCTCTTTTTTGCTTTCCATTTTAATTGTACATAATGACGCGAGCAGAGACAGATGGTTTTGCCGATGTAGAGGTTGGCTTGTGTGTCTTGGTCGATGCAGTAGAATGGTTATAGAATAAAGCAGCTTGTTCGGGCGAATATCAGTTTTTAGCTTTACTTCTCGGGTGTTCTTCTCAGTACTGATTCTTTCCTTGTGCCTCTATGGTTTCGGTCTTGTCTCCCTCTGAAGAGTAGACATGACATGTTCAGTTCTCGACGACTAACGAGGCGAGGCGGTGTTGTTTTCTTGCAAGGACTTCTGCTTCTGCATGACGCTCCTCGCATTTCAAAGATTTCGGTCTTGCAGTTAATGTCTTGCAATAGCTCTGACATGTCAAAAGGCAAATCGGCCCGTCGGGTCCGGAAATTGGGTTTTTTTCTACTGGAGGGCCCTTTTCATTCCTTGGATCTATATCTCAAAATGATCGAGAACGTATTACGTGATCTATATCATGGGATGGGACTGATATCGACCAAACCATTAATTATGTGGATTCGCCTATAGGGCCTACATGACCAATCGTCTACATGGACTTAGTCTATATGAACAATGGATCACTATGATATCTATAAATACATTCATACTAAGTTATTAGTGATTTGAAAAATTGATGTCCCTAATTAAATTTACCAATCGCAGTCACTTTTGAGTCCAAGATTCATATTACAGGTTTTATGGTGTTGCTAAATTGATTTATTGAGTAAAATTGCATTGATGACAGTTTTTTTTTTTTTTTTTTTTGTCGGCACATTAATGACAGTTTGGATGACTGCTAAAAATATAAGTTTTTTTCAACTGTGTCATTTGTTAAAAGGCTCTCTCATGCCCAAGATTCAGGTTACAAGTTTTACGGTTTTTCTAAGCTGATCTATTAAAAGAAAGAAAAAACGCATACATTGATAACAATTTGGATAATTTGAAAATAAAATATTTTTAACTACCTCATCCAATATATATGAAATTTACCGATTCGAAGCTCTCTTAAGCCCGAGATTCAGATCATGAGTTTTATGAATTTGCTATAAATATGAAATCTATCAATTGAGGGCTCTCTTAAGTCCAAGATTTGAGTCATAAGTCTTGTGATTATGCCGAATCAATCTATCGAAAGAAAAAAATACATATATCGATGACAATTTAGATAATGCCAAAAATAGACTTTCTAATTGCCATGTATGACAAATGAGGTTAGCATAATAGCCCACAAATTTGAGGCTTATGTCGTAAAGGAAATTCAAATGAGCAATAAGCTTGTAAACAATATCAATATAGAGCAAATTACTTCAAACATGTTGATATATGATAGATCATGCACAATGAGGTGATCTTATTTATTATTCTACGGGCAAGTATAACATTGAACTTACTATATATACTAAACACAATCTAGGCCACCGGAAGACCCACTTGGAACCTACCATCATGAATGATTCATATTAGGTTTAATACACCATGCAACTCGCATACGATAATTTCGCATCATCCTATGGCAATTTACATCAGGTAGCTCTCAGGATTTTCTACGATTGTTAGTCGGTCAAATTGTAGAAAAAATCATTCGGGTTGACTATATGGCGAGCTCAGATTTCTTTTTCTCCCCGAGTGGCGTGCCAACGTAGAATGAGAGGGACATAGTTGGTAGCATTTATTCTCGCTTTCAATGTTTTTCTAGCTCGTGAAGGTTGAGAAATCGATCCCCGTCTTATCTCAGCCGCCGAACTCTTGACTTTTGAGTCTCGACTTCAGCATAAGATCAATCTCTCGTGCAAAGAGGAAACGAGGTTAAAGGTGCGTTTCTTTCGAGAAAAATTACTGATGAAGAATAATTTTTTTCAAAATTTTTTTTCTAGAAAATTCGGTTCTCATTTTCAAGTTAAGGAAATTCAGTTTCATAACTTTGAGCATGCGTAATTTCATTGACTTTACACGAAATTTCGGTTAACCTATCATTTTTTTATAGATAAAATGCGTGGAAGTCCAGCAAATTAATTTACGAAAATTTTATTCACTCAAACAAACACGCCAGATATTTAATATGGTATGAAACTTTATCTAGATATATGGTTAATCTCCCAATTCAAGTATCTAGGCAATAAAGGAGAATCTTGGAGGGAGGTGAGTCGTTTAAAGTTAACTTCCTTAATAAGGAATATACACGATCCTTATTGCTTCCGTGTTTTGACGAACTTTTGGATTGCGAAGGGAATTGCCACCGCTGATCATTCTTTTGCGTCCGTTAACATCCAAAATTGACAAAGTTTTGGATATAATTGACAGGCGAGAGATTTAGTCAATTGTAGCCAAATTTGGTGAATGGCATAAGTCATTGATGAAAAGAATAGTTGACAACTTAAAAAGTATCGATGACCAAAGAAGTTATTTATCATAAAAATGAGTTATGGGGTGGTAAGTACCAATAGTTTTAGATTTATAAGCTCTTTTGACAACTTGAAAAGCATCGACCACTCGCCAAAGAAGTTATTGACGAGCATATATCGGTTGTCTGGGTGAAGTTATTGATATCGACTTGTAATTGTTGAGATAGTTTCAGATATTTAAGCTTTTTTAGATAAGTGTTGCTTGACAATAAGAAGTTACAGAGCAGCTTCTCGTGAATAATATAACAATTCGTAATTACTAGGAAGTTATTTATTCATTTGATTTTGTGTAACCTTAATTTTTAACCATCGAGTGTAGGCTTTAAAATAGCCACATCACCCTCTTTGAAAAACCCCCGACATTCATGACAAAAATCCGTTATCTTTTACCATTGTAATCTTTCAATTTTGGTACCTTTCAATTATCTTTCATTCTTGTACTTTAGTCGTAATTTCATACATTTGGTCGTTGATTAAATTACATGTATCTCAATTGCACTTTTTAGATATTCATCATTAGTTAAATTTTGTCTTTATATCTTTGTCAGGACATAGATTGTTTAAATTCTGATATTATATTTTTGTCATCACACTTTGTCGTCGATTAAATTCCGACATAACTTTTTTATGTCATTGGGCTTTATCATTGATTAAATCCCATTGAAGTATACTTCGTCCTTATGCTCCATTGATAAGACTTCTATCTGGAAACCCCACTAAACTTGTCTCTTCTTAATAAAAACAGAAAAAATGAATTTCGATAAAAATGTATTTTATTATCAATTAAATTCTGGCGAAACCGATACGTTTGGAAAAGTGAGAAGTAAGGGTAGAAAACAAAAGCTAAAATTGAGATATAATCAATTATTAAACCACAATTCATCTTGTGTCCCATGCGTGTGTGGTAGGTTCCCAAGAATGGGCCATTTTTCTGCTTTCACGTGTATCCTCGAGTTTGGATTATGCTTTGCTGTCTTTTGTCCTATTGGGGGGTCGGCGTATTCTTAATCTGGTGGGACCTACCATACCCATCACTCATAGCCCTAATCTCAACAATTAGTCACCAATTAGTGGGGCTTAATCCTCTCCCCCTTCTGCATCATCCTTGTCAAATTGCGTGCAATAAGCAAAAGCAGAAAAAGAATTGGTCATTTGACAAAGTGAGGCCACATCAATATCGTTTACCTAACCTTTGGATTTTAATCTCAACACCTCCTTTTTTTAACCTACTAGTCAAAAGACAACCAAAAAATATAAAAATTAAAACAATAAAAATGGTGGCGAAATCACTATTTCTACATCAGCACTTTCCCCAGCACATCCATGAGATATTTATGAAATTTGATTAAATTACGCTCTCGCTTGCACCGTAAGGTTTGCTTTCCCTTGAACTTCATATTAAATTTACCTTTCTTTAGGTGTTAAATTTTAAATCTCAAACAAACTTTAAATTTATGGCGTTTTATCTCGAGAGATTTTGTGAAATCTTAAGCAAATCTTAAATTTATGATCTTTTATTTCAAGAAATTTTACCAACCTTCACATTCATATTATTAAATCCATTCCAATTAATCAAAAAAAGGAGTTATCATAACCAAATATATTAAAAATAATATCCAAATTCCAAATATGTCGATACAAAAGAATGGACGCATAAATAAAAATACAGCGTCCTACTAATTTCAGGGACATGTTTGCAAAATTTCAGAAATCACAATCAAGAAGATTAAATTAATTCTGGCGATGCAACTGTAGCTGGGATAATCATGATCCGGTCATTTAAGACAAAATGACGAGAAAAACAACGCTGCTGACCTGTCAATTAGGAAACCGGATAACTTTATCATCTTCTCACACGGCACTTTGCTCCCTTACATAAGTTTGATGATCCTCGTTGATAAAAAAATAAAAATAAAAAGAACAGAAGTTTCAGGAGCTTGAGTACAGAGCATCAATGGCGAGGAGTAGCGCCCTGTCCGTACACCTCCTCCTGGTCGTCTCCCTATCGGCGATCGTCGTCGCGGCCGGCGGGAGAGCGCTGCCTCTGAATCTGCTGCGGGGATTCGAGGGAGCAGGGTTCAGCAGGTCGTTTCATCGGATTTACGACACTTCCAAGTACGGAATTTTCCAGCTCAACAATGGCCTGGCCCGTACTCCTCAGATGGGGCAAGTCCCTTTTCCCTTCGGTCCTTTTCTATCCTAGGATTCATCGATCGGGTGTCCTGTAAACTTCGTTAGGATTCCGTTTGCTGATGTGTGGGAAATTGTTGTGTCTGGGCAGGTGGAATAGCTGGAATTTTTTCGCCTGCAATATCAGCGAAACGGTCATCAAGGAAACAGGTATCGCTCTCCGTTCTCGTCGAATCTTTTGTTTACTTGGGCAATCGTTGATGAATTACATGTAATGACTGGCAGGGTAACCATTAAAGAACAAAGAAGAAACATTTTATTGAGGGATAGAGGTTTAGGAAATATTTGAGTGTATTTGAGAAAAGGCAGGGATTGAATTTATGTGTTTGATGGACTTAGAAGTGACTAGTTTATCTGAATTTCTCGAGCTTACATGCCGAATGAGTCAACTGCGGAAATGACAGATTGAGAATAAGATGTAGGAAATATATGATCTGGCGAAGTGCATACAGAGATATATGTTTATGTCAGTGGGACAGGCATGCATTTATCATGAGGATTGTATTCGCAATGTTGTGGTTGATGGGAATGATAATTAGGGTGTGGTTTGAGTGAAGACTGTGGAATGGAACGAGTAGTGGGCATATATTTCATTGTTAAGAGAGGTGAAGTTCTTATTTAATTCACTCTTCTGTCAATTGGGTACTGATGAGTGTTTCTCCCATTTGCAGCTGACGCACTTGTTTCGACTGGGCTGGCTAAATTAGGTTATGTGCACGTCAATATAGGTATGCTTCTACAATGTCTTAAATCTCAGAATAGCATTTCACGTTACTGGTTTATGTACTTATTTATTCCAATGGACTACAGATGACTGCTGGTCTACTCCCAAACGAAATGCTAAGGTTAGTTTTAGTTCCTTTGGTTTTGCTCAATTCCCAATACCATCTCAAGTTTTCAGAGTGTGGAACTTTACTTTTGCAATCTTTAATTTTTGAAGTGAGCATGACACAATTAGTTAACAGGGCTCAACTTTTCTCCTTTCTAAAAAATTTTTTGTCATCTTTTAGTGAGTTACGTGATTTGGGACATTAACATTGTGTCTCAGTCTCACACTTTTCCGCTAGACATCTGCACTATTCTGAGCAATTATTACCATTTCATTCATCTTGGGGAGACAATTTATATTGTTTTAGTATGCCATAAAGTTCTTGCACTGTTGCTTCTCTCTTCTTGATTTTGCATTGATGGCTGTGCAGGGCGAATTGGTAGCTGATCCAAAAACCTTTTCATCAGGAATTAAAGCCCTTGCAGACTATGTCCATAAGCAAGGCCTCAAGCTTGGTATTTATTCTGATGCTGGGTAGGATGTTTATCCTCTGAAGCTGTACCGGTAATAACATTCTTTCTATACTTTTGACTGCATACTAACTCCAGTGGTTCCTTGTCCACTTGACCATCTCTTTCAGAATATATACATGTCAAGTTCGACCAGGATCACTTTACCATGAAGAAAATGATGCAAAACAGTTCGCTTCTTGGGTGAGTCTTTAATATCTTCAAGGGAATTAATTAGTGTTTCCCCAGTTGGTATACTAGCATTGATAAGAATATCTGTTCCTCTTTTGTGCTTCTTATGGCATACAAATAGTTGGTTTTAGCTTTACCAAAAACAGCTGAAACCCTTTTGATCGGTTATTTACGTTAAAAGTTTCAACATTGATGTGAAGCACTCTCAGAATTTTTCTTCCATCACTTAGATTAGTCTGGTAATTTACCATTTGCAGTTGCAGCAGCCTTTCTCCTGGCTAGACTTTCCTCTAATAGTTTCATCTGTTGGTGTCTCAGGGTGTTGATTATTTGAAATATGACAACTGCTATAATCTGGGCATCAAACCAAAAGACAGGTCTTGCTCTCTCTAAATTCTGTTTAAGCTGTGAAGAGACTTATGTAGACATTTAATCTGACATTGATTGGTTCCATTACAGGTACCCACCAATGCTCAAGGCGCTAAATGCAACGGGACGGCAAATTCTGTACTCTATGTGTGAATGGTAGTTCACCTTTTTCAGATCATCTCTGTCAATTTCCAATACTCATTTGTTTGATGAGACTTGAGAGTGATAATTGATCTTCTGGTTTTGTGGGCAGGGGGGTTGATGATCCTGCCTTGTGGGCAGGCAAGATTGGGAATAGTTGGCGTACAACTGATGATATTAATGATACATGGGCAAGGTAACCTTCTTTTCTTTCTAGGTCAGATAAACACAATACTATGCTACTAGACAAAGAGAGCAAAGCATATATCTCTCTCTGCAAGATCCTGGAACTTACAGTCTTCAAGTGCATAGCAGGAATCCTTTGCCCTCTCGACCTTATCCTGGAAGATGTTTATTTAATACAACCTTATCCTCACTCTATAACTGTTGCATCATATGTAAAATTCAATTATGCAATGAAGTCCATGCCTTTAGGTTTACCAGAACACTTTACCAGTAGAAATTACGTTCTTATGCATTTGTTTGTGGGACATTCACTTTGCCATTAGTATGAATGCAATCGTGAACATGCCCTATCTTAATGGTGAGTTTGGGTTTGGATACTGGATCCTGTCGAAGTCAGTTTACGCTGCTGTCCATGGAGTGGGGCCTACTTCGAGAGCTGCTATTAGCAAGTACTATGTTGACTATGGGGAAAGTATTCTCTATGCTATTTATGTCTATGCTAATGCTACACTTAAAGAGTCTAGTGGGTTGTTATTTGGACGAAGTTAGACACTGAGTGCAGCATGACCTGCCTCTAATTCGATTACTAATTCTTATGGCGACTTGCAGCATCTGAAGCATTGGCTAGCTGCATTTATTTGCATCTGAATCAAATCAGTTTGAATGCAAGTATTGATCCGCATAGAGCATAAAACATCTATATTTACTTCTCCCGTAGTTTATCTGATTCTGATCTCCTTCTTTTTGCTTCAGCATGACTACAATTGCAGATCTGAATGACAAGTGGGCAGCCTATGCAGGACCCGGAGGATGGAATGGTAGCAATCAAACTCGTGTCTTGTAGCATTAGTGCTTCTTACACTTCTGACACTCAACTTCATGTCTCTGACAGATCCAGACATGTTGGAAGTTGGGAACGGAGGCATGACTTACCAAGAATATCGTGCACATTTCAGCATATGGGCTTTGATGAAGGTTTCCCTCTCACTCTGAATAGTTCGTTACTTTTTAGCAATTTTTTTCTTGTTTTATTTGTTCTTCTTTAAAAGATAGTAGTTATATTTTCTTAAAAAATTCAAAAAATAGTTCCAATGACAAGGATTTTGAGAGCTTAGAGATGTAACTTCTTATGTCTTTTGTAAGTTTTAGAAGTTTTAGCGATGAAACTACATTGCATTGGCTCAAAATTAAATACGACTTAAAATGTGAAGACCTATAATTGCCATTCCATGTTTGCTGTCCCTTGCAAACTATTTGGTACAGTTCCTTACTGCAGTGTGTGCTTGAATAACGGAGTGAGCCATTTATGCCTCTGCAGTTCTGAGCATGGGCCAAAATCTCTGCTAGTTTTCTTTGGGTTCCTTTTTAATTATTTTACTCACCTATTCCCACTTCTTTGCCCTGCTAGAATTTTGAGTTGGAAATTCACAGCTCATGTTTATGATCTCTAACATCAATCATTCAAGCCAAGCGTAGATTCCATTGGTTGTTGTAGAAAGGATAGGGAGTAGATGTTGGCTGTACCATAATTGTTGGTGACATTTGATCACATTGATACTCTTTACTAACCTGCTTAATCATGCAGGCTCCTCTTTTAATTGGTTGCGATGTTAGAAATATGACTGCAGAAACTTATCAGCTAGTGAGCAATGAAGAGGTCATTGCTGTCAACCAAGGTGATTTCTGACGTGGATGGATATATTTTTTGCACGTTTGTTGGTAGCTATAATCTTTGGTGATTACATTCTTTGATGCACTAAATATGCAAGCTTTTCTGTCTGTTGTAGATTCCCTTGGGGTTCAGGGAAGGAAGGTTAATGTCTCAGGAACTGGTGGTTGCTCTCAGGTTTATATCTCATTGCAGCATCATATACTTTACCAAGTCTTTTTGTGCTAATCATGACTCATGAGCTTTATTGCTTTAACCTCTGGTGTTCATCTACCAGCAAGGATTTTAGGCTTCTGATGGGGTCAATTTTCACCAGAGATACTTACATTTCAATATCTCATTTTCATGTAGAACCTGGAAACAGAAAAACCAATCTTTTGCGGTTAAACAGCAAATTTTCTAAGTTACTTATTTCATGGTGTATTTTAAGCAAATGGGTTTATTAACTGATAGAAGCTTGAGTGAAAAAGATTGCAGACTTGTTTACTTTCATGTCTTATCATGATTTTAACAATGGTACTGGCAGTCACTTGGTTATGACATATTATGTATTGAAAAGTTATCTGATTTCGAGCGTATGACGTTCATTCACTTAAATCAGCGAACCTGATTCTTTTCTGTTTTCAGAAGCTGGTAAATTATTTTGCATGGTTCTATTTCACATCTTTGGAGTTGAAGAGATTATTTAATCAGATCAAATACTGAAATATTCTGCTAATTTGGGTAGTTGTGGATGCTTTCCAGGTTTGGGCTGGACCGTTGTCACGACGGCGCCTGGTTGTTGCTCTCTGGAATCGATGCTCAAAAGCTGTGAGTATAACGGCTGCATGGGAAGCACTGGGGCTTGACTCCAGCACAAGTGTGTCTATAAGAGACTTGTGGCAGGTAAGAATGTAGGATAAAGAATTAGTAATTTACTTTTACACAATAAGGTTGGCACACTACCATGTTACGGCAGTTTTTAATGTTACATGCGACATCGATCTGACTTTATGAAGCTATAGTCGAACATTCTGGAGTTTTTGACAATGCATTTACAGAGATTACCGGAGATGAAGGTCGAAAACGATCGAATTCTCTTGGCAAGCAATGTATTCTGAATTCTGATGCCCAGTCCACAGAACAAATCCATATAGCTAAACTGTCTGATATGTCCCTGATAATTCTTGTCCTACCTTCTTGCAGCACAAGGATGTCGCAGAAGATGTTGCGTCCTCGTTCTCTGCACAGGTAGATGCACACGACTGTCATATGTATATACTCACGCCTCAGACAGGGTCACGCGCCGAGATATAGCTTGTCGCTGGTCACGCTATTCCACTGAATGGTTGCCTTTTTATGCAACCGGTTGGATCCCCCGGAAGACATCGAAGTTGTTGCATACATTTCTCGAGGCATGGCCTTCACTGTCCAGAAATTGTATGACTGCTGCTTTTCTTTCCATTGGAAACTCTGTACATTTGTGTAATGTAATATGAGATGGACTGTAAACTGAAGCATAAAGTGTCAATCTTCTGTGTCGTCGGTGTGGTTTGCGACCATACTTTGTTGGTGAATTCATGCGCGAAAGCGGCTGATCTATCATGCTCATAGTTTACATAATATTCAAATAATTATCGTCTATGTGAAAAAATTACTCTACAAATTGTGAAAAATTTACTTTCTATTAGTTTTTGCTAAATTGGATTAATATTATGAAAAATTATAAATTGGTATACTTGTAATCAATGGAGGGTAAAATCTTAAATCGGTACAACTATCTATTGTTGCGTGTCATTTGATTCAATAATTTAACGAAGTGATTGAATTAGTAGCTCTATAAATTAATGGATGGGATCGAATTGCAAAATGAAAACATTTGTACAAGTTAGATCTTTCGTCATCACTTTGTGGAAAATTGTTAGGAATAAGTATGTTAGATACTTGTTACTCGATTGATGAAATAGTACCTCTCTCCAAAAAGAACATTTTTTTTTTTTACTGCCTTACAAAGAAAATATTTTGTTTAGAATGGACAAGATATAGAGGAAGTGTTCATACGTAAAATCATAATTATTGATATGGGCCATTTTCAGTTATAATAAAAGTAGAAGTGACGTGAATCATTCCAGAATCAAAGTCAATTTACTTTGTAAAAAGAAGACACCAATGAACTTCTATGGTTTCATAGGATTCAATCAATTGTTTTCATTGTGGGATATCATTGAGAAATAGAAATCTGTGTTATCAAAAGATTTTTTGCGATTGTTTCTAATCATCCACTTTGGTATTTTATTGAAAACAAAAAAGGTAAATTTATCATAAGTTTACTAGTATGATATTTTTTGAGGTTAGAATATTAGTTTGGATAAACTTATCATGTGTCTATTAATTTGATGTTTTTCATGATATTAATCCTAAATAAAATTAAATGAGAATTGTAATAAAATCTGCTTTTAGGATTTATTTTTTTTAATGAAGGTCCAATGTTTTTATAAGAAAAATTATAAAGACGCTGTGAAAAAATTCGATTATATAAAAGGACGGATTGAGTTCGAGACCTCCAGCAGCTTCCCGCCATGTTAATCCTATCCCGTCCTCTTCCTCCTCCTCCTCCTCCTCTTCTCTCCAGTTTCTCTCCAAACCCTAGAATCGCATCCCCCGCCTTCCACCGTCTCTCGTCCCCGAGCTCCGACCTCCTCCCGCCGCGCTGCGCCGCCGAGGGCCGGGCCGCCGAGCGCGGCCACGAGTTCGAGACCGGCGGCACCTTCTACCGCCGCGAGAGCGCCGTCGGTCGCGACCTCGGCGTCCTCGCCGCCTCCCTGCAGAGGCGGTCCGGCCACCAGCTCCGCGTCCTCGACGCCATGTGCGGCTGCGGGATCCGGTCCCTCCGGTACCTTGTCGAGGCCGGGGCCGATTTCGTGCTGGCGAACGACGCGAACGACGATAACCGTGGCGTGATCGCGAGGAACCTGGCGAGGGTGAGCGGCGAGGGGAGGTGGACGGTCTCCAGCAACGAAGCGAATCGAGTGATGGTGGAGTGTTATCTGAAGAGGGATTTCTATGACTTGGTGGACGTGGACTCCTTTGGGAGCGAGTCGTCGTACTTGAGGTCGGCGATGAACTGCTTGAAGCTGGGAGGGTTGCTGTATGTCACGTCGACGGATGGCTACACCTCTGGTGGTCATAGGCCTCACCAGTGAGTTCCTTCTCTTGTTTTCTTCGCTTCTTTCTTTCGTTCCTCCTTTCTTCGTTTTTAGTGCGTTGTGATTGTGATCATTATCATGATTGCTGGAAAATGGAAACCAGTGTCTCCTCTTAGTATCTGCGAGATTACTTCATTTTCGTCGTTTCTATATGTAGTACTGCTGAATAGTGCTAGTTCTTCTGGGCAAAACCGCTTGATACATTGCGGTTCAGTCATTTAGTCCTCTCTGTCAAGTTTTGATGCCATATCTCGTTCTTTTGAATGCTTTGCGTTGCCTGTGATATTTGGTAGCATCAGAAGTCTCGGTTTTTTAAAGTCAGTTAAACTTCTCTTAGCCGATTGTCTTTTGTGGAGATACGTTTTTGTGCACCTAGTGAGACGTACTTGTTGCTGATTCTTGCTCTAGTTCGTTAGCTGCATATGGAGCATATGTGCGCCCTATGCCATATTCAAATGAGGTTGGTTTGCGGATGCTTATAGGTGGTGCAATGCGTGAAGCTTCTGTTCTGGGATATCGTGTTACTCCACTATTTTCTTATTATTCGTACCATGGACCTGTCTTTCGCGTTATGTTGCGGCTAAACAGAGGAAAACTTCTTATTAATAGGTAAATTTATTTTTAGTCTGCTCGGTTGCTTTTCCCACAAGATGAAGCTTTCTTTCTAGGTTGCTAATTATTGTTACTGTCATCTTTTGGCACTGCAGGCATTATGAATTTATCAGTTACTGCACCAAGTGTGGACATTCCCAATCACATTCGTGGGATGAACTTAGTAAATTAAGTTGCACCTGCAATAAGGTGAAGGCATCATTTTATTCTTTTTAACAAGATTCTGTTCGCATGCTCTTTCACGTTCCAACGGTTAAGGAATGGTTATGTGCGCTAAAACACCATCATGCTTTTCATCTGGATAGAATCGTGTGAAACTTATTTCCACATTTTTTTATTGATACCATGACTAAAGCCCCATTACGTGAATGTTTATTGTTCCTTAAGTGCGGTAGTGATTAGCAGTCTCTGAGTCGAAGTCCACCAGCTAACCACACTGTTCTCTATGAAAAAGGGAAGGTGAGGGGTTCAAACCCTAACTTGGTTGTGTTTTGGGGTAGGGACATCCTTCAGTTTTACTGACCATAAAATAAAAAGGGACGTGCCCCAGCCAAAGCAAGCTACTCCTTCCTCTCAACTGTCTTGTACAAATGCTATTACTCTGGTTTAAAAAGCAGATTTCATCAAATTGCACCAAATCTCTTTTTTTCCAATGCTCGTGGTCAAGTCAGCTTGAGTTATCATCCACCTTGTGACCAGTTTCTATCCAGTGTCTTGTCTTGTAAGTACATTTTCTTTTTTTACCTTTCCATTATTTCTCAAGTTTGGACTTTTCCTTGGAAGTGCGACTATCTCTGTCTATTGGGGGAACTGCCATTTGTGATTTTGGGGCTACCGACAGTGCTTTTGGCCTTCCTATGCGCTGAAGATGAAATATAATTCTTATTGTTGTGCTCTATTTTCTTCAATGATATATTCTGGTTAACTTCTTCATTCTCTGTCGATTTTGGACTAACTCTATGTGGTGTGTGTCATCTGTGTGTGCACATGCCTGCGTGTGTACATGATTAGCTTGGGTGTAACACTAGGATTATGGTATCTTGAGTTGCATACAGCATGTCTTTGCTCGGCGATCATTTGGTACTTGTCAAGACCTATTATTTGCAAAAACTAGTTAGCAAAAATATCGACCAATGTATAAACAAATCGAGTTGGTAATAAGTATAAGCTGACTGAATTGGGTTAAATATACGAGCTTAGTTTAATGCTGCGTGGTAGTGACCGACATGGTTAAATGAGTATTGCAACCATATTGAAATGCCCATGCCTACATATTTTCCCCCTTAGTGGAGTTTAGGAACAAATCATTTTTGTATGCATTTGGGATATCAAACAAATATCTTGTACTTCTTTTCAGGAGGGAAGGTCGCTTGTTGTGTCCGGGCCTCTCTGGACTGGACCTCTGCACAGCACATCCTACCTCACAGAAATGTTAAATATGGCCGAGCAATTGGGATGGATGAGCAATGGCTCAGGAGCTGACCTTCAAAAACTTTTGCAGCTGATGGTGGACGAGAGTGACCCTAAGCTACCATTTGGTTACATCAAATTGGACGAGGTCTCTTTCAGTTATGTTCTTCACATACATACATACATACCTATGTACGTACGTATGTACGTGCGTGTGTATATATATATATATATTTATTCCTTCGGTCTTTGATAGATGTTTGAATCATCAAATATTAGAATGCGAGGTGCCTAGGAGATAACGATATGCTCTTGGGAATATCTTAGGTTGCCAGCCGTGCCAAAATCAACTCCCCTCCACTTAGGACCATGATGAGTGCCTTGCATAAGGTAACTTTGATCCTCTTGAACATAGCATTTAAGTCTTGCATGTTGCCTATCAGGTAAATGTCCTGTTTATTATATGAAGGTTATTTAGAGGAAAGGGCTTTTTGTTTCTATGAGCAACGAAAATGGTTAGCAGTAAATTTACAAAAGAAAGGCAATGCAGTTTTGTGAGTCAGAATACTCTCATTCCATACTTTTCTGGAGAAGATACTGCTGTGAATGAAGAGCCTGCCTCTTTTTTTTATTCTCTTTTTTTTTTTCCTTCAAATTTCTCTATCGGAATTCATTGACCTGTATGCTTCAGCGGGGCATTCTTTATTTGCCTCTTCTAAAATGTAGCTGGAAAAAGGGCAATATTTGGTGGCATCTCACTATTTCCCATATTGGCTTTTTTGTTTGGTTGCAGGAGGGATATGCAGTTAGTAGGTCACACATTGCAACCAATGCCATTAAGACAGACTGTCCTATGGCTACATGCATTAGAATTGCCAAGGAGGTTTAGCACTGTTACCTCATCATGGTGCAAAGTTGCAGTGTCATCGACGCTTAAAGTGCGCCCGTATCGGATGCGTCAGTGGAGGAGCAACCTGTACTTCCAGGGCAAAGCGAGTTTTTTAATATGAAAGCTGAAATGTGCGTTACGAGTTTGGCAAGTGCGATTTTTTGATGCGTGCAGATCGAATAGGCCATGGAAAGCAGACCCTCGAGGGCATGCCGAGCAGTCCCCTGATCTGGCAGCTGGTAACATTAATTTGGAGCCATCACACGAGAAACCCTGCCTAAATTTTAGTGTTCACATGAGCCTTCTCGTATCTTTCGTGGTACCAACTTAAGAGAAATTTAGCAGTTGCGGAACAGTGATAATTTTCCATGCCCGATCCTTGCGTATAGGGCGGGTTTACTGTTTTGTTCGAGTAGTTGCTAGAAATGTGTTTGGACTACTTCAAATACCCGAAAGCCTTCTACCATCACTAGTTTAGAAATGCGTATGAGCAATCGAATGTAATGTTCCATCACCAGTTAGAAAATGGAAAATTTAATGATGGAATCTTTAATTGGCGAGTAAATAGTTAAGGTGAATAGCTTAGCGGATTGATGTCTATTAGGATTCCGCCTCGATGCTGGCAGAAGTAGCATGGGTACAAGGATGGGCCATAATACCAACGTAGTAGCCCACAAGAAGCTAATAACTGGCCCATGAGCGCGACCCTTTCTGGGCATTTAGAGGCCCGGGGCCTTTCTACTTGGCGGTGGGTCTTAATGCGTGAAGGCTCACGTGGAAGGGCCATGGGTTGGTTATCTGGGTCCTAACCTTAATGGGCCGAAAAAACACATCATTTAAGCTCATTTTGAGGCCTATTCGTCAGTTAATTTAGGCTTAACTTGGGCCCACCAAGGCCTACTTAGGGTGCATCCACAATGGGCCGAAAGGGAACATTGTAAGTCCAAATCCGGGGGATTTTAGGCCGAATTTACCCACGAAGTCCAGAAGAGGCCCATCTTATGGGCTGGAAGGCATTTTAAAACCCAGATAGAGGCCCAATTTTAGGCCCATGGGCCAATATTGTTCCTAAATTGGGCCCATTCATACTGGGCAGAAAAACGATATTTGCCCATGGGCCGGAATTGGGCCCACAAAGTCCAAAACAGTGCCCTTATGGGCGGCAAGGCCCAAACAGGGACAATCCTTAATGGTGCGAAAAAGGCTGCAGCTTAGTTAGTTCGATACCCATTTAAGGCCATGGGCCGTAATTGGGCCCAAGAAGCCCAAAACAGAGCCCCTTTATGGGCCATAAAGCACAGCCCAGATCGAGGCCCATGGGCCGATTATTTAATTTAGGCCCAAACAGTGACAAACCCTATGGGCCGAAAATGCCGTAGACCCATTTAAGGCCCATGGGCAGGAATTGAGCCCTTCAGAACAGAGCCCTTTATGGGCCAAATGGCACATAGAGGCCCATGGGCCGATATTTTAATCTAGGCCCAAATAGGGACAATTCTTATGGCCCAAAAGTCTTCAGTTCAAGACCCATTTAAGGCCCATGGGCGGATCTGGCCTAGATGTGGCCCATGTAGATCAAACCAAGGGTAATCCTCGGCCGAAAAGGCAAATCAAACATGTTCAGTTCGAGGCCATCTAAGGCCTAGGAACCCATTATTTTAGGCCTCAATGGACCGATTAATTTGGGCCTGACTGAGGCCCACGAAGGTTGGAAGCAAGATCAATGTAATGGGCAGAAAAGTTACACAACTCAAGCCCAGTTCGAGGCCCACCACAGGCCCATGGACCAAAAGTACCATGGCGTTGGTATACCGTCAACGCAATTTTTGGCGGCGGCGTCAAGGCTGAAATCATGCTTTACCCAATAAGCGTCAGCAGCGTCGCGTTGCAGATTCAAATTATCATAGGAAGGGCGCGAATTGCGGCGATACTTAGCCAAAGCTAATTTAATGGTATCTAGCCTATAGCCGACAGTTACAGTGAATGCAGGCTAAGTTAACCCAATAATCTCTGATCCTTAATTCTACCGCATCATCTAACACCCCGCATACACAAGAAAGTATATTCCATGGACACCGAGTCCTGTTCAAGGCGCTGCCATGCATGCCCCCAATTCAGAAGCGCCTCAAATTTCCATGTAGGGCAAAGGTATAGTCGCCTATACTATGAATTTTAGACTAATCCCCTGGTCTAGATGCTCACATTGATTAAATAAGGTATCTAGCATCTGAACAGTGACTTTGAAAGAAGAGCCATATAATCCTTATGCAGTACAGACGGGCAGCCGCAATCAAACATCAAAACTTTCAAACGGAAAAAAAATTGGTCCTAGAAAGTCATCCATGCAATCAAGAGCACTTGGGATGATGCGATAATAGGCTCGGTTTGCCTTAGGTCCGAGCAGGAGGGCCTCCAACACGAGGTGCCTGACCAGGCTGACCAGGCTGACCAGGCTTCGGCAAATCATCCTGCAAAAGACAATCTCATAAATGAAAAAACCCAGCATACCAGAAGCATTACTATAGGCAAAAACAATAAAATACCAAATGAGTCCAATAGGTATAAAGAATAATCAAGCAAGGAAGAGAAAACTGTCGAGTTAACAAATTTTCATTTCCAATTTTGGCCAAATCATGCAGACGCTGTTGGTGTACAGAAAATCATTTACAATTGAAGAGTTGATGGAGATAAATTTATCAAACCAGAAACATACTACAACATCATCTTACGCTAAAGGCCTATTATCTACCAAGCTTAAAACTAAAGAACACTCCATAGGATGATAATTACCAAAAAAATACTTTCATATTAGAGCATAAGCACCAGCAAACATCGTTGCCATCAGCAAGAATATCAATAGCTGGTGCTTATAAACCAATCAAAAGCTGTAAAACCTTTGTTCAGAAAAAAAATACATTGTGCCCAAAATATCGCACTATGAAAACTCCATCAAGCAATAATTTAACAAACAGATAAGACATATTGGATAGATATTTCCAAGGAAAAAGCTATGGGCACAGCTTTATTTGAACGGTAAACAACAGGTCCATGTTAAAAAATCTGATGTTCTGATGAAGAGAAAGGGCAAGAGCTAAATCTATTCAAAACTCAATATTATTAAAGGACAAGATCATTTCCTCCTACCAGCCAACAGACTAAGCACTTTTCTGTGCTGTTCCTATTTTATCAGACATCACACTAAACCATCAGTCAACAGACTAAACAACAGAAAAGCAAAATAAAAGCTAGCAGTACTTGCAAGGTACAGGAAAGGAACAATGTAAGAGATGAAGGCGAAGCAAATGACATTCAAACTAAAATTAGGAAAACAGCACGAGACACACAACGCACAAGAAAAAGAATAGGTCGACAAGAATAGCAGTAAACAGTATTGGAGAGCATACACGACGTCTGATGTAGCGTGGCGGAGGCTGACGGTTCCTCCTATTCGTGCGAGATCGAACCCTCACAACATGGGAGTGGATGGCACAGGACACGCAATACTGCATCTTCGCATACAGCTTTGGAAGAGTATAATCTACAAGAGAATGCCGCATTTTATTCATAGAAAACTAAACATGAAAAATGACAAATCCTGACAGAATTTCAATAACAAGCGGCAAGAGAAGCATGTGCTTACTGTCATAGACACAAGCTTCTTGGACATCTCTGACAGCAGCTTGCTCAACAATGTTCCTCACGAGAAACCTCTTGATTGCCTTATCCTAGATTGCAACGATCCAGAAACACAAGTGAATAACCACGAAGTCGAGAAACAACACATCCTTCACACTTCATTACCAAAACCACCTACGGATCTAAGCGAAACCATCCAATTGACACTTTTACGTATCGTCGCTACATCAGAACGAACGATACTACGAAGAAACACCAGATACAAACTCCGCAAACAGAAACGCAATCAAAATATAAGAGATCGCACTGATTAAGCTACTCGAACAAAGAAAAAACTAGCGAGCGAACGGACAGATTCATGCACTCCGATGCCGAAGAAGCCCCAAACGGCAGAGACAGACCGAACGCATCGGAGTCAACGGAGCGGCTATTACCTTGGGGCAGCACTTGCCACAGTTGGAGCAGCGGATGAACTTGACGTGGCCACGGCCGTGCTTGTTGCGGCCGCCGTTCCTGCGCTTGAAAGTCTGCGTTCACAGAGAGAGAATCGTCAGCCAAAAAGCACACGGCAGAGTACAAGGACCTTCGGATGCCGGAGACGGCGGCGGACTGCGGATCGTACCATTTTGGGAGTGGCGGTCGCTCCGGCGGATGATCTCGAAGCTCTGGCTTCGCCGGCTCGGTGTCGCTAGGGTTTGTGTTTGTTATCCCAGCGAAGCGTCTGGGCTGAGGGAGGTTTTTCGCTTTTATATGGATGCGAGGGCGAAACCCTACGCCGTTGCGAATTGTCAGATTTGCCCTCCTTAGGAAAAGAAGGGAAAAACGGAAATTAGAGAAAGAAAACCAAAAGCTAGCAATTCCCCAAAAATTGAAGTAAAATGTAGTATATAGAGAAGAAAGAAAAATATATATGCCCCCAATTTGAGATTTTGGCGATATTAGATTCAATTTATTTTGTGACAAATGAGCAATGTGAATTTTTATAAGCGATATGAACGATCGTTTTTAAAAGAAAATTTTCCAAATCATTTACAAATTCACATGTGATTTTTCATTATGTTCCAAAAGTTAATGATATTTCAGATTTGTCATAATAATTAACAAATTCAATTCTTTTTGGGGAAATTAATGGATAGTCCCGAGGTTGTTTTCACCCAAAAGTAAGATGTTGTGCAATTTTTTTTTTTATTTTTTATTTTATTTTTTGTGGTCGTAAGATGTTATCCAATTGCAACTGCCAAAGCCATATGGAACAGCCAAAACTTCTTCATAAATCAAGAGACCAGATGAACGCAGAGGTCTTCTGTGACCCTTTATAAGAACAGGGGAGAAATACAAGGTTCCAAAACAGACAAGACTGAGAGAATTCACATCAGTTCAACTTATTCCATGGTCAAGGGTACATATTTGCAAATGAAAACACCTTCCCGGGCCTAACATCGCGTCATATTATTTCTTCCTTTGCCGAATCGACGGGACAACTCAGTAAGCTCTCTCCCAGATTTCCATCAACGATTCTGGGAATGGAAGAGTTCAAGGGCATTCTTTCTCATACACTCCGCTGGCATATTTCCAGTCGATGACTTTCCATATGTTCTTCAGGTAATCTGGTCTCACATTCTTGTACTGCAGAAAGAAACAGAGGAGGGATCAGGAATGTCTGATTAACGCCACCGGTCAAATCGAGTACAAATTCCATGAAAGGAGAGACCCCCAAGAAAAAGTGCACTATCACTGGCACGAACAAGCATCAGAGATCCGACTAAACTGAATTTGCTATTTCCAACCCAATGGAGTCCAAAAAAGTTCCACATGACTACAAGTGACATGCAAATACAATGTTTCATCTTGACATATTTATAACTGCTATCAAGCATGCTTTCATTCAATTCTCAAACCTTGTATCTCAGGTTAAGACCCAGCTGTCCAATAAGCTGACAAACTACAAAGCCCCTCCCCCCCCACAACTTTCTCTCTTCCCCTTTCCTTCCTCCTCTCCCCTTTTCTAACGTGTAACTGCATCAGAGATATGTGTAGATATATCACTTGCTATAGTCATAAACAACTTAGTGAATCCCTTGTATGGTCATGCACACATTACTATCCAATAAAATTCACAACTTCAGCTTTCTCATGCTCAGTAAATGCTTACGAATAATCACAAGTCATAGTAAAGTTTGATATTTCACGGAAGCATGAAGAGTAGTACGATAATTAAACAGACTAAAATGTCCAAACAAATGAAAGTGTTCCATGCTAATGAAATGAGTAAATCCAGAGCAACCAGAAGTGAAGACTTACCTGCAAATAATATGCATGCTCCCACACATCTATGCCAATCAAAGGAACCAAACTTGGTCCCTTGGTCACCAAGGGATCCTGTTAAAACATAGTAAATGCTTTATTCAATTGAAGGTCGGAGAAAAGACAAAACTTCAAAAAAAAAGTAAAAAAAAACCATTATCATCGATAGAAGAGATTTGACTCAAAATGGCACCCCCAGGGGGGCCTACCTGCACACGCTGTTATATAAACAAGATGGAGTATTAATCTAGTAAGTCATCTACATCAAGACTAGGGTGTCTAGACCATCATGATTTCATAACAGAATCCAAGTGACTTCTCTTTCAAAAGAATCTCATATTTTCTCCCCCCTAATAAGCCAACAAAATGCTCGAGGGATCATATTTAACTTCCTCATACCTTGTTATTAGACATTTGTGATCATAGCATTATTAGATAAATCATAGCAAGTGAATGACTGCAAATCTAACAACGTCGAACATTTTAGTGGGCAGTTGTGTCACTGTAATCTCATGTTACAGAGTTCAGGAAGGAAAAACAAATCATCATTCTCCATGGAAATCTACTATTAGAAGACTAGAAGTTTGTGTTAATTAACGATTTAACCTATTATAGCACATTCCCTCTATTTAACAGTATAAAGAACATCGCTTGTACAAAAATCAAATAAATTCGTGTACAGGCTGGTAATGTTGATGCAGAGGCCATTGCTCCATGGTCTGGGAAAGCCATACATCCATAGTGAACCTCATTTTACAAGACCTCAGTGATGAGAAAACAACCACAGACATCCGGGACCCACACAAATCTTTTGATGCTAGGGAGAAGATGAATCCATAAAAATCAAGTAGCTCCTAATAACATTGACAAAACATTTGTGAATTAAAAAGTGATGGAGCTAACCTGATTGGATGTGGTTTCAACAACCAACTTCTTCAGCTCTTTGTCCACGCCAAGCCACTGCATAGATAATAAAGTGCCAAAGAAGTGAATTAGCTAGGCAAACGGGACATCAATTGGATTAGTAAGTACTAAAAGAACATGCAAAGCAAATAAGTCAGGATTTACAACTACAAGATGAGAACCTTACCACCCATCCAGAGCCCTGTAAAGCAGCACCTTCGGCGTTCATTTTCTGCACGAGTGCGTCTAAAGAGCCAAAATCATTGTCAATGGCCCAACCTAGGGAACCTTTTGGTGGCTCACCACCTCCTGCCTGCATTACCCAACATATGAGGTCAGAGAGTCCTAAAGCAACCGCATGGATCAATTTGTTAAACATGCATTTACCTGAATTGGAGCAAGATTTTTCCAGAATATGGAGTGATTAACATGACCTGAACATAGGTTACATCCACAAAATCATAAGAGAAGCAAAATCAAAAGGATAATAACAGGCTAAAAGGCAAAAGCTAATCTTTAATAGTTGAATATGTACATGGAGAAAATAAAAAGAGAATTTAAGATTGTTGAATTATTTATAAAACAAGAAGAGGTAATAGAAGGGCCGGCATAGCCATCAGTGCTCTTTTAAAAAAACACAAAATTTCTGCAAATTGTTTTCAAACAGTAGACCTAAATGAAGCATATTTCAAATGTGATAAAGTTCTGTAAGAAAGTTCAATCACAGGCGTTCATCAACATGCCTTTGCAAAACTGCATGAAGTACCACCACAATGCCTATGAAGCTCACTTAAATGAGTTGATTGTATCTGATACAAGATTTTACACTTGTTCCTCACATGCTGTAAATTATCCATATGAAACAAAAAGAAACTCAGAAACCCTAATTCCACCTCTTTTCCCCTTTCATTTAACTGGTAGCAACTGCAATGAGAATGTGATAACAAATAAAACCTAACGATACAGTGACTAATCTAAGCAACTGCCTTCAGGATGGAAAGACAACTCTCAACAAAATTTTCCTCCTAGTCAGTGAGCACGACACAATCTGAATGCAGTCACATTTGAATGGCACCCATCCTCACTAGTGCCGTATAGATCCAAAACTTGTCACTCTACATTCTATAGTACCATGGTTCATCAGGAGCACCAGTGCACTATTCACGTCAATATGGAAAAAGCTATTGACAACCAATCAGACAATGGTGAGCTATGGCAGACAAGTACTACAAAACCAGGAACTCTGGCTCTGGAGGGCAGCTAACCCATCGAGGATTTGACATAAGCCGCAACTGCAGATAATAAATTAATCTTACTCAGCACTGTCCAAGCCAGATTAGTCACTTTATATACACTACAAGTTTCCTCGCAAAGAATAGCTTATCTTTGAAGCATGCCGCTTATTATACTCTTTTTGTCCATGATTTGAATTACTGACCAATTCACTCTTAATTTCATTGAATCGTGAGAAGCTTTGATCACAAATAACACCTTCCTTCAGCGCCTTACCTTTGAATGGAACAAAGTCGAGACCATTTTTCCTGGTCATCTGTTTCACTGAAAAAACAGACTATATGCTAATCGTGTTCAGTTATCTTGACCGCAACCTTAGCAGGTCTGCCTAGTCCCCATCATTTCTAGGGTAAACACTTTAAATCACTAAGCGTTGACTCCAACTGAGAAGTTAAGCACCTCGTCAACAAATTTGACTCTGGCGATTCATCAGAGAGTCCTTTTTCTATGCAACGGCAGGCAACATTTAAGAACAATCTAGACACTAATCGAGTCCGTGTTAGACAAGAGAGTGCCCGATCAAACTCACTCCGACAAATATCCCGCTCATTTCCACATCGAATCGAAGTTCGATTCTCAGAAACCAAACAAACAAGAAACTAATCCCAGACAGAACCGAACAGGAAAAAAAAAAAAAAAAAAAAGAAGCACAAAAGAGAAATAATCGAACCTCCGCCGTTGAACTTGATGGCGCTCTGCAGCTTAACGACGGCCGGGGCGTCGCCCTTGCTCATGGCGTCGTGGAGCTGCTCGAGCGCCTTGTTGTAGTTGGTGACGTAGGCCTGGTGGTGCTTCTGGTGGTGCAGCTGCATGATCTCGCCGCTGATTGCCGGCTGGAGGGCGCCGTAGTCGTAGGGCAGATCGGGGAGAGAGAACGTCTGGAGGCCGCGGAAGCTGGTGGCGACGCCGCCATTGGCGCCGAGGCCCGAGGCGGCGGCTAGGGTTTTCCTGGTCAGCAGAGCGCGGAAAGCCATCGGAGCTGATTTTGCAGAGCGAAGATGAAATGAGGGCAGACCACTCCCAGAGGGTTGGGCGCTGGAAGATGGGGGAACTCGGGGCCACTCAGCGAGTGACTCAGTGACGAGGACACGTGTCGCCTAAGCCAAGCCCAAACATGAAATGGGTTTTTTCGTTCACCAGGGATTGCAAGTATATACTTATCGAGCAATCCTTTGAGAAGATTTTGAAGATTGAGTAGGCAGATTATTACATGTGAAATCAAGGTTTTGAAGCTTGATTATTGCAAATTAAGCATACAAGAGAACTCTTATTAACATGATTAAGTAAAAATTAATTTAATAAACGAAAGAGTTATTTAGCTGTCTCGCATCATCATTCCTTATAAAAAAAAAAAAAAAAAAAAAGCAATATCAAAGTAGTGTTATTCTCCACCTTCTTCTCTTTCTATTTTCTCTCACATTTCAACATCCAATACTTTTATGATCGGTACGTCACTTTAATGATATATTATTAATTATCTTACTCTTTATCTAAAACATTGGGATTAGCACGTGTTTTCATACGAATTTTAATTCACGTCATTATTACCACTAGCGAAGGACTTCTATCTCATCATTTAAAGTGAGATCGAAATTCTTAAACTTATCCGGTATCAATTCAAAAAGGTGTTCCACTTGACCTTAACATAGACTCAATCATGGGCAGCAAAGGAACTTATCTTGCAGACAAGAAGTACATCATCATCTATCATCTCCATCATTTTTGCAATCAATGTTCCGAAAAATGAGAGAGAAACAATCTCAATTTGCCTCCTCGAGCACGATATTTCGGCACGTGGCACTTTCATGTTAGCTTGGACAATCCAATCTAGAGAAATGATGGCGCATTTAGCAACCAACTAGTTAAAAAGATCACAGCTTTATATAAATTTAATTGAATCACGCATTCAACACCGTGCACTCAAATGTCCTTCATTTCACCATCATCTCCACGCAAATTTTTGGTGTCTGCAACGAAATTCTGGGCTAGAAAAGGAAGATCAGGATGCGATAGTAAATGAAGATTCCATCTTCACCAGAATTCAGACACAACGATCGATCATCAATCCGACTAGATACCATAAAAAAAGTCGTCCAAATCCAAACCCAACTTTTGGAATTACAATCTGCAGAACCTCAGAGTGGTATCCATGGCCTTCTACTCAATCCAAAGGCAACTAAGAATACCCCCCTCTGTTCTTTTCTTGATTGTGATAACCCTTCTTCCCTATATCTATCTGTATATATGAATCATTACATATAAGTAAAGTAAACTGCCTAGCGGGGGCAAAGGCCACCTCAGCAATAGACGGCCAAAAGTGGCCAAAACGTTGAATTTTTATTCCTAACCCTGCTCCTGGCTCCACCATGTTCCCATCTGGACGCCAAGTTTATCTCGGTTTTCAGAACTGGCTCCCTTCGAAAGTCTGGCCGAATTGCCAGTTGGAGGGCACGACGTTGTAGCTGGTGATGGTCTTGCCGTCGCTGGTGGTGACCTGGAAGGAGAGGGACTGGCCGTTGAGGTAGGAGTTGCTCTGCCAGTTCTGGCCCCAGTTCCGGGACATGGTCTGCCACCCGGTCTTCGAGCCCTTGATCGACACCGAGTGCACGTCTCCCGCCCCGGCCACGTTCGAGATCAGCACCAGGTTGAAGTAGGAGTGGCCGTTGATCGTGAACCTTACGCCTCCTTTCTTCACACAGGGGACCCTGCAGCGTAAACGCCCATGACCATATATATAAATCAGCAAATCTAACTTCTAAAACTTTTGTGATTGGTTGATTGATTTCGGAGGGAAGGGAAGGGCTCGGGTTCGAGTTGTGTTACCTCCTGAAGGAGATGGGGACGATCCCGGCTTTGTACTGGGCGATTTGGAGGAATGCCGGCTCGGCCATATCGAAGTGCTGGAGCGGGGGGTTGCACCAGCCGCCGTTGTCGTTGGCGAGGGCGAAGTTGGGAGGGCAGAAGTTGGTGGCGGTGACGGTGATGCTGCCGGGGAGGCACCACTTGGGGTCGGCGTTGCACTTCATCTCGTAGCAGGACCCGCAGCTCAGGCCGTCGTTGAACAGGGCGGTGCTGAGGGCGGCGGTGTTGGTTCCGTAGCCTTGGCTGTACAAGTTGCCGTACCCACAAGCGCCGCCTGCATAAAAGTAGAATAAAAGAGAATTAATTTAGTGGATCAAAACGCAAAAATTCCTTACTTTAGCATGCAAAAGTCAATTCAGAAGAGGTGAGGGTACAATCGTAAATTCATCGTAACCACTCCTTAGACAATTATCTTCCTTAATCAGTGGATTTTTGGGGAGGCGGCAAATTTGGCACATTAGGCGAGCTCTTCAGTAAAGACAAGCGGGGAATATTGAGCGATGATAAGTGAAGGGCATAAGGGCTTGTAAGATAGACGTACCCATGGTGCCGGATGCATCGCCACCGCCGTAGAAGGTGGCGTGAGCGCTTTGCCACCCGCCGGAGTCGGCATAAGCACCTCGGAGGCACAAACCGACCACCGCCGACATGAGGAGAGAGAATGCCGAGAGCGCCGCGACCGCCATTGCCTCTCTTCGCTACTCAAAACTAGAATCGTAAGGAGGGAGGGAGGGAGGGAGGGAGGGAGGGAGGGAGAGAAAATGAAAGGGAGAGAGGCTTCTTTGTTGCTTGGAGGCTTGGGTGGGTGCTTTGGTACACAAAGCAACACGGCTTTATATAGGACTTCATGCAGGTGCGCCACTATTGCAGATTCGACAATTAAAAAAAAAAAAAAAAGAGATATTGCCATACAGGGAATGCCCCAAAATTCCAAAAGATAGAAAATAAGAAAATACGTAGATAAATTAAAATGAGAAGTGGAAGAAGAAGAAGAAGAGACAAAGGGGGTCGTTTGTAGGTGGTCTGCAACTTCGCGATGGATGGAAGAGCACATGCAAATGTTTCCAACTGCCGAACTCCGTTGGGACCCACCTGCACATGCTCTGCCGTCAACCGTTTCCATTTCGTCATCCTCCTCTTCTTCTCTTTGTATTTTCCTTTTAATTTTTTCTTGCGACATTCACGTTGGATGGCTCCTTCTTCTTGTCATGAGGTCAATCCTTTGTTTATTAGTCTTCTTAAGTCTTTGGTTTTTTTTGTCCGAGACTTGCCGCAAATGAGCAACGATTTAAGGCGTCTATTCGGGGCGGCTTGTCTTTCCTTGAAGTCCAAGTTTTGTGCTGTGTGATATTTACGGCCATGGCGCAGCCTATACTCCAAGGCAAGAGAGAAAACTTCACCTTGCGAATTGACATTGGAGCATGTAGAAACTCAGCTCCATCCTCAAGGCTAAACGAGTCTTGGCACAGCTATCGTCCGTAGGTATGTTCTCGAGAATTCCAAGGCGCTAGCTAGCTAGTCGGTGGGTCGCCAATAAGAAAAAAGATGCTAATCCTTTTGTTTCACTAACGTTGACCAGCTCATCGGATCACCAATTAAAAAGTAATTATTTTTCTTACTTGGGTCCAAATTTTTAGTAGGTTACCGTCCTTTTTGGTACATAATTGATGCAAATGTACCGCCAGGCACGGTTTCGCAATTGGAATTGTCCACCTAAACTTTTGACCATCTACACATGGGGAGACCCAAGACTCACCTTATGCTACAAAGTCCAATGCTCAACGGCGCTAGCTAGCTAGTCGATGGGTCGTCAATAAGAAAAAAGATGCTAATTCTTTTGTTTCACTAACGTTGACCAGCTCATCGGATCACCAATTAAAAAGTAATTATTTTTCTTACTTGGGTCCAAATTTTTAGTAGGTTACCGTCCTTTTTGGTACATAATTGATGCAAATGTACCGCCAGGCACGGTTTCGCAATTGGAATTGTCCACCTAAACTTTTGACCATCTACACATGGGGAGACCCAAGACTCCCTTATGCTACAAAGTCCAATGCTCAACTGCTAAATTGTCAAATTGAGCCAACCAACGTACGGTACTCGGAAGCGGGAAACATGGTAGATAGTAATCAAACGACACTGTTCTTGATTTTGTCGTGTTACTTTTGGAGAATTCTTAGATCCGATGTGTGAACACCTCCCATGCTGTTGTTACTATTGCCAGTCAAAAGTTTAGACAGTGAGAATCTGAAGTCAAATTTATTGAAATTGCCACTCCCTTTTCTTTTTTCTTGGTTCTATTTGGGTGTGCAAATTTTAAACAAATGGACAAGATCAGCTTGATGTGCCCACCATAACTGTTGGCGGAACCAACCCTCAGAGTCAACACCGATATCAAATATTCAAAAATCTCTCCTTTACCAACCAGATTTCGGAATTAGAGATTATACATACAGATCCCCGCAAAGGAAAAATGAAAAAGCAAAAAGAAGAAGAGACAAGAGCCGCGGATACAGTTGATTGCGACGTCAAGAATTATCCTCAATCTATTTTAATCAATCACGCTTTCATCGGGCTTATTTGATAATCATTCTCAACGACTTAAATGACCACCCTAAGTATAGAGAACAAATTCTAACTTGTGAATTTACGCAAGATCAATTTGCATCGCACATGTCATCATGATTATAGAGACACGTGGCTGCGTCTAATAATACTAAATAATAAATTTTGATTCTGATTTAAAAGAGATTTGACAAAGGAGATTAGTAGCCATGATTGGCTTCGTGCGGGCGGTCTAATCTCATGACCCGAGACCGAACATTTTTCTTGGAATTATTTAGTCAAATTATTTATATAATTTTTGAGTGTCGTCTGCAGAAAATAGTTGATCGGGAGGGTCCAGTGGAAACGAGAAGGGGATATGGGTAATGGGCCTACCACGTTCGGGATCACATGCACGTCCCGGTCTTTGCGGTTCCTCAAATTTCATGCATCGTTTTCGTACATACGTATAGGAGGCTCTCCGGCCAGACAAAATACCAATAAGAAAAATATATACATAAACTAATTAAAAAATATGCTAAGAAATTGACTTGATGCAATAAATAAATATCAGAATCTACGGCTGAAAGCTAGCTCTTTTGTTTGTTCTGTAGTCGTTCTTGTGTCTTTTTTGTTTAATAGACTTTGTATGTTCTTTAGTTCGTATAAGTTCGTATAAGATCGTTTTTCTTTTCTTTTTTTTTGTCCTTTTGTTTGGTTCTTCCGAGAAAATGTTTAATTTAATTATTTTCCAAGGAGGGGGTGTGTTTCCAGTGTTTCCTCAAGTGAATTTGACTTTTAGTGCTAGATGTTTTTCTATGCTTTTGATTAGTTCGTGGATGTCCTATAAGATCTGTGCCGACCAATGTGATCAGGATGCACCGAATTGGCATCCTAAGTCAGAAATTGTGGCTCTACGTTAAGCATTCTATTATCTTATCTTTCCTCTTGCCCTTTGGGACAAGGAAATGCTCGCGGTAAGTAGTTGCTCAGCTGATCAGAATTCTTCTCTCGTGAAAAGCCCAGCTTTGACTCTTGCCTTGAGAAAGAACTTGGGGATAGAGCAAAGAAAAATCACACAAATGATCTCCGAATTTTAGCTCAATATGCAATATGGTTATTGAACTTTAATCTAATGTGCAATGTAATCCCTAAAACTTTTAATCTGTTAAATGAAGTCTCTAAATTTTTGTACATATTCTATTTAGTCCATGGACTATATAAAAATATTCATTGTCTTCCCTAAACTTGAATTAATAGAACGATTACTTTGAACATTTTCAAATAATTCAGGAATTACATTGAACATGTACCAAAAGTCTGCTAAATGTATTGAACAAATTGAAAATTCATTGACCACATTGAACATTGTACTAAAGCTTATGAAACACATTACATATTGGACTAAAGTTCAAGGGTTATTTATATAATTATCCCATAAAAAAAAAAGATTATATAGGAAGGCTGAAAGTTATAAATAGAATCATATAGTGTAAAAGCACGAAGCTAAGAAAAAGACTAAAAAGAGATAATACTCATTTGATTTATATGAATGTGTCAAGGATTACAATCAAGTGAGGAGGATGGAGAAAGAAAAGGATAGAAGCGCGCTCTCTCTAGTGGATCGTCAAATGTGAACTTAACGACATGCGAGCCATCAGATCGTCGTCATAGGCGTCTTGTGGGGGGCCTATCAGATGTGACGATTCGCGTGCATTTGGCTCACATGGGTTCTAAGTACTCGCTTGTCACCGTTCTCGATCAATGGAATTTTGGTAGGGTGATGGGGGTATTATGCAAAAAAGCGCATGGCAAGATGATGTGACTCGAAAGTAACAACAAGGATTCTCCCTCGCAAGATGAGAAACGGTACAATATCTGACGAGGGGGCATCTTCATCCGAACCCACATGGGGGCATATATCATCCTTTCTGAAATTAAGTGCGGCTGTCTCAGCCCTTTATGTTCCTGGCTCCTATTTTCCCTCGCCGAAAAAGGAACAAAAGTACAAGATTTCATACCTAAATAACCAAAAAAATAAACATATTATCCATGACGGAAAGAGGTGTTTCAGACCAGAGACCAGATCCACAAAAGTGCATGTGGGTTCTATCCGAATCCTTGCTGGTCGGCAACAAGCGTGAGTAAAGTGCGAAAGAGAGAGCGCCCCTTGGAACTTTTGCCTGGCGGTAGCCCCACATCTCGTGCGAGACTCGTTCGCAGGAGGAGCGGACACCCAACATGGGAATGGACCCTCACCTCAGGAACAGGGTCTCATGCGTGAGGTTACTTTCTCTCTCTCTTTCAAGCGGGCAGCTGTAGTTCTGGTGGACAACATGGCAAATTTGCCATCAGCTCGAAACAGTCTCGCGCGAGTTCTTGAACTGAGGCGAGCATGCACCCGAAACGGTAGAGGATCCAAAACAAAGCTCCTTCTTCTCATGTGCACATTAAATGTTGGTGGGGGTGTTCAGGAAAATGGGTGATTCTCGATCCTTTATTAGGTGACAAGCGAGAAGGTCTTCAGGAAAATGGGTGATCTTGATCCTTTATTAGGTGACAAGCGAGAAGGCATGTTTTGGAGACCTTACGTTGTTCAGGTTTGATTATAACTGGTTAAAACACGGGGTTCGCGAGGTCAAGAGGGTCGCCCCATCGGCATGAGGGTGTTTTAGCAATTTTTGCAGACATGAAGCTGAGCGCTTTAACACGACTTCTTGCGTTTGGGTAGGTGTTGCAGGTTAAGATGATTGACAATCGAGGTCTCTCTGGACAAAAATATTAGGTTTAGCGTTTCATTTCCCATGAAAGGATCGACAATTTTTAGTTGAATCGGCAAGAAGATTGATAGCGTTAAGGTAATACAAGACACAAAAATGATATTTTGAAAAGGCCTTGTCAAAAGATTTAGGGAGGATGTATATGATATCGGATGGTAATAAATCTGCATATTTGGCATTTACTAGCACTTAATTATAGTTTTAAACCAAATATTATTTATATGATTCTATTCTTTTCGATTGCATAATCCTATTTTCATTCGATATGCACTACGTTATCTTTCCTATTTTCATTTGATTTGCACAACGTCATCTTTCGATCATTTGGTGTCACTTTCTCTATCGAGATTGTAACATGGCATTCCCTCTTGTAGTGCCAACGTGGCTATTCATGTATTTCTTGGGGCATATGACTTCAAAACTCCTCTGAACGTTGTGGGTGGTATATATTTGCCTCTAAACTTTCAACCGGCCTTATATTTTTCGTTAGCATGTACATTATTTTCAAACGGGTAAGGGTGTATTTTCATCTCATCTTTGGAAGAAAATATCTCTTTTACCCACTTATTTCTAAAAAAATGAAAAAGGTGAGGTTGCTTGATGCTGCTAGAGACTTTCTTCTCATATGTACTTGTCGCTGAACATTGGAGCAACCGTAACTTATTCTAGAACCATGCTACAGTAGATGCAAGAAGGAATATAACGAGAGAGAGAGAGAGAGGAATGAATGCAACGCAATTTCAAAACCATCATTTGTTTAAGAAGGCAAAAGCAGCCTAACTACAAGATGAACTGATTTGCTAATACGCAAGTTCATTCAATGTCTAACATGGGGTGCAATGATCACATACCAGAACTCTTGAATGTATCCAAATATACAGGAGAGATAAGAGAGCTATTGTTAGAACAGCACAAGAAGTCATTAATACAAAGTGATGGGATGTTCTGCGGTGAAATGAGTGAATATAGTAACCTGACATATTGAATGTAGCAGTATTGGCATCCCTACGTAAAGGAATTGGGAAAGAATTTGTATCTGACACTTGAAAAGGGAAAAGAAAGGTAAGAGACAGTCAATTGGGAGCTTTTAAGTGGTGAAGAAGATCACTGTTGCATTGCCTCTGAGAGAGAGGAGAGACAGAGAGAGTAGAGACAGAAAGTACAACTAAAATCAAGCATGGAGCCTTTCTCTTCCACCCAACAGATATAATTCAAAAAGAATACTTGAGTCACGAGTTAGTACACGGAGGGAAGACACCAATAACCTAGCTTTTGAACAAAGTTTCTTCTGAAAGCATCATCAGCTCCTAAACATAAATCTAGGCTGAAAATAGACAGGTCACGAAAAATTACAGCAATGGAACAGATGAAGCTACATGAAACCAAAAACTCCAATCAAATCAAAAGAATTGGATAACAACAAACAATACCTTCTGGCAGTCAACAAGTTAGTCTATTAACAATCCAACAAAAGCGGGGTGGTCATTAGTGGGTTGGCAGGGGTTGCATTAAAATGTGCTGCTGCTTTCACTGGCTGAAATGGAGGGGGCTTCGGATTTTACTATTTGAGAGCCTTTGTTACTAATATCTAATCCTTGGAATCGACCGAGAGACTCTTGCTGCATCATATCAGAAAAGGCATTAGAATGGGCTGCAGCAACCAGAGGTTGATGAGCCATATTAGGCTGAAACATATGGAACTGTGTCATCTGCAAGTTCTGGGGATCGACGTGGCCAGATTGTGGCTGGTGTGGGAAGTAGGAAGATTTGGCGTATGGAAAGTGGTGCAGCCCCAAATTGTAGGTATCTGATGGGGTCATTGCTTCTCCAGTAGCAACTTTGAGCCTCTCTACTTCCTTCTTAAGTGCTTCGTTCAGCGCTAACAAACAATCAGGACACAAAAATTAGCTAAAAATCTTGATGAATTGATACAAACATGCACCCAAAAGAAAATGATGCAGGGTTACACATGTTTGAGTGGCTTCACTGATGAACTGGTAGACCAGAAAAGTGGTTCCCAATGATAAGTACCCTAATGTGAGATTGTGGTTACCCAAATACATCCATAGTTTGGGGAATACTCCAAATGGAATGCTATGTTTTCCAGAATGGCTCCCAAAGATAGGTTCTTTGAGACAATTACAATAAGAGAGGGCTTGATAATGAATGCTCATATGCCACAAACCAAAGAATATGAAACTTTAGTCATCCTTTTTCCCTTTGTGGGCTAAACAAATACCTGAAAGTACTTAACGCACTTCCACTAGCCCGAATAAAATGATAGATTGAGACATACCGTCACGTAGCTGAGCTTGTTGTTCCATAGCCTGTAACCGCAGCTTAAGCTCTGTATTTTCAGCTGTCAGACCACTTGTATCTCTCTGAAGTAAAACGATATGTAAATGCCATTGTCACAGACTACCAGTAGGTACTAGGTATAAATGAAAAGAAAGAAAAATGCTCATGCTATTCTTAGAGATAGAGATTGCAAAAGAAGCATGTACCAGCAAATGTTTAATGCAAAATTGCTATAAAGAAAGAACATGGAACCACCAAATTCTCCGAGCCAAAAGTTTGTATTGGACCACAACACAATCTAAAGCGGTAGTGGACACCAAAATGCTTAACTTTTGATAGTGGACCTTGTCCAGTTCTCTCCTTCCAAGCAAAAGATCAAAAGATGAAAATCTTATTTTGTCATCAATTTGATGGTGGGATCAGAAAGCAAAAATAAGTTGAGGACCACATTTTCTTGAAATTATGAGATTATCTTGGATCATAAGTAGTTGCGTGATCTATTTTTTTTAGTAGACATAGAATAACATCTGCAAATCTCTTTCTCCTTGCTATTCAGAAGTTGCAGAACTAAAGGCGCATCAAATAGGTATCAAGCTAGAAACTTAGAAAGTTCATTAAAATCAAGCTTTGCGTAAGTCCTTCAGAGGCCATGTGACGAGCTTTTAAGTAAATAAGTGGCAAGAATATGATGAAATAAGAAGACGGATATAAAGTCCGCAAAGAGTCAATCACTAATAACTTAAGAAGACACAACACAAATGCTTCAGTTATAGAGGAGTGAAGTTCACTGATAAGGGCCCTCAGCAATTAAAAGAACGAAAAATGGAAGACAAGAACAGCAAATTTATATTCCAACCAGGATTGGTAGCCTATCAAACACAATCTACTCGTGAGCTGCTAATGTGGGTATCGACTCATCCAGAACTGGTTCTGGGCTTGGACTTGGGAACTTAATGTGTCTTAGGTCAAGTCCAAATTCCCGGAACCGGGATTCAGACCAACCGGGCCGCTTCTAGTCAAACCGACCCGATTGCACATGCATACATCCTATGTGAGAAAAGGAAGTGGAGAATGCAATTCGTAAAAACACATGCAAAGGCAACATGAATTTTTGTTACATTGGATGGGTGGGATGGACAGGATCCCCACCGCCTTGATGATTGTATGTGTTGGAACAATCCTAGTGCACAAGATAAGATCCAAATTCTCTATCAGCTTTTTGGATTCTACCATTCCAAGATGCAGAATATGGCATCTATCTTCATGTTTCAAAGCTCTCATTAGGTGGTCAAGATAGCAAGCTCCAATTAGAGTGGGACCTACACTAACTGCTCATGCTGTGAAGGATCACGCATACCAAGAAGATCAAACGGATAGGTAAGTCTGAAGCTCTTCGAATGAAGCTGGCTTTCCCATAAGTAATTTGCTATTACTGTCCATACCTGGAAAAGTGTGAGCTGTGCAGAGAGTGTAGTTGCTTCTGTTTGAAGGGTCTGCACTTTTCTCTCAAGTTCTGAAATATATCGGGCTTTTCTCTCTTTTGATCGTGCAGCAGACTGCCGGTTCGCAAGAATCCTGCATAATGAATAAATTGTGAGGTACGAAGATAGAAAGAGCCAAAGCCATCACTTGTGCGTCTATAAAAGCAATTTAAACATGTCCATTTATCAAAGCACCTATAGAGAGATGCAGCCAATAAAAGCCCTCAAATCAGTCAAAAGCTTGGATCTAGAGAGGAGAAAATAATTAATTAATAAATGAAGCACCTTTTGGGAAGATTTTAAAAGAATGAGATGATATACAACTACTCTGTCGAGAGCTCAAAAAATTTAATAGAAAGTTGGTCAAACACAAAAATGGCAGCGGCAGCGGTTTACTGTCCATTTCTAGCTTTCTCAATTGGAAGATATCCAATGGATGGAACTAAGTGATCACAGCTTCATGCATACATGAAGTGTTCGCATGTTGAACCCCCTTCAAGGACAATAAAGTCAGAAATGCTAAGTTTACAAAGTCTTGTTTGGTATATGACTGAAGCAAGGACAGGCATGAACAATTTCATGTGGAACATCGTCTGTTGGGAAGAAGTTAGTTTTGATACAATGTCAAAGTCAGTCACAAGCTCAGCATACGAAGGTAACAATGATAATGCTTAAATGGTAATGCCACCAAGTGACCCAAAGTTTTGTGTCTCATCCGGTCATGCCCCTAAAGGAAGAATGTGATGTTGACAATGAAGTTGGTCTTGATTAAAAAATCACATATCATTCATTGGTGAACTGATTTGCAACCTAAAAATGAAGCCAACATGTATCCACTTCCAATTCTCAGGACTACTAGTGTGACCTATGTGAGCAAAGTCATGGCAGCTACTACCTACATGAAGACCACACACGCACATTCCTCATGCCCTGGCTCAAGAATGCAATTCTCATGAGCCCTTCACAAAGCTGCATCTTGAGGCTTGTGAATTACAATCTCTCTTTTGCAAGTGCAAAAGCAATGGCATGGTCACCTCATGAAACTCCCCAAATTTTACACCTTGCATGTTGCAACATGAGCACGAAACTGACATAGCACATAAGTGGCAGCCAACGCCATGTCCAAATCAAAATGAGGAACCTTTACAGAGAACACCCCAATATGCCCTCGAATATCAGTTGACTCACGCATCACTCCATTGCCAAAAAATCTCACGATTGCGATCACTAAGCAACCTAACAACTCTTAGAAGCACAACCTCAAATGCCTAATCCGCTGAAATCTTGGCCTAAATGGAAGCGACCCGACAAATCACTTTCTCTTGCGAACGGCCATTTACACAGACCAAATCACAACATTTAGCCACGAGAACTAACAGAAAAAACCAGACCAGCACACTACATTTCGCACTAAGTAACACCAGCTAGCAAATTAATCACTAAATCTTGCATATCAAATCCAGACAATGCGAGACCATGGGGAAAAAAAAGAAGAACCTTTTAGCTCTCTTCGGATCAATCGTCCACAGCTCCGCCAGCTTATCAGGAGCCATGGCCTTCTTCGCCTCTATACTCTCCAAAATGGAAGAACTGTCCACCGAGTTACTATACCGATGCCTCGGCCTCGCGCTCTTCTCCCCGACGTCGCCTCCTCCGCCCGCGTTCTCGGGCTTCGGATCGGACGGCCCCTGCCCGTCGTCGAGCTTGGATCCGAATTTCTCGATGTCCATGTAGGTGCTGAGCAGATCATCCTCCGATCCGAAGTCCTCGAAGCTCCCGGAGGGCCCATTCTCGAACGGATCCGGCCCCAGATCCAGGTCCTCCGGGATCCGGAAATTGACCTCGGAGTGCGCCCGCCGGTGGTGGCCGCCGCGCGGGGCGGCGAGCGGCTGGCCGACGGCGGGGGCGGCGCGGGGGTTCTGGGGAGAGGGAATGTGGGGGCTGTGGCTAGGGTTCGGGGGCGGATCTCGCATCTCCATGGCTCGTCCTTGGGCGTGAGGTTTCTCTGCGCGTCCAGGTGGTTTTCAGTTTCGTTCGTTATTGGAGATGGTGCTCTGGGAGTGTCTTAATCTGTTCGTTTTTTCAGTTTTTTTTTTCCTTTTTTTCTTTTATTGGGTTTTTGTGAGGTCGCGAGACGAATTGAAACGACGTCGCAGTGGTGGAGTTTGGGTTTCTGGTTTTGTTTGGATCGGCCCCCTCCTTCATTATACGTAAAATTTAGTAGCACATGATATATGTTTCGTGCCATGATCTTTTTTGTCGCTCACAAAAATAATTCGTTGGAAAATATTTCGAGCAGCCTCATCACGAGGATCAGGCCTGGGGAAATTTTCTATTTTGATTTATTATTATCACATTTTACGTTTAGGGTTAACTTCGATAAACGAAACAGTTTAAAGACTTGTTCGGGTCCAAGCCTTACGGGTGTTAAACCCAACCACTATATTTATTGAGGCGTGGGAGCTACCTCTACCCTCCATCTTGTTTATGGTCTTCTTGGGGTTAGGAGGGATACCCCAAGCCGACCCTGCCTGGATCAGCTAAGAAGGGGCTTTGATTCCCCTTCTCCCATCATTTCCAATGGAGCAGTTTAAGGACCTAGGTCCGAGCCATGATCTTTTTTGTCCCTCACAAAAATAATTCGTTGGAAAATATTTTAATTTTTAATGATAATTTACATCTAAATATTATTGTTGGTACCGTAGAATATTAAGTTTCTTAAAATAATGAGAAATATAATAAAAATGTGAATGATAATCATTCTATTTTAAAAAATCAATTTCTGGCCATATTTTTCTAATTTTATTCCAAATTTATTTTTGGACTAAAAATTTAATTCCAAAAATAGAAAAGAAAAATTGCGCTACTAAACGAAATTCTATTACAAATTTACTTCCAGGAATAGAAATATAAAAAAAGTAGAAAAATATCACGGTTATCATGTGTCCTAACTATATATCAATTGAATACATAAATGTTGAGTAAAATGAGTTTCTTAAGGTAATAAATGACAAATTTACCAAAAAAGTCATAAACCTATTGCAATTATGCCAATTTAATCCTTAACTTTTTTTTTTTTTGGGCTAGTTGAGTTCTAAACCTTTTGCATTTTAACCAATTTAGTCAATATGGCTAATTTCGATCGAAAATTGTCGAAATACATAGCACGACTAGCGTTGATGTGAACAATTTCACTAGTCAAAGATGAGGACTAGCTAGGTCAACCTCGTTGGCCACTAGGGAGGGTGACTTGCCCGCCCTCAACAAGGCTTGACCTTGCCCTCACCCAACCATTGGGCGGTGAGATAGCATAGCAGTCAAGAGTTCTTCTTCAAGATTGAATTCGACGGCAGATTCTCACATTGGGAGATTGATTAGCTTGACGTCAAAGAGCGAGATCAGACATGAGGTGTGTCCTCTACAACATTAACACCAAGGAGTCTAGTATTGGGCTCATAAATGGTATTTTGCGTTTTACTTTCGATTCCCGTCGTTCTCTCTCGTTTGAAGGGACGAGCGGGGTTTCACGTATGGTTTTGGGTACAATTTCGGAGGTACTTTGCCTGAATATATAGGCAACTTATCCTCCCAGTTGAATATAATGTCGATCGAGAACAATCGATTGTCTGGAAATATCCCTCCAAACATTGGGAACTTGCATGGCCTAGAACTGTTGTACATGGGCAATAAAAAGTTCGCGCCCAGCATTCTTGATGCCAGCTACAGGATCGGCCGCTCCTATTTTGTGAAACAGGAGAAGAATCAAGTGCAGACACTCTCAAGGGTGCTTGGTAATCATATTCATATTTGAAATTGAAGTTGCCTGTTCTACAGAGCTGCCACGAAAGAGAATACAAGCGATGCAGTGACGAGATTGCGTTTGCTTAAAGAGAAAGTTGACAAAATGGGATTCCGCTAGCAGCGATGGAGAAATATGCGGAACAAGGGAAGGGCCTGAATCGATTGGTCACTGTTTCCTCAGTTCCTACTTTTGAAGTGTGGGTTGGCGACATGTTCCGGTTGATTAATTTGTTGTTTCCTCAGTGTTGATTAATTTGTTGTTTCCTCAGTTACATGTTTTAGGGGCAGTAGATAGGTTTCCACTTGCTAATCCTGATAAAGGACAGTACTCGGAAAAAAAAACACTTCAAAGGCCCTGTTCTTTTAACAGCTCTAATTGCATATTCGCTAGTTGCTCATTTACGTCTTTGTCACACGAAAGAGAAGCAAAAAATTCTCATACTGAGGAATCAATGTTGGGAATATGCTTTGATATCATAGGAGATACCTATTCTGATTATGAGTTAATCGATTCAGTCAATTAATAATTGATTCAATTAATCCGTGATTGGCTTGGTATAATGGGCAAATGTAATCGTGTATATTTTTTCCTATCTTGCACTTCTCTTTCTAGCATTATAAATACAGCAGTGTGCATATATAATTTATACAAATCAATATAGATTTACAATTCTTCCCAACTATCTTTCAATTTTTGTCATGGTATCGGAGCGCCTCATCCGGTCCTAGCTTCTACACTCTTAGAATTCCCTCTGGTTCTTTTTTGACTAGTTGTTGCAATTGTAATATGTGAAACAAGCTAGTGATCAAGTAGGAATTTGAATTTTTTTTTTTTTTTTTATACCATACAATAGAGGACACTCTTAGCTCACCTCAACAAGGTTCCGATCCCACCCATCAACAAGTTTTAAAACTAGTTGAAGAAGAACGTGTTGGGGCTAATAATACAACCTAGAGGGGGAGTGAATTTGTTGTTTTAGAAAACTAGACAATCTTTCACGAAAAATAGATGATGCTAAGTAAAGATCAAGTCAAGGTGATGTCTAATGTTTGCTTGTGGAAGTAAAAAAGGGTAAAATAGTAGCACACAATGATATATAGTGGTTCAGCTTTATACATAAGCCTACATCCACTTTTCAGACTATTAGCCACAAGTTGAGCTAGATTCCACTAGTAATATACTCAGGAAGTTATAATTGGCAAGCATTGATTCTATTACAAGATTCTATTACAAGATAGATCACACTATCAAGACTGCTGTTCTTATTCTCGTACATTTAATTTAGAGCACAATCACTTAGACAAGTTGATTGCCAAGAACACTCGGTTGGTAGAATTGATCGATTCAAGGAATTTCAAGTCACTTTGCGCTTCACTACCTAACTGGTTGTTGAGGTTGTCTGAAATACTAATTCATTACAACTGATTTAGCTTTTCCATAGTAGATATATTTCCATAAAATTTGTTTATTAGGATTGTTAATCGCATTAGTTAGTGGCATTTGATATGGAAGCAAAAATGAGCCCAATAAATTGATTGTCCACGACATTTAAACCGACAAGATTAGGTAGAGTGACTCCTTCATCTGGAGGAAAACTCCCTTCAAGTTGGTTTTTACCACAACCCCCAATTGCTAGATGTTCATTAGAAGCATGGTCATTCCACTTGGAATCCTATTCTTGGCGTGATGCGGAAGACGCAAAGTATGTGAGTCTAGTCCCTTGCGAGAAAAAAACAAACTTCTTGTGTGGGTTTTAATTTTAGACTATTGCATGGTTTTAAGACTCTCAACATGGTCATCACATGCTTATCAGAAAAACAAAAATATGGTCATCCCACTCGGAATCCTACTCTTGAGATGATGCAGAAGACTCATATCCGCATAATGCCAAGAGCAGATTATGAGTAGGATGGCTATGCTTCAATTCTCTGATAAGCGTGTGATAACCATGTTGAGCATCCTAAATATATGTAATAATCTAAAAAGCACCACTCACTTGAAAATACTAAAACCCAACAACGCGTAACTAAAAGAGCCAACAATCTCGCAATCCTATTAATTAAACAAATATCGATGTTAAAACTAAGTAAAATACTACAACAATTATGAATCAACTAAGTGTTGCCTAAATGCTAACAAAATGACTCTTACGCGCCAACAAATCGCTCACCCAAAACAATTACGCAAACCTAAATGCGACGCAAAACTCAACCTCGAAACTCTAAAATTTCACTCCGACTAAACTATTGCGCCAAAAAAAATTATGTCAAAACTCACGCTCCACGACACCAAAAACCACCATTCCCATAAAGTGCCAAAGCTCCACAACTCAAAAAACGGATTACATGGCTCAATTTTCTCAAAATTCCGAAACTAAGCACTAAATCTGAAAACTACTCCAATTGGATGAACCGGGGCGCAAGCACTTATCGTACGTTGCAATACATAATTGAGTCAAGCTCGGCGAGGTGTCCATGGCTTGTGCGTGCAAAGCCCCTTCGCTTTTCTCTTGTTCTTCTTCTTTTTTCTTCTTTCTTTCTTTCCCTTTCTCTTCTTTTTCCTTCTTTTCCCGAAAGCCCTCGGTCTCCTCCTCTTAAGCTGAGCGTCCACTTTTTCCTTTTGCTTTCTTTTGTTGACTTTTCAAATTTCTTTTTTTCTTTTGTGTTTTAAAGTGAGTCCCACCACCTTATTTTTTGACCTAGTCAAAATCTAAAAAACTATAATATGAGTCTCCGTCCTTCATGAGTCTTCCAATCATCATGCCAAGAGTCGGATTGCAAGTGAGATGACCATGTTTAAGTCCTCTGTCAAGCCTATGTGGCCATGTTGAGCATCTTAAAAGACGCAATGAACCGTGGGAGCAAGCAATTGAAGTGCATGTAATTTTTCTATTGCTTTGATTCACGAATCTTTCATAATTCATTGGCCCAAAAGCAATCGCGATAGAAAGTCTTGGCCACCAAAAGCATTGGTTAGTAATAAGTTAAAAAAAAAAGAAAAAGATAAGAGTTAATATCCAAGATGCGCGCCCCACCATTGTGGGGAAGTAGAAGGCTGGCAGTGCTCAGAGGTGGGTTGGGTTAACCCGGAGGGCCCCGCGGGTTGTCATTGCGGAATTTATCTTTCTTCCGCTGACTCCGACAAGCCCCACGTGTTTCACCCCACCTGGGAATTTTTAGGTGGTTCCGCCCCATGGGCTTGGCGGGAGCCTTTTAAGGACTGCTTCAGGTCCACAAATCAATCTATTTGTGATAAATTTATCATACGTTAAATTAAATTAATACCATCTATTAAAAAAAAAAAGATAAACTTGTACACCTATGACAAACAGAGATTAAAAACTAATACTTTCATCAACTGTCATATATCATCCAACAAAATAATTTGACCATAAAATATAACGAAAATAAGATAATGGTACTTTTGTTGGTGGTGTACTAATTTGAGATTTTTCATAGTCAAAAGATTACTTCGGAGTAAATTTGTCACAGATAAATTTGTTTGAGGTTTTTTGTGATATTTAGCCCAAAAATTAATAGAAATCAATCAAATAGCAACGGCCCACATATTGCATCAAGCCTGGCCTGCTCAGTTGAGCTTGTTCTACCTTTAATTGGACCCAAGTTCACTATCATGGGCAGCTTGTAAAGCTCTTAAACTATGTCCAATCGGGAAATCCAAAATTTCGCAAAATGTATAGACGACGGTGAGCACTTACTCGAACTCGCATCCGTCTTCTCCACTGGCCAAGGTTTCATGGCTTGATCTTCGCTCGCTCCTTGAAACTTCGTACTTGGCCTCCATCTTCTCTACCCTCTTTCTCAATTTCGCTCCCTAATTTTGGATGGCCCAAGTTTCTCTTCTCTCTACTTGTTATGACGCTTTTTCAGAAGGCCACCACCTGTTTGATTAAATGAACTTAAGGAAAAAGATCTTTTTAAAGTGTTAAGACCATCGAAGATGATGGTTTATGAAGGGGTCGAGGACATTCTCAAGATCTAGAAGTTTAGGAGGTCCGTGGGGTGCTCTGTGCTCTATTGCTTCACTGCTGTCTTGAGCTATGCTTATACCAACAACACGTGAGTCTTTGCTGTTTTCTTCCAACTCGGTTGAATAATTTTCTCCATTGCTATTTAGATTCCGAGGCTAATTCTTATATTCTAGGGGAGACCAGTATTATGCGGCTTACCTGGCCGGAACCTAGTTATTGGGTGATTCTGATAAGGTCTGACGGTTTTGTGTTCATGTGGCACTTTCTACCTTGGGCTGCATTTTCCTTGGTTATTTATGATTTACGACTTATGTCTGATTAATAAATTTAGGCATAGTTGTACAAAGCTGCTCTTGGCAATTGCTTCGAAGCGGAAAAGTGGGGTCCCATCGAGTTCTGCATCATGTCCAAGCACTTCGAGTGCCAAGGAAAAGCGTCTTATGCATATCATGCTGTAAGTGACTGACTTCCCAAATGTCAATAGACTCGTTTGGTTTTGCATTCCTCTTGTTTGAGGTTACTCCTGTCACGATGAATGTGCTGTTATCGATGGAGAGGACAATTCAAGGGTGCCTTGTTCTATTATGGACCACATTGAAACCACAATGGTTGACTGCTACAATTGAAAGTCGGAATTTTTTTTTCTTTCCCCTTTTGTATTGTTGTTTATGTTATGGCTAAAAGTATCACCTAGAGAAGGGATGAAAAGGTGATTTTGCGGAAATAAAAATATTTAAGAAAAATTGCAACGAAACACCAGCGATAGAAAGAGATGATCAAAGCTTATTGATGTGCAATTCTATCACAAAAAATTAAAGAGAGATAGAGATAGAAAATTGCACACATAAAATTGAAGTGGTTTGGCTTTTGCAAGCCTATATCCATTGTCCCATGCTACAATTTATTAGCTAGAATCCAAAGAGAACCAATCAAAACTTACAAGATCTGAACTATCTAAACTCAAGCTTGTGCATATCGCCCCCACACACTCTCGACCTTTAAATGACTACACAATGATGCTTACAGAGTCAAATAGATTTGATCACAGAATACTCTTTAGACTTTGGAATTGCAAGCTTTGATTCTCTAAAAGCAATGGTTCTCTCAACTTCGAGACCTCCTCTTATATTCCTTCTAGTCTAAGCTAACCGTTGGACATATCTTCAAAAGGATAATCAATCTAATCGATCCGTTGGTTTGGATCTCGTCAAGAAAGTTTGATGGCTTTAAGATTGCCGACGATGAGGCTTCCCATAGATTCTGCCACCCATACAACAGTTGGGGTTTCCATAAGTCGAGTGCTTCAATTTGGAAAGAATAAAGCATCTCAATAAGATTGTTCCAGGAAGGTTTAATCTCTAATGGATAGTTTGAAGACTTTTCTTTTGGAACACCTTATAAAAATGGCAGAAAATCCAGCCAATTGTTACTAGCCGTTGCACGAGAATATCGTGTTCTTCCTAGCCATTTGAAAGAATACATAAGGAAGGAAATTGTCGCCACGACTCTGGATTTGATTGAAATCGTCTGATCATATCCTATTACACTTTCCACCTGAAAATGGTTGTCATTAGAAACAAAGTATTTACCACGGATAAGTTTTGTTAGTCTTCAAAATCTCTTTGGGAATGTCTTCTCAATAATTTATGTATGGAATAGAAAAAATCAAGCATTTGGAGATAGAGAAAACAATAATTTTCCCCTTCTTTGCTAATTTATTTTTAAAAAAAAAGGTTTTCGTTTCTCATCTTAGTCGTCCTCACCATGCGCCTTTGTTTTGTGGCCTGGTGGCTTGACTGATGTTCAAGGAAAAAAACAGTTGCCCCCAGCGAAATGCTTTGACATCACTGTGATTGCCAAACTGAGTCATATTAGAAGTCAAGAACTAAGAGGAAAAGAATAATTGATCATTCATTACTGGGCGTTCTCTGTCATCTTCTCTTATCCTAATGGTGCAATGAAACTCTTAGCAACCTTCATGAAAGACTTGAAATTGAAACTGCATCTTGACATTACACATTTAAGCTGCTGGTGCGTGGCAGGGTTGCGCAGATCAGGATCCTTAGTTGGTTCTGATTCTTTCGTCTGCAAAGATAGGACTCTAGTACGGATCAAGGATCTAAGATCTTGAAAATTTGTTTTACTGAAGCTTGTGATGCCAGTAAACATTGTTATACATAATTACCTACATATAAACCTTTAAAAGAAGGAATGAAGATCAAAGAGTGTGTTCTTATTCGAGAGGTCAAGATTTTAATCCCTGTATTTGCAAATTCCAACTTAAGCACACTCTTGCATTTGTAGTGTCAATTTCGCAATGCAAAGTTTGTTGCTTCTCATATTTGGCCTCTGTTTTTCTTTGCTGCAGCAATGTGTGGCACACCTTCTCTCCCCTGGACAACTAGATGGATCTGGATAGAGGGAAAATGCGGATACTGCGAGATTTATTTTGTTGGACTGTGCAAAGATGGAAATTGCAGGATAGAGGGAACATCTCCTGTTTGGATTTGTTAAAAATTGTGAAACCAAGAGCCCATGGCTAATTTTTATTATTAATTTGCTGTATGGTATTAGTTTTATCATATACTAGTTCCGAAAATTAATTTTTAAATAGAGAGTATGATTTGATCGTGCTGTTGAGGGATTTTATCATTGCTTCTGATCAATTTATGTTGCCCTGTTTTTTTATTGGTATTCATTCCGCATCCTGTTTTCTCTTATTTGCTTTCATTGTGCATCCGAAGGCATAGGATAAATTTCAGTGGTGGTCATTAGTCATTTTTTGAGTAGTTTACTGAACTTTGATTGGAATTTTTTTTAATATGTTGAACTGTAATGATGCTAACAAAATGACCCTGGCAGAGTGCCAGCTCAAGGCTTGAACTTGCTCGCCTAGCCATGGCAAGGTCCTCGCTTCTAGCCTCAGCAACCAACTATAGTAAGAAGGGATAAAAGAGAGAAAGAGAAAGGAAAGAGGAAAAAGAAAAAGAAAAAAGATAAGATAAAAAAATTGAAAAAAAAATTAAAATATTAGTAAAACTTGTCCAAGTCAACGTTGGATAAGCTACTTATGAAAGCCAGTGTTTATGTCAGCAATTTCTAGCTAAAATCAGTCCATAACCAAAATTAGTTGGATGAATTAAATCAAAATTTTATAACTCAATTGATCCAAAAAAAAAATTAGACCTAAATTAACACAATTACAATAGATTTAGGATTTTTTGGCAATTATCCCGGTATTAAATATATGTGTATCGTGTTTCTTTCTTACAAGTCACCTTAACCGTTTCCAATCCAATTAAATGGCATGGCATGTCCGTGTGACTTTTTTTAACATGGTCAAGACAGGACTCGTTTTCTCTAATTTAGATACGCAACTTTCTTTTTTATTGAGGGAACTTTTAGCGAGGAATTGCAAATGGCGCTTTTAGATTCTCCATGAAAACGGGGATGATGTTCATCATGCACAACGGACCTGCTTTCTGTTGGGGCTATTGACCCCCAAAGGCACGTCACCTGGAGAAGCATGGCCATTAAGATCAAGATGAACGTGCACCCGCGTGGATGTCGCTGCGTGTGGTCGGAGTCTAGCTTGCTAATGTGCTCCTGAATTTCTCGCTGCTCTAGCCGCTCTCTAGGGATCCAGCAGCCGATATGGCGAGGGCCGACCGGGAGCTATTCTCCACTGAAATCGTGAACCGGGGCATCGAGGACTCCGGTCCTTACGCCGGTTCTGTCAACGTCTCCGTGAGGGTGAGGAGAGCGCTGCCAGATTTCCTCAGCTCCGTGGACTTGAAGTATGTGAAACTCGGATATCATTACCTTATCAGCAGCGGCTTCTATTATGTAGCAGCTCCTGTTTTGTGCGGCATTCTGGGTGTGGAGATTGGGAAGGTGATAGTATGGAAGGATTCGAGTCCCGAAAGTTGCTTGTTCGACACGGTTTCGGTCGGGGTTATGCTGGGACTAGTCTTATATGTCTATCTCGGACTTATGCCCCGTTCGACCTACCTGGTTGATTTCGCTTGTTTTCGTCCCCCGGATGAGTTCAAGGTACACGTTTTATTCCTAATATCAATCAATCTAATTCTCCATTAACATTGATTTGGCAATAATTGGGTACTTAATTGAATGTGCTGTTCCTGTGCAGATATCGAAAGAAGAATTCATAGAGCTCGCCAGAAAATCGGGTAAGTACAGCGACGGCGCAATCGTTTTTCAGGAGGGGGTTCTGAAGAGATCAGGCATTGGAGACGAGACATACTTGCCGAGAGCGGTCTTTCGTCCTGAGCCTAAAATAACACTGAAGGACGGGCGAGAAGAGGCTTCCATGGTGATTCATGGCGTTGTGGATGAGCTACTCAGTGCTACTAAAGTGCAGCCACAGGACATTGGCATCCTTGTAGTGAATTGCGGGTTCCTAAGCCCAACTCCGTCGCTCTCCGCCATGCTCATCAACCATTACAAGCTCGGGCAGGACATCCACAGCTTTAACCTGGGCGGGATGGGTTGTGCTGCAGGAGTCATAGCAGTGGATCTGGCTAGGGACCTTCTGGCTGCCCATCCTGGCCGGTACGCGCTCGTGGTCAGCACCGAAGCAGTGAGCTACACCTGGTACGACGGCAATGACTTCGACATGCTCCTTCCGAATTGCTTCTTTCGGATGGGTGCTGCTGCCGTGTTGCTTTCTAGCCGCCACCTCGATAGATGGCGCTCCAAGTATGAACTCAAGCAGGTCTTCCCTACTTCTCCACTAGTACTCACAAACAGATAGCTTAACAAGAGCTGATCTCCTTCTCATGTAACAAAAGGAGTTCTTTATGCAGTTCCTTACTTGTTTGCAGCTTGTTCGTACTCATAAAGGCGCAGAAGAAAGGAGCTTCAGATGCATACATATGAAGGAAGACACCCGAGGTGCCCGAGGACTTTCCGTGAGCAAGGACGTGATTGGAATAGGAGGGAATGCGCTCAAGGACAACATCACGACACTTGGCCCCCTCGTGCTCCCCGTTTCCGAACAGCTTCACTTCTTCAACAACTTCCTCTTCAAGAAGGAGACCTCCAAGCCTTACCTTCCCAACTATAAGCTCGCTTTCGAGCATGTCTGCATCCTGGCGACCAGCAGAAAGGTCCTCAACGAGATACAGAAGAACCTTGACCTCACCGATGAATACATGGAAGCATCGCGGAGGACGTTGGAGCGATTCGGCAACACGTCAAGCAGCAGCATCTGGTATGAACTCGCTTACCTGGAAGCGAACTCTAGGATAAGGAAAGGCGACAGGGTTTGGCAGATAGCATTTGGCTCCGGATTCAAATGCAATAGCGTTGTCTGGAAGGCTCTCAAGAGCACGAGGCAGCACTCCCATAACCCTTGGATCGACCCTCTTCGTGTAGAGGCTCGAATCTAAACAGAGGGACTGCCAATACGACAGCTCCAAAGATGCACACAAGGACATTGCTATCCTATTAGTAAACCCAAGGTTGTTGTTTTCAGTCTGTTCGCAGAATAAACTGATTTTGGCATGAGATTCCTAGTCTTTTTTCTTTTTTTTTGGCTCGAAAAGATTCCTAGTTGATATGTTAACGAATTGTTTCCTTGCTATATAGCATACAATCTTGTTGATAACATCTCCAGCACATGAGGAGAATACAATCAATTCCCAAACTTAAAGTGTGACGTCTACATGGCAGATCAAGGCGGGTGCTTGACCATGTATGATCTGCCTGAACGGCCTGACAGGCACTTGATCGAGTGTCCTGCAAAGAGAAGCTTGTGGGAATCCTTCCACAAATCTATTGATTCCCTAACACAAGCAAAATATCATCGTGAAACGGTGCAGTCCATTCATCGATGGTGGATTTGTAGAATTTCCAAGCTTCCAAAGAAGGAGCAATATGAGCTGAACTGGCCTAAAGCGAATGTAGGCCAAGGCAAAAACAGGGGAAACAAAGATGGCACGATTCGAACTTGAAGTCTCACTTCAGTTTTTCAGCAGGAGCATAGTCACTTATTACATAAACCCATTGCTAATACAAACCCAGCAAATATCACTCTCTCTCTCTCTCTCTCATTTGGACAACTTCTCTGAGAGGGTATTGGCAAGACTGGTGATGGTGGTCTCAGACACTCCTCTGGTCCCTCCCAAGTACCACTTCTTGATCATGTGGGCCACGTTCCCGTTTTCCACCACCATCTTCGAGTCCTCCTTCCCTTCGGTGCTGAAGGTAATCTGTTCATAAGCACACGTGCACCACAAAAGCGCATATCAGTCGGCCAAGCATGAATGGCTATGGAGATAGGCTAATGACTCAATTTCATCGCAGTGTGTACCTCAGCAGTATTGGAAGTTGCTGGGAAGTGGAATGTGATGACTGATTTACTCTTGCAGTACTTGGACTGGAAGAACTCGACTACTTTCTCAAGGGCCGCTTCCTCCTCCTCCTCGTACTTGTCTTCAGCCGCGAGCCTGTCCCTGACGGCACCCTCCAAAAGTCCCCCATACTGAGAGCCTTTGATCTCTTTGATCACGACAATTCTGAAGAATTTCTCCACAGGGGCTGCATAATTTGATGGTCAACAAATCAGCGAGAAATATGAACTAACAACAGTCAAGATCATGTAAATTGCACTTGCTTCAGCAGGAAGCAATCACAACGTCAATGACCAAATTCTCGTGCAGGGTTCTGCCACTGATGAGTCAATCATCGAGCATCTATGAACCATATAATGCTAAGAGGCACAAATTTCATCCACATTACCAGAAGCTACAGCATCGAAGAAGTCGTCATCCTCGGCCAACACGTTTCCTGGCTTTCCCTTCCATTGCTTTAGATGTACGACAATTTCAGGATCCAAGTACACTCCAATAGCAGTGAATTTGATTTGTAGGAAATGTATCTCCATATCCGTGATTCCTGTCGCAGCACAAAGATCCAATGATTGGTGAAACACAAAATTTAGCCCTTGGCACTCAGAACAATAGGATATGAATATTAGTCAAACTAAGGCAGTACTGCTCCAGCTTTAGATGAAATACTTGTTCAGCTGCTTTGTTTTATTTTTTTCGATGAGCAAGATTTTATTGATGGCACAGGCGAGCAACCCGTTACAAGCTCAACCCATTACAAGTCAAATGTGTCCCGAGTTATTACACAAATCCTTCTGCCTACCAGATGCAATCTGTCTAACAACATCAGGGAAATGAACGAGTTTACCCTGTACAGACCTCTTAATTCTTGAAACAAGAGGATCAACAGGAACAGCATTGGAAGCACCTAATCAAGCATTTTTAGCATTCCACGTGATGTAAATAGAAGCCCACCATGACCATTTAAAAACCAGTTGGTGCAAAGCTTCCCTTTTAAGCGTGCTATGGCCTAAGTGACCTCCACATTCCTATCACCAGTTGCTTTTTGATGCAGTCGAAGCAACCTATTGAACACATACATCTTGAAAATGACAGAATATTGCTTATAGGCCTCACTGATATTGTGATTTCCTCGCCATCAAACGATATGAATGTCTGCTTCTAGCTTACTGTAGACGCTCTAATGTAACTTGGACAAAATTAAGTGAGTTTGGGGGTCTGTATCATGTATAATATACGATGCATATTACCGATTATCATCCAATCTCAATTCCAAGATTTTAACTCTAAAAGGAACAGGTCACTTTAGTCTATTGCAACTCACGATCGCTCTATTAAGTAGTCCTTGATCCGTATGATTCATGGAGAAAATGGAGTCATCGCATCAAAACCATTTTTTCACCCATCGCTACATCACTCGTCCGCACTCTTCCTTCACCCCTCTAATTCCTAAAATATTTCACATCAGCTTCAAAACATGAGGAAAGTGCTAGCCAGGAAAATCCAGAGACAAGACATAGGAGGAGCGAGGACAACACAGCTGACAACAATCTGAATCTACTGGGACGAAGATACTTCAATCGGCAGCAGTAAAATAGCAGTTCATCGACTGTGGAGACATGAGAAAAGAAAGGAAAGCTCACCATGACCCAACAGTGAGAGAGGCTTGGTAGTGGTGATCTGCGAAGGGAAAGGGAATTCGTCCACCATAACCATTTCAGACCCCACTGCACCCACAGAGGCAAGACAACAATCTCTTGAGCCACACAGAAACTTACAAATCAAGAAAGAGAACCATAAAGAAGAGACCCTTGACATGAATTAAGGTTCTAGGAGCACTTGCAAGAACCAAGAACACGCAGGACTCAACTAAATCAGCACGAAGCTGAGCCCATGCATGAACCAAGAACAAGGCGCACTTACTGGGAGATGTTGCAGGCCTTTTCCCAGGAAGGAATCTGTGGCGGAGAGCCTGAGGAGAACGAAGCAGAGGAGGAAATGGAGCTGTTCGGAGTGGAAGAAAGACTCTTGAGCGATTGAGATTAGCACAACAATGTGCAAGAATTTATTGTGGCGTCAGCTGTGGTAGCTACCACCCCCACGCCCCCCCTCCCTCTCGTCCCCATCACCGTTACATCGCAATTGGTGGTAGGTGGCGGAAGCTGTTAGCTCCGTGATTTCACCGCACTTTCAGTCTTGCCTTACTGAACTTCAAGAGGCTTTTCGTATAGGCGTGTACTTATCTAGTATGAAATCTCCTCACTCCCGATCCCGACGCCGGCTATCTAAGGAAGTGGGTGAATTCTATGTTGCACGTCATGTCAAGATCATGGGGGCGACTCCATTAGGAAAATTGCCCTTTGAATGACCGAGAATTTTGGCGTAGGTTCGAAGTAGTTAGTTCAGTTGCAAAGTAAACTCGATGAAGGGATTTTAAATGCGGTTAATCTTTATTTACTATCTAATGAGATAGGCAATCAAATTCACTTTGTCTGTCTAGTAGACACTAATTATCATTTCTCATTCATTAGACAAACACCCAACATGGTGAACATGGTGAAGCAAGTACTTTCCCCCCGGGCATTATAAGAAAGAACTGTGCTCGAGCGAGTCATGAAATTGAGTTTTGGCTTCTTGCAGATTGTCAAGTCGATCTTAAAATCAGGTATTCTCGCAGGGAGCGAAGTTGGATGGATATAAATGGATAGCTAATTGAGCCACGAGAAGATGAAATGCATTTACTTTGTTCGTTACGTACACGTTTCAATTGCATGCTGCTTGTGTACTTTAGATCATAATAATTCATGATGACAGACCTAGTTATAGTTAAAATGGGAAGTTCAATGTTTAATATTCTTTTTTTTTTTTTAATTTCTGTTTTTTTTGGGCATTTAAGATATAGAGTAGAGAAAATAAGGTGGGGGGTAGTGGGTAACTAATGCGGGAGAGGAGGGCAATTTGGGTTCAACTACCCACGAGGCCACGTGCGTGCAATTCTCTAACCACCACGCATTCCCACCTAACCTCGCCCCCTCCCTAATTTGGACCCCCGCCTCTACGGGTTTGTTGGTGTAGTCCTCGCATGGTCGGAACTACTTAAAAGAGCGCCCGCCCTCCGTGAAATCGGAAAATATTTACCGCTAATGAACAACTAGTACTAGATCCAAAAGAAAAGAAAACGAATTGATTGCGAATGAGTGGGGAGGTTCTGATTTCATCATCAAAATCTAGGACGATTATATTCGATCGGAACATAAAGTGATAATCGAGATGAGAATGTTAAGACAGGCCTAGACAATTAATGACTCTCGTCGGGTATTTGGGATGACAAAAGACACATGAATAAATCATACTTAAAGTCAGCTGATCCAATGGTGTCGTCAAGCCTACTCCTTTTTCCATTAGTAATTGTAGTATTTTCTTCCTCCAAGCCTTAGGAGGGAGGTGGTAAATGTATATGGCTGCGCTTTGCAACTGAATTCTCGAGTCCCACGGACTGTAGACCTTGAAAGCGAAAATCAGGCATCTTCGAGGTCATCGTTTGGGCTCCGGCCCGGCCTTTTTCTCGCCCTCTTGGGCCTGATGGGTCGGACTTGGTCTGCGCCGACCGATGTTTTGGGCTGCAACAACGCTCCATCGCGATGTACGAGATGGGCCCCCGTTCATGACAGGCTTGACAGCATCGTGCACGTTCTTTCTTCCCGGCTTCGGGCCACCCACACTAAGAATCTTGCACCGGAAAGATTCCGTGAATAATATAATAGAAGTTATTCCAGCTCGATTCTCTAATTCAATTAATCTTTCTCTTTGGAATTGATACGACTTTTGGTTTTCGCGTAGAATATCTCATGGCACCGTACATCCCATCAATGCCAATACTCCAATTTGTACCGACATATCAAATGGAAAACAGCATTTCTATCTCCTCATGCCTATAAAAGAAATGTCAGAGTGTCTCTCTATTTTCTTTTCTTTTTTTGGCGAGAGATTCCTCATAATATATAGCAATTATGTTGAATTTATGAGGCACAAAATTGTCTCGATAACAAATTCTTATTTGAGTTTTGAGCGAAAATTTATCTCGATAAACAACACCAACTGAAATTTAGGTCTCGAAAAGCACAAAAATCAATAGTAGTAATTTCAAGAAAAAAAAAGAGATGATAAAATTTTGAATCAACAATTGTAAAGGAAAAGGCACATTGGAAGTTTTAAAACTTATTACGAAATTACAATTAAGTCTTAAAACTTTCAAAAATTCAAAGTCAAGAAACTTTCAAAAAGTATAATCAAATTCTAAAATTTTTAAAAATTGCAATACATTGAAAGATTTAATTGGATCAATTTAATAACTTTTAGTGACTGATTACGCCTTCTCAAAGAAATTTTAAAACTTGATTATACTTTTTCGATAAGTTTTATGACTTAATTATATATATTATTTTAAAGTTTTATGACTTAATTATATTTTCGCAACAAGTTTCAAAACTTATAATATATAAATTCCATTAAAAAAGAAAGAAGGAGAACGCCATATGAGGCATGCTGGTCTTTTTTTTTTGGTATTTTTTTTTCCGGGGGACGGCAGGCATGTTGGTTGTTTCGATACGGGAGAAAAGAAGGCAATGGCGTTAATCCCACTCCAACACCGCGGCCTTTGCAAAGACGGGGGCGTTACACAGAGGCGGCTAAACAACTCTCCTCTCTCTCTCTCTCTCTTCAGCATTGACTAACGAATTCTCAATTCGAACCAAGGCCCATAAGTCTCCTCCGCGTGAACTTTGATGGGTTTGTCATGATTCTCTGTCCCGAGCTCTTGTCCCCCTCTGATCTCCCCAGATCGAGACATCCCCGAGAATGTCGAAAAATCGAGTCTTTCTGATCCTCCTCCTGGTTTCGATCCCGTGTCGCCACCGCCAATCCGGCGCGTTCCCCGTTTGGGAGTACGGGAAGCCCTCTCGACTCCTGGAGGCGACGAAATCTAATGAGGTAATCCCCGTTGTTGTTTTTTTTCTTTTTGGTGAATTTTCGTGGTGTCGGGTTGTTTGATTCGATCGGCGGTGGTTCGTGGTTGTAGAGCTCGCCCGCACCCAGTCCGGGTTTGGACTCGGGCCAGAAAAGCCCGAAGAACAAATCGGACTCCGGAAGCTCCCCGGATCCGGCCGTCGATTCCGGCGGCGGCGAGGGCGATGGCGGCAAGTGTTCGATTCCGGCCGAGACGTGCCAAGCTGGGGAGAATCTGACTGCTTGCCTGCACCATCCTGAGAATGGTAAAGATTCTCTCCTTTTCTCTGTTTTATTATCTGTTTTGATGGAGGTATGATTGGTTAGAGGTTTTGTGTTTTGATGGGATGTTCAGAATTTGGAGGGTGGGGTTGGTCAATGGGGGGTTCATGGCGTCCTTCTCGAGACTGGATGAATTGGTTTCTATGCTGCTTTCGTTTACTTAGATTTTATGAAGATGGAATTGCAGCTTTCGTTTCGAATAGTCGATATGTATAATATCAAATCGTCGGCATTGCTGTGGTATTCCTATCGACTTGCCACCTATGGAATTGACTTAATGCTCATCTCCCAGTTTTGGGATGATAATAGACTAAGTGAATAAACTTTATCGTTGAGTGTAGACCCACTCGAGTTCACCCAAGTTTGAGCTTTTTTCGTTTTTCTTTAGCTGAGAAGCACACTTCATTGATTCAAGTGAGGCTGTGAGAACAAGTGTGTCCATGATGCAGTACTTACTGGTGAGCTGGCAGCTTGGCACTGGTGTGAGAGGTTCCTGTGTCATAGTTAGTCGAATGTTGTAGCATATCGATACTAGTTTAGTCATTCTGCCTGAGTTGGTGGGAGAATCAGATTTTTTGCATATGGCAAGTGCCACTCATCACCGTTGGGGTTGACACTCTTCCTATGCAAGATTTGGCTCGTCTTGCAGGTTCTTGTTCATTCATTTAATTGCTGTCTATACATGCTTCATTAGCAAACTTGAATGGCAATCTTCCTTTTCAAGATTTGGCTCCCCTCAGAGGTTCTTATTCACCATCTAATTGGTTTCTATTTATGCTTCATTTGCGAAGTTGACAAGAGGATTTATAGAGTTTGGCTAATTTATCTAATTTAAGGTAATTACATGAATTGCAATCTTAGGAGTCAGTCTTGAGGGGGTAAAATACAGAAGTGAGGACTATGAGTTCTACAACTGATGCCTTTCTAGTTTTCAAAAGGCTCAAATTTGTGAGATGTCTACTGGGGAAGGAGGTGACATTCATAGATGAATTTTGTGTTGGAATCAGGTGTGATGATAGAAGTGAAGATAGCGATCTTGAATCTACAGGGGTGTTTGTGAAATAATGATTCCTTTTAGGGACATGAGGATGAGAAGGTTTGGATGCTATCCTGTACAGTGACAGATCTTTTGGGTCACCAGAGGATTCTACCGCCATTTGAGATCAGGATTGGGTACATGCACGAGATAATACAGCATTGAATGGGCCTTATGTATTGCCGATCTTTGGGGATGACCAGAGAACACATGGATAGAAAGTGGACATTCAGCATTTATTTAGGAACTTCATATCGAGATAATTAAAAACTATGTGACATGCTTATTCTAGACTTCCATTTTAGTCATGTAATATTCTTCAGAAAGGCTTAGGTACCTGTCAGAAACTACAAACAAGCAGCACCATGAGGATGCTGAAGACTGAAGAGGAAGTTAGGAAAATGATAAGAAGCAGGTTGTGAATGCCAAACAAGACATTCACCTTAATAAGATGGCAGAGAAAGCTGTCTTAAGACCATTGTAGATGACAGCCTAGAGGCTTTACATTTGATGGTAGAAGCCTCCTTTGACATTATGTGCCTGGAATCAATTTTAGATGGTCCTTTTTCGTTTTTAACATTAAGCCCCACAACTAACACTAACATCTGTCTTACATTTCTCATTCCACACCAATTCCATAATTGCAGATTAAATTGCTGCGAAGCTCTCTGTCTCTCTCTCTGTCTCTCTCTCTGTCTCTCTCTCTCTCTCTCTCTGTCTCTCTCTCTCTCTCTTTCAGAGAGTTTTACTATGTGCATCATAGAAAGCTCGACATATTAACTGTGCTCTCTTCTCATTGATAAAAGATGTGAGAGTTCTGTCATATGCGGTCACTTTGGCAATCATCTAGTCATGATATTCTCTAGTCTAGTGTACATTTGAAAGGCTCCAGAAAGTTGGGAAAGTGTAGGCAGAGAACCTAAGACAGAAGATTATTACAAAACAAGTAACAACTTAAAAAAAAATTATTAGCATCTATGGAATCTCAAATGTGAGAGTAGCAGAAAAAGATTTCAACAATAATATCTTCAAGAATCAAGAGTTTCTTTACTTAAAGAGCTTTTTTTTTTTTTTTTTTTTTTTTTATTACTTAAAGAGTTTGATCTCCTTGAATTGTAGCACTTTTCATCTTGAATGGAATGTTGGTCTCTAAGTGCCAGACTGTTTTTATAGCCAAAAATTTGGTGGACTGTTTCATCTCCTTGAACTTTTGAAGTACATTGTGTGATGATGTAAGACTGTTTCTCGAGCTAGGAAATATTCACCATTGCTCAATGTAAGGATTAGGGCCATTAGACTAAGAAAGGTGAAAAATGCCAAGAGGAACCTGGTGACCAGGGAAATTTAATCTTCTTATTCACCTACAGAGCACCTACTTAGACTGGCCATTCTAGTTTTTAATATTTTCTTAACTCAATACTATTAGCTGTGTCAGTATGAGCAGCTAGACTTATGAATAATATCTTTGAAGAAGCCTCACCAGACTATGGCCGAATGAAGAATCTTGAAACCTTAATAGACCCTCATGGTGTCTCCATTTTGCTGGAGAACCTTGCAAAGAGTTCAATGTTGTGAACCTGCAGGTTAAAGGGAAAAAGGCCACCAAAAATCCTAAACTATATCCATTGTGACACATTTACACTAAACCTTTTTCATGACAAAAAAAAAAAAAAAGATCCTCAGACTTGTGCTTGGGTGACACATTTATCATTCGTCAAGGATTCGTTAAAGAGCACTTTAAAAAAATTGCCTACAAGGACAACAGAAAACGAACGATGTTGACATAGTGCCCACATGGCTTAGGTGAAATAAAAATGATATCGTTTTGATTGAAAAACTAGTTAATGGAACTCTAATGGAGGATAAATGTGTCACATGGATACAAGTTTGGAGTTACTTATAGGGCCTAAGGCTTCTTCTTCGAGTCCTTGCTTTTATCTCAGGAGTGGTCAAAGGAAGGGTCAAAGCAGTCGATGCAGGAAATCCAGTCACGATAGGAAGCCAGTCTTTACTTAAGTTGTCCTTTCCTTTTGAGACAGAGAAAGAAAGGGGATTTGGGGTAAATGTGTTGCAGCGGGCATAGTTGAGAGTTTTTGATGCCACAAAAAAATGTATGAGGTAAATTTGTCATAGTGGACATAGTTTAGGTTTGGGGTGGCTTTTTCCCTATGTTAAATATGCATCATACACCTCAAAAAGGCAAAGTTATGTTTCTGTCCATCTCATAGTATGGGATCTGTATAACCTATCCGTGCACCTCTAGTGAGTAAATGCGCTCATCGCCTTATCCAACTTTTGATGGCAGTCTGTGTTTTAATTTGGAGCCTCTTAGTCTAAGATCCATCTACTTTGATTCTCTCTTGCTGGTTTTGGTCTTTTACAGTAGCTTTTACTGTTTTCCATTGCTTTTAACACTTTGTCTGTAAAGGTAAAACAGTGCAGTTTTCTTTGGGCCTACATTCTCGATGGGTTGAGAATTTATTAGATTTATGCACGATTGAATTATCGTTACTTTTGCCTTTGGTATGAAACAACTGTTGTCTTTTCCTGTAGACTCCAAGGGGACATTTGTTCTTGTCAAGTATGGTGGAGAGGTTCCTCTCGAAGGGAAGATTATTTGCTTACCTGCAAATAATAACCAAACGTTTAAACTAACAAAACAGAAAACCACAGTGGTGAGCCCGCTATTCTCTATTGTTCCGGAACTTTTTATAATTACCATAAAGTAAGGAGGATCTTTATATTAAAGTTTTGAGAGACGAGCTGAAAATGAGAATTTTCAAAACAGTTCAAGCTTGGTCGAACCATATAATTCATGCCTAAATTTGAGAGCTAAAAGGTTGCTACTTTAGTTAGATTTAGGTTGGCTTGGGCTCAACTTTATTGCCTCTCATAGCAATGGTGTTTTTCAGGTTAACGTCACAGCTGAAATTGGAGTATGTTCATCCATAACAGTAGATGCTGGAAATGAGCACTGCACCATTCCTATTTTTGCAGGAGTACCAGCATCAGAAGGTAACATTTTTAAACGATTTCCTTATGACACTCAGGTCACCCCCATTCATGGACTCTACCTTCTATTGGGAATGGTTGTTACAATTGGAGGGGTGTGGGCATGCTGCAAATTTGGGAAACCAGAAAGACGGGTCGATGGGATTCCATATCAAGAGCTTGAAATGGGGCAAGCGGATTCAACTTCGGTTAATGTTGTGGAAGCAGCAGAAGGTTGGGATGAAAGTTGGGATGATGATTGGGGTGATGAGATTAGGGAAGTTAAATCACCGAGCCGAGGGCCAGAGGGTAATGCAGCTAAGGCCAATGGATTCGCATCTCGGTCTTCTGATAGAAATGGCTGGGAAGACAACTGGGATGTTTAGGAACTGGATAGAGTCTATGGTCCCTTTATATGTCTTGGAATCGGTGGAAAAATCAAGAACCTCGAGAATAGAGGAAGAGATTATACATGTAGAAAATTAGGTTTAGCATTGTGAAAAGGCAGGAAATGTGCTGCCTTTTCTGTTTTTGGCTTTCCAGTACTTGTGAATTTTTACTTTTTTCACAATTTTGGCCCTTAATTTCCGTCCTGAAATCATTCGGGGTAAGTTTTGGTTTGTAATTTTTTTTTTTTTATTGGGGCCTTTCCTCCTGTAAGTAACTGTCTACAGAAATCCAAGTTACTTGAAGATCCACTTGTTAGTAGTTTTTGTTCTGTCTGTGTTTTGGAAACTATTATCTGGTTGAAACATGTGGTGGTTACTGTTGTATGTGGAGATTACTGCTTCAATTTATTGCATTAGGAGCCTCTCATAGTCTTTGCGTGCTGGAGAATCAGCGACTTGGAATTATACTTTACATGCTTTTAAATTCTAGGCCGAACTCTTGCGTTTATTCATTCAGAACACCGATGATTCACGACCTTGAAAGTGACTGAGAAGCCTTCGAAACATACATAAAGAGGTCGCAGTCTCAAAGTACTTCAAGTTAAAAAAGGCACTCGAGAGATCATTATTCGCTTCAATCACTCTATACCATGCTAATTACATTGTAATCCTCGAACCCCTGGGAAAAAAAAAAAAAAGCACATTGTAATCCCAAAAAGAAAACCAATAATACTGAGTAGGTGGGTGATGTTGCCGTTGCAGCAACACTCCGTAAATACTCAAATAATGAATATTGAGAGGTACATCATAAAAGGTTAGTTATCCCAGTGTTTACGTGCTCAACAAAAGCTGAAAAAAGTATCATTTTGTCTCACAACAGGAGCAAAGGAAAGATCAGAAGTGCAAGTTCTCTCCGCAGATAACTTTAAAGAAGAATGAGGCCATGTCTGCTTATTTTATCTTTTCTACTTTTTCTTTTCTTTTCTTTTCTTTTGAGAAAAACATGAGGCCAGATTCTACCCATTTGAAATAACATTTTTTTATATATTATTACAAAATACAAGGACCATCGATCCATGACAAAGAAAAGAAGGTATTCTAAGTGGGAAATCCCAGTGGACCGTGCAGAGTGACTGGAATGCTACAAAAAAGTAGGTAGCTTCCTCTGTCGATTCCAGTGACCAGAAATTTTTAATATTTAATATTAATTCAAAAAATAACGAAGCTAATCTTAGGAGCCATGTGCTGTTCATGATGGGATTGACACAGCCAAATCCATTAGGTGACATTGGGCCCAACAGCATTTATCTTAATTTATAGGCTCAAGGCTAGGGACACCTCATTTCTTGTAATCTATGCACATGCTCATGGAAATATAATTACATGTCCTTTTGACTCCCCATTGAACTTGGTCACACAGCTTTGGAAAGAGTGCTTGACGAAGAAAACACTGGGAAAAGATGCCAAATGCCAAATGGAGAATGTACCTAGTGTCAATTTGGGAAACAGAATAACAGGGAAAGCAAGAATTATTATATCAGAAACTGATAATTTTCAAGACCTAACTCGTTGAAGAACTTTTACCTAGCTACAAGAAACTCGTGGACTCTTCAGAGTTCTCGAGTACCTCTGGGTTGGAAGCAAATGAGGTGTCCTAAATAAGCAGAACATCAATATTGAGCTAAGCAGCAATAATTGTGCATGATGGACAGGCAAAGTTTCTCTCCATAATTGAGAGGGATTTCTTTTGCACATCATAACAGCTAATGCATAATAGAATTCTTGGTCAGGTGCATCATATCCACTACTCCTCCAAATGAGTCAGATCCAAGCCAAAAGCTTCAGTCAGTCTGCAATATGACCATTTTACTTGCCCAAATACGAGATGTATATTAGAAATTATAGTGGTACTCAAGCCAAAAACAAAGGGACAAAGAAGTAAGAAAAATACATTTGGTGGGGTGACTGGGCTTCTATTCTATTCCGACAGCTGTGCGCATGAGACTGCGTGAGATCCTGTTTCCATACTTTCACTTTTGTCATTTGTTTCTCTCTAGGCCATTAACCATGCTTTTTTTCCACGACCTTTCTCTTCTGTCGATGAGTCCTCAGTGGACCATTTTCACTTTCCCGCTATTTTATTCGCCACTTATGTTTCATATACTTTGTTTACTTCGAAGTGGGTGCAAGAATCTTGAGACTACAAAATAGGCTCACTTTTGACTTGTACAAACACTAGTTTAATGCCAAAATCATCGAGACAGGATTCTGTTTTACAGCACCATGATTACTATATTATTGGAAGCTAAGACATGCCCTCCTTGGTCCATACTACGAGCAGGCTCGGCACTAAAAGCTGATTCAACTTCTTGCATTATTCATGTTTTGTCCCGTGTTTCTGCTTCCTCTGTTGGCTTAGCAAACATTAGCTACTATTTGCAAGATATCCATTCATACATCCTCCAAGGTTGGCAATGTAAATTTTGTAAATTTAATGGAGTCAAACGAAAGGCTCAGTAACCATTAGCTCATTCATTACAAGCAAAATCACCAGACAAAGATGAATTTCCGATAGATCAGTAACTTAAGAAACAATATCCTTAGCGGGGTCCCAAATACGAACCCGGTGAAAAGGAATCCGGTACCGTAATTGAACATTTTGAAGAAACTAAAATCCTGATCAAGAAAACACATACAACGACAAGAAAAGACATCAGAATTCCCAAGGATCTGATTGTTCTTCTCCCAGATTAGACAAACAGTCCCGGATTCCACTTCGCCGGCAAAGTAAATATCCCCACAATTTTTTTTTTTTTTTCCCTTGAAGTATCAGTTAAACTCATGAGGATTCATCTTGGCCTTCTGAAGGGCATCTGATTAGCTCCAATATGTTAACTACCTCTGCCATGTCCGGACGGTTTGATGGAACTTGCGACGTGCATATCAAACCCAGTTTCATCACCGGGATCGCCTCTTCTGACGGGAAGTTCCCTTGTAGCCTCCCATCAATACATTCCTCGACCCTGCCTTCTTCAAGAGCCCCTCTCACCATATCACAAAGAACCACCACATCATCTTCCATGTACTCAACAGGCCTTTTCCCCGTGACAATTTCAAGAGCTAAAACCCCGAAACCATAAACATCACATTTCTCCGTTATTTTCACGGTTCTACAAGCAAACTCCGGTGCCATGTAACCAAGTGCACTCTGAATCTTGCTGCTTAAGACGTAACGGTCCAGCATTGGCAAAAGTCTTGCCAGCCCAAAATCCGCCACTTTAGGCTCACCAGAACTCTCTATCAGAATGTTGCTCGATTTTATGTTGTAGTGAATGATGCTCATTTGGTGCAAAAGAGCCAAGCCTCTTGCCGTCCCAAGTATAATATTAAAGCGCTCATTCCATGAGAGTAAGTTCCCACCTGATCCTTCATGGAGATGCTTATACAAATTCCCACCAGATACAAATTCGGATATCAGGAGTTGCAAAGATGGAGTCCAGTAGTAACCTTCAAGTGCCACGAGGTTAGAGTGCCTGATCTTTCCAAGCTTCTTCACTTCTTTTTCGAACTCGTCTTGCGACTTCACCAGGCTTGAGACAGTGAGCTTCTTAATGGCAACTGCTCGCCCATCTCGAAGCACGGTTCTATAGACAGCTCCAAACCCACCACGTCCAAGTTCACAATCCTTGCTGAGAAGAGCATGTGTCCCCGTGCTGAAGTCAGGGTCGCCGGAGAACATGACAAGCTTCCCAGAATTGGCATCAGTAGTAGGTGACTGGCTGAAGTCATCCCCAGCAGATAATGCGAGGGCTGCAGCAGATCTGGAGGTGGAAGCTCGGACTCGAAGATTAAGGACAGTGATGGCAATGACACCAATAACAATCACTGCAGCAGCACCAATAGCGATGAGTGCGGATATACTGAGGATTATTCGTTTATGACCCAGAGTCGCAGGTAAGGAATCAGAAGGGGAGTCGGAGGAGGAGTTTGGATTGAGGACGATGGGCTTTGGAAGGACGGCAGGGCATGACTTGTTTACAGCTGCACCGCAAAGAGCCGGGTTATCAGACACAGAGGATGGTAATATTGTGTTGAAAAAGCCACCGAGAGGGAGTTCCCCTTGAAAATGGTTATGGGAAATGTTAAACAAGAGGAGGTGGGGGAGATTGGCTAGTTGCTTGGGTAGTGTTCCCGTAAAATTGTTAAATGACAGGTCCACCATCTGTAAGTTCGCAAGCTTTGACAAGGAGGCAGGTATCAGACCATTTAAGTTGTTCTGTGATAGGATCCTGCACCATTTCAAACATAACTCGTGATAATTCATCCGCATAGTTCTAAATATTCAATCATAGTTAGATTTTCTGTTCGTGCTTGCGTCTATAGAACCACAATGGTATTTTGCATTGAAAGCAATTAAAATCGCATATGCCAAGATTTTACAAGAGAAATGCATTGAACAGAGACGCTACAGTTACACCTTACATGGCTAAAAACATGCAAGCGATGTAGTGGACACTATCAAGCTCACAATAAGTCAGTACAGTTAAGTTCCTGGTAACTAAAATAACTTTTATTTTCAAGTAGAAGGGTGGTCTAAGAGACTGATACTCTAAAGAAGTCCAAAACTATTTACCTGAATCCACAGATTATGATTTTAATTTGGAGAATCAACTAAAGGAAAAGAAAGTTTGCATCTTTTGATGACAAAAGTTGGAAAACTTACTGGTCTCAGCCACCTATATCAGATTTAGTGCATACAGAAATGAGAGTCAAGAGGTAGACACAAAGGACGACTTACAGAGTCGTTAGAGCAGAACACTTCACAATTGAATCCGGAATAATCCCCACGAGTTTATTCCCTCCAAGCCTCAGTTCTTTCAAAGAATTGGCGTCACCAATTTCAGAAGGAATACTGCCGCTCAGCTCATTTGCAGTCAAATCAAGAACATCCAATGCCTTGAGTTTTCCAATGGTCGCTGGAATAGAACCTTTGAGGGAGTTATTTGACAAATTCAAGGACTGCAAGCCAGTAAGATCCCCCATATCAGATGATATTTCGCCTGCGAATGAATTAGAGGACAAATCCAAGATTTGGAGCTTTGGGAGTGAGCCCTCTGCCGATGAAGCAATGGGACTCGCATATTTGGCAGCGACTTCTTCTTTATCTAACAGTGAACTTTTCAACGAGTTAGGCCCCATAATCCAACTTGGAATATGTCCCGAATATGCATTGTTGCTTAAATCCAAAGATTGAAGATTCTTGCAACTGGACAGAGCCTGAGGAAGTGCCCCTGTAAACCCATTTCTCGAAAAATTTGCCACTTGCAGTGACTGCAAATTCCCCAATGAAATTGGAAGCTCCCCAGAAAGCCCATTACCTGAAAGATCCAATCTTTCAAGAGCTTCAATTTTTCCAATCCAATCTCCAACACCCCCTGTCAACAAATTCCCATGTAAATCCAGAGAATTACACAATGTAAGCTTCTGCAATGTGTCCGGTATGCTCCCAGAAAGAGCATTTTCACTCAAATCAATCGACCTCAAAAGCAAACAGCTGCCTAAGCCATCTGGAATCAAACCAGAGAACCGATTCTTTCTCAAGCTGACACCTCTGAGATTCTTCATTCCTGCAATGCCCTCCGGAATCCCACCCTCCAACAGGTTATCAGACAAATCCAGAGATCTAAGTCCACTCACGGTCCAAATATTGTCAGGCAAAACACCAGAAAGCATATTTGAAGAGAGATCAATCGATGCAAGCATAGAACAAGAACCTAAAGTTTCAGGTATCTTGCCAGAGAACTTATTGCTAGCCAAAGAAACTGACCTCAAAGACCCACATTGCCTGAAAAATTCATCAGGAATAGTCCCTGAGAGACTGTTCCCACTCAAATCAAGGACTCTCAAGTTATCAATCCTAGCGATGCTGGAGCTTATGCTACCGGTAAGATTGTTCTTAGCCAAGGACAATTTCCTCAGGAACTGCAACTGCAAAAGCCCACGGCCTAAGTGACCCGACAAGGAAAACCCATCAAGATTGAGCTCCACGACCCGATTGGATCTGGGGTTGCATTTGCAACCGACCCAGTTGCAAGGATTGTCATCATCTTCATCCCAAGATGCAAGCTTTCCTTTTGGATCTTGGACGTCAGCTTTGAAGACAATCAGCCCCAAAACGTCATCATTCAGAGAAGGGTTCACTGATGTCACCAAAACCAGTTCTAATGACAACACCATTGAGCACAAAATTAGCAACATTCTCGTCATTTTCGGCACCTCCTGCTCTCAACTCTGTGGCGACGAGAAAAACGCGAGAGCAACTACAGACTCATCCCAGAGTTTAGAACAAGCAAAAAGAAAAAGGAGCAAACTGAAGCTCTCTGAGGTGCGTTTGTAAGAACAAGAAGGCCAGGCACCAAACTTTCGCCACTCGCCAACCAAAGGGATTCAAAAAGAATAAGAGATGAGTATGGAAACAGCAATGTCGAAGGAGGGCAAGACACTTGAATTAGCTGAAGGGGGAAAGAAAAGGCTAAACTTTTCAGGCGCTCAAAAGCTTGGAGCTCGAAATAGCAGAACTCTTTCAGAACAGAAGGCGAGGAGTTCCGGAACAGTGGTTTCGCGCTTTGAAGCCAAAGGGTGGAAGAAAACGCGAAGCTTCGAGTTTGAAACGACCGGTACGGGAGTCGCGGAGTACAGAGCGCATCGTCTTGCGGGACATTGTACGAGAAGAAACTCAACGAGACTCGCCGGCCCAAAAGAAAAGATGGAGGACTCCGCGCAGCCGCCGCCGGCGGAGGTAACTAGGGTTCCGGCGAGATCTTCCGGGGAAATGCGGCGTTGCAGAGACAGAGGTGGTCTCAGCAGACAGACAGAGAGAGAGAGAGAGAAGGAGGGAGGGAGACACTGCTTTCTCGGTTGTCTGAAAGCGCTTTGTCCTGAAGGGTCTCTCTTTCTTTTGCTTTTTAACGGCATAAAGATAAAGAAAGGAAAAAAAAAAAAAAAGGGACTCAGCAAGAGGACCAATTCGTTAGGTGGGGCAATTTATTTGCCCCCGGACACGTGTCGTCACACTGTAGGACGGCTCGCCTCCGACGTGGCCGAAACGGAGTCGCTGTCGGGCCGAGCTGTGTCGACGAGGACGCGGAACTGGCGCCGAGCGCTCGCGCCGTGGCTTGGGGGGGAATTCAGTTTTGCCGAATCGCCCCTGTGATTACGCGTAATTACGATTGAGCCACTGGATGGTGAACGTTCGTTCCCTCTTTTTGGGCGTCGAGGGTCGGACTCCATTTTTTTTTTTATTTTTTTTTTTTGGCTTTTGACGTTTCTGATGTTGGCTTGCTCTTGAGCGGATTATCGAGAAAAGGCTAAAAAGAATGGTACGTTATGCGGAAAAATTAGATCACGCATGACTTTCGTTTCAATCCCATTGCTCTTTAAATCATCTTTCGGCTTTATTCGTATTCATAAAATTGGAGGAAACGACAAAAGAGGACTGCAAACGCTGCAAGCATGCTGTCCAAAGGCACTTGTTTTGTGCAAGGGACAATTTATCAGTGTATCCTTATAGTAATTTTTTGCTGAAAATCATCAGCCAATCATCGTACGATTAGCACTAACATGAACCAAATTTGTCTTTTTCTTTATTGTTCAATTTTTTTTTCTTTTTGTTTTCCCTTTTATTTTCTATATTTTCTTTTTTTTGTCTTTTTTTTTTATATTTCCCTCCGCCAGTGGTTGGAGGCTTGGTAATGTCCAACGCCAAAGGTCCAAAGACTGATTGAGGGAAATGGAGAAAAAAAGTAAAGAAAATTTCAGAAAATGTTTTAAAAGAATCCTACAAAAATTGTCAACATCGGTGATTTTCGGTCAAAATTGATTATAATGATTATATTGACGGATCATCAAAATGTTTAAATTGAATTGGTTTAATTAAATATTTATGATTAAATTTGTTGTTATACAATAGGTTTAATAACTCTTTTGACAATTTTTCCAAATTAACATAGAAAATAATATCATGATAGGGGAACTGCACATTTTCTCATTTTCGTATAAGTCTTACTAACGAGTGCGTTTGAGGATTTGTTAAACATATTTGACTTGGAATAGTTTGATTTTAATGGTCACAATTACGCGATTATACATGACACGAGAATAATTGGCTTATTGAAAACTATAAAATTTTCTCAATTAGTTGCCTAACAAATGCCCTCGAGATACTCTTTAACAATATATGTTTCGTATTTCATTGAAGTTTGCACAATGGCAAAAAAATTATTGAGTTATTTGCTAGAATTTGTTGGCACGAGTGACTTGTCCATGTGATCAGGTATTATGCAATCTTATTCAAAACAAGAGGATTTTTAATGACTCAACAAGGTACAATGTCAGCCAGAACAAAAGATGACTAACGTAGAATGCAAATGCACCATAACAACTCTGATTAATCATAATTATTCCAATAAGCTTCGAGGGTAATCGTACTTTTTTATTAGAATAAAAGGTACAAACAAATAGATTCAATGGAATAGCCTGCAGACCTCATAAATCGGTTAACTTTATCATTTTCAACGAACCGTAAAACTCATAAATTAACTAAGCTTGCGTCTTTTGATCTATGTCGACGGCCTTAATCCATAGTAAAAAATTTCCTCCGGTTTCTTCAATTTGTAGCGAGTTTTCTTTTTTTTTTTCCTTTTTTGATCGCTAGTGTAAGAGAATTGATTTTAATTGTGGGGTTTTTACCCAGGATAGAATTTCTGATATTCTTCCAATCAAACAGAAGAATAACCAGTAATGGAACTGCGTCAGCATTGATTAACCCCATCTTCTTGTCTTAACACTTTCCCTTTGCGTCAAGATAGAAATTCCGAGTCAAAGCACTCCCTTTGACGACAGAAGGATTAGGCAGGCGATGGCCTTAATTAGCAATGATCAACGGGTTCTTTGCCATCTGGTTTAGGATGATTATGCAGACCAAGAATCGAGATTTGAATTTTCGCATTTTTCTTGGACGTGAGAAATTCTATATAAGTACAAAAATGGAGGCAGAAAAACACCGGACTTTGTGGAATTACAGGAAAAGGGACACGGACAGCAAACTTGGGATGATCTAAGAGAGTAGACAGGACGAAAGTGAAAGGGCGAGGAAGGCCATAAAGGCAAGTAGGTGGGTGGGTGGTGTAATAAAGCAAAAGGTCTGGTGAAAAGACATGGAGAGAGAGAGAGAGAAAGAGAGAGATGTGCAGAACAGCAGTGAGAGGGACACCTCCATCCCTCTTTTTCACTCTCTCTTTCTGGATCTCTGTTTTCCAAAAGCACCGGTTAAAAACCACTAAAACCGATCATTGAAGCCTTATGTCAGTACGCTTTGAGAATTTACCCGCTTCGGATAGAAATACACGTCTGTCCAAAATACAATCGATGACCCTTTAACAAGCACCTTCCCTTGGCCCCTCTGCTTCTTGAATTCCGACTGAATTGAATCCAGAATTTGAAAAAAAAAAACAACAAAAGGAAAGAGCAAAGAAGGAGAGGAGGAGGAGGTCCCCTTCCTGGATTCTCGGTTGCTCCGAGAATTCAAATTGAATGCAACCTCTTCCTCTGCGACTTCGCATTAAATGCAATGGCAGACAGGGGTGTTAAATCCCAGGCCACCCTCTGTCTCCGGGCCTCGGTAATTAATGGGTTGGGAATCTTCTCTTCTATTCACCTGTGGCCTTTGTGGGGGTCAAGAACCAGTACTGGTAATTGCAGATGGGTGCATTATTAAAGTAGTACTTACTAGTTGAGACCACAAAATGGGACCTCAAAAAGCAATAGAGTAAATTCAGAACCACAATTGAGAATAGTCAAAAAAATGTTTTAAACCTATATTTTATAAATACCAATTCAGTTTTAAATATTTCATTTAAATCAATTTAATGATGATCATCACTAATGTGGATGTCGGCTATTTATACAACTAATATTGATATCGACTATTTTTTTTTTTTACATTTTTTGTAATTTTCGATTTTTTTTTTTTCATCTTCCTCCACTAGCGTCTAGCGAGGCTTGATCTTGCTAGATCCAGCAAAGTTTGCCTTTGCTTGAAGAAAAAAAAAAGAAAAAATATATATATAAAAATTTAGAGATTTTGTACAAAATGGCAAAAATTATCTACGTTGGTATTAGTCATTCATGTAGTACGATATTGTCCATGTTAATGATTGCGAGCAAAAAATGATCGAAAGAATCACATCGACAAATCGTCAAAAGGTTTAAAACTAATTTGATCGAATTAAAAGATTTATAATTTAATTGATAAACGTACAATAAATTTAGTATTTTTTTGATAATCTCACCATTGAAAGTCTTTCCATCGTTAGGGGGAGGTAAGGTGAGACCTACATATGTCCATGTCAGGATCGGAATATTTTATCAACTATTGAGTTTATTTATGAGAAAGCTTGTTCTTTTATAGTAACTTGTCTCCTTTCAAGAGTAAAACAAAGTCATCGTTCATTCATTAGTAAAGCTCCACATTATTTGATGAGCTACGTTCGTTTTGGATAAATAAATAGATTCATAATCACTGTTGCACTTATGTTAGAAATCTTCATGTTTCAAGCATAAGTTGATCTAAGAAATAATCAGCCGTTAGCTCCTATCAAAGACTTTTTACATAACAAATCACGCTTCTTGCTATCGGTCGTAACACTTCTAAAAGACTATATCACGAGAAAATGACGCGCATCATTTTCAAGTAAACCCTACAATGTTGCATTAATTGTTTCGCTTGGCGGGAAAAAGATCAATATGAGAAAAATGACTTCCTAAGTTAGGAGTAGGGATTAAATTGTCGATCAATACAAAAATCTGGTGGCTAAACGTGATAGCCGTTGTTGAAAGAAAAAAAAAAGGCGATAGCAACTTGTGCATGAGCAGGACACGACGCTAGCTGAGACTAGACATTCCCCCACCATCCTTTTGTAGACTTGGCTCTTGATCTGTGCTTGTCCTATTTCTGTTTTTCTACAAAACCTCATTGGCATTGCTTTGATTTGCTCGGTGCTGACTTTTGATTTGATTTGCCGTTATTGATTTTCAAATGTACGTAGACAAATGGAGCCAAGTTCTCGCGTCGATGATGTGAAACTTAGCTACCTTTCAAACTCCATACCCTTCTTCCCCTTTTTTTTTTCTTCGCCCTTCTTTATATCGGATGTATAGGTTTTGTCAAATCTTACATAGTCCTTTGGCGGGTCTGGCCCGATATCTTTTGCTGTACCGCATTTCGGAATGGGGATGGGGATGGTGAGGCCCGTGAGCTTCAGAGTCAAAGCAACATGTCGTGGTTGTCTTCTTACGCAATTCTAAGAATCTCTCTCTCTCTCTCTCTCTCGAGTCTCGGGGCGAATTTATCTACATTCTTTCAAAGGATTCTTGGTAGGAATGAAGATGGCGATGACCGTTTATGGATATGGGAGTTGCTGACGTCTTGTCTGGCCAGTTTGGTAGTGTGCCCGAACATGTTTGGAGGCTCTCTCTTTCTTGGCTTAGAACTCACTCATTTCGGGTAGATAGAAGAAATTAAGAATGAATGAAAGCAACGACGATAAGTACTCTCTCTCTCTCTCTCTCTCTCTCCCCCTCAACCATCAACGGAAGCTTTTCAACTCTCCATGGTCACGTGCTCCACATTTACACATCCTCTCAAAAAGTCAACATTTTTAATTTGGTATAATAAACTTCACTATTCATGTATTTTGATTCGATATTTAATATGACCCATGAACTTTATTTCAACATACAAAGTCGTATTTAGGCTTTAATTTATTCAACGTGGCCGATAACTTTTGATTTATTTTTAATCTAGTCCCTAAAATATATGAAAATGTTCAATTTTGTCCCTCAACTTAAATTAATGAAAAGACAACATTAAACATTATCATAGAATTTACAAATTAAATTGAATCTATATAAAAGTTTAGGGATTACATTGAACAAATTTAAAATTTGAGGATGATATTTCATTTTAGAATAAAATTCAAGGGCCGTATTAAATAAATTTAAAGTTCAAAGACAACATCATATATGGGAAAATGGTAAAAAAAAAAAATTGCTAAATCGATTATAATTGTGTTGATTCAGTCATGAACTTTTTTTTTTTTTGTTAGTTGAGTCATAAATTTTTTTGTAATATTGCTAATTCGATCTATTCAACCAAATTTAGTCAGCCAATAATGACGTGGAAGCTGAGAGATAATTTTTAAATATTATTTTATTTTATTCAATTTTATTTATTAATTTTTCAAATATTTTCTCTCTTTTTTTTCCCTTCTCTCCCTCTTTTCTTCTCTCCTTCCTCCTCCTTCTAGCGACCGGCCAGAGGGGAGGGCTGGTCATCGGACTAAAGCGGCTAGCCAAACTAGAGTGAGGGCGAGCTTGTCCCTTATTGTTGCCAGGCGAGGGTCGCCAGCCACCGTCGAGGCAAGCCCTCGTCGAATCCACTAGTGAGGGATTGGCGAGCAAGGGTTTGCCTCATCGTCGCTAGGTGAGCTCGCCATGCCCAGCGACCCATTGAGCTCACAAATCCACTAGCAAGGGTCATCCTCACTAGATTCGACGAGGGTTTGCCTTGCTAGTGATTGGGTGGCCTTCGCTCGGTGACACAGCAAGGCGAGCTCACCCTCAATTTGACCTAGCCGATCGCCTTAGTCCAATGACCAGCCCTCTATTGTGGTCGGTAGTTAGGAGAAGGAGGGAGGAGAGGAAAAAAAAAAAAAAGAGAGAGAGAAAAGGAAAAATTAAAAAATAATAAAAATTGGAAGAAATAAAATAATATTAAAAAAATGGTTCGTCGGCGTCTATGTCAATGCCGGTCAATCAAATTTGACTGGATGTATTGAATTGATATAACTACAAAAGATTTAAGACTCGATTGACAAAAAATAAATTTAAAATTGAATTGATATAATTATAATAAATTTAAGATTTTTATGATAATTTTCCTCATAGATACAAGATTCACAGGTCATTTTTCCTTCAGATATTTAGGATAATTAATCACCGTACGGATAATTTTTATTCTAAAAAAGGGATAAAAAGGGAAACGAGATCTCGTGCAGAGAGATTTCTCGGGTTCCCATGCAGCGCAAGCGAAAGAGCCAGACCAGACAACATGACGACAAGCGGTCGATGCTCCTTTTGTTTTTGTCTTGTTTAAACTTTAGGTCACGTTTCCGATGGCGCTCTCTCCGTGTCCAATTCTCCTTTCTCGATGCCTTTCTTCGTCAAACAAAGAGCATCCTCTTCCATGTCACAGCTGGCAACTATATTGACCAAAGACTATTCTCAGACAAACTTATAAACGTCAAATTCGAGAGCTAATTTACAAGTAAGGCCAGATCGAAAAAATCATATCCAAATTGATTATTTAATCCATTCTAATTGCATAAAATAAATTCGCGGTTCATATTCAATTGGACACATATTCGACCAAGTTATATTGCTAATACACTACCATAATTAATCAAATCTAAGAAAATTCATACCCAAATTGAAGTAAGAGTTTGGAGTAAAAGAACTTGATTGAGTGAAGATGAAAAAAGTTATAGATGTAATTTAGATCTAGATAATTTGTTAACTCATTAAACACATTATTTTCAGTTTTACTGTTCTAAACTAATTTATAATTCATTTATTGAATATAATTAATCTATATAATAACTACACCCATCAAATATGAGTTAAGAAAATGGTAACCGACCATTTAGATAGGTCTAATTAGGGCTTACATTTCATGAATTTTTCTCAATCGCATCATTTATAAGTCTCGACGCCCCATGCGAAACGACAGAGCAATACGTTCACCAGTTGGCTTCTTGCTTATTAACGTCGGATTTTGATCATTCATTTGGATCTGATGCAGGCAAAAGGGCGTCCTTCTTGGGCTTACCCATAAAGCGCGACATTGCGAAGCTTGGAGAATGAACTCTGGATTTAAATTTGGGCTCAGGCCCAAAAACACTGCACGAGAGCCCATTTAGAAAGGCCCAAGTCCAGATCCAGAGAGACATGGTTCGAAAGACGGCATTTAATGCCCATAATTGCCACTGCCATCGCCCGTCGGAACCCCACCCCCACGAGATCAGGATCTTACGAAGATCGCGAAACATTAAATGCAATGAATTTAGGGTCGCTTTACATCCATTAATGCACGTTCGGCTTGTCGTCCTGGAAGTTTTTCGGTACCAGATTCGTGCCTTCCCAGACTAGTATCCATCAATGGCTCACGAAAATCATTTTGCCCTTTCTTGAAAGATAAGACCATAACCATACCCCTGCATAAACAATCTAAGCAAAATCGGACCAAAGATGATTCCGAGAACGTTGCCTCAAAAAACGGCTAAACAAATTCTTCAGAGAAACCAATTCAAATCAGAGAAGCACCGATCCGATTGAACGAGGTGCTTATGAAATAAACACACAAAAATCATGTCATTCTCAGCGGTTAATTGTAGGCGCTCGATAACGTGACAAGCATGAGAGGGTTGGTACGAGATTTTTGTCATAGCTCCGTCTAAATCTAGCCTCGAGGACCTCTTCTTTAGGGGTGGGGTGGGGGATATGGATATGGATGAGGGAGCAGGAGATTTGACGTCTCCCAACCGGTTTTTGGCTTTGCTCAATTCCCGATATTAGTCACTTTGACCGAATCTAGAACGTGAAATTGGATCCGAGGAGTAGAAATTCGGTCGCAAGATGACACGGGATCGCTAGAGTCCAGTTTCTCGCACCAACTCACATGAGAGAGGGGGAGCGAAGAAGATCTTTCCGGTTTCTCCAAACCACGTGTCGTATTCTTGGAGAGAAAGAAGCCATCTTGAAGTTAGAGAAGATCTCCGAATCCGATTCTTTCGAGTCATGTCAAGATCTTCCGGAGCCGAAAGACAGTTTGTAGCTTGCTAAACCAAACCTCGGATTTGTAATTTGGCAGTCCGATGGTGCTCAGGGCCCGATGTTGTTCCGTGCATTGCATCAGTGGCAAAGCACGACCCTCGACAGGGAGAGGAGATCTGCACGGTTGGCAAAAAATCCAAAGAAGGCAAACTGATGAATCCCACACGTAACGAGATGTCGATTTTCATTAGCACCATGCGTATGGAATTTGGCTACCGGTTCACTGTTTCACACGGAAAACATGCCGAGCGACCGAGACCTTCTCGTTTCGATGTTCTTATTATGCTTCGGCCGAATGATATCGGGTCGATGCAGGGGACTGAATGTCTTGCGAATTCGTAGATAAGATTGACGAGAAGGTTATGCCGAATGCATGCGCAAAATCCTGTCTTTAATTTCTAAAAATGATGGGCGTGCGTAGCGTAGTTCCGTAACAAGAGAATAACTTTTGATTTGAAAAAAGAGCGGTGCTCCTGAGGAGAACCAGAGAGGGAGGGAAGTTCGAATAATTAAAATGAAAGGAGGTGGTCCTAAAAACCACAACACATAGCAGTGGCCGCCTGCAGCAGCAGCAGCAGCAGCAGCAGCGGCAGAGCATCAGCTCAAGTGAGGATCTTTGCCCAGACAGCAAGCACAAATGCCATGTTGATTCTGATTCTCTCCTCTCTCTAGAGATCTAGAGAGAGAGAGAGGGAGAGAAAGAGGACATGATATGGTGAGGACGAAAGAGAGAGACAGAGAGAGAGAAAGGACTGAATCAAATCAAGATACAGCCCCCAAAAGGATCACGATGTATCTGTGACTTCCTTCATTCATCTTCATTCATATCAACCCTTTCTCTCTCTGTCTCTGTCTCTCTCTCTCTCTGTGCCTGCGCGTGTATAAATACCGAGGAGTAAGTAATGACAGTACCCTCATACAAATCCTGTGAGCAATGTTCTTGTGTGTTGTTCACGTCCCCTCCTTCCCGCTCATTTATTGCCATTCCTGGTCAGAGGAAAACCTTCATTGGATCTCTTGCATTTATTGTTCTCCGCAAACCCCACTCCTTTAATACCTCCCCTCATTCCTTCTCAATCTTTCATCCCCTCCCTTGTTTTCGTTTCCTGTAAAAGATACTTTCTTCTCTTTCTCCTTCGTCTTCTTCTTCAATGGCGGACTACGGAAACGAACCCCACGTCCTGGCCGTGGATGACAACCTCGTCGACCGCAAGATGATCGAGGCCTTGCTCAAGAACTCATCCTGCAGAGGTACTGTCATTTCAAGTCGTTCCAGAACAATGCACTCTCTCTTTTGACTTATCCTCGTTCGATCAGATAACTTTTCTAAGGAAAAGAAAAAATGCCAACTTCTTTTTCCTGTCTTCCATTTGATATGGACTTGTGTTTTTCGGTTTCCCCTCACGCATCATTATCTGTGAATTCATGAATGGATTTCATAACCTTTCTTGATTTTGTAATAGCTGTCCTTATTTTGTGAATGGTCTTCTTTAGCAGTAACTCCTTTGTTAAACTTGCGAAATCATAGAAATGGTCTTTTTTGATAGTCTGGAGATTGCCCTCTGTTTCGCTGGAGTTTGACACCTATGTTTCAAGAATGTACAACAGGCTCCGACATTCGAAAATGGAGTCAGTAGACTTCGCATAAATTAATAGAAACCCTCTTATTAAGAACATCTGCAAAAACTTTGTTAAAAAATTTCAAGTGAGATGTACTTCTACTGACTTCTTCTATTGTTTTGGCTTTACATCACAAGGGACGAATATCTTAATTGAATTTGGAAGACCCTCACTTTTGAAACCACACGGTAGACATTTAGCGAGTTGAAAGTGAATATTTTCGAAAGGTTTATCCTTGCGAAGTGCATGAACGGGAATAATTCAACGTACAACGGAATAGGACAATTATGCGATTGTCCTTGCGAGCTTTGTTCATGCAACACAAAACTTCAAGAGCATTGATGGTTGAGGAGTACTTTTACAGCTCCTCCACCTACCCAGATTTTATTCCAGACGGAGAATCTTTACTTACTTCATAGCATGCAAGTACACTGTAAAACTGAAACCATAGAATTCAAAAGATCCCTTTTATTTGTGGGTCCTAGGGGGTTGATTTTCCCTTTTCTTTTACCGTCGGCTCTCTGCATTAACTGACACTACTGTAAGTGCTCAACCTAGACTAACAGCTGCACTCACTTCCTTGGAAGCTTGACACTTCGACAGGACATTGAATTCCGAAAGATACTTCTTGTAGCTTAACCTCTTCAGATTTGGTATCCGTGAAGAGCTTGTATCGTGCCCTCTTGTGAATGGCTTTTGGCACCTCTTTGCACAGTGACAACGTACAAGATCCTATTGGGCGAGACATTTGAAATATAAAGAGTTCTGGTATCCTGTAGATTAATTGTGTGATGATAACTGATAAACTGATTATGTATGGTTCTGACAATATGGCGAGCAGCCACAGTGAACCTGACCGACGGCTTCAAAAAGGGGCAGTGCAAGTGCATTTAGATAGACTTAACTTAAGGTTTAATTGATCTTTGGCCAATGTATGTTATTTAAGCCATTGTCCATGCTGAAGGATACCTGGTTGCTAATGGTTTATGCATGGGTGCAGTGACAACTGCAGAAAATGGGATGCGAGCCTTAGAATATCTGGGTATAAGAGATGATCAGCCCGGCGAATCCTCAGTCTCTGCAACTGTAAGTAGCTCGTTTTGTTGGGCATGAAAGAAAAACAGTACTGCTATGGAGGCGGAAATAATTATGCAAGTTCCCAGTGCATATGGTTGTGCATAATAACTAAAGGAAACTTAACAATATTATCGTTTAGTCATCTGATAGTTCTTGATGATGCTCTGCTGCAGACATCGAAGGTCAATCTGATAATTACAGATTATTGCATGCCAGGAATGACGGGGTTTGAGTTGCTGAAAAAAGTTAAGGTAAATTGGCTCACTCATCAGATTAGGATAAGATTGTTTTTAAGTAAGTTTCACTCATATTTCTTATTCATGTTCTATGCGATATCATAGTAGGCTGACTGACATACATAAGTTCGACCTAGCAGGGATCGTCGATCTTGAAGGAAGTTCCTGTTGTAATCGTGTCGTCCGAGAATGTTCCAACTCGGATTAACAAGTGTTTGGCCGAAGGAGCTCAGATGTTCATGCTCAAGCCTCTCAAAGCGTCAGATGTAAAGAAACTCAGGTGTCATCTAATGAATTGCAGAACATAGACAGACAACGGGGAAATTTCTTTGACCTTGTTTTTGTGAATTAGATTAGGGAAGAGAAAAATCTAACCCAAACCAAGATGTAACCTCGTTGCGTACCAATCAGGCCTTACGGAGTCAAATTGGATGCACCCGGGGTGCTTTGATCTTGTACTTCTCTGGAAAGTCATCCTCTATGTTAGCTAGTTCATTTCGAACGGTATAGTTTTGGGAAATTAAATTCACTTTTTGTCCTTCTCTTTGTTTTTGTTTGGAGAAAGAATTGGAAATGAAATTTCTGAAATAGCAAATTTAAGCCAAAATTAAAAAGTAGAAGTAATAAAAGTAATCGTTCCTCAAGAGTTAAAGCAGGGGATGATGAATTTTACACACAACCTGTCCAAAGAACTTTTTCCCTTTTGTCTTCTTTTGTGAATGAAAAGGGGACGACAGACTTACAAATAACGAACCAAGAAATGTCAGAAGTTCCATCCCAAGTCTAGAAAGAATTGGAAAAAAGCTCATCAGTAAAAGTGCCTGTGATGGTGATGGTGCCTTCTCTCATCCCATCCGAAGCACTGAATCACAGGATAACAAGTGACAAATAGACATCTCCCAAATCCCCTAGCCACAGAGGAAGCTGCAAGACAAGGGTAACCGCAACATGCCCTGATTCTGCCTTTGTCACCGCCTTGCGGGCTCTTCTTGCCGGAGCCATGCTTGCGGTGATGGGGATTCTTGCCCTTCCTTTTCTTCACCATATTACCTGCTAGAAAGCAAGACCCAGAAAGAACTGATCAATACCTGGACAACCCAGATGCTCAAAATCGAATCTTGAACTCATTCACATAGAGAGAGAGAGAGAGAGAGAGAGAGAGAGAGAGAGAGGCTTCCAGATGATTGACAGGCTGTATTTTTTTCCGCTACCTTCTACTTTTCTGGGAACGAAGCTATTGCAGCTGAAAACGCAAGGGCATCAAGCTCATGGATGGAGAAAGCTGTGGGAATCGATACAATGAGGTTTGGTGGGTGTTGATGGATGGATGGGAGATAGAATATTCCATCAAAAGGACGGACTTTTTCCGGTTGAGGAAGCAACGAATGAGAGCAAAATTTGGCCTTTTGGCCCGGTTGAACAAACAGTACGCTTCGAGTCGTCGACAGCGTGCGGCCAGGATAATTATATATATATATTATATTTCGTGTTACTTGTTCAGCTCGCAATCCAAACTATAATAGCAGTTGACAGAGCAAGGGACGGCACGTTATTCGTCTTCCCAGAGAAATGGAGAAAGTTTAAGGATATAATATTACCTTTTCCGGTCATTCTCAGGCGGTATGCTGCATATTGGCTAAACTTCGGCAAAATCAATTGACATCCCCTTCTCGCTTCGCCAACGCTGACCATAATCATTACAGTTTGGGGGAAATTTGCGATCCTCTTGTTCAGCTCAACACATCTCACGAGTCAATTTACTAGTCACCCCGATTTCACACTTTTAAAATTTAATATGATGTACTCTACGAATTTGAAGTACTTAGCCCATCTTATTGTATATTGTCAATACTTTCGTCTCTCAACAAATTCGCTCACATCTCAATCTAGCTATGCAGCCTTATCCCCCATCCACCCAATAAGATCGAGTATTTTGCTGCTGATGATATAACTAATTGACTTTATCGAGTAACGTACGGTATCTTTATAAACAATGTAAAATAAGAAATTATAGCCATACATTCTCGACTATCTACTAAGCAAATTACTTAGATAGACCGAAGTAATCTCAATAATAAATCAACAACTCAAAATTCCATAAGCGTACCTAAATTGATGAACCGAGACACCTGTAAATAAACAAGGCAGGAATTTCCTCTCACCACCAAGCAAGCCAAGCGCCAGTATTGGGATAAACCTTAAGAGAAAAAAAAAAAAAAAGTGCACCGCAAGGATCAAGCCTCGCATGCCGCTTGCCACGTCTCTCTTTCTCTCTCTCTCTCTGCGTGAATGGCGGCGTTAATGGAGCCAGCCTTCTTGAACGGCTTCTACGCAACCTCCAACCCGTCTCCATCCTTCGGATTCCGGCGCACCCCACTGAAGCGGCGCTCGAGACCCACCGTCATTTTCCAATTTAACCCTCCCCCTAATCCCATCTCCACCTCCCGTTCTTGCTCTTCCGAGAGCACTTCGCCGCCGCCGTTACCGGCGGAAGATGACGGCCGTCGATCCTCCGCTTCTGAAACTAATGCTCCGGCCGAGCGCTCGAGAGACAGCAGAAAAGCGGTCCGGGTGGCGTGGGAGAAGCTGGTCCGGTGGTCCAGGTCCTGGCGGTCCAAGGCCAAGACCGATGTTCTTGAACGTACGAACAAGGTTACTTTCTGCATCAAGATTTCGCTTTTAGTAACTGGTTGGGCATTTGGAGAGTTGGGTTTGTCTTGATTGATCGAATCGTCTTGATTTTTGTCTGCGGGTTTCTCAATCTTCCTGTGTAGAGGTATTCTAGACTTTGCCATCTCTAATTGTTTAAAAAAACAATCCTTGCGTTTTTCTTTTCAATTCGCTGCTAAGAAGTTTCTGAATTCAAATGGATGTTGGGTTCTTTCTTTTACTTGGTCGCCGTACGTAAGTAGAATTGGACTGTGCTTGTGCTCCTTTCACAAATGAGCAATGACGTTCTTGAACTCTTTGGGATTGCCTTTTAGTTCTTTTGTGCTTTTGTTCGATTTCCTGGAGATGTTGCTGCTTGGGGATTATCACTGTACTTCGCCACACTTTACGATATCTCCTTTCAATTCGGAACTGGCGTTGTAGCACTTGACTAGAATAATGGTTTTGTTCTACTTTCTAAATACGCGACTCGTTTTGGCAATTTGGACAATATCTGCATAATTGGAGAAGGCATTATTTGTATATCTGCTAATCTGGAAGAACACGGACATCTGATTATGGTACTCCTTTTTACTTCCCGCTTGGAGATCTCTGGTTTCAAGCAGGACTCTCTTACCAGGCCTCTGAATTCAAAACGAATCAACTTAAGTTGGACTCAATACTTCCATTCTTAATTGAGCTCTGAAGCCTATTCAAAAGTGGCATTTATCTATTGATTTGTTATACTCATTTTCAAGTCCGTGGAAGAAGAGATCATTGTATATCAATGTAAACACTTATAAACATGTAAATATAAAAGTTGACTTACTTTTTACTTACCATTTCAGAATGTTTTTATCATCTGTTGGCTTTTAGGTTGTGGTGCTTGGAGGTGGGTCCTTTGGTACTGCAATGGCTGCACACATTGCTAGCAGAAAGGCTCAAATGGAAGTTCATATGCTTGTCAGGGATCCGATTGTTTGTCATTCAATCAATGACGATCACTGTAATCAGTAAGTTTTCTGCTGCTTTGGTGTTAATAACTTCCATGGTGCATAATGTCTTTCTTTGTTCACTCTGCTTCACTGATGTTCTTTATGTTCAGCAAGTATTTTCCAGATCACAAACTCCCAAAAAATGTAGTTGCTACAACCGATGTGCAAACAGCTTTGCTTAAGGCAGACTATTGCCTTCATGCAGTACCTGTGCAGGTACTTTTGTTTAATCTGACTATTACTCATCCATGCTAGTTCATATGCTGTTCTTACCGACATGGTGTCTTATCTGTGCAATTTTCTGTGAAGAAGCATATGTGGCAGTCTCCAATTTTTGCAACTGAATTACCTATTAAAGTTGACAGATCTTTTTTGCATAAGCAGTTCAGCTCGGCTTTCCTCGAGGGCATTGCAAGTTATGTTGATCCGGCCTTGCCGTTTATATCCCTGAGCAAAGGGTTGGAACTCAACACATTGAGGATGATGTCTCAAATTATTCCTCAAGCATTGAGAAATCCCCGACAACCTTTCATTGCACTGTCAGGACCTTCTTTTGCTTTGGAATTGATGAATAAATTACCGACAGGTATTTGTTTGTGCTGGGTTCTCATAATCACCAATATCAGTGAGCAAATGCTGCCTGTGAGATTTTGACCTTTTCTAGTTGTTTGCAGCAATGGTGGTGGCAACTAAGGACAAAAAACTAGCAAACGCAGCTCAGCAGCTCCTTGCTTCTAGTTACCTAAGAATTAATACGTCAAGGTATGCAGTTTCTGCTGAGTCATAGGGTCAGTAAAGTACCCCTTTGAGGCTTCTACTTTTTCTTTGATTTATTGTACTCATCCAGATTGTCCTTATTCTATTTCTATAGCAGAATGATGTCCATGATCCTTGTCTTCTATTTTTCATGTACTTTGTTTGTTGGCTGTTGATCCATTCGGTTTGTGAATCTTTATATTACCATTGACCTCTCTTGTCGCCCCACCACTCGATATACAATATGCTTGGCTAAAGGAACTGTGTTTTCTGTGCATGTCATCTGATGAGTTCAGTTTGTAACCTCTGATGGCTCCCAGTGATGTTACAGGGGTGGAAATTGCAGGTGCTTTGAAAAATGTACTAGCAATAGCAGCAGGAATTGTGGACGGGATGCATCTTGGTAATAATTCAATGGCAGCTCTAGTTGCCCAAGGTTGTTCTGAGATAAGATGGTTGGCGACAAAGGTTCTCTCTACAAATCATTTTCCTAATGCAGATTTCTGTGCATTGTTGCTATTCGTCATGCTTAATAGCAGTAGCTCTAGAAACTGGAAAATCATAAACTAGAAGTTCCATTAGACAGTGTTGATCACTTGGAACTGGTAGAATATAAGAAAACCCATTGTTGGGAGAGGTTGAGCTTTATCAAACAAGAACACATTGATAGATTTTGCAATGCCTATCATACATATAGTTAATGATTCGTGTGGAATATTAATAGGTTTTTGTTTGTTAATGTAAACAGAATGCTCATAGCAGAGACATAGCTTTTCACTGGCCTCTTGATGGATGATGTTTAGATATTATTAGTCAGTGCACTGAACTTTAGGTGAGTTATTAGGAGGGTAGACAAAAGAAATCTGACTGCTTACTTCTTTTAAAAGTAATTCCATGGAAATTTTTTTGACACTGGAACCGCTCATTTTCAGATAAACTCATCACACCCCATACTCTCTCTCTCTCTCTCTCTCTCTCTCACGCTGTGTACACACACACACATCTACCTGTTAAAAGGGCTCATTTCGTTTGTGGCAAATCCACCTAATCTTTTCAATGTCATCCTTGTTTCTGGTTTTTTGCTGGTCCTCTCTCACTGATTTTCGTCTATTTAATTCACTCAGATGGGTGCAAAGCCAACCACCATTACTGGTCTGTCGGGAACTGGGGATATAATGCTGACATGCTTTGTAAATCTTTCAAGAAATAGAACGGTTGGAGTGCGTCTAGGATCGGGTGAGAAGCTCGAGGATATACTTGGCTCTATGAATCAGGTGCTCGACAAACTTTCTAAGACAATAATATTTTGTTGGTGACTTCTCTTGTGATGAGATTGATCATCAGAATTTTCCTAATAATACCTTTGTCTGTGTAAGTGCTGTGACTACCCTTTCACTTTTGATGTTCGTATGCGCAGGTGGCTGAAGGCGTCTCAACAGCAGGAGCTGTGATTGCCTTGGCCCAGAAATACAATGTTAAAATGCCTGTGTTGACGGCAGTTGCTCGTATTATTGACAATGAGCTGACCCCAAAGAAAGCTGTATACGAGCTTATGAATCTTCCGCAGGTGTTTACTCAAAATCCTTACGCATAAATGATTTACATAAATGGCCTGCTTGTAACATTTTGTCTGAATTTGGTGACTCTGGGACTGTTCTGGTCCGATAATATTCATGCAAATACTATGAGGCCTGTCTTCCTTGTTAATGATCCAAATTGTGATTCTTATAGGTTGAAGAAGTATAAAGGTGGCCGAGCTCTCAAGTTTATGAAATGGCTCCAGGAAGATACAACACGTTGCTTGCTCCTCGAAATTTCTGGCATAGGATTCTTTTTTTTTGCCAATTTGTCGGTATAGGATGTCACCACATAATCGAAATTCTTTTTGCTTCTAAATTCTGATAGTTAAATTCTTTTGCTAATTGTGGATCACGTGACACAATTTTTCAAGCTAAATACATATTTATAGGATAAATGCTGACAATACAGCAATATTTTTCACCTTTCAGCTACGCTTGAATTTCTATGATTACTCCTTCGCACATTAAGATTCTTGGTTTTTCATTAGCTCAATTGTGAGGCCATAGTACCACCGCTCGCGGTGGCCATGATGGTTTCGCTCTTTCTCCCCCACCGAGGGGGGAGGGGTTTGAAACCTTGCATTCGCATTGCGCGACTCACCTGCGGCTGGGTCTGTGGTAGTGGCCCAGGTCGCCCTGGGTTTACCCCGTCGGTTGCCAGCTGTTTGGGGGTTCCCGAGTCACCCAAAAAAAAAAAAAATTGTGAGGCCATAGTTTTCACAATCATTAGCACTATAGAAACCAAATAACTCCCGGAGAAGTGTGAATTTGTCAATTATGCAGGCAAGTATTAAATTCCTCTTATATTAGAATGCTCGGTTTACTATGGTGCTACACATCTGCTCAACTCAATCTCCTACGTTCAACCTCGCGTTTGCTTCTGTGTTTATGACTTTGACTGCGTTACCTTTTCCCTTTCAGCCATGAAGTTGACTGGTTCAACCCAGGATTTTGACGTCGTTGCATGGTTCCATAACTTAGGTTGATGCCATATATGTAATGTTTTGAACGGCATTCACACTAGATATGGCCAACAACATATGTACAATCTAGAAACAGTAGTGAGAAATGGGCAAGCCTGTTCTTCAGCTTGGAACTGTTGAACTTGACCAATGGTCAGAATATTTCTTTGTAGTCATGTCAAAATACTTGGGCGTTATTTAGTGTTGATCCCATGACTCGACAACTAATTGCCGTCTATCGGCGTTCTAGTCTTTGGAACTTGCATTGGAACATCAGGAAGGAAAATCAACCACAATTTCTTGAATAAAGAATCAGATGATGACCGGAGATCAAATTCACTGGTCATGACCCGTTGAGTGGGGTTAAAAGCCGTACACGAAGCGTTCAACCTTGGCTGAATATCTCCCTCATGGACCTTTGAAGATAGCTACTGGAAACTTACTATACAAATTCCCTATTTGAATTCAAACTCATCAGTCTGAAACGAAAAATAGTCAAAAAAGATACCATGTTGGTGATTAAAATAACCATGCTGCTACGCGCAATAAGCAAATTACGTGATTTATTAACTTCAAATCATGAAAACGAATCTCTACAAGGCAATGAACAAATCCTTATTACCCCCTCACTCATCTAATGATCTAATTGATGTGTACATCTTGATTGATACAACGAATTAGTTCGTCACGAGCTATTTAATAATTGAAAAGTTAAATTTTCACCATTGTTAATTCATGTACAGAAGCGATAAACTAAAATAGACACTAAAATAGACACTAAACAGGTCAAATGGGAATATTAAAGAAATTAATCACAACAGCAATTAGTAAAAGCTTAGTCAGATTTGAGCTAAAAGCCTTCAAATTTCTCCATGAAACAGGGAAAAAGAAATAAGTGAGGAAGCAAAGCTCCCACTAGGCAAGAGAGTTTCTTGATTCACACTTCCAAAATGTTAAGCGTCAACCTTGGGTCCAGGCTGAAAAGCAAATGTGGACCTTTGACAAAGTCTTCTTACCCGGGTTTCCTTTCTTCTTCCTCTACCGTGTCCAACGATCATTTTTGTTACTTTCTGAATACTTTCCAGTACACACTAAAAATATGAGCACCCGCACTAGAAAAAATAAACCAAAAGTATAATCGGGAACATGGAAATCAACACCCCGTTACTTTATATGTCCTCTAGGGCATGCAGTTGTAATAATGTCCAAATGCTCTATTTCTGCTGACCAATAGAATAGAGCAAGACCATCCCAGAGTCCAACAAAAATATGGAAGATCAGACCAAGTTTTTAATTCTTCAAGGGTGCAAGCTGGCCAGAGACCTTGAATCAAACCTCCCAACCCTGACAAACCAGCCCCAGATAAGTGCAACCGAGACCTGTGAGGAAATCATAAGAATCTTCACATCAGCTTTGGAGAAATTGATGATGGTCATGAACAGTAAGGAATCAACTGAAGGTCATCAAAGTTGCTTTCCTAGGTTATTGCCAGACAATAACTGGGGAAGTGGAAGGCAACTGGGATCAGATCATCAGGTGAGAGCCAAACTGCTCCTTAAAGCTGAGATGGGTCGAGGAAGTTGCGACAGTGAAAGCTGTGCAACATTTAGAGGCCTTGGAGGTGGAATACTGTCCATGGAGGTTTCGTCAGATCTGAACAGATCAGCTTCATCCTCGCAAAGATCTCGAAGGAGGTAACATATGTTATATTAAGCAAATTCAAGTGAAGATGTGCTTGTTAACTGTGATCGCTTTTCTTCTAAGTTGCATTGCCTAAGCCATCTATCTTCACCCTTTTATCAATACCAGGCTGAGGAAACAAATCAACTATCAATATCACCCCTTCTTCTTCTTCTTCTTATCATTACTATCAGTACTATTCTGATTATTACAGAAGCACTTTGCACGGATGATAGTTCCTTGTTTCGCTGTGAAATCAGAATGGGCAGATCTAGGCCTGGATTAACATATGGGTCATGTAGAGAATTGCTTGCCCTAGCGTGCTGTCTGTGTTTTGAATCTCTTAGTTCAGACCATATGGGTTGCATTCAACATCCTATTAGCCCAAATCCAATCTTTTTTTGATTTAGGAGAAGAAATAAATAAGGATATTCCTAATATACCTACTCCAAAAGCTGTATATAAAGATCCGTATGATGATTAGATAATGTCTGTGATTTATATATCATCATCGACCCAATGCCTGGATGATGGAGGAGATAGGTTTTCTTTTTGGTCAAATGGAAGAGATGGGTTAAGCATGAAGGGTTTCCCTGCTTTGCATGCAAAACTTGCATGGCTTCAACATTCACGCACAGCTAAAATACAAAGTGTAGTTTCCTTGAAACTAGAGGATGACTCTCTCTCGCTGAGCTACATAAACATTTTCTAATCAGTAGTTCAATAACAAACTAGTCCGAGGGGCCTAGTGAAGCAGAAATTCCCTAGGTACTTCCCAAAAACACAGACCCACCAAAGGTCCAAAGGAAGCATATCTCCCAGATTCTACAAGAGCGTCATATAAATGTCCTTTGAGTAGATAGTGTCAATCAGATAGCCTTAGGGTTAAATGTAAAATCTTCATATCCGACACATGCCAAATAATTAATCTTGGATGGCCTGGAGTTAAATTAGACGTTCATCTGTGATTCCTATTTCATCATCAACCTAGTGCTTGCGTGATGGAGGAGACAGGTTTTCTTTTTGGTCGAATGGAGGAGATGGGTTAAGCATGAAGAGTTTCCACTACTTTACATGTGAAACAACTTGCATGGCTTCACTATGCACACATAGCTAAAATACAAAGTGTAGTTTCCTTGAAACTACAAGGATGACTCTCTCTCACTGAGCCGCACAAACATTGTTTAATCAACAGTTCAATAATAAACTAGTTCAAGGGGCCTAGTGAAGCAGAAATTCCCCAGGTATTTCCCAAAAACACAGACCCACCAAAAGTCCAAAAGAAGCATATCTTCCAAATTTTACAAGAGTGTCATATAAATGTCCTTTGAGCAGATGGTGTCAATAAGATGGCCTTGGGGTTCAATGTAAAATCATCATATCCAGCACACGCCAATTAATTAATCTTGGATGGCCTGAAGTTAAATTAGACGTTCATCTCTATTGAGTTTCCGATCGGGCTTAAGGTTTGTATTTTACTTTGCCATCCAGACTGATTAATATGTAAATTTATAGTCATCATTTCTTGCAATAATTTGTTAGTTTTATGAATGTGACAAGTAGTGATATCAATCATACATGTACATGATAAATAATCGCGGTGAAAACTTATCGAGTATTTATTATAGGAGGGATGAAGGAGAGAAACGGGTAATCAGAGTCGCAGCTCCTCAGATGGGCAACACCGACATTCCTCCCGACGACGGGCACACTTGGAGAAAGTATGGTCAGAAAGCAATTCTCGGATCAAACTATCCAAGGTAACTCAGGTCCCCTTGTTCTTCGCGCAACAAAACTACGCCTCTATTATTCGCCCTGATACTCAAATGATGTTTGATATATGGCAATCTCTAATTATATCGACAAAGTGGTCCTTTATACGATAAAAACTTTCTAGTTACATCATCATGTGCTAAGGTTTAAGCGACTTCATGTCGAGTTTCGACTTACACAGGTCTTGATCAGCGAACATAAATTTATTCGTCCAGAGAAGCAAGTTGGATAGTAATCATACCTGATAGATGCTTTCATTTTTAGTGCTTAGCATAATAGAGTTTATTAGCTAATTGGCTGATGCTCATATGCATGTATTTTCTTTGAAGATTCTTGCCAAGATCGAAGTAGCATATCTGAATTTCTACATTTCCAAAACCAGTTTCGTGCCAAACATTTTTGTTTCGTAATCGCCAAGCTATGTGAAATTAATCAAGTAGAGAAACAACTTACATGTCTGTCGCGTACCTTCTTAGTGGGTCATACGTTCGACCTAAAAAATCGGCTTCTTCAGGGGTTACTATCGTTGCACCCACCAGAAATTATACCAGTGCCCCGCCAAGAAGCAAGTGCAGCGACTCGACGACAATCCTCACTTCTTCGAAGTAATCTACCATGGCAATCACACGTGCCACATGTCCTCGACCGCGCCATTGTTTCCACCGCTGCCGCCATCAGCGAATGCCATTCCAATGGATTTGCAACTAGGCGGGTTTAGCGGATCGAGCAGCACCAACCCGGTGGTCGTAGGCAGCGGGTCAAGCACTTCAGCTGCTCGATACGACGTCATCGAGTGCCCAGTAGAAGAAATGGCGACTGCGATGTTTAATCCCGGGACCAGCAATGCAGGCACCATAGATATGATTTTCCCTAGATCCAAGGAAGGAAAATGATTTAATGGGGGAGTGTCTGAAAGAAAGCTAACACTTCAAAACCCAATTGCAGGAGGAGGAGAAAACAAAGTATGGTTTAGTTACTGCTAGTCTTAATCCCCGGTAGCTTTGTAAATAAATTGTTAAATTGCAATTACTGTCTGAACAAGTCAAATGCTGACTGTCTAGACTTACATTCAGTCTGTTGTACTCTAATGCCCGCACCACTTAATGTTTCTATGAAATTAATGTTTATGTACACTTTATTAGGTCGCTCGATAAGCATATGACAGATTCTTTACTTTTCCTTCTCCTTTGCTTGAGTGTTAAATAAGCACTTGGGAGTAACTTCTAGCTGTTATATGATGTAGCTATTAAACTCTTTATAGATAAATGATAAATTGTATGAGCCCTTGCCCCGTACATGATTTAGAATGTGTGTGTACGTGTTCAAATGAATTGTATCATCTGTATCTATATGCTAATCGCATTGCGAAATTCTTGTACTTCAAAAACAATTGTCCAATATTTGAACAAGGCTAGACGTGATCAATGGGTAGGCTTGGACGTGCCACAGTCAAATACTTGACTTTTGAAATTTTTTCATAAAATGACTAGGTCTAAATGGCATCGGAACACATGTGACATCCATAAATTCAAAAAGGAATTTCTTGTTTAGGTGTATTCAAATTATGCTTCAAGCCTTGTTAGGTTGAGGGATCTCGTCCCAATTTAGTTGTAGGGCTTTGATCACGAGAATGGTAAGTAACGAGAAGATCAAGGTTGTTGCAGGGACGAGTTAATATTTCTAAACGACATCTGACAAAAACAAAAATTGAGTGGCAGGACAGGATTTTGCAGAGATCAAGTCCCATCTTAATTGGGTAGTTGTATGAAAGATTCCTTCTAAAGATAAATGAGCGTCAAGTTCCTGGAAATTCCTAACGGGTATTTATTGTCGTTTTGTTGTTTAATCTGCTCCCAGCTTTGCGTGTTTCAGTGTCGTTTTCTGTGCAAGATCCAGATACCTCTTCCTTAAATACAAGGCAACTTCATGGAACATCTTCGTCAACTTCACCGAAGATACTCGAGTCGCTTCTTGTCTCTTTCTCTTTTTCGATTTTTTTTTGGGTCTAATCTTTCTCTTTTTCGATTGGATGCTCGAATCCTGTCAATTTCTGAGTGTCAGTGTCAGATTGGGACACCACAGACTCACTCAATCTTTGAGAGGCTCTAAACAAAAAAAAATTCTCAATCTTCTAAATCTTTTCAAACATCGTGGCAAAACAAAATCATCTTTATCTCGAAGGTACCCATAATTTCTCAATCCTAAGTTAGGTAGACTTATTCTTTTGAATTGTATCCTGTGACGTCAAGAGTAATATTCTGACATAAGATCTCATGCTTTTTATTAACATGCACATCGAGGGAGTTGTGTTAGAAAAATCCTACATATAAAAATTGATATAGTGCAGAGTAATTAATATATTTTAATTTTCTCATAATTCATCGGGTCTAATTAGATATGTTAATAAATTCAGACTTAAGCTCCCTCTTAAAAATCTCTTCAAGTGAATGTATCAAACTTCTACTACACACTCACAACAAATAGTATTGGAGCAAATGGTTGCAATTGATGCATATGCCCATAAGGATGAAATTTGGCTAAAAGAATATATGAATTAAGGAGAAATAGACCTAACACTAATCTCACGCGTGAAGAGGAAATTGTTAGAATACACATGTGAATAAGTTATATCACAAAAATCCCACATCTAAGAATTGATGTAATGTATAGTTAAATCTATAATTCATTGATTTAAATTTTTGAGTAATTGGTATATTGATAGGTTCAAACTTTATCCTCCCTCTTGGAGATCTCTCCAAATGAAAGTATCAGACTTCTACTGCACACTTTCAACACTTTTTGAGCATCATAATCTGTACTACCCGTTTGAACAAATCACTTTAATTTCTTCGCTAACGTGCAAAATTTCTAAATGCAATTGGTACTGCTCCAGATTAAAGCGATTCGAAAGGATGAAAAACCTATGGTAGGTGACTTGGGCTTTCTTTTTCTGTATGGGGACACGGAGTCATTGTCACCGGCCCGTCCTACCATGTGAATTCTTATGTGAACAGGCTGACTATCTCTCTCTTCTCGGTGACCCAAATTAAGTGCCGCGAAATTTCCATTGAAGCGATGAGAAGACCTCCAAGTCAACCTATTGATTTCGTGGAACCTAACTTTTGCAGCATTGTAATCCATGGCTACTTCGATCCAAGTTCCTAGCAGCCAAATGCGACAAAGCCCCTTGCTTTTGCACTACCACCATCCAATTACAGTATTCATTCTCTATGAAAACTGATCTTGATCTTCAATTTTTGTTCTGTTTTCCAAATAAGGACGTGCGAAACTATCTTGTTATACTCTTTTTTGTCGAAACTTGAAAGTCGCGAGAAATGACTATCTTGTTATACTCTCTTTTGTTGAAACTTGAAAGTTGCAAGAAATGACCATGTTCGTTTCAATTGTTGTTCCTGATTTCCATAAGCACTGATTTCCATAAGCACACTGTTCTCATGTACCGCAACAATTCAGTAAAGGCCTGTGTGAGAAAAGGATTACACATCAGAAGTTAACCGCAACATGGAGCAGAATTTATCGAATATGTTGTGGTTGTTTGGTTTGAGACGGTCATGAGAACGAAACACTGAGATGAGAGCATCTTAAAAAGTACACAAATTTTCATTTGCAAGTGTAAAAGGGGTACACGAGGAACAGATCTCATTACTTAGTGTCCCATTAGGCGTACAAAAGACTAGTCTCAACAAAGTCCGAAGTCTCTCACGAGTGCAGAGCGAAAATTTTTCATTCCTAAACTGGTTTTTCCTCAAGACGGCTGACGAATTCGGAGCTAAACAGTACAAACAAGAGTATACAAGCAATGCCGACTCGTGTTATCGAGTGCTAGGAAAACTGCAAGTTCTCGTAAAATGGAAACTCTCCATCAAAAGCGAATCGTCCCATCGTGTCCATGTCCAGAAAACTCTGCGGACTATCATCCACACCAGACAGGTACATGGCGGTCGGGTCAGATGATTCAAAACCCATCAGTTCTGGGGGCAAAAGTGAATCGAAGGATGAATAGTTATCCGTCAAGTCGCTTGAGGTTGTTGTGGTGTCTTCCTTAACTAGCGCTAGTTCCTCTTCTTTCTTGATGCTGTTGTTAGCTGAGCAGAGGACAAAACTTTGCTGAGAATTGGTCAGAGGCTTTGTGTCCGAATTGTTGCAGGAGGGAGTGTAAGAGGATTCCCAGGGATCAGAATCTGTGATCATCTGTGGGGCCCTCGTGATCTCTCTGCATGTGTGATTGCCAATGTATGTGATTTGGTACATTTTGGGGTCGTCCTCCATTTTCTGGACTTGCTTGGTAGCTCTGCAACCTTGGTCATGCTTGTGTGTGCACCTGAAGTAGCACCTGACAATACATCACAGTTCGAGAGGATGAGATTGACGATTCTCCAACCTTAAACTTTAATCTCTAAGATTTTGCAGGTGTTTAATGATTCTTTCTTAGTGACCCACTTCTCATTATTTTCCCTAGTTGCCCTCTAGGAAGCAACTGTCTAGTTAGTTTAACCAGCTTGATCCAAGAAATGAGGTTCCAAGTTCCAACACAGAACGGTAAGCTTTGGGATGGTAACAAAACTGGGTTGTTAATGCTAGATGCATGTTTCAAGATGGTTGACCTTGTCAATTCTACCCCTGAAGGAAAACTTTGGAATTGAGGTGAAATGAGAAGCAAATGACAAACCTTGGGTACTTGGAATTAAGAATGTCCTTTTGGCCGTACTTTCTCCAAGCATGACCATCATCCTTGGTGGGAGAAATTGTTGTGCGGGTTTCAGACTCCTTTCTGCACTCAATCAAGAACCAAACCGTCAGATAAACCCAGGAACGCAAGCTAACCGACCAATTAGGTGCTCAATTATTTATCTAAACTAGAGCCACCAAATGATTACATTGACCGTACAGTGTTATGAACAGAAAGGGCTCGTTTTTAGGAGAAATTGGGCCAATTAAAGGTAAAAAGAATCCTCAACTCCTTCAACAACAAGAAAAACAGAGGACTTTCTATCTCGAGATGGAAGTGAAACAAAGAAGTCATAAGGTACCTTCTCTTGTAGCAACCTCTTCCGTCTTTCAAGCCCGGCCTCTTCCTACTCTCGCCGGAATGTTCAGACCCTTGATCGTCACAACCGGCGCCGAAGCCACCAATCTGGGGCGACATAACCTCACGAACCTCGCTCTCTTCACAATAACTCAAGGCAGAGATACTCTCGGTGAAAGATCTCAAGATCTTCACGACAAGTTCGTCGGCCGGCTGAGACCCATTATTCCCAGAGGGTTTACGGAGAAGGGTCTTAAGCCGCATGGCCGATTCACGGCCATCGACGAGCTCCCCGATCGCTCTTCTCTTGCTACTACTATTAGTCGATAATGATCTCTCGAGCCAAAAAGTTTCCATCTTTCCGTGCAAAGATGGCAGATTCTTATCCGCTCTTGTGGTTCACGGGTGGATTTTTTCTGGGCGAGTGATGGATGATGGGGTTTTTATTCCCTCGGTGCCGAAGGAGAGAGGAAAGAGGAGAGCAAATCACCGGAAGATGTGAGGAAAGTTGGAAGAAGGATGGCTTGATTTGAAAAAGCGAGAGGCGAGGAGAGCCGAAAAAAATAAAGACAGGAAAATTGCTGACGTGGCCTCGATGACGTCGTCTTTTACGGTAAGGATGACGTCAGCGGCTGCTTTGCTTAATGCCACTTGGCAGCCTCGGCCCACGGTATTGGGGAATGTGGGGGGACCATGAATAAAATTAGAAGTTAATGACGCAGTAAGCATTTGTTTTAAGGCGATGCGGGCTGTCGATTAGGGAGATGGGTTTCCGTGATTACATTTTTTTAATAGCATTTTTCTGTCTTGAACGCCACTTATAGTACTTCGATTCTAATTAATACATTATACACGAGCGGCTAATTAATCATGATCATCGATTGACAAAAATGTCGTAGGGAGATCAATGGCAATAAGCAACTTGAACTAATCAAGTGCTCAACTTGATGTGCGACCGCCTTTTTCCTTCATGTTTCAATTGTAATATCAAGAGGTATTAAGTGTTTTCTAATTCTTGTATTTGGATTACATAGACACTCCTAGGCTGTCATTGGATTATGACTTATGAGCAACCATTGATTGGATGAGCTGGCATGGATAAAAGCGAATCTAACCTTTAGAGATTCGTGCCTACGTTTTAAAATGAGTGAGTTAAAATTGCATTGTAGCAACTTTTATTTTTTTGTTTGTGAAACAATTTTCAAATATTTTAACTACATTAATCTTATTAATCATGTTTCTGCTACTGTGGTTTTTGGCCACATCTCACGTTCGGTACCCTCTTGTGATAATTGTCGGCATTGTGGATACGTGTCAAAGATAAATAAAAATATAAAAAAAAGAAAAGAAAAAGGAAACGGATATGGAAAGAGGAAATTCAATGTCCTGTCAAATTAAGCAAACCGATATTTGCACGTTTGCTGTTGTCAAGCTTCCAGGAAATATCGCCATTCTCGAAGACAAGGTGGGGCCGCCTAAATTTTTTACTTTTCTTGAATTGGCACTACTGTTCTTCTTAGAAATAGGTTCAAATTCTATTTTATTTTTTATTGGCAATTCAATGCTTCTGTCTTAGAGGGCGCCAAATTTGCTGTTGTCAAGCTTCCAGGAAATGTCACCATTCTTGAAGGTAAGGTGGGACTGCCCAAATTTTTGACTAATGCTTCTGGAATTGGCACTACTGTTCTTCTTAGAAATAGGTTCAAATTCTATTTTCTTTTTTATTGGCAATTCAATGCTTCCGCTTTACAGGGCGCCAAAAGCAAGGCGTCTATAGATTATTTTTTTTTTCAAATAAAAGATTAAAATTAGGTGGGAATATATTAGTAACTAGATATACTTAATTAGTCAAATTTAATTAATATTTTACTTTTCAGGACTTGCCCTTAGTTTGTTCTGAGAAAAGGGGAAGAAAAGGACTCTGATAAGTTATGAAAGGAAATGGGGAAAATTAGAACTCAAAAAAAAAAAAAAAATGTGGGACTACCATTTCCATAGATTTCTTGATTCATGTATGTCATTTCCACGACATAGAAGTCTTGACTTTGTTTCCTCTTTTGAGGCTTCTCCGAATGTTTTGATTCTTTCTCTCGTTTTCGCCTATGCCTCGTTCTTCAATCATGGCCACTTGCCCCGTTCGTCCACATGGAGTTCTTAAGTATTTTGGTTGACAATGTCCAATAATGGGTTTGAAGTTTTCAAACGATGATCTTGCTGGATGTTCTCGATCTACCAATTCATAGTCGGGGTGGCGCTTGGTTTGCTCACTAATCTTCATTTTCTTTCTTTTTTTTATTTAATTTTTCAGCTTAGATCTTACGAACATGAATCCACGTCATGATGTTAATTTGACTTTCGAGTAGCATCAAGAGAATTCAATTTGTAAAGTGATGTCGTTGCAAATGGTGTTCGAGCATAAGTAAGTCGAATATATTCTAATGAAGAAAAAAGATAAAATATCTTTCACATTCTTTTATGAATTGATTTTCATATACCCCAACTAATATTGTAGCATTTTCATGTCATTTGAAATATATTTAGACTTTTTCTGCATGAAAGAAAGTTATTCCAAATTCCATTCATGCCCATCTCCTAAGCCGTCATACTAGAGGAACGACCTGACTTCCCTTAGTAGTGCCAACCATCACAAGTTGATCGGGTGGGTGGTGGTAGCGTACGAGATCGATTAATTATAATTTTTTTCCACTAATCATATCTTAGGCGACTTGATTAAAACTGAGAATAATTAGAGTTATCGTGAGAGAGGAGTCCAAGAAAAGGATTTTTAAATATTGGAGAGAGAGGATGTTGCCCCCATGGACATGTTCCCCATCCTCACGCCAAGTTAGAGCAATATCATTCACTAAGGATAAGAACAACAATGATTAAACAGGTTAATAATAATCTAATTCGGGCAATTTCCTCTTAATCTAGTTTGGGAAAATGACACAAATAGTATTTAAACTTTGATCCAATATATGATATGATCTATAAACTTTTATAATGTTCAATATAGTTTCTAAGTGATCATGGTCTAGGTTGGGCCGGTTCAACATTTAACTGAGGGACCAACCCACATAATGTTGATCCTTAATTTTGGGACCGAGGATTGACTCTATTGAGCCCAAGACTAAAGACCAAACTGAGGTTCCAAGATCAACCTAAGACCAACTTTTTTTTTTTTTTTAATTCCTTAAAAAGATAAACGTACAATTTCAAATTACATATTCATCAATAATGTCACATTGGACAATCAAATTATAAATACCAATACATATCAAACATAAATATAAGATAAGATAACAACATAAATTTACACTTACTAAAAGGCAACATAAAAACTAACAAGTGAAGCAAGAGAATAGAAGTAAACAGTTAGGTCAGTGAACAAAGGCAAGCAACAAGACAAGTGAGGCAAGCAAAGAGAGGCAAGTGGTGAGCAAGATGAGTGAGGCCAAAGCGGGCGAGCGAGGTTGAGGCAAGTAAAGAGGGTTTCTATTTTTTTTTTTTTTTTTTTTTTGGTTGAATTTGGTCTAGGTTTCTACTTTCCAATTTACAATACAAATTGAACAACAAAGAGAATAGAGGAGGAGATGCTAGAATTAGAGTAGACAAAAGCATATATTACATAATATATTAGATATAATATAAAATATATATAATATTATGTACAGGGTTGACAACCCTCTCTTAGGATCAAGGACTAGGGGTGTGCATGGTCCGGGTAGGCGGTTCCCAACCTAGAACCGAGAACCATCCGCTAAGGATCGGTTCTGAAAAATTGGAACCGGGATCCATCCGTTTATTGTATGGATTCACCTGGAAACCGGTCCACCGATCTGGTCCGATTTTCGGGTGGATCCATGGAACCGGACATCATCATGGATTCAACCCCAACATCATCACGCAAGTACGCAACCACGCAAAAAACAACACTAATTCTCAACCCGCGCAATCACGACAAAAGTAAGCTCATGTTGCTTTGTCGAGACTCCCAAGAACACTACTCGAATTCGACTTCAATCTCAATCAAAACAAAATAAGGAACTGCAATTGAAAGAAATGTAACATTTAGAATGCTACAACATTCTCCTAATATGCACAATCCATTCATCTAAACCCGAACAATCGCAATCCTCTAGTCAGCGACCAAGCAGCAAGCATCTAGAGCTAAATTAGAGTGTAGCCAGTCGAAAAGATACAATACTACGTTCACCACCAATCCAAGGAGACTGCGATCGCCACGCCAATTGAAACTTAGCCTATTCTTTGGACAATCCTAGGCACAAGAGAAGCTCAAAGCTAGCATTTTCCTAAAAATAGACTAGGTCCAGTCCGAGTGGGCGGGTGGACGGATCCGCCTATGGATCCGGGAACCGGACCGGTTCCCATAAATTGGATCTGAGAACCGAACCGGTTCCCTCAAGAACCACCGATTCCGGGCGGTTCCAGTCCAGTTCCAGGCGGTCCGAGCAGATTCCGGTTCTTTTTTACACCCCTATCAAGGACTAACCAGCACAATGCAAGATCTAGAGGTCCTAGAACCAAGGACCAACCCAGTCCCTCTAAGGACCATACCAGGACCAATCGAGTTGGGTCGGCTAGGGTTTGTCTAGGGTTAACCTTGGATCAATGCTCGCCCTTAATGTAGTAATTGAATTTTAGCTTATTGTACAATGTAGTCATTGAACTTTTGATATATATTCAATTTAGTCTATAAATTTTATGACAACATTAAATATTTTCTTGCAGTTCAAGGATCACATTGAGCATATACCAAAAGTTTATGGATCATATTGTGCATTGGGTTAAAGTTAATAACTGCATCGAACATATTAAAAATTTAGGGAGCATATTACATGTTGAGCCAAAGTTGAAGACCAATTCTGTTGATATCCCATCTAGTTTTGCTCATGCGTTTCGGTGTGGTGCTTTGCCGGGCTTCTTCGGTGGCCCATAAGTACGACCACGGGCTCCAATTAGATGGGCCTGGCGAGTCCAAGAAGCCCACCACCACCACCACCCCCTCTTTTGCCGAAACAGGGAGCGCCCACCGGATGAAGAAGAAGAAGAAGAGCGAGCACCGCATGGCTGCTGCGCTGCCCGTGCTCAAGCACAGAATTCCTCCATTCCAGTTTCTGGGTCTGCTCTCTTCGTCCCTTCCCTTGAATCCCAAGCTCGCCCGCTTCGCTTCTGCAGGCCTTACCCAAAGTTCCTCCTCCTCCTCCTCCGCCTCTCGCCTCCACCGTCTTCCTCGGCTCCAAAGCCCCGGAATCCCCACGCGCCGTCGCTGCGGCCCGAGCTCCATGACCCTCCCCGCCAAATGCTTCTCCTCCGGGTCGGCCGCCGACCCGGTTCCTATCGAGGGCGAGACCCAGGTGGACGACCCGGCGGCCCTCGTGGTGGTCTCGTTCTACAAGTTCGCGGATTTCCCCGATCACGCTGAGCTGCGGCAGCCCTTGAAGGATCTCTGCGAGCAACTGGTTGGTGACTAGTAGCTTGTGCTTTCGTTTCAATCCGCTTATTCTTCTCGTTCTTGCTCTTCGCTTCCTCTTGAACGTTGCATTTTCCGATGGAGAAAGGTTTGTGCCTGTGCCGAGGTTGCTTTGCTGAAGTCTCTAGCTGCTTGCCGTTTTCAGTCGGTCGGTTTTGATATCTTAGCTAGTGCAAATGGGGATTGGTCCTTGGGCCTTTCGTGGTTGCAAGTATGAACTATATACGCAGCCGGTGTTTTAGCTGAACGCGTGTGTGCTGCATTGAAATGTTTACTCGGGCTTGAAAATAAGGTTGTCCAAGCACCGCAATCTGGACTCTGTCAAACGGCTATAGGCGCGTCCATGCGGTTTACGAATTTTACTATCACTAGCAGCATGGTTTCTAGGATTCTAGAGCTAGAGCGGCTTTCTGTTTTAAGCATCTAACAATGGGGATTTCTTGGGGAAAATGTGGCTGACCACATCCAAAGATTGGAAGTTTTGAGTAAATGCCTGATTTCAGGAATCACGGCCACTTTATATACTGGCTAAGCTTTTGGATCGATCTATCTTTGAAGTCAAAGCTGATACATTAGGCGCGATTTATTATGTAACACTCAAACACTCCCTCTCACCTGTGGCATGTTGTATTGGCCCCAGCCCAATCATGAAAATATGTATCATTGTAGAAAGCATTAAGGGTATGATTTCCTTTTTAATTTTTATGGAACACGGGAAGGTCTGCTTCGTTACCAATTCAAATTTATCCAGAAGCTTAATCTCAGTAGCCGCCTTATTGTCCATTTCGGTGATATTTCTGTAGCCTGTTCTTTAACTAGTCATCTCTCTCTTTTCTATTGCCTGTCTTGTTCTTCATTCATTTACAATCTGGAACTGGCCTATTGTATATTCAGCGTGTCTCAGGTGGTATTATCCTTGCGCCAGAAGGGATCAATGGGAGCATATGTGGAACCCGCGAATCAGTTGAAAGAGTTCTTGGGTTCATCCAGAGTGATGAACGTTTAAAAGGGCTTAGACGAATTGAATCTCCTGTGAGTCCCGAAGATGAAGCTCTCCACCATGGACATAGTAGCAGCTCTCCTCTTGCAGCTGGGGAAGATGCCCCCTTCCGCTGGGATCACGTCAGAGTCAAATTAAAAAGAGAGGTGAGGGGACTCTTCATATTGTATTAGACACATGTCATTGTACATGCTTTCTGAGTTAATGGGATTTGATACTTTCTGTACAAGACAATGATTCTGCATTCCCTTGTGTTTAACCAGATCGTTTCTCTTGGAATGCCTAGTGTCTCACCTATTGAGAGGGTTGGGAAGTATGTAAATCCGAGCGATTGGAACATGCTGATTAGCGATCCAGATACAGTGAGTAGCTGACATGTTAATGTCTTCATTTCAGATGTCTCATGTTCCCTCTTTTGCAAAATTATACTTTGTTTGTCTTTGGGTGCCTTAAAATTTGCCTAACAAATTCTGCATTTTTTTTTCCTACCTCTCATCTAAAGTGGCAACATTGCTTATTTAGTCTGTTAGCCATTATTGTTCGCTGTCCAGTTGGGGGAACCTATTTTTGATCGACTACTTTATGTCGAATGAGGTTCCTCAATTTCAAAAAACGTGCTTTGAGACTCATTAAATCTTCAACATGTGTTCATATCATCTGCAAATATTTACTTGAATGCTAAAATATTTCATTCTGTCCTTAATTTAGTTGAATTATTTAAATCAGATGGAACATGATATCAGATAGAGTCACACATCGAGTGGTTAAATTTCAAGTTGGAGCTTTTCGCATCTCAAGATTCAGGCCTCGAAACCTGTCACGGGGCATAAATAAGCATTGGGAATGCATTTTGGCCAGTCACTTAATTATTATTTGCTCAAATTGCTTTTAGGTAGTGATCGATGTGCGGAATAACTATGAGACGAGAATTGGGAAGTTCAAAGGAGCAGTTGACCCATGCACCACTGCTTTCCGAGAGTTTCCAGCTTGGGTGGAGGATCAGTTCCAACCTCCTGAAATGGATGGGGAGCATTTGAAATTGGCCGAAGAACATGGTTCTAGTGCAAATACTGATCAGCAAGCAGACAGTCCAAAAGAAAGAATGCCTCGGGTGGCAATGTATTGTACAGGAGGAATTCGATGTGAGAAAGCTTCAAGTTTCCTCCTGAGTAAGGGTTTCAAAGAGGTCTGTATGCATGACCTTTGAGTTTCATATCCAAAACATGGTCCATCGCATGCTCCACATAAATAGATCAGCAAAATTTTCCAATGCAGCGCCATTTCTTCTTCTTCTTCTTCTTCTTTTTGTGGTTTCCTAGCCATGCATAGGAGTCCCCTGCTTTTCAATTTCATTTTTCTTGAAAGCCTGATAGGTTCCAATTGGCTGTGCTCTGTGATTTCAATGAAGAACTCCCCTTTGATCTGTATATTTGCAGGTCTATCATCTGAAAGGTGGAATACTGAAATATCTTGAGGAGGTTCCAAAGAGCGAGAGCCTCTGGGAAGGCGAGTGTTTTGTGTTCGACAAGAGAGTTTCAGTTGAGCATGGTTTGGCACAGGGAACTTTTGATCTTTGCTACGGGTGCAAAAAACCAGTGAGTGATGCTGATATGGAGTCACCGGAGTGGGAGTATGGTGTTTCTTGCCCATACTGTTACTCTTCCAAGTCGGAAGAAGAAAAGGAAAGGGCGAGAGCTCGGCAAAGGCAGTTTGAGATGTGGGGCATCATTGGAGGTCCTCACAAGGGTCGACGGCCAATCACAAGCCCCGATAACAATAAGAGCACCATCGACAGACGGTCAAGTTCAGTTTAGCTTTCTGACAGGGTTTGGGAGTTGGTGACTGAATTCGAAAGGGAATTCTCAACGAAATTTTTTTGGGGGAGAACACTCCAAAGCAGTAGCTCTGGGCTTCTTATGTTTCGCGAAGCTGGTAACTACAGTGGGAGCTCAATGAAGAGAGCAATCTTTTGGTGGGGCATCTTCGGTTTTGGACAACGGTTGCCGACTGACATTGGATATGTTATTTTTGATCGATGACTTACATCTTGATTGTATTAGGAGAGTCAGATGTATAATCTGTTCTGGGACAGATGTAGTAGCCCATCAAAGCGATGCAAGCATTAGATGTATCTTATTGGAGAAAGAACTACTTCTCAGCATCTTTTTTAGTCAATCCAGTGCCGTCATGAGTATGAAACCATGCATGCAAATGCAAGATAGAATCTCCAATGGTAGTTTGAATATTTTGGATGCTTCTCCTTTTGTTTCCTAACAATAGGGATGGGCACGGATCACCATTACATTGGTCGGTACAGCACGACCCATATAATGGTTCGTATGAGTTTGGCCAGAGAAACCCGCATTGTTGATTTTAGGCATGTCTAATTCCTCAGAATCTCAAACAGGGCGGTGTGGATATGAGCTCTTCAAAGCTCTGTCGTATTCTCTTATGATCTTTACAAGTTACAGCTTTTGTTCTCTACGAGCTACGTCTAATGCTCACCTCCAACTACTGCATAGATTAGTGCATGAGCTCGTGAGGACCCTGGTGATAACAAACTTAATAAAAGCCCCAATCCTCGGCCAGCACGGAAAAGGCCCGGCGCATCAATGCTCGAGCCAGGCACCGTCGTTGTTCACACATCGCATGTGGATTGGGGGACGTCGTTAAAGAATGGTGGAATGGTAGTGTTGAGTTTATTGACCCTTCGTCATGTGTCGCACGAGTGTGGCCCGATGCTGTCATGGGCCGAGCTCATTGAAATTTTTTATAAACATAGGGTCCCAGATTTGGTAAAATTGGAAAGAGTTATCGGGCTAAAATTGCTTCCCGCGAGTGTTTAATTACAAAATAAACCCTATTTCTCAAATGGAATTATTTAGAGGAGTATTTAACCTTTTCGGGCCGATTCAACGTGAACTCAATTCCTTCTCTCTCCCCTTACCTTCAGCTCGCTCCTCGACCTCGCCGTCGACGGCGCTCACTTCTCGTCGCGGAGCCAAAGCTCGGACCTTTAGCCTTTCGAATCGCTACCCACCGAGCCAAATTCATAGAAGCTCGAACCAGCGCTTCAGGTTTTCGCGGGGTCCCTTTCTTCGTGCGGCGATTCGCACTGCAATACGTTTCCCTTTTGTTGTAGTAGTAGTAGGCGGCGGATGCTGACGTCGTTCCTGGCCGTGCTTTGTGGTTAGGGAATCGTTCTTCGGAATTGCAGGGATGAAAGGAGGGCGGAAGAACCTGAAGTGGGCTGCAGAGGAACGAGAGGTTACGCTCCAAGATGGGCAGAACATCGTGCAAGCCGTTTCCCACCGGGGTTCCAATCTCGTCGAGGTCATCGTCGCTAGTAGCTACTGCCCTTTTGCTCTCTCTTCATTTCTCAATGCCCACTTATGTTTACTTTCATGAACATGTTGATTCTCGTTTTGTGAGTAACGGATTTACGTGGAAATGGTGTTTTCCTATGAATAGTTTTGGTGACAATCAGTTTGTTGAATAAATACTTGGTAAAGGGAGGATTTGTTGAATGACTTTTTTTGGGTTGATATCTTTTGCTTCAAAAGGGGCTTTTTCATACAATTCTTCGAGGGTGGTAGTTAGCCGGCGCACGGGCAGCGGCAACTGTCATTTGATTAAAGTTGAGGCGGATCTTAGGAACCGACTGACAAAGTATCAAAGCAGAAGTTGTTTTGGAGAGTTCGACGGTATGGTTGTCAAGGCATCTGCTGTATGCGAAAGTGTGGCTTTCTCGTATAAGAGTGCTTTTAAGTTTTGGTTTGTCCAGTGGTATCTGTTGAGTTTATGGGTTTCACATGTACCAATTTCTCTAGTGCTTTTTTTATCTGGCTTTCTTTTTTTTTTTCTCTCTGTCATTCTGTCCTCTATTCCTCTCTTTTTCCTTTCCTCTTTAAATGTCCAAATTACTGATTATGCTGTCATTCTGTCTCTTAAGGTGATGGATGCGCAAGGCAGCAAACTTTTGGCGCTAATCCCGGCTAAAATCCAAAAGAAATATTGGATTGGACGAGGTTTGTTCTCAAGAAGCCATCTCAAATATGTCCTACAACCGTAGTTGAGATGGGGAGGAGGATGTAAATTAGCAAGCTTTTCTGGATGCCACTTCTGCTTAGTTTATAGTCATTGTTTATGATCATGTCACTGCACTTTGAGGACTAAAATGATATCATACATCCAAAATGCACTTTCTTGAACTTTGTTTTTACTTCTTTCAGCTACTTGATTGTGCCTTTGCTGTCATAGCTGGAGCCTTGACAGTTCTACTATTTCAGTCTAGCATCCCCCCCCCACACACTTCCATTTGTGCTAAATTTTGGTTTATTCTGATTGTAATAGCATGTTGGAGAATATTTGAGCTGAAAACTTGAGCTACGTGAAGCAGAGACCATATATGTATGTAGATAACTCAATGTGTGTCCAAGGTCACTAGTTTTATGAAATGTGAACATTGCATTAATGATTTTAGACTGATATGCTCTTGCGCATCTAACTTTCCTACATTTTTTACAAGTTAGAAGAAGTACATTAAATGTTCTATTGATTTAATTTGATTGCTGAATTAAGAAGATACTTGATCTATATCGCAGGGACGTTCGTTGTGGTTGATGACAGTGGCAAGGAAAAGGCACTTGAATCAGGTAGCAAAGTAGGATGTATAGTTTCCAGAGTTCTGTTCTATGAGCAAGTGCGGGAGCTCAAGAAGTCTCCAGATTGGTAAGTTTTTTTCCCTTTGCCTTTGAATTTACAGTTTGACTCTGCCTCTTCTCCCCTCTCTCCCAACTTATATTGCCATCTATAAGATCCAAGCCTTCATCTATTTCTCTTTATAACTTAAGAGCTGGTAAATAGCATCAACTTCAAAACTTCAGATGACTGAAAAGTCTTAGGATCTGAACAGCCTTGAGCACGTTACCGGCTTTGGCAGTTCATCCCTTGTCTGGTTTTTGTCCTGCTCCTGATGTTCGTTTTTACATCGCATGATGCAGGCCTGAAGCTTTCAAATCCTCCATGGACTCATCGAGTGAGAAGGTGCTTGCAGTTAATAACTCTAGCAAACAAAAAAATGATCCTGACTCAAATGATGGCGATAACGATAATGATGATGAAGAAGATGAGGAGGAGGAGGAGGAGGATGGACTTCCACCATTAGAGCCAAATACTAATAGGGTAGGACCGGTGGAGTTGCAGCATGAAAAATCAGATTCCGATTCGGGTTCCAATTCAGATTCAGATTCTTGACATATTTACCTCAGCCCTTGTGGGTGTATTGTCAGGACGGAAGTCATTTCTATTGTGTCGTGACGTGGATGAAGCATTTGATATTTTGCTGGTGGAGCCTTCCAGGATTATCAAAATTCTGAAGACTAGGTAGATCCTGCAGTGAGGGTTCTCTCCTCGAGTAGCTTGTAACCAGGCTTTTGGCAGCCATTGAGCTTGTTAATGTTAGGCTAAATTCAGCCATTTATATACAAATGAAAAGCAAACACTGCGTTCCTGGCTGTTCAAGGTTATGATCTTATGGCCCGTATCATTTTCCGTATGTTTGCCCATCATTGTACAATCATGGTAGTAAGTTCAGCATCCCATAATTGAGAAACACGAGTGCGATTCTCAAAACGCGAGGGGCCATTTGGACTTCTGGCAAAGCATCGAAATTAGCCAAATTGATGGCTGACTTTGGTGAAATCTCCAATGGCGACAGGAGGACACAAGTACATCAACCGTCACTTAACTAATCGGATATTAGCTACGAGCTTGGCGGATGGAACGCCACGTGGCATCATCGTTTCACTCTGTTGAAGTGCACTAGAGATTTTTCCCTTTCCTTACCAGTGCAAATTGCAAGGCCATGGGGACAGATACAGAAAAATTTCTCTGTCATTCTCTCCGAAATAAAAAAGGATTCTTTTTTTTTTTTCTTTTTTTGGAGTAAGGCCATGATTTTCTCATTGCTCGACATACAATTCCACATTTTTTAGCCCCCAGATACAAGACGTCGCCGTCTTCTAGTACCAGTCCAAGACGAAAACAGGACAGCGGAGACACAAGCGCACACAAATTCTCGTATTTAAGGACGTTGTATTTGTTTGTAGCTGGTGGGATTTACGGTCCGCGTACGAGCAGAAACAAGAAATGGCGGTCTCTGCGATTAGGGGTGTCGCATGTGGGCGTCTGCCTCAATTTCACTTCCATCATTCTCGGGTTCGGTCTCTATAGAATTTTCACTCGATTTTCAGTCTCAAGATTCGGTTTTTATTTCCTCGTCCCTTTTTATGTTCTTGAATCATCAGTTGCAGAGTTCGAGCTTATCTCCGCGTTCAAAGAGGCTGCTGAACGACCGCTCAAAGGGGTTCACCCTCTTTGCCCAGTACTCCCAAGCGCAGGATCTTTTCTCTTCTTCACGCCTTCAGGGTACTTGGTTTCTTTTCCTTTTCAGTCTTCGAAGATTCTTGGTTCAATATGTTTTAATTTTTCAGATGGTAGCTGTTGGTTATTTAGTGGGCTTGGGTTTTACTCTATGAGTGAGTGAGTGAGTGAGTGAAGATTACCTGAGCACACAGAAGGTGGTTGAATTTGTGGTGAACTGGATTAAATTCTTGGACGAAATGGATTTTTTTATTAGATGAGATATTTAGTGGCACTTGGGGATTTGATTTGTGGATTTAGTGGATTTCTTTGGTAGTGATTTAGTTGTTGCATAGTGCCAACTGCCAAGTGGTACATTGACCTGGAATTTTGTTGGTGCCAGTGGTTTGGTTAGTGTTCAGGCTTGGCTTCGTGGTGTTATAGACTGCTGGATCGATCTTTTTTATGGGTCTTGTCATGATGATGAACTTGCTGGTCCTGTAGTGTTTTGGTGCTCACATGAGCATAGGTTCTTTGATTTGGTTTTTCTTTCAGAAAACATTCAAAACTTGCCCAAGTTGGTGGAAGACATTGTCCAGACATCTATCAATACTGGCCCACGCGGAGCCTTGAGGCTTGCACAAGGTATTCAAGCAGTGATTGGAGTCGGCAGTGAGTGGCTAGCAGATGTATCCAAGGTGGGAGCTTTTTGATTTTATTATTATGATGAGTGATGCCTTGCGTGCATGTTTCATCCTAGCTCCACTCGACATGACTCCCTCCTGTGGTTGTTTCCACGGACAATAGTACAAAGTCAGGAATGTTTGACATGAGATCGAGTAGGATTCTTCTTTGTTATTTCACACATGTGGACTTATAAAGAGTAATCAAGCAGTGGATACAAGAGCAGCTCTATATATTCTTGCAGGCAAGAATGGCTTTCTTCTGAAAGATGTTGATGAAGTAATCTCCTCTCCCGTCATGATTGCCGTGGACCTAAGTCCATCAGCCTTTTTCCCTTACAGAAGTCATAATCCATAATGCTTTACCCTTTTAAGGAAGCATTTTCAAATTTTAAGTTAAAAGTAGTAAATGGTAATTTGTTAGAATTAAATTTTGCAGCAGAAAGCCATTGTTAAATTGGAGTTAATAGATAGGTGGAATCATCCTAAGGCTTTAGGTTGAAGATAGAGAGAAGTTATATAATTAAGCATGGAAGTGGCCTTTAGTGTCTCCAGCATCTCTTTTAGCCATCTTTTCAAGGTTACAACTGTAGTTGCATGCCTGTATTTGCTCAAGAAAATGTCTGTCTCTCGTGTCTTGTACATTACTTATAAGTGGGCTGCCTCTTCTCCACATTACTGCTTTATGACAAGAACCTTCTTTTTAATGTAGTTTCTCATCCATATTTAAGAAAAAAAACTTTGATTTGGTGGTTAGAGTTTATTTATGGTGATGCTATTATATTATTCTCACAAAAATTGTAATAATCCTGTTTTGTAGTCCACAAATTCATCAGCTGGATTACCCACTGAGTTGCAGCTTGGGTTACTTTCCCCCGTTTATCTGAGGAAATTGTTTGAACGCATGGGAGCAACTTATATTAAATTGGGTCAGGTTAGCTCTGATACCTGAAGTGGCGTATCCAGAGTGTATATTTGACATGGGGGAAAACAAGTCACTATGCCAATTCACTTTCATTTTTTGGTTATTTTAGCATTTCTTTGACAGGGTTCTGCAATAATTTTAATGGTTCTTCTTTTTCATTTATAGTTCATTGCATCTGCTCCCACTTTGTTCCCTCAAGAATATGTTGAGGAATTTCAGAAGTGCTTCGACAGAGCTCCTCCAGTTCCTTTTGAGGAGATCCAAGCCATCTTGCGTGAGGAACTTGGGAGACCAATAGATAGTGTTTATGAATATGTTGACCCAACACCACTTGCCTCAGCCTCAATAGCACAGGTTTTACTCATCTCTTCATTCCACTTCTGTCTCTTAATTACAACCTTTCGCCTTTGCACCAAAATTTGCGTCATATGGCTAATGATATATGTGGTTGGAAATGATACATGTAGGTTCACAGTGCAAAGCTCAAAGGATCTAGGGAGGACGTAGTGATAAAGGTTTTGAAACCGGGAATGGAGGATCTACTGGTGGCTGACATGAACTTTGTGTATGTTGTGGCACGCATACTGGAATTTCTCAACCCAGAATTCAGCCGTACATCGCTGGTATTACTTAGACTTGACTTTTGAAATTTGGAACATAGAGCTTCAATACTGCCTATGATATACACTAGCTATACATTGCCTGATTTTTGTTTTCAGATATTCTGCTGCATTTTTGGCTTGATAACTGCATCTTCGTTCAGTAGGTGGGTGTTGTCAAAGACATTCGTGAATCAATGCTAGAAGAAGTAGACTTCTATAAGGAGGCTGCAAACATTGAAAGCTTCAGGAAATATTTGGAAGTAATGGGGCTCACTAGACAGGCTACAGCACCGAAGGTCTATGAATATTGCAGCAGCAAACGGGTTTTGACTATGGAGAGGCTATATGGTGTTCCGCTTACTGATCTTGATTCCATCAGTTCGCTCGTTCCTAGTCCAGAAAATAGTCTTATAACTGCCCTTAATGTGTGGTGCGACTATTGTCTACAAACTCATGTGTGCCTGTTGTCACATCTTTTCTTGAAGCACAAAATGCTATGTGAGGTTTGATTATGTAATTTGTTGCAATACTGTGTAGGTTTGGGAGTCTGCTTGCCTGTGAGACCTTCCATGCAGATGTGCATGCAGGCAATCTTTGGCTGTTGCAGGATGGTCGTATTGGGTTTCTTGATTTTGGTATGCATCTTCTTGTTTGTTTCTGCTGATGTTTCTTCTTCATCCCTTTGTCGATAAAGTCTGTGAATACAGGTTTCCGTGAGTTGGCAGTTTATATGTCACATGCACCATGTAATGAAACTCCAGTAGCTTTAGTCTGGCAGTTTGGTTGATAATGCCAACATGGAAGAATGTCATCCTGTTTCTCTGAGTTAGCCACCTGGGGTTCTGCCCTTCACACATAACTGTCTTTTGCTCCATTGTACTTGGTTGTTCTTTCCCTTTTACTTTTTCCAAGTGAGGGATGTTGACCTGTTAAGATAGCAGTGTAGTTGCCTTGCTTGCTGCATGTCTCCCACCTAAACATTATGTACACTGTTCGTCAGGTGAATTTGATGTGAGCAGTTTTGCATCAATGCTAGCAACTTATTGTGAAAAGTCCTAGCTGGAGGACGTTTCCTGTGAAATATGATGTCAAAAGCAAAATATTTGTGCAATACTGTTATAATGTTGCCCATTACCATGAGTTGAGCTAACTCTTCTGGGTTTCGCCATTATTTGTTAAAGAATGAAAAAAAGGATATAGATAATGCCTGCTCGTTTGACTAAATCTAAGTTTATTATTCTTTTGCCAGTGTTCTTTTCTCAGACGTGTCTCTGAAGTACACCATGAATATAAGCTGGATTTAAGTCTTGACATTGACATTTGTTTCTTTATGTGCTGTATCAATATGAATTATCCTGATAGCTTGCGGGCATGATTTGGAATAAGACAGGACCAACTTTTCCAATTATTTTATTGTTGTCCATTGGAGCAAGGTGAAGGCAAATAATGTATGTTTGAGAAGATATCACAGAGATATAGGGTTTCGCCATGTTTACTGTTCTGAAAAAGGTTAACGACTGTCTCTGTAATTCTTACTTGAGGCAGCAATTGACCATGAGAGAACGATAGTGATGCCTATTTGTCTCTGTAACCTTGAGTGGGTGATGCCTTGCTGTGTATTTTTTCTTGTTATGTCATCAAAATCCTTTAAATTTGGCAGGAATTGTTGGACGCATATCTCCAAAGACCTGGGCTGCCATGGAAGTGTTTCTGACATCAATAGCTACTGAAGAATATGAGTCGATGGCATCTGCTTTAATTGAAATGGGAGCCACAAACAGAGACATTGACACACAGGCATTTGCTAAGGACTTGGAAAAGATATTTTCATCAATTCAGGCAAGAGATTCATGTTCACAGATTTGCTCTTGCTCCATACTTCATAGATTTTGAAAGCAAAGAACTATTGTTCCTTTGGACCATTTTAATGAGAAACTCAAAGAAGTTTCTCTCATCGCATTTGTTGCATTGATAATATAGCCTGTCGTACACTGTCATAGAATGTACAAAAAACCACATCTGTCAACTGTGCACAAAGTTATAGTCGCTTATTTCATCGGACTACATTTTCTGGTTCTTTTTGAAGATGAACTTATTTTGTTTATCCATTGCAGGATTTAGATACAGAAATCGTCGTCGCAACAGCACGGGAAAGATCTACAAATGCCACTGCTGTCTCAGCAAATCTGGTAGTTGATGAGAGGCAGATGAATGCGCTCTTTCTTGATGTGGTAATGATTTTATTTCAAGTGTTGCTGAAAAAGATTCGTAAGTAGGTGTAGACGTCATCATATTTGGCAGCAATTAGTTACTGGATATGCTGCTAAATCTTAAATGTTAAATGGGAACATGTTAATGATACTTGACGAGTATACTTTGAGACCTATTTTTGGATCTTATTTGATGGCACTCGAATGAAGCAACCAGACTGATAAACAATTTCTCTGCCTCAGGTGCGGGTTAGTCAATCATACGGGCTAAGATTTCCTCGGGAATTTGCACTGCTCTTGAAGCAGCTTCTTTATTTTGACCGTTATACGCGTTTGTTGGCACCTAACCTCAACATGCTGCAAGACCAGAGGATATCCATCGTCTCAAATCGCAGAAGCAACTACAGAGACCGTTTTAACTAATTCTGGGTTCGACGTGACATGAGAAAGCTTTTGTTTCTTCCTTACCATATTCAGTATACAGTAGTAAACCAGATTTTTCACTTCATGCTCGAAGCAATACTCCAAAGCTGTTTTTGTCTACAGCTGTGCTCCTCATGTATATTGTTCTTGTTTTTTGGGGCCAGGTGGGGGGGTAAAACATTCTCGTATAATTTATAGTACTTGCTAAATAATGTCTTCGTTTGTCAAGTATAAATGGCCGGACGTGGCTATTTTGCATGATAGGAAGCTAGTCGCCCGATCTGCAACTGTGTTTTTACCATTACTTGGCTCATCCTACAGGGTGCGGATTGTATTTATGTTTATGAGGTCTTTTCAGTTGGATCAAGGGTATGATCAATTAATCAAATCATCGTTTGATATGATCTGGAGAATGCGCCACCGAAGTTGTGTAGCTGCGATCAGACAGATCCATCTCGAGGCAATCAAGGGGAAGAAACCTCCCAATTCTGTTTCTTGACGCTATTTAGCCTGTCCCCCAAGTCTCTCAGGATTATGAAAATGTGAGTCCCAAGTCAATCGTTCGAAGTTGCTTACCATCAAGATGGACAAATGCATACATGAGATCGAGAAAGCCAGTAACCTTCCAGATTCATTCATATGAAAGCATAAGAATCAAAATCAGTGGCTTCAGCCAAAGAAAATATGCTCAGAACGGAAAATCCATCAACTTGAGGCCAATCCTCTGAAAGAAAAGAATGAAGAACACCAAGCTCTCCGACTGTGTACACAATTCAAATACATGGTCATGAATAAAAAAATTTGTATTTATATCGGTTCTTTAAATCACAGAAGACTACCAAACACATCAGCATCTGCATTCCTGAGAATAGAAATGCTTCAGCCTCAAAAAATTAAGTCACGCGAATAACTCAACTATGGAGAAGCACCTATTGAACGCCATGTTTTACAGACCAATGTGATGTGCGACGTCCACTAAATTTGCAATAATGATGGACCCTAACCTTATAATGTGGACAGAGCATGTAGTTACCTCAGCCGGCACATTATTATTTGTATCTCTCACATTCTCACATAAACATGACTCGGGGGATGACAACATAACGGGTGACAAACACCTAAGGTTTTCTTAAAATTCGTAAATGCCTGCCAAAAAGCTTTGAGAATCGATAAATAAACGCTCTTCATTCCTTTAGCTTAGGATTTACTTGGGGTGGAAGGGCTCGCCCCACTGGCTGACTGCCTTGATCCAATGATCAACTGGCTAATTGAAGAATAGCCCATTAGCTGATGAAGTGCTGAACTGGTTTTGCCAGGAACTTCCTTGGTCTCTGAGGGCATTGCACACTTGCTCTCTGCAGAAGTTCCAAAAGAAGAAACATGAGAATAAATCTTCCCGTGGTGCCCTTAACTTGTGAGAGGATATGTGATGGTGTCAATGAAGCAGGATTACCTTCTTCAGAACATCCACGGTTGAGGTGAACGCCATTATTAGCGGAGCAAGAACCGTGCACGACCTCAGAGCAACCTGAAAGGCCTCTGGAGGGAGCTTCCATTGCACATGGAGTATACCGAATTAGGTGTGTTCCTTCCTGAATTGAGAACTCCAACACCGTCGAACAAGAGCCACACCTCAGCCGATGACATCTTCTTCTTGAAAGGACAAAATCTGCAGGTACCAGCAGCAGCACCAAGCAATGGTAACAAACTATAAGTGGGGCCCCACCTGCGATAGGCCGGAAGTGTCTCTTGGAAAATTGACGGTCTTTTCTTAATTGCTTAAACTTCATTTGGCGATCCAACGAGGGGACTGCATACTGCTGGGAGCTCAAGGGAGAGGAGGCATATTGACTATACATGCTGCGACTTGAATGAACTCTATAGACTCCTTTATCATGATTGGCGAGTGGAGGCAAGTGTACAGAGTAATGCCTGTCATGTGGGAAGCAATGGGTATAGGAGTAATCAGAGTTTCTGCTATTTTCCATGGTTTCCGACGAGAAATGTTTCCCTGAATAACTAAACTGCCGGGACACTCTTTCATTTCCTGTTCCATGGAGATTGTATGTCCTCTTTAGTTTATCCTCCAGCTCAACAACCAACCTCAGCAGTTCCATCTCGTCCTGAGAAGCGAACTCAGGCTTGTCTGGTAAACGACAGCTTGAGCTACGGACCAGATATTTGTGCACCTTGTTCAGGGGAGCCTCATATGTTTCTTGAGGATCCCATTGGAAATTTGGTGCTCTGCCAGGCTCTAATCCCTCTAATTCTGATCTATTTCGGTATAGAGCAGGAAGACCTTGTCTTGCATGTCTAATTATTTCACCTTGATCCCGCCTGCTAACTCTAATTGGGTCGGTCCCTCCGTCCCTATGGTAAAATGACTTAGAACTCCTTAGGGGATGCTTCGTTCTAAAATTACCGTTCGTCTTGTGATTCTCCAAGAAATTCTGCCTAGTGACCTGTTCTTCAGAAACGGCAAAATTCGCTTCTTTCCTTAGGGGATGCTTTGTTCTAAAATTAGGATCTGTCTTGTGATTCTCCAGGAACTTCTGTCTAGCGACCTGTCCTTCAGAAACAGCAAAATTCGCTTCTTTTGTATGAACGTACCTGCCAGCGCATTGATTCTCAACATGAATAGGAGATGGGTAAACATGATCATCCAATCCTTTGGCCGATGTGGAGATAGGTGCTTCTCCAGGTTCACCTCTCAGCATCGAGCTTGGGTGACCGTATTCTCCACTTGCAGAGATTGGAGAATCCCTCCGATTTACAATGTCAGGTGAAACGCTCTCATCAGGTTGCTCTGGCAGCTTTTCAGACATTGAGCTTTCTTCACTTCCGTCTATATTTGCTCTTGGAGTCTCGACAAGCAAAGTCTGTCCATTATCAAGAGAAGCAGGCTGAGTGGAAGACTGAACATCCCTTGCTCCTCCATGTCCTTCTTCATTGGACTCACCAGACACATCTTGCCTGCTTCGGTCTTTTTTAGCTACATTGGATGAGAATGACTCGCAAGGCTGGTCAGGTTCAGCATTGCCATTGTCAGATATGCGACAGCTGTCCACATTGCTCCGATCAGGCGAACGGAGTGTCGAGGAAGGAAGAACCGTTCCATGTCCTGATTCTTTTGAACCGTCATCCACAGAAGTCAATTCAGGTTTATTCTTCTGAGCATCAGCTACCTCAAGTAGTTCCGATACTGCACTCCCAGCTTCAGTTCTGCGATTTTTTGCTGCTTGCATGGAAAAACAATTAGATTTAAAATGCTAAGCCAGATACATATACTGCTATATCTACACACAAAGCAAGAGGAAAAAATCGCAAGAGTGGATTCCATATCAGGAGCGAAAGTTACAATTGACCAAAGTTGATGATCTCTTCTATTCAAAATGAAATAAATGGAAGAAATTCTGAAGAAAATTATCCAACACGGTCATTAAAGTTATCAGGTAAATTACCTCGAAGGACAGCGCTGCATCCACCACATTGGTACACAGAAACATCCGCTGGCTCTGGAAGAAGCTGCCAACATTTTGGACACTTGACTAGCCGAACTTTACGAGCCAGTCCAGTGGTCATGTTTCTCCCAACAAACTGGCTAGATTAACCTATACATTGAAACTTTCCTAGCACGATGGAAAGTCAAATAAGAGAAAGTGAGATTCTAATAACATTGGCATCAGGGTGTTAGCCCTTAACTAGACAACAGATGCTCGTGGCAAAAAAAGTGGGAGTCGAAGTTTTATGGCACAAAAAGCAAGTTGTTCCCATAACTAGAACAAGAAAACGAAAGTCCATCAAGCTTATGGATTCATGATGTACAAAGCCATTCCTAGAAATGCATACAAGCTGTTGGGCGATAACAGTTAAGCTGATATATGGTGCCCTTGTGATTAGGAAGGATCAAGACAATGATCATTGTTAGATGCAATTCCACTCTCGCACCATGGCAAAAGAACGTCTAGCTCACAGTTTCCTTTTGCTCAAAACTATTGCTAAAATTTTTCTGGAACCAAACAAGAACCCATGAAAATGCCAGGATTGATTTACAGAAGACATCATGTTAGAGGATTATTCACATCAAGGATTGAACTCCAATCTGTATAATGCCTATCACCATTGTCAACAATCTATCAAAAAGTGGATATGAATCTGATATGACATGTCACAGAACACATTGACAATATCATGTCACCATTAGCAGTTATGCTTGCATGGGTCGAATCACTCAACAGCAGGCTTGGCATAATAGAATCCTCAACCCTTCTACGCAGGGACATCTGGCTCTGCAATTACATTATGCATTTTCCCAGCAACAAATTTAAATATTGCAATGTGCCAAAATGACCACATTCCAGCCAATGATTCGGTTATTTTTCTTCTCTCCCCTAAAATCCAACACTTAAAACGAGTACTTGCTAGAATCGATAACAGATGCCAAAAAAAAGGCCCAGAAATATAAGAAAAGAACAGAGATGACTTGAGACAGATATTATACAATTGCAATTTGCAGCCTCTGATATGATGCATAACTACGTAAACAGAGATTTGGGATCAAAAGGTTGACTGTTACTGACAATTCTTCGAGCCACAGCAATTTCCAAGCAGAGAAGAAATTTTTGAACTATCTGCTTATTAAACAGGGAAATCAAGGCAAAAATCAAACTCTTGCTGTATAGAACTGTGGATGTTCATGTCCTAATACAGGCCAACACAAATATAATGATATGCATACATATTTATCCATTACCTTGGGACCTCATTTTGAAACGAACACTCGGTGAAAAAGGAAAATAGAAGAACTGGGCAATCCAGTCATTCAGTTTCCAAAGCAACTGAATCGACAGAAAGTCACTGCCCAGATCGAACTGACCATACTGAAAACAAGAATCATCTACAGCTATGCCAGATCATTTATCAGGATTGGAGAGAACAACAACAAAACGCAGAAGAAAACATCATGTCAAATTGTCAACCCATGATTCCGAGGCAAATATAAAATAAGATCACATGCACGAATCCAGATGAAGTTAGGAGACCCAACCAACCTTGGATGAAACACCAGAAACTCTGCAAGAAAAGAAGTACACGAGACAGAATTGATATTCTACCGCATACGGAAAATTCTGATGACGCCCGAATTGGAAAAAAAATATATAACTTTCTATTATCAGGTCTAAGGGATGGGAAGTTAAAACAGAGCCGCTGATATTTATAAAACACTTCATGCATTTATATCTTTAATTTTCCTTTTTTGGGGGTGTGAAGAACGACTAACCTTGGGAAGAACATAGAGGAAGCATCTTCTTTCTTTGCTTGAGAAGTTAGTACTTTGCTCGGTGTTCATCGTGGCATTCTCTCTCCTTATTCTTTTGCTGCTGCTTCGTCCTCGTTCTTGCTTTCAATGGAATAAAGAGTGCCCGGTCTTCGTAGTTTTTCGAGCTTTTTCAGTCAACCCCAAGAAGGAAAGCTCTCTCTCTCTCTAAAGAGGATGTCACTGCAATGAGGTGAGGCCTGCCCGGATTGCATGTCGGGCGTTAAAGTGGGCAGCCGACTATTTAAAGCCAAAACGGGGTGACGGGTCACTGCTTACCTTTGACCGGTCTCTCACTGTTCACCTTCCTCTCGCCCATCCGTCTTGCGAACAATCAACAGTCCATTGTCGACTTGATTAACTTCCTTGACGTGTTAAGCTGCAATCACAGGACAGGATTGTCGTGAACTGGGTATCCTTTCTTACGAATCTTGAGTTCGTAAGTCTCACATCTTACCGCTCTCTTTAATGAATCTCGAGTTTGTTGACTGGTTTATGCTTATGTGACACTTCATTACCGTGTTTGGCAGGGAATGGACTAACTGATGAAAAGGAAATTCAACAGTTAATGTGCAGAAATCCACATCGTATGTGGATATACGTAAGAACAAGAAATTAGCAGTTAGCCATTCACTTGCATCTCTGTATGTTTTTGAGCAAAAAAAGATGAAGTTGCATAAAAAATAACATGGGCTTATATGGGAAAACAAATAAATTATACAGAAGGCTGTGTGCCAAGTGCTGAAGAATCGAATTGCCCCACACTGAGGAAACAGGAACAGGTCAAATGATTCTCAAAGATTTCAACAACCCCAACTGGGCCAAACCCAAATCTGAAATCAAGAAAAAGCGAGGACCTTATTTAAACAAATGCTCTCAAATTCAAACACCAATTAACTCTGCCCGCCTGAGATGCCTTCCTCTAACCAGCTTATCTTAATCATAATTCAGAGAAAGACATTTATCAAGACCCAGTCAATCATATGATTAAAACTTTCCACTGGGGCCAGGAAATGTTTAATGAGACCAACGACCGCTGAACTTGCAGATAGCTTCCCGTGAAGTTTCTTCGAAGGCAGACTGCGTGAAGAGCAAGACTTTGACTTTGCTCCTTCTGCAGTGAGTAAACAAGATTTGTACAACCTATCAAGCGCTTTAGACTATTACCTTTTGAAGTCAAATTCACCAAATATGTACTGAACATTGATACTCGGTCCACACTTCATAAAAAATAAAACTTCATGGAGACAACTTATGACCCAATTTTTTTCATTTTTTCTAAGCTCTGTTTTGCATTGATTGGACATGAGTAGGTCCCCCATCCCCAGGCATTCTAGTGCTTTTCTTTGGTGCTAAAAGAAATCAAAGCTGACACAATCATTTTATTCCGTCCGAAGGTCAAGTACCTTGACGCTGGCTCCTTGCCGTGTAGAGGACTCAAATTGAAAACTCAGGATTTCATATTGTAAATAGCAGTCCATGTTTCCACGCGTTAGACTAGATAGAGTGTTCGCACGTAAAAGAAGTCAAAGTTTGGTGTTAGATTGAAACCGTCCTTAGAAGGCGAAATGGGACAATAGCGCGATGAAATCACACAAGGGAAACGAAGGACGCCAAACGCCGAGACGGACTTGGACAGACAGGGCACTGAAAACCATTTAATCTTGAGGAAATGGGAGACAAGACAATCATACGAATTGCAGACCGGTGCCAGGTTGTCCTCCAGTGCTAAAAGAAATGCAGTAGATAAGTGTATAATTTACGTCTCCTTATGTACTCAATGTGCTGGAGGGACACTAACATTCGACAGCAATAGCATGGGCTCATGTGCTACTTTTGCAATGATGACTCATGAATAGATCCCCCGCACGTTGCATCCCACCAATGCTCAACTTAACTAGGTTTCCGAGGTCTCTCGAAATAATGCTGCAACTTTCTTTAGCTGAACCAACTTTGGCAGCCCAACTACTAAAAAAACCCAGCCCACAAATTACCCACCGGACTGCATATGACAAAAAGCAGAGCATTACACCTTTGCACATAGAAGGAAGACTTCCAGTTCAAACTATAGATTGTCACCAACAGAATACAACATACACAGATCATACCATGGACATTGTAATTTCACGGGAAACAAAAAATTAATTGAGGCATGTGCAAAGCAAATCAACTTATGAGGCTTGAACTGCATGTCGTTTGTGGCCAAGAAAAGCTTGACGAAGTTCCTGATATCCGCTCCTGTAATGTTCCAATGAAAAGCAAAGCTGCCGTATGGCCTCCTTCTTCTTCTCAGCTCCATCTGATATCACCACTTTCTGACTATCCACCTCATTCTGTAGCTGCTCCACTCTTGATCGCAACTCCCCCACAAGCTTCTGTGCGTGTGCAGAACCAGCAATCAGCTCCCGGTGCTCCTTTTGCAAATTGCACATATGCTTCTCCATTTGCTGCACTTGATCATTCTTAGCGCTTGCCTCAGCTAACAGGTTTTGAATCTGAGCAGCCAACCCATCTTTCTCTGCCACCAGCATGTCATATTTCAGTTTGAGCTTATCGAGGTCTTTGTTCAACTCTTCCACTCGGTTATCTTTACTAGCAAGTGATTCCTTCAAGTGATGGATATCGACTTGCATATTGTTCTTTTCAATATCATGCCATTGTTTCATTGCATTCATTTCATTTTCACGAAGCCTCAAGTTCTCTTCCAACAATTTGCCCCTACATTCCCACTCCTTCAATCCCGCCTCAAATGTTTGTTGCCTTTCTTTGCAAGTAGCCATTTGTAGCAGCAGTTGTTCTTTCTCAGTGACCAACTTTTGCTGCGACTCAGATAGTGCAGCTCTTAAATCCACGATCATAAGATCACGATCAGAAACATCACATTTGTACCCAGAAACCAGTTCCTGCAGTTCCAACACCTGCCTTCTCTCTGAGTCAAACTTGGCAGTTAGCAATGCTGTACCTTCATTTGATTTCTGCATCTTTTCTTGAGCTACTTCAAGCTCTTTCATCAGCATTTCAGCCTTTTGGCTGGAGTCTGAAATATGATTTTGAAGTTCAGCAATCTGGTTCTCCAGTTGCGAAGCTCTTGCATTTAAATCTTCGATGCTGGCATCTCTAGCTCTGATCTCATCATGGGCAGCTTGAAGCTCAACCTGCAAATCACCAGCAACTGTTTGGCCCTTCTCCAGGGCACTATTCAATCTGGCTATTTCATTTTCTGACTGCTGGAGCTTTTGGTTCAAAAGCCTTAGCTCTTCCTCATAATGGATGTTTCTAGCAACCAGTTCCTTGTAGCTTGCATGTTCTTTTATCTTCCTTATACTATCCGGACTGAGCTCACTGTTCTGTTGCTGTCCAACGCCATTCATTTGTGTAACCTTGCTGTTGTAAGTACTCTCAGTGCAGTTGATAGATTCTGATTCAGAGTCCGAGGAAAATGAAGATGACTCATAGTGTTCCTTTGAAATATCAATGCTGCTGTCACCAGAGCTAAAAGATGCACCTGTACCAGGAGTCAGTTGCGGAGAGCCCTGTTCTAATCCAGATTTCAGAGGTTCGGGATTATGCCTTTCCAACTCCAACTGATCACAGTGTTCAGCTAATGCATGATACATTTTGTAGAATTCCTCAACTAGAGCAATAAGCTGGGGCCTCTTTGGATCATATATATCAACACCATTTGTCAAACCACTGCCTTCATCCATGAGCTTCATAATTTCCTTGAAATTGCGGTTCATATCTGCGGACCACAAAATTTTTCTATACTGTCACGATGCATGATGCAGCCCACAAAATTATGCAAGATGATATTTGTTCAAATATTGACGTTTCATAATTTCTTTGAGAATGAAGGGAGCCATATCTCTATTTATAAAGCATGCTCAATAAAAAATAAATGTTTTCCCTAATGAAAAAGGAAGTATCTGATAATTAAGGATCTACAATGACAAGTAAACAAGGAGCTGCCAGATCTCAGACGCTTACACTGAAGATTTTCTGAAAGCCATGTGGACTTCATAGGATTAAAGTGGGTATCCAACCAACTTGATTGCCGCTTGTCTGAGTCCATTCTCTCCATATCAACCTGGTGACATCAAATAGTACAGCAATGCCACATGAGAACATTAAAATCTCAGGCATTTCTCCCTCAATGGATTTACACTTTGCTGAAAGACTAAAACAGAAACAATCAACGAAAAATAAAGACATAAGAGAGATCATTTTAACACGTATAACACCTAGCCATCCTCAATATCAATGGGAAAATAATATGAAGATATCCCCAAACCAAGTGAGCTAAAGCGGTAAAGCAGAAAAAGGCGATCACTCAGATTGAAGTGATTTAAAGCAAGAAAGTACTCTGGTAATCAGCTAGGGGGATTTCTTATTTATTTATTTATTTTATATATATATATATATATATATATATATATATATATATATATATATTTTTTTAACCTTTGCTACTTTGATAATCAGAAACTTACGATAATTGGGCAGATGATGAACACCATTTCATAGGTTTTAACTTTCGTAATTATAGCTTTATAATGTGGCATTCGCAGATTTAATCAGCTGTTATCTGACATGGTTTAGGTACTATGTTAGTAGATTATCACTTGATTAACTTATGCAAAAAGCATAACTCTTACTGCATATGCATGCAAAATTATCATCATGAATGAATAACATATAGACACCATATTTTATTGTTGAAAAAAGTAAATAATAGCCAAAGAAAAGGATAGCCAAGTAATATTTTCACAGCTACTTTTGTCCTTCACATCACCAAGCCTTTAGATGCCACAAAATTAAACTTTTCATACTATGAAAGATATACAAGCACTGGAACTGCAAGAAGTATGAAAAGGGAAGAACAACCGTCTAAATTGGTGATGCAGTAATAGAAATAGTGTGGATGGGTCTGATGGTAATTAATTTTAAGAATTTCCTATGAATTTGTTCCCACGGTACAACCTCAATACATTCATAACCCATCTTGATGAAGCTTATGGGCTTGTGTTGGGACTATTGCAGCAAAGGTTGGCTAAACGACTCCTTTTCATTTATGACAAAAGAGACCTCTATACAAGCCATGCTTGAGCTGGCAAATTAGAAGCAGACATTCCACGTGCACAATATGCCCAGATAAAATTTAGGATGAGTCAAACTATGGCTAAAACATATAACAGATCCATCTCCACCCGACCCCTGTGTTCTTGATGCAGGACACTCATGTAAAAGAAAATAAGCAATACATTATAGCTAGCTAGCAGTAACCTTAAAGTAGATCTACCGAGTCATGCAACTCTATCTCCCGAACTGATTCTGTTTTTGCAACACGATTTAAATTATATTGGAACCGATAATGGGTTTATGCGGAACAAGAAAAATACTACAAGAAAACTTGCATAGACAGCCCAAAAGCAGATTTTCAAGAAAACCGCTGATGACCAGAAGCAGGGTCACAAAAACTTGTTCAGTTTTTTTTTTTTTTTTCAATGCCACAAAAGCTGCTAGTCTTCACTAATGGAAGAATGCTCTCTTTTAGCCTGGAAAAAAAATAGGTGAGTACAAATCTATACTTCTTCAACTACCCAAGAAACCTGTTCAAAAAAAACTACCCAAGAAACCGATGTACCCCAGTAAGGACAACCCAGCTCAATTCTCCTCTCCAGACGAAGGCAAAGTGGGCAAAGCACGCGTACACAAAGAAACAAGCCACGCCACCATTTCACTCAGCCAACTCCTCCCGTATCGCACTCACGGCTGGAAAGCTAAAATCTTGACCAGCCACAGAGACACGCATTCCAGTAAAAAATGAAGGGCACAGACAACTATCAACGATCCCTAATTTCTGAAGAAAGAAAATCACGCAGAGCCACGGTTCAAGCAAGCAACACATGCAGCAGCGGCAGCGCCTAACGCTCCAGATCTACGCGCCGAGAGGTGCGAACAGGAAGCACAAGCGACGTTTTTGAGGAGAGCCCAAGTTCACTTACCTCCTGAGAGCTTGAATTGCAGGCGGAATCGAACCTGGTAGAACCCAGAGAGAGAGAGAGGGGAAGAGAGAGAGGGAGTGGAGACAAGGAGAAAGAGGCGTGAGAGGGAAAAAGGCTCCAACTTTGGGAGGGGTCTCTTCCGGTTTGCCCGCCTTTTTGGGTCCGAATTATTTTTAGCCCATTTCCCCCAAAATACCCTTCCCACCTTCTTTTCCCTCTTAAATTTCCAAATTTCGAATTTCCAGATATACTTTGACCAAAAACAAACTAAAGAAAGAAAATTTTCCAGCTACTAGTCTTAAGTCGCTCGTATTATCTGAAACTCGTATTATCCCCTCGTTGGTTTTTATTTTTATTTTAATTTACTGTTTAATTCGTTGGATTCGATTATCCAAAGCGAAATTTTTGGTTTTTCCTTTTTTTTGCATTTACTAATAATGCTCATGTTAATTACTTTCTCTTTCGATGCTACAAAGAACTCCATGAATAGAATAGGTAGAGAAAGCAAAGAGCGTGCAATCGAGGCAGCATCTCGAATAAAGTTTGCATGTATAAACAACCTTCATTTCTTTTTTGGAATTTGATTAATTGATTGACGCTATAATCACTCGGATGCAACTAATCATTATTACCCATTTCTTTGCTGACATCATGTAGAGGGCAACATGCATCATTGATGACTTTGACATACGTGATGTTTTGAATGCATTTATGATTTTGCATCGGTTAAATTGTAACGGTAACATGACCCCTATTTTTGATATTATGGCGTTCGGCTTATTCTTGATTTAGCTTCACTAAAAGCTTACTTTGCTTAGAGGGAAAAGGAACACAAAACAGCTCTTCTGGAGCATCAATCAAACTTCATTTCTCTGAAATCCCCCCTTCATTTCTCTGAAATCCAGAATGGAATAAAAAAAAAACAAGTTGAGTAGACATGACCCTCCCTCGATTAGGCCAAACTAAATAAGAAAAATACAATTAGTGTACTACACACTAGTCGTTCTTATGAAACACGAATCGATGCTTTAGAAATTAAAAATTCCCTCATAAAGCAATCTCGATCAAACTTTCAAGAGTTATCCTTAACAGCACCGATTAAATTTCATCCAATGCCAAGATCGACTTGACCCCCGAAATCCTTGGCTTCCAAATCAACTGGAGCTCATTAAGGTAATGTGTAGGATCAAACGTCATATCTAAAACATTAGTTCACATGTACTAATAACCTCCGTTTCTCTTTCGGCATTTAATTGGTTGACTGATGCTATAATCACTCGGATGCCACTAATCACTATTACTCATTTCTTTGCTAAAATCACGTAGAGGGCGAGACGCATCATTAACAATTTTGACATATATGACACTTCAGACGCGTTTTCAACTCAATACCAATTAAAAATTGTAACGGTGATGTGACCTTATGTTGATCTTGGGGCATTCGACTTGCTCATTTGATTTAATTCCACTAAAAGCTTACTTTGCTTAGGGGGGAAAAGGACATAATACGGCTCTTTGGGAGCATCAATCAATCTTCACATGCTTGTTGCCGACCTCAACACATTTCGAGATCCATAAAGGAAGAAAAGACCAAGTTGAGTAGACATGACCCAATCTCAATTAGGCCAAACTAAATAAGAAAACATAATTAGCGCTCAACACACTAGTTGTTCTTTGAAACACAAACCGATGCTTTAAAAATTAAAAAATCTCTTTATAAAGTACCCTTTCAATCAGTCTTTCGAAAGTTATTGTTAACAATAGCAATTTAAATTCCACCCAATGCCGATATCGACACTAACCCCACTACTCTTGGCTTCCAAATCACCTTGAGCTCATTAAGGTAATGTGTTGGATCAAAAGTCATATCTAAATCATTAGTTCACATGTACTAATAAACTCCGTTTCTCTTTCAAAATTTGATTGATCGAATGACGCTATAATCACTCAAATGCCACTAATCACATTTCTTTGCTAAAATCATGTGGAGGGTAAGATGTGTCATTGGCGATTTTGACATATGTGACATTTTGGACGCGGTCATGACCTTGTACCGATTAAATTATAATGGTGACATGACCCTATTTTGATTTCGGGGCATTTGGCTTCCTTGTTTGATTTAGCTCCAATAAAAGCTTACTTTGCTTAGGGGGGAAAAAGAACATAGAACAGCTCTTTTGGAGCATCAATCAATCTTCACATGCTTGTTGCCGACCTCAACACATTTCGAAATCCATAATGGAAGAAAGACCAATTTGAGTAGATATGACCCAATCTCAATTAGGCCAAACTAAACAAGAAAAGATAATTACAATTAGTGTTCGACACACTAATCCTTCTTTTGAAATGCGAGTTGATGCTTTAGAAATTAAAAATTTACTTATAAAGTATACTCGATCAATCATTCGAGAGTTATTGTTAATAATCCTAATTAAAATTTCATCCAATGCTAGATCAACACTACCCTCAGGACTCTTGGCTTCCAAATCAACTCAAGCTCATTAAGGTGATGTGTAGGATCGTTAGTCATGTCTAAAACATCACGCATTTTCTGACCCCCGAACTAAACAAGAAAAGATAATTACAATTAGTGTTTGACGCACTAATCCTTCTTTTGAAATGCGAGTTGATGCTTTAGAAATTAAAAATTTACTTATAAAGTATACTTGATCAATCATTCGAGAGTTATTGTTAATAATCTTAATTTAAATTTCATCCAATGCTGAATCGATATCCTCACAACTCTTGGCTTCGTAATCAACTCAAGCTCGTTAAGGTGATGTGTAGGATCATTAGTCATGTCTAAAATATCAGGCATATTCTGACCCCATCAATCATTCAAGAGTTATTGTTAATAATCTTAATTTAAATTTCATCAAATAACAAATCGATATCCTCACGACTCTTGGTTTCCTAATCAACTCAAGTTCGTTAAGGTGATGTGTGGGATCATTAGTCATGTCTAAAACATCAGGCATTTTCCGACCCCACCAAAACACAAAAAGGCCTGGACACAAACATCCCCACGTCACCAATTTAGCCAAGCCAACATTAATGGTCCTCTGACCAAAAAAATAAAAACATTAATGGTCCACCATTTTAATTATTTTAAAGGCTCAGGATCCTTGAATCTTTTGCCTTTTTGGTGGCAGGTGGAACTTCGTTTTCCAATGGCAACAATTTTCCGGTCCGCCAATATTTGGATGCACGGAGACTCTGCAACTTGCAAGGATAAGATGACCCCCAAAATTGGGCAGTTTGCGTTTGTTCTAGGCTTAGCATCAAGCAGAAACAGGTCGAAAATTCCTCCTCGGATTCTATATCCACCTTACCCAGAAATTATTCTTAATTTTATAGAGGGGATAAATGACGAGACGAGTCGTGCAGGATTTTTCGAACATGGTGTTTGTATGTATGCGAGCGAGGTGTTGGAATTATATTATAATACGAGATATCCATTCCTTTATTGATGTTATACCTTGGATCAAATGCGACATGACAAAACGAGTTTTTCCAGGACATGTGTAAGATGAGGTAAATCGTGTGGAGGTTTATGGTATCGTGGCAAGTGTTGAAGAGAAATTTATTGAGTGATGGCTGTGATTTACCATGGTTTGATACATATTAACCGAGGTCACTGTAGAAGCACGAGAGTGAAGTTTGCGGGCCTCGTTTAGTGCTGCTACTTTTGCATCACAAAGCTAAGATCACGTTCACTTTGAATAAAGTAATTAGTCGGTGGAGAGACTCGAGCTATTGATAATTCCCCGGGGGGAAATTAAAGTTGAATATCGTGCGGGGTACTTCAAATGCTTCAATTTGATACAAATCACCGTTTATCCTTTCATCAAATTGCCTAATGAGAATGTTGACATCCACAACCGAAATGCTCGTCTAGATTAAACCGAGGATGCATCGTAACGAAATGAGTTTTGCGTCACAGAGTGAGAGCTCGTGATATTATTCATACGCAAAGACACGTCTCTAAGCAATTGTTACTTGAGTACTAATTTTGCAGATTTGGCTCATGTAGAGGATCAAACAATTGTAATTAGTATAAAAGCAAGATATCCTTCAATATATGTCTAGTTCAATGATGAACTAAGCTCTTAGTCAATATGGTAAGGACAAGGCATATTTGCCCGGATTGGATTTCTTAGACAATATGTTGCTTCTAGTAAATTTACTATAGAAGTCAAAGGGAGCAAGAGATTATAATGGATCGAATGATTCGATCATGAAATAAGCGGAGCATGTTTGTCGCAACTCACATAGAGGATCAAACAATTGTAACTGGTACCAAAGCAGGATATCCTTCGATAGATGCGTGGTTCAATGATGAATTAGGCTCTTAGCCAATATGATAAGGACAAGGCATATTCGCTCGGGCTGGATTTCTTAGACAACATGTGGCTTCAAGCAAATTTTCTATAGAAGTCAAAGGGAGCAATAAATTGAATGGATTGAATGATTTGATCACGAAATAAGCGGAGCATGTTGGTCGCAACATGAAGCGTTCTTTTCACAAGCTTAGCCCACATGAGACTGCATAGCCACTGCACACATATCAAATTTTTCTCTTTTTTCAAGATGAACTTTTTCAAGTAGTAAAAAGGTCAAATTGACCTCTTGTTCCTAGTTAGAATCATAATCAGTGGCAAAATTAACACCTCTATATTTAGGGGTGTCGATTGATCAGTTCGGTTCAGATTTCCACCGACCTGAACGCGAGTGATAGGCATACTTTAATACCCAAATCGAGACTTGAATCGTACAAAATCCTAACCAAAGGGAAAGTTCGGGTTTTCAGCTTTTGCTTCGCATCCTTCAATTACAGCAAGTTCCAGATATAGAACGATGTGGATGGATCCTGAGATCGCCTGCGACAAGGACGGATCTTGAGAACGCCATGATCGCGAGCTCCATAAGATCCTCGACGTTCAGCGATGATAAGGCGCCTCCAGATCTAGAGACGATGAGGCTCCATGACTGTCAATCTCATCAAGATCTGGTCAGCCAGGGAGAAGAGAAATAGAGCTTGAATATGGACAACCATAGACACATTTTGAAGATCTAAACGTCCACGAACGCATCTGTTATGGCTAAGTATGCAACTTAAAAGGAGGTGAATAGATTGATTATCAACACTTGATATATTTTTGCGAAATTATCAAAATTAAGTTTGATATATGCAGCAGTAGTTAATATATGCAAGAACAAATTCGTTATATCAAGTAAGATGGTCTTATCAAACAGATATATTAATATATAGAGATAAAAAAAGATACGAGCAAATTCTTATAGTAACTCGGCTTAAAACAAGCTTATGTCCACTCTTATACACTAACAATCATCACTAGGTTAGATTTCACTAGTAATCCTTTGACTCGTTACAAGTGCAAATCACTGTCCTTCTTCCCAAAAATGTTAGATCACACTATTACTTTACAAGCTTCGCTATAACATTGGTATACTTTTCAAATGAGACTACAATTAGCAAAAACTCTCGATAGAGTGAAACACATTCAATCTCCTAGCTAGTCATTGGAGATCTGCAAGAGGATCAATTAGCCGTTGGAATTGATGGACACAATTACCGCAAGATTTAGTTATCAATACAATCAAATCTTTGCATAATTGTAAGGGTTCCTCAAGTAGAATTGACCACGCTTGGTAATATATCATTCCTCTTAATTTTGTAATAAAGTAGTTGATTTATTTCCAATCTTCTTTCCATAATTTCATTCCTTGAAGATAGCTGTTGTACCCCTTTTGACACACGACATTAATCAAAGGAATATATGGATCTTCTTATCTAAAGTAATAAAAGTAATATGCACGTTATAAGTATATTCTTCACAATCGTTATAGTCAGCTATTTATATCAGCAATTTGAGAGTATATCCAAGCTACTTGTTGGAATTCGACTTACGAATTGCTATCCATTGGTGTTCCTCATCACCACCTAATGCATTGGTCACCCTCGATAGATAGCTCCACAACTTTAGATGATCCTATATCTCATATGATCTTACTTAACTAAAACACATATTAGTAATTTTTAGTTATTTCATCATCTTTAAGACATCATAAAAGATTTTTCCAACGACATCGAGATTCAAACTGTCATGGAAGAGTTGAAAGACCGTGGAAATGATGAGCTGTTTGTGTTGATCTAGAGGAAGCGCCGCCAAACATGGAAGTCGGGTGGAGTTGGATAAAGGAGATTGACCTGTCGAAGGGCTACATGATGGCAAACTTTGCGGAGGTGTTGAAGACTGATGGGTGTTGTCGGATTTGCCGGTGAGGGTGAGGAGTTGGTGGCGGAGATGCTCGGATCATAATAACTGAAATGAAAGATATCATAGACACGTCTTCAACAACCACATAAGGAGGGGGATTAAAATTGGTTATTTTGGGTTGGGTAGATGAAACCGAACCATCAAAATACTCATATTCCTTTACCTACGGTGCAAACCAAACAAGACCCGACCAGAAAGCACTAAATTTTTTTGATTCGGGTAGGTCAGCTTAGGTATTTTTGACACACCTAGTTATATTCGCGTCAAGTCAATGGAATTGTCACTAAAGACGGTTCAAGACCAAACTAGATACCTCTTTTAGTTCTTGTAGAGCACACTAGCAATTAGAATAAAACCAAAATACAAATGATTTTGAATATGGAGCAAAGTAGCCAAATTCAACTCACTAGCCAGCAGTAAGGGAAGTTGGTGTGTTGAGGACTTTTAATTTTTGGTGTGGGGTTCAATTCTTATATTTTGCAAAGAAGTGAAGTAAAAGTTTGAGAGAAAGAGATAAATGAGGGTTATAGTAGATCGGACAATTAAAAATAAAAAAAAACTGCCAATTTCCATAAGGATTAAAAGTAAAAAAGAGGAGTCACTATTCACCGGTCTTCGCCAAGGTGGGTGGGCTGAATGCAAGCTTAGTGCGGACCTTGGGCCGGGAGTACACCACTTCTCAAGCTAGTGCGGCACTTGAAATGGTCAAATTTTCACCCATGGGTTCTAATTGGCTCGAAGTTTTCGAGAGTCAAAGTCAAAATGCCACCGCACATGAAACCTCGTTGGTCCCTGCGAAATGCTACGTACCTGATTACATCACTTCCATTGTCAACACCCTTCCGATCATTTTTAAAAACTCCCTCCAACCAAGGTGCCTGATGCAGCTGTCATCTGTCCGTGTCAACGTGGGCTCGAGCTGTCGAGAAAAGGTCAGATTGGAAAATGTTTCGGAGGCGCGTTGGGGTCGAGAGGTTTAAGGTCCCTTTTAGCGGGCAAGAAAACGACGTCTCGTTTCGGACACGACGCTCGTGGCGGACAAATCCCTAAGGATTTGCCGTGAATTGTGTGCTAGGGTGGTGGTGGTTGAATTTTGAGGCGGAAGGTCAAAATGAATTTTTACGGAGGTCACTTTTTTGTTGCCTTACAACCGCGTTTTTTGGCATTGAGTTACCGTTCGCTACTCTGTCCCCATTTTTTGTAATTACTTAGATTCTCGTTATACTTTAAGTTAGGGATAATGGCGACAAGAGTGTTAGAGAACTTATGTTGATTTGGCACTTCAATTCTAAAAAACATTTTTAATTTATTCATTTATGATCTCAAGCTTATCAGTGTTATTCCATGTTAATCCTTGCATTAACTCTATTGGTCTTTTCCTCACTTGAAAATTTCATGTTGCATTTTTTCATTATTTCTTTAAGTCACATTGATGGCATTTAAGTGGCACCGGCCTAAAATACAAATTAAAAAATAAAATAAAAGGACTAATATTTAAAAAAAAAAAAAAAAACAGAAAGAGAGAGAATTTTTTTCATTATTTCTTTAAGTCACACTAATAGCATTCAAGTGGCACCAAGGTAAAATAGAAAAGTTAAAATAAAAAGGACTAAAATTAAAAAGAAAAAAAAACACACATGCGTGCGCGCATTAAGGGGGGAGGGAGATATGAGGGCAAGGAGCCAGATGGGAAGAGGGTTGTGGCGGTACCGGTTTTTGACACAAGTATTTCAAATCGAATTGAATATAATCAAGTTGAAAAAATTGAGTATGTTGAGTTTTATATACCTAAAAATCGAGTCAAAATCGAGTATATCATGTTTTATATCGATTTAAGTTTGAGCAAGAAAAAATAGGAGCCGGATTTCAAATTCTAAGTTTCTATAATTGACCTTAAGGTTGATATCGTGTCAACTCGACTAAATTTGATTGGACATCTAAATCACGCCTATTAATGGGGATGTGGTACTGCACAAATCAGAAAATGTTGTGTTATGCAAAGAAAGACTTCGGTATAGCAACAAAGAAAAAGGATGCGCCGAAAAGAGGACTTTTTATTTATAATCTTTTGAGACATAATTTAAGGGGAACCTAAATCTTCAGCATTAGTAAAAATAAAAAAAATAAAAAAAAAATGACAGTTCGTCAAAAAAGTATTTTCTTTTAAAAAGGGCGACAGCTGGATCCAATGGAATTAAACCGAAGTACAATTTTTCTCAATTGTCAAATGCATGGCTGGCCGTTGTTATGCTTTTACGGGCAATGACGTCACCACGGCCAGCTGTCCGACTTTTCACCGCTTTGCGGTACATACGCTACGATGAATTTGAAAGATATGCCAATCAAAAGACCTGACTGTTCTGTCATTACCCACGTGGAGCTTTTTCATCCTTTATTCCCTTTTTCCTAATATTCTCAACCTTTGCGTTTAGGATTATTCATACGGCGAAAAATAAATAATTAAAAAATACTTTTTAAAATAATCGCTTGTATTATTTATAAAATAAAATAACAAAAAATATTATCATCATTCATGAAAAATTTAGACTTAAATTATTATCATTATTAAAAATAATTTTCGTTAACAATTTTTTTTATTCCCAATGTTTCATTTTTCATCTAAACTCGAATCTTAAAGAATATTATTAATTATGCCTTCTGCCAAAATAGAAAAGTCCTTGTGGCATCACTTTCATCATGACCAAAACAAACGTGAAGGACCAAACTCGCTCGCTATTGCATCACGTTGCTCTCCTTCCACACCTTTTCTGTCCACCCTCCATTCCAATCTAGCAAATTGAATCGGTCAGAAGAATAAAAAAAACCCTAGCCTCTTTAAACTCCTAAGATGGAATCAACGCTTCTACTCCGCCAACCGAGGACGAAGCTTGCGACGTAAGAACATGAAAGTAGCAAGGAGTGATTTGTTGTTGGCGAAGTGGAAATTTTGGATGAAAATTATTCAAAAATTTCTTCTTCCAAAGAAAGATCCTCTATTCTTCAATTGTTCAACACGATCTAGGGGTAGAACCAAAAAAGAATTTGGCAAAATTGCCCCTACTTTAACTATCAGAAAAAGCCGGCCAATGAATTCAAGACTTTATTTAGAATTTACTTGGCCATTTTAGGTCCTTGTTGCACTCCCAACAATTCATGAGAAAAATGCTTTCACTTTTGATCCTTATTTAAGATATTCTTAGAAAATAACTCACACCATTTCCTGTTTGATTTATTCACGTGACCTCTAGAATTGCGCTATAAATACAATTACCTTTATTGAATAACTCTTATGTAGTAACAGGAGAAAATTAATGGCCACCGGTCATGGTAAATTCTTTAAAACATACAGCTCAGGAAAAAAGTCCTTAACTTATTATATTTAAGTAAACAAATCGTCAACCTCACTGACGGCATTCAGAGGAAAAAATGATTTTCTTTCCCTTTGGCCAAAAGATTTTAATAAAAAATAAACAAGAGATAATTTAATTAATGGATTGACTGTCTATATAAAATAGAATAATAACACAAGGATCGAGTGTCAGCCGGCGATTCTATACAGAGAGACAAACAGAGAGAGTCAGAAAAAAAGCTAAATTGAAATTTGCCACCGCCCGACAAACTATTTATTATATTAAATTCTCTTACTTGTTAGGGAAAAAATATAAAGAACTTTACTGCTGGATTCTACAATGACAGATCTTCATTTTCGATTTACATATGCCGTGTAAGGTATGCCTAATAATCTATTACAAGTTTTCTTCTTTGGACAGAACACGAACAATCAATTTCGATTTCTCACGGTTGTATTTACATTAATTAAAAGTAATAATTATAATTTTCCACTGATATCTTGAAAAAGAGAGAAACATTGTACATTTCCATAAAGTCGCTTACCCACCTAATAAGACAATTTTTTTTTTTTTGGTCTGTCATTTAATAAGGCTCAACAAAGGGTTTAAAAATATAATAAGACTTAACAGGGACGCTATTTTAGCATTTTTCCGGGTTTTTAAATGATCAAGTGGTGCGCGCACACGCGGTGTTCCATGGAGCCGATGCCTCCTCCTGCCGCATGTGCCTTTGACCTTCGGCGTCGACCAATCATGCGTCCATCATAAGGAACGATGCCCCCTTGAAATGGTATTATCTGGGGCCGAGAGTCTTCATGGCTACAGCGGCACTTCGGCTCGTGATTGGATAAAGGCACGAATCAAGCTCATGTCATGCTTATCGGGCGGTCATGACGCTTATATGAATCCATTCCAGCTACGCATATATATATGGAAAGAGCCTGCCAAGGCCGGCCATTCTCGGTATAGAAGGGAGAGAGAGAGAGAGAAAGGGAGGAGAAGAAGAGAGAGGGGGGATTGTGAATGGGGGAGGAAGTGAAGATGGCGGAGACAGCAACAGCAGCAGCAGCAGCAGCAGCAGCAGCATCAACTAGGACGCCCCACTTTGTGCTGGTGCATGGGATTGGAGGGGGAGCATGGTGCTGGTACAAGATAAGGACCCTCATGGAGGGCTCCGGCTACACCGTCTCCTGCCTCGACCTCACGGGCGCCGGCATCGACCGCACCGACCCCAACACCGTCCTCACCATGGACAACTACAACAAGCCGCTGCTGGATTTCCTGTCGACCTTGCCAGACGACAAACAGGTTCTTTATTCTATTCTCTATATTAGTCCATGGATATAATCATGTGCGGGTTATTACAAGCAGCCAGCTCTTGGTGGGTGACAGTTGATCTTCGGCTGATGATCTAACATGAATTTCGGATATGGTGGGTGACAGGTGATCTTGGTGGGTCACAGTGCAGGAGGGCTATGTGTAACTCAGGCTTCAGGTAAATTCCCCGGGAAAATCGGTGTCGCGGTTTATGTGGCCGCCACGATGCTCAAGCATGGTTTCCAAACAGATCAAGACTTTAAAGATGTAAACTTTCTCTTCTCAATCATTCATCCTCTCTCTCTCTCTCTCTCTCTCTCTCTCTCTCTCTCCATGGCTACTTTATGAATTGCAAATTTATGCGGTATGCCAATCTACGATTGAAGTTCGGTGAAGGCGTAGAGAGTATTGAGACCTTAGAAGCAGCAGATCCAGGACTATGTCAATTAACTGTCCCGTGTCCTCGTTGATCGGCTGTCCCTAGTTTGTCCTCCTGCTAGGCCCCTAGATTACCTACCGTGCAGCACAATTCCGAAAAGGTTGGAAATTTATGGTTCTCATGATTGGTCTCTGTTTTTTTAACCCAGTGACGTGATTTTCTATTCACCAAAATTACCATGTCTTTCTGAGCTTACAATAAAACATGCTTTGGAGCAGGGGACGCACCTGATTTGTACTTTTGTAGGACCAGGGAAAAAAAATTGAAACAAACCCAACAAAAGCATTCGGATTTTGATTCTGGGTTTCTTGTAGTTGTCCTCTATTCTTCTAATGAATTAACTATGTAACCGCAAAAAAAAATTGAAATATCCCATTTTTAATTTCCCGGAAAATCTGCACTACAAAGGGGCAACTTGAGCCCTCGCCTCAGATTTGAGTCAGCATCAATGATCAATCGGCAAACTGTTGAAGATGAAATCGAAGGAAAACGAAACCCACCAGAATTTCCAGTAGCCACAGGAAAACTCGGTGCCCCTTTCGTTCTCCAACCAGACAATGCGCATCATCTGATGTGTGCGGTCTCCCTTCAATAATTATCACCCGCATATTTTGTCGCCTTCCCCACTCTCTCTCTCTCATCCATCCCACTAAAACCAAACACCATTGTCTTTTTCCTCTTCTCCTTTTTCATTTTTTGTGGGTGAGATTGCAATGCGTCCATCTTCTTGTCGAGTGCTGAAGTGGGAAGTGGCCTGATAAGGATGAGGAGTAAATTCCTGGGCACCGCCTGATGATGTTCTGCGTGGACATTACCGGAAGTGCAACGTGGAGGTTGGGAGTTGAAATTGATTAGGTTGATGTCAACCTTTGACAGGGAGCACCGGATCTATCAGGATTTGGGGACGTGAGCGATTCGACGTTCGGGCTGGGACCTGATAAACCACCAACAAGTACAATAATTAAGCAGGAATTTCAGCGCAATATCATTTATCAGATGAGCCCTCTCGAGGTATCCCCCACCTCTTTTACGTTTCGACTAACGTGTGGTTTCGGTGCAGCTACGTCGAACCGATCACCATGACTCGGGTGCAGTTCGAGTTCATAATTGAGGATGTGAGGCACGTCACGAGCGGCCTTCGGTAGTGCCACGTTTGATTAGAAAGCGATTGATTGACTTGGTCTTATACGGCGACGATTGCAGGACTCGACGCTGGCCGCGATGCTGGTGAAGCCGGGGCCGGTCACAGCGCTGCTGACAGCGAAATTCCCCAAGGAGGACGACGAGGGCGTGGAGAGCGTGAGGCGAGTGTTCATAAAGACGGCGCAGGATCGGGTGGTGAAGCCGGAGCAGCAGGACGCGATGATCGCGAGGTGGGCGCCGGTCGAAGTGTTCACGTTGGACAGCGACCACAGCCCTTTCTTCTCCGCCCCGTTCTTGCTCTTCGGATTGCTCGTCAAAGTCGCCGCTTCTTGTGGATGAATGAATGAGCGAACGAACAATCTTTGGGGTCTTGATTTTGGCGGGATCAAGTCTGCGTTCTTGTTATCTCAAAGCTATTTTTTCTGGAACTGCTGCTCTCGAATAAGAATTGGTGCATGTAATAACGAAAGATCTCTATTCTGTAAACGACGGTTAGATTTAAATAAAGTGATTATTTAAAATTTTTGTGCGCAGAAGAGCATCACTGGCCTATTAGCTCAGTTGGTTAGAGCGTCGTGCTAATAACGCGAAGGTCGCAGGTTCGAGACCTGCATGGGCCATTTTCCCCTTTTTATTTTCCCTATATCTTTTATCCTCTTTTGGCTTAAGGTATGTATAGATGGCTCTCTTTCATCACATTCATCATTTATCATTTGAGAGGACCAAAAAGGAGTTGAAGGAAGAAGAAGAAGATCATGGTCTCCTCTCTGGTAATTCTCGGCTCGACCTACTACTACTTTCTTTTGATTAGACAGTTCGATTTCCGAAAGGTTACGGATGCGTGCTCGGGCCATTCTACGGTCTCTTAATCACCGTGAAGTCGCTCCTCCCCATCGCAGCGTGTTCAAGACACGAGCAGCTTCGATGCCGGGAATATCCTACCGAGAGATGCGTTTGCAAGTAGAGATGCAGTGTTCGGTTTACATGAATCTGTAGTCAATTGGTTCGAAGCGTTCATCTGAGAATGCAGTTGGGTCAAGTTTAGGCTGACTAAACTATCACGAAAAGTGCTTACTTTGAAACCAGAGTGCTTCTTCCGGGAAATTCTGCATGCTGGAGAATGCCGAGATGCCAAAGGAAGATGCAAATGACGAGTGATTCACTCACCAGGCTAATCACAGCTGAAAACCGGACCGACGAAAATCACAACAAAAGTTTGAAAATTGAGTTCCGGAAAAATTGAGTTTCAAGAAACATTATCTCAGTTCTCCCTATCCATGTCGGTCAAACCAATGATTACCTCACGAGAGAAGCGAGAACGTTGATAAGATGATTATTTCCAGCGGACAGCTTTGCCCGCTCAAAAGAAATGAAAGGCCTCATCAGAAAACACACGAAAGGCGACTACAATGACTCAGGCCTCCGGTGCGATCCTACTGTATAAATCAAGCAGAAAGTCTTTATGAACAATCACTCTCGGCCAGCCTTCTCGAGCTTCTCCATTTCTTCGCGATGCTTCTTCTCTGCCTCCTGGAGCTCTCTTTCGGCATCCTCCTCTTCCTCAATTTCATCAAGATCATCAAATTCCTTGGTTGCCGCCATTGCTTTTAGAACTGGATCTCTCAGTTCAGATATCAAACCACCTCCAACCTTGTATTCTTCTTCGTCGCCAATCAGATATAATCGCTGGTCGGGTCCTGTTGACATCGGAACATCGACGGCCAACAACTTATAATCATACTGCAAATAAGCATGAGATCTATGTCAGGTAGCACGATTAGACTGCTATTTAATTCCCTCACAAATTTTTAAGGAGATAAAGAGTCTCAATACTAACACTAAACTATTCATTTTTTTATTTTTTTTTGTTTTTGGTAAGGTAAGCAATATATTGACTTTTAACTAAAACTATACAGCCGGGGACTAAACTATTCATTTATCTTCACACAAAAAGGGAAAATGAAAATTAGACTGCTTCCCAGCAACAGAGGCATTTTCTGCTCCAGATGGAAAAAAAAAAAGCATAAACAAGTGGAATTTGTTATTCTATTCCTCATCGTACATACAAGTTTTAAACTATCCAGAACTCCTTAAATGAGAGTGACTGGAAACTTGATCAGCCTAGTCTAGTCAGATTTTGCACTGTCTCAAATAGCCCTACCCTACTGAGAAGCCAGGAACCAAAAGTGCTGAGAGCAACCCAGTAGCACAAATTTGAATACTATATTTTCTTTTTGGTTGGACAATTTGAATGCTAAATTGAGAAGCCACACGTCGTGATCGAAACTTGAATTAGGCATGCACGGTAGCATTAGGCCCCCTTTCTTCTCACGTACATTTCTGTGTAATTTGAGTTATGAAATCTCATTTATTCTTAAGCAACAGGATTCATCCTCACCTCATAAATAAATCAAAGTAAAACAAACTACTAAATGAAAGAGGTTTTAAAAACAGAGACTCAGTAATTTATCTTTGAGAAAAACATAAGCTTTTGAGAAAAATTACGACAAAAACAAGTTTACTATGTGAAGCAGACAGGTCTAATTAACAGCAAGATGATGTCAAATGCTGACAAATAGCAGGAAAGGAAAGTAAACTCAAGCTAACATTAAAATTATGCTCAAACACTTGGAGGCCAGTACGTATAGGTGCAAACCTGGCCCTTTTTCTTTTTCACTTCAATGCTGACTAGGCCCCTTCTTTCAGAACCGCGTATAGGGAATATGAGAAAACACCGCTTGCTTCTAAGCCTGGGTTTGAACTTTTTGAAGGTAACACTGCCGCCAGACATCACGTAAGCTCTTAATTCTGATCCAGTAAGAGGGGCCCCCATTACCTCAAGAATTCCAGCATGTGTATTCAGCTTCCTCATGGCCATTCTATAAATTCTATCTGGATTAATCGTAAATCTTGCACGGACATACAGGCCCTTAAACACAAAAGTAAAAAGTCATAATCAGCAAAATGGGACAAGATTAACTGCAGTGGTATAATCTGCCAAAATTACACTATTGCAGGAAGGAGGGGTTTCCTCATGTAGACATTGACAAAACCCATGATGTGCAATCAAAGAATGCTAGGAATATATTCAATTCTAGGTAACCATGACAGACAGACATGAATTACTTTAAGGTTTTATGACTGGGAAGTAATTGGTGATAATACTCTAGATTGGTCATGGTTATTAGCTTGTTACAAGCCCTTCAAAATCCCAAACTACGCTTGCTGATGGTACTGTGTTCTGTTCACAATGACAGTTGCCTGCTTCATATAGCAAACTCAGATAATCATGACTTGGCAAGCCTGCCTAGTGCCTAGCCAACATCTTTCGCCCCATAACTGGAAGGAATTCATTGGGCCAATAGAGAAACTCCTGGCCTCAAGATTTTTTGTAGAACCCACAAGAAACTGTACAAAGAAGTCGCCTTGGAGAATTGAGAACTTGAAAGACTGATATACCAGACAGTATTCCACTTACAGCCACTCCCCATTCACTTAACTAAAAGCCAGACCAGCGGCAGAACCTGCACTGTAGCAGAATGCCACATTGCAAATGAAGCTGCTGATTTAAAAACCAAAGACATTTGACAAACTCACAGTCATCAGGAAATCCAAGGTCCTTGCCTTGCTTATAACAATTGTTAGTTGGATAATCAACCTTGCGCTCCAATACCAGTTGACAAAAAGGTAAGCATTTAGTGGTGACACACTCATCCAAATGCCGTCCTCCTAACCGTAAGGTCTTGCTCTTATCATGGCCTTTACATACAGAGGACGGACTAAAATTTAAGAATACTGCAATCACCGAGACAGAAATGCTAAGCACAGGCATTCAATCATTCCTAATACAGTTGTACACCTCTCTAGCCAATAGAAACGACTATATTACACGGATAAATGAACAAAGTAGGAAATTCACGAACTCACAGCAAAGGCGACAATAGCGGAGGAAAGGGCGAGGAACCCGTACTTTGCCATCCCCTCGGAGATCCCGACGAAGGTATTAGCAATTCCAAACATGATCCTCCACAACAAGGCGCACACCAACACAGCCGCAGCCCCCAAGAGGACCAAGTAATTGCTCCTCAAGAACGACTCCACTTGCAGCCCAATGGCCTCCCGGTATTTGCTAAACGTAGAAAGAACCGACATTGTCGGCTTCTCGAAAACCTTCTTCGCGAAACCCCCGTTCCCCGAGCTTTGGAACGAGAAATGCCTGACCCCATAGCAATTCAATCTCGACGGACCGAGTCCCGCCGGCGAGAAGCTCTTCGACGAAGCTTGGCCCGCCCTAGGAGGGAGCACCTCGGACGCGGCGAGATTACCGAACGCTCTAGACTGGCACGAATTTTGCGCGCTGCCGGCGGCCGAGCTCGACGGATAGCAGAGAGGAAACGGGCGGGGGAGAGAAGAAGGAGAGGGCGAGGAGCGGGCGGCGGCGGGATCGACGGCCGCGGTGGCGAAGTGGGAGGAGGAATGCCCGCCGGCGGGGGACGATTTCGGGAGGTGGAGCTGGTGGGGGTGGCGATGCAATCTCAGAACGCCTTGGAGCAATCGCGAGGAGGGCTTTGACATCGTAGTAGGCGATTTGTACGGAATCGGAGCTCGAACGCCGCTGCTTCGATGCAGAATTGAAGGACGCGAATTTCGCCGGAGACTTGCGGGATCGGAGGAAAGGAAAGGAGGGTCGTTGAAGCAAGGGAAGAGCTCCTGCCGGAGGGAAGCTGGAGCGCAGTCGATAGCTTGACGTTGTACGGTGCAGTCAGCGGTGAGGGAAGACGACGATGACCATCCTTTGATCTCCTCTTCTCCGATTCGATCAATGGGTTTGGGCCAGAAGAGGCCCAAGCCCAAGTTTGAATTCTCATGCATCCAAAATAGGGGTGGGCAACTCTAGCTTCCGCACAGATTCCATTTAAAATATAAAATCGATCCATCGCAATAATTTCTTCATTTTTTAAAACCTGAAATCTATCTTATCATAAATTCCACAATTTACTTAGGTTCCACCTTTATTATAAATCAAATGATTGCAAGGAATCATCCTTTTTAATGATTTCACTTACTATTAATGCACTAATCGCGACTTATTTTTAAACACGTAAAGAATATAAAACATTAATAAAGTAAAAATCTTGATCATAATATGGAAGCTCAAACCAATAGTTGCATATTATATACTCATCATCGGTTGTCATAGAGCATCACAAAATTGTGTGGAAACATAAACTAAGAAAAACACAAACTTATTCAATTTTTTGAATTTGAAACAACCTTACATATTTTGAAATTTGGAACCGGACAAGTTCCGACCGATCTGGTTCTTTGATTTCACATACTTTGAAATTATATTCACCCCTAATTCAACTCTTGTGCTTCAGCTGCCAAAAGCAAGCATAAGGAATTCATCTTTTAACAGCCGCTAAACTAAGTTTCCTTTTGGGTGAAGGAAATATGACTCTCTTACCAATAGTGGAGACTAATGAGGAGAAGTTTCGGCTTATTCTTCTGCCTTTGTTATTTTTCTTTGTACGAACCCAAGAAGTAAGTTTTGGCAGGTCAAGGAGACCTCCGCATGCCAATTGCTACAAGCTCAATGTAGATGCAAGTTTTTGGCAAAAACACTAGAAGTACCGGTTTCAAAGAGCGATCGGAAAGCAAAGCCCTTCCTTCCAATCCAAGCGTCCTGCTTAGATGAGAACATGATGTGTTAGAAGTTCAAAAAGTGCATCAGAGTGATAGAGAGAAGCTCATCAACCATGAAACGAGGAGTCCGGCTCCTCATACTAACGCACGCTTTGATTTCACGAGATTTGTTTGCATGGATGGAAAGATCGACGCACCCCGCAAGGTGAAGTCAATTGATAAGTATGACGACGAAGAGGCGAGGCCACAAATGGATCAGAAATTGGCAGCTCCAACGTTGCGTTTATGGTCGAAAAGCTTTGAATCTGGTAGCTCCTCCAATGCTTAATCCCGTTCTGTGGACAGGTGAATTAGAACTGCTGCAAGGGGACGGCAATCTCAAATTCGACGGTTCAAACATGATAGGAAATTGAGGATAGACACAGCCTTACTGCCTTATTAGCAAACGTGGGTGAACACAATATTGGAGTAACCTATCTAGTTTTGAATCCGCTTGCTTGCTTCCCTACCCGTCCCCTCATGATCCAAGAGTTGGAGGCCTGTTGTTACTGAGGCCCACTTAAATCTGTCTGTACCAGCACTCATTAACAAGGAAGAGACGTCAAGTAGAAATCATATTTTGGCTTAAAAGAGAGAGAGCAAAAAGCAAAGTTCGGCCCCAAAAATAACGTAGAAAGAGTGGTGTTTTGAGAAATAGGCCTTGTAGAATGCTAATTACATTACATGAATAAGCAAACTCATGGAAGGGAAGAGATCATACAAGCACAAGTTCTAAACAAACCCAAAATGAAAAACTAAAGGCAGAGGAGAGAGCACAAGATTGCTCATTTCTTACACGCTTCTTGACAATATCAGTCTCTTCAACTTGGCTACCTTCACTACTATAGCCACATATGCCTTGTGTGCTGCCTGATCCGCAAAGGTGAAATACACTCGTCTCCAATCCTTCTTGAACTGCAAAACACCGAAAAAGCCCCAGAACCCAATTGCAAATCCAAGCATTATGACCGCATAGAACAACGTTCGATCAAGCTTATCCTCTTCATGTGTATCTTCAGGGTGAGGGATTTTCTGTGGTTGAGGTGTCTCGGCGCTAAGGCATTTGTTTTTCAAAAGATCACCACATAGTAGAGGATTGCCAGCATAAATGGAAGGATCGTCGAGTGTTTGGATTTGATTCCCTTTTGGAATCTGCCCCATAAGGTCGTTTTGCGACAAGTTGAGGTGAGCTAGGGATGTTAATGCTGAAATGCCTTGCGGAATTGTCCCTGAAAGGTGGTTGTTTGAAAGATCAAGAGACTCAAGTGATGTCATGTTCCCAATGCCAATGGGAATATTTCTAGAGAGATGGTTGTAAGACAAGTTCAAGCCATGCAATCTTGAGAGGAAAGAAAGTTCTTCGGGGATTGAACCATTCAAAAAGTTGCTCGAGAGATCCAAATTGACCATGAGTTGCAGAACAATTTTGGTGTACTCGTTATATCTTCCCTTCAAGATCTCAACCACGTGTTGTTGATCCCAATACAAACTATCTAATTCAGACAAGGAACTTATATCTTGTATAGGAGTCACAGCCACAGATCCAAACGGATTGCTTTGTTTCAAGTTGATCATGTTGCTCATATTGCCAAGACAATGTGGGATTGGTCCCGTCAAATTGTTCACTGCCATGTCTAATATTGTCAATCCTGAAAGTGAGCAGAGTTGCGGAGGGATGCTGCCGACAAACCTATTCTCTCGTAGCCTCAGGATCAACAAGGACTGAAAGCTTTCATCAAACCATGTCGGAATGCTTCCAGACAAATTATTCTCTCCAAGGTCTAAAATTACTAGACCTGTGCAATAATCTAAAGCTTGAGGAAGCTCCCCATTAAGATGGTTTCTATTTAAGTGTAGGGTGGTAAGGTGGGGCAATGATCCAAGTGAGCTAGGAATTACTCCAGACAACTTATTGAATGACAAAGTCAAGAATGATAAAGAACCCTTCCAACAGTTTGGAATACTTCCAGATAGGTTATTATTGGCAAGATTTAAATCAAACAACTCCATGTCGCATAATGATGATGGTAGAGTACCATTGATTAGGTTATCATTGAGATACAAAATATGTACTTGGTACATAATACCAATATTTGTTGGAAGAGAACCGGAGATCAAGTTGTGGGAGAGATATAAATAGGAAAAATTAATAAACATGTTGGGCAATGGTCCAGTAATTTGATTGTAGGATAAATCGAGCCATTGAAAATTCAAGTTAGCTGACCATTTTGGCAAAGGTCCAGTAATCTGATTGTAAGATAGATCAAGCTCGAAAACCGTCAAGTTGGCTGACCATTCTGGCAAAGGCCCAGTAATCTGATTGTAAGATAGATTAAGCTCGGAAACCATCAAGTTGGCTGACCATTCTGGTAAAGGCCCAGTAATCTGATTGTAAGATAGATCAAGCTCGGAAACCGTCAAGTTGGCTGACCATTCTGGCAAAGGCCCAGTAATCTGATTGTAAGATAGATCAAGCAAGGAGAACGTCAAGTTGGCTGGCCATTTTGGCAAGGGCCCAGTAATCTGATTGTAAGATAGATCGAACCAGGAGAGCGTCAAGTTGGCTGACCATTCTGGCAAAGGCCCAGTAATCTGATTGTAAGATAGATCGAGCTTAGAAAGCGTCAAGTTGGCTAACCAATTCGGTAAGGGCCCAAAAAGGGAAGCATTGGAGAGTTTGATATATGTGGCGTTCACTTGTGTCCGAATCCATTGGGGAACTTTAGCTCCGAATTTACAAGAGTTCATCCCAATAATCGACAGTTGGAAAGGGGGTATCCAGCTGGGTTTTGCCTTAAAACTCAAATTATAATTGTCACCAATCCGCAACTCCTTGAGTCTCGACAAATTAGAAAAATGGATTTCGGTAATCACACATTCTAAATGATTATTGTGAAGAAGCAACTCTTGCAAAGCCCCCAATTTCCCTAATGACTCAGGAATATGCCCCCCCAATTGATTATAAGAAAGATCTAACGATCTCAATGATGACAACCGACCTATTGATGGTGGAATGGTCCCATTCAATCCATTATCCGAAAGATCTAGTATTTCCAAGTTTGACATTGATCCAATGACACTAGGGATTGGACCGAAGAAGAAATTGTTGGAAAGCATGATACTTTTTAAGTTTGTGAAGTGCTCCAACCAGTCGGGCAGAGCACCCTTAAGATAATTTGAACACATCTCCAGACTCTCTAAGCTATTCTCGATGAGTCTTGATGAATTTCCTTGGGTTGTCGAAATCTCTTCTTCGATTTGGTTATCACACAAATGCAAGGACTTGAGGTACCGCATGTTCTTTAAGAATGAGAATAAGCCTCCTTCAATGCTGTCAAAAGCATTTTGCCCGAGATTGAGATGAGCAAGGCTTGTAAACTTGTCAAACCACATGGGAATTGATGAGTTGAAAGAGTTATATGAAAGGTCAAGATGCCAAAGAGAAGTCATGTTTTGAAACAAAGTGCTCGGGATGGGACCTTCGAAAAGATTACTCGAAAGATCGAGGTACTGAAGATGAACAAGAGAAGTAGAATTGGCGAAGTGATTAGAAGACATGTGAAAATTATGTAATCCACAGCTTGATAAGCTCAAATGCGATAAAGCTGGAAGCATGCTGATTACCTGCACGAGAACTCTTTCTTTCGCAATCATTGAGCCACTCATGTCGAGGTACTTTAGTGATTGAAGATGGGAGATCCACAGGATATCATCTACGATCAAATTTTCATCTCCATTACCAAGAACGAGGACTTCCAACTGGGTGAGATTTCCCAATTGTTGGGGAACCGTTCCATTGAAGTTGGCAAACGATAGATTGAGGTACCTCAATTCTTCAAATGAACCGATGAATTCAGGTATTCTTCCATAATTGAAATCGATCCCGCTTAAGTCCAAATGGTTCAAGTATCTCAAGCGGAGCAAAGAAGAGTTCAACTCACCACTAGCCAAGAGAAGCTTCGGTCCCATGCGAAAATAGGTACTAGTTTCGTCTTTTGTTGGTTGGGGTAATAATTGGAGATTGATGACATGACCATATACTCTATCACAAATCACTCCTTCCCATCTGCAGCAATATTTGCCTTCCCATGAAGAAAGCAAGCCAGACGGATCTACGAGGCTTCGTCGAAGCTGGAGTAGAGCCTCTCTTTCTTGCTCTCTGCAAATGGACGTTGAATTGTTACAAAAGCACACGCCTGAATTATCTAAAACAAGCAATAGAGTTACTAGTGTGAGCACTCGAGAACAATATCTCCCCATGAGCAATGAGAGAGAGGATGAATTCATGTTTTAGAGTGGAGATTTTGAGGGTCCTCTAATCAAACCCAAATCATTTATAGAGAAGGGCAGGGAGAGATTTCTTTTTTAATGTGACAAGTTGTGGTTTCGTACATGCACCTTATGTCCATGCATGTGTATCATGTATATGTAGCGCATTTAAGGTACACATATGATAGTCGTCATCGGAGAGAAAAGGCTCATCCATTCTTGCAGTTGGAGTTCATAAATTGATGACCAGACCCCATCTAGACGAGACGTCCCTGTCAACTTGGAAGCAAGAGTAGCGCCATTACGGAGATTGCGGACAAGCCCGTCCAATATTTTGCAGTGCCAGTCTTGGATAAAGTCAAGTCTTTTGGGTCCATGTCATTATTTATATCAAGGTCGTTTCTCGGTCTACATTGCGAGTTTCTAAAGACATCGTTTGTTTTACGCTTTTATCTTAACTAGATTACCAACTCTAGAACAATGATGCTAACTGGTCTTCTTGCTCATAAGGATGATGGTAATGTACCATTCATTAGGATTTCACGGAGACACAATAGAGGAGGCAGAGAGATTTAAACTGTCGGAGAGATCTTAATCAGAGCCGCTAAAAGGTACATATATTGGATAAGGGCGTGGTAATTTGAGTGTGAGACAAATCAAGCCACAAAGTTCACATGTTGGCTGACCATATAGGCGAAGCCTCCAAAATGGAGGCATTGCAGAGAGAGAAGCCATGGTCCTCCACTTGCGTCTGCGTCCATTGTGGAAATGTCAATCCAGTTGGGATTTGCCTTAGAAGTCGGGTAATTATCGCTAATATCCAAATACTACAGGCTAGACCTAGTTTTTGTGGAGTATGGATCGCTCGGGCATAGGGAGCAAAATATCAGAGCGCGGAACGTCATTTGTGCCAAACGATAGGGGTAGACTTCTTTTAATCATGTAACTAGTATCAATACATGATTTTGCAGTTACAACAAAGATAATATAGGCAGTATAACGTGTTTCTAACGTATCATGTTCAAAGAAGAATTATTATTTTAAATTGTGTTTTTAATTACAAAAGATATCAGCGTGAAAAATATATCTCAAATAAATAATAAAGATTAGTACATTGGAACGTCTGAAATGCTCATTTTAGTATATGGATGCATTCTCATCTCAGATGATATTCTGTGTACCTAGGATTTACGGGCCAGGTGAGAGACGAATGCATACATCTAGCATATCGAGTAATTGCCGTGTGAGAGGCGAATGCATACGTGTTCCTTTCAATCAAAGTTCATGAAAATGAAAATCCGCGCATAACTCCAAGTCAAGTCAATATTTACCACTTTTTAAAGTTCATGAAAAACCCACCAATAACTCCAAGTCAAAGTCAATGTTTATGACATTTCAGAATAATAACTTACTTCATCTTTAGAGCTAGTCCAGTATTCTTGTTTATTTTCGCTTTTGCGACGTAGTAAGTCCAATAGAGTAGTAGTCATGCCTCACATAATCAGTATCATAGCTGGAAAAAGTTGAAACCGGGAGGCGTTTGCCTTTGCCTACTGCTATAAGCTTATAACACTGACCCATACCATATCATTTACCTTTGGCTGAACGAGTGTCCATGTTGATTTGGTTGCATTTATTTCTTTTTTCCATAAGTAAATATCGTGTATTCGCAAAACTGCAGCAACTGTGGGAGGACAAACTGTTTTACTACCCTCTGCATTTATGCAAAAGCTTCATTCTCCCCCCTTTTTTGTTAAAAAAGATTAAATCTAGATTTGCGAGACTTTTTCCATAACGTGTAATTAATGAATTAGTCGCTCGAAACACAAAAGCAAGTCACAAAAACTTTTAGACTTTCTACTCAACAAATAAAGAGTTTTCAGAAATTCTGACAGACTACACTTGTGGAGAGATTTCGTTATGTGCACGCATTCTGTTATTATGAAATGTAAAAACCCGTCAATTATAGGTAAGGTAACACTGGTAATCCACGTATAACTCCAGATAAAGTGAACATTCTCTCTCTCTACAAAAAAAAAAAAAAAAAAAAAAGAACTTCCCTAAGTATACGTGTCGATGTCGTGATCAATTCTTAAAATATTTTGATCGCATCCTAATAAAAAAGAACTTAACATTGATACATTTTATCAATTAGATTGAGCAATAAAACAAAGGCAATATAGTGTCCATCTTAAGATTATTACGGTAAATTTATAGAAAGAAAATGGCTCATTTTTTACCTTAATTACATCATTTTCATTCAACTGATAAAGTTTCTAGCTTTCTGCATTGTAGTCGAGAACTTGGAATTAACAAGAACATTCATCATATGCTTCTGACTAATTACTTCGCATGAATTTCCAAGCTTCTGTTATTCTGAAAGCGCTTCCATAGTTTTGCATCAAGAGTAGAAAGGATTGGCCTCAACTGTTTCATCTGATAATGGACATGAACATTGTTGGATCCTCGCTTGAGCGGTTCCACCCTAAGCTTCTCATTGTTAAGAAGGTGCCTTCAGTATTGGTACCTTAGACAGGAAGTTCTTGAATAAAGCATGTGCCAGAGAGAGAGAGAGATACATTGGCACTTCAACACCACAAATATATATGCTTTTCCACAAACACATAGAATGGCCTCTACAGCAGGCTCATGCTTATCCTTCTTCCTCTCATCACTAAGCATGACTGAATCAACTCAATTAAGCTCTTCTCCTGGCTCTGCTTCCTGTTAATGTCGAAATATGTCTTGAGCTTGAGTTTGTAAGTGAATTTCTAAATTCATACGAGAGATTTTCTATTTGGAAATTCGATGGACAAATTAGGGATATCAACTTTCCAAATTTGGGTTGGATTCGGCAAGGCCTAGAGTTCCACGTTTAATATATAAAATAAGCAAATCTCTTTTGGGAGTTAGCCTTGTTGATTCGCCGTTCATGGAGAGTTCCCGGGTCTATGGAATTCTCATACCATTGTTGGCGAATAATTCGTGAATTAAGTCTCATTAAGTTGGTGTTCAAGCCGTGAAATCATGCAGTAAGATTTGGATATTTCTTAGTGATATTGAGAAATATTTTGTGAGAAATTGTGAAGAATAACCATTATTGAGTTTAATTAAAAAAATATTTAAAAAATAATAAATTTTGTCCATATCAGCACCAGCCATGCCACGTGGGACAACTAGCATCCACATCAGCGAATTCCAGCCAAGATGGACTCAATTTGCTAAAAGTGAAAAAATTTAGGATTCAATTGGTAAAATTAAAAGGTTTAAGACTAAGTTGACAAAAGTACAATAGGTTTAGGATATTTTGGACAATTTTCCTACATTTTCATGTACCTATCCTTCCTTTGATTTATGAAATGTGTCAAGCCGAAAGATTATTTGAGTGATTTGACAATGATGGCGGGCTATAGTTGTGAGCAGCTTTTAAATCGCTTTTCTAGTTTCTCCATTTAGAGTTCATGGAATGCAAAATGCATTTTTCCAAAACTCGAATTTCAAGGATACTAAAACCTGTACTACATTAAAGAAAAATTCGCCAACATAAATTGAGATGGGGCTATGATGCATTGTCTAAGCTGGAGCAAAGCCTCTCCTTTTTGCTCTCTGCAAATGGAAGTTGAGTTTTTAGAGAAGCAAACACATGATTTATTTAAAAAGAGCAATAGATTTACTAGTGAAAGGACTTGAGAAAAATATCTCCCCATGAGCAACAAGGGATGGTCTCGCAGGCAGAGAACAAATTTATGCTTTAGAGAGTGGGGGTTTAAGGATCCTCTCATTAAATCCAAATCAATTATAGAGAACCAGGGGGAGATTTTTCTTTCAATGTGACAAGTTGGGGTTCCAAACATGCACCTTATGTGGATGCATGTGTGCCATCTCGAAGGATGTATGTGTAGCACATGTAAGGTCCACGTATCATAATCACTGTCCAAGAAGAGAAGGCACATCCATTCTTGCAATTAGAGTTTGTCAATTGATGACTGGGCCCCATCCAAAGGAGAGAATTCAACCTCTAGAAATTAGTCCAAGTGAAAAGCAGCTCCACTAAAGAGATAGTGAAGAATTACGCTTAATTTATGCAGTGCCGTATACGGACTAAGTCAAGTCTTAGGGGTTAATAATTGTTTCTCTGTATAAATGCGTGCTTATAATAGTACCGCTCAATTCAAGTTATGATTTTTACTAAATTTTCAATTTCGAAATAATGATCTTAATTAGTCTTGCTGCTTGTGCAATGCACAAGAATATGTTGGTCATTGCTTAAAAAGCAAGACAATAGAAAACACCATTGAAAAATATATCGCGATTACTTTCACAACATCACAAATGTAATTATTTTCTGAATTCTTCCCCCACAACACCTATGTTAAACTTGAGTTTGCTTTGCCCATAAAAACTCTAGATAAATGATGATTTTGACCTTAGAAAACATAAACGGTTCAATCTGTAAAAGAACTTTCTCTATGTAGGCTTTTCTTTCGATAGAAAGATACAATTTGATTCTTTAGTTATGTGTTTAGTGTTTCCCATGGGTGTAAATCACTAAACAAATAGTGATGGTAATAAAGCAAGGGATCATTAGCGCAATTCATGTGCAGCAAGTGAAAGGGTCATAGGACCATTCCAACATATAAACCACACTAAGAAACTCGGAGCTATCAAAAAATAAAGTAAGAGAAAAATCCTCCCAAGAAAAAAGAATCAGACCGCATGTGTATCTTATTTTATAGTATAAAAAAAAGGTCTGACAACGAGTAGGGATAAACATTCAATATCACTGCTAAAAGCATTTAAAAAAGAAAAAGAAAAAGAAAACAAACAAAATCTAACCACCGACTATGTTGTAAAGGATAATGTAGCAACAAGCTTTGGATGGATAATGATATGAGAAGGATTGAGGAATTCAAACTCAATAAACAGTTCAAACCTTCCATAGACTCAAAACCCGTGCAACCAATTGATAATGAGTTATAATGCAGTAACGTTTATCAGAGATAAAGCCTAGTTTAGATTGGAGAACAGCATGGTTGTTTTTTACCACGGAGATCAAAGGTCGCTAACGAAGGGGAAGATAAGAGAAGCTAAGGATCGTATCTTGTCATCAATTTCAATACTCGTAGATTGGAATCAATCAAGAGGCCTTTGAGCCTAAAAACAAAGAAAAATCGAGGTAAAATATAAACATAGTCGAAGGAAGAAAACTCAGTTTTGGCAAATTACTTCGATGAGTTTCTAGGATAGATGGGACGATCATAAACTGCAACATTCCTCGTTAAGGAAGCAAGTAGTTGCACAGAAAACCCACGATCCGATGTACTTTAGAAACCGACTTGTGATCAAGTAAACTTAAGTAATTTAAGATGTTGGTAAGGTTAAATTCAGATTCTACACAGAGGCCGACAATACATAAGCTTCCAGGCAAACTCATCCTGTGCAAACTTTGAGAACCGGGACCATCCCAATTTTCTATTGGCAAATCAGCGCCTTCGCCTTCGACTTTATCTTTCTTGGTCAAAGGAAGGAAACAAACAACTTCAGGTTCAGGGGACAAGCAAAATTCAGGTTTGCGGATGGGTACTCAGAGAGACAATGGAAGCAAATATTCATAAATGGAATTAAAAATGCTGCAAAATTTCGGTTGAGATTTCTGATTTAGTTGGTAAATTCCTAATGTCGTTGCTAAAAATATGCGGATGGGGCTGCAAAATTTCTGTGTTGGCGTTGCACGCCATGCTAAGTGGCTATATTGAAAACCTTAAAATAAAAAGTATCTCTAAAAAATTTACAAGAAAGAAATTGAAAAAAAAAGGAAGAGCATTGGGAATTTGGCAAATCTACAATCTTTAACTCTTTTTCTTTTTGAAATTTGGCGGATTTACTATTAAAACTTGCCTAATTAAAACAAATATCTCATAAACCCTTGCTTTAGATTTCTCATCGCTTGTTTGAAATTTTCAAAGCCCTCTTTTGGGCTTGAAACCTGGTTATGTTCAAGTTAGAGTGTAATGGTGGAGAGCACTCATGCATCTTTCACAATGGAAGCGTATCTTTCTATACGTAGACATCATATTGTGCAACAAAGTTGCAAACCTCACAGCAGACTAATTTCCAAGTTGAACTTATTTTCTTGAAAATTGATCGAATAAAAATAATAGATTGAGCACCACAATTTTACTATAGAATCAAATCGAATCCAAGTCACACTTTTATTATCTCGACTTCATTTCGGTCTCAATTCGCCATGCTAGAGTGGGAGCGATCAAGCCACAAAAGTGATTTGTTAGGCTCAACACCTGAGCAAAGCCCATGGAAGCACTTGAGAGTTATGACATGGTCCTCCTCATGTCTCCATCCATTGTGGAAATGTTGCTCCAAATGATTCCAAGTTGAAAAATGGGCCACTTGGGATCTGCCCTAAAAGTCAAGTAAATCGTCGCTAATACTTCAAGGCTAGACCTAGGTTACCTGGCGTGTGGACTGGGATGTGGAACGAAAAAGGGATTGTGAAACTATTACTTGTCAAAAATGTGGTGCGATAAAGGTGGACTTAAGTTGAGCATGTGATTAGGATAAGACCTAATTTTGTAGTTAAATATAGATGATATAGGTCGTAGAATGTGTTTCTAACATGTTTGAGCCACTAAGTTTCATGTTCACACAAGAATTACTATTTATAATTCAATACAAAAATATTATCATGAAATTATAGTTTAGGTAAGTAATAAAGATTAGTGTATTAAAATGTTCACGATACTCATTTTACTTTATGGGTATATTCTCATCTCATACGATGTCTTGTGCAACCGAGGTCTAAGTGCCTTGTGGGAGACGTATTCACACATCTAACATATTAATAATAATAGAGAATCTAATCTATCATTTTGGTTTTCAATCATAATAACAAGAGAGATTACATGTTCCTTTCTCCTCATAGGATATCCTATGCATTCCAAATCTACATGTCGTGTAAAAAACGAATGCATGCATCTAGCATATCTAATAATAATAAAAAATCTAATCTACCGCTTTTGTTTTCAATCACAATAAAAAAATAGTTTACATGTTCCTTTCAGTCAAAGTTTGTGAAAATGAAAGTCAATGAATAACTTACACGCCAAGTTCAGAAACTGTTGATTACTTTTTAAAGTTCATGAAAATGAAAGTCCACAAATAACTCCAAGTCAAAGTCAACATTTATGACTTTTCGAATGATTGTCACTTCCTTCATCTTTAGAGCTACTCCAATATTCTTTTTATTTTGGGATAAGTGCAATAAAAATCCTAAAACTTGTCATGAAAATACAATTAAGTTTTATGCTTACAAAAGTACAATCAAGTTTAAGGGTGCGTTTGGGAATGGCCATAGGAAGGAGCTTTGAGTGTCCAAAACTCATTTGGCCAAATCTTGGGTGTTTGGTAATAATTTTGAAAGATCAAGCCACAAAAGTGATTTGTTAGGCTGAATACATGGGCAAAGCCCAAATATATGGAAGCACTTGAGAGAGTTATGACATGGTCCTCCTTGTGTCTCCACCCATTGTGGAAATGTTGCTCCAAATGATTCCAAGTTGGAAAATGGGCCACTTGGGATCTGCCCTAAATCGTCGCTAATACTTCAAGGCTAGACCTAGGTTACCTGGCGTGTGGACTGGGATGTGGAACAAAAAAGGGATTGTGAAACTATTACTTGTCAAAAATGTGGTACGATAAAGGTGGACTTCTGTTGAGCATGTGATTAGGATAAGACCTAATTTTGTAGTTACAATATAGATGATATAGGTCGTATAATGTGTTTCTAACATATTTGAGCCACTAAGTTTCATGTTCACACAAGAATTATTATTTATAATTCAATACAAAAATATTATCATGAAATTATAGTTTAGGTAAGTAATAAAATTCCTTTCTTGTGTCAAAGAAAAGAAATCCATAATAGAGTCCGACCATAACGACCGAATTTATTATGTTCATGCATAAGGATACTGGATTCCCTAGTAGAAAAGATTTCAAAATCATCCCAAACCTCCCTTCTTTTCTTTTCTATTTCGATTTCTTTTCTGGATTATTATATGATGATTTTTTAACTTTCCATATATAGAAATAGAAAGATATAGACTAGAAACGACATCTCTTATGTCAATGGACACCAAAGGGATATTAAATGAATGGAATTGTGATATGGATGGAATATAATGAAATAGAGCCACTTTTGATCCTGTAGAATCTGACCCGTTTTCTCACTGAGCGAAGGGTACGAAAGATTGATTTTTCGATCAAAAGTACTATGTGAGTGAAATCTTCCGTTTTTTCCTCTCTCTATCCCTATCCCATAGGTACAGCCTTTGAATCAATAGAGAACCTTTTCTTCTGTATCTGTATGAATCGATATTATTCCATTCCAATTAACGATTAGTGTATTAAAATGTTCACAATGGTCATTTTACTTTATGGGTATGTTCTTATCTCATAGGATGTCTTGTGCAACCAAGGTCTAAGTGCCTTGTGGGAGACGTATTCACGCATCTAACATATTTAATAATAGTAGAGAATCTAATCTATCGTTTTGGTTTTCAATCATAATAAAAAGAGAATTTACATGTTCCTTTCTTCTCCTAGGATATCCTATGCATTCTGAATCTACATGCCGTGTAAAAAACGAATGCATGCATCTAGCATATCTAATAATAATAAAAAAATCTAATCTACCGCTTTTGTTTTCAATCACAATAAAAAAATAGTTTACATGTTCCTTTCAATCAAAGTTTGTGAAAATGAAAGTTAATGAATAACTTACACGCCAAGTTCAGAAACTGTTGATTACTTTTTAATGTTCATGAAAATGAAAGTCCACAAATAACTCCAAGTCAAAGTCAACATTTATGACTTTTCGAATGATTGTCACTTCCTTCATCTTTAGAGCTACTCCAATATTCTTTTTATTTTGGGATAAGTGCAATAAAAATTCTAAAACTTGTCATGAAAATACAATTAAGTTTTATGCTTACAAAAGTACAATCAAGTTTAAGGGTGCGTTTGGGAATGGCCATAGGAAGGAGCTTTGAGTGTCCAAAACTCATTTGGCCAAATCTTGGGTGTTTGGTAATAATTTTGAAAGATCAAGCCACAAAAGTGATTTGTTAGGCTGAATACATGGGCAAAGCCCAAATATATGGAAGCACTCGAGAGAGTTATGACATGGTCCTCTTCTTGTTTCTCCATCCATTGTGGAAATGTTGCTCCAAATAATTCCAAGTTGGAAAATGGGCCACTTAGGATCTGCCCTAAAAGTCAAGTAATTTATCGCTAATACTTTAAGCTAGACCTACGTTACCTAGCATATGGACCGGTATGTGGAATGAAAAAGGGATCACGGAACTGTTACTTGTCAAAAATGTGGTACGATAAGGGTGGACTTCTGTTGAGCATGTGATTAGGATAAGACTTAATTTTGTAGTTACAATATAGATAATATAGGTCGTATAATGTGTTTCTAATGTATTTGAGTCACTAAGTTTCATGTTCACACAAGAATTACTATTTATAATTCAATACGAAAATATTATCATGAAATTATAGTTTAGGTAAGCAATAACGACTAGTGTATTAAAATGTTCACAATGCTCATTTTACTTTATGGATATGTTCTCATCTCATAGGATGTCCCATGCGCCCAAGGTCTAAGTGCCTTGTGGGAGGCAAATTCTCGCATCTAACATATTTAATAATAGTAGGGAATCTAATCTATCGTTTTGGTTTTCAATCATAATAAAAGGAGAGATTATAGGTTCCTTTCATTTCATAGGATATCCTATGCATTTTGAATGTACGTGCCAAGTAAAAGACGAATGCATGCATCTAGTATATCTAATAATAATAATAAAAATTCTAATCCCTTGCTTTGGTTTTCAATCACAATAAAAAAAGAGTTTACATGTTCCTTTCAATCAAAGTTCTTGAAAATGAAAGTCCACGTATAACTTATATGCCAAGTTCATAAACTTTGATCACTTTTTAAAGTTCATGAAAATGAAAGTCGACAGATAACTCTAAGTCGAAGTCAACATTTATGACTATTCGAATTATCATCACTTCCTTCATCTTTAGAGCTACTCCAATATTCTTTTTATTTTGGGATTAGTGTGATAAAAAATTGAAAGCTTGTCATGATAATACAATTAAGTCTTATGCTTACAAAAGTACAATCAAGTTTAAGGGTGCATTTGGGAATGGCCATGGTTGAGTGTCCAAAGCCCATTTGGCCAAATATTGGGTATTTGGTAAAATTTTTGAAAGATCAAGCCACAAAAGTGATCTGTTAGGCCAAACACCTAGGAAAAGCCCCAATATATAGAAGCACTTGAGAAAGTTATGACATGGTCCTCCTCTTGTGTCTCCATCCATTGTGGAAATGTTGTTCCAAATGATTCCGAGTTGGAAAATGGGCCACTTGGGATCTGCCCTAAAAGTCAAGTAAATTATTTCTAATACTTCAAGGCTAGACCTAGGTTACCCGACGTATGGACCGGTATGTGGAATGAAAAAGGGATCACGGAACTATTACTTGTCAAAAATGCGGTACGATAAGAGTGGACTTTTGTCGAGCATGTGACTAGGATAAGACTTAATTTTGTAGTTACAATATAGATAATATAGGTCGTGTAATGTGTTTCTAACATATTTGAGTTACTAAATTTCATGTTCACACAATAATTACTATTTTTAATGCAATATGAAAATATTATCATGAAATTACAGTTTAGGTAAGTAATAACGATTAGTGTATTGAAATATTCACAATGCTCATTTTACTTTATGGGTATGCTCTCATCTCATAAGATGTCTTGTGCATCCGAGGTCTTAGTGCCTTGTGAGAGACGATTTCATGCATCTAACACATTTAATAATTGTAGGGAATCTAATATATCGTTTTGGTTTTCAATCATAATAAAAAGAGAGATTACATGTTCCTTTCTTCTCATAGGATATCCTATGCATTATGAATCTGCATGTCATGTAAAAAACGAATGCATGCATCTAGCATATTTAATAATAATGAAAAATCTAATCCCTCGCTTTCATTTTCAATCGAAATAAAAAAGAAGTTTACATGTTCCTTTCAGTCAAAGTTCACGAAAATGAAAGTCCATGTATAACTTACATGCCAAGTTCAAAAACTTTGATCACTTTTTAAAGTTCATGAAAATGAAAGTCCACACATAACTCCAAGTTGAAGTCAACGTTTATGACTTTTCGAATGATCATCACTTCCTTCATCTTTAGAGCTACTCCAATATTCTTTTTATTTTGGGATAAGTGTGATAAAAATCTAAAAACTTATCATGATAATACAATTAAGTCTTATGCTTACAAAAGTACAATCAAGTTTAAGGGTGCATTTGGGAATGGCCATGGGAAGGAGCTTTGAGTGTCCAAAGCCTATTTGGCCAAATATTGGGTGCTTGGTTAAATTATTGAAACCCATCTTAAGGGAAAGTTTGCCTTTAAAAATGTGAAAGCCCAAGTTAGGTTCTAGGCTTCCTTGGGCTTTCAGCACTCTCGAAAGGCCCTCTCTAGGGTTTAGTATATAAATTTTGTTCCAAAACTATCCTCACTCAATTTTTATTTTCTGTTTTTGGCCTCGCGATTCACTGTTCATCTTATTCTTCATTGAGTCGGTTGGCTTGGTTGTGTGTGGCTGCAATGGGTTGGCAACAGGCTAGAGAGAGGTTGATATGGTTAGGGCTTTCTTGGCGATCGTCACCTGCTAGTTGCATGACCTCTACGAGTTGTGGTGACCCCCTGCAAATCGCGTCGTTGTGACCCAAATTTAGTGCGTCACCTTTGTGAAGGGCCGCTTGAGGTCACACGACCAAGCAGACCTTGCCAAGGTTGTACAACCTCCGACGACCCAGATTTGGGTCACATGACCCCTTGCTAGTCGCGGTGACCCAAATCTAGATCTCACGGCCTCCATGAAGGTCGCTTGAGGTCGTGTGACTAGTCGACCCTCGTTGAGGTTGCGTGACCCTAGGTGACCCTTGCCGATCGTCTCTTGGGGCCGCTTGAGGTCTTATAATCTTAGATGTCAATTGCCAACAACAAATTTCAATCACCGGCGACCCCTTGCCCTTGTTGGCCAACTTTTTTGACGATTTTTTTTTTGTAATTACAAATGTCATTTGTAAATATAATCTCTCCAAATATTATCTTACTTAAAGGTACTTCCCAATAGACTTTCATATTACAATTTAACAAATGCAATTTACATTTTGGAATACATTTTTAACTTAAAGCCTTTATATTTTCTCAAAGACTTTTCCCAAAAGTCCAACAACACATCCTAAAACTTATCAACTTTATGTAATCAAGTCCTTCAGTTAATTTCAGCCAATTTGGCTAATGACAAATGTTGGTGTGACTTCTTTTTGATATTTCCTATCTCATAAGTGGTGATGACATGATTAAAATATAAAACATAATGCTAAAATGATGTCAATCTGATTTTTAATACAAATTTCATTTATATTAAATTAAAAATAAGCTAAATTGAAATCCTAATTCTGCTAGCCGCCACGCGATGAACGTCGTCCCATCCTTGTTCCACGAAATCAAATCGTCCACCGACGGATCATTCATGAGCATGTAAGTCTTCATGAGAAACGGAAGCGACCTCTGGGAGGCGCCAACTACTGGCGAGTCCCCGGTCTGCTCCGCCGGCATCGGTCCCCATGGGTGCCTCTCAAATTTCAAGCCCCAAGACACCTGGAGAGACTCCGAACCGGACAGTATCCATTCGAGTCAGCTCGTGGATGATGCTGTATTTTACGCTGAACCACAAAATCAATGCACACGAAGCATCCTCCCGCCAATTTGATTAAGAAAAAGAATAACCGAAAAAGAGAATAAAAGAAACTATTCCTCCATCTGGTGATGTTCGTCCTGTGCGAGAATTAATAAAACAAATCCTTTTCGTGTCCCTTGCCTTGAAGCAACATATAGAGCATTAACATTGATAAAAGAGAATAGGACAAATGAAAATACAAGCTACCTAGGATAGTGGAACAAACGTCGTAGAAAAAGAGCATATAATGCAGTGAAGATGCGATTAAAAGGGAGAATAAGTGCCACTAGAACGACATGGCCTGGAAAGAGCAATCGAAAGCTTTGATGTTTTATTTGATAGAACCATGTCAAACGCTTGGGGCTTTGAGTGCAAGAAAATTTGGGTTGGGGATCAATATCTTGGGAGGAGTATCCTCTCCATTTTCTGGCCGGTTTGGAAGAAGCAAAGAAAGCAAGCCTTTGAAGGAGAGGAGTCTCCAACCCCTGTAATTTTTCGTGACTGGTGCAAAGCTGATGATTTTAGCATAATGAAATTAGGAGAAGATGCAAATGCATTGGTTGCTAATATATGCTTTCTCTCGTGATTAAGTTCTTCTGAATCTTGACCTCGTTTTGTCCGTGGGTTTGCGCCCACCTAGCACCCCATAGTGAAATTTCTCTATCAATGAGAACAAGCTTTCTTGCAATACCCCCACAGAACCATACACACCATCCTCCTTATCTAGCACCATATCCTCAGCAAGAGGCACAAATTTAGAAGCTTCTGGCAGCATCCAGCCCCATTGTAATCTGAACTGCTTCCGCTTAGTTGTGGCGCCATCACAGGCACGGCTGCTCCAAGGATTTATCTTCCCCCCGATTTGTTCGAGTCTCGAAATAGATTAGAAAAGAATAGAATTCTTTCAATCGTCGGATTAGATTTGAATTCAATAATGGGGGTGGGGTTCCTTTCTGACAAAAAGTGGTGCACGGACATTCATCTTTAACATTGCTTCCCCACTCTTTTTTTTTGTTCTCTCTCTACTGATCAGGATGCTCTGGTTTCTAACGTCTTGTGCGTCAACAACAGTACTTTACTCTGAATTCCCAACTCAATTTATATTTTAGGGGAGCTTGATGTGGTCTGCGCATTCATCTCTCTCTTTATAGCCCAAGGTTAAAGGTATTGGAGAAGGACGGACTCATCTAGAATTTTGTTAAATGCAGAGCCTCCTCCTGGGGATCTGAATTAGGCCGGAAACTCCCCAAGCAAGCCTCCTTCCACTCTAATTGGGCTGTAATTTCTTGCCCAACTCGACAACGATATGTTTTCCAGAGGAAGACTCGACGCATCAGGTAGGCATGTGAAGAGGGGCTTCTTCTTTTTTTCTAGTGTTTCCCATGGAATTTTTGTGCAGCCAGCAGTTTACAACGACTAAAAAGAAAGACAAACATGGGAAATTTCCCAAACGGAACCGTGTTTCCCAGTGGCGATATGTTTAGAACTGCTTCAGACCATCTCTTTAGTTGCAGAGGCAAATGTGCTAAAAATTCACCATGTTCAGGTAAACGTAAGCAATTTAAGATGGTGAATGCAGGTAAAGCTAAATTTGATAATGCAACCAGAATTTTATCTTTATGTAAGGTTAAATTCAGATTCTATATAGTCGCTGAAAATACATAAGCTTCCATGCAAAACTCATCATGTCCAAACATTAGGAAATGGAACTATCCCCATTTTCAATAGGTAAATCAGCACCCTTCACCTGCGTCTTCAGCTTCCGAAGGAATACGAAAAAAACCAAATTCGGCTTTGGGGAACCAGCTTTCTATGGTCTAGTCGTTTAAAAAGCTATAAAACTTTCCGTTAGTGGATTTTTGACTGATATGCCAGACGGTACTCCACTTAGCCATTCCCCATTTACTTAACTAAAAGCCAGACCAGCGGCGGAACCTGCACTGTAGCAGAATGCCACATTGCAAATGAAGCAGCTAAAACCTCGCACTCCAATACCAGTTGAGAAAAAGGTAAGCATTTAGTGGTGACACACTCATCCAAATGCCGTCCTCCTAACCTTAAGGTCTTGCTCTTATCATGGCCTTTACATACAGACGACGGACTAAAATTTAAGAATACTCGAATCACCGAGACAGCAATGCTGAGTACAGGCATTCAATCATTCCCAATACAGTTGTACACCTCTCTAGCCAATAGAAACGACTATATAACACAGATGCAAGTTTCGGCAGGTCAAGGAGACCTCCGCATGCCAATTGCTGCAAGCTCAATGTAGATGCAAGTTTTTGGCAAAAACACTAGAAGCACCAGTCTCAAAAAGTGATAAGAAAGCAAAGCCCTTCCTTCCAATCCAAGCGTCCTGCTTCGATGAGAACCTGATGTGTTAGAAGTTCAAAAAGTGCATCAGAGTGACAGAGAGAAGGTCATCAACCATGAAAACCATGAAACGAGGAGTCCGATTCCTAATACTAGCGCACGCTTTGACTTCACACGATTTGTTTGCATGGATGGAAAGATTGACGCAGCCCGCGAGGAGAAGTCAATTGACAAGTATGACGACAAAGAGATTGTTGGAAAAATATTGCTGCAAAATGGGTTGAATAATGAAGTTGGATCTTTAGAGTAATCAAGTCGGACTTTGAGGCGTGATATCACTTTCTTTAAGGATTTATTTGCCCCACAAAGTTGCTAATGGTCACCGGCAAATTTCCTCCAGGATACAACAAAGTCTCAAACGAGAATACTAGATAGCAATTCTAGTATTTCTCCGGGGTCTCTCATGGGAAACAATTAGAAACAATGGCTGTAGTTTTTAATGGAAGAAGATAATAGTTTGATCTCAAAACAAATGTACTTATATATGTCTTTCGAATAAATGCAACTCTTCAAAAGATTGCAAAGAACAAAGACAACCTTTGGGGAAAGGTTGTAAAATGAATAAGTATGTCTCAAAGGTTACGTTGAAAAGACATAAGAAATTCGGAATTAAATAAATAAAAAATAATTGTAAATTTTCGTGAACAGTCGACTGTGTTTCAACAAGACTTTATAATTAATTTTTTATAGAAATAAATCCGAATTTTCAATAAATAAAAATAATGATCGTTGGTTAGTGCCAAATTCCGTCCACGTGCGCACTCACATCTTTTCAATGTGGGACAAGGCACCTCTTCATTTGTTTTATAAACAAATTACCAACAATCCCCCACTTTTGTTTATAAAACAAAAAACAAAAATAAAACGTTAGAAATATACAGCCAAAATTTTCGTGAGATTAATATACATACATAAAGGTCTCTTTCGAGTTAAACCTTTACTTAGTGCAAGTATCTCAAAGCTCTATCAAAGTGACAAGTAGCTCGGCTTTAAACTTGTACTTTTATATAATAGAACCGGACATACCACACATACACTAACCTCTTGTCTCAGCGAGAAGTTCTATATTACTCCGCACTATTATGGCCTTGTGCTTGATCCTGTTTCATGAGCTCTCTAAAAAGCAACCCTAACTTTCGTAAGAAGCGGCACCACTTCTAAGCTTATATAGGTGAAGTATCTACCATGTGTTTCTGTTACTATCAACACACTACAAACTTGTATCATACATCATTAAGAATTCAATTCAACCTACAAAACGTAACAGACGATACTGACTTCTCATATCAGGGCTACGTCAGTATCAAACAATCACATTCAATAATTTGTTCTTACCCATTAAACCTTGTAACTAGTGATGTTCTAGAAAAAGGTCGGGTTACCATTATTGGTGATTTTAATTAAAGGGTTCAGCCCCGTTTCTTATGAGGTCATTATTACCATATCTCTTGGTAAAGCCTTTTTCAAGGAATCGGCAGGACTATTACTTGACCTCACGTAGACAATTGTTATGGTACCATCTTTAATCAATTGTCTCACATATTCATGTCTTAGATTAATATGTCTAAGACTTACCATTATAAGTGCTATCATAGGCTCTTGCCAAAGTAGCCTAACTATCACAGTGGATAGAAATAGGAGGCATAGGATTAGGCCATAATTTGATATCCAACAACAAATTTCTAATCCATTCGGCCTCTTTCCCAGTTGCTACCAAGCAATGATTCAAATTTCATAGTTGAGTGAATTATGCACATTTGTTTCTTGCTCGCCCAAGAAACAACACATTCATGTAATGTGAAAATCCATTCAGAAGTTTCATCTCCCATACTTGTAATCCAACTAGTATTAGTGTATCTTTATAATACAACCGAATAATTATTATAGAACAATCACAAATTTTAGGTTCTCTTAAAATAACCAAAAAATTCTAATAATAACCTTTCAATGTTCTATATTTGGATTACTAGTATATTTACTCAACTTGCATATATAAAAGTAATATCAGGTCTAGTATAATGCATCGCATACATTAAAGACCAATATCACTCACATTAAAAACTCTCCACCAGGAATCAAATGGAGTACTTATATATTTGAAAACAAGATGTTTAAATCTATAAAACATCTTCTCCATGTAATCACTTTAGCTCAAAGAATAACCCCCACTATTTTTAAATTTTAACACCCAATAAGGTATCTACTTCACTCAAATCTTTCATTTTAAAATGAAAGTTAGATACATTTTGTCTCAATGACTCCAATCATATTGGCTCCATAGTCCCCTTCAAATACCCCCAGTTCAAGACTATTTTAAGAGGCATCCAATATCTATATCGACTCCGCCTTTCCCATTGGGGATGAAGCACCCCATGACACGAAGAAGAATGGAGTCAGGTCGTGCAACATATTTATTCCTCTTCAATGAAAATCCACAGCAAAAGATTCAACCCGCTCAAAGTGTGTGCAAACTTATAAATAGGATGTTCACATGGTTAATTTCCAGCAAGCTATTAACCATTGATGATGGCACATTTAATACCTAAAGACTTTGGCATGCAAGACTGCATCATTTCGCCATAACATGGAGCCAACGTAGACATCCTAAAGTGCCCCGGGTTGACTACATTAGTTTTGATGTTCTTCATCGATCACAGAATTATGTCAAATTTGTTGCACTAAATATCAACGAATGTTCATGCGGAAAAATACCAAGTTCTAGTACCGTAAAATTCAATGCCACTACAATGACCATTAACACTTTCATAAAACAATAAATTTATAATTTCACGAGACCATAAGAAGACATTCTTTCAATCTATGCAACTTCTCGACATGCATGCACTCTAGAAAGCAATGCAACCCCAGGGGAAAAAACCACTTTTCTTAAAGAGATGATAATCCAATGTAAAAGTCGGAGCAGAATAACAACTTCAGCATATAATTTGTGTACGTCAACCGATGGATAAAACCAGGCATTGATGAACCCAGATCAGAGAGACCAAATCCACATATATATGCGCGCGCGCGCCAGATTTTCGGTCATAACAACAAAGAAACGTAAGCAAAATTAAGTCAGATGCGTAGGGATCGGATTTAACCAACCCCGATCGCATCCCAAAGTGATTCTCTCGAATTGAAGGATCCCCGACGAGAATCTCCAAAAGCGAGCAAAGCGTTCACGGTTAAATGGAAGCACCGTCTTCCGGACGAAGAGCAATCGAATCGCGAGACACCCAATTGCGAGTTACAAACAACGAAACATCGAAACATACAAGAGAGAACGAAGAAGTAAGAATTCTCGGATTAGCATTTTGGCACATACCTCATGGCAACCCACAACCCATGTCAGGATTCGATAAAATTGAACCCCACACGGTGCGCATAATTCGTTGCGGATCGCTCTTGCCGAAATCTTTCTTGTCACCGAGTCCCCCAACCACCATGCGCACAAATAACAAAAAATGAAGGAAAGAAAAGCAAAGACTCACGGATCCTCTGGATTTCCTTGATCCTCAGTAACTCCACCAGAAGATCCAATTGATTTTGTGAATGGACAATAAACGCGCGGATCGGACAATGAAGGCTTGCATCGACAACCGGCGCTTGATTCATAACTTTCATGCACTTGACTCCATTGTTGCAAAATAAATCCTTAAAATTGTTGGGAAAATATTGCTGCAAAATGGGTTGAATAATGAAGTCGGATCTTTAGAGTAATCAAGTCGGACTTTGAGGCGTGATATCACTTTCTTTAAGGATTTATTTGCCCCACAAAGTTGCTAATGGTCACCGGCAAATTTCCTCAAGGATACAACAAAGTCTCAAACGAGAATACTAGATAGCAATTCTAGTATTTCTCCAGGGTCTCTCATGAGAAACAATTAGAAACAATGGCTGTAGTTTTTTTAATGGAAGAAGATAATAGTTTGATCTCAAAACAAATGTACTTATATATGTCTTTCGAATAAATGCAACTCTTCAAAAGATTGCAAAAGAACAAAGACAACCTTTGGGGAAAGGTTGTAAAATGAATAAGTATGTCTCAAAGGTTACGTTGAAAAGACATAAGAAATTCGGAATTAAATAAATAAAAAATAATTGTAAATTTTCGTGAGCAAATGCGACCTTTGTTTCAACAAGACTTTATAATTAATTTTTTATAGAAATAAATCCGAATTTTCAATAAATAAAAATAATGATCGTTGGTTAGTGCCAAATTCCGTCCACGTGCGCACTCACATCTTTTCAATGTGGGACAAGGCACCTCTTCATTTGTTTTATAAACAAATTACCAACAGAGATGAGGCCACAAATAGATCATAAACTAGCAGCTCCAATGTTGCGTTTTGGGTCTAAAAGCTTGAATCTGGTAGCTCCTCCGATGCTTAATCCCGTTTCATGGACAAGTGAATTAGAACTGCTGCAAGGGCACATCAATCGCAAATTCGTCGATTAAAAAATGACAGGAAATTGAGGATAGACATAGCCTTATTGCCTTATTAGCAAACGTCAGTGAACACAAAATTGGAGTAACCTATCTAGTTTTGAATCCGTTTGCCTGCTTCCTTACCCGTCCCCTCATGATCCAAGAGTTGGAGGCCTGTCGTTGTTGAGGCCCATTTAAATATGTCCGTACCAGCACTCATTAACAGGGAAGAGACGTCAAGTAAAAATCATATTTCGGCTGAAAAGAGAGAGAGCAGAAAGCAAAGTTCGGCCCGAAAGATACAGTAGAAAGTGTGGTGTTTTGAGAAATAGACCTCGTAGAATGCTAATATTACATGAAGAAGCAAACTCATGGAAGGGAAGAGATCATACGGGCACAAGTTCTAAACAAACCCAAAATAAAAAACTAAAGGCAGAGGAGAGGGCACAAGATTGCTCATTTCTTACATGCTTCTTGACAATCTTAGCCTCTTCAACTTGGCTACCTTCACTACTATAGCCACATATGCCTTGTCTGCTGCTTGATCCGCAAAGCTGAAATATGCTCGTCTCCAATCCTTCTTGAACTGCAAAACTCCGAAAAAGCCCCAGAACCCAATCGTGAATCCAAGCATTACAATCGCATAGAACAACGTCCGATCAAGCTTATCCTCTTCATGTGTATCTTTAGGGTGAGGGACTTTCTGTGGTTGAGGCGTCTCGGCGCTGAAGCATTTCTTTCTCAAAAGATCACCACAAAGTAGAGGATTGCCAGCATAAATGGAAGGATCGTCGAGTGTTTGGATTTGATTCCCTTTTGGAATCTGCCCCATAAGGTTGTTTTGTGACAGGTTGAGGTGAGCTAGGGATGTTAATGCTGAAATGCCCTATGGGATTATCCCTGAGAGATGGTTGTTTGAAAGATTCAGAGACTCGAGCGACCTCATATTCCCAATGCCAATGGGAATATCTCCAGTGAGATGGTTGTGAGACAAGTTCAAGCCATGCAATTTTGAGAGGAAAGAAAGTTCTTCAGGGATTGACCCTTTCAAAAAGTTGCTAGAGAGATCCAAATTGACCACAAGTCGCAGAACAATTTTGGTGTACTCGTTATATCTTCCCTTTAAGATCTCAACCACATGCTCTCGACCCCAAACCATACCATGGCCTTTGAATGGCAAGGACAATATATCTTGTATAGGAGAGACAGCCACAGATCCAAATGAATTGGTTTGATTCAAGTTGATCATGCTGCTCATGTTGCCAAGACAATATGGGATCATTCCCGTCAAATTGTTCATTGCCATGTCTAATATTCTCAATCTTGAGAGTGAACAGAGCTGTGGAGGGATGCTGCCGACAAGCCTATTCTCTTGTAGCCTCAGGATCAACAAGGAGTGAAAGCTTTCGTCAAACCATGTGGGAATGCTTCCAGACAAATTATTCTCTCCAAGGTCTAAAATTACTAGACTTGTGCAATAACTTAAAGCTTGAGGAAGCTCCCCATTGAGATGGTTTCCGTTCAAGTGTAGGGTGGTAAGGCTGGACAATGATCCAAGTGAGCTAGGGATTACTCCAGGCAACTTATTGAATGATAAAGTCAAAAATGATAAAGAATCCTTCCAATAGTCTAGAATACTACCAGATAGGCTATTCTTGGCAAGATTTAAAACAATCAACCCCATGTTGCATAATGATGACGGTAGAGTACCACCGATTAGGTTGTCATTGAGAAACATACTACTTACCCGGTACATAATACCAATATCTGTTGGAAGAGAATCGGAGATCAAGTTGTGAGAGAGATCTAAATAGGAACATTTGGTAGACATGTTGGGCAAGGGGCCAGTAATCCGATTGTAAGATAGATCGAGCCAGGAAAACATTGAGTTGGTCGACAATTTTGGCAAGGTCCCAATAATCTGATTGTAAGATAGATCGACTACGGAAAATGTCGAGTTGGCTGACCATTCTGGCAAGGGCCCAATAATCTGATTGTTAAATAGATAGAGCCCGAAAAACATCAAGTTGGCTGGCCATTCTGGCAAGGGCCCAGTAATCTGATTGGAAGATAGATCGAGCCCGTTGATCTCAAAAAACGTCAAGTTGGTTGGCCACTTTGGCAAGGGCCCAGTAATCTGATTGGAAGATAGATCGATCTCAGGAAAAAAGGTCAACTTGGCTGGCCATTTTGGCAAGGGCCCGGTAATCTGATTGTAAGATAGATTGAGCTCGTAAAATGTCAAGTTGGCTGGCCATTCTGGCAAGGGCCCCGTAATCTGATTGTAAGATAGATCGAGCTCGGAAAACATTGAGTTGGTTGGCCATTCTGGCAAGGGCCCAGTAATCTGATTGTAAGATAGATCGAGCTTGGAAAACGTCGAGTTGGGTGGCCAAAATGTCGAGTTGGCTGGCCATTCTAGCAAGGACCCAGTAATCTGATTGTGAGATAGATCGAGCTCGGAAAATGTCAAGTTGGCTAGCCATTCTGGCAAGGGCCCAGTGATCTGATTGTAAGATAGATCGAGCTTAGAAAACGTCAAGTTGGCTAACCAACTCGGTAAGGGCCCAAAAAGGGAAGCATTGGAGAGTATAATATCTATGGTGTTCACTTGTGTTTGAATCCATTGGGGAAATTTAGCTTCGAATTTACAAGAGTTCATCCAGATAACCACTAGTTGGAAAGGGGGTATCCGGCTGGGTTTTGCCTTAAAACTCAAATTATTATTGTCATCGATCTGCAAATCCTTGAGCCTTGACAAATTAGAAAAATGGATTTCGGTAATCACACCTTCTAAATGATTACTGTAAAGAAGCAACTCTTGCAAAGCCCCCAATTTCCCTAATGACTCAGGAATATGCCCCCCTGTTGACACCTATTTTTAGCAAATCTAGGAAAATAAGGAAAATAAAAATTGCATTTTTGGACAAATAAAAAGGAAAAAATGAAATTGGGGGAAATTGATTTGATTGAAGTATGCAAGGAAATTTGAAATTCGATGAAAGATTCGAGATTTCGATAAATGCAGAAACAATTAAAAATCAGGTGAATAAGAGGCAAGAATTTTGCAAAATGGAAGAAATCAAAGCAGGATCGAGTTGATTGCGAAATCACGTTCCGATTTGTAGGCTTGATTTAATGCAACATAAGATGGAAAGTCGAAAATTGCTATAAAAATGGCCATCTGAAAATCACTATAAAAGCGGCCATAATTTTCATGAGCCGAGGGGGTGCGAAAAAAAAATTGAGAGAGAATCCGCTAAAAAAATTCGTGCAAGAGGGAGAAATTTTCGAAAAATTGAGAGAGGGGGTCCATTCCGTCGAGTGAAAGAAAAAGAACACGAAAAGAAAAAAGGTGAAAAGTGCAGCAGAAGAGAGAGAGAGAGAGCAGAGGGTAGACGTGAGGTGAGAGATCGGAAAAAAAGAAAAGAGAAAAAATCCCCCTCCCTCGCTCTTCTGACAATTTTGCAGAAAGAAAAGAGGAGAAGTCAGCAAAAAAGAAAAAGTTACGTAGAGAGAGAGAAGGGAAAGAGAAAAACTAAAAAAGAAAAGGAAGAAGGCGTGCACTGCTCATCTCTTTCGCGGATTCCTTCTCCGCGAAGCCCCCACGCCACTTCGTTGCAGCCCACGCCGCCGCGCCCCTGCGCCGTCAACGCCCGACTCCTCCGCAACCGGTGACCTTGAGCTCCACCGCTCTGCATCAACAGCCCGCCACCAGCCCGCGCTGCCTCCGCGCAGCACTACCGCCGCGCCTCAGCCCCCTCGCCGCGCCTCCGCACGACGCGACCAGCAGCTGCCTCTGCGATCCGGCGCCTCGCTCACCGTCTCCTCCCGAGCATCAGCAACATCGTTGCCGCGCCGCTCCCACAGCTCGCATCCCTGCTTGTCGCAGAGTCCAGTCCGTTGGTCCACCACGTCCCTCGCCCGCGCCACCGCGCCGCTCGCCTCAGCCCAGCACCCGGTGCCTTCGCCGCCCATCTCCGCTCACCGGACGCCGCGACCGCGAGCCCGAAGCCGCCGCACCAGCTGCCCGAGGCCTCTTGCCGCCCCTGCAGCACCCCACGGCTGCCAAGCCCAATATTTGAAAAAAGAAAAAAAAAATTAATTAAACACATTAGGTAGTTTTCTTTAGTTTATTTTATTTATTTCATTTTACTTTATCTTGTTTTTTTTAGTATAATTAGTCTTTAGTACAGGATTGGAAATTTCAACATATCACCTTATTCGCAACCGCGCAAAGAATTTTTTTATTTCATCTATAAGGCCTAGATGAAATAATTAATTGCGGGAATAAAATTGGTATTTTGATCTTTAAGGCCTAAGATCAATTTATCGATTTTATCGAAATATTATCCCTTGATCTGAATGATGTGTGATATCCTCGGTTTAGCTTGTCATTGATTGCTTTATTTATCTTGAAATATGTTTGAGCTAGAATTTTGCATGTTTTTAGGGTTATCTATATATTTAGGTTAAGCATTCTATTTATCATGAATTTTCAAAAAAAAGAAATATAAAAAAATCAAAAAATCAAAAATCAAATCAATCCATCTAGGTTGCTAGATTTTAATTGCATGTTTAATTATTCAGCAATTATTATTTTTCGAAAATTAAACAAAAAAATCATCATGCATTTGTCATGTAGAGTTAGGGCATATTTGTACGTCATTATATATTAGGGTTCAATTACGCTTAATTTAGTTTTAGATAATACTTTTCTTAATTCATTATAAGTCTAGGTATTTTCTTGAATAGATTGCATTTTAAGATTATTTGGATTAAGATAATATTTTAGTTTAAATTAGGATTTAGCTTTACCTAATTCCTAATGCAAATTAAATAGAATCTTAATCTAGTTAAATCATTGTCATTTTAATCCGAATTTTCATTAAAAAAAATACAAAAAAATGATTTAGGATAAATTAGTTTTAATCCCTAAGATAGATTGCATTAAAAAAAATAATAAAAAATGAGATGTCATTGCATTATGAAATGCATGCCATTTAATGATCATTGCTAGATTTATTTAATTAGAAATTGCATGTCATTAGAATTAGGTCATTTAGTTAATATTGCGTTGCATATTGCATGATTTCCATTAATTAAGTGAAAATAAAAAAGAAATTGCGTGTTAATTAGAAATCATATCTAAGGTTGATGATGTGAATTTTTAATCTAACCATGCAGATGCTTTCGTTGCTACAAGGTAAGTCCCCGCATTTTATTATTTCATTGTTTATCTAGGTGTTAAATTGGTGGATTGCGCACCCGCATGATCACCTCACGTGTTAAAAAAAAAAAATAGATTTAAAATCAATTTAAGCGCCAAAAACATTTTCGAAAATTAAAAAGAAATGGTACCAAAAGGGCATTAGAAAATTCTAGTGTAACCAAGTCCCCGTACCCTTAGTCTCTGGTTCGTAGGAGTAAAATGAATCTCCCTTTTATTTTACTTAGGTGTCTAATCGACCTACCCTAAACTGATTAGTGGCGACTCCTAATTAATAATCTTTTGCATATTTAAAAATTTAGACTTAAGTCGCGATTTGGTATGGGCTTGGGAGAGCCCGAGCTAAGCTTAAGAACTTAGCAGTCCATTAACCTAGTTTTAAGTGGTGCACCCGAAAAATAGGTCGCGACAGCTTGGCGACTCCGCTGGGGACTTGTGTTAAAACACTTAGTGGACTTAGGCCAATTTTCTTCTTTTTGAAAAATGATTTTTGTTTGGCAGCGAGGATCCCAGGTACGTCCCTAACATTTAAGGTGTTAAATGTTTTTGCAGATGAGGAGATATAAGGGAAGTAGTTTTTGCTAACCCTTGTCTTGTAGGTTGGAGTTGTGGATGAATGTTTTAAATTCAAGTTATTGAAGTGTTGCTCGATTTAAACTGTAGTGCATGCTTTGCATTTTTCACTACACTTTTGCACACACAACCCGCCGCTGGACCTGGGCCGCACTAGGATACATAGGATGGCATTGAGTTGGATACGACTTCGACCGCGAGGCCGTGTAGTAGAGGTTGCCCAACTCAATCCCGAAAGTTTTTCTTGGTGTCAAGAATGTTTACCTTTGCCCGCGAGGCCGCATCGCATTGGGGTATCATTCTTGGATCGAGCCGGAGTTAGGAGGGCTTGGCTTAGTATGCGAGGCTGCAACTAAGTCATCCCACCCTTTTAACTCCACTTTGCTAAGCCGTCTAGATAGAAATTGAACCTCACACTTCATGTGCTTGTCTATGTGATTGCCGTCGCTTTACCTTGGTGAAGTAAGTCTTCTATCCTTATACCATGCAATTTATTTTGTAATGTTTTTGGTCGGTCCATGACAATTTAGGTCAATCATTAATTTAACTTCTTTGTCAATTAGAGATGAAATGAGGAAATTGCAATGCAATAAATCATTTGGAAAATAAAAAAACTTTGGAGAATTTGTTTTCAATTCATGTCTAGAAAATTTGATCTTGCTAAGATATCCACTTTTCTAGCTCTCTTTAGGAAATTCTCTTCTTGTAAGAACTTTTCATAAAAAAGAAAAAAGGAAAAAAAGTTGATAGATCATTGTCATGGATTGATTCGCTATTTGCACCTCATGCTTATGCATTTTCATCCATTTAAATTAGGTGATAACGGATTCTCCACGCTCGCCTATTATCACGCGATTAAGAGCAAGAATGGCCGACCAAAGCGAGATGCGCGATCGCATGTCCTCCGTGGAAGGCCAACTCCAACAGTTAGCTGCCTCTATGGAGCTTATAACAGCTCAACTTCAATCCCTCCAAGTGAATCCGGCTCCTGCACCTGCTCTCCCTGAGATAGTCGTCCTGAAGCCGGCAAACAAGGCCCTAATAGGTGAAGATGACATGCCAGAGCTGGAAGATGACATGGTTCCCAAGAAAAATCAAGATGAACGTGTTGCAAAGCTGGAAGAGAAAGTAAAACAGCTGCAGGAGTCTCAAATCTCACTCCCGTTTGACCTCTCGGTCTATGAGAAGGTTAAAATGCCGAGCAAATTTAAAATGCCGGAGTTCGAGAAGTATGACGGGACATCTTGTCCAAAGTCTCATTTGCAGATGTACCACGTGCGCATGGCCCAACACGTAAAAAATGAGCCTCTTATGATCCAATCGTTTCACGCAAGTTTGACCGGGCCCGCACTAAACTGGTACATGGTGAAGAATGTAAACCTCCTCGAAACCTGGAACGAAGTGGCGGATGCGTTCCTCAAACAGTATAAGTTCAACATGGACATCGCGCCTTCTCGAGAAGACCTGGAGCGGATGGAAAAGAAAAGGAGTGAGTCATTTAAAGAATATGCTGTGAGATGGAGAAACTTGGCAGCTCAAATTACTCCTAAGCCTACTGACAAGGAGTTGATGAAGTTGTTTATCAAAACTCTCCCATCCGAGTTTCGTATACGGATGGCCAGCACGTACGTTGAAAACTTCAATCAGCTTATTCCTGTGGGGGAACAAATCGAGATGGGGATAAGGGAAGGCTGGTTTACTGAGCCATCGAGTAGAAGAATCTTTGCCAAGAAGGATAAAGAGCCTGCTGAAGATGTGAATATGGCTTATAGCCAAGAAAGTACCAATCGTGCCCCGACTATCCAGATGAATCAAAGGCAACAAGCTACCCAAGCAAGAAGACAGTTTACCCCTCTCCCTGGATCTCCGTCCCAAGTGTTGGCAATCCTAAGAAAGAAAGGTTTGCTTACTAATGAGCCGAAGCGTCCTAATTGTGAAAGCATCCGAGGCTACGACCCGATGAAGAAGTGTGATTACCATAGCGGCGAATTGGCGCATTCAACTGATGAATGTTTCACTCTCAAGCATAAGATCCAAGACCTCCTAGACACGAAGGCCTTCTCATTTCAAACTGCTCGGCCGAACGTCCAGAAGAATCCACTACCTGAGCATGAGGGTACGGTCAATGCCATTCTGGATCCAGACGTTGAAGTCGAATCGAGTTACCACTCACTGGAGTTGGTGTCCACCATACATGCACCTCGAGACTCACCACCCACTCCTGAAGTTTCAAATGTTACCCTTATGATGGGAAGGGTGACGATTGGGAATGGTTTTGTTCCTGGTAGTGGCCTTGAAAGAAGGGGTCAAGGCATTCTAAATCCCACTGAAGCCCCTCAGAGGTCCCATTCTACTGGATCAAGACATCATGGAAGAGGTGAAGAAAATTCTGGAGGACAAATACAGGAAATGCGGAACTTGTCACCTGACCAAGGGCGAGGGAGGCAAAACCCACTACCCCCAGGCATTCATGAGATATTCCCCGATCCTCCAAGAATAATGCAGGATGAAGTGAAAGTGATAGATACTCTGGGGCAGCCTAGTGGGAAGTTCGATTACTTGGTGAAGTATTCAGCCCCTCCAAGCTTTTTTATTGATCCTCGCGAGATAGTTCCAGATGGATGGGGTGGCATTGATGATCCTACACCCTCGGAGACAGAGAACCCTGATGATGAGCTGGAAGGAGTTGCAAGCTTATTCGATGACCTCATCATAGAAGTCATTGATGAAGGCCCCCCTGAAGAGATGGGCCTTGGCCCACAAGAGTAACTCTTTTATTGCTTTTGCACATTCCCCTGTGTGGGAATTTTTATTATTTTCTGAATGATTTTTTCAGTTCCTTCTTTTATTGATTGAGTGTTGCATTTTCTCCATTCAATAAATGTAATTGATTGATGAATTTCAATGAAATTACAAATTTTATTTTGAGGGCATGATGAGGTACATCAAACCAGCCCGGTGATGATATCCAACCGATAAAAGAAAAGAAAAATCCAAGGAGAATTCTGAGGCCCGGGCTTCGTCATGCTTTCTTGTGTCAAAATGTTTCAAAAATGCTTTTCCAAATGCTTTTCAAAAAAAATTCAAAAAATAAAATAAAAAATAAAACTTGATTTACTCGTTTGTCTTTTTGACCCATTCACTTTTTGTTTCGAGAGATAGTCTTGTAACAGGCAAAGGTGTGGAAATGATCCAATCAAATGCAACAAGTGCTGATAATGATGATCCCAAAGACTCGATCGAAGACTCCATTGAGGTGCAGTATAGCTGGGAACAACATAAAAAGCCAAGGCTTTTACATCCGAGCAGATCGTCACTATTAATTTAAGTGACACTAAAGAAGCCAAGGAAATGAAAATTGGGGCAAATCTCCCCAACGATCCTAGGGGCAAGTTGAAATTGGGGCAAATCTCCCCAAAGATCCCGGGCGCAAGTTCGTACCAAATTACAGTGACCCATATGTGGTGAAGAAAGTGCTCCCTGGAGGTGTCTTGATTCTGGCGGAAATGGACAGTCGTGAGTTTTCCGATCCTATTAACTCTAATGCTATCAAGAGGTATTATCCATGATAGAATTTGCCATGTCATGTTTCAAACTGCAAGCATTTCTATGATGAATAAATTGTCTCAATGAGTTGGATTTTTCAAATTGGTTGCAATTCTTGCATGTTCTCCCTTGATGAATTGTGAGAGATAAATTGAATGTGTCAAATGGAATACTTTGGAATGATGAAAGGCAAGCCTAGTTCCATACACTGTTTCATACACTAACCCCCAGTGAGTTGTGTGAAAAATTCCATGCCCGCAAGGAAGAGGGCTATCTCGCAAAGGGTACGTCAACCAAGGTGATGAGAGGCATTCTTTTCTCTATCCCAAACACTACAGGTGATTCATTGCTCAACCCCTTTGAGCCCCATACACTTATGGAGATTCTTTTAAAATTACCCCCTGTCAAGGATCATCCCATCGGGGCAAATTTAAAATGAATGGTAGGAATCTTTTTGCTCACACTTGCATCAATCTTCGAGCATCGCTTTTACAGTGCAACTTACACGGTAATTCAAGTGCCTTAGGATGACGAAGAGCAGTTATTTCTTTATCCTACACACTTTTGACTATTGCATAGCCCACTTGAGCCTATAAATTCATTTCATGTCAAACCCAGTTGGTGATCATCCCCCACACTGGGGCAAGATAAAAGACAATCATTCGAGTAGCATGGTCTAAAATGCTCATAAAAAAAAACTGTGTAAGTCCAAAGAGAAGAAGTGCAAAATAGAGGCATGAAAAAGCAGTGTGCCTGGTAAAAGCAAGGCCAATGCCCAAAAAAAAAAAAATCAAACTCTTGATATAGTAAGTTGTATCCCCAGCAAGGTGGTACCAAAAACCTCTCAGATGTTGTTGTAATCAATGGAATTGTGATAAAAAAATCTTCAACAGTGAAAAAAAAGTGGTAGAAATGTCAAGATGATCACCAACTTTAACCCCCTTAAACACTTTTTGAGCCTAATGATCCTTTCATTTCTCAACCCATGAACCAAGCCTATGTTACGTCCCTTGCAAAGTCTCTTCTGATTATGGCACTTGAATTAACCTAGGGGTTCACATGTTTTAAGCATCGCTCGAAGAGGTGCGAGCAAGATTATTTCTTTTTCATTTTGCAGGGTTCCTGACTTGTAAACCCCAGAGATGATTACGAATATCACTCATTCTTTCGAAAGCCTCGACTCAAAGAGTCCCTTTTGTTAAGCCATTGACCAAGCCCACATTTCGGTCCTTGTTCAAGACCTCTCAGATTGGTGAGATCGTACCACTTGCGAGATTGTTCAGACCCTTGTTTGGCATGACGATGGTGAGATAGAGTAATTGACAAAATCCTGCATCAAAGGTCAGGATGAAATAACCATTTTAATGAGGATGAGAGAAAAAGTCCTTTCAGACCAAATGATCCCTCATTTGACACATTCATGACACTCAGAATGAGAATTAAGTGATGCGAGATTAATGGAAATCATCATGAACCTCCATTATATTGATGCATGTTTATGATTACAAATGCATGTTGCCTCTCCTACGACCATGTTTTGCAGGAGACGTATCCCCGAAGATCGGAGATGTTACCAGGTAAGTATATCTCTATCCATCCCTTGAATATTTGCCATTGCACAAATATTCCTTTTTAAGCACTGACACTCAATGGAGTTGTCCCCCAAAGATTTTTTCCTCCAGATTCAACCTGATTAAGGCGACCGAAGAATGGTTTGGGTCCTGGTTGGATGATTTCTGTCGCAAGGCTGGGCGACCGAAGAATGGTTCGAGTCCTAGCCAAGCAAAACCTTAGTCTAGGCGACCGTAGAATGGTACGGGTCCTAGGCAACATTTATTGCTCTAACAGGCGACCGTAGAATGGTACGAGTCCTGGAAAAGCAATTACTTCAGTTCAGGCGACCGTAGAATGGTACGGGTCCTAGAAAACAAATCCCTGTTTAGGCAACCGTAGAATGGTACGGGTCCTAGACAACCTCAGTTCAGGCGACCGTAGAATGGTACGGGTCCTGAAAAATCATTTTTTCGTCAAGGCGACCGTAGAATGGTACGGGTCCTAGACAACCTCAATTCAGGCGACCGTAGAATGGTACGGGTCCTAGACAACCTCAATTCAGGCGACCGTAGAATGGTACGGGTCCTGAAAAATTATTTTTTTTCGTTTAGGCGACCGTAGAATGGTACGAGTCCTAGACACAACCAAACAATGCCATACTAGGCGACCGTAGAATGGTACGGGTCCTGGGAAAGCAGTCACTTTGTGAAGTCATGTTACTATTTTGGGCGACCGTAGAATGGTACGGGTCTTGGACATGTAACACCAATCTATCTTGAGTTACTCTACCATCCCCGAAGGTAAGTAATTCCAAGTAAGTTCCTTTATCATTTGTATTAGCATTTCCTTGCATCATGTAAATTTCATTTCAAAATGGGACTTATATTCCAAAAAAAAAAAAAGTCACTTAGTACATCTACATGATTAACATTTAGGTCTCAACTTGTCTTTGAAGGTAACCTCTACGAGCTAGCTCACCTTCAAAGAGGGCGTATTGACACCTATTTTTAGCAAATCTAGGAAAATAAGGAAAATAAAAATTGCATTTTTGGACAAATAAAAAGGAAAAAATGAAATTGGGGGAAATTGATTTGATTGAAGTATGCAAGGAAATTTGAAATTCGACGAAGCATTGATTTCGATAAATGCGAAACAATTAAAAATCAGGTGAATAAGAGGCAAGAATTTTGCAAAATGGAAGAAATCAAAGCAGGATCGAGTTGATTGCGAAATCGCGTTCCGATTTGTGAGCTGATTTAATGCAACATAAGATGGAAAGTCGAAAATTGCTATAAAAATGGCCATCTGAAAATCACTATAAAAAGCGGCCATAATTTTCATGAGCCGAGGGGGGGGTGCGAAAAAAAAAATTGAGAGAGAATCCGCTAAAAAAATTCGTGCAAGAGGGAGAAATTTTCGAAAAATTGAGAGAGGGGGTCCATTCCGTCGAGTGAAAGAAAAAGAACACGAAAAGAAAAAAGGTGAAAAGTGCAGCAGAAGAGAGAGAGAGAGAGCAGAGGGTAGACGTGAGGTGAGAGATCGGAAAAAAAGAAAAGAGAAAAATCCCCCTCCCTCGCTCTTCTGACAATTTTGCAGAAAGAAAAGAGGAGAAGTCAGCAAAAAAGAAAAAGTTACGTAGAGAGAGAGAAGGGAAAGAGAAAAACTAAAAAAGAAAAGGAAGAAGGCGTGCACTGCTCATCTCTTTCGCGGATTCCTTCTCCGCGAAGCCCCCACGCCACTTCGTTGCAGCCCACGCCGCCGCGCCCCTGCGCCGTCAACGCCCGACTCCTCCGCAACCGGTGACCTTGAGCTCCACCGCTCTGCATCAACAGCCCGCCACCAGCCCGCGCTGCCTCCGCGCAGCACTACCGCCGCGCCTCAGCCCCCTCGCCGCGCCTCCGCACGACGCGACCAGCAGCTGCCTCTGCGATCCGGCGCCTCGCTCACCGTCTCCTCCCGAGCATCAGCAACATCGTTGCCGCGCCGCTCCCACAGCTCGCATCCCTGCTTGTCGCAGAGTCCAGTCCGTTGGTCCACCACGTCCCTCGCCCGCGCCACCGCGCCGCTCGCCTCAGCCCAGCACCCGGTGCCTTCGCCGCCCATCTCCGCTCACCGGACGCCGCGACCGCGAGCCCGAAGCCGCCGCACCAGCTGCCCGAGGCCTCTTGCCGCCCCTGCAGCACCCCACGGCTGCCAAGCCCAATATTTGAAAAAAAGAAAAAAAATTAATTAAACACATTAGGTAGTTTTCTTTAGTTTATTTTATTTATTTCATTTTACTTTATCTTGTTTTTTTTAGTATAATTAGTCTTTAGTACAGGATTGGAAATTTCAACATATCACCTTATTCGCAACCGCGCAGAATTTTTATTTCATCTATAAGCGCCTTAGATGAAATAATTAATTAACGGGAATAAAATTGGTATTTTGATCTTTAAGCGCCAAGATCAATTTATCGATTTTATCGGCGAAATATTATCCCTTGATCCGAATGATGTGTGATATCCTCGGTTTAGCTTGTCATTGATTGCTTTATTTATCTTGAAATATGTTTGAGCTAGAATTTTGCATGTTTTTAGGGTTATCTATATATTTAGGTTAAGCATTCTATTTATCATGAATTTTCAAAAAAAAGAAATATAAAAAAATCAAAAAATCAAAAATCAAATCAATCCATCTAGGTTGCTAGATTTTAATTGCATGTTTAATTATTCAGCAATTATTATTTTTCGAAAATTAAACAAAAAAAAATCATCATGCATTTGTCATGTAGAGTTAGGGCATATTTGTACGTCATTATATATTAGGGTTCAATTACGCTTAATTTAGTTTTAGATAATACTTTTCTTAATTCATTATAAGTCTAGGTATTTTCTTGAATAGATTGCATTTTAAGATTATTTGGATTAAGATAATATTTTAGTTTAAATTAGGATTTAGCTTTACCTAATTCCTAATGCAAATTAAATAGAATCTTAATCTAGTTAAATCATTGTCATTTTAATCCGAATTTTCATTAAAAAAATACAAAAAAATGATTTAGGATAAATTAGTTTTAATCCCTAAGATAGATTGCATTAAAAAAAATAATAAAAAATGAGATGTCATTGCATTATGAAATGCATGCCATTTAATGATCATTGCTAGATTTATTTAATTAGAAATTGCATGTCATTAGAATTAGGTCATTTAGTTAATATTGCGTTGCATATTGCATGATTTCCATTAATTAAGTGAAAATAAAAAAAAAGAAATTGCGTGTTAATTAGAAATCATATCTAAGGTTGATGATGTGAATTTTTAATCTAACCATGCGAGATGCTTTCGTTGCTACAAGGTAAGTCCCCGCATTTTATTATTTCATTGTTTATCTAGGTGTTAAATTGGTGGATTGCGCACCCGCATGATCACCTCACATGTTAAAAAAAAATAGATTTAAAATCAATTTAAGCTGCCAAAAAACATTTTCGAAAATTAAAAAAGAAATGGTACCAAAAGGGCATTAGAAAATTCTAGTGTAACCAAGTCCCCGTACCCTTAGTCTCCTGGTTCGTAGGAGTAAAATGAATCTCCCTTTTATTTTACTTAGGTGTCTAATCGACCTACCCTAAGCGATTAGTGGCGACTCCTAATTAATAATCTTTTGCATATTTAAAAATTTAGACTTAAGTCGCGATTTGGTATGGGCTTGGGAGAGCCCGAGCTAAGCTTAAGAACTTAGCAGTCCATTAACCTAGTTTTAAGTGGTGCACCCGAAAAATAGGTCGCGACACCCCCTAATTGATTATTAGAAAGATCTAACGATCTTAATGATGACAACCGACCTATTGATGGTGGAATAGTCCCATTCAATCTATTACCTGAAAGATCTAGTGTTTCCAAGTTTGACAATGATCCAATGACACTAGGGATTGGATCGGAGAAGAAATTGTTGGAAAGCACAATACTTTTTAAGTTTGTGAAGTGCTCCAACTAGTCGGGCAGAGCACCCTTAAGAAGATTTGAACATATCTCTAGACTCTCTAAGGTATTCTCAGTGAGTCCTGATGAATTTCCTTGGGTTGTCGAAGTTTCTTCTCCAATTTGGTTATAACACAAATGCAATGACTTGAGGTACCACATGTTCTTTAAGAATGAGAATAAGCTTCCTTCAATGCTGTCAAAACCATTTGCCTCGAGATTGAGATGAGCAAGGCTTGTAAACTTGTCAAACCACATGGGAATTAATGAGTTGAAAGAGTTCCATGAAAGGTCAAGATGTTGAAGAGAAGTCATGTTTTGAAACAAAGTGCTCGGGATGGGACCTTTGAAAAGATTACTCGAAAGATCGAGGTATTGAAGATGAACAAGAGAAGTTGAATTGGCCAAGTGATTTGAAGACAAATGAAAATTATGTAATCCACAGCCTGATAAGCTCAAATGCAATAAATTTGGGAGCATGCTGATCACCTGCATGAGGACTCTTTCATTCGAAATCATTGAGCCACTCATGTCAAGGTACTTTAACGATTGAAGATGGGAAACCCACAAGATATCATCTACAACCAAATTTTTGTCTTCATTACCAAGATCGAGGACTTCCAACTTGGTGAGATTTCCCAATTGTTGGGGAACCGTTCCATGGAAGTTGGCAAATGATAGATTGAGGTACCTCAATTGTTTAATTGAACCGATGAATTCAGGTATTGTTCCATGATTGGAATCAATCCCACTTAAGTCCAAGTGGTTCAAGTATCTCAAGTGAAGCAAAGAAGAGTTTAACTCACCATCAACTAGGAGAAGCATCGGTCCCATGGGACTAGTTTCGTCTTTTGTCAGTTGGGGTAATAATTGGAGATTGATGACATGACCATGTACTCTATCACAAATCACTCCTTCCCATTTGCAGCAATCTTTGCCTTCCCATGAAGAAAGCAAGCTAGATGGATCTACGAGGCTTTGTCGAAGCTGGAGCAAAGCCTCTCTTTCTTGCTCTCTGCAAATGGACGTTGAATTGTTACAGAAGCACACACATGAATTATCTAAAATAAGTAATAGAGTCACTAGTGTGAACACTTGGGAACAATATCTCCCCATGAGCAATGAGAGAGAGGATGAATTCATGTTTTAGTAGTGGAGATTTTGAGGTCCTCTAATCAAACCCAAATCATTTATAGAGAAGGGCAGGGAGAGATTTCTCTTTCAATGTGACAAGTTGTGTTTCGTACATGCACCTTATGTCCATGCATGTGTATCATGTATATGCAGCGCATTTAAGGTCCACATATGATAGTCGTCATCAGGGAGAAAAGGCTCATCCGTTCTTGCAGTTGGAGCTTGTAAATTGATGACTAGACCCCATCTAGATAAGACGTCCCTGTCAGATTTGAAGCAAGAGCGGTGCCAATATGGAAATTGCGGACAAGCCCGTCTAGTATTTTGCAGTGTTGGTTTTGGATAAAGTCAAGTCTTTTGGGTCCATGTCATTATTCATATTCAGGTCGTTTCTCGATGTACATTGCGAGTTTCCAAAGACACCGTTTGTTTTATGTTTTTATCTTGACTAGATTACTAACTCTGAAACAACGATGCTTACTGGTCTTCTTGCTCATAAGGATGATGGTACTGTACCATTCATCAGGATTTCACGGAGACACAATAGAAGAGGTAGAGGGATTTAAGCTATCAGAGAGATCTTAATCGGAACCGCTAAAAGGTACATATATTGGGTAAGGGCGTGGCAATTTGAGTGTGAGACAAATCAAGCCACAAAGTTCACATGTTGGCTGACCATATAGGCAAAGCCTCCAAAATGGAGGCATTACAGAGAGAGAAGCCACGGTCCTCCGCTTGCATTAGCATCCATTGTGGAAATGTTTATCCAGCTGGGATTTGCCCTAGAAGTCGGGTAATTATCACTAATATCCAAATACTACAGGCTAGACCTAGTTTATGTGGAGTGTGGATCACTTAGGCATAGGGAGCAAAATATAGGAGCGCGGAACGTCATTCGTGCCAAACGATAGGGGTAGACTTCTTTTAATCATGTAATTAGTATCAGCCATGATTTTGCAGTTACAACAAAGATAATATGGGCAGTATAATGTGTTTCTAATGTATCATGTTTAAACAAGAATTACTATTTTAAATTATGTTTTCAATTACAAAAAATATCAGCATGAAAAATATATTTTGAATAAATAATAAAGATTAGTGTATTGGAACGTCTAAAATGCTCATTTTAGTATGTGGATACGTTCTCATCTTGAAGGATATTCTGTGCACCTGGGATTTACGTGTCATGTGAGAGAAAATGCATACATCTAGCATATTGAATAATTGCCGTGTGAGAGGTGAATGCATACATGTTCCTTTCAATCAAAGTTGATGAAAATGAAAGTCTGTGCATAACTCCAAGTCAAGTCAATGTTTTCTTTCAGCCAACTTTCTGGGTATCGGGATCTCCAAAATATTAAATCTGACCGAAATAATGCTTTTGTAGTCCACTTATCCATGCCGTTTCCCCATGCCGAGGTCTACAATGAAAATACCGAATTTTTTATGGAACATGAGGGAATTTTTGTGCCAAGTCTCCATTTCTTGATTTCAGCCGACTTTTAGGGTATTGATATCGCCAAAATATTAAATCCGACTAAAATAATGCTTTTGCAGTCAAAATTGGACTACAAAAGCATTATTTCTGTTAGATTTTTGCAGTCCACTTATCCATGCCGTTTCCCCATGCCGTGTTCCATAAAAAATTCATTTTCGGTATTTTCACTGTAGACCTCAGCATGGGGAAACGACATGGATAATTGGACTGCAAAAACATTATTTTGGTCAGATTTCTTTTTAAAGTTCATGGAAATGAAAATTCACCGATAACTCCAAGTCGAAGTCAACGTTTATGACATTTCAGAATAATAACTTATTGCATCTTTAGAGCTAGTCCAGTATTCTTGTTTATTTCCGCTTTTGCGACACAGTAAGTCCAGTAGAGTGGTAGTCACGCCTCATACAATCAGTATCATAGTTGGAAAAAGCTGAAACCGGGAGGCGTTTGCCTTTGCCTACTGCTATAAGCTTATAACACCAATTCATACCATATAATTTACCTCTGGCTGAACGAGTGTCCATGTTGATTTGGTTGCATTTATTTCTTTTTTCCATAAGTAAATATCATGTATTCGCAAAACTCCAGCAAATGTTGGAGGACAAACTGTTCTACTACCCTAGGCATTTATGCAAAAGCTTCATTCTCCCCCTTTACATGTAATTAATGAATTAGTCACTCAAAACATAAAAGCAAGTCACAAAAACTTTTAAACTTTCTACTCAACAAATAAAGAGTTTTTAGAAATTCTGACGGACTACGCTTGTGGAGAGACTTTGTTATGTACACGCATCCTATTATAATGAAATGTAAAAACCACCATTTGAGTGTCATGTCTATCGTAAGATTATTACAGTAAATTTATAGAAAGAAAGGGGCTCATTTTTTTACCATAATTACATCATTTTCATTCAACTAATAAAGTTTCTAACTTTCTGCATTGTAGTTGAGAACTTGGAATTATCAAGAAGAAACATCAAATGCTTCCGACTAATTACTTCGCATGAATTTCCAAGCTTTTGTTATTCTGAACGCGCTTCAATAGTTTTGCATCAAGAATAGAAAGGATTGGCCTCAAGCGTTTCACCTGATAATGGACATGAACATTGTTGGATCATCGCTCAAGCGGTTCCACCCTGAGCTTCTCACTGTTAGGAAGCTTGGACAGGAAGCTCTTGAATAAAGCATGTGCCTCGGACAGAGAGAGAGAGAGAGAGGGATGCATTGGCGCGTCAAAACACAAAAAATATATGCTTTTCCACAAACACATAGAATGGCCTCTACAGCAGGCTCATGCTTATCCTTCTTCCTCTCACCACTAAACATGACTGAATCAACTCAATTAAGCTCTTCTCCTGACTCTGCTTCCTATTAGTGTCAAAAAATGTCTCGAGCATGAGCTTGTAAGTGAAAGTCTAAATTCATATGAGAGATTTTCTATTTGGGAATTCGATGGACATATAAGCAATAAATTTAAAAACTTAAAAGTAAACTCCAAGTTGGATTGAGTTTCAGAACAAATTAGGGATATCAACTTTCCAAATTTGGGTTGGATTCGGCAAGGCCTAGAGTTCCACGTTTAATATATAAAATAAGCAAATCACTTTTGGGAGTTAGCCTTGTTGATTCGCCGTTTATGGAGAGTTCCTGGATCTGTGGAATTCTCATACCATTGTTGGAGAATAATTTGTGAATTAAGGGTGCGTTTGTTTGTGTTTCTGTTCAAAAATTGTTCTAGGGAACAAAAATAGAAAAAACTATTTATGTTTTAGGGAACAATTTTTAACCAGAAAAACACGTTTGGTAAACTTGTTCGGGAATAAAAAAGAACCGAAACACGTTTGGTAAATTTGTGTTCTTTTTTGTTTCCTTTAATTTTTTAATATTTTTATTTTATTTTTCCTTTTTTCCTTCTTTTTCTTTTTTCTTTTTTTTTTTCTTCTTTTAGCCGGTCACCGGCCTCGGCCATGGTCGGCAACCGGTTGACGAGGGCCGGCGGCTTCGCCTTGGCTAGGTGAGCTCGGGCTCGCCCAGATCCGGCGAGGCTGAGCTCATCTAGCCACCGGTTGCTTGGCGGTGGCCCGGCGAGGCGGCCTCACCAAGCCACCGCCGGGCGAGCTCGGCCTTGTCGGATCTAGGCGAGGCCGAGCTCACCTAGCCAAGGCGAGGCCGAGCCTCGCCTGTGCCGGCAATGCTCGGCCTCGTTGGGGGCCGGTGACACTCTGGCGAGGTCGCCGGCCCTCGACGGCCGGTCGCCGGTCATGGCCGAGGCCAGCGACTGGCCAAAGAAAAAAGAAGAAGAAAAGAAGAAGAAAAAAAAGAGAAGAAAAAAATAGGAGAGAGAAAATTTGTTCTTAAAAATTGTTCTAGAAACAAGAAACAAGTTTTTTTTTTTTTTTTTTTTTTTTGTTTCTTTTTCGTTCCAATTTTGTTCCCGGGAACAAAAAAACAGATTTGGAACAAAAACACAAACAATCGCATTTATGTTCTTTTTTTGTTCATAAACAAAAAAAATGAACACATGCAAGCCCTAAGTCTCATTAAGTTGGTGTTCAAGCCATGAAATCATGCGGTAAGATTTGGATTTTTTTTTTTGTGATATTGAGAAATATTTCACGAGAAATTGTGAAGAATAAACATTATTGAGTTTAATTAGGGGCAAAAAATACTAAGAATGTTTGAATTACTCAAATATAATTATAATCTCCATTGTGTTACTTTATTTATAGTGAGATCTCGCGATGCTCTCCCTACAGACTAGGTCACACTGGCCAATCTATGCAAATCAAGTGTCTCTTTTATTTCATTGTTTGATCACTTGTAGTTAGCATACTCAAATCAACAATATGTAATTATAAAACAGGTTCAATAGTTCTTTATAAGACTCGGTTCACCAATGTTGTCTTATTTTTTTAAGTGAAACTATTCATTATACAATTTAAGTTTGACTGAGAGGGGAGCTTAAGAGCCTAACGACAGGCACGAAATTTTACTTTCTCTACAGTTATTCATCCAAAACTTGTCTTCCCTGAAGCGTGTCGCATGCTTTGTTTTGCCCTGTTACCTTTTTCGTCTCGCACGTAGCTTCTATAATTAAAAGATCATTACAAAACCTACATCAACTAATGAGGAAATTAAACTACACTTATAATTTAACATGTTTGATTAAAACAATGCTAAACATTTTAAAGGAAAATTGTTCAAAATTTTTTTAACTTATTGTACTTTCGCCAATTCAGTCTAAAACATTTCAATTTTGCTAGTTGAGTTCTAAACCTTTTCAATTTTTGCCAATTGAGTCCATACGGTCAATTTTAGCCGAAATTGACTGATGTGGACGTTGAAAGTCCTACATGGCATGGCCGGTGCTAGGGGTGAGCATGGTCCGGGTTGGTCCGGGCCACCCCCTAACCCTAGGACCAACCCGTACAGTGTCGGTCCTCAATTTTTAGGACCGAGGACCGACCCTATTGAGCCTGGGACCAAGGACCGGACCGACCCAATGGGTTGACCCAATGTGGTCAACCCGGGGACCGATCGATAATTTTTTTCATCTTATTTTTTATACTCCATAAAAAAGCAAACCTACATATTCAAATTACACATCTATCAACAATGCAACATTGTGCAACTAAACTATAAATACCAATACATATTTAACAAATTTAAGATGACACAATAATAAAAATTTCATACCTGCTAACCGCTCATCGAGATATGGGACAAGATGAAAAGTTTTTGTAATAATCTATCTTTAATATTCATAACACCATATGCAAAAGCGTTTTCCTGTATTTGATCATGTAGAGTCCACTCAACCAAAAAATGAGCTTCACACCACTTGACTAGCAAATCACCATAGAACTGTAGTACTACTCTACTCTTCAAAAACTTCTACCATTTTACACAAATTGAAAAGCAAAGTGCAGCTGAAATTTATTAGTAAAATACAACTATAACATAAAAAGTTCAAAATACTTAATATAAACCATGGATATATAACTTCACATATTGTTAATTCACTTGAACTTCTAAACACCTAAAAACAAAACAAACGACACATAATTAATACTCAACAAAATTTTTAAATTTAAATTACTATTAGTGTTATTGATGGAATATCTCAATATAATATAATATAACAGACATTTTACTTAGGTTTGAATATATAAAAGAATTATAAATAATATAATATAATATACAGGGTTGGTCCAGGGTTGAACTGACCCAAAACTTTTAGGACCGAGGACTAACCCGCACAGTGTTGGTCTTGGAATTTCAGGACCAAGGACCGACCTAGTCCCCTTGGGAACCGGACCAGGACCGGCAGGGTTGGGCCGGTCCAGGGTTGGTCCAGGGTCAACCCTAGACTGCTGCTCACCCCTAGCCGGTGCTGACCTAGATAAAATTTATTTTTCCATTTTAAATTTTTTTCTTGTCTTTTTTTCCCCTCTCTCTCACTTCTTCCTCTCTGCCAGTCACTTAGCCTCTGGCGATTGGCCAAAGGCTACGACCAGCGAGGGTTGGCCTTGTCGGCCTCTAGTGAGGTCAGCCTCGCTAGGCTTAGGTGAGGTCGCTGTCGCTAGAGGCTAGCGAGAGTTAGCCTTGCCGGCCTCACGCGAGGTTACCCTCACTGGGATGTGGCGAGGGACGACCTCGTGAACCTTAGACGAGGCTCGTCCTCGTCGGATTTGGCAAGGGCAAGCCTTACTCATGATTGGCAAGGCTGACCCTTGCCCTCACTTGAAGCACATGAGGGTTAGCCTTGCCGGCCATGAGCAAGGCTCACCCTCACTAAATTTGATGAGGGCGAGCCTCGCCCAAGGCTCGCGAGTTCGTCCCTTGCCAAATCTTGATGACGGTGACCTCGCGTGAGGCTGGCGAGGCCGCCTCTCGCTAGTTCCCAACGAGGGCAACCCCGCTTGATGTTGGCGAGGCCGACCCTTGCTAGTCGCAGCCTCTAGCCAATCGCTGGAGGCTGCAATTGGCAAAAAGGAAGAAGAGAGAGAGGGAAAAAGAAAATAAAAAGAAAAGAAAGTTTTTAAAAATTTGAAAAAATTCAAAAAATTCAAAAAAATATTTTAAAAATAATAAATTTTGTCCATATCAGTGCTGGTCATGCCATGTAAAACGTCCAATGTATATGTTAACCAATTCAGGTCAAAATTAGCTGGATAGACTCAATTGACAAAATATAAAAATGTTTAAAACTCAATTGGCAAAATTGAAAAGTTTATAATTGAATTGATAAAAGTGCAATAGGTTTAGGACATTTTGGACAATTTTCCCACATTTTAATGTACTTATCCTTCCTTTGATTTCTGAAATGCGTCGAGCCGGAAGATTATCCAAGTGATTTGACAATGATGCCGAGCTATAGTAGTGAGCAGCTTCTAAATCGCTTTTCTAGTTTCTCCATTTAGAGTTCATGGAATGCAAATTGTATTTTTCCCTCACTTGAATTTCAAGGATACTAAAACCCGGACTACATTATAAAAAATTCACTTAAATAAATTAAGATGGGTCTATGATGTATTGTCCGGAGCAAAGCCTCTCTTTTTTGCTCTCTGCAAATGGAAGTTGAGCTTTTAGAGAAGCAAAGACATGAATTATTTAAAAAGAGCAATAGAGTTACTAGTGAAAGGACTTTAGAAAAATATCTCCCATGAGCAACGAGAGGTGGTCTCGCTGGCAGAGAACAGATTTATGCGTTAGAGAGTGCGGGTTTAAGGATCCTCTAATTAAACCCAGATCAATTATAAAGAAGCGGGGGGGGGATTTTTCTTTCAATGTGACAAGTTGGGGTCCCAAACATGCACCTTATGTGGATGCATGTGTGCCATCTTGAAGGATGCATATACAGCACATGTAAGGTCCACGCATCATAATCATGGTCCAAGAAGAGAAGGCACATCCACTCTTGCAATTGGAGTTTGTCAATTGATGATTGGGTCCCATCCGAAGGAGAGAATTCAACCTCTACAAATTAGTCCAAGTGAAAGTAGCTCCACTCTGTTCAAAAAAAAAAAAAGCAGCTCCACTAAGTAGAAAGTGGAGAATTGTACTTAACTTTTGCAGTGTCGGATGCGGACTAAATCAAATCTTATAAGATAATAATTGTTTCTCTATATAAATGTGTGCTTATGACAGTACTGTTCAATTCAAGTTATGATTTTTACTAAATTATCAATTTCGAAATAACGATCTTGATTAGTCTTGTTGCTTGTGCAACACATGGGAATATGTCGGCAATTGCTTAAAAAGCAAGACAATAGAAAACAACATCAAAAAATATATTGCGATCACTTTTACAACATCACAAATATAATTATTTACTCTTTATTTCTGAATTCTTCCCCCACAACACCTACGTTAAACTTGAGTTTGCTTTGCCCATAAAAACTCTAGAGAAATGATGATTTTGACCTTAGAAAACATAAACAGTTGAATCTGTAAAAGAACTTTCTCTATGAAGGCTTTTATTTCAATAGAAGGATATAATTTGATCTTTTAGTTATGTGTTTAGTGTTTCCCATGGGTGTAAATCACTAAACCAATAGTGATGGTAATAAAGCAAGGGACCATTAGCGCAATTCATGTGCAGCAAGTGAAAGGGTCATAGGACCATTCCAACATATAAACCACACTAAGAGACTCAGAGCTATCAAAAAATAAAATAAGAGAAAAATTCTCCCAAGAAAAAAGAATCAGACCGCGTATGTATCTTATTTTATAATATCAAAAAAAAGGTCTGACAACAAGTAGGGATAAACATTCAATATCACTGCTAAAAGCATTTAAAAAAAAACACACACACACAAAACAAACAGAATCTAACCACCAACTATGTTGTAAAGGAAAATGTAGCAACAAGCTTTGGATGGATGATGATATGAGAAGGATTGAGGAATTCAAACTCAATAAACAATTCAAATCTTCCATAGAGTCAAAACCCATGTAACCAATTGATAATGAGTTATAATGCAGTAAGGTTTATCAGAGATAAAGCCTAGTTTAGATTGGAGAACAGCATTGTTGTTTTCTTACCATAGAGATCAAAGGTCATTAACGAAGGGGAAAATAAGAGAAGCCGAGGTTCGTACTTTGCCATCAATTCCGATACTCGTAGATTAGAATCAATCAAGAGGCCTTTGAGCTCAAAAAACACAGAAAAATCAAGGAAAAATATAAACATAATCGAAGGAAGAAAACACAGTTTTGGCAAATTACTTCGATGAGTTTATAGGATAGATGGGATTATCATAAACTGCAACATTCCTCGTTAAGAAAGAAAGTAGTTGCGCAGAAAACCCACGACCCGAAGTATTTTAGAAATCAACTCGTGATCTAGTAAACTTAAGCAATTTTGAACGTAGGTATACCTAAATTTGATAAAGCAATTTTTTTTTTTTTTTGTAAGGTTAAATTCAGATTCTAGACAGTTGCCGACAATAGATAAGCTTTCAGGCAATCTCATCCTGTGCAAACTTTGAGAACCAGAACTATCCCCATTTTCTATTGGCAAATCAGCGCCTTCAGCTTCGACTACAGCTTCAGGGGACATGCAAAATTCAGGCTTGCGGATGGGCACTGAGAGAGACAACAGAAGCAAATATTCATAAATGGAATTGGAAAAGCTGCAAAATTTTCGGTTGAGATTTCTGATTTTGTTGGTAAATTTCTAATGCCGTTGCTAAAATTATGCGGATAGGGCTGCTAAATTCCCGTTAAATGTGGCGTTGGCGTTACATACGCCATGCTAAGTGGCTATATTGAAAACCTTAAAATAAAAAGTATTTGTAAAAAATTTAGAAGAAAAAAATTGAAAAAAGAAAAAGAAAAGGAAGGGTATTGGGAATTTGGCAAATCTACAATCTTTAGCTCTCTTTCTTTTTTAAATTTGGCAGATTTAATATTGAAACTTGCCTAATTAAAACAAATATCTCATAAACCCTCGGTTAAGATTTCTCTTCGCTTGTTCAAGTTAGAGTGTAATCGTGGAAAGCACTCATGCATCTTTCACAATGGAAGTGTACCTTTCTATATGCAGACATCATTTTGTGCAACAAAGTTGCAAACCTCACAGCAGAGTAATTTCCAAGTTGAACCTACTTTGTTGAAAATTGATTGAATACAAATAATAGATGGAACGCCACAATTTTATTATAGAATCGAATCAAATTAGAGTCACACTTTTATTATCTTGACTTCGTTTCGATCTCAATTCGCCATCCTAGAGTGGGAGAGATCAAGCCACAAAAGTGATATGTTAGGCTGAACACCTAGGCAAAACCCCATAAATGGAAGCACTTGAAAGAGCTATGACATGGTCCTCGTCCTGTGTCTCCATCATTTGTAAAAATAATCTCCCTAAATATTATTTTGTTTAAAGGTACTTGACGATGGACTTTCATATTACAATTTAATAAATACAATTTATATTTTGGAAAATCCTTTTAATTTAAAGTCCTCTATATTTTCCCAAAAACTTTTCCCTAAAGTCTAACGACACACCCTAAAACTTATCAACTTTATGCAATCAAGTCTTTCAAGTAACTTCAGCCAATTTGGCTAATGAAAAATGCTGGCGTGACTTATTTTTAATATTTCCTATCTCATAAGTGGCGACGACATGATTAAAACATAAAACATACTGCTAAAATGATGTCAATCTGATTTTTAATGCAAAATAAGCTAAATCGAAATCCTAATTCCGCTAGCCGCCACGCGACGCGATGAACGTCGTCCCATCCTCGTTCCACGAAATCAAATCGTCCACCGACGGATCATCCATGAGCAAGTAAGTCTTCATGAGAATCGGAAGTGACCTCTGGGAGTCGCCAGCTACTGGCGAATCCCCGGTCTGCTCCCCCGGCATCGGTCCCCATGGGTGGGTGCTCTCAAATTCCAAACCCCAAGACACCTGAAGAGACGCCGAACCGGACAATATCCATTCGGGTCAGCTCGCGGACGATGCTGTATTTTACGCTGAACCACAAAATCAATGCACACGAAGCATCCTCCCGCCAATTTGATTAAGAAAAAGAAAAACCGAAAAAGAGAATAAAATAAACTATTTCTCTCTCTACTGGCGTTCGTCCTATGCGATAATTAATAAAATAAGTCCTTTTTGTATCCCTTGCCTTGAAGCAAATAGGACAAATGGAAATATAGGCTACCTAGGATGGTGGAGCAAACGTGGTAGAAAAAGGCACATTTATTATTGCCATATGAATTTGTAAATTGATGGTTGGGCCCCATCAGAAAACTGAATTCAACCTCTATAGATTAGTCCAAATGCAAAACAGCTCCACTAAGGAGATAGTGGAGCATTACGCCCAATTTTTGCAATGCTGAATATGAACTAAGTCCAACAGTTATGAGTTAATAATTATTTTTTTATAAAAATGCATGTCTATACCGTTCATTTCACGTTATCATTTTTATTAAATTATCAATTCTGATATAGTGAATTTAATTAGTCTCGTTGACCATGCTATGCACAGGAATTTGCTGGCCATTGCTTACAATAATCATAGTCATAGAAGAAAAGGCACATCCATTCTTGTAAGCGATAATTCGATGGGACTTCATAAATCGATGACTAGCCCATATTCAGAAGAGAGAATTCAAACTCTACAAATTAGTCCAAGTGAAAAACAACTCAATTAAGGAGATAGAGGATAACTACCTCAATTTTTGCAGTGCCAAACACAAACTAAGTCTAAGTCTTTTGAGTTAATAATTGTTTCTCTATGAAAATGCATGTCTATAATGGTATCTTTCATTTCATGTTATGATTTTTTTCTTAAATTATCAATTCCAAGTAAAAAACAACTCCACTAAGGAGATAGTGGAGAACTACCCCAATTTTTGCAATGCCGAACACAAACTAAGTCTAAGTCTTTTGAGTTAATAATTGTTTCTCTATGAAAATGCACGTCTATAATGGTATCATTCATTTCACGTTATGATTTTTTCTTAAATTATTAATTCCAAGTAAAAAACAACTCCACTAAGGAGATAGTGGAGAACTACCCCAATTTTTGTAGTGCCGAACACAAACTAAGTCTTAAGTCTTTTGATTAATAGTTGTTTCTCTATAAAAATGCATGTATATAATGGTACCGTTCATTTCACGTTATTAATTTTTCTTAAATTATCAATTCCAAAATAACGATTTTAATTAGTTTTGTTGCCTGTCCTATGCTTGGGAATTTGCCGGCCATTGCTTTTAATAATCATAGGCAAAGAAAAAAAGGTGCATCCATTCTTGCAAGAGAGAGTTCAATTGGACTTTGTAAACTGATGACCGGACCCACCCAGAAGATTGAATTCAACCTCTACAAATTAGTCCAAGTGAAATGCAGCTCCATTAAGGAGATCGTGGAGAATTGTGCTAGACTTCTGCATTGCCGAACATGGGCTAAGTCTATGTCTTACGAGTTAATAATTGTTTCTCTATAAAAATGCATGTCTATAGCGGCACCGTTTATTTGAACGTTATGATTTCTTTTAAATTGTCAATTCCAAAATAGCAATTTTAATTAGTCTTGTTGCTTGTGCTATGCATAGGAATTTGCCAGCCATTGCTTATAATAATCATAGTTATAGAAGAAAATGCACATCTATTCTTGCAAGAGAGCAAGAGAGAATTCAATTGGACTTTGTAAATTGATGACTGGGCCCCATCCGGAAGAGAGAATTCAACATATACAATTTAGTCCAAGTGCAAAGCAGCTCTATTAAGGAGATCGTGGATAATTAAGCCCAAATTTATAGTGTCAAATGTGGACTAAGTCAAGTCTTATGGGTTAATGATTATTTCTCTGTATAAATGCGTGTCTATAACAATCGTTAATTTCACATTATGATTTTTATCAAATTATCAAAATCAAAATAACGATCTTAATTAGTCTTGTCCATGCTACGTGCAAGATTTTGCCGACCATTGCTTAAAAAGCAATGTTTGGATAGGATGAGTTTGCTTGGTCGGCCACTATGTAGAATCTGAATTTAACCTTACGTTAGATAAAACTCAGGTTACTTTATCAAGTTTAGCTAGATTTGCGTTCACCATCTTAAATTGCTTAAATTTACTCAAACATGAGTTGTTTTCTAAAACTACTTTGGATTATCGGTTTTCTGCACTCTTAAATTATTAGTTTATACAGACCCAAAAAAAAAAAAAATTATCCATTCACCAAAGAATAACACAGTTTGAGAATTAAGAGTTAAAATCATGGAGAGACTTTACTGTGCATATGCATTCTATTATTATAAACATCATGCGACATTAGGTATCTAAATTAACATTATGAGAATTTTCTAAAAAGCCGCTAGCTTATTAGGATCATTTAGAAATCAAGCGAGGTATGGGAGTGTGTACACTTCCAACGCAACCAAATAATCTAGGGTTGGAGACTTAATTATATTAATTAATCAATTAATACCCTTTCGGTGCCTAATTTTGTTTATTTTGGAAAGATTTTTGTCAGATAGTTTGAATTAATTTTAAACCTATCTACTAACATATCAGGTGAATATGCGAGTGCCTAATTACTAAAATAATAATTAGTAGCTAATAAAATCATTAAATAAATTGCATTAGATAGCAAAGATCTAACATTACTAAATAAGGGGGCATGCCATATCTAACCAAGCTAGAGGGAAACCATAATGAACATATTGAAAGTGCTCAATCAAAGGCATTCATTTTTTAAGGATAATTGGAACTCTATGGTAAAGCCGTAAGGGCATGTTCAACTTTCGAGCATAATTTTTCAATGATTTCTCCATAATTTTAAGAGAAGGCTACCCAAAAAGGCAATTTTTAAGCATTTTCGATGAATTCTAATTTTTGAATATTTTTTGAATTTTCATGGAATTTTAGGGATTTTCCCAATTTTCTAAAAAAAAAATTATGAATTACGGAATTTTCAAAATTTTCAAAATTCTGAATTGTTTAAATTCTTTTATAAAAAAATCGGCAAATAAGGACATCGACTTGGACTATCAAGCGAGGTCGGGCTCGGGCCCGAATCCGGGCCTACCGAGCAGGACCAATTCGCGGACAGATTCCCACCTTGAGCCCAATCCGACCTAGACCTTAAAACAAACCCGAATTTTCCAAAAGCCCAAATCACCTAAAAGTCCAGCCCAAACTAAACTGAACCAGACAAGTCAAAAAAATCTCAACCGAATTTAGCCCAAACTCCACAAGACCAATTAGGCCAAAACCAAACCAGACTCAATTAACATAAGCCCAACCTAGATTTACTAAAGTTCAGCCCAAGCTCATCTCCTATGTTCTTCTCCCTCTAAAATATGGTCGATCCCCTCACGCTCTCTGCCTACACGCACTACCCGCCATCTTTCCACCAAAGCAGGGAGCACGACATTTGAGAAGGATTTTTATCGCGACTCAGAACCAAAGCGCTAGAACTCGAACGCTGTGCTTCACAGTGAATCAATCTACATCTACCGCCGGTCCTCCGTCACAGGCTAATTCCAGTCACCGGAAACGCTTGCGGCCACTACCTTGAGTGTATATGATTTTACAAGATCTAGTTTCGTTCAAGTAATGGATTTTAGCCAATTGAAAGGATCTTCTGATCACTTCCAGTTTGGAGCCCAACTCATCCCCTGATGAAGAGGGATGGTGGAAACCCAAGGCAGATACCGTTTTCTACCTGCTAAAATGGCTATGTTCAACGTCCAAACAACGAATACGCAACAACCACACAAAGAAACGACATGCCAAGTAATAGAACGGCATGAAAACATTAGAAAGCTATGTCTAGTGACCAAAATACTCTCAGAACAGACCCAGAATCGAAGAAGACGACGTGAATCTGGTTCAGGCATTTCATCAAGCACTTGGAGGGCGTCGCCGAAAGGGAAGCCACTCGCTCATTCGAGACGCGGTTTCGAGTCAAAATCAATACACGGCGCACAAGCAAAACTCAGAGACGAATATTTACATTCAACACGAGCGAAAACGGAGAACGAAAAGTCCCGGTCTCAGTTGAACTGAGGCCGAGCATCAAACAAGGAAGAGGGGAGCCCGAGCCTGATCGCCGGAGGTGGCCCTAACCGGCTCGGCCGCTGGGGAATGGGAGGCGAGCTCCTCGAGCCGAGATCCTCGGGGAAATGGCCCGAACCATGCAAAATCAAAAAAAGGAACGTGACCTGTATGGGAGATGTTGAGGTTGTCCCACGTCTATTGTAGAAAGCGCCAGCGGTCGATGTATAATTATAAGTACGAGAGAAATGTCTCACCTATAGAATTAGTTTTTGGGGGCGAGAGAGGCCAAGATTGCCAAACAGAGACCTGGTGTGGGGAGAGCGGGAGTTGCGCGCTCAAGAACGCAGCCGGGAGTTGTCAGAAGGGGTTCGGGTGCGGCCGGACTGCCGGAGGCCTCCTTGCTCTCAGACTCTCTTTCTCTCTCTCTCTCTCGGTTGCTTACCGAAGAAAAGCCCCTCTGTTCTCTCCATCCGAAGAAGAAATAAGAAAAACCACCCCAGAAGATCAACGCTCCTCTCTCATTCTTAAGCGGCGACAACGACAGCTGTGCTGACCTGTCCCGTACCGCACGACATTCCTGGCCGGGCATCCTGCGCAACGTTCGCCTCGTCCTTCCCTCTTCAGTACCATCCTCTGTCCTCCTTCTTTGTCGCGTTCTGGTGTTTGTTCCTTTGCCCGCGGCAGAGAAAGAAGGCTGGGCTGGGGGGAAGAAAAGAAAGAGAGAAAGCTCCATTGACTTAACTAAAAGCCAGACCAGCGACAGAACCTGCACTGTAGCAGAATGCCACATTGCAAATGAAGCGGCTAAATTAAAAACCAAAGACATTTGGCAAACTCACAGTCATCAGGAAATCCAAGGTCCTTGCCTTACTTATAACAATTGTTGGTTGGATAATCAACCTCGCGCTCCAATACCAGTTGAGAAAATGGTAAGCATATAATGGTGACACACTCATCCAAATCCCGTCCTCCTAACCGTAAGGTCTCGCTCTTATCATGGCCTTTACATACAGAGGACGGACTAAAATTTAAGAATACTGCAATCACCGAGAGAGAAATGCTGAGCACAGGCATTCAATCATTCCCAATAAAGTTGTACACCCCTCTAGCCAATAGAAACGACTATATTACACGGATAAATGAACAAAGTAGGAAATTCACGAACTCACAGCAAAGGCGACAATAGCGGAGGAAAGGGCGAGGAACCCGTACTTTGCCATCCCCTCGGAGATCCCGACGAAGGTATTAGCAATTCCAAACATGATCCTCCACAACAAGGCGCACACCAACACAGCCGCAGCCCCCACGAGGACCAAGTAATTGCTCCTCAAGAACGACTCCACTTGCAACCCAATGGCCTCCCGGTATTTGGTAAACGTAGAAAGAACCAACATTGTCAGCTTCTCGAAAAGCTTCTTGGCAAAACCCCCGATCCCCCAGCTTTGGAACGAGAAATGCCTGATCCCATAGCAATTCAATCTCGACAAACCGAGTCCCGCCGGCGAGAAGCTCTTCGACGAAGCCTGGCCCGCCCTAGGAGGGAGCACCACGGACGCGGCGAGATTACCGAACGCTCTAGACTGGCACGAATTTCGCGCGCTGCCGGCGGCCGAGCTCGACGGATAGGAGAGAGGAAACGGGCGGGGGAGAGAAGAAGGAGGGGGCGACGAGGAGCCGGCGGCGGCGGCGGGATCGACGGCCGCGGTGGCGAAGTGGGAGGAGGAATGCGCGCCGGCGGGGGACGATATCGGGAGGTGGAGCTGGTGGTGGTGGCGATGCAATCTCAGAACGCCTTGAAGCAATAGCGAGGAGGGCTTTGACATCGTAGCAGGCGATTTGTACGGAATCGGAGCTCGAACGCCGCTGCTTCGATGCAGAATTGAAGGACGCGAATTTCGGCGGAGACTTGCGGGATCGGAGGAAAGGAAAGGAGGGTAGTTGACGCGAGGGAAGTGCTCCTCCCGGAGGGAAGGTGGAGCGCAGTCAATAGCTTGTGATGTTGTACGGTGCAGTCAGCGGCGAGGGAAGACGACGACGACCGTTCTTTGATCTCGTCTTCTACGGTTCGAACTTGGGTTTGGGCCGGAAGAGGCTCAAGCCCAAGCTTGAATTCCAAAGCATCCAAAATAGGGGCGGGCGATTCCAGCTTCCGCATAGATTCTATCTACAATTTAAAATCTACCAATTATAAAAAGTTTCTTTTTTTTGGAACCTAAAATCTATCATGTTATAAATTTCACGATTTACTCAGGTTCCACCTTTATTATAAATCAAATGATTGCAGTAAAACATCATTTTTAAAGATTTACACTTACTATTAATGCACTAATCACGACTTATTTTTAAACATATGAAGAATATAAAATATTAATAAAGTAAAAGTCTTGATCATAATATGGAAGCTCAAATGAGTAGTTTTATATTATATACTCATCATCGGATGTCATGGAACATCACAAAATTGTGTGGAAACATAAACTAACAAAAACATAAACTTATTCGATTTTTTGAATTTGAAATCTACCTCATATTTTGAAATTTGGAACCGAACAAGTTCCGACCGATCTGGTTTTTTGATTTCAGAGAGAGAGAGAGAGAGAGAGAGAGAGAGAGAGAGAGGGAATAATAGCCGCTAAATTAAGTTCTTTTTGGGTGAAGGAAGTATGATTGTCTTACCAATAGTGGAGACCAATCAGGAGATGTTTCGGCTTATTCTTCAGCCTTTGTTATTTTTCTTTGTACGAACCCAAGCAGCAAGTTTTAGCAGTTCATGAAGACCTCCGCATGCCAACTGCTACAAGCTCAATGTTTATGCAAATCTTTGGCAAAAACACTAGAAGCACCAGTTTCAAAAAGTGATCGGAAAGCAAAACCCTTCCTTCCAATCCAAGCGTCCTGCTTAGATGAGAACCCGATATGTTAGAAGTTCAAATAGTGCATCGGAGTGACAAAGAGAAGCTCATCAACCATGAAACGAGGAGCCCGCTCCTCATACTAGCGCACGCTTTGATTTCACGAGATTTGTTTGCATGGATGGAAGGATCGACGCACCCCGCAAGGTGAAGTCAGTGGTCAAGTATGACGACGAAGAAGCGAGGACACAAATGAATCAGAAACCAACAGCTCCAACGTTGCGTTTATGTTCTAAAAGCTTTGAATCTGGTAGCTCCTCCAATGCTTAATCCCGTTTTGTGGACAGGTGAATTAGAACTATTGCAAGGGCACGACAATTGCAAATTCGACGGTTCAAACATGACAGGAAATTGAGGATAGACACAGCCTTATTGCCTTATTAGCAAACGTGAGTTAACACATAATTGGAGTAACCTATCTAGTTTTGAATCCGCTTGCCTGCTTCCTTACCCGTCCCCTCATGATCCAAGAGTTGGAGGCTTGTCGTTGTCGAGGCCCACTAACACTCATTAACAGGGAAGAGACATCAAGTAGAATCATATTTTGGCTGAAAAGAGGGAGAGTAGAAAGCAAAGTTCGGCCCGAAAGATACAGTAGAAAGAGTGTTTTGAGAAATAGACCCTATAGAATGCTAATTACATTACATGAATAAGCAAACTCATGGAAGGGAAGAGATCATCCGAGCACAAGTTCTAAACAAACCCAAAATGAAAAACTAAAGGCAGAGGAGAGAGCACAAGATTGCTCATTTCTTACACGCTTCTTGACAATCTCAGTCTCTTCAACTTGGCTACCTTCACTACTACAGCCACATATGCCTTGTCTGCTACTTGATCCGCAAAGCTGAAATATGCTTGTCTCCAATCCTTCTTGAATTGCAAAACTCCAAAAAAGCCCCAAAACCCAATCGCAAATCCAAGCATTATGACCGCATAGAACAATGTTCGATCAAGCTTATCCACTTCATGTGTATCTTTAGGGTGAGGGACTTTCTGTGGTTGAGGCGTCTCGGCGCTGAGGCATTTGTTTCTCAAAAGATCACCACAGAGTAGAGGATTGCCAGCATAAATGGAAGGATCATTGAGTGTTTGGATTTGATTCCCTTTTGGAATTTGCCCCATAAGGTCATTTTGCGACAGGTTGAGGTGGGCTAGGGATGTTAACATTGAAATGCCTTGCGGAATTGTCGTTGAAAGGTGGTTGTTTGAAAGATCAAGAGACTCGAGCGACCTCATGTTCCCAATGCCAATGGGAATATTTCCAGAGAGATGGTTGTGAGACAAGTTCAAGCCATGCAATCCTGATAGGAAAGAAAGTTCTTCGGGGATTGACCCGTTCAAAAAGTTGCTAGAGAGATCCAAATTGACCACAAGTTGCAGAACAATTTTGGTATACTCGTTATATCTTCCCTTCAAGATCTCAACCACGTGCTCTTGATCCCAATCCATACCATAGCCTCTGGATGACAAGTAAATTATATATTGTATAGGAGTCACGGCCACAGATCCAAATGGATTGCTTTGATTCAAGTTGATCATGCTGCTCATATTGCCAAGACAATGTGGGATTGCTCTTGTCAAATTGTTCACTACAATGTCTAATATATTCAATCTTGATAGTGAGCAGAGTTGCGGAGGGATGCTGCCGACAAACCTATTCTCTCGTAGCCTTAGGATCAACAAGGACTGAAAGCTTTCGTCAAACCATGTTGGAATGCTTCCAGACAAATTATTCTCCCTAAGGTCTAAAATTACCAGACTCATGCAATAATCTAAAGCTTGAGGAAGCTCCCCATTGAAATGATTTCCATTCAAGTGTAGGGCGGTAAGTTGAGGCAATGATCCAAGTGAGCTAGGAATTACTCCGGACAACTTATTGAATGACAAAGTCAAGAATGATAAGAACCCTTCCAATAGTTTGGAATACTACCAGATAGGTTATTACAGGCAAGATTTAAATCAAGCAACTCCATGTCGCATAATGACGACGGTAGAGTACCACCGATTAGGTTGTCATTGAGATACAGAGTACGTACCGGGTACATAATACCAATATCTATTGGAAGAGAACCGGAGATTAAGTTGTGAGAGAGATATAAATAGGAACAGTTAATAAACATGTTGGGCAAGGGTCCAATAATATGATTGTAAGATAGATCAAGCCATGAAAATTTCAAGTTGGTTGACCATTGTGGCAAGGGCCTGATAATCTGATTGTGAGATAGATCGAGCCCATAAAACATCAAGTTGGCTGACCATTCTGGCAAGGGCCCAATAATCTGATTATAAGATAGATCAAGCTCGGAAAACGTCAAGTTGGCTGACCATTTTGGCAAGGTAATCTGATTGTAAGATAGATTGAGGAAGGAAAACGTCAAGTTGGCTAACCAATTCGATAAGGGCCCAAAAAGGGAAGCATTGGAGAGTCTGATATATTTGGCGTTCACTTGTGTCTGAATCCATCGAGGACCTTTAGCTCCGAATTTACAAGAGTTCATCTCGATAACCACCAATTGGAAAGGGGGTATCCAGCTGGGTTTTGTCTTAAAACTCAAATTATTATTGTCACCAATCTTTAACTCCTTGAGCCTTGACAAATTAGAAAAATGGATTTCGGTAATCACACCTTCTAAATGATTACTGTAAAGAAGCAACTCTTGCAAAGCCCCCAATTTCCCTAATGACTCAGGAATATGCCCCCCTAATTGATTATTAGAAAGATCTAACGATCTTAATGATGACAACCGACCTATTGATGGTGGAATGGTCCCATTCAATCTATTACCCGAAAGATCTAGTGTTTCCAAGTTTGACAATGATCCAATGACACTAGGGATCAAACCGGAGAAGAAATTGTTGAAAAGCACAATACTTTTTAAGTTTGTGAAGTGCTCCAACCAATCAGGCAAAGCACCCTTAAGATTATTTGAACATGTCTCTAAAATCTCTAAGCTATTCTCGATGAATCTCGATGAATTTCCTTGGGTTGTCGAAATCTCTTCTCCGATTTGGTTTTGACACAAATGCAATGACTTGAGGTACCACATGTTCTTTAAGAATGAGAATAAGCCTCCTTCAATGCTGTCAAAAAGGTTTCCCTCGAGGTTGAGATGAGCAAGGCTTGTAAACTTGTCAAACCACATGGGAATTGATGAGTTGAAAGAGTTCAATGAAAGATCAAGATGCTGAAGAGAAGTCATGTTTTGAAACAAAGTGCTGGGATGGGACCTTCGAAAAGATTACCCGAAAGATCAAGATGCTGAAGAGAAGTCATGTTTTGAAACAAAGTGCTCGGAATGGGACCATCGAAAAGATTTTCCGAAAGATCAAGATGTTGAAGAGAAGTCATGTTTTGAAACAAAGTGCTCGGGATGGGACTTTTGAAAAGATTATCTGAAAGATCAACGTACCGTAGATGAACAAGAAATGTAGAATTGGCCAAGTGATTAGAAGACATATGAAAATCATCTAATCCACAACCTGATAAGCTCAAATGTGTTAAAGCTGGGAGCGTGTTGATCACTTGCATGAGGGCTCCTTTGTTCACAATCATTGAGCGACTCATGTCGAGGTACTTTAGTGATTGAAGATGAGAAACCCACAGCATATCATCCACAACCAAAGATTTATATTCATTACGAAGATCGAGGAGTTCCAACTTGGTGAGATTTCCCAATTGTTGGGGAACCGTTCCATGGAAGTTGGCAAACGATAGATTGAGGTACCTCAGTTGTTTAATTGAACTGATGAATTCAGGTATTCTTCCATTATTGGAATCGATCCCACTTAAATCCAAATGGTTCAAGTATCTCAATTGGAGCAAAGAAGAGTTCAACTCACCATAAGCCAGGAGAAGCTTCGGTCCCATGCGAAAATAAGTACTAGTTTCGTCTTTTGTTGGTTGGGGTAATAATTGGAGATTGATGACATGACCATATATTCTATCACAAATCACTCCTTCCCATTTGCAGCAATCTTTGCCTTCCCATGAAGAAAGCAAGCCAAACGGATCTATGAGGTTTCGTCGAAGCTGGAGCAGAGCCTCTCTTTCTTGCTCTCTGCAAATGGACGTTGAATTGTTACAAAAGCACACACCTGAATTATCTAAAACAAGTAATAGAGTTACTAGTGTGAGCACTTGGGAATTATATCTCCCCATGAGCAGTTTGAGAGAGGATGAATTCATGTTTTAGAGGGGAGATTTTGATGGTCCTCTAATCAAAACCCAAATCATTTATATAGAAGGGTAGGGAGAGATTTCTTTTTTAACGTGACAAGTTGTGGTGTCGTACATGCACCTTATGGCCATGCATTTGTATCATGTATATGCAGCACATTTAAGGTCCGCATATGATAGTCGTCATCAGGGAGAAAAGGCTTATCCATTCTTGCAGTTGGAGTTCGTAAATTGACGACCAGACCCCATCTAGACGAGACATCCCCGTCAACTTGGAAGCAAAAGCAACGCCATTACGGAGATTGCGGACAAGCCAGTCCAATATTCTGCAGTGCTGGTCTTGGATAAAGTCAAGTCTTTTGGGTCCGTGTCATTATTCATATCAAGGTCATTTCTCGGTCTACATTGCGAGTTTCTAAAGACACCGTCTGTTTTACGTTTTTATCTTAACTAGATTACCAACTCTGGAACAATGATCCTAACTGGTCTTCTTGCTCATAAGGATGATGGTAATGTACCATTCATTAGGATTTCATGGAGACAAAATAGAAGAGGCAGAGAGATTTAAACTGTCGGAGAGATCTTAATCAGAATCGCTAAAAGGTACATATATTGGATAAGGGCGTGGTAATTTGAGTGTGAGACAAATCAAGCCACAAAGTTCACATGTTGGCTGACCATATAGGCGAAGCCTCCAAAATGGAGGCATTGCAGAGAGAGAAGCCATGGTCCTCCACTTGCGTCTGCGTCCATTGTGGAAATGTCAATCCAGTTGGGATTTGCCTTAGAAGTCGGGTAATTATCGCTAATATCCAAGTACTACAGGCTAGTCCTAGTTTATGTGGAGTGTGGATCGCTCAGGCATAGGGAGCAAAATATCGGAGCGGAACGTCATTCGTGCCAAACGATAGGGGTAGACTTCTTTTAATCATGTAATTAGTATCATACATGATTTTGCAGTTACAACAAAGATAATATAGGCAGTATAATGTGTTTCTAACGTGTCATGTTCAAACAAGAATTATTATTTTAAATTGTGTTTTCAATTACAAAAAAATATCAGCATGAAAAATATATCTCAAATAAATAATAAAGATTAGTACATTGAAACGTCTGAAATGCTCATTTTAGTATATGGATGCATTCTCATCTCATATGATATTCTGTGTACCTAGGATTTACGGGCCGTGTGAGAGACGAATGCATACATCTAGCATATCGAGTAATTGCCGTGTGAGAGGCGAATGCATACATGTTCCTTTCAATCAAAGTTCATGAAATTGAAAGTCCACGCATAACTCCAAGTCGAGTCAATATTTACCACTTTTTAAAGTTCATGAAAATGAAAACCCACCAATAACTCCAAGTCAAAGTCAATGTTTATGACATTTCAGAATAATAACTTACTTCATCTTTAGAGCTAGTCCAGTATTCTTGTTTATTTCTGCTTTTGCGACGTAGTAAGTCCAATAGAGTAGTAGTGATGCCTCACATAATCAGAATCATAGCTGGAAAAAGTTGAAACCGGTAGGCGTTTGCCTTTGCCTCCTGCTATAAGCTTATAACACCGACTCATACCATATCATTTACCATTGGCTGAACGAGTGTCCATGTTGATTTGGTTGCCTTTATTTCTCTTTTCCATAAGTAAATATCGTGTATTCACAAAACTCCAGCAACTGTTGGAGGACAAACTGTTTTACTACCCTCTGCATTTATGCAAAAGCTTCATTCTCCCCCCTTTTTTGTTAAAAAAGAAATCTAGATTTGCGAGACTTTTTCAATAACATGTAATTAATAAATTAGTTGCTCGAAACACAAAAGCAGGTCACAAAAACTTTTAGACTTTCTACTCAACAAATAAAGAGATTTCAGAAATTCTGACAGACAACACTTGAGGAGAGATTTCATTATGTACACGCATTCTATTATTATGAAATGTAAAAACCACCATTTGAGTGTCAATTATAGGTAAGGTAACACTGGTAAACCACGAATAACTCCAGATAAAGTGAACATTCTCTCTCTCTCTCTCTCTCTCTACATAAAAAAAGAACTTCCCTAATGATACGTGTTGATGTCGCGATCAATTCTTAAAATATTTTGATCGCATCCTAATAAAAAAGAACATAACAATGATACATTTTATCAATTAGATTGAGCAATAAAACAAAGGCAATGTAGTGTCTATCGTAAGATTATTACAGTAAATTTATAGAAAGAAAATGGCTCATTTTTTACAATTGATAAAGTTTCTAGCTTTCTGCATTGTAGTTGAGAACTTGGAATTAACAAGAACATACATCAAATGCTTATGACTAATTACTTCGGATGAATTTCCAAGCTTCTGTCATTCTGAAAGCGCTTCAATAGTTTTGCATCAAGAGTAGAAAGGATTGGCCTCAACTGTTTCATCTGATAATGGACATGAACATCGTTGGATCCTCGCTCGAGCGGTTCCACCCTAAGCTTCTCATTGTTAAGAAGGTGCCTTCGGTATTGGTACCTTAGACAGGACGCTCTTGAATAAAGCATGTGCCAGAGAGGAGAGAGAGAGAGAGAGAGAGAGAGAGAGAGAGAGAGAGAGAGAGATACATTGGCACTTCAACACCACAAATATATATATATATATATGCTTTTCCACAAACACATAGAATGGCCTCTACAGCAGGCTCATGCTTATCCTTCTTCCTCTCATCACTAAGCATGACTGAATCAACTCAATTAAGCTCTTCTCCTGGCTCTGCTTCCTATTAATGTCAAAATATGTCTCGAGCTTGAGTTTATAAGTGAAAGTCTAAATTCATATAAGAGATTTTCTATTTGGAAATTCAATGGACAAATAAGCAATAAATTTAAAAACTTAAAAGTAAAGTCCAAGTTGGATTAAGTTTCAGAACAAATTAGGGATATCAACTTTCCAAATTTGGGTTGGATTCGGCAAGGCCTACAGTTCTACGTTTAATATATAAAATAAGCAAATCTCTTTTGGGAGTTAGCCTTGTTGATTCGCCGTTCATGGAGAGTTCCCGGGTCTGTAGAATTCTCATACCATTGTCGGAGAAGAATTCGTGAATTAAGTCCCATTAAGTTGGTGTTCAAGCAGTGAAATCATGCAGTAAGATTTGGATATTTCTTTGTGATATTGAGAAATATTTCGTGAGAAATTGTGAAGAATAAACATTATTGAGTTTAATTAGAAAAAAATATATAAAAAATAATAAATTTTGTCCATATCAATGCCGGCCATGCCATGTAGGATGACTAGCATCTACATCAGTGAATTCCAGCCAAGATGGACTCAATTGGCTAAAAGTAAAAAAAGTTTATGACTCAATTGGTAAAAATAAAAAGTTTAGGACTAAGTTGAAAAAAGTGCAATAGGTTAATGACTTTTTGAACAATTTTCCCACATTTTCATGTACCTATCCTTCCTTTGATTTCTGAAATGTGTCAAGTCGGAAGATTATTCAAGTGACTTGACAATGATGGCGAGCTATAGTAGTGAGCAGCTTTTAAATCGCTTTTCTAGTTTCTCCATTTAGAGTTCATGGAATGCAAAATGCATTTTTCCATAACTCGAATTTCAAGGATACTAAAACCTGTACTACATTAAAGAAAAATTCGCCAACATAAATTGAGATGGGTCTATGATTCATTGTCTAAGCTAGAGCAAAGCCTCTCCTTTTTGTTCTCTGCAAATGGAAGTTGAGTTTTTAGATAAGCAAACACATGAATTATTTAAAAAGAGCAATAGAGTTACTAGTGAAAGGACTTGAGAAAAATATCTCCCCATGAGCAACAAGGGATGGTCTCGCAGGCAGACAACAAATTTATGCTTTAGAGAGTGGGGGTTTAAGGATCCTCTAATTAAATCCAAATCAATTATAGAGAAGCGGGAGGGGGGGGAAGATTTTTCTTTCAATGTGACAAGTTGGGGTTCCAAACATGCACCTTATGTGGATGCATGTGTGCCATCTCGAAGGATGTATGTGTAGCACATGTAAGGTCCACGTATCATAATCACTGTCCAAGAAGAGAAGGCACATCCATTCTTGCAATTAGAGTTTAAGTGAAAAGCAACTCCAGTAAGGAGATGGTGGAGATGGTGGAGAATTACACTTAATTTATGCATTGTCGTACATGGATTAAGTCAAGTCTTAGGGATTAATAATTGTTTCTTTGTATAAATGCGTGCTTATAATAGTACCGCTCAATTCAAGTTATGATTTTTACTAAATTATTAATTTTGAAATAATGATCTTAATTAGTCTTGTTGCTTGTGCAACGCACAGGAATATGTTGGTCATTGCTTAAAAAGCAAGACAATAGAAAACACCATCAAAAAATATATTGCGATTACCTTCACAACATCACAAATGTAATTATTTTCTGAATTCTTCCCCCACAACACCTATGTTAAACTTGAGTTTGCTTTGCCCATAAAAACTCTAGATAAATGATGGTTTTGACCTTAGAAAACATAAACGGTTCGATTTGTAAGAACTTTCTCTATGTAGGCTTTTCTTTCAATAGAAAGATATAATTTGATTCTTTAGTTATGCGTTTCGTGTTTCCCATGGGTGTAAATCACTAAACAAATAGTGATGTAATAAAGCAAGGGATCATTAGCGCGATTCATGTGCAGCAAGTGAAAGGGTCATAGGACCATTCCAACATATAAACCACCCTAAGAAACTCAGAGCTATCAAAAAATAAAATAAGAGAAAAATCCTCCCAAGAAAAAAGAATCAGACCGCATGTGTATCTTATTTTATAGTATAAAAAAAAGGTCTGACAACGAGTAGTGATAAACATTCAATATCACTGCTAAAAGCATTTAAAAAAAAGATAAAGAAAACAAAAAGAATCTAACCACCGACTATGTTGTAATGGAAAATGTAGCAACAAGCTTTGGATGGATAATGATATGAGAAGGATTGAGGAATTCAAACTCAATAAACAGTTCAAATCTTCCTTAGACTCAAAACCCGCGTAACCAATTGATATTGAGTTATAATGCAGTAACGTTTATCAGAGATAAAGCCTAGCTTAGATTGGAGAACAGCATGGTTGTTTTTTACCACGGAGATCAAAGGTCACTAACGAAGGGGACGATAAGAGAAGCTAAGGATCGTATTTTGTCATCAATTTCGATACTCGTAGATTGGAATCAATCAAGAGGCCTTTGAGCCTAAAAAACACAAAAAAATCAAGGTAAAATATAAACATAGTCGAAGGAAGAAAACGCAGTTTTGGCAAATTACTTCGACGAGTTTCTAGGATAGATGGGACGATCATAAACTGCAACATTCCTCGTTAAGGAAGCAAGTAGCTGCGCAGAAAACCCACGACCCGATGTACTTTAGAAACCAACTTTGTGATCTAGTAAACTTAAGTAATTCAAGATGTTGGTAAGGTTAAATTCAGATTCTACACAGAGGCCGACAATACATAAGCTTGCAGGCAAACTCATCCTGTGCAAACTTTGAGAACCGGGACCATCCCCATTTTCTATTGGCAAATCAGCGCCTTCGCCTTCGACTTTATCTTTCTTGGTCAAAGGAAGGAAAGAAACAACTTCAGGTTCAGGGGACAAGCAAAATTCAGGCTTGCGGATGGGTACTTAGAGAGACAATAGAAGCAAATATTCATAAATGGAATTGGAAAAGCTGCAAAATTTCGGTTGAGATTTCTGATTTAGTTGGTAAATTCCTAATGTCGTTGCTAAAAATATGTGGATGGGGCTGCAAAATTTCCGTGTTGGCGTTACATACACCATGCTAAGTGGCTACATTGAAAACCTTAAAATAAAAAGTATCTCTAAAAAATTTACAAGAAAGAAATTGAAAAAAAAAAAAAAGGAAGAGAATTGGGAATTTGGCAAATCTACAATCTTTAACTCTTTTTCTTTTTGAAATTTGGCGGATTTAATATTAAAACTTGCCTAATTAAAACAAATATCTCATAAACCCTTGCTTTAGATTTCTCATCGCTTGTTTGAAATTTTCAAAGCCCTCTTTTGGGCTTGAAACCTGGTTATGTTCAAGTTAGAGTGTAATGGTGGACACTGGAGAGCACTCATGCATCTTTCACAATGGAAGCGTATCTTTCTATACGCAGATATCATATTGTGCAACAAAGTTGCAAACCTCACAGCAGACTAATTTCCAAGTTGAACTTATTTTCTTGAAAATTGATTGAATAAAAATAATAGATTGAGCACCACAATTTTACTATAGAATCAAATCGAATCCGAGTCACACATTTATTATCTCGACTTCATTTCAGTCTCAATTTGCCATGCTAGAGTGGGAGAGATCAAGCCACAAAAGTGATCCGTTAGGCTCAACACCTGAGCAAAGCCCCATGCATAGAAGCACTTGAGAGTTATGACATGGTCCTCCTTGTGTCTCCATCCATTGTGGAAATGTTGCTCCAAATGATTCCAAGTTGGAAAATGGGCCACTTGGGATCTACCCTAAAAGTCAAGTAAATCATTGCTAATACTTCAAGACTAGACCTAGGTTACCCGACGTATGGACCGGTATGTGGAACGAAAAAGGGATTGCGGAACTGTTACTTGTCAAAAATGTGATACGATAAGAGTGGACTTTTGTTGAGCATGTGATTAGGATAAGACTTAATTTTGTAGTTACAATATAGATAATATAGGTCGTATAATGTGTTTTTAACGTATTTGAGTTACTAAATTTCATGTTCACACAAGAATTACTATTTTTAATGCAATACGAAAATATTATCATGAAATTACAATTTAGGTAAGTAATAACAATTAGTGTAATGAAATATTCACAATGCTCATTTTACTTCATGGGTATGCTCTCATCTAGGGGTGAGTGGTTCCCGGTTCCGGTTCGGTTCCGTAGGGAACTTGAAACCTACCATTGAGTACAGATTCCTCAATTTTTGGAACCTGGAACTTACCCGTCAAAACGGAGAACCTGGAACCTACCCTGTTACAGGTTCCGGGGTTGGTTCCAGGTTCCAACAGGTTTTTTTTTTTGGGTTTCATTTTCATAGTGAGCGCGAATATCCGAAAGCCGAAATAATTCAATAGTTGGCCCTCCATTTTCGGTACCTGCCAATACACAACAATGTGAATCTTTTACATTTAGACGATCAGCTCTACTTCCAATTTGCTCCACACTCTAATACAAAATCAAAGAGATTCCTCAGAAGGGGAAAAGGTAGATTCTAAGTGTGACATGACAATGACACATACGGGTTGGCCAGAAAAAAAGATAAGCAACACATACAGTACATGCCTATCAGAGAAAATCTATATCCTCATTTCTATCAAGACTCCTTGAGTAAAATTGTCTCGTGGCTAATTCTTAAGGTACAAGCCAGAGAAATCCTAAGACAGAAAATGCACAAGAGCCTATGTTTACAAACAAGAAAAACCGTCCGAAAGCAATAACAAATTTGATCTGTCAACGAGAATGAATATGCATGACAGCAAAGACCAGCAGAAGGCTAACATGAAAAATCCATTTACCTCTTCCCCGGAGACATATACTACTGGAGCCGATCTCCCAAGATCATGCCCTTCAGCAATCATTGCAACCATCTTCCAGTATTAATATATGAGATGGGCAAGGTAGGGCACAATGGTTAGACAGGGAGGTAGATATATACAGAACTTAAAATATTTTATGAATTTCTATTGTATCATCTAAGTACATTACCTGCAGCAATAGGGTACTCTTGCCAACACTAGGATCACCTCCCACCAAAATTAAGGAACCTTTAGAGCCACAATGCAGCAAAATCAATAGCTTTGATAAAATTAAAATCTTCAAACTTCCATACATCTCAAGTGAAAGTTCAAGTAATGCAGCAGATTCGTGCGGACCATACAGCCAAAAAGTAGGTCGAACCTGGCACAAGACCACCGCCTAGCACTCTCGAAACCTCCTCTCCAAAGGGTCCATATCTAAACATCAAGCACCCCAAGAGATCATTTACTTTAAGGAATTAGGGCGACATGCCATCCGATTCATCGAGCCACCAGCAAGGTTTGCGAAGCCCAGTAATCGGCACTTCGCCATCAAATCGTTCGTGGCCAGATTGATCTTCGAGGGAGGTTCGGCGACGGCGACCGTGGCGAAGACACAAGTCTCACAGCACCAATGGCAGCACGAACAGCGCGGCGAAGACGGCGGCGGCGGCGAGGGGTAACGCGGACGGCGCGACAGCTCGTCGGGCTCAACGGCGAGACGGCTCGTCGGACGAGCGGTGAGTGGTGGTGGTTCGGTGGCCAAGAGATGGTGGTGAGTAGGGTGTGGGGTGGCGGTGTGGTGGTGGGTGAAGCAACAGCCAGCAAGAGGAAGAAGAAGAAGAAGAAGAAGAAGAAGAAGAAGAAGGGGTGGGGTTTTGGCCGAGAGAGGGGGAAAGAGGAGAGAGAGAGAAGAAAAGAAAAAGTTAGGGGGCAGGAAGTGACGTGAGGAGTGAAAAGTGGAGAAAAGAAAGAGAGAGAGAGAGAGAGAGAGAGAGAGAGAGAGAGGAAGGGAGGAAGAATCACAGAGGCGGGAAATCATGTGCGGGAAGCTAGGTTTTTTTTTTAGAATTATGACCGGTTCCGGTTCCAGTTCCTAGAAAAATGGAACCGGGAACGGGAACCGGTGTCTTTGGAACTGGGAACCGAACCTAACCCTCCGGTTCGGTTCTCCGGTTCCTGATTTTACCCGGGAACCGTGCTCATCCCTACTCTCATCTCATAAGATGTCCCGTGCACCCGAGGTCTAAGTGCCTTGTGGGAGACGAATTCACGCATCTAACGTATTTAATAATAATAGGGAATCCAATCTATCGTTTTGGTTTTCAATCATGATAAAAAGAGAAATTACATGTTCCTTTCTTCTCATAGGATATCCTCTGCATTCTGAATCTCCATGTCGTGTAAAAACGAATGCATGCATCTAGCATATTTAATAATAATAAAAAATCTAATTTATCTCTTTGATTTTCAATCAAAATAAAAAAAGAGTTTACATGTTCCTTTCAGTCAAAGGTCACGAAAATGAAAGTCCATGTATAACTTACACGCCAAGTTCAGAAACTTTGATCACTTTTTAAAGTTCATGAAAATGAAAGTCCACAAATAACTCCAAGTCGAAGTCAATGTTTATGACTTTTCGAATGATTATCACTTCCTTCATCTTGAGAGCTACTCCAATATTCCTTTTATTTTGGGATAAGTGCAATAAAAATCTGAAAACTTGTCATGATAATACAATTAAGTCTTATGCTTACAAAAGTACAATCAAGTTTAAGGGTGCATTTGGGAATGGCCATGGGAAGGAGCTTTGAGTGTCCAAAGCCTATTTGGCCAAATATTGGGTGCTTGGTTAAATTATTGAAACCCATCTTGAGGGAAAGTTTGCCTTTAAAAAGGTGAAAGCCCAAGGTAGGTTCTAGGCTTCCTTGGCTTTCAAAGGCCCTCTCTAGGGTTTAGTATATAAATTTTGTTCCAAAACTATCCTCACTCAATTTTTATCTTTCTATTTTTGGCCTTGTGATTCACTGTTCATCTTATTCTCCATTGAGTCGGCTAGCTTGGTTGCACGTGGTTGCGATGGGTCGGCGACAGGCTAGAGAGAGGTTGATGTGGTCATGGCTATCATGGCGATTGTCACCTGCCAGTTGCACGACCTCTACGAGTTGCGGTGACCCCCCGCAAATCGCGTTGTCGTGACCCAAATCTAGTGTGTCACCTCTGTGAAGGGCCGCTTGAGGTCACGCGACCAAGCGGACCTTGCCGAGGTCACACAACCTTCGACGACCCAGATTTGGGTGGCGTGACCCCTTGCTAGTCATGGCGACCCAAATCTAGATCTCATGACCTCTGTGAAGGTCGCTTGAGGTCGCGCAACTAGTCGACCCTTGTTGAGGTTGCGTGACCCCAAGCGACCCTCGTTGATTGTCTCTTGGGGCCGCTTGAGGTCTTATAACCTTAGATGTCAGCTGCCAACAACAAATTTCAATCACCAGCGACCCCTTGCCCTTGATGGCTGACCTTTTTATTTTTCTTTTGACGAATTTTTTTTAATTACAGTAATCTCTCCAAATATTATTTTACTTAAAGCTACTTCACAATGGACTTTCATATTACAATTTAACAAATACAATTTATATTTTGGAAAACATTTTTAACTTAAAGTCCTTTACATTTTAAGACTTTCCCCAAAAGTCCAACAACACATCCTAAAACTTATAAACTTTATGTAATCAAGTCCTTCAATTAATTTCGGGCCAATTTGGTTAATGAAAAATGTTGGTGTGACTTCTTTTCAATATTTCCTATCTCATAAGTGGTGACAACATGATTAAAATATAAAACATAATGCTAAAATGATGTCAATCTGATTTTTAATACAAATTTCATTTATAATAAATTAAAAACAAGCTAACTTGAAATCCTAATTCTGCTTGCCGCCACGCGATGAACGTCGTCCCATCCTCGCTCCACGAAATCAAATCGTCCACCGACGGATCATTCATGAGCATGTAAGTCTTCATGAGAAACGGAAGCGACCTCTGGGAGTCGCCAACTTCTGGCGAATCCCCGGTCTGCTCCCCCGGCATCGGTCCCCATGGGTGCCTCTCAAATTCCAAGCCCCAAGACACCTGGAGAGACTCCGAACCGGACGGTATCCATTCGAGTCAGCTCGCGGATGATGCTGTATTTTACGCTGAACCACAAAATCAATGCACACGAAGCATCCTCCCGCCAATTTGATTATGAAAAAGAAAAACCGAATGAGAGAATAAAAGAAACTATTCCTCCATCTAGTGATGTTCGTCCTATGCGAGAATTAATAAAAACAAGTCCTTTTTGTGTCCCTTGCCGTGAAGCAACATATTGATTATCAAAATTGATAAAAGAGAATAGGACAAATGAAAATATAGGCTACCTAGGATAGTGGAGCAAACGTGGTAGAAAAAGGCACATTTATTATTGCCATAGGAATTTGTAAATTGATGATTGGGCCCCATCCAGAAAACTGAATTCAAGCTCTATAGATTAGTCCAAGTGCAAAGCAGCTCCACTAAGGAGATAGTGGAGCATTATGCCCAATTTTTGCAATGCTGAACATGAACTAAGTCCAAGAGTTATGAGTTAATAATTATTTTTTTTATAAAAATGCATGTATGCACCATTCATTTCACGTTATCATTTTTACTAAATTATCAATTCTGGTGTAGCGAATTTAGTTAGTCTCATTGTCCATGCTATGCACAGGAATTTGCCAGCCATTACTTATAATAATCATAGTCATAGAAGAAAAGGCACATCCATTCCTGTAAGAGATAATTCAATGGGCCTTCATCAATCGATGACTAGCCCATATCCAGGAGAGAGAATTCAACCTCTACAAATTAGTCCAAGTGAAAAACAACTCAACTAAGGAGATAGTGGAGAACTACCCCAATTTTTGCAGTGCCAAACGCAAACTAAGTCTAAGTCTTTTGAGTTAATAATTGTTTCTCTATGAAAATGCATGTCTATAATAGTATCGTTCATTTCACGTTATGATTTTTTCTTAAATTATCAATTCCAAGTAAAAGACAACTCCACTAAGGAGATAGTGGAGAACTACCCCAATTTTTCCAGTGCCGAACACAAACTAAGTCTTAAGTCTTTTGAGTTAATAATTGTTTCTCTATAAAAATGCATGTCTATAATGGTACCATTCATTTCACGTTACGATTTTTTCTTAAATTATCAATTCCAAAATAATGATTTTAATTAGTTTTATTGCCCGTCCTATGCATGGGAATTTGCCGGCTATTGCTTTTAATAATCATAGTCAAAGAAGAAAAGGTGCATCCATTCTTGCAAGAGAGAGTTCAATTGGACTTTGTAAATTGATGACCAGGCCCATTCGGAAGATTGAATTCAACCTCTACAAATTCGTCCAAGTGAAATGCGGCTCCATTAAGGAGATCGTGGAGAATTACGCCCAATTTTTGCAGTGCCGAACACGGACTAAGTCTAAGTCTTATGAGTTAATAATTGTTTCTCTATAAAAATACATGTCTATAGCGGCACCGTTGATTTGAACGTTATGATTTCTTCTAAATTGTCAATTCCGAAATAGCGATTTTAATTAGTCTTGTTGCTTGTGCTATGCACGGGAATTTGCCGGCGATTGCTTATAATAATCATAGTTATAAAAGAAAAGGCACATCCATTCTTCCAAAAGAGAATTCACTTGGACTTTGTAAATTGATGATTGGGCCTCCATCCAGAAGAGAGAATTCAATCTATACAAATTAGTCCAAGTGCAGAGCAGGTCTACTAAGGAGATCGTGGATAATTAAGCCCAAATTTATAGTGTCAGACATGACTAATTCAAGTCTTATGGGTTAATGATTGTTTCTCTGTATAAATGCATGTCTATAACAACATCGTTAATTTCACGTTATGATTTTTTATCAAATTATCAAAATCAAAATAACGATCTTAATTAGTCTTGTTGTCCATGCTATGTGCAAGATTTTGTCAGCCATTGCTTAAAAAGCAATGTTTGGATAGGATGAGTTTGCTTGATGGACCACTATGTAGAACCTGAATTTAACCTTATGTTAGATAAAATTTAGGTTACTTTATCAAGTTTAGCTATACCTGTGTTCACCATCTGAAATTGCTTAAGTTTACTCAAACATGAGTTGTTTTCTAAACTACTTTGGATTATTGGTTTTCTGCGCTCTTAAATTATCAGTTCATACAGACCCAAAAAAAAAAAAAATTATTCATTCACCAAAAGATAACACAATTTGAGAATTAAGGGTCAAAATCATGGAGAGACTTTATTGTGCATATGCATTCTATTATTATAAAATGTGACTACCAACATTTGAGGGGGAAAGGAAATAGGTTTAGTTGTATTACTTAAAGGATAGGCCTACAGCCCATGATTAAGACGCAAGCTCTCTCTCAAGCCCATACTTCATGCGACGTTAGGTATCTAAATTAACGTTATGAGAATTTTCTAAAAAAGGAGTCGCCACTTGCTTATTATGATCGGTTAGAAACCAAGCGAGGTATGAAAGTGTGTCCCACTTCCAACGCAACCAAGCGAGGTATGAGACATGTGTCGAAGTGTCCGACATGACACGAAGGCTTTCGGAGAGTGTCGGTGCTTCCTAGTATACAGCTTCCATTTGTGTCTAAATCCATCGGGGAAATTTTGTTCCAAATTTACAAGAGTTCATCAAAATAATTACCGGTTAGAAAGGGAGTACTCAGCAGGGTTTTGCCTTAAAACTCAAGTTATTATTGTTACCAATGTACAACTCCATGAGCCTTGACAAATTAGGAAAATGGATTTCGGTAATCACACTTTCTAAATAATCACTTTTAAGATACAAGTGTTGCAAAGCTTCCAGTTTCCCTAATCACTCAGGAATATGCCCCTTCAATTCATTATAAGAAAGATCTAACTATCTCAATGATGACAATCGACCTATTGATGGTGGAATGGTCCCATTCAACCCACTAACCGAAAGATCTAGTGTTTCCAAGTTTGACATTGATCCGATGACACTAGGGATTAGACCGGAGAAGAAATTGTTGAAAAGCAAAATACTTTTTAAGTCTGTGAAGTCGTCCAACCAATTGGGCAGAGCACCCTTAAAATGATTTGAACATATCTCTGGACTCTCTAAGCTTGTTACAAGCCCTTCAAAATCCCAAACTAGGCTTGCTGATGGTACTGTGTTCTGTTTACAATGACAGTTGCCTGCTTCATATAGCAAACTCAGATAATCATGACTTGGCAAGCCTACCTAGCCAACATCTTTCGCTCCATAACTGGAAGGAATTCATTGGGCCAATAGAGAAACTCATGGCCTCAAGATTTTTTGTAGAACCCACAGGAAACTGTACAAAGAAGTCGCCTTGGAGAATTGAGAACTTGAAAGACTGATATGCCAGACAGTATTCCACTTACAGCCACTCCCCATTTACTTAACTAAAAGCCAGACCAGCGGCAGAACCTGCACTGTAGCAGAATGCCACATTGCAAATGAAGCTGCTAATTTAAAAACCAAAGACATTTGACAAACTCACAGTCATCAGGAAATCCAAGGTCCTTGCCTTGCTTATAACAATTGTTGGTTGGATAATCAACCTCGCGCTCCAATACCAATTGACAAAAAGGTAAGCATTTAGTGGCGACACACTCATCCAAATGCCGTCCTCCTAACCGTAAGGTCTCGCTCTTATCATGGCCTTTACATACAGAGGACGGACTAAAATTTAAGAATACTGCAATCACCAAGACAGAAATGCTGAGCACAGGCATTCAATCATTCCCAATACAGTTTTACACCTCTCTAGCCAATAGAAATGACTATATCACACAGATAAATGAACAAAGTAGGAAATTCACGAACTCACAGCAAAGGCGACAATAGCGGATGAAATGGCAAGGAACCCGTACTTTGCCATCCCCTCGGAGATCCCGACGAAGGTGTTAGCAATCCCAAACATGATCCTCCACAACAAGACGCACAACAAAACAGCCGCAGCCCCCACGAGGACCAAGTAATTGCTCCTCAAGAACGACTCCACTTGCAGCCCAATGGCCTCCCGATATTTGCTAAACGTAGAAAGAAGAACCGACATTGTCGGCTTCTCGAAAACCTTCTTCGCAAAACCCCCGTTCCCCGAGCTTTGGAACGAGAAATGCCTGACCCCATAGCAATTCAATCTCGACGGACCGAGTCCCGCCGGCGAGAAGCTCTTGGACGAAGCTTGGCCCGCCCTAGGAGGGAGCACCTCGGACGCGGCGAGATTACTGAACGCTCTAGACTGGCACGAATTTCGCGCGCTGCCAGCGGCCGAGCTCGACGGATAGGAGAGAGGAAACGGGCGGGGGAGAGAAGAAGGAGGGGGCGACGAGGAGCCGGCGGCGGCAGCGGGATCGACGGCCGCGGTGGCGAAGTGGGAGGAGGAATGCGCGCCGGCGGGGGACGGTTTCGGGAGGTGGAGCTGGTGGTGGTGGCGATGCAATCTCAGAACGCCTTGGAGCAATCGCGAGGAGGGCTTTGACATCGTAGTAGGCGATTTGTACGGAATCGGAGCTCGAACGCCGCTGCTTCGATGCAGAATTGAAGGACGCGAATTTCGCCGGAGACTTGCGGGATCGGAGGAAAGGAAAGGAGGGTAGTTGACGCGGTGAGGGAAGACGACGATGACCATTCTTTGATCTTGTCTTCTCCGGTTCGATCTATGGGTTTGGGCCTGAAGAGGCCCAACCCCAAATTTGAACTCTCAAGCATCCAAAATTGGGGGGGAGGGGGCACAGATTCTATTTAAAATCTAAAATCTATCCGTCATAATGAGTTCCACCTGAAATCTATTTTATTATAGGGAAAAAATATCAGAAACCCAAACTTTTTTTTTTTATGACATGAAAAACCCCAAAGTTTACCAACTGTGACACATTTACTCAAAACTTTTCTTTTGTGACACAAAAATTCTGAAACTTCTATCCGAGTGACACATTTACCCTAAACTATATAAGGATTTTGGTTTTTTTACTTTTTAATTTTAATTTTCTTTCTCGGGCTTCCCTCCGCCATGGTCGGCGGAGGGAAGAGAGAAGATGAAGAAAAAAAGAAAAAAGGAAAAATAGAAAAAATAAGACGAAAATGCCCTTGATGGGGTAAATGTGTCACATTTTGCAAAATTGGGGGTTTTTCATGTCATAAAAATCTTTTTGAGGTAAATTTGTCACTTTGAGCAAAGTTTGGGATTTTTGGTAGTTTTTTCCCTTTATCATAAATTCGACGATTTACTTAGATTCCACCCTTATTACAAATCAAATGATTGCAGTGAATCATCTTTTTTAATGATTTACACTTACTGTTAATACACTAATCATTACTTACTTGTAAACACATGAAGAATATAAAATATTAATAAAATAAAATTCATCATCATAATATTGAAACTCAAACCGAGTAGTTTTATATTATACGCTCATTATCAGACGTCATGAAACATCACACAAATGTGTGAAAACATAAACTAAGAAAAACACAAATTTATTGTAGGTTTTAAGTTCAAGTCGAACCTACTAGTCAAAATAGGTTTTTTAATTTTTTGAATTTGAAATCCACCTTGCATATTTTGAAATTTGGAACCGGACAAGTTCCAACTTGGTCCGGTTCTTCGATTTCACGTTATAATCTGGAACTATGCTCATTTCTAACTCAAACCGAGTAGTTTTATATTAGATGCAAGTTTTTGGCAAAAACACTAGAAGCATCGGTCTCAAAAAGCGATCATAAAGCAAAGCCCTTCCTTCCAATCCAAGCGTTCTGCTTAGATGAGAACCTGATGTGTTAGAAGTTCAAAAAACGCATCAAAGTGATAGAGAAAAGCTCATCAACCATGAAATGAGGAGTCCAGCTCCTCATACTAGCGCATGCTTTGATTTCACGTGATTTGTTTGCATGGATGGAAAGATCGACGCACCTGTGAGGTGAGGTCAATTGACAAGTATGACGACGAAGAGACGAGGCCACAAATAGATCATAAACCAGCAGCTCCAACGTTGCGTTTTTGGTCTGAAAGCTTGAATTTGGTAGCTCCTCCGTTGATTTATTCCATTTCGTGGACAGGTGAATTAGAACTGCCACAAGGGCACGGCAGTCGCAAATTTGCGGGTTCAAACATGACAGGAAATTGAGGATAGACACAGCCTTATTGCCTTATTAGCAAACATGAGTGAAAACAAAATTAGAGTAACTTATCTAGTTTTGAATATGTTTGCCTGCTTCCTTACTTGTCCCCTTAAGATCCAATAATTGGAGGCTTGTCATTGTTGAGGCCCATTTAAATCTGTCTGAACCAGTACTCATTAATAGGGAAAAGATGTCAAGTAGAAACCATATTTAGGCTGAAAAGAGAGAGAGCATAAGGCAAAGTTTGGCCGGGAAGATACAATAGAAAGAGTAGTGTTTTGAGAAATAGACCTTGTAGAATGCTAATTACATTACATGAATAAGCAAACTCATGGAAGGGAAGAGATCGCACGAGCACAAGTTCTAAATAAATGCAAAATGAAAACTAAAGGCGGAAGAGAGAGCATGGGATTGCTCATTTCTCACATGCTTCTTGACAGTCTCAGTCTCTTCAACAGGCTATCTTCACTACTATAGCCACATATGCCTTGTGTGCTGCTTGATCCGCATAGCTGAAATATGCCTGTCTCCAATCCGTCTTGAACTGCGAAACTCCAAAAAAGCCCCAGAACCCAATCGCAAATCCAAGCATTACGACAGCATAGAACAACACCCTATCAAGCTTATCCTCTTCATGTGTATCTTCAGGGTGAGGGATTTTCTGTGATTGAGGCGTCTCGGCACTGAGGCATTGCTTTCTTAGAAGATCACCACAAAGTAGAGGATTGCCAGCATAAATGGAAGGATCGTCGAGTGTTTGGATTTGATTCCCTTTTGGAATTTGCCCCATAAAGTCGTTTTGCGACAAGTTGAGGTGAGCTAGGGATGTTAACGCTGAAATGCCTTGCGGAATTGTCCCTGAAAGGTGGTTGTTTGAAAGATCAAGAGACTCGAGCAACATCATGTTCCCAATGCCAATGGGAATATTTCCAGAGAGATGGTTGTGAGACAAGTTCAAGCCATGCAATCCTGAGAGGAAAGAAAGTTCTTCGGGGATTGACCCGTTCAAAAAGTTGCTAGAGAGATCTAAATTGACCACAAGTCGCAGAACAAATTTGGTGTACTCGTTATATCTTCCCTTCAAGATCTCAACCACTTGCTCTTGATCCCAATCAGGATCATAGCCTCCAAATGACCAGGAAATTATATCTTGTATAGGAGTCACAACCACAGATCCAAATGGATTGCCTTGATTCAAGTTGATCATGTTGCTCATATTACCAAGACAACGTGGGATTGCTCCTGTCAAATTGTTCACTGCCATGTCTAATATATTCAATCTTGATAGTGAGCAGAGTTGCGGAGGGATGCTGCCGACAAACCTATTCTCTCGTAGCCTTAGGATCAACAAAGACTGAAAGCTTTCGTCAAACCATGTCGGAATGCTTCCAGACAAATTGTTCTCTCCAAGGTCTAAAATTACCAGACTCATGCAATAATCTAAAGCTTGAGTAAGCTCCCCATTGAGATGATTTCCATTCAAATGTAGAGTGGTAAGGTAAGGCAATGATCCAAGTGAGCTAGGAATTACTCCGGACAACTTATTGAATGACAAAGTCAAGAATGATAAATAACCCTTCCAACAGTCTAGAATACTACCAGATAGGTTATTATGGGCAAGATTTAAATCAAGCAACTCCATGTCGCATAATGACGACGGTAGAGTACCACCGATTAGGTTGTCATTGAGATACAAAGTACGTACTTTGTACATAATACCAATATCTATTGAAAGAGAACTAGAGATCAAGTTGTGGGAGAGATCTAAATAGGAACAGTTAATAAACATGTTGGGCAAGGGGCCAGTAATATGATTGTAAGATAGATCAAGCCCTGAAAACTTCAAGTTGGTTGACCATTATGGCAAGGGCCCGATAATCTGATTGTGAGATAGATTGAGCCCAAAAAACGTCAAGTTGGCTGACCACTTTGGCAAGGGCCCGATAATATGATTGTGAGATAGATCGAGCCCAGAAAACGTCAAGTTGGCTGACCATTTTGGCAAGGTAATCTGATTGTAAGCTAGATTGAGCAAGGGAAACGTCAAGTTGTCTAACCAATTTGGTAAGGGCCCAAAAAGGGAAGCATTGGAGAGTATGATATATGCGGCGTTCACTTGTGTCTGAATCCATCAGGGAACTTTAGCTTTGAATTTACAAGAGTCCATCTCGATAACCACCAGTTGGAAATGGGGTATCCAGCTGGGTTTTGCCTTAAAACTCAAATTATTATTGTCACCAATCTCCAACCCCTTGAGCCTCGACAAATTAGAAAAATGGATTTCGGTAATCACACCTTCTAAATGATTACTGTAAAGAAGCAACTCTTGCAAAGCCCCCAATTTCCCTAATGACTTGGGAATATGCCCCCCTAATTGATTATTAGAAAGATCTAACGATCTTAATGATGACAACTGACCTATTGATGGTGGAATGGTCCCATTCAATCTATTACCCGAAAGATCTAGTGTTTCCAAGTTTGACAATGATCCAAAGACACTAGGGATTGGACCGGAGAAGAAGTTGTCGCAAAGCATGATATTTTTAAGTTTGTGAAGTGCTCCAACCAGTCGGGTAGAGCACCCTTTAGATGATTTGAACATATCTCTAGACTCTCTAAGCTATTCTCGATGAGTCCCGATGAATTTCCTTGGGTTGTCGAAATCTCTTCTCCGATTTGGTTATCACGCAAATCCAATGACTTGAGGTACCACATGTTCTTTAAGAATGAAAATAAGCCTCCTTCAATGCTTTCAAAAGCATTTTCCTTGAGATTGAGATGAGCAAGGCTTGTAAACTTGTCAAACCACATGGGAATTGATGAGTTGAAAGAGTTATGTGAAAGGTCAAGATGTCGAAGAGAAGTCATGTTTTGAAACGAAGTGCTCGGGATGGGATCTTCGAAAAGATTACTCGAAAGATCAAGGTACTGAAGATGAACAAGAGAAGTAGAATTGGCCAAGTGATTAGAAGACATGTGAAAATTATGTAATCCACAACCTGATAAGCTCAAATGTGATAAAGCTGGGAGCATGTTGATCACCTGCATGAGAACTCTTTCGTTTGCAATTATTGAGCCACTCATGTCGAGGTACTTTAGTGATTGAAGATAAGAGACCCACAGGATATCATCCATGACCAAAGATTCATCTTCATTACCAAGATAGAGGACTTCCAACTTGGTGAGATTTCCCAATTGTTGGGGAACTGTTCCATGGAAGTTGGCAAACGATAGATTGAGGTACCTCAATTGTTCAATTGAACCGATGAATTCAGGTATTCTTCCATAATTGAAATCAATCCTGCTTAAGTCCAAATGGTTCAAGTATCTCAAGTAGAGCAAAGAAGAGTTCAACTCACCACTAGCCAGGAGAAGCTTCAGTCCCATGCGAAAATAAGTACTAGTTTTGTCTTTTGTTGGTTGGGGTAATAATTGGAGATTGATGACATGACCATATACTCTATCGCAAATCACTCATTCCCATTTGCAGCAATCTTTGCCTTCCCATGAAGAAAGCAAGCCAGACGGATCTATGAGGCTTCGTCGAAGCTGGAGCAGAGCCTCTCTTTCTTGCTCTCTACAAATGAATGTTGAATTGTTACAAAAGCACACACTTGAATTATCTAAAACAAGTAATAGAGTCACTAGTGTGAGCACTCGAGAACAATATCTCCCCATGAACAATGAGAGAGAGGATGAATTCATGTTTTAGAGTGGAGATTTTGAGGGTCCTCTAATCAAACCCAAATCATTTATAGAAAAGGGCAGGGAGAGATTTCTTTTTTGATGTGACAAGTTGTGGTTTAGTACATGCACCTTATGTCCATCCATGTGTATAATGTATATGCAGCGCATTTAAGGTCTACATATGATAGTCGTCGTCAGGGAGAAAAGGCTCATCCGTTCTTGCAGTTGGAGTTTGTAAATTGATTACGAGACCCCATCTAGATAAGACGTCCCTGTCAAATTGGAAGCAAAGGGTAGCGCCATTACGGAGATTGCGGACAAGCCCATCCAATATTTTGCAGTGCTGGTCTTGGATAAAGTCAAGTCTTTTGGGTCTGTGTCATTATTCACATCAAGGTCGTTTCTCGGTCTACATTGCGAGTATCTAAAGACACCGTCTGTTTTACGTTTTTATCTTAACTAGATTACCAACTCTGGAACAATGATGCTAATTGGTCTTCTTGCTCATAAGGATGACGGTAATGTACCATTCATTAGGATTTCACGGAGACACAATAGAAGAGGTAGAGAGATTTAAGCCGTCAGAGAGATCTTAATCAGAACCGCTAAAAGGTACATATATTGGGTAAGGGCGTGGTAATTTGAGTGTGAGACAAATCAAGCCACAAAGTTCACATGTCGGCTGACCATATAGGCGAAGCCTCCAAAATGGAGGCATTGCAGAGAGAGAAGCCATGGTCCTCCACTTGCGTCTGCGTCTTTTGTGGAAATGTCAATCCAGTTGGATTTGCCTTAGAAGTCGGGTAATTATTGCTAATATCCAAATACTACAGGCAAGACCTAGTTTATGTGGAGTATGGATCGCTCGGGCATAGGGAGCAAAATATCGGAGCGCGGAACGTCATTCGTGCCAAACGATAGGGGTAGACTTCTTGTAATCATGTAACTAGTATCATACATGATTTTACAGTTACAACAAAGATAATATAGGCAGTATAATGTGTTTCTAACGTATCATGTTCAAACAAGAATTATTATTTAAATTGTGTTTTTTCAATTAAAAAAAAATTAGCATGAAAAATATATCTCAAATAAATAATAAAGATTAGTACATTGGAACATCTGAAATGCTCATTTTAGTCTATAAATGCATTCTCATCTCAGATGATATTTTGTGTACCTAGGATTTACGGGCCGTGTGAGAGATGAATGCATACATCTAGCATATCGAGTAATTGCCGTGTGAGAGGCGAATGCATACATGTTCATTTCAATCAAAGTTCATGAAAATGAAAGTCCGCGCATAACTATAAGTCGAGTCAATATTTACCACTTTTTAAAGTTCATGAAAATGAAAATCCACCAATAACTCCAAGTCAAAGTCAATGTTTATGAAATTTCAGAATAATAACTTACTTCATCTTTAGAGCTAGTCCAGTATTCTTGTTTATTTCCGCTTTTGTGACGTAGTAAGTCCAATAGAGTAGTAGTCATGCCTCACATAATCAGTATCATAGCTGGAAAAAGTTGAAACCGGGAGGCGTTTGCCTTTGCCTACTGCTATAAGCTTATAACACTGACTCATACCATATCATTTACCTTTGGCTGAACGAGTGTCCATGTTGATTTGGTTGCATTTATTTCTTTTTTCCATAAGTAAATATCGTGTATTCGCAAAACTCCAGCAACTGTGGGAGGACAAACTGTTTTCAACCCTCTGCGTTACATACGCCATGCTAAGTGGCTATATTGAAAACCTTAAAATAAAAAGTATCTCTAAAAAATTTAGAAGAAAGAAATTGAAAAAAAAAAGGAAGAGAATTGGGAATTTGGCAAATCTACAATCTTTAACTCTTTTTCTTTTTGAAATTTGGCAGATTTAATATTAAAACTTGCCTAATTAAAACAAATATCTCATAAACCCTTGCTTTAGATTTCTCATCGCTTGTTTAAAATTTTCAAAGCCTCTTTTGGGCTTGAAACCTGGTTATGTTCAAGTTAGAGTGTAATGGTGGAGAGCACTCATGCATCTTTCACAATGGAAGCGTATCTTTCTATACGTAGACATCATATTGTGCAACAAAGTTGCAAAACTCACAGCAGACTAATTTCCAAGTTGAACTTATTTTCTTGAAAATTGATTGAATAAAATAAATAGATTGAGCACCACAATTTTACTATAGAATCAAATCGAATCCAAGTCACACTTTTATTATCTCGACTTCATTTTGGTCTCAATTCGCCATGCTAGAGTGGGAGAGATCAAGCCACAAAAGTGATCCGTTAGGCTCAACACCTGAGCAAAGCCCCATATGTCACGCCCTGATCATCGGGGACGCGCCCATCCTTCAATTTGGTCGATTATTAAAGTGCGATATCCCAGGACTAATTATCGCCGACCCTTTCTTTTTATTACGCAATGCGAAAGCAGTTATAAATCCCCAGACAATAAAACAATGGGATAGGAAAGCATGCCATATTTTTCATATTGAAATTCACAACCACACTTTCATTAACAGCACAACTCATAGTATATTTATAATACTATTCACAACATACTTGTCTCACACCTATCTACACTAAGACAGTGTTTACAAAAAGGATGAGATCTCAGCCCACATCCGGGTTATACTCAAGATCCCTCTCTGGATCATCTTTTTCTTCAAAAGTCTTTCTTCCCTTCAGGTTCCTCCTCCTCAGCTTCTCCTCAGGGTCCTGAAATGGTTATTCAATAACCAATGAGACCACGTCTCAGCGAGTCCTACCCCCTAAAACTCGATTAGTAAACTAATACGCCATACGGTTGCCTAAGCACAACACAAGTCAGAAGACTTACCTTGGCCTCCGTTCCAACCTGCAATTCAAGGTTAAACACAGGTATTCAAACAATTCACGATCTCCGATCAAGCATTGGTCAATCGACTAAGTCGATTACATGTCAGTCAGACCCTCTCTGGGTCATTCCCACTCATACCACGATTTCCCAGTGGTGTACTCATTCACCAAATCACATGTGTTTCTCGAGCGTCGTTTTCGCCAATGACATACCGATCACCGACAGCGTGCGTTCTTTAAGGCGCCGTTTTCACTAGTGATATCCTCGATCACCGAACCACGTATCCTTTCTAGGGCGCCGTTTTCGCCAAGGTGACATCGGCTATAGACAACATCGTGAGTTCTTTAAGGCGTCGTTTTCACCAGTGATATTTCATTAATCACCGAACCACGTTTGTTTATAAGTCATTTACGTGCGTTCTTTTAAGGCGCGTTTTCGCCGTGATACTTCCAATCACCGAACCACGTATGTCCAATAATATCGCACGATTGGTCTCGGCCAATAACGTTCTCGATTAGCTCTCATCATTCTCTCTACTATATAGCCCATCAACGTACTGGCGCTATATATCCATGCTCGGCCATTACCAATCAAATACTCATTATAAACAATTCGGGACAATTCCTCAAATTTCACAATTTAAATCAATTCCATAAAAATTGAAGCTCAATTAAATAAACGGATTGCACCACGACAATAGGCACGAAATTCCGGTCACCGGCCATCCTGGTTGAATTTCCGGAAAAATAATTAATTAAATAATTAATTTCGAAAAATAAATAAATAAATATTAAAAATCCAATTTAGGCCCATATTGCCTTATTGGAGCCCGAAACGGGTTGGGAAAAATCCCGAGATGCATTCAATAAATAACCAAACATTTGTACTTGCTAATAACTAGGTCTAACCACCTAACATGCATCATTAAGTCACTAAATTAATTGTTCTAACCTAATCTAACCACCTAAGTGCACTTAATTAAATCTAACCAACTCTAAGCATAATTAGCAAACTAATAAAGCATTAGTGAGTAAAACTCACTTGATTAAAAACGGGGATCGAATCACCGCAATGGCGACGCGACGGCGGCCGAAATCGGACTTGGACCGGGCCTAAGACTTGGCTCAACAAATCTTAGCCCAATTGAGGCTTGCTCTTGCTTTTGGGCTGGACCCAAGTTGGGTTGGGCCTGCTGAAAATCTTGTGCTGAGCTTGAACTTGGGCTTGAAACAAAGCTGAATTGGGCCTGCCTTTCAAACAACTTGGGCTGAAGCTTGGGTCAAAATTTGCTGGGCTTCAATTCTAATTGATGATGGGCTGAGTTTCCTTGGGCTGATGGGCCAACCAAGAAGCAACAAAACTGCCGATGGGCCTCTGGACTGCAAGACTAATGTTGCTGAAATCTACGGCAGCTGGACTCCACGACGTTGAAGGCTGGGGTCACTCGGTGGAAGGCACGTGCGGGTGGAAGAACGAAGAGGCTGAAGCTGCAGACGTTGGCGTGGAGTTGCTGAGGAGGAAAACCTTCGGTCAACAAACGGTGAGGAGACACGGTTTGATTGGCAGATGTGGTGGGGCTTCACGCGGTCAGCTTGGTGGGGGGATTTCTTGCTGGAGTTTTGACCGAGAGAAGCAAGGTGGCGCGTGGTATCCGTTGGTGAATTTGCTGGCTTCGGGAGACTCTGCTGCTGGCGACAAGAAGTAGTGGAGATGGGATGCTGCTTCGGCCAAAGATGGCTCCGTTGGTTGACTACCGAAGACGCCTGGACGAGGATGGCAGCGAGAGAGGGAGACGTGGGCTTCGTTGGCTTGCGGGGTCAACCAAATTGCACCAGTTGAAGAATTCTGAGGGAATTGACCGTGGAAGACAAAGTGTAGTGGAGCAGGGGCGTGCGGTCTTCAAAACAACAAATTGAGAGAAAGACCATCGTAGCTCATTCACCGAAAATGAAAGAAAAAGGCTGGTGGAAAGAGAGCTCGCGCGAAGAAAGGGGGACCGGATGAGGCGTGCGACTGAAGCTTTGGGGAGAAACAAGATCAAAGTCCAAAATATCTCCCACATTTAATGCTTGGTCTCCACTTTAGCTTTCAACCTTATCTTTTAGCCTCTAATACTTTCTATCAACTTAAATTCCACCAACTAATCCAAAATGAAGTCAAAAAATTGCTGTCCAAGCATAATTCCGAATTTAACTTAGATTAGCTTCAATTCCTCACTTAATTCCCAAAATTGAGGCCCGATTCCATGAAGAAAAATCCCAAATGATTTTCTATAAATTCCCGACACACAAAGGCTCGGCCTGAAAGTCAAATTTCCCATTAATTTAGCCAATCTGAACTTCTGCCAAATTTCCGCGACGTCCGAACCCAATTTCCGTAAAATTTCCCGAATCTCCGAAAAATCTTCTGAGACTGAGTCGATGCTTCTAAAATTTATTGTGACATGGCCAAAACTTCAATTTCTGAAATCGGACTCGAATTGGCGGTTAATTTTCATTCGGCGCGTTTTTAGCGTGACCTAAACTATCGGGTAGTTTTCAGAACTTTTTAAGGCAAATGACCCGTGGTCGATTTTCTTCGAGCCACTATGAACCCACTCGACTCAATGGCGACTCTTGATTGTCGTGAAAATCTCGAGGATTCAATTATGGACATAGGGTACCAAAACAATAAGAAAATCAGTCTAGTGTTGGTCGACGATAATTTTCTAATTCAGTGGTGTCACCCACGATTAGTCACATATCTCTATCGATCCGTCTATCTCGATTTCAAATCGATTTTTAAGCGCCGTATTGACCTCTAAAGATGGACACGGTCGAAGTCGATTCCCGATCGAGTTCTCAAGTCTATTGCCTTAAAATTCCTTAATAATTTCCCCAGCTAGTCTAGTTATCTCGAGAGTGATCGGCTCTGAGAATAACCCTATAGACGCGTCAATGAAATGCCTGATTTATTCAGTAGAAGACAGGGTTGAAAAATCTGGATGTCACACCATACATAGAAGCACTTGAGAGTTATGACATGGTCCTCCTCGTGTCTCTATCCATTGTGGAAATGTTGCTCCAAATGATTCCAAGTGGGAAAATGGGCCACTTGGGATCTACCCTAAAAGTCAAGTAAATAGTCGCTAATACTTCAAGGCTAGACCTAGGTTACCCGGCGTGTGGATTGGGATGTGGAATGAAAAAGGGATTGTGAAACTGTTACTTGTCAAAAATGTGGTACGATAAAGGTGGACTTTTGTTGAGCATGTGATAAGGATAAGACCTAATTTTGTAGTTACAATATAGATGATATAGGTCGTATAATGTGTTTCTAACATATTTGAGCCACTAAGTTTCATGTTCACACAAGAATTACTATTTAAAATTCAATACAAAAATATTATCATGAAATTATAGTTTAGGTAAGTAATAACAATTAGTGTATTAAAATGTTCACAATACTCATTTTACTTTATGGGTATGTTCTCATCTCATAGGATGTCTTGTGCAACTAAGGTCTAAGTGCCTTGTGGGAGACGTATTCACGTACCTAACATATTTAATTATAGTAGAGAATCAAATCTATCATTTTGGTTTTCAATCATAATAAAAAGAGAATTTACATGTTCCTTTCTTCTCATAGGATATCCTATGCATTCTGAATCAACATGCCGTGTAAAAAATGAATGCATGCATCTAGCATATCTAATAATAATAAAAAATCTAATCTACCACTTTGGTTTTCAATCACAATAAAAAAAATAGTTTACATGTTCCTTTCAGTCAAAGTTCACGAAAATGAAAGTCAATGAATAACTTACACGCCAAGTTCAGAAACTGTTGATCACTTTTTAAAGTTCATGAAAATGAAAGTCCACAAATAACTCCAAGTCAAAGTCAACATTTATGACTTTTCGAATGATCGTCACTTCCTTTATCTTTAGAGCTACTCCAATATTCTTTTTATTTTGGGATAAGTGCAATAAAAATTCTAAAACTTTTCATGAAAATACAATTAAGTTTTATGCTTACAAAAGTACAATCAAGTTTAAGGGTGCGTTTGGGAATGGCCATAGGAAAGAGCTTTGAGTGTCCAAAACTCATTTGGCCAAATATTGGGTGTCTGGTAATAATTTTGAAAGATCAAGCCACAAAAGTAATCTGTTAGGCTGAATACATGGGCAAAGCCCAATATATGGAAGCACTTGATAGAGTTATGACATGGTCGTCTTCTTGTGTCTCCATCCATTGTGGAAATGTTGCTCCAGATAATTCCGAGTTGGAAAATAGGCCACTTAGGATCTGTCGTAAAAGTAAAGTAAATTAATGCAAATACTTTAAGGCTAGACCTACGTTACCCGGCGTATGGACCGGAATGTGGAACGAAAAAGGGATAGCGGAACCGTTACTTGTCAAAAATGTGGTATGATAAGGGTGGACTTATGTTGAGCATGTGATTAGGATAAGACTTAATTTTGTAGTTACGATATAGATAATATAGGTCATATAATGTGTTTCTAACGTATTTGAGTCACTAAGTTTCATGTTCACACAAGAATTACTATTTTTAATTCAATACAAAAATATTATCATGAAATTATAGTTTAGGTAAGCAATAACAACTAGTGTATTAAAATGTTCACAATGCTCATGTTACTTTACGGGTATGTTCTCATCTCATAGGATGTCCCGTGCACCCAAGGTCTAAGTGCCTTGTGGGAGACGAATTCTCGCATCTAACATATTTAATAATAGTAGGGAATCTAATCTATCGTTTTGGTTTTCAATCATAATAAAAAGAGAGATTACATGTTCCTTTCTTCTCATGGGATATCCTATGCATTTTGAATGTACGTGCCAAGTAAAAAATGAATGCATGCATCTAGTATAACTAATAATAATAAAAAATCTAATCCCTTGCTTTGGTTTTCAATCACAATAAAAAAAGAGTTTACATGTTCCTTCCAATCAAAGTTCATGAAAATGAAAGTCCACAGATAACTCTAAGTCGAAGTCAATGTTTATGACTATTTGAATGATCATCACTTCCTTCATCTTTAGAGCTACTCCAATATTATTTTTATTTTGGGATAAGTGCAATAAAAATTTGAAAACTTGTCATAATAATACAATTAAGTCTTATGCTTACAAAAGTACAATCAAGTTTAAGGGTGCATTTGGGGCCATGGTTGAGTGTTCAAAGCCCATTTGGCCAAATATTGGGTATTTGGTAAAATTTTTGAAAGATCAAGCCACAAAAGTGATCTATTAGGCTAAACACCTAGGAAAAGCCCCAATATATAGAAGCACTTGAGAGAGTTATGACATGGTCCTCCTCTTGTGTCTCCATCCATCGTGGAAATGTTGCTCCAAATGATTCCAAGTTGGAAAATGGGCCACTTGGGATCTGCCCTAAAAGTCAAGTAATTATCTCTAATATTTCTAGGCTAGACCTAGGTTACTCGACTAATGGACCGGTATGTGGAATGAAAAAGGGATCGCGGAACTATTACTTGTAAAAAATGTGGTACGATAAGAGTGGACTTTTGTTGAGCATGTGACTAGGATAAGACTTAATTTTGTAGTCACAATATAGATAATATAGGTCGTATAATGTGCTTCTAATGTATTTGAGTTACTAAATTTCATGTTCACACAATAATTACTATTTTTAATGCATTGCGAAAATATTATCATGAAATTACAGTTTAGGTAAGTGATAACGATTAGTGTGTTGAAATATTCACAGTGTTCATTTTACTTTATGGGTATGCTCTCATCTCATAAGATGTCCCGTGCACCCGAGGTCTAAGTGCCTTGTGGGAGACGAATTCATGCATCTAACATATTTAATAATTGTAGGGAATCTAATATATCGTTTTGGTTTTCAATCATAATAAAAAGAGAGATTACATGTTCCTTTCTTCTCATAGGATATCCTATGCATTATGAATCTCCATGTCGTGTAAAAAATGAATGCATGCATCTGGCATATTTAATAATAATGAAAAATCTAATCTATCGCTTTGATTTTCAATCGAAATAAGAAAAGAGTTTACATGCTCTTTTCAGTCAAAGTTCATGAAAATGAAAGTCCATGTATAACTTATATGCCAAGTTCAGAAACTTTGATCACTTTTTAAAGTTCATGAAAATGAAAGTCCATAGATAACTCCAAGTTGAAGTCAACGTTTATGACTTTTCGAATGATCATCACTTCCTTCCTCTTTAGAGCTACTCCGATATTCTTTTTATTTTGGGATAAGTGTGATAAAAATCTAAAAACTTGTCATGATAATACAATTAAGTCTTATGCTTACAAAAGTACAATCAAGTTTAAGGGTGCATTTGGGAATGGCCAGGGTTGAGTGTCCAAAGCCCATTTGGCCAAATATTGGGAATTTGGTAAAATTTTTGAAAGATCAAGCCACAAAAGTGATCTATTAGGCTAAACACCTAGGAAAAGCCCCAATATATAGAAGCACTTGAGAGAGTTATGACATGGTCCTACTCCTGTGTCTCCATCCATCGTGGAAATGTTGCTCCAAATGATTCCAAGTTGGAAAATGGGCCACTTGGGATCTGCCCTAAAAGTCAAGTAAATTATCTCTAATATTTCAAGGCTAGACCTAGGTTACCCGACGTATGGACCGGTATGTGGAACGAAAAAGGGATCGCAAAACTATTACTTGTCAAAAATGTGGTACGATAAGAGTGGACTTTTGTTGAGCATGTGACTAGGATAAGACTTAATTTTGTAGTTACAATATAGATAATATAGGTCGTATAATGTGTTTCTAATGTATTTGAGTTACTAAATTTCATGTTCACACAATAATTACTATTTTTAATGCAATACGAAAATATTATCATGAAATTATAGTTTAGGTAAGTAATAACGATTAGTGTGTTGAAATATTCACAATACTCATTTTACTTTATGGGTATGTTCTCATCTCATAAGATGTCCCGTGCACCTGAAGTCTAAGTGCCTTGTGGGAGATGAATTCATGCATCTAACATATTTAATAATTGTAGGGAATCTAATATATCGTTTTGGTTTTCAATCATAATAAAAATAGAGATTACATGTTCCTTTCTTCTCATAAGATATCCTATGCATTATGAATCTCCATGTCGTGTAAAAAATGAATGCATGCATCTAGCATATTTAATAATAATGAAAAATCTAATCTATCGCTTTAATTTTCAATCGCAATAAATAAAGAGTTTACATGTTCCTTTTAGTCAAAGTTCACGAAAATGAAAGTCCATGTATAACTTACACGCCAAGTTCAGAAACTTTGATCACTTTTTAAAGTTCATGAAAATGAAAGTCCACAAATAACTCCAAGTCAAAGTCAATGTTTATGACTTTTCGAATGATTATCACTTCCTTCGTCTTTAGAGCTACTCCAATATTCTTTTTATTTTGGGATAAGTGTGATTAAAATCTAAAAACTTGTCATGATAATACAATTAAATCTTATGCTTACAAAAGTACAATCAAGTTTAAGGGTGCATTTGGGAATGGCCATGGGAAGGAGCTTTGAGTGTCCAAAGCCTATTTGACCAAATATTGGGTGCTTGGTTAAATTATTGAAATCCATCTCGAGGGAAAGTTTGCCTTTAAAAAGGTGAAAGCTCAAGATAGGTTCTAGGCTTCCTTGGGCTTTTAGCATTCTCGAAAGGCCCTCTCTAGGGTTTAGTATATAAATTTTGTTTCGAAACTATCTTCACTCAATTTTTATCTTTCTGTTTTTGGCCTCGTGATTCAATGTTCATCTTATTCTCCATTGAGTCGGTTGGCTTGGTTGTGTGTGGCTGCGATGGGTTGGTGACAGGGTAGAGAGAGGTTGATGTGGTCACGGCTATCCTGGCGATCGTCACCTGCTAGTTGCACAACCTCTACGAGTTGCGTTGACCCCCCACAAATCGCGTCGTTGTGACCCAAATCTAGTGCGTCACCTCTGTGAAGGGCTGCTTGAGGTCACGCGACCAAGCAGACCTTGCCGAGGTCACACAACCTTCGACAACCCAAATTTGGGTCGCATGACCCCTTGCTAGTCGTGACGACCCAAATCTAGATCTCACGGCCTCCGTGAAGGTCGCTTGAGTTCGTGTGACTAGTCGACCCTCGTTGAGGTTGCGTGACCCCAAGTGACCCTCGCCGATCGTCTCTTGGGGCCACCTGAGGTCTTATAACCTTAGGTGTCGGCTGCCAACAACAAATTTCAATCACCGGCGACCCCTTGCCCTTGCTGGCCAACTTTTTTATTTTTCTTTTGACGATTTTTTTTTTAATTACAAAGGTCATTTATAAATATAATCTATCCAAATATTATTTTACTTAAAGGTACTTCACAATGGACTTTCAGATTACAATTTGACAAATACAATTTACATTTCAGAAAATCTTTTTAACAACATTTTCTCAAAGACTTTCCCCAAAAATCCAATGACACACCCTAAAACTTATCAACTTCATGTAATCAAGTCCTTTAGTTAACTTTAGCCAATTTGGCTAATGAAAAATGTTGGCGTGACTTCTTTTTAATATTTCCTATCTCATAAGTGGTGACGACATGATTAAAGTATAAAACATAATGCTAAAATGATGTCAATCTGATTTTTAATACAAATTTCATTTATATTAAATTAAAAATAAGCTAAATTGAAATCCTAATTTTGTTAGCCGCCACACGATGAACGTCGTCCCATCCTTGTTCCACGAAATCAAATCGTCCACCAACGGATCATTCATGAGCATGTAAGTCTTCATGAGAAACGGAAGCGACCTCTGGGAGGCGCCAACTACTGGCGAGTCCCCGGTCTGCTCCGCCGGAATCGGTCCCCATGGGTGCCTCTCAAATTCCAACCCCAAGACACCTGGAGAGACTCCGAACCGGACAGTATCCATTCGAGTCAGCTCGTGGATGATGCTGTATTTTACGCTGAACCACAAAATCAATGCACACGAAGCATCCTCCCGCCAATTTGATTAAGAAAGAGAAAAACCGAAAAAGAGAATAAAAGAAACTATTCCTCCATCTAGTGATGTTCGTCCTATGCGAGAATTAATAAAACAAATCCTTTTCGTGTCCCTTGCCTTGAAGCAACATATAGAGCATTAAAATTGATAAAAGAGAATAGGACAAATGAAAATACAGGCTACCTAGGATAGTGGAACAAACGTCGTACAAAAAGAGCATATAATGCAGTGAAGATGCGATTAAAAGGGAGAATAAGTGCCACTAGAACAACATGGCCTGGAAAGAGCGTATAATGCAGTGAAGATGCGATTAAAAGGGAGAATAAGTGCCACTAGAACATGGCCTGGAAAGGGCAATCGAAAGCCTTGATCTTTTATATGATAGAACCATGTCAATCGCTTGGGGGCTTTGAGTGCAAGAAAATTTGGGTTGGGGATCAATATCTTGGGAAGAGTATCCTCTCCATTTTCTGGCCGGCTTGGAAAAAGCAAAGAAAGCAAGCCTTTGAAGGAGAGGAGTCTCCAACCCCTGTAATTTTTCGTGACTGGTGCAAAGCTAATGATTTTAGCATAATGGAATTAGGAGCAGATGCAAATGCATTGGTTGCTAATATATGCTTTCTCTCGTGATTAAGTTCTTTTGAATCTTGACCTCGTTTTGTACGTGGGTTTGCGCCCACCTAGCACCCTATAGTGAAATTTCTCTATCAATGAGAACAAGCTTTCTTGCAATAGCCCCCACAGAACCATACACACTATCATCCTTATCTAGCACCATATCCTCAGCAAGAGGCACAAATTTAGAAGCTTCTGGCATCATCCAGCCCCATTGTAATCTGAACTGCTTCCGCTTAGTTGTAGCGCCATCACAGGCACGGCTGCTCCAAGGATTTATCTTCCCCCCCATTTGTTCGAGTCTCGAAATAGATTAGAAAAGGATAGAATTCTTTCAATCGTAGGATTAGATTTGAATTCAATAATGGGGGTGGGTTCCTTTCTGACAAAAAACTGGTGCACGGACATTCATCTTAAACATTGCTTCCCCACTCCTTTTTTTTTTATCTCTCTACTGATCAGGATGCTCTGGTTTCTAACGTCTTGTGCGTCAACAACACTTCACTCTGAATTCCCAACTCAATTTATATTTTAGGGGAGCTTGATGTGGTCTGCACATTCATCTCTCTCTTTATAGCCCAAGGTTAAAGGTATTGGAGAAGGACGGACTCATCTAGAATTTTGTTAAATGCAGAGTCTCCTCCTGGGATCTGAATTAGGCCGGAAACTCCCCAAGCAAGCCTCCTTCCACTCTAATTGGGCTGTGATTTCTTGCCCAACTCGACAACGATATGTTTTCCAGAGGAAGACTCGACACATCGGGTAGGCATGTGAAGAGGCGCTTCTTCTTTTCTTCTAGTGTTTCCCATGGAATTTTTGTGCAGCAAGCAGTTTACAACGACTAAAAAGAAAGACAAACATGGGAAATTTCCCAAACAGAACTGTGTTTCCCAGTGGCGATATGTTTAGAACTACTTCGGACCATCTCTTTAGTTGCAGAGGCAAATGTGCTAAAAAATCCACCGTGTTCAGGTAAACGTAAGCAATTAAGAAGGTGAATGCAGGTAAAGCTAGATTTGATAAAGCAACCAGAATTTTATCTTTATGTAAGGTTAAATTTAGATTCTATATAGTCACTGAAAATACATAAGCTTCCATGCAAAACTCATCCTGTCCAAACATTAAAAACCGGAACTATCCCCATTTTCAATAGGCTAATCAGCGCCCTTCACCTGCGACTTCAGCTTCCGAAGGAATATAAAAAAAACCAAATTCAGCTTTAGGGAACCAGCTTTCTATGGTCTAGTCGTTTAAAAAGCTATTAAACTTTCCGTTTGTTAGTGGATTTTTGACTCAGTTGATAGATATTTAATATCGTCAGTAGAAAGAGTATGACCAAGAACTCAAATGTCAAGTAATCCTTTAAAAAATTATCGCCACTATAAGAAATTTATTGACTTTCAATTGAATTTTGCCTGGGTCCTAAGTAAACTACCAACACTAGAATAAATTACTATTTCAAATTAATGTTGGTAAATGTATTATAGTATTAGTATATTACAAAAGACGCTTGTATAATTACAAAGGATCTAGTAATGTTTTGATAATGTCGATAATTTTCAAGAAGTTGGTAATTTATAATTTTGTCAGAATGTTAGTAAACTACTTGTAGTGCCGGTAGTTGATAGACTGCAGTTGTAAAACTTGAGAAACCTTGGTAAAGGACTAAATCAATTAGGAGATTGGTCAATTCATAGTGGTATAAAAAACCGCTTACAGCCATTCCCCATTTACTTGAAAGACTGATATACCAGACAGTATTCCACTTACAGCCACTCCCCATTTACTTAACTAAAAGCCAGACCAGCGGCAGAACCTGCACTGTAGCAGAATGCCACATTGCAAATGAAGCTGCTAATTTAAAAACCAAAGACATTTGACAAACTCACAGTCATCAGGAAATCCAAGGTCCTTGCCTTGCTTATAACAATTGTTGGTTGGATAATCAACCTCGCGCTCCCATACCAGTTGACAAAAAGGTAAGCATTTAGTGGTGACACACTCATCCAAATGCCGTCCTCCTAACCGTAAGGTCTTGCTCTTATCATGGCCTTTACATACAGAGGACGGACTAAAATTTAAGAATACTGCAATCACCGAGACAGAAATGCTGAGCACAGGCATTCAATCATTCCCAATACAGTTGTACACCTCTCTAGCCAATAGAAACGACTATATTACACGGATAAATGAACAAAGTAGGAAATTCACGAACTCACAGCAAAGGCGACAATAGCGGATGAAAGGGCAAGGAACCCGTACTTTGCCATCCCCTCGGAGATCCCGACGAAGGTATTAGCAATTCCAAACATGATCCTCCACAACAAGGCGCACACCAACACAGCCGCAGCCCCCACGAGGACCAAGCAATTGCTCCTCAAGAACGACTCCACTTGCAGCCCAATGGCCTCCCGGTATTTGCTAAACGTAGAAAGAACCGACATTGTCGGTTTCTCGAAAACCTTCTTCGCAAAACCCCCGTTCCCCGAGCTTTGGAACGAGAAATGCCTGACCCCATAGCAATTCAATCTCGACGGACCGAGTCCCGCCGGCGAGAAGCTCTTTGACGAAGCCTGGCCCGTCCTAGGAGGGAGCACCTCGGACGCGGCGAGATTACCGAACGCTCTAGACTTGCACGAATTTCGCGCGCTGCCGGCGGCCGAGCTCGACGGATAGGAGAGAGGAAACGGGCGGGGGAGAGAAGAAGGAGGGGGCGACGAGGTGCCGGCGGCGGCGGCGGGATCGACGGCCGCGGTGGCGAAGTGGGAGGGGGAATGCGCGCCGGCGGGGGACGGTTTCGCGAGGTGGAGCTGGTGGCGGTGGCGATGCAATCTCAGAACGCCTTGGAGCAATCGCGAGGAGGGCTTTGACATCGTAGTACGCGATTTGTACGGACTCGGAGCTCGAACGCCGCTGCTTCGATGCAGAATTGAAGGACGCGAATTTCGCCGGAGACTTGCGGGATCGGAGGAAAGGAAAGGAGGGTAGTTGAGGCGAGGGAAGAGCTCCTCCGGAGGGAAGCCGGAGCGCAGTCGATAGCTTGATGTTGTACGATGCAGTCAGCAGCGAGGGAAGACGACGACGACCACTCTTTGATCTCGTCTTCTACGGTTCGAACTTGGGTTTGGGCCGGAAGAGGCCCAAGCCCAAGTTTGTCTCGAGCATCCAAAATAGGGGTGGGCAACTCTAACTTCCGCACAGACTCCATTTAAAATCTAAAATCTATCCGTCGCAATAAGTTCCTCATTTTTTGGAACCTGAAATCCATTTTGTCATAAATTCCACGATTTACTTAGGTTCACCTTTATTATAAATCAAATGACTGCAATGAATCATTCTTTTTAATGATTTACACTTACTACTAATACATTAATCATGACTTATTTTTAAACACATGAAGAATATAAAATATTAACAAAGTAAAAGTTTTCATCATAATATGAAAGCTCAAACAAGTAGTTTTATGTTTATACATTCATCATTTGACGTCATGGAACATCACATGATTGCATGAAAACACAAACTTATTGTAGGTTTAAGTTCAAGTTGAACCTACCAGTCAAAATTGGTTTTTTTAAATTTTTAAATTTGTTTATTTAAATTTTTAAATTTGAAATCGATCTTGCATATTTTGAGATTTGGAATTGGACAAGTTCCAACTTGGTTCGGTAGAGAGAGATGCATATTTTGAGATTTGGAATTGGACAAGTTCCAACTTGGTCCGGTAGAGAGAGAGAGAGAGAGAGAGAGAGAAGGAATTCATCTTTTAACAACCGCTAGATTAAGTTCCCTTTTGAGCGAAGGAAGTATGACTGTCTTACCAATAGTGGAGACCAATCAGGAGATGTTTCGGCTTATTCTTCAGCCTTCGTTATTTTTCTTTGCGCGAACCCAAGAAGTAAGTTTCGGCAGGTCAAGGAGACCTCCGCATGCCAATTGCTACAAGCTCAATGTAGATGTAAGTTTTTGGCAAAAACACTAGAAGCACCGGTCTCAAAAAGTGATCAGAAAGCAAAGCCCTTCCTTCCAATCCAAGCGTCCTGCTTAGATGAGAACCTGATGTGTTAGAAGTTCAAAAAGTGCATCAGAGTGAGAGAGAAGCTCATCAACCATGAAATGAGGAGTCCGGTTCCTCATACTAGTGCGTGCTTTGACTTCACGTGATTTGTTTGCATGGATGGAAAGATCGACGCAGCCGGCGAGGAGAAGTCAATTGACAAGTATGACGACGAAGAGATGAGGCCACAAATAAATCAGAAACTAGTAGCTCTAACGTTGCGTTTTGGGTCTAAAAGCTCGAATCTGGTAGCTCCTCCGATGCTTAATCCCGTTTCGTGGACAAGTGAATTAGAACTGCTGCAAAGGCACATCAATCGCAAATTCACCGGTTCAAACTTGACAGGAAATTGAGGATAGACATAGCCTTATTGCCTTATTAGCAAACGTCAGTGAACACAAAATTGGAGTAACCTATCTAGTTTTGAATCCGTTTGCCCGCTTCCTTACCCGTTCCCTGATGATCCAAGAGTTGGAGGCCTGTCGTTGTTGAGGCCCATTTAAATCTGTCCGTACCAGCACTCATTAACAGGGAAGAGACGTCAAGTAAAAATCATATTTTCGCTTAAAAGAGAGAGAGCAAAAAGCAAAGTTCGGCCCGAAAGATACAGTAGAAAGTGTGGTGTTTTGAGAAATAGACCTCGTAGAATGCTAATTACATTACATGAATAAGCAAACTCATGTAAGGGAAGAGATCATACGAGCACAAGTTCTAAACAAACCCAAAATGAAAAACTAAAGGCAGAGGAGAGGGCACAAGATTGCTCATTTCTTACATGCTTCTTGACAATCTCAGCCTCTTCAACTTGGCTACCTTCACTACTATAGCCACATATGCCTTGTCTGCTACTTGATCCGCAAAGCTGAAATATGCTCGTCTCCAATCCTTCTTGAACTGCAAAACTCCGAAAAAGCCCCAGAACCCAATCGTGAATCCAAGCATTACGACCACATAGAACAACATCCGATCAAGCTTATCCTCTTCATGTGTATCTTTAGGGTGAGGAACTTTCTGTGGTTGAGGCGTCTCGGCGCTGAAGCATTTGTTTCTCAAAAGATCACCACAGAGTAGAGGATTGCCAGCATAAATGGAAGGATCATCGAGTGTTTGGATTTGATTCCCTTTTGGAATCTGCCCCATAAGGTCGTTTTGCGATAGGTTGAGGTGGGCTAGGGATGTTAACGCTGAAATGCCCTGTGGAATTATCCCTGAGAGATGGTTGTTTGAAAGATCCAGAGACTCGAGTGACCTCATATTCCCAATGCCAATGGGAATATCTCCAGAGAGATGGTTGTGAGATAAGTTCAAGCCATGCAATCTTGAGAGGAAAGAAAGTTCTTCGGGGATTGACCCGTTCAAAAAGTTGCTAGAGAGATCCAAATTGACCACAAGTTGCAAAACAATTTTGGTGTACTCGTTATATCTTCCCTTTAAGATCTCAACCACATGCTCTTGATCCCAACCCATACTGTATTCATTTGGCAAGAAAATTATATCTTGTATAGGAGCAACAGCAACAGATCCAGATGAATTGGTTTGATTCAAGTTGATCATGCCGCTCATGTTGCCAAGACAATGTGGGATCATTCCTGTCAAATTGTTCATTGCCATGTCTAATATTCTCAATCTTGAGAGTGAGCAAAGTTGTGGAGGGATGTTGCCGACAAACCTATTCTCTCGTAGCCTCAGGATCAACAAGGAGTGAAAGCTTCCGTCAAACCATGTGGGAATGCTTCCAGACAAATTATTCTCTCCAAGGTCTAAAATTACTAGACTTGTGCAATAATCTAAAGCTTGAGGAAGCTCCCCATTGAGATGGTTTCCGTTCAAGTGTAGGGTGGTAAGGCGAGGCAATGACCCAAGTGAGCTAGGGATTACTCCGGACAACTTATTGAATGACAAAGTCAAAAATGATAAAGAATCATTCCAACAGTCCGGAATACTACCAGATAGGCTATTATTGGCAAGATTTAAAACAACCAACTCCATGTTGCATAATGATGACGGTAGAGTACCACCAATTAGGTTGTCACTGAGAAACAAAGTACGTACCTGGTACATAATACCAATATTTGTTGGAAGAGAATCAGAGATCAAGTTGTGAGAGAGATCTAAATAGAAACAGTTGGTAGACATGTTGGGTAAGGGGCCAGTAATATGATTGTAAGATAGATCGAGTCCGGAAAATGTCAAGTTGGCTGACCATTCTGGCAAGGGCCCAATAATCTGATTGTTAAATAGATAGAGCCCGAAAAACATCAAGTTGGCTGGCCATTCTGGCAAGGGCCCAATAATCTGATTGGAAGATAGATCGAGCTCGGAAAACGTCAAGTTGGCTGGCCATTCTGGCAAGGGCCCAGTAATCTGATTGGAAGATAGATCGAGCTCGGAAAACGTCGAGTTGGCTGGCCATTCTGGCAAGGGCCCAGTAATCTGATTGTAATATAGATCGAGCTCGAAAAACGTTGAGTTGGCTGGCCATTCTGGCAAGGGCCCAATAATCTGATTTAAAGATAGATCGAGCACGGAAAACGTCGAGTTGGCTGGCCATTGTGGCAAGGGCCCAGTAATCTGATTGACAGATAGATCAAGCTTGGAAAACGTCGAGTTGGCTAGCCATTTTGGCAAGGGCCCAGTAATCTGATTGCCAGATAGATCGAGCTCAGAAAACGTCGAGTTGGCTGGCCATTCTGGCAAGGGCCCAGTAATCTGATTGAAAGATAGATCGAGCTCGGAAAACGTCAAGTTGGCTGGCCATTCTGGCAAGGGCCCAGTAATCTGATTGAAAGATAGATCGAGCTCGGAAAACGTCAAGTTGACTGGCAATTCTGGCAAGGGCCCAGTAATCTGATTGAAAGATAGATCGAGCTCGGAAAACATCGAGTTGGCTGGCCATTCTGGCAAGGGTCCAGTAATCTGATTGAAAGATAGATCGAGCTCGGAAAACGTCGAGTTGATTGGCCATTCTAGCAATGGCCCAGTAATCTGATTGACAGATAGATCGAGCTTGAAAAACGTCAAGTTGGCTAGCCATTCTGGCAAGGGCCCAGTAATCTGATTGTCAGATAGATCAAGCTTGGAAAACGTCAAGTTGGCTAACCAACTTGGTAAGGGCCCAAAAAGGGAAGCATTGGAGAGTATGATATCTATGGTGTTCACTTGTGTCTGAATCCATCGGGGAACTTTAGCTCCGAATTTACAAGAGTTCATCCCGATAACCACCAGTTGGAAAGGGGGTATCCAGTTGGGTTTTGCCTTAAAACTCAAATTATTATTGTTATTGATCCACAACTCCTTGAGCCTTGACAAATTAGAAAAATGGATTTCGGTAATCACACCTTCTAAATGATTATTGTGAAGAAGCAACTCTTGCAAAGCCCCTAGTTTCCCTAATGACTCAGGAATATGCCCAGCCAATTCATTAGAAGAAAGATCTAACGATCTCAATGATGACAACCGACCTATTGATGGTGGAATGGTCCCATTCAATCCATTATACGAAAGATCTAGTATTTCCAAGTTTGTGAAGTGCTCCAACCAATCGGGCAGAGCACCCTTAAGATTATTTGAACATATCTCTAGACTCTCTAAATTATTCTTGATGAGTCCCGATGAATTTCCCTGGGTTGCCGAAATCTCTTCTCCGATTTGGTTTTGACACAAATGCAACGACTTGAGATACCGAATGTTCTTTAAGAATGAGAATAAGCCTCCTTCAATGCTGTCAACAAGATTTCCCTCAAGATTGAGATAAGCAAGGCTTGTAAACTTGTCAAACCACATGGGAATTAATGAGTTGAAAAAGTTCAATGAAAGATCAAGATGCTGAAGAGAAGTCATGTTTTGAAACAAAGTGCTCGGCATGGGACTTTCGAAAAGATTATTCGAAAGATCAAGGTATTGAAGATGAACAAGAGAAGTAGAATTGGCCAAGTGATTAGAAGAAAAATGAAAATTATGTAATCCACAGCTTGATAAGCTCAAATGCAATAAATTTGGGAGCATGCTGATCACCTGCATGAGGACTCTTTCATTCGAAATCATTGAGCCACTCATGTCGAGGTACTTTAATGATTGAAGATGGGAAACCCACAAGATATCATCCACAACCAAATTTTCGTCTTCATTACCAAGATCGAGGACTTCCAACTTGGTGAGATTTCCCAATTGTTGGGGAACCGTTCCATGGAAGTTGGCAAACGATAGATTGAGGTACCTCAATTGTTTAATCGAACCGATGAATTCAGGTATTGTTCCTTGATTGGAATCGATCCCGCTTAAGTCCAAGTGGTTCAAGTATCTCAAGTGAAGCAAAGAAGAGTTCAACTCACCATCAACTAGGAGAAGCATCGGTCCCATGGGACTAGTTTCATCTTTTGTCGGTTGGGGTAATAATTGGAGATTGATGACATGACCATGTACTCTATCACAAATCACTCCTTCCCATCTGCAGCAATCTTTGCCTTCCCATGAAGAAAGCAAGCCAGATGGATCTACAAGGCTTCGTCGAAGCTGGAGCAAAGCCTCTCTTTCTTGCTCTCTGCAAATGGACGTTGAATTGTTACAGAAGCACACATATGGATTGTCTAAAATAAGTAATAGAGTCACTAGTGTGAACACTTGGGAACAATATCTCCCCATGAGCAATGAGAGAGAGGATGAATTCATGTTTTAGACTGGAGATTTTGAGGGTCCTCTAATCAAACCCAAATCATTTATAGAGAAGGGCAGGGAGAGATTTCTCTTTCAATGTGACAAGTTGTGGTTTCGTACATGCACCTTATGTCCATGCATGTGTATCATGTATATGCAGCGCATTTAAGGTCCACGTATGATAGTCGTCATCGGGGAGAAAAGGCTCATCCGTTCTTGCAGTTGGAGCTTGTAAATTGATGACTAGACCCCATCTAGATAAGACGTCCCTGTCAAATTAGAAACAAGAGTGGTGCCAATATGGAAATTGCGGACAAGCCCGTCCAGTATTTTGCAGTGTTGGTTTTGGGTAAAGTCAAGTCTTTTGGGTCCATGTCATTATTCATATTAAGGTCGTTTCTCGATCTACATTGCGAGTTTCCAAAGACACCGTTTGTTTTATGTTTTTTTATCTTGACTAGATTACTAACTCTGGAACAACGATGTTTACTGGTCTTCTTGCTCATAAGGATGTTGGTAATGTACCATTCATCAGGATTTCACGGAGACACAATAGAAGAGGTAGAGGGATTTAAGCTATCAGGGAGATCTTAATCGGAACCGCTAAAAGGTACATATATTGGGTAAGGGCGTGGCAATTTGAGTGTGAGACAAATCAAGCCACAAAGTTCACATGTTGGCTGACCATATAGGCAAGGCCTTCAAAGTGGAGGCATTGCAGAGAGAGAAGCCATGGTCCTCCGCTTGCGTTAGCATCCATTGTGGAAATGTCTATCCAGCTGGGATTTGCCCTAGAAGTCGAGTAATTATCACTAATATCCAAATACTACAGGCTAGACCTAGTTTATGTGGAGTGTGGATCACTTGGGCATAGGGAGCAAAATATAGGAGCGCGGAACGTCATTCGTGCCAAACGAAAGGGGTAGACTTCTTTTAATCATGTAATTAGTATCAGACATGATTTTGCAGTTACAACAAAGATAATATAGGCAGTATAATGTGTTTCTAACGTATCATGTTTAAACAAGAATTACTATTTTAAATTATGTTTTCAATTACAAAAAATATCAGCATGAAAAATATATTTCGAATAAATAATAAAGACTAGTGTATTGGAACGTCTGAAATGCTCATTTTAGTATGTGGATACGTTCTCATCTCGAAGGATATTCTGTGTACCTGGGATTTACGTGTCGTGTGAGAGACGAATGCATACATCTAGCATATTGAATAATTGCCATGTGAGAGGTGAATGCATACATGTTCCTTTCAATCAAAGTTCATGGAAATGAAAATCCACCGATAACTCCAAGTCGAAGTCGAAGTCAACGTTTATGACATTTCAGAATAATAACTGACTTCATCTTTAGAGCTAGTCCAGTATTCTTGTTTATTTCCGCTTTTGCGACACAGTAAGTTCAGTAGAGTGGTAGTCACGCCTCATACAATCAGTATCATAGTTGGAAAAAGCTGAAACCGGGAGGCGTTTGCCTTTGCCTACTGCTATAAGCTTAGAACACCAATTCATACCATATAATTTACCTCTAGCTGAACGAGTGTCCATGTTGATTTGGTTGCATTTATTTCTTTTTTCCATAAGTAAATATCATGTATTCGCAAAACTTTAGCAAATGTTGGAGGACAAACTGTTTTACTACCCTAGGCATTTATGCAAAAGCTTCATTCTCCCCTCTTTACATGTAATTAATGAATTAGTCACTCAAAACATAAAAGCAAGTCACAAAAACTTTTAAACTTTCTACTCAACAAATAAAGAGTTTTTAGAAATTCTGACGGACTACGCTTGTGGAGAGACTTTGTTATGTACACGCATCCTACTATTATGAAATGTAAAAACCACCATTTGAGTGTCAATTATAGGTAAGGATAACACTGATAATCCACGAATAACTCCAAATCAAGTGAACATTCACTCTCTCTCTCTCTCTACATTAGAAAAGAACTTCCCTGATGATACTTGTTGATGAGGCAATCAATTCTTAAAATATTTTGATCGCATCCTAATGAAAAAGAACTTAATAATGATACATTTCATCATTTAGATTGAGCAATAAAACAAAGACAATGTAATGTCTATCGTAAGATTATTACAGTAAATTTATAGAAAGAAAAGGGCTCATTTTTTACCTTAATTACATCATTTTTATTCAACTAATAAAGTTTCTAACTTTCTGCATTGTAGTTGAGAACTTGGAATTATCAAGAAGATACATTAAATGCTTCCGACTAATTACTTCGCATGAATTTCCAAGCTTTTGTTATTCTGAAGGCGCTTCAATAGTTTTGCATCAAGAGTAGAAAGGATTGGCCTCAAACGTTTCACCTGATAATGGACATGAACATTGTTGGATCATCGCTCAAGCGGTTCCACCCTGAGCTTCTCACTGTTAGGAAGGTGCCTTCGGTATTGATACCTTGGACAGGAAGCTCTTGAATAAAGCATGTGCCTCGGAGAGAGAGAGAGAGAGAGTTGCATTGGCACTTCAACAACACAAAAAATATATACTTTTCCACAAACACATAGAATGGCCTCTACAGCAGGCTCATGCTTATACTTCTTCCTCTCACCACTAAACATGACTGAATCAACTCAATTAAGCTCTTCTCCTGACTCTACTTCCTATTAGTGTCAAAAAATGTCTCGAGCATCTTGTAAGCGAAAGTCTAAATTCATATAAGAGATTTTCTATTTGGGAATTCGATGGACATATAAGCAATAAATTTAAAAACTTAAAAGTAAACTCCAAGTTGGATTAAGTTTCAGAACAAATTAGGGATATCAACTTTCCAAATTTGGGTTGGATTCTGCAAGGCCTAGAGTTCCACGTTTAATATATAAAATAAGCAAATCTCTGTTGGGAGTTAGCCTTGTTGATTCGCCGTTTATGGAGAGTTCCTGGATCTGTGGAATTCTCATACCATTGTTGGAGAATAATTCGTGAATTAAGTCTCATTAAGTTGGTGTTCAAGCCATGAGATCATGCGGTAAGATTTGGATTTTTTTTTGTGATATTGAGAAATATTTCGCGAGAAATTGTGAAGAATAAACATTATTGAGTTTAATTAGGGGCAAAAAATACTAAGAATGTTTGAATTACTCAAATGTAATTATAATCTCCATTATATTACTTTATTTATAGTGAGATCTCACGATGCTCTCCCTACAGAGTAGGTCACACTGGCCAATCTATGCAAATCAAGTGTCTCTTTTATTTCATTGTTTGATCACTTGTAGTTAGCATACTCAAATCAACAATATGTAATTATAAAACAGGTTCAATTGTTCTTTGTAAGACTCGGTTCACCAATGTTGTCTTATTTTTTTTTTAAGTGAAACTATTCATTATACAATTTAAGTTTGACTGAGAGGGGAGCTTAAGAGCCTAACGACAGACACGAAATTTTACTTTCTCTACAGTTATTCATCCAAAACTTGTCTTCCCTGAAGTGTGTCGCATGCTTTGTTTTGCCCTGTTACCTTTTTTGTCTCGCACGTAGCTTCCATAATTAAAAGATCATTACAAAACATACATCAACTAATGAGGAAATTAAACTACACTTATAATTTAACAGGTCTGATTAAAATGATGCTAAACATTTTAAAGGAAAATTGTTCAAAAAATTCTAAACTTATTGCACTTTTGCCAATTTAATCCAAAACCTTTTAATTTTGCTAGTTGAGTTCTAAACCTTTTCAGTTTTTGCCAATTGAGTCCATACGATCAATTTTAGCTGAAATTGACTGACGTGGATGTTGAAAGTCCTACGTGGCATGGCCGGTGCTGATGTAGATAAAAAAAAATTTGAAATTTTTTTCCATTTTTAATTTTTTTCGTCTTTTTTTTCCCCTCTCTCCCTCACTTCTTCCTCTCTACCGGTCGCTTAGCCTCTGGTGATCGGCCGAGGCTACGACCAGCGAGGGTTGGCCTTCCCGGCCTCACGCAAGGTTACCCTCATTGGGATGTGGCGAGGGACGACCTCGTGAACCTTGGACAAGGCTCATCCTTGTCAGATCTAGCGAGGGCAAGCCTTGCTCATGACTGGCAAGGCTGACCCTCGCCCTCACTTGAAGCACATGATGGTCAACCTTGCCAGCCACGAGCAAGGCTCACCCTCACTAAATCCGATGAGGACGAGCCTCACCCAAGGCTCGCGAGGTCATCCCTTGCTAGATCTCGATGATGGTGACCTCGCGCGAGGCTGGCGAGGCCGCCTCTTGCCAGTTCCCAACCAGGGCAACCTCACTTGATGTTGGCGAGGCCGACCCTTGCTAGTCGCAGCCTCTAGCCAATCGCTAGAGGCTGCAATCGGCAGAGAGGAAGAAGAGAGAGAGGGAAAAAGAAAAGAAAAGAAAAATTTGAAAAATTTGAAAAAATTTGAAAAAATTCAAAAATAATATTTAAAAAATAATAAATTTTGTCCACATCGGTCTTTGCTGGTCATGCCACGTAAAACGTCCAATGTATACGTTAACCAATTCAGGTCAAAATTAACCGGATAGACTCAATTGGCAAAAAGTGAACAAATGTTTAAAACTCAATTGGCAAAATTGAAAAGTTTATAATTGAATTGATAAAAGGTGCAATAGGTTTAGGACTTTTTGGATAATTTTCCCACATTTTAATGTACTTGTCCTTCCTTTGATTTCTTAAATGTGTCGAGCCGGAGGATTATCCGAGTGATTTGACAATGATGCCGAGCTATAGTAGTGAGCAGCTTCTAAATCGCTTTTCTAGTTTCTTCATTTAGAGTTCATGGAATGCAAATTGTATTTTTCCGTAACTTGAATTTCAAGGATACTAAAACCCGGACTACATTAAAAAAATTCACTTAAATAAATTAAGATGGATCTATGATGTATTGTCTAAGCTGGAGCAAAGCCTCTCCTTTTTGCTCTCTGCAAATGGAAGTTGAGCTTTTGGAGAAGCAAAGACATGAATTATTTAAAAAGAGCAATAGAGTTACTAGTGAAAGGACTTTAGAAAAATATCTCCCCATGAGCAACGAGAGGTGGTCTCGCTGGCAGAGAACAAATTTATGCGTTAGGGAGTGGGGGTTAAAGGATCCTCTAATTAAACCCAGATAAATTATAAAGAAGCAGGGGGGAGATTTTTCTTTCAATGTGACAAGTTGGGGTCCCAAACATGCACCTTATGTGGATGCATGTGTGCCATCTTGAAGGATGTATATGCAGCACATGTAAGGTCCACGCATCATAATCATGGTCCAAGAAGAGAAGGCACATCCACTCTTGCAATTGGAGTTTGTCAATTGATGATTGGGTCCCATCCGAAGGAGAGAATTCAACCTCTACAAATTAATCCAAGTGAAAGCAGCTCCACTAAGGAGAAAGTGGAGAATTGTACTTAGCTTTTGCAGTGTTGGATACGGACTAAGTCAAGTCTTATAAGATAATAATTGTTTCTCTGTATAAATGCGTGCTTATGACAGTACCGTTCAATTTAAGTTATGATTTTTACCAAATTATCAATTTCGAAATAACAATCTTGATTAGTCTTGTTGCTTGTGTAACACACGGGAATATGTCGGCCATTGCTTAAAAAGCAAGACAATAGAAAACAACATTGAAGAATATATTGCAATTACTTTCACAACATCACAAATGTAATTATTTATTCTTTATTTCTGAATTCTTCCCCCACAACACCTATGTTAAACTTGAGTTTGCTTTGCCCGTAAAAACTCTAGATAAATGATGATTGTGTCCTTAGAAAACATAAACAGTTGAATCTGTAAAAGAACTTCTCTATGAAGGCTTTTATTTCAATAATCACTAAACCAATAGTGATGGTAATAAAGCAAGGGATCATTAGCGCAATTCATGTGCAGCAAGTGAAAGGGTCATAGGACCATTCCAACATATAAACCACACTAAGAGACTCAGAGCTATCAAAAAATAAAATAAGAGAAAAATCCTCCCAAGAAAAAAGAATCAGACCGCATGTATCTTATTTTATAATATAAAAAAAAAGGTCTGACAACAAGTAGGGATAAACATTCAATATCACTGCTAAAAGCATTTAAAACAAAAAAAACAAACAGAATCTAACCACCAACTATGTTGTAAAGGAAAATGTAGCAACAAGCTTTGGATGGATGATGATATGAGAAGGATTGAGGAATTCAAACTCAATAAACAATTCAAATCTTCCATAGAGTCAAAACCCATGCAACCAATTGATAATGAGTTAGAATGCAGTAAGGTTTATCAGAGATAAAGCCTAGTTTAGATTGGAGAACAGCATGGTTGTTTTTTTACCACGGAGATCAAAGGTCATTAACGAAGGGGAAGATAAGAGAAGCTGAGGGTCGTACTTTGCCATCAATTTCGATACTCGTAGATTGGAATCAATCAAGAGGCCTTTGAGCTCAAAAAACACAGAAAAATCAAGGAAAAATATAAACATAATCGAAGGAAGAAAACACAGTTTTGGCAAATTACTTCGATGAGTTTATAGGATAGATGGGATGATCATAAACTGCAACATTCCTCGTTAAGGAAGAAAGTAGTTGCGCAGAAAACCCACGACCCGAAGTATTTTAGAAATCAACTCGTGATCAAGTAAACTTAAGCAATTTTGAACGTAGGTATACCTAAATTTGATAAAGCAATTTTTTTTTTTTTGTAAGGTTAAATTCAGATTCTACACAGTTGCCGACAATAGATAAGATTTCAGGCAAACTCATCCTGTGCAAACTTTGAGAACCAGAACTATCCCCATTTTCTATTGGCAAATCAGCGCCTTCAGCTTCGACTACAGCTTCAGGGGACATGCAAAATTTAGGCTTGCGGATGGGCACTGAGAGAGACAACAGAAGCATATATTCATAAATGGAATTGGAAAAGCTGCAAAATTTTCGGTTGAGATTTCTGATTTTGTTGGTAAATTTCTAATGCCGTTGCTAAAATTATGCGGATAGGGCTGCTAAATTCCCGTTAAATGCCGCGTTGGCGTTACATACGCCATGCTAAGTGGCTATATTGAAAACCTTAAAATAAAAAGTATCTGTTAAAATTTTAGAAGAAAGAAATTGAAAAAAGAAAAAGAAAAGGAAGGGTATTGGGAATTTGGCAAATCTACAATCTTTAGCTCTCTTTCTTTTTGAAATTTGGCAGATTTAATATTGAAACTTGCCTAATTAAAACAAATATCTCATAAACCCTCGGTTTAGATTTCTCTTCGCTTGTTCAAGTTAGAGTGTAAATGGTGGAAAGCACTCATGCATCTTTCACAATGGAAGCGTACTTTTCTATATTGTGCAACAAAGTTGCAAACCTCACAGCAGAGTAATTTCCAAGTTGAACCTACTTTGTTGAAAATTGATTGAATAAAAATAATAGATGGAACGCCTCAATTTTATTATAGAATCGAATCGAATTAGAGTCACACTTTTATTATCTTGACTTCGTTTCGGTCTCAATTTGCCATACTAGAGTGGGAGAGATCAAGCCACAAAAGTGATCAACACCTAGGCAAAGCCCCATATATGGAAGCACTTGAAAGAGCTATGACATGGTCCTCCTCCTGTGTCTCCATTCATTGTGGAAATGTTGCTCCAAATGATTCCAAGTTGGAAAATGGGCCACTTGGGATTTGCCCTAAAAGTCAAGTAAATTATTGCTAATACTTCAAGACTAGACCGAGGTTACTTGGCGTGTGGACCGGTAGGTGGAACGAAAAAGGGATCGTGGAACTGTTACTTGTCAAAAATGTTGTACGATAAGGGTGGGCTTCTGTTCAGCATGTGATTAGGATAAGACCTAATTTTGTAGTTACAAGATAGATAATATAGGTCATATAATGTGTTTTTAACATATTTGAGTCACTAAGTTTCATGTTCACACGAGAATTACTATTTTAATTATGCTTTTCAATATGAAAATATTATCATGAAATTATAGTATAGGTAAGTAATAACAATTAGTGTATTGAAACGTTCACAACGCTCGTTTTGCTTTATGGGTATGTTCTCATCTCATAGGATGTCCCGTGCACCCGAGGTCTAAGTGCCTTGTGGAAGACGAATTCACGCATCTAACATATTTAATAATAGTAGGGAATCTAATATATCGTTTTGGTTTTCAATCATAATAAAAAGAGAGATTACATGTTCCTTTCTTCTCATAGGATATCCTATGCATTCTGAATCTATGTGCCGTGTAAAAAATGAATGCATGCATCTAGCATATCTAATAATAAAAAAAAAAAATCTAATCTATCGCTTTGGTTTTCAATCACAATAAAGAAAGAGTTTACATGTTCCTTTCAGTCAAAGTTCACAAAAATGAAAGTCCATGTATAACTTATACAACATGTTAAAAAACTATTGATCACTTTTTAAAGTTCATGAAAATGAAAGTCCACAAATAACTCCAAGTCGAAGTCAACGTTTATGACTTTTCGAATGATCATCACTTTCTTCATCTTTAGAGCTACTCCATATTCTTTTATTTTGGGATAAGTGCGATAAAAATCCTAAAACTTATCATGAAAATACAATTAAGTCTTATGCTTACAAAAGTACAATCAAGTTTAAGGGTGCATTTAGAAATGGCCATGGGAAGGAGTTTTGAGTTAAGATCAAGCCACAAAAGTGATCTGCTAGGCTAAACACCTGGGCAATGCCCCATATATGGAAGCACTTGAGAGAGTTATGACATGATCCTCCTCTTGTGTCTCCATCCATTGTGGAAATGTTGCTCCAAATGATTCCGAGTTGGAAAATGGGCCACTTGGGGTCTGCCCTAAAAGTCAAGTAAATTATCGCTAATACTTCAAGACTAGACCTAGGTTACCTGGCGTGTGGACCGATATGTGGAACGAAAAAGGGATCGCGGAACTGTTACTTGTCAAAAATGTGGTACGATAAGGGTGGGTTTCTGTGCAGCATGTGATTAGGATAATACCTAATTTTGTAGTTACAAGATAGATAATATAGGTCATATAATGTGTTTTTAACGTATTTGAGTCGCTAAGTTTCATGTTCACACGAGAATTACTATTTTAATTATGCTTTTCAATATGAAAATATTATCATGAAATTATAGTTTAGGTAAGTAATAACGATTAGTGTATTGAAATGTTCACAATGCTCGTTTTACTTTATGGGTTTGTTCTCATCTCATAGGATGTCCCGTGCACCCGAGGTCTAAGTGCCTTGTGGGAAACAAATTCACGCATCTAACATATTTAATAATAGTAGGGAATCTAATATATCGTTTTGGTTTTCAATCATAATAAAAAGAGAGATTACATGTTCCTTTCTTCTCATAGGACATCCTATGCATTCTGAATTTGTGTGCCGTGTAAAAAACGAACGCATGCATCTAGCATATCTAATAATAATAATAATAAATAATAAAAAATCTAATCTATCGCTTTGGTTTTCAATCACAATAAAGAAAGAGTTTACATGTTCCTTTCAGTCAAAGTTCACGAAAATGAAAGTCCATGTATAACTTATACGCCAAGTTCAAAAACTATTGATCACTTTTTAAAGTTCATGAAAATGAAAGTCCACAGATAACTCCAAGTCGAAGTCAACATTTATGACTTTTTGAATGATCATCACTTCCTTCATCTTTAGAGTTACTCCAATATTCTTTTTATTTTGGGATAATTGCAATAAAAATCTAAAAACTTGTCATGAAAATACAATTAAGTCTTATACTTACAAAAGTACAATCAAGTTTAAGGGTGCATTTGAGAATGGCCATGGGAAGGAGCTTTGATGTCCAAAGCCCATTTTGCCAAATATTGAGTGTTTGGTAAGACTTTTAAAAGATCAAGCCACAAAAGTGATCTGTTAGGCTCAACACCTTGGCAAAGCCCAATATATGGAGGCACTTGAGAGAGTTATGACATGGTCCTCCTCATGTCTCCATCCATTGTGGAAATGTTGCTCCAAATGATTCCGAGTTGCAAAATGGACCACTTGGGATCTGCCCTAAAAGTCAAGTAAATTATAGCTAATACTTCAAGACTAGACCTAGGTAAACTGGCGTGTGGACCGGTATGTGGAACGAAAAAGGGATCGCGGAACTGTTACTTGTCAAAAATGTGGTACGATAAGGGTGGGTTTCTGTGCAGCATGTGATTAGGATAATACCTAATTTTGTAGTTACAAGATAGATAATATAGGTCATATAATGTGTTTTTAACGTATTTGAGTCGCTAAGTTTCATGTTCACACGAGAATTACTATTTTAATTATGCTTTTCAATATGAAAATATTATCATGAAATTATAGTTTAGGTAAGTAATAACGATTAGTGTATTGAAATGTTCACAATGCTCGTTTTACTTTATGGGTTTGTTCTCATCTCATAGGATGTCCCGTGCACCCGAGGTCTAAGTGCCTTGTGGGAAACAAATTCACGCATCTAACATATTTAATAATAGTAGGGAATCTAATATATCGTTTTGGTTTTCAATCATAATAAAAAGAGAGATTACATGTTCCTTTCTTCTCATAGGACATCCTATGCATTCTGAATTTGTGTGCCGTGTAAAAAACGAACGCATGCATCTAGCATATCTAATAATAATAATAATAAATAATAAAAAATCTAATCTATCGCTTTGGTTTTCAATCACAATAAAGAAAGAGTTTACATGTTCCTTTCAGTCAAAGTTCACGAAAATGAAAGTCCATGTGTAACTTATACGCCAAGTTCAAAAACTATTGATCACTTTTTAAAGTTCATGAAAATGAAAGTCCACAGATAACTCCAAGTCGAAGTCAACATTTATGACTTTTGAATGATCATCACTTCCTTCATCTTTAGAGTTACTCCAATATTCTTTTTATTTTGGGATAATTGCAATAAAAATCTAAAAACTTGTCATGAAAATACAATTAAGTCTTATACTTACAAAAGTACAATCAAGTTTAAGGGTGCATTTGAGAATGGCCATGGGAAGGAGCTTTGATGTCCAAAGCCCATTTTGCCAAATATTGAGTGTTTGGTAAGACTTTTAAAAGATCAAGCCACAAAAGTGATCTGTTAGGCTCAACACCTTGGCAAAGCCCAATATATGGAGGCACTTGAGAGAGTTATGACATGGTCCTCCTCATGTCTCCATCCATTGTGGAAATGTTGCTCCAAATGATTCCGAGTTGCAAAATGGACCACTTGGGATCTGCCCTAAAAGTCAAGTAAATTATAGCTAATACTTCAAGACTAGACCTAGGTAAACTGGCGTGTGGACCGGTATGTGGAACGAAAAAGGGATCGCGGAACTGTTACTTGTCAAAAATGTGGTACGATAAGGGTGGGTTTCTGTGCAGCATGTGATTAGGATAATACCTAATTTTGTAGTTACAAGATAGATAATATAGGTCATATAATGTGTTTTTAACGTATTTGAGTCGCTAAGTTTCATGTTCACACGAGAATTACTATTTTAATTATGCTTTTCAATATGAAAATATTATCATGAAATTATAGTTTAGGTAAGTAATAACGATTAGTGTATTGAAATGTTCACAATGCTCGTTTTACTTTATGGGTTTGTTCTCATCTCATAGGATGTCCCGTGCACCCGAGGTCTAAGTGCCTTGTGGGAAACAAATTCACGCATCTAACATATTTAATAATAGTAGGGAATCTAATATATCGTTTTGGTTTTCAATCATAATAAAAAGAGAGATTACATGTTCCTTTCTTCTCATAGGACATCCTATGCATTCTGAATTTGTGTGCCGTGTAAAAAACGAACGCATGCATCTAGCATATCTAATAATAATAATAATAAATAATAAAAAATCTAATCTATCGCTTTGGTTTTCAATCACAATAAAGAAAGAGTTTACATGTTCCTTTCAGTCAAAGTTCACGAAAATGAAAGTCCATGTGTAACTTATACGCCAAGTTCAAAAACTATTGATCACTTTTTAAAGTTCATGAAAATGAAAGTCCACAGATAACTCCAAGTCGAAGTCAACATTTATGACTTTTTGAATGATCATCACTTCCTTCATCTTTAGAGTTACTCCAATATTCTTTTTATTTTGGGATAATTGCAATAAAAATCTAAAAACTTGTCATGAAAATACAATTAAGTCTTATACTTACAAAAGTACAATCAAGTTTAAGGGTGCATTTGAGAATGGCCATGGGAAGGAGCTTTGATGTCCAAAGCCCATTTTGCCAAATATTGAGTGTTTGGTAAGACTTTTAAAAGATCAAGCCACAAAAGTGATCTGTTAGGCTCAACACCTTGGCAAAGCCCAATATATGGAGGCACTTGAGAGAGTTATGACATGGTCCTCCTCATGTCTCCATCCATTGTGGAAATGTTGCTCCAAATGATTCCGAGTTGCAAAATGGACCACTTGGGATCTGCCCTAAAAGTCAAGTAAATTATAGCTAATACTTCAAGACTAGACCTAGGTAAACTGGCGTGTGGACCGGTATGTGGAACGAAAAAGGGATCGCGGAACTGTTACTTGTCAAAAATGTGGTACGATAAGGGTGGGTTTCTGTGCAGCATGTGATTAGGATAATACCTAATTTTGTAGTTACAAGATAGATAATATAGGTCATATAATGTGTTTTTAACGTATTTGAGTCGCTAAGTTTCATGTTCACACGAGAATTACTATTTTAATTATGCTTTTCAATATGAAAATATTATCATGAAATTATAGTTTAGGTAAGTAATAACGATTAGTGTATTGAAATGTTCACAATGCTCGTTTTACTTTATGGGTTTGTTCTCATCTCATAGGATGTCCCGTGCACCCGAGGTCTAAGTGCCTTGTGGGAAACAAATTCACGCATCTAACATATTTAATAATAGTAGGGAATCTAATATATCGTTTTGGTTTTCAATCATAATAAAAAGAGAGATTACATGTTCCTTTCTTCTCATAGGACATCCTATGCATTCTGAATTTGTGTGCCGTGTAAAAAACGAACGCATGCATCTAGCATATCTAATAATAATAATAATAAATAATAAAAAATCTAATCTATCGCTTTGGTTTTCAATCACAATAAAGAAAGAGTTTACATGTTCCTTTCAGTCAAAGTTCACGAAAATGAAAGTCCATGTGTAACTTATACGCCAAGTTCAAAAACTATTGATCACTTTTTAAAGTTCATGAAAATGAAAGTCCACAGATAACTCCAAGTCGAAGTCAACATTTATGACTTTTTGAATGATCATCACTTCCTTCATCTTTAGAGTTACTCCAATATTCTTTTTATTTTGGGATAATTGCAATAAAAATCTAAAAACTTGTCATGAAAATACAATTAAGTCTTATACTTACAAAAGTACAATCAAGTTTAAGGGTGCATTTGAGAATGGCCATGGGAAGGAGCTTTGATGTCCAAAGCCCATTTTGCCAAATATTGAGTGTTTGGTAAGACTTTTAAAAGATCAAGCCACAAAAGTGATCTGTTAGGCTCAACACCTTGGCAAAGCCCAATATATGGAGGCACTTGAGAGAGTTATGACATGGTCCTCCTCATGTCTCCATCCATTGTGGAAATGTTGCTCCAAATGATTCCGAGTTGCAAAATGGACCACTTGGGATCTGCCCTAAAAGTCAAGTAAATTATAGCTAATACTTCAAGACTAGACCTAGGTAAACTGGCGTGTGGACCGGTATGTGGAACGAAAAAGGGATCGCGGAACTGTTACTTGTCAAAAATGTGGTACGATAAGGGTGGGTTTCTGTGCAGCATGTGATTAGGATAATACCTAATTTTGTAGTTACAAGATAGATAATATAGGTCATATAATGTGTTTTTAACGTATTTGAGTCGCTAAGTTTCATGTTCACACGAGAATTACTATTTTAATTATGCTTTTCAATATGAAAATATTATCATGAAATTATAGTTTAGGTAAGTAATAACGATTAGTGTATTGAAATGTTCACAATGCTCGTTTTACTTTATGGGTTTGTTCTCATCTCATAGGATGTCCCGTGCACCCGAGGTCTAAGTGCCTTGTGGGAAACAAATTCACGCATCTAACATATTTAATAATAGTAGGGAATCTAATATATCGTTTTGGTTTTCAATCATAATAAAAAGAGAGATTACATGTTCCTTTCTTCTCATAGGACATCCTATGCATTCTGAATTTGTGTGCCGTGTAAAAAACGAACGCATGCATCTAGCATATCTAATAATAATAATAATAAATAATAAAAAATCTAATCTATCGCTTTGGTTTTCAATCACAATAAAGAAAGAGTTTACATGTTCCTTTCAGTCAAAGTTCACGAAAATGAAAGTCCATGTGTAACTTATACGCCAAGTTCAAAAACTATTGATCACTTTTTAAAGTTCATGAAAATGAAAGTCCACAGATAACTCCAAGTCGAAGTCAACATTTATGACTTTTTGAATGATCATCACTTCCTTCATCTTTAGAGTTACTCCAATATTCTTTTTATTTTGGGATAATTGCAATAAAAATCTAAAAACTTGTCATGAAAATACAATTAAGTCTTATACTTACAAAAGTACAATCAAGTTTAAGGGTGCATTTGAGAATGGCCATGGGAAGGAGCTTTGATGTCCAAAGCCCATTTTGCCAAATATTGAGTGTTTGGTAAGACTTTTAAAAGATCAAGCCACAAAAGTGATCTGTTAGGCTCAACACCTTGGCAAAGCCCAATATATGGAGGCACTTGAGAGAGTTATGACATGGTCCTCCTCATGTCTCCATCCATTGTGGAAATGTTGCTCCAAATGATTCCGAGTTGCAAAATGGACCACTTGGGATCTGCCCTAAAAGTCAAGTAAATTATAGCTAATACTTCAAGACTAGACCTAGGTAAACTGGCGTGTGGACCGGTATGTGGAACGAAAAAGGGATCGCGGAACTGTTACTTGTCAAAAATGTGGTACGATAAGGGTGGGTTTCTGTGCAGCATGTGATTAGGATAATACCTAATTTTGTAGTTACAAGATAGATAATATAGGTCATATAATGTGTTTTTAACGTATTTGAGTCGCTAAGTTTCATGTTCACACGAGAATTACTATTTTAATTATGCTTTTCAATATGAAAATATTATCATGAAATTATAGTTTAGGTAAGTAATAACGATTAGTGTATTGAAATGTTCACAATGCTCGTTTTACTTTATGGGTTTGTTCTCATCTCATAGGATGTCCCGTGCACCCGAGGTCTAAGTGCCTTGTGGGAAACAAATTCACGCATCTAACATATTTAATAATAGTAGGGAATCTAATATATCGTTTTGGTTTTCAATCATAATAAAAAGAGAGATTACATGTTCCTTTCTTCTCATAGGACATCCTATGCATTCTGAATTTGTGTGCCGTGTAAAAAACGAACGCATGCATCTAGCATATCTAATAATAATAATAATAAATAATAAAAAATCTAATCTATCGCTTTGGTTTTCAATCACAATAAAGAAAGAGTTTACATGTTCCTTTCAGTCAAAGTTCACGAAAATGAAAGTCCATGTGTAACTTATACGCCAAGTTCAAAAACTATTGATCACTTTTTAAAGTTCATGAAAATGAAAGTCCACAGATAACTCCAAGTCGAAGTCAACATTTATGACTTTTTGAATGATCATCACTTCCTTCATCTTTAGAGTTACTCCAATATTCTTTTTATTTTGGGATAATTGCAATAAAAATCTAAAAACTTGTCATGAAAATACAATTAAGTCTTATACTTACAAAAGTACAATCAAGTTTAAGGGTGCATTTGAGAATGGCCATGGGAAGGAGCTTTGATGTCCAAAGCCCATTTTGCCAAATATTGAGTGTTTGGTAAGACTTTTAAAAGATCAAGCCACAAAAGTGATCTGTTAGGCTCAACACCTTGGCAAAGCCCAATATATGGAGGCACTTGAGAGAGTTATGACATGGTCCTCCTCATGTCTCCATCCATTGTGGAAATGTTGCTCCAAATGATTCCGAGTTGCAAAATGGACCACTTGGGATCTGCCCTAAAAGTCAAGTAAATTATAGCTAATACTTCAAGACTAGACCTAGGTAAACTGGCGTGTGGACCGGTATGTGGAACGAAAAAGGGATCGCGGAACTGTTACTTGTCAAAAATGTGGTACGATAAGGGTGGGTTTCTGTGCAGCATGTGATTAGGATAATACCTAATTTTGTAGTTACAAGATAGATAATATAGGTCATATAATGTGTTTTTAACGTATTTGAGTCGCTAAGTTTCATGTTCACACGAGAATTACTATTTTAATTATGCTTTTCAATATGAAAATATTATCATGAAATTATAGTTTAGGTAAGTAATAACGATTAGTGTATTGAAATGTTCACAATGCTCGTTTTACTTTATGGGTTTGTTCTCATCTCATAGGATGTCCCGTGCACCCGAGGTCTAAGTGCCTTGTGGGAAACAAATTCACGCATCTAACATATTTAATAATAGTAGGGAATCTAATATATCGTTTTGGTTTTCAATCATAATAAAAGAGAGATTACATGTTCCTTTCTTCTCATAGGACATCCTATGCATTCTGAATTTGTGTGCCGTGTAAAAAACGAACGCATGCATCTAGCATATCTAATAATAATAATAATAAATAATAAAAAATCTAATCTATCGCTTTGGTTTTCAATCACAATAAAGAAAGAGTTTACATGTTCCTTTCAGTCAAAGTTCACGAAAATGAAAGTCCATGTGTAACTTATACGCCAAGTTCAAAAACTATTGATCACTTTTTAAAGTTCATGAAAATGAAAGTCCACAGATAACTCCAAGTCGAAGTCAACATTTATGACTTTTTGAATGATCATCACTTCCTTCATCTTTAGAGTTACTCCAATATTCTTTTTATTTTGGGATAATTGCAATAAAAATCTAAAAACTTGTCATGAAAATACAATTAAGTCTTATACTTACAAAAGTACAATCAAGTTTAAGGGTGCATTTGAGAATGGCCATGGGAAGGAGCTTTGATGTCCAAAGCCCATTTTGCCAAATATTGAGTGTTTGGTAAGACTTTTAAAAGATCAAGCCACAAAAGTGATCTGTTAGGCTCAACACCTTGGCAAAGCCCAATATATGGAGGCACTTGAGAGAGTTATGACATGGTCCTCCTCATGTCTCCATCCATTGTGGAAATGTTGCTCCAAATGATTCCGAGTTGCAAAATGGACCACTTGGGATCTGCCCTAAAAGTCAAGTAAATTATAGCTAATACTTCAAGACTAGACCTAGGTAAACTGGCGTGTGGACCGGTATGTGGAACGAAAAAGGGATCGCGGAACTGTTACTTGTCAAAAATGTGGTACGATAAGGGTGGGTTTCTGTGCAGCATGTGATTAGGATAATACCTAATTTTGTAGTTACAAGATAGATAATATAGGTCATATAATGTGTTTTTAACGTATTTGAGTCGCTAAGTTTCATGTTCACACGAGAATTACTATTTTAATTATGCTTTTCAATATGAAAATATTATCATGAAATTATAGTTTAGGTAAGTAATAACGATTAGTGTATTGAAATGTTCACAATGCTCGTTTTACTTTATGGGTTTGTTCTCATCTCATAGGATGTCCCGTGCACCCGAGGTCTAAGTGCCTTGTGGGAAACAAATTCACGCATCTAACATATTTAATAATAGTAGGGAATCTAATATATCGTTTTGGTTTTCAATCATAATAAAAAGAGAGATTACATGTTCCTTTCTTCTCATAGGACATCCTATGCATTCTGAATTTGTGTGCCGTGTAAAAAACGAACGCATGCATCTAGCATATCTAATAATAATAATAATAAATAATAAAAAATCTAATCTATCGCTTTGGTTTTCAATCACAATAAAGAAAGAGTTTACATGTTCCTTTCAGTCAAAGTTCACGAAAATGAAAGTCCATGTGTAACTTATACGCCAAGTTCAAAAACTATTGATCACTTTTTAAAGTTCATGAAAATGAAAGTCCACAGATAACTCCAAGTCGAAGTCAACATTTATGACTTTTTGAATGATCATCACTTCCTTCATCTTTAGAGTTACTCCAATATTCTTTTTATTTTGGGATAATTGCAATAAAAATCTAAAAACTTGTCATGAAAATACAATTAAGTCTTATACTTACAAAAGTACAATCAAGTTTAAGGGTGCATTTGAGAATGGCCATGGGAAGGAGCTTTGATGTCCAAAGCCCATTTTGCCAAATATTGAGTGTTTGGTAAGACTTTTAAAAGATCAAGCCACAAAAGTGATCTGTTAGGCTCAACACCTTGGCAAAGCCCAATATATGGAGGCACTTGAGAGAGTTATGACATGGTCCTCCTCATGTCTCCATCCATTGTGGAAATGTTGCTCCAAATGATTCCGAGTTGCAAAATGGACCACTTGGGATCTGCCCTAAAAGTCAAGTAAATTATAGCTAATACTTCAAGACTAGACCTAGGTAAACTGGCGTGTGGACCGGTATGTGGAACGAAAAAGGGATCGCGGAACTGTTACTTGTCAAAAATGTGGTACGATAAGGGTGGGTTTCTGTGCAGCATGTGATTAGGATAATACCTAATTTTGTAGTTACAAGATAGATAATATAGGTCATATAATGTGTTTTTAACGTATTTGAGTCGCTAAGTTTCATGTTCACACGAGAATTACTATTTTAATTATGCTTTTCAATATGAAAATATTATCATGAAATTATAGTTTAGGTAAGTAATAACGATTAGTGTATTGAAATGTTCACAATGCTCGTTTTACTTTATGGGTTTGTTCTCATCTCATAGGATGTCCCGTGCACCCGAGGTCTAAGTGCCTTGTGGGAAACAAATTCACGCATCTAACATATTTAATAATAGTAGGGAATCTAATATATCGTTTTGGTTTTCAATCATAATAAAAAGAGAGATTACATGTTCCTTTCTTCTCATAGGACATCCTATGCATTCTGAATTTGTGTGCCGTGTAAAAAACGAACGCATGCATCTAGCATATCTAATAATAATAATAATAAATAATAAAAAATCTAATCTATCGCTTTGGTTTTCAATCACAATAAAGAAAGAGTTTACATGTTCCTTTCAGTCAAAGTTCACGAAAATGAAAGTCCATGTGTAACTTATACGCCAAGTTCAAAAACTATTGATCACTTTTTAAAGTTCATGAAAATGAAAGTCCACAGATAACTCCAAGTCGAAGTCAACATTTATGACTTTTTGAATGATCATCACTTCCTTCATCTTTAGAGTTACTCCAATATTCTTTTTATTTTGGGATAATTGCAATAAAAATCTAAAAACTTGTCATGAAAATACAATTAAGTCTTATACTTACAAAAGTACAATCAAGTTTAAGGGTGCATTTGAGAATGGCCATGGGAAGGAGCTTTGATGTCCAAAGCCCATTTTGCCAAATATTGAGTGTTTGGTAAGACTTTTAAAAGATCAAGCCACAAAAGTGATCTGTTAGGCTCAACACCTTGGCAAAGCCCAATATATGGAGGCACTTGAGAGAGTTATGACATGGTCCTCCTCATGTCTCCATCCATTGTGGAAATGTTGCTCCAAATGATTCCGAGTTGCAAAATGGACCACTTGGGATCTGCCCTAAAAGTCAAGTAAATTATAGCTAATACTTCAAGACTAGACCTAGGTAAACTGGCGTGTGGACCGGTATGTGGAACGAAAAAGGGATCGCGGAACTGTTACTTGTCAAAAATGTGGTACGATAAGGGTGGGTTTCTGTGCAGCATGTGATTAGGATAATACCTAATTTTGTAGTTACAAGATAGATAATATAGGTCATATAATGTGTTTTTAACGTATTTGAGTCGCTAAGTTTCATGTTCACACGAGAATTACTATTTTAATTATGCTTTTCAATATGAAAATATTATCATGAAATTATAGTTTAGGTAAGTAATAACGATTAGTGTATTGAAATGTTCACAATGCTCGTTTTACTTTATGGGTTTGTTCTCATCTCATAGGATGTCCCGTGCACCCGAGGTCTAAGTGCCTTGTGGGAAACAAATTCACGCATCTAACATATTTAATAATAGTAGGGAATCTAATATATCGTTTTGGTTTTCAATCATAATAAAAAGAGAGATTACATGTTCCTTTCTTCTCATAGGACATCCTATGCATTCTGAATTTGTGTGCCGTGTAAAAAACGAACGCATGCATCTAGCATATCTAATAATAATAATAATAAATAATAAAAAATCTAATCTATCGCTTTGGTTTTCAATCACAATAAAGAAAGAGTTTACATGTTCCTTTCAGTCAAAGTTCACGAAAATGAAAGTCCATGTGTAACTTATACGCCAAGTTCAAAAACTATTGATCACTTTTTAAAGTTCATGAAAATGAAAGTCCACAGATAACTCCAAGTCGAAGTCAACATTTATGACTTTTTGAATGATCATCACTTCCTTCATCTTTAGAGTTACTCCAATATTCTTTTTATTTTAGGATAAGTGCGATAAAAATCCAAAAACTTGTCATGAAAATACAATTAAGTGTTATGCTTACAAAAGTACAATCAAGTTTAAGGGTGCATTTGGGAATGGCCATGAGAAGGAGTTTTGAGCGTCCAAAGCCTATTTGGAAATTTTTTTTAAACCCACCTTGAAGGAAAGTTTGCCTTTAAAAGGCTAAAAGCCTAAGGTAGGTCCCAGGCTTCCTTGGGCTTTCAACATTCTTGAAAGGCCCTCTCTAGGGTTTAGTATATAAATTTTGTTCCAAAACTATCCTCTCTCAATTTTTATTTTTCCATTTTTGCCCTCGTGATTCACTGTTCATCTTCTTCTCTATTGAGTCGACTGGCTTGGTTGCGTGTGGCTACAATGGGTCGGCGATAGGCTGGAGAGAGGTTGACGTGGTCACAGCTACCCTAGCGATCATCACTTGCCTATCGCACGACCTCTACAAGTCGCGGTGACCCATTGCAGATCGCTGTGACCCAAATCTAGTGCATCACCTCTATGAAGGGTTGCTTGAGGTGATGCGACCAAGTGGATCTCGCCAAGGTCATGCAACCTCCAACGATCCAGATTTTGGTCGTGTGACCCCTTACAAGTCCCAGCAACCCAAATCTAGACCACACGACCTCCATGAAGGGTCGCCTAGGGTCGCGCAACCAATCAACCCTTGTCGAGGTTGCGCGACCCCAGGCGGCCCCTATCGATTGTCTCTTGGGGCTGCCTAATGTCTTGCAACCTCATATGTCGGCTGCCAGTAATAGATTTTGATCACTGGCGACCACTTCCCCTTGTTGGCCAACTTTTTATTTTTCTTTAGACAAATTTTTTTTAATTACAAAGGTCTTTTGTAAATATAATCTCTCTAAATATTACTTTGCTTAAAGGTACCTCACAATGGACTTTCATATTACAATTTAATAAATACAATTTACATTTTGGAAAATCCTTTTAATTTAAAGTCATTTACATTTTCCCAAAGTCTTTTCCCAAAAGTCCAACGACACACCCCGAAACTTATCAACTTTATGCAATCAAGTCCTTCAGGTAACTTCGGCCAATTTGGCTAATGAAAAATTCTGGTGTGACTTCTTTTTAATATTTCCTATCTCATAAGTGGCAACAACATGATTAAAACATAAAACATGCTGCTAAAATGATGTCAATCTGATTTTTAATACAAATTTCATTTATAATAAATTAAAAATAAGCTAAATCGAAATCCTAATTCCGCTAGCCACCACGCGACGAACGTCGTCCCATCCTCGTTCCACGAAATCAAATCGTCCACCGACGGATCATTCATGAGCGCGTAAGTCTTCCTGAGAAACGGAAGCGACCTATGGGAGTCGCCAGCTACTGGCGAATCCCCGGTCTGCTCCCCGGGCATCAGTCTCCATGGTGCCTCTCAAATTCCAAACCCCAAGACACCCGGAGAGACGCCGAACCGGACAATATCCATTCGGGTCAACTCGCGGATGATGCTGTATTTTACGCTGAACCACAAAATCAATTCCAAAATAACGATTTTAATTAGTTTTGTTGCCCCTCCTATGCATGGGAATTTGCCGGCCATTACTTTTAATAATCATAGTCAAAGAAGAAAAGGCACATCCATTCTAGCAAGAGAAAATTCAATTGGACTTTGTAAATTGATGAGCGGGCCCATCCGGAAGATTGAATTCAACCTCTACAAATTAGTCCAAGTGAAAGGCAGCTCCAATAAGGAGATCGTGGAGAATTACGCCCGATTTTTGCAGTGCTGAATACGGACAAAGTCTAAGTCTTATGAGTTAATAATTGTTTCTCTATAAAAATTCATGTCTATAACGGCACCATTATGATTTCTTCTAAATTATCGATTCCGAAATAGCGATTTTAATTGGTCTTGTTGCTTGTGCTATGCGCGGGAATTTGCCGGCCATTGCTTATAATAATCATAGTTATAGAAGAAAAGGCACATCCATTCTTGCGAGAGAGAATTCAATTAGACTTTGTAAATTGATGACTGGGCCCCATCCAGAAGAGAGAATTCAATGTATACAAATTAGTCCAAGTGCAAAGCAACTCTACTAAGGAGATAGTGGATAATTAAGCCCAAATTTTTGTGTCAAACACGGACTAAGTCAAGTCTTATGGGTTAATGATCGTTTTTCTATATACATGTGTGTCTATAACAACATCCTTAATTTCATGTTATGATTTTTATCAAATTATCAAAATCAAAATAACGATCTTAATTAGTCTTGATGTCCATGCTACGTGCAAGATTTTGTTGGCCATTGCTTGAAAAGCAAAGTTTGGATAGGATGAGTTTGCTTAATCGGCCACTGTGTAGAATCTGAATTTAACCATAAGCTAGATAAAATTCAGGTTACTTTATCAAGTTTAGCTATACTTGTGTTCACCATCTTAAATTGCTTAAGTTTACTCAAACATGAGTTGTTTTCTAAACTACTTTGGATTATCGGTTTTATGTGCTCTTAAATTATCAGTTCATACAGACCCAAAAAAAAACAAAAAAAATTATCCGTTCACCAAAAGATAACACAGTTTGAGAATTAATGGTCCAAATCATGGAGAGACTTTACTGTGCATATGCATTCTATTATTATAAAATGTGACTACCACCATTAGAGTGGGGAAGAAAATAAGTTTAGTAGTATTGCTTAAAGGATAGGTCTATGACTCATGATTTAGACGTGGGCGCTCTCTCAAGCTCATACCTTACTCGACGTTAGGAGACTTGATTACATTAATCAATCAATTAATGCCATTTCGGTACCTAATTTTATTCATTTTGGAAAAAATTTTGTTAGATAGTCTAGATTAATTTCAAACTTGTCCACTAACACGTCAAGTGTATATGCAAGTGCAAAATCATTAAAATAATAATTAGTAGCTAATAAAAGCATTAAATAAATTGCATTAGATAGCAAAGATCTAATATTACTAAATAAGGGGGCATGCCATATCTAACCAAGCTAGAGGGAAACCATAATGAACATATTGAAAGTGCTTAATCAAAGGCATTCATTCTTTAAGGACAATTGGAACTCTATGGTAAAGCCGTAAAGGCATGTTCAATTTTCGAGCGTAATTTTTCAATGATTTCTCCTTAATTTTAAGAGAAGGCTACCCAAAAAGGCAATTTTTAAGTAGTTTTGATGAATTCTAATTTTTGAAATTTTTTTTTAATTTTCATGGAATTTTAGGTATTTGCCGACTTTTCTTAAAAAATTATGAATTTCGGAATTTTCGAAATTTTCAAAATTCTGAATTGTTTAAATTCTTTTTTCTTTTTTTTTAAAACCGCAAACAAGGACATCAGCATGGACTATCAAGCGCAGTCGGGCTCGGGCCGGAATCCGGGCCTGCCGAGCAGGACCAATTCGCGGACAGATTCCCACATTGAGCCCAATCCGACCTAGACCTTAAAACAAACCTGAATTTGTCAAAAGCCCAACTCATCTTAAACGTCCAGCCCAAACTAAACTGAACCAGACAAGTCCAAAAAATCTCAACCTAATTTAGCCCAAACTCCACTAGACCAATAGGCCCAAACCATTAGTGGCTTTTTCTAAAAAGAAAAAGGCAATGTATTATTGTATATTTACCGGAGGAAAAAGCTGATTTTTCACCTTAATTACTTTGATTTCATTCAACTGGTACCATTAGTGGCTTTTCACATTTTTAGTCGAGAGAACTTAGAATTAACAAAAAGAAATATGAAGCACTGCCAACCAACTATTTATGAATTTCCAAGCTTCCAGCATTCTGCAAGCGCTTCAAATGTTTTGCATCAAGTACAAAGGATTGACCAAAACCGTTTCCTTTAACAATTGAATTTCCAAGCTTCTAGTAATCTTGTTGCTTGCTTCTTCTTTTTTTCTTTCTTTTTTTTTTTTAATTAAAAAATTAGCTTATTTTTATTTAATTTGAATAAAAATTGAATTAAAAATCGATTTGGACCAAAACAACTTATTAGTCACGTCATTGCCATAGAAGAGAGAAAATATTAAAAAGTCATGTCAGTATTTTCCATCAGTCAAGTTAGATGGAGTTAGCGGAAAGGCTCGATTACACTAATTTTATAAATTTTAGGACTTGATTGCACATTTTGCAAGCTTTATAACTTAATTGTACTTTCATTATAAATTTTAGAACTTCAAGTGAACATATCCATTTTTTTTGTTGTGATGCAACGGTTCTAGAGGAGTTGTCATGCCACACTATCACGGCTTATAAATTGAAACTGGCTGACAAGCGTCCATGTTAATTTGGTTGCATTGTATCTTTCTTAGATGAAGTACACATCGTGTATTACCAAAATCTATAGCAACTAGAGGACAAACTGTTTTACTACCCTGAACATTTATGCAAAAGCTTCAATTGAGTCAATAATGTCCCAAAAGCCAGCACATGAGAGGCGACATTCTCCTTTCTTTTTTGTTGAAAAAGCTTGAGTCCAGATATGTGAAAAGACTTTTTCAATAACGTTTAATTGATGAATTATTCACTCGAAACATAAGCAAGTCATAAAAACTTTTTAAACTTTCATACTTATTGAGAGAGCTTAAAGTCATGCCTACTCGACAAATGAGGAATTTTAAAATATTCTTAAGGGTTACAACCATGGAGAGACTTTGTTAAATAATATTTTAATAAATTTTCAAATCTTTTATAATTTTTGTTCTTTTCTTTTCTTTTCTTTCTTTGCTTTTTTACCACTTTGGCTGAGGAGGTCATTGGCTAACCATCACTGTTCACAAGCAAGGGCCCACACCCTCGCATGTTAGCTGTTGAGGGCCGCACCACGCTCACTTGGCTTAGGCAAGGGTCTTGGCCCTCGTTGGTCCACAGTTGGGGAAAAAAAAGAAAGGGAAGATAAGAAGAATAAGCAAAGAAAAAAAAATAAAAATTCAGAAAAATTTAAAAAACTTGTTCACGTTAGTGATTTTCTGCCAAAATTGACCAACGTACTCAATTCACACAAATTTAAAAGGTTTAAAACTAAATTGTTCTAATTGAAAGGTTTATAACCCAACTAGCACAATTAATACTTGTTAATGTTGCGATCGATTCTGAATGTATTATGGTCGCATCCCAATAAAAAGGAACTTAAAGATGATACAATTTATCGAGTAGAATGTGCAATAAAACAAAAGCAATGTAATGCGTACCATTAGACTATTTATTGTGAATTTATAGGAAGGCAAGGGCTGATTTTTTACCTTAATTGGATCAATTTCATTCCACTGGTGAAGTTTCTAGATTTCTTAATTGTAGACGAGAACTTGGAATCATCAAGAAGAAACATTAGGGTGCGAATGGTAACGTTTACATTTTTTTTTTGTTCCGAGGGGAACAAAAAAAAAAAAAAGTGTTTTGTTAGGGGAACAATTTTTAAACAAAAAACGCGTTTGGTAACGTTTGTTTCGGGAATAAAAAATAAATAAAACACGTTTGATAAATTTTATTCTTTTTTGTTTCTTTTAATTTTTTAAACATTTTTATTTTATTTTTCATTTTTTCCTTTCTTTTTTTTTTTTTCTTTTTTCGGCCGGTCACCGGCCTCCGGCGACCGGCCGACGGGCGGGGCGCGGCCTTGCCCGGCCACGGTGAGACTCGCCGGCCCTCGGCGAGGCCGAGCTCACCCACCAAGGTGAGGCTTGGCGTCGCCGGCGGGCGGGCGAGCCTCGCCGTGGGGCGCGCGACGCTCGGCGAGGTCGCCGACCCTCGACGGCCGGTCGCCGGCCATGGCCGAGGCCGGCGACCGGCCAAAGAAAAAAAAAGAAGAAAAAAGAAGAAGAAAAGAAGAAGAAAAGAGAAGAGAGAGAAGTGTTCTTTTTTTGGCTTCGAAGAAGTGTTTTTTTCTCCGTAAAACAACTTTTTGTATTTCTTTTTTTTTCTTTCCGATTTTGTTCCGAAAAAAAAAAAAAAAAATGTAAACGCAACCAAACGCGTTTTCTTTTTTTTGTTCCCTAACAAAATCCGTACGAAGTGTTCCAAAAACGTTTCTTTGGAGCGTTTCCATGCACGCCCTTAAGCACTTCCAACTAATTACTTCTTATGAATTTCCAAGGTTTTGGAATTCTGAAAGCGATTCAATAGTTCTACATCAAGTACAAAGGATTTCCCTCAACCGTGGAGCAAAACCTCTCTTTGTTGCTCTCTGCAAATGGAAGTTGATTTTCTACAAAAGCAAACACATGAATTATTTAAAATGAGCAATAGAGTTACTAGTGAAAGGACTTGAGAACAATATCTCCCCGTGAGCAATGAGGGAGAGTCTCGGGGCAAAGAACAAATTTATGCTTTGAAGAGTGGGGGTTTAAGGATCCTCTAATAAAACCCAGATCATTTATAAGGAATAGCAAGGTGAGATTTTTCTTTCAGATGATGTATATGCAGCATATGTAAGGTTTCCATATCATAATCATAATCACAAAAGAAAAGGCACATCCATTCTTGCAATTGTAGTTTGTAAATTGATGACTTTGCCCCATCCAAAAGAGATACAAATTAGTCCAAGTGAAAAGCAACTGTGAGATAGTGGAGAATTAAGCCTAAATTTTGTGGTGCCGGACAAGGACTAAGTCAAGTGTTATGGGTTAACTATTGTTTCTCTATATAAATAGGTGCCCATAATGGCACCGTTCAATTCACGTTATAACTTTTACTAAATAATTAATTTCTAAATAACGATCTTAATTAGTCTTGTTGCCCGTGCTACACACAGAAATATGTCAGCCATTGCTTAAAAAGCAAGACAATAGAAAACAACAACAAAAAACATATTACGATCACGTCCACAACATCACTAATGTAATTATTTATTCTTTATTTGATTTCTTCTCACGCAACACCTATTTTAAACTTGAGTTTGCTTTGTCCATAAAGACTCAAGATAAATGATGATTTCGACCGTAGAAAACAAAAATGGCTCGATCTGTAAAAGGACTTTCTCAGGCTTCTCTTTTGATAGACGGATGTAACTTGATTCTTTAGTCATGCGTTTAGTGTGTCCCATGGATGTAAACCACTATACTATAGCGATGCTAGTTAAGCAAGGGACCAGTAGCGCAATTCATGTGCAGCAAGAGGACCATTTCAACATACAAACCACACTAAGAAACTCGGAGCTATCATAAAATAAAAATAGAGAAGAATCCACCCAAGAAAAAAGAATCAGACGGCATACGTAACTTCTCTTATAATAAAAGAACAGGTCTGAAAATGAGTGGGAATAAACATTCGAGAAAACCGCTAAAAGCATCCAGAAAAGCCAGAATCTGACCACCAACTATGTTATAGAGAAAAATGTAGCACCAGCTTTAGATGGATGATGAATATGAGAAGGGTTAAGAAATTCAAATTCAATATCCAGTTCGGAGATAAAGCTCAGTTCAGACTGGAGACAAGCATCGTTGATTAATAGCAGAGAGATCGAAAGTTAATCACGAAGGGGAAGAAATGAGAAGCTAAGGGTATGACCTTGCCATCAATTTCGGTACTCTTAAATTGGATTTCCTCAAAAGGCAAAATATAAACCGAATCAAAGGAATAAAACACAGTTTTGGCAAACTACTTCAACAGGTTTCTAGAATAAATGGTATGATCATAGACTGCTGACATTCCTGTAGTTGCGCAGAAAACCCCTGATCCAAGTAGCTTAAAAAACAACTTGTGACCAAGTAAACTAGAGCAATTTAAGGTAGTGAACGCAGGCATAGCAAAACTTGATAAAGCAACCCGAATTTTATCTTTCCGTAAGGTTAAATTCAGATTCTACAGTCGCTGACAATGGATAAGCTTCCAGGCAAACTCATCCTGTCCAAACTTACCCAAAATATATTCCTTCCGGCTATTTTGACTCTTTCAAGCAATCATCCAGGTTTCACATAAGCAATGAAAACTACAGCATAAGAAGAGTCATCACAAAAAGGATTGAAATCCAATCCAGGTTTTCTCCATAAATTCTCTCTTCCACAAACGTCAGGAGACAGCGAGAAATTATTCAGAATAGCTCCGAAAAGAAAACTTTGAAACGTTATTTCAAAATCCCCAGCTCCAATTTTGCATCTTAAGAAGACAATCCTGAAGTCCTCTCAGCCACGAGCTCCATGAATGTATGTCAATACCTATGTTCCAATTTCTCCTTTTCCTGGTAGTTTTGGACATAGCTGCATTGATCATAAAAAGTTGGAGAAGACAAGTGAGAACAAATGAACATCACTAGCTAACGACTGCAGAGGATGCAAAATTTTGGGGTAGACATGATAAACTGACAGAAGACCCATGCAAGCCAGAAATAAAAATGTGGATAGTAGACCAGTAATACAGATAGCATGAGCAACAAAACTGACAGAAGACCAATTTCCCGAAGATAACAGATTTGCACACAAACATATGTGAAAAAAGACACATTCCCAGAGTCTAAAAGCATCTCAAACAGATTTGAACACTAATATTGAGAATTGGGAGATGCATATGAGATGTACTGTCGCCAATTCTTTCTTGTAAGTCCAAAGTTCATCATTCATACATGAGTAAGACAAATCCCACTGACTTTTAAACTAATCAATTAGTCATGTTAGTGGCTATTTTCCAAACTTAAGCTACAAAAACCCATGAAGCCAAATCTCTTATCAAGCATCAACATGGAAAAAGTCTAGAAATTTTAGAGGTATATCAATACTTGGAAACAACTATATTCTCCCTGAAACATCAGTCGGCATAAGAGAATAAGCTCAAATTTCCAACAATGGGGAGAGCAACCATTAATCACATGAATCCTCAATCCTCGTGATCATTTGGGCTCTACATCTAAGTGGCAGAGCTCCCGTATCACCAATCCATTACATCCATCAGTTGCTCACAGTCAAAACGGAGTTTACACACTAATCGGGTATAAAGAGCTTCAGTAGTCAGCGCTACTCGTCAACCAAAAAAGTTCAAGGCCAACCATTAAAGTCCCTCTTCATTTTGTTAAGTCTGCAAATTTTCTTGACTTCCTTTGTAGTGAATTGACAAAAGCCGATACCAACCCGCACCGGAAAATTCATTAACCTTCATCATGCGTTTCTCGAAAATATTGCACTGTAACTACCACCAAATTCATCAGCAGGTCATCTTCTTAAATTCTCTCTCATTGACGTCTCATCTGAGAAGTCCAACCCCTTCAACACAAAAATAGATGGAGCAAATTCATGTCCTCTGCCGATTGCTCAAAGCTGAAACTTTAGCACCACAGAAATCACTCAACGCCGATGCCAGGCCCCTCTTAAATACTCGTCTTTCGAAAGTAACAAGGTCCTAACTGTTCAATAAGCATTCAAAATTCGATCTTCACAAACTAAACGAGCATTCAATCTCTCAAATAACTTTGACCACTAGTCCCACACAAATCCTACATGAACCCACAATCTAAACAAGCATTAAATCAGCTCCTCCAATAATTCAACCCTAAAATGAGATCAAACAAAACATCATCACGGACTCAACCGCAAAATCCATCCCGCAAGCACGCGACCGCGCAAAAAACAACACTAATCATCAGCCCGCACAGTCGTGACAACAGCAGGCTCGCGTGGCTACGTCGAGACTCCCAAGAACGCTACTCGAATCCAAATTCAATCTCAATCAAAACAGATTCGCATAGAGAGGGAGAGAGAGAGAGAGAGAGAGAGGGAGAGGTAGATAGAGAGAAGGTACGTGTAGGTGCCGACGAGAGGGGCGAGGAGGAGGGTGGCGCTGATCCAGTTCTCGGAGATCTTGTGGTGGATCTTGCCGGGCAGATCCTTCCACAGCCCCGTCATTATCTTCTGCTGGAACGGCGACAGCGCGTACACCACCGCCTTCATCCTCACCGGCTGCTTCCCCATTTCTCCTCTTCTTCTCCTTCTCCTTCTCCTTCTGCTGCTCGCGCGATCTCCCTTATCTCCGCCTCTATTTTGCCCTAATTTTCACAATCCCTCTGGAACCTTGTAGATCGTGGCGATAGCCAAAAGTCCCCTGGTCGACGCAACCGGCCCCGACGACTTGTCGTTTACCGGGGGGCGCCAATACGACTGCCGTTTCGTCCGTAGATGTTGGTTGCAATTGGGCCGAACCCGGCATGGCCCGAAATCAAGCCCTTGGGCCTGCCCTTCATTTTTGCTTGAGGCCTTAATCGAAATCGACGCACTTACTTGCGTGTTCTCTTTTTAAATGATCTTAAGAACACTGAGAAAAAGAAAACCGCATTTTTACAGACTGGTTAGAGCAAAAAGCACTGCCTTGCTCTCAAATCATCCCTAATGGAGTGAATATATTCTTTTTAATAATTTGGTTGGTGATATAACGTGAAATTTCCATATTTGGGTTTACTTGCACTCTTGGTGGGATACCTATATCCATTAGATATTCATATCTGAGCCACGTTTAGTAGTTCGAATAAAAGTCGGGATATGATAAAATTCGTTGTATCTTGTGTTTGATTCATGCTTAAAATTGGATAAAGTCGAATATAAATAAGATATAGCCCGGGTAAATATAAAAGTTATTTTATCGAATAACAAACTTATTAACTTAAAAAATAAGATAATAATTAAATATAAAATTATATTTGAATTCTAATATTCTAAAAGAAAATTAAAACAGAACGATGGACAATTTTCATTTTTATTCATACATTTTAATTTCTTTCCATTCCATATTATATATCGTGTGTGTATAGTATCTATTAGTATTTTTTATTATTTAATAAAATTTATAATAAGGAAAGATGGAAGGTAATAAAAAAAGAGAGAAAAAAATAAAATGAATTGAAAAGAACCCGATTTTAAATGAACAACTCTAAAGTGTGTTATATGAGACGATTATCATCTACGTCAACGATTTTTAATCGAAATTTATTAGAATGATAACATTGACAAAGTGTTGATAGGGTCAATATTCAATTAGCAAAATTAAAAAATTCGTCGAATTGACATCTGTATAATAAATTATGACTTTTTGGGTAACTATCCCTCTTTATGTCCAATTAAAAATATCTCACCTACTAAAAGGTTACACAATGTTTGGTAGGTAATCATGCGTTTCTACCTCACTGTGATGGTGATTCGAGAGAAGTTGCATCATTTCGTTCCACCCACATGATGGCAATAGAGAAGGAGAGATACATATGGAGCCACATAAATCTCCCAACAATCATATAATAAAAGGATAATGGGGGAACGGCAGATGTTCAGCTTCCATTGCACCCCAAGGTCAACACGAGTGTGGGTAAAGCTTGGCCAGGTTGGCTTTCCTGCCCACTTGCACTTTAATTTTTAATCCATCGGATCCATGAAGTCACTCCCCCTTTAAAATAAATACCCGTGTATTCCGATAATTCTCTAACTCAGATGATCCATGGACGCACACATCCATGCTCGAAGAGATCGAATCATTTATCATGTGACGCCGAGCATCCCGACGACATAAAAAGAAGAGCATTCAATGCATTGAATACATTTTTAATTTTATTTTTTTTGCAATTTCGAATTGAAAATCAGATAGAGATGTGTCAAGAGAAAATTTTAAGTCGGTGCGCACTTTTTGCATTGAAGGAGGGAGTTGAGTTTTGGGCGTGGACATTTATTAGTGAATGCAATGGCTACGGTTGGGACCATCTGCGGATCATCACAGGAGCTCTGCTGCACAGGTGTCTTCGACAAGTAGGAAGCAGGTGAGGCCTAAGGTCTACCCGCACCATGATTTGAGTCGGCACATCCCTAGTGCGCACTACCCATACTTCGTTTCGCGTCTTTGTCAGAAGATGATATCTCCATTAGACAACCTATGAAAAACTCATTTCCCATAATTCTGTCCCAAAAAGAGGATAAAATCAACTACTTGATAGATGATAATTCCACGTGTCCGCTTCCTGGCTTTTGACTTTCCGTTTACCCGGTGCCAAGACGGAGAAACGGACAGCTCCGGGAGGGATGTAAGAAGGAACCGGTTACGCGCAAAGTTGTCTCGATTAAGCCGAATCTTGGTGCATGATTCGTTATAATGGCCAAGTTCTCTTGATGGGTTTTATTTCTTTGATGTTACTTCTCCCAAAAGTTCTTCCTTTTTCGAAATTTCCCTGTCAAGATTCATTCTCGACTGCCTTGGCTTAACGTTTCGTTCCAAAAGAAGCTCCTTTTCACACTCCCCAGTCGTCAGTTGCGTCGGAGAGAGACAAATTTGCGATCTTTGGGATCAGGGTACTTGCATCTCTTGAGGGCATCCGTCCATCAGTCCTCTCTCTTCGTCCGCATTCAATGTGAGTTCATCCGGTTTCCATTCCTGGTCTGATTTCTTTCCCCTTATTTTAAGCCGTGCAATGTGGTTGCTTTTACTGATACCAATCCCATTTTCTTGATTCTCTCGCTTTATGGTCCTTCTAGTTCAAGCCTGTAGAGAGTCTCGCCCCGTTTGAAATTTTTCATATTTTGATATTGCAGAACTAGGGTTGTTGCTAATTGGGCAAAAGGATGGAAACCCCTGGTGATATTGATGTATACCCTGTTAGTTCATCCTCTACTAGTGGCAGCGGCAGCTCCGCCGCGAGGTTTGGTGTGCAGTTCCCGTCTCTCAGCTTGTTTCAGTCGCCGTTGTCGGTTATACTGGAGTACTCCGGTATCATCCCGTCTGCACCGACCGTGCCTGAGTCGGAGAGTCCGGTCCTCAGGGCCAGTGCCGGTCACATTCAGGCAGAATCACCTTATTCTGAGGTCAGAAATGGCGGCAGTGGCGAGGAGGTATCAATTCGGATTATTGGCTCTAGTGAGGCGGGGAGTGGAGTTAATATGGGGGACGGTGGACGGCAAATTGGGTGTGACGATTTGATGGACATTGCTGCAGAGAGTGACGATTTATTGTTGGAGGCCGCTTCTACTTCGTCAGCGAATGTCATGGATTCAGCTGATAGTTCTAGGGATTCTGGTTACCAGAGATATGATTTACAGCGGGTTGGGAGATGGATTGAGCAGATACTCCCATTCTCATTGCTCTTGTTGGTTGTGTTCATTCGTCAGCATTTGCAAGGTACTCAAATCAGATATTTCTATAGAATATCTCTTTTGATTTTATGCGAGTGTTGCTCATGTCATTGCTGTTCAAATACGATAGGGTCAGGGGATTTTGACCATAAGGTGATGCAACCGTTTGTAATAATCGTTGGATATTTTAAACTGCAAATATAAGCACAAGGAGAAGATTTATGGGTTTTGACACAATATAACCGCTTTTGATTTTTGTTATGATAGGAATGCATGACGTCACTGGCTTTATGTCTAGATTGTCTAGTCATGTATCATCAAGAGTCGTCATGTTATGAGAAGGACAGGCCTAATGCTAAGGGGCTAGATGAGAACACAAGGAAAGGATACATGGTGGGGAGAGTGATTAGGGTTCCCCCCCCTTTTTTTCTGGGGTGGGGGTGGGGGGTTGTTTGAAATCTGCTTGGTTCTAGTAGAGAGGGGCACCTCATCTGAGATATGGCACAGGAAACACACTAAACACTTATTGGGAGTTTTCATTCATACTGTGATTCATCAACATCTGGCTGGCTACTTGGGGTGCCTGGAAATAAATTCCTCTCTTCAGGCAGAGCATAAATTTTTGGGCTGCTAAAGTCAGGGTTGGTTTATCGTTATGGAGGTTGCAGCGAAAGCTAAAAACTCCTTAATTTATATGGCTAGGCTGCTCTGTGAATCTTTCTTGTCATCAGATATCAAATGTAACTATGAGTTTCTGGTGTATATGATATTAGTTGGATACTCGCAATTTTTTGAAGGATTTCTATGTATTCAACGCAGGCTTCTTTGTTACGATATGGATTGCAGCTGTCATGTTTAAGTCAAATGATATTCTTCGGAAGCAGACTGCCCTAAAGGTGCTTTACCGCTTCTTCAGCATTTACACCTCATTCAAGTGCATTTTCTCAAGACAATTATGCAAGAGCACTTAGTAATGCTTGTTTCTGCAGGGAGAGAGGAAAAATTCTGTTCTCGTGAGCATTTCTGTTGTTTTTATAGTCTATGTGGTTGGTGTTTACTGGTGGTATCGAAATGATGGTGCATTATATCCATTGCTCATGCTTCCTCCAAAGGCAATACCACCCTTCTGGCATGCTATCTTCATGATCATGCTCAATGGTAAGTATACATATATTTGACCTTCATTTAATGCTTGTTGATTGCTTGAAGCTCCCCATTAGCTTCTATGTTATCTGATGGTAAATTTGTGGTTATTTGGTTCCGGTCCTGAATTTGCACCATGTTATGTATCCTCCCCATTTTATCCGACTTCTTTTTCGGTTTGGCTGAGGTGTTCCCATTCCCATGGGTTGAGAATCTGGGTGGGTTGTTTGGGTAACACTTGAGTCCCACATTTCAGCCTCTGTTTTATCACTTAACATCCGCCATTGCACTGCAGTCTTATCGTACTAATGTCAAATGCTAGAAACACTTTATCTGGATCTCTACCTCTGAGGTAGTGGTAAGACGACTGACCGTTTGTAATGATTATGATGCTTGCAGATATAATGGTGAGGCAGGCGGCTATGTCTGTCAAGTGTTTGCTGCTTATTTATTACAAGAATAGCAGGGGCCACAATTTCCGTCGTCAGGTGAGACAACTTTTTCCTCACTCGAGTCTTCCTTTAATAATGCAACATCACAAGTGGCTTCGTCTTGTGTAAGCCCTCTCATCAGTGGTTGATATTTTTCAAGGGTCAAATGCTGACACTGGTTGAATATACAATGCTGCTGTACCGAGCATTGTTGCCAGCTCCTGTTTGGTATCGATTTTTCTTGAACAAAGATTATGGGAGCCTATTTTCATCTTTGACAACTGGGTTGTACTTGACATTCAAGCTAACATCTGTTGTTGAGAAGGTCAGGTGTTCTATTCACTCCCCTATATTCTTGCATGCCTGCTTGTTTCTATTTCCAATGGTTTTAGAATTATTACTTATTTTTTTTCTAGCTTCAACAAGTTTTTGTCAGCTTCTTGCCAACTTTATTCAGTTGCTGTTCAGGTCCGGTCTTTCCTTGCTGCGGTTAAGGCATTGTCACACAAGGAAGTGCATTATGGATCTTATGCCACAAAAGAGCAGGTATGGATGATTTGAAATCTAGCATGTCCATGTTAATACTCTGAATGTGAGATAAAATAAAGCACTCGAGTAGCATCAATGCAGTGGAGCTCTGTGGAATTTTGTGGTTGTTAACCATTGGAAAGGCAATACATTTGTGGGTGCATTTGTTATTTCACTTCCTAGAAAGATGATCTTGTTGGTACTGGGCATTGGTGAATGTCCCAGCATGTGAAAGGAGCTTAATAAGGTTTTTGTTCCACTTTGCTTCGTAGAAAATCATCATATTTTGGCTAGCATTTGACGGTCTGCCTCCCTTTCTATATAATTATCTTAATAAACAACATTAGCTTTGTTTGTGAAGTTAGCTGTTGAAGTTGAAGTGGCCATTCATATTACCGCAGGTCAATGCTGCTGGAGACTTGTGTGCTATATGTCAGGAGAAGATGCACTCTCCGATATTGTTGCAGTGTAAACACATCTTTTGTGAGGAATGTGTTTCGGAATGGTCAGTAGATTGCTTCAATATTCTTGCTCCTGCTGTTGAACTTTGCTATCGTAACTGATCTGGCGGTTTCTTGATGTGCGTTCAGCATAGATTCTCTTGCATCAGTAGTTTTATGAGAACTGTCTGATAAGTGACGGGCTAGATATTGCTGTAAATAGCAGAGTGACTGAACAGTTCCTTTTTGTAGCTATAGCATGTGGAAAGCGCTGAGATTTATGTTCTGCTCGGCAATAAACTCATCACTTTGTCTACCCTTGTCTTACTATTTCCCAAATAGAGTTTCCTTTCTGGCAACTCGTTAATTTTAGCAGAAATTTCTCTTGCAAGAAAGGAAAGGAGCTAAAGGAAGAAATCTTGCAGGATCTGGCTCTGATTTAAAAAATTTTAAAGTTACGATCTTGTGCTCAACTTTTTTTTTAGGATGCTTCTCCTGTAACCCCCTCTCGTGATACCTGAAAAGGATAAATCCAGGCATGCTGATGGTATACTTATTGTTACTTTCCATGCTTTTTCGTCATGTCATACGTGTTGAGTTGGTAATTCTAAGAGCTCTTTCGGTTGATGCTTAAACTTTTGTTGCCAGGCCATCTTTTCCCGAGCTCTCATAGCTGATTAAAGTTGTGAATCACTATCCTTTTGTTGCTTGTGCTATCTACTTTCCCTCTTTAACAAGGTTGGAATCGATTCTTTGCAGGTTTGAGAGAGAAAGGACTTGCCCTCTATGCAGGGCTCTGGTTAGACCGGCAGATTTGCAGTCATTTGGGGATGGATCAACAAGTCTATTCTTCCAGTTGTTTTGAAATGTTTCTTCGAAACAGCGGTTCCGCAATCAGCTCATGCCATTTGTATACAAAGTAAATATGCCTTCCCCACAAAATCTCATCATTTGCCCTGGAAGAGTAAGCTGTCTGGAAGTTGGCAGCTAGGCATCGTGCAACTTGTTTGAATCATATTGAGTGTAACTTTTCTAGGGAACTTCCCGATTACTGGGAACAACTAGAATCAGAATGAATGCCCTTCCTGTGGAGATTTGTAGTCAAGAAATGTGCGGGTATATTTATCTTGCTACCAAATCTTGCCTAGCTAAGCGTGTTGTGTTTTCCAGATGCCTTTAGCGGGGCTAAAGTCGGGGGGTGTTTTAATGAATACTGTATCTGGGCTATGAAGAAATAATCTGTAACATAATTAGCCCTCTTATTCACTGTTCTTCGAGGTGTAAGAAACTAGCCCTGTTGTTAATCCTCCATGTTAACCCTTTTTTTGGCCGCCTCCTTTAGCACAGTGATTCGAAAAACATGTCCGAGCAAAGGAATCGCCTTCTCAACGAGTCCAAGTAACTAGTTTTAATAAAGAAATTTATCAAGACAAAAACATGCTACAGAGGGGCGAAGAACAACAAGCATCTCGGTCCAATCTGAAAAGGGAGTCTTTTCTTCATCAACCACATCTTCCTCCACCTCCTCCTGTCTTTGTCTGTTTTCAAGAAGTTTAAGAATTTGATAACGTCAGTAGCCCCGAAGGTAGAGAAAGAATCTGTAGAGACGTGGCTGGGTCAACTTCATAAAACTATTTTGGGCAGAGACAAGGCCTCGATTTGTATTTTGCCCTCACTCACAGAACTAGGTGATCCAAGCTAGTAGCTACAATCCTTCACGTGCTTTATACCAGAAAAACGAGAGAACCCATTTAAGGGTCACAAGAAAATCGAAGGTTTTCAATTTTTTTTTCTTGATGAGATTTGTATATCTTGCTGGCGTATGAAAGGGATAATTGCAGTGTAGTGATAAAGCGAAACATATGGGGTGTTTGGTGAAAATTCAGTGACGCAAAAGCCGAAAGGGACCACACATTCGACCCCATTTGATATTCCCTTGTGGTCCACCCATTTCCATTTACTGGTTGCTCTCTCTGTCTCTCTCTGTCTCTCTCTTTCTCCGCCCGGATATGGTGGTGGAGGTGGAAGTTGCAGGCGGTGGTCAAATGTGGGTTTTTTAAGTGCCCATTTAAAATGGAAAGTGGCTGGTTCTGTGACCCTTTAAAAACTTCTGCATACTTAACACCGAGTTTTGACAATGGATGGCGTCTTTGTTTTGGTCCCTAGCGATATAGTTTTTTGCCTGCTGTAAGTTGACTTCATGATGTTGACATGCTCGTCGTGGAGGACACAAAGATTGCAATTCATACTCAATCTTGAACGCTGGAGCTTGGATTCTCATTCTTTCATCTAAATCATCCGCTAGTCATGCATACATAATACGGATTTCGAATTGCATCAAGTCGAATTCGTGCATTAAGCCACTAAAAAAAGAATTTTTTTTCCAGCTTTCATACATCCATGGAAAAGATTGAAGCGGGAAGTGTGCCGGATCTGTCGCCAACCACCTACTTCTTCTCTTGTTTGGGCTAGCGCACAAGTCGTAGTTTACTACCAACTATGGTGTCGGCTGCTCCTGCTGCTGCTGGTTTTCATAGATTAACCCTGTTTTTTCCTCGTTCGTACAAGGTGGGTAAAATGCGTCCAATCTCCGATCCGTTCGGTGAATTTTACAGGACACTCAACGTACTTTTTTTAATAGGAGATGCGGTGCAGATGCGAAGTATGCACGAATGAGCTTCGGTTGCTAGGACAGCTAGTTAAAAACCAATTCGAATATGGTCCAATCCGACATAGGGTCCAAGGAAGGGTGTCGTGTGGGTCGAATTCAAACTGGTGCGCACCTGACATGAATGTCGCGGACTCACATGGACATGGCATCTATCCACCTGCGCCAGCATCACATGAGGTTACTCATCGTTCCGCACACAAATCTTCCCTTATATACGCCATCATTGGCCTCCAAGAAACGAAGGTACCATTGCAATACCACGGGTGGAGGCCACACCCGCATACATGCATGGAGGCCAGGAGGCCCTCTTTGCTCTTTGGGATGTAGACTGGTCATTCAAGAAAACAGTACAGGAATATTAGTCTTCCGCTTGTTTGGATGTGAATATTGTGACTGAAGAACAGCGAAATCATTTGGACTCTTAACCCTCGTACTCAAAGAGCGATTTCGATGCTTTGGAGCTTATGTTTAAGTTACGAACAGAATGATTGCGATCTCTCTCGCTTTTGACTTGAGTTCCTCGCTTTTGAAGGCTTGTTTATGATGCTAAAACATCAAGAAATGGCAAGAATCCGATAGGTGAAAATCGCGATCGACTCTTTCTGATTACGTGTAGCAAGACAAAGGGAGCTCCGAGAGGCTCCACTTGTCCTTCTCAGACAAGTGCTTTCGAACTTCTCTTTTTGTTAAACGGACAAATTATCTAATCCACTCACTTCGATGCTATGCTTATAATTAGCGGACACTGTAGGATAAGGTTTTTTGTTTTTTTGATCATTTGTGGGATAAGGTTGCAAGACAGAACATACACGAAAAAAATCCACTACCACTTTTTGAATAGACGTGTCAAGTTAATTAATCAATATATATATTATATATATTATATATATGGAAGAAGTTGGTTTCGTTTTTGCTTCTGTTAAAGCACGGCAGTGATATGATGGAAAATCTCTTCGGCATAGATATCAAGGGAGTCGGCGTGAATGACATATTTTTTATCTTATATAAATATTGACTTAGATTGGCAAATAAAAAAAAAAGTGGAGATGTTATATGCTCGTGGAATGATGAGAAGCTTTATACAAGGTTACCCTTGGCTTACATGATACTGAGCTAATGATGATTTAAGCCGTTTTCTTTTCAAGAGTCTTCATGAAGGACTTTAATTTATATGATTAATGTGGAGGTTATCTAATGTTCAGGCATTTCACAGCCGCGGAATTTTTTATACTTGACAATTTATTGCTCGTTCCATCTTGTCATGGATCAAATCTAAAGTTTCTAATGCGGATACTATTTTCTTTGTGCACTCTATCTTGACATCCATCCTAGGATTTAAATATTGGCCAGTTAATATTTCACATTCAATAAATATAAAGAAATCCACCTAGCATAATACAAAACCGCGTGACCACATGTCCGTACTTGACGAGGTTATTAGACAATAAATTATTTAACAATTTCATGACCTGCAAATGACGAATTTAATGATAAGAATACCTGCAAAGATTGGATGGACTTTTATTTAAATCGCGGAGAAATTTATCCTTAATTGTAGTCGTTGGAATTATTTCCACATGTAGGATCGAAACAAATGAATATATTCTTCATTTCGAGATAACACGTGCAAACACACTTGAAGTGGAGAGCAAAAGAATAATACTCTTTACTAAAATCGATATATAAAAATGGAAATATAGATCATGCACCATTACAATGATCAATATAAAATTAATATGCTAATAATATGATAATTTTTTTTTTCTTTTGGTTTGGTGTGGAATATGTTTCAGTTATATAAAAGGTCACTTGCATCACTACAGGGTATAATAAAAGCGTGTTCTTCATTTCCTCGCACTAACTTATGGTCTTTCGTGTTAAATAATAAAAGCAATATAAATATCGAAGCTAAAAAAGAAAAGTATTCAATGGTCAAAGCCAAAGACACAGTGAACCCCACACCTCCTCCATTCCGCTTCCTTTTCTCCCAAATCCTTCTGTTGTGTTGTGCGTAAAACCTTTTTTTTTTCTTTCATCTGTTGTCTTCTCCTCTCTGTCTCTCTCTCTCCCCCTGATCACTTCTCTATATCTTGAACACTGTACGAAAGGGGAGATCAAGAACCCTCGTGTCCTCACATTTCTCTTCTTGCACCATCCTCTCCTTCTCCGAAATCTCCTGGAGAGACTGAAACCAACAAAACCCTCTCTCTCTCTCATTCATATCATATACAGAAACAGAACTGTGTTAGATTTGTGAAGATCTTGAGTCACTTTCCTGTCTCTGACTCTCATGATGACAATGACCTCTCGCCCTCTTTTCGCATAATAACACACTTCCATAGTTTTAGTCCATACTTGCATCATTTATTATCTTCTCTTTCATTTAGCTGTTTCCCTGCATACTTCATTGTTTCTTCCATCTTTTTGTTGTTTTCGTTTGCTCTCTCCCTCTCCCTCTCCCTCTCCCTCTCCCCTCAAGTAGCTATGCGTAATGGGTTTGTGCTTATGGACATGAATATCAAAAACAAAAATCTCTCTCTATAAGAAGTTGCTGGAAAAGATCATATCAGGCATGGTGAGTGTAGGGTTTTCTTTTCATTTCATGCTTTCTTCTGCTTTAGAAATTCTTCAGCTACTTTATCTCATGGGTAACTAATGAACTGTCGATTCAAGTGATTGTGTTAGATTTTTGTTCCAATTAGTAGCTGGAGATCTCTTTTCACATGGATAAGGTTTTCAGTGTTTACTGTTGCTGCTTCATGTGGTTGGGGACGTGGTGGGACTTATTATCCGTCTTCCTACTTCAAGGAGAGAAAAAGATTAGCTTCTTGAGATTGCACGATTTAACTGTAGGAAAATACGAATGCTCCGCAGTGTTGTGTAATTATATGCACATATAGATGCTAGATTGTACCTGTGCTTAGCTCATGATCTTAGGGCTAGTTTGGTCTTCACCACTCTTTTAATTTTTCTTTCCAAAAATACTTCTTTTGACCTGGTCTTTATATAAGTGCGTATGAATAAGATCTTCATCTGGAGTATTCTTGAATGATAATTTCTTTATATCTCCTCAAGATTTTACTCACTTTCCGTTTATCATCCGTTTGGGTTCAGTTTATCTCCACTGTTGGGTGTATAAGCAGGAGGATTCTTTCGCGAAGTTGAGATTTTTCCTATCTGTTTGGCTTCGAAATCTGTCCCCCTATCGGTCCAATAAGAAAAAAATGTTAATCTGATAAGTACATCAATAGAAAAACTTTACACATGTTGGCTTGCGCCAAATGATGAAGCCAGTGAAGTATTCCTAGGTCTTGAATCGGCAGTTTCAAGTTCGTGGCGGGTTTTCATTTTCTTGGATGTATTGTCTTTGAAGGGTTCAAAGATTATTGAGTTTGATGATGTAGAGGCACTTTTTGCTGATCACGTGTATTCATTGCTAGTCAAATTGTGCAGTGTGTCCTTATCCTCTTGCCTTGAACACTGACTCTCTGTTTGATACTTCTCCATGTTGCCTGGTGGTGCTAATGCATGCGTGGATGTTTATATATTTCTCAGAGCGAAACTTGTGCTTGCTATATATGCACATTCATTTGTAGGCTCGAGCCAAAAGCAAAACGCAAGAATATCTGAGTGATGCTGGCTTCAAAGAGATTTGTGAGAGAGAGCTTTCTTCAGTCCACTCATGGATGGAATAAAGGGGGTTGAAATAGCTGCCGACTCATTCATTCAATCACACAGTAGAGAACATGGGGCAAATTAGTTTGTGCTTTTACTGGTGACTGTGTGAATGATGCGGGAGATACTTTGCACCCCTCTTTTTCTGTGCTTGGACTGAAGGGAGCTCCTTCTCTCTCTTCACTCTGCGAGTGTGTGTAGGTGTGGCCAAGTCGAGAAGCCTAGTGCTGTCTCTGTTGTCATTGTTGGAAGTTTCTTTTCATCAATATCTATCTAGTTGTTGCATGCAATGTGTACTCAGAACTCCCGGCAAGAAACTTTTGAAAGTAATGACCGTTCCACGAGGAAGGACGGAATGACCGTAGCTAGAGGCAATGGCTGGTGGTGGCAGATGATGGACAATAGCAAGGGACCGGTGGAGTTGGAGATGGCTGCCCTTTGGTTGATGCCTTCAATCATTTTAGTTTGGCTTTTCTTATTGTACAAGTGCATCGTAGCATTGTTACATCGATTACCTCTTTATTCATCTTCTCATATGTGAGAGCTGTAATTTGCTTATTTTGTCCTTCTCTGCAACACTTCTAAGTTGGTCGGCCTTGAAATGTACACTGAAGCAAAGGAGGAAAGCAACTGGCGAGCCAATGCGCCCGTGGCCGTGGGAGTCTACAATGCTTTTGAAGACTAAGAGCGAGAAGGACAAAATTGCACGAAGGAGCTCCTCTTTGATGTTTGCTTTGCAATGTTGCTGCTAAAACACTGCTTTTAAGCATCAAATCTTGCCGAAGGAAAGAGTAAACGGATTAATCTGTATTCTTTGTGAATTAGCCTGAAGTGATTACCTTCCGTGATTACTGAGTATGAGAACTGAGAAGTCTCAGATGTAGTGTACTGTCATTTCATGTGGTTATAGTTTTAGAGGAGCTTTTCTGCTTGGGAAGGTATGGTATTTCCGGAACACCGTAACTCCATTTTTATCTTTTTATTGCGGAGCAAAGAAACTAGGAAGGATTAATAATCCAAAGGGGGGCTTTCCAACCTCGTGTGTTGTCATTTACAAAGAGGATCGATATGAGGATAGATATTGTAACCGCACTGCAGCTCGGAGCTAAGCTAACTTAATGCACTGCCGGTTCCTTTTCCGTTCGTTTGTCGCCACTAAAGCCTATTTGACATTGGAACTTGGAGCTGTCTAAGCTAAACCTAAATGTGGCGCTTCACTTATTAGTCTGTTTTCCTTCTTTTGATGGCTACCGTATTGGTGGAAACCGCTTAAGCGTTGTATCGTATCCCTTCACTTGGCAAAGCCCTCCTTTCCCACCTCGGAAAGAGGGAAAAATCCATCTTTTTATTGCCTTTAAACAGGGATGAGGTCCACCAACCAAGCTGGGGTCTCTCGACGCTCCTTTGAAAAGGGTTATTCGTTTAAATTGTTTTCTCCATCGAAAAAAGAACGTCTGATTCGGTTCAGACATCTGCTCGAACAGCCTATGAAAAAACTTTAAAAAGGACCAGTTGGGTGTACGAAGTACAGATAAAGCTCGTTGCTTTTGGTTTTGAGGATTTCAAACCTCAGCATCGCTTGTGTGCATCGAGATGTGAAGTACACACGAGCCCATTTTTCTAATCCGACCCGCATCTGAAACTGTGCCTTCGGGGTCATTGGCCCTTTTACTAAGGTCCATAATGGGGAAGGATGATGTGTTTTAATGACTTTATAATTGTGTTCAATTAGTTGTTAGAACATAAAGAAACCCTTTTTTTTAGTTTATTCTTGATATTTTTTGGGACAGATGAGAGTTATGAGATGCCTCTTGTTTATTGATTTTTTCATATTAATTAAGGTTTGGGGTCATGTGACATTGCCAAATCTGGTGAGGGAAACTCCTCATTCCAAGTTCCTGTTTTGGATATATATTATAACGATAAGAATTTGGAACAGGCTGTAACTAATTTTTCCTTTTTTTTTTGGACTTTGTAAACAATTATAGCAATACATGGATCAGAACAAGTTGAATGGGTTGAACTTTTTTTTTTTAGTCGGCCATACTCTACTCCTATTCTAACTCTTACTCTCAGATTTTTGCCTTGCCTCCTTGCAGGGCGTGAGAGTCAAAACCCACTCTTGAAACTAATTCGTCCCCACTCTAACCCTCTGAGAATGTGGGGATTCGAACCCCCCACTTCCCTCTTCCATGTTAGAAGGGTGGTCACTGGGGTAAACCCCAGTGGTTAATGGGTTGAACTTTGAAGGCCTGTAAATTGGTTTACAAAAAAATTGTATGCATCTTGATTGCTCATGGTGCACATTTAAGAGGACTTAGCCTTATACAATACTTGAATGCAAAATTGTTTAGAGGTAAAGTTCACTTTTTATGGATAGCGTTTCAAGGTTTGTCTTTTTTCGAGCTTAGACTTGTGAGAATGTAAAATTGTGTTGAATTTAAAGATGATTGATTCCTGTTTATAACTTCTATTTATAAGAGATGATACAATATTCCTAGGGTTCCTAATATGAAAGGCATACACAAAAACATGAGTAGCTAAAGTTATGGATATAAATAAATCAAGAATAGATTAGGATAAATCAATGAATGATTGCTAGAGATCTACTTAATATTAGGAGTGATTGCCAGAGATCCGTTGAATATCAGGTTACAGTCAATGAGTGATTGCTAGAAGTTTGTTGAATATCGGGTTTCAAATTTGGAATCCTTTGAAATCCCTTGCAAGCTAATGTGAGGGATCTCATAGTAAGCTCGTGTTGTAGTAGACAAAAGCAAGTGGTAGATAAGGTTTTGGTGAAGATGTCCACAGGCTGATCTGTGGAGGAGATGTACTAAACATGGAGTTGCTTCTAGCTCACCCGTTCTCGAATGAAATTGTAGTCAATCTCAACATGCTTTGTTCGAGCGTGAAAAACGGGATTACCAGTGTGTAAATGGCCAAAATATTGCCACACCATAAGATAGGAGGACTAGAGGTTGCATAATAAGGCTTCGATCCATATGAGTTCGGCTGTTGTATTGGCTAGACACTTGAATTCTACTTCGGTGCTAGAGTGAGCTACAATACATTATTTAAGGGAACTCCAGGAAATGAGATTAGATCCATGAAAGACACTATAACTACCGACAGACCTTCGAGTGTCATAGTCACTAACCCAATCTGCATTAGAGAAACAATGTAGTTGACAAGTAGAGCTATGAGTTAGTAGAATGCCATAATTAATAGTACCATGCAAAAAACACAGAATACACTTAACGAACTGCCAATGTGCATTCGTGGGAGCATGCATGAACTAACACACAGTATTGACCGCATAGGCAAGATTCGGTCAAGTGATGGTAAGGTAAGGTAGGATCATGAAACAAAGCTCCCTATTGAATTGAAGGTGGGTTGGTGCCAATAACATAAGGAGTAGTGACTGGTCGCGCATCTTGCATATTGGCACGCTGAAGAATGTCGTGTGCACACTTGCCTTGATGGAGCAGTAGACCTTTGTCAATTCTTTATAATTCAATGCCGAGAAAATAATGGAGCTCACTGAGATCTTTAATAGCAAATTCCTGCTATAGGGTTTCGATGAGAGTAGATAAAGTAGTTGAGGGCGACCCAATTAAAATTATATCATCCATATATACCATGCTTCCAAGTGAAGCACAAATAAAGAAGAGCCAGCAGCACAAGATACTTGAAACCCAAGAGAGAGAAGAAAAGAACTTAGTCTTTGATGCCATGCACGCGGTGCCTGCTTCAGCCCATAAAGTGAATGTTGAAGACGGCATACATGGTGAGGATGAACAGAGTGGACGAAGCCCGGAGGCTATTGCATATAAATTTCCTCTTGAAGATGACCATAGAGAAAAGCATTCTTGACATCCGGTTGTCAAAGCTACTATCCCCGACTGAAGGCAAGAGAAATAATGGTGTGGACCGTTACATGTTTGACCATGGGACTAAAAGTTTCTTGGAAATCCACCCCTTCTTGTTGATTAAAGCTTTAGGTGACCAACCGACCCTTGTATCTTTCGAGGGATCGGTCAGCCTTTAGCTTGACCCGAAATGCCCATTCACAACCATTGGGTTTGCACCATTTCGGTGGAGGTACAAGGATCTAAGTTTGATTGTGCATTAAGGCAGTGTATTCCTCATTCAAAGCCGCTTGCCATGCTGGATCTTTATTTGCTTGAGTGAAGGCAGTCGATGTCGGCATTGAGGAAGCTTCAGTTTGGAAGGCATAAGTGTGATTAGCTCGACGTTGATGCTGTGCTAAAGTTCCATCCTGCAGCCTCGTCACCTTAGGATGAGATGGGGCAGCTGTGGTAAAGGCGAGCTGGAGGTGCTAACCATCGGTTCAATTGTCGGTAATGGGTGGATCTGGAGGCAAATATGACTCCGATTCTGACAAAGGTGCTAGAGAATTGTTTTGAACCTGTACAGGAGAAAAAAAATTAGTTGGGACAGCTGAGATGCGCTCCATTGGCTGAGGTTGCTTTACGTTGTTGCTTTTCAAAAATAGAGGGAGCAGAGGACATTTTAGAGCCGCAACAGTGGTTTGACAAGCATCCATTGGACCGGAGGTAGCAAAGGGAAATAATTGCTCATTAAAATTTGCATCGTTGGTGATATATAGATGTGACGATCTCTTAGAGAATAGCAGTGGTAGCCTTTGTAGCCTGACGGATAACCTAGAAAAGTGCATGAATGAGATTTGGATTGGAGCTTACTCTTTGCATAAGGTTGGAGATTGGGGTAGACCACACACTTGAAAACCTTGAGGTGCTCAATGGAAGGAACGGCTCTATGAAGTATCTCCCATGGGGTTCGGCTATGTAGAACTAGTGTTGGCAGCCGATTGATAATATGTACAGTAGTCTCGAATGCAAAATCCTAGAAGCGAGGCGGCATAGAAGCATGATTAAGTATTGAAAGACCCATTTCAAAAACGGCAACGCTTTCTCTCGACTGTGCCATTTTGATGATGTTGATGAGGACATGAGGCCCTTAATGAATACTATGATCCTACTAATAAATGATGAAAAGAGGCCGAGAGAAATTCGCCTGCACAATCACACTGAATAGCTTTGATTGTGGTGGAAAATTGATTTTCCACAAAATTGAGGAACACAAAGAAAATGGAGAGGAATTGATCACGAGATTGAAAAGAGTATAGCCATGTAAATTTGGAATAGTGATCAACAAAACAAATATAATATTGATTATTAGATGTAGAGGTTATAGGAGCTGGACGCCATACATCAAGGTGAATTAACTGTGATGGAAAGGTAGACCTACGATGGGTGGGTGGGTAAAATTGACTGTGACTCTTACTAGACATACATGCAAGACACGGTGAGAGTGACACTGGTGATTTATTTAGGACTTGACAAACAACTGGGAAGGTGGCATGACCAAGTCGATCGTGCCACATCGGTTGCAGAGGGTTGAAACATGGACGGAGATGACAACTGTGAAGAAGATGCTGGAATGAAATAGAGATCGTGATTAGTTTTACCTCGAAGTAGAGTTCTCCCTGTACGACGACACTTCACAGAAAAGGAGTTTGGTGAGAATAGGAAATCACGGTTGTTTTCTTGACAAAACTGATGTACGAATAGCAATTTGATTTGTGGGGACAATAAGAACATTAGACATACGAAAAAGAGGAGAAACATAGCTACCTATGTGAGTAATGGGTAGATGAGACCCGTTACCTATGGTGACTTGCTGAGATTCAAAGTAGGGCTGAACATTGGACAGATTGGATGGATTATTTGTCATATGGTGGGTAGCCCCAAAGTCATGATACTGGGATTCACTGGAGAAGATGGAAGGTGGAGGAGGTATTTCAGCCAATTTGGGTGGGTGATTGCCGAAGATATCTGTCACGGCAGACATTGGCGCTTTTCTCATGTCCATTACAAATTTGACACCGAAGATTACCTTGTCTCTGATTTTGGTTATTGTCGAAAGGTGAATTGAAATTGATATTGAGACTTCGATTATGATATTGCTGGCTAGCACCTCGATAATTTCTATCTCTTCCTTCTTGACCCCGATTTTGGTAAAAATGCGCATTACCTCGAGAAAATCTGATTGCGGATTATTGTCATGATCTTTGAGGTTGTGAGGAAACCCATTTTAGACCCATCGATATTTGCGGCAAATGCGGCTGGTGGAGCAATAGTGGCCTCCATGAGGTTTAGGCGCGCTTCATGGGACAATAATATGAGGTCATGAAGGGCATCTCTAGTCATTGTTTGATTTTGACATTGCACTGATATGGATACTGCAAGACTTTGATATTTGGCTTCCAATCCACAAAAAATATGAGTTGGATACTCATGAGGAGAAATAATCTCGCCCATCGAAGCGAGTTGCTCCATATGAATGATTGCTTGTTGAAGAAATTCCGTAACCATTTGGTTATCTTTTTGAAGAGTTTACAGCCGCATTCTAAGATGAGTTGCTCTAGCAAGATTATGAGCAGCATACGATGTCCCGAGAAATTCCCGTGCTTCTATAGATGTGTTGAAATTCGAAAGCTGACTGATGATAGCGTTGGATCTTGTGCTGAGAATCCACCCAAGTGCGATTTGATCGCACGTTACCCACTCATCATATGCTGGGTGCGGAATAGTGGTGGTGGTTTCCATTTGTTGCTGTCTGCACAATTTGGCTAGATGGACATACGGAAGATACTTCCACAATTATTAGTAGTTTGCTTGTTCGAAGACATCGCAGTAGGCGTGCCTTACAAATAACAAAGTTGTCTCCTGTTAGCTTGACTCCAATTACTGGACAGGAGATGGAATTTGCAGTAATTCCAGTGCCTGTGGATCCAAGTATCTGGGTTGTCAAGTCAGGGGTTGTACTTAATGATGAAGCAGTTGTTGAAGAAGGTGAAGTGCCATTTGAAAAAAAAAAAAAAATTTGTTAGAAAAACTCTGATACCAAATGCAAAACTATATTGTATTTTAAGATGATTGATTCCTATTTACAGCTTCTATTTATAAGGGATGATACAATGTTCTTAGGACTCCTGATATGGAAGGCATATACAAAAATAGGAGCAGCTAAAGTTAGGGATATAAAAAAATCAAGAATAAATCAGAATAAATCAAGTAGTGATTGCTAGAGTGCTTAATATCAATAGTGATTGCTAGAGATCTGCTGAATATTAGGTTCCAATCGAGGAGTGATTACTAGAGACTTGCTGAATTACTTGGTGTTGCTCAGTTTTATTTGAGAACGAGTCTTTTATAATTTGCAGGAATTTGTTGGGTCCTATGCATTGTAATTTATTCCTAAAGTCATCTTGAGTAGAAGGTCAAATCTTTTTTTTCCTATGATTTGTTTAGGGGATCTTGGTTTCATCTTTGTAAATAAGCTGTACGGTGTCTTGAAATTTGCCTAGCTTGGAAGGTTCCTAGTTTACTCTATAAAGTCCTCTAGGGTCCCTCAAGAGGGTTAGAGTGTAATTTTGTAGTTGGCCTCTTGGATTAGAGTATCTCTAAAAAAAACTAATACTTCTTTTGAGGATTCCATTGAGTGATGAGTTACATGACACGTTTCCTAATTGAATTCCTTGAGCGACGAGTCTATCCATCACCACATTTCAGTTTTCTTTTCAATCTCATCTGGTATTGTTTATGGTCTGATCATTGCTATTGTTGCAGCCTTTTCTTCTTTTGGTTGGGTCATGGTAAAATATAAGTTAGGGGTCACTACCCTGAAGAATGGGGAAGTTATGATCATGCAAAACGACTCTGAGTTTTGGATTTAACTAGTCATTTTATTGTGCCGAGCTATTGTAATGATGGATTTGTGCATTCTTTTCAAGATGAAACCTCTGCATCATCCTTACATTAGGCGATATAAAAAGGCATCCGCTTTTTTTATTTTTTATTATTTATTTATTTTTTATGAATGATTATGTTCTCATAAATTATTGTCCTCTTTCACATTGGATGAGACCCTGAAATCAGGTCCTCTGTACATCTTTCAAAAAATTAGTTTGAATTGGCACCGATCTCTTTGTTAAAAAGAAAAAAAAAAAATAGTTTGGAGCCTCGGGGGGTATTTGTCAAAGCTCCGACAAGTTTTAAAGCAAACTGCTATCTTATAACGAGGGTGACATGCAGACTATCTAACCAACAAATGGATACTGAGTTTTGACATAGTAATTCTCCTTGGTATGAAATTCATTTCTTAGGTGAACTACAGGAGCCGAATATGCGAGAAATACAGAGTGCAGAAACCAGTCTTATCTTGACGAGCTGCAGAAGTATTATTTAGAAGTACTATTCTTTATCCCTGCATTGCTTCACTGTCATATCAAATCTTAGATCTTGTGCTCCCAGGACCTTCACAAATGACCATCACCTTTCCGATCACTTTCCGGTCTTTGATAGCGGCGAATGCAAGGTTGGCCTGTGAAACACGATGAGATTTAATTGAGGTTCGTTAAAGTGATAAGAATGATGATGAGAGTCTGGGGTTCTCCTGACCTCCGACAGGGCAAAAGCATGAGAAATCTGGACGGTAATCAAGCCTTTTGCCAACCAGGAGAGTAACTCCTTGAGGGAATCTTCAAGAACGTGGGGTCGATGGATTCTATAGCTGCCCCAGTACAGTCCATGCACCGTCCAGTTCTGGAATCCAAGCAGACAAGTTCAATAAAACTGGAAGGAATTTACTGAAAAGAAGCACACCGTGATTTGATTTGGAAGGGCAAATATAGAAGAAGGCCAAAATACTATTGCTTGAATGTGTTATTGAAAATATCTACATCAGCTTCTTGAATGACCTGCCAAGTTTCTTCTCAAACTGGTCTGCATATAAAAACTCACAGTTTCCTCAATGGATATCTATTGGCTCATATATGCTCGGTGAGCTAATATATGTGTTCTCTCATTTCACTGTTTCAAAGGAAGCAAGACAATCTAACCATAAAGGTATCTCTTTTCCTGCCTCTCAAAGACACCGCATAGTGTAGCGAGCAATGGTCTAGCGTGAATCAGCACTTTACCTGAGTCCTTAAAGATAACATCCCAATGAATCAGAGAAGCTACTTGCCACACTCACACATAATCGTTTCAAGCTATCTCCATCACAATATAACTCAATGACCGGAGCACTTGATTCCTTTGATTTTGACTATCTAAGATAGGGAGCCTTGATTCAGTTGAAAATCAATTATGTCCACGAGTAACTGAATTCAGGCCATGAATGAGACATAAACTTTTAACAATTTTTCAGAGAGCCATTCAGTCAATACTTCCAAACCCACAAGTCACCGTCACTTCTTGCCCGAAGTTTCCACCCAAAAATTAAGACAAGCATTCTCAATTAAATAGAGAAATAAAACCAACAAGAAGAAAACAAGATAGTTTGACTGCAAAGACGATATGTTCCAACTGACGTACCTTCACAAGCGCAATATTTGCAGGTATCACTGGGATCTCACCACTAGCAAACCCTATTACCAAAATCTGCGCTCCCCAGTTGAGAAGCTTCATGGATTCTTTTGTAAGCTTGCCTCCTACTGGATCATACAATACATCAACCCCTTTAAGCTTCTTTGCCTTGAGGAACTCCTTGACACTTTGAATGACATTCTCAGTGCTCAAGTCTACTACATGATTGACACCCAAGGACTTCAAAAACTGCACCTTTTCAGCACCCCTACAAGTTTCACATGTGCAGTGGATGCCGCTTTCATTACTTTCCAATATAGCAGCAAATTTATTTTGGTTGAAGACTACCAATCTACAAGGAGTCAAGAACATAATGTTTGGGAAAGGCTGGTACCTGGCAACGGCAATAACAACAGCTCCACAAGCCTTTCCGATTTGCACCGCTGCAGTTCCAACCCCCCCAGCTGCACCGAGAACAAGCAAGACCTACATTTTGATCATTCACGAACGGCATTAACTAAACGGAAAGATGCCGGACCAAACCGATGAGTACCCAAAAGTACTTGAAGAAAGTCGACTATAGGACAAATACCTGACCAGAAGTCAACTGAGCTCTGTGAACAAGAGCAACATGTGAAGTTCCAAATGCAACAGGAAGGGCACCAGCCGCCACAAGATCACATCCTTCCGGAACCCGAAACCTTCAACAAACAAATCACCCCTTCATCACTCAAGACAGTGAAAAGTTCCTTGCCAAAGCAACTCCACAAAACGCAACCAGCTAAAATTTACAAGATAGCGAAAAACATCCATACAATTCGGACTCATCGGCAGCGACGAACTGAGCGAACGACCCAAGACCGGCAACGGCGCAAACTTTATCACCGACCCTGAATTTGGAAACCCTAGGGCCGACCGCTTGGACCACGCCCGCGTAATCGGAGCCCGGAATGAAAGGGAGGGGGGGCTTCTCTTGGTACTTGCCCAGTATCTGCAGATAATTGGCGTAGTTCAAGCTCGTGGCTTTCACCCGCACGAGGACTGAAGTGGGCGTCTTCAATTCTGGGATCGGGTGTTTTGGGTCCAGGACGATCGGGGAGCCATTATCGTTTTGGATGGAAGATGGCACTGGCGACAGAGTAGGATCTCCCAGTTTCTTGCATAGCAGAGCATCCATAGCCGGTCGGTACTGTACAGACAGGCACCGGTTTGAGAGAGAGAGAGAGAGAGAGAGAGAGAGAGAGAGGAATTTCAATGGCTTTCGAATTTGGAATTTGTCAAAGCAGGATCTAGCCGATCCGATGGATTCCCTTGTTATTATTATTGTTTTGGAGATTCTAGTTTAGCTCGTCTTCTGATTCAGAATGAGAACTGCCAAGAAAATCGGCGGACTTTCCAAAGGAGTTTATCAGAAGCACCTTAAAAATGCTGATTAAGTTCTATTATCTTTTCTTAATACTGTTTGGAAAATGAAAATCACCTCTCCCAAAGGTGAGTTTCACTTTTTCTTTGTTAGGAATTTCATTTCGAAAGTTAATTTTATTCATTAATGAGAAAAATTTGAAATTTCTGTTTGTCGGGATTTTCATATATATTTGACATTTGAAATATTCTATTTTATTTTTAAAATTTAGAAGGGAGAATTAGATATGGACAAGCCATTTCCTCGTCTAAACTTTAAAAAAAAAAAAAAAGGCTTCTCTCGATAAAGAGAGTTATCACACGAATTTTACTGTTGATGGTTACCTCATTTATTTTTCAACTACTCTCTCTCTCTCTCTCTCTCTCATTGGGCAACTCTTGATGACGGACGCAAAACAACAAATAATACAAAACTCTTATCTTTATTAATTCCCAGCCAAGAGCAAGCAAGGACGTCCGTTTAGCAGACGTTGCTGGTCTTCCCGAAGCGTGGCGGAGCGTTTCCCACGATTCCATGCTGTCTTCCGAACAGAGGGAACGAGGCATCTATAAAGATCAAGAATTTCCATTTCTCTGGCCAATCAGGGTCAAGAATTGCTCAGCCTAATAAATTATCCATCTTTACTGCATCTTCACGGCTCCTGCATCGTCACAGGGCTCACAGAACGCCAGCCCACATGAGTGGGAAGGTGTTTCAGGGTCAAAGTTTTAATCTTTTGCGAGGTGATGGTTGTTCGACAATCAAGGGTGAGAATGAGATCAGCAGAAGGTTCCTACCTTGGCAAAGCGCGAAATTAAAATCAAGTCCACGTCTGAAGCTTGTAGCGCTTGCTTCTACTTCTTCAGTGAGTGGCTCAGGTGCAGAATATTCAGGTACTCCGCCCGCAGTCTCTGAGCTTCTGATTCAATTTTATATTTTCTTAGGTGAATTTGTGTAAATCGGTGTTCTTTGGGTTTCTATTCTGTGTTGTAACTATAAGAGAATTTGAGCTGAATTGCACGTTCCAAATTGTTGAGCATATCGATGAGTAGCTGGAGTTTTTCTGAAGTATTTGGGCTAGTTGGTTATGTAGCACAAGGCACAGCATTAAAAGTTCGTTGGAGTGTCCACCGGGAGCAGATTAAAAAATTTGAACGGCAAGTTTCAAATTTTTTTTTCCCTTTATTACGTTGTCGTACGTTCAACAGGAACGGTGAATGAAGCATGGAAATTGATGGTTTTCTTTAGTGGTTGACCAGTCGAGTGGCAAGCTATGAGAGTGACTCTTTAAGACATGATAATGCAGAGGGATTGTTGGATGTGAGGAAGAAGGAAAAGAAGAGGACAGTCGCTGGCATAGATCAAGATGAGCTTTTGGACCCGGCACTCCTTGCGGATCCCGACAGTCGTTTTTGTGAGTTCAAAGGGGTCCACATACATCACAAGGTTTATGATGTGGAATCGCAAGCACATGACCCTTCGGAAACGGCGAGTCACGCGCAACTGCCTCATATTCCTATGATTTTGTTGCATGGGTTTGGAGCTTCTGTCTTCTCCTGGAGTAGGGTTATGAAGCGTTTGGCCGGGCTAACTGGTTCCAGAATTCTCGCTTTTGATAGACCGGCTTTTGGATTGACATCGAGGGTTAACTCTGTTGAGCTTTCATCTAGAAGCAAGGATGAGAAACCTCTAAATCCATACTCCACGGCATTTTCAGTGCTAGCCACATTGTATTTTATTGACTTCTTGGCATCGGATAGAGCAATTTTGGTGGGGTAGGTAATGTAAATCTCTTTATACTTATACATCGTTTGTTGCCTATCCACCTCTCTTTTGGATTGCAACTGGTCATTGAATTGTCCAAGTTCCAGTTTGGTCAATTAGAGAAAAGAAAGGTACTTGAATGTGCACATGGCTCTCAAACAAGGTATTCAAAATATATAATACTCCCCCTATCTGGAAATTGCCCATACAAACTAACGGCTGCCAAATATTGCCAGAAAATTCTTCCCTCCCTTTTTGTTGTGTCATTTTGCTATGCATTGGTATTAGACAGCTGAACTTTGGAAGTTAATTGTTATTCAGGCATTCCGCTGGTTGCCTTGTTGCAGTCAATACATACTTTGAGGCTCCAGAACGTGTTGCTGCGTTAATTCTTGTAGCACCTGCTATTCTTGCACCTTATTTTTCGCGTGGAGGCAACAAAGGTAGTGATCTAGGAAGAGAGAACAAGAAAGAAGAGAAACCATCCCGTTTGGATGCTGCAGGAAACCCATTCTCGACAATCTTCAGGTTCTTGTCACAGACAGTTAATTACATTTCGGAGATGATAGTGCAAATGGTGAAGGGGATGGGAGGCATGCTTTCCACTCTATATAAGAAACTGTTGTCAACTTTCCTGCGCTCTGCTTTTGCTGTTATGCTGGTAAAGTTTCTTTCTAGAATTGATTCAGATAAGTAATCTGTTTAGAGTTTTAATCTCATATTGTTTTGTGTTATTCCTTCTGTTGTAATCTGTTGCACAAATTTCAGCAGTAATTGCTCATTGCATTACTCTTTTTCCCATGGAGATGTTACCTCATGTTTTTCTTGTAGCTTGGCAAAGATTAACAGTAATACACATTTAAGCCACTGGGTCATGGGCTCTATAACAACTTGGGTTATTACCGTGTTTTTTTCTTTCAACATTGGATGTGGAATGTGGTACCAATCTTCTGATTTTAGTATGTTAAAAACTTATTGGTGGACAGTAAGTGGTAACTGCACTATAGTAGATAGTATTACGGGATCCCTAGCTGTAGAATCTTTGCTATGCTAATGTTGTTGTCTTTTCGTGGTTTCCAGGTTAGGATGGTAATTGATAAATTTGGTATAGCTGCCATTAGAAATGCATGGCACGATCCAAACAAAGTCAACGAACATGTCCTACATGGATATAAAAAGGTACTTGGGTCATGTCGTGATAACTATGATCTTTTTTATATTGTGTTGGAGGGGGAAATGGACTAAGTGCTTTGTCCAACTAACTTCCTTTGCTTTTACAAGACTGCATTTTATTGATAAAACCACATTTCAGCCATTAAGGAGTAAGTATTGGGACGGAGCTCTCCTGGAGTACACCACCGCAATGCTTTTGGATGCCGACTCTGAATCAAAACCCCCACTTGCAGAAAGATTGCATGAAGTCTCTTGTCCAGGTGACAACCCAAACCTTACATGTAATGTGTAATCTTGAGAAAATATTTTTTGGCAAGGCTACTTGGCCAGAACTGGGGAGGAGATTAGGACTGTGAGGTGAGGACACCTTAAGGAGACCAACTGATCACAATTAGTGCCTACTCTAGTCGTGGATCGGCTATGCTAAGTCCAGGACATCAATTATCTTGAGGGGGACCAAAGTTTCAGTAAAGATAAACTAGATTGTTGGCTAGTCATGCCTAATGTAATTGGAGCAAGTATCATCACCTTCGAAACCTTCTCCAGTGGCTCTACATGTTGGGGACCGATGAAAATTCTCTTTCCACCATAGCGTAGGCAGTCCATAATCCCTCTCTACAAGTGCTATCTAAGTCTTCAAAAGGTTTTCGTTTCCATCAATACTTCCATCGGAATTGCACAAACATTGAATCTTCATTCTAAATAAGCTACTTGCACTACTGAAAAGGAACAACCAATCCTGCTGTTGTAGTCATGTCATCTCCTTTTTTGCCAAACTAAGGGCAGGAAAATTGCTGGTCTAGATTTTTGGTATTGAAGAAGAGAAAGAAGTTGAAAGGTGATGAATTCAGATATCGGTTTACAAATTATTTCCCACCAAAGAAAGAACTCTTTACTGGGATGTCTATTTCCAACTGGCCTAGGAATGATCGATTCATTGACTTGCTTCTAACATCTTTGCGTCTTTTGATGCAGTTTTAATCGTCACTGGCGACAATGACCGGCTCGTTCCATCCTGGAATGCCGAGAGACTTGCACAAGCCTTACCAGGATCGTGTCTTGAAGTAATTAAGCAATGTGGACACCTACCCCATGAGGAAAAAGTAGAAGAGTTTGTTTCTGCTGTTGAGAAGTTTCTGCAAAGGACTCTTGGGGGATCGCAGGAGCAACAGATTCTGCGAGGTGTATCCTAGTATTCTTATAGTTGCAGAAGACCATTCCTCCTCCTGCTTCAAGCAGATATCATGGATCAACCGAGAAAGAGTTGGTCTTCCAAATGCTGGAGGAGTTTTGTGTCCCTGCCTCTATAGAAGTTGCATCCACACTCTAGAATCCGGAGATTTGGAATATTTAGGCCAGTGAAACAAGAAAATTATTTGTTGCTATGGCAGAAATTGACATATATTATTTTTACAATTTTTGGGATCTTAGTACTATGTATTGATCTGTAAAATGCCTGTGGCGAAATCTTATAAATGACATTGCTATTCGCCATGCTGTACAATAAGCTGGGCTTGAGGTGTCTCTCATACAATCTCTGCTTGAGTGTCCGACAGGGTTTGGTGCAATTAAACTTATGCAAGGCTAGCAAATCATTGAATGGTCTAGCTATGCATATTCACCCATACAGTTGGAACGATAAAATTACAATTTTAATGCCACGAGATGAACGCTTCATGAAGTGAAAAAGTATGCTGTTTTATCAGAAGGGGGGATCCATTGAGACAGTAAGACTAGCATCCTGTAAGCCTCTAGGAGCATCAACTCCTGACATGAAGTCTTCCCCAAAAATGGCAGCACCAGCTGCGAGTGCTCCTGCCCCTAATCCCATTGCAAACCCCGGTCCTCTGCCTTGTCCACCTTCTGCTCCAGATGGAGCCATGTTCATATGGGCCCCTGGCAGATTTTCTGTCCTCGGAAAAAAGGTGGTGGGTATGAAACCAAGATTTGAAGATGGCGGTGGAGGTGGTGGTGGTGGTGGGGTTGTTCTAATTGGATAATTGCTCGGTCCACGTACGGGTGGGTTGTGATAGTTGCCCCGTATTGGCGTTGAATGATATACCGGGACGTTTGTCTGTGGATTGTTTTCTCGACTTTGTCGAACTATAGGCAGTCGCATTGGGAAGGCTTGAGCTGACGTATCTTCCGGTGCAAGGGTTATGTTATTCCCATGGTCCGTAAGCATGAGTCCTCCATTGCCTACAAAATCACACTGATGAAGTAACAAAATTTGGTTGATTCCCACCAGAAGAAACGAATTTAAATGACGAGGCAAATCGGTAACAAATGAGAAGGAAATATTCTTTGCAAGACTTCAAAGCATGTTCAACTAGAATGATCAAAATTAAGAAAACACTTATTTTGGCAATATTTTCAACGAGGAAATATGTGAAGAACCTATGTGATTACGTGACCCAGCCCCTTCTTCTGATATGCGAACAGAAATATCGATAAATCCCTGGGGTGTGCTGGAATTTCCCTTTCTTAGCTGATAGCTCCCCACTTCTTCAATGGTTGCCCTGGAAACATCAGAATTCTTTGCATGCTTTGCCAGAAACTCTCTCAGGACAATAGTAGCTGTTCCCTGGAGCCTTTCCCGAAGGAAAATAGGCTCCCTGCTATAAACTTCTACATGGAGTGCCAGGTCTTGGAATTCCAAGTTAGAGACATCGACCAATGTAGCAAACTTTGTCTTCCAAATGGGATTCGCATTTCCAGAGCGGTCGATGTCGGTGCGATACTTGTTCTTCGGATCGATCCAACCAACGGCAAACCACTGGAGCTTCAAGAGCGATGGTTGTTTGAGACCTCGAGCAGAAAGTAACCCTATTTCCATCCAGATCTTCCCCATGCTAAGTTTGAGAAGGAATACGAGGTGGTGAGAGTGATATTACCTTGTCTTGTGGAAGGCTTTAGGAATAAAGTTGACGGTGAGAAAAGAAAGGTAGAGGATGTTTTGCATCGGATGCAAGAATACTTGGCTTCAGAATATCAGGGAATTCTTAACGCGTAAACAACATTATGAGAGGAGATCTTTCAGATGCTGCCCCCGCAATTTTTAAGTCCAAACACGAGCATAGCTTGCGAGCAAAGGCTCATTTGATCAGCCAAAAACAATACTAAAAGCATCCTTAGAAAAGGTAATGTAATAAATACATCATCCCTATTAACTTGAGCTCATTTTATAAACAGAACAAAAGAACCATGGTCCGGATGCATTGGCTTTACATAATCTTCGCCTCTAGAATTCAAGTATGTACATGTATCTCCTTCACTGTGCAACAGCTTAACCGAAATAAACATCCATTTTGACTTAGGCAGTAGAATCTCACGTCTGCTTCGAAAGAGTTGACAAAGAACTCCAAAAGTTGCTGCCGCTTCATACAACTGTGAGTTTGTTAGTTCAATGAGTTGGTAGATGTTGAGGAAGCAGTGCGATCTTTAGGTGTTGGGACCAGCAAAAGGTTTGGACCAGCGCACTTAACCACTCCATGGCCATTGGATGCAGTCCTTGTATACATCATTGTCGTGGAGCCCAAAATGTCATCTCCAAATCCACATGCTTCAAAAAGTGGCCTTGAACAAAAAGTACATGAGAAAAATTTGACTGGCTCCCTTGTAATGTATTAGTACATACACATGGAGAGTGCTGAGTGCAACACTTCTCTTTCAGCTAAAAAATGAGCAAACCAATTGAATTTGCAATGACATGGAAACCCCAGCAATTAACTCCAGATAATCTTGCTATTTCATATATGCAGAGAAGAGGGATAATAATGAGAATTTTGAATGTTATGCTAGCTAGTGATATCATGCATCATGTGCAAGTCATTATATCATCATATAAGCAAGCGTTACAGAGAGGAGACCTAACATGAGTCATGCAAGTTACTCAAACATTTGAGGACATAAGCAAGCAAGGAACTCAACAGTCAGCACCATCCAAAAAGTATCAGAAAATTTTCCTGTAAGTTTCTCGTAAAAGCAATTAGAGAATTTACATTTAAATTTCAGGGACAGTGAATTTACCTCTCATTTTCTGAACAAAGAGCTGCTATGTCATATATGTCTCTACTTGTGAGGATCCTGCAAGGATGAGGGTTCTATTGGAATACCAGAAATCCTTATTGAGAGAACAGAGGAAGATGTTCATGTACTTGATAAAGGTGGCCATAGACATATTTCTACCAAGGGAAAGTATAGATTGTTTCTTCTATCAGGGGGAAAATCCATATATATATATATTTATCCCCAACAGTCAGAGGAGTAATAACTGTAATGGATCAGGAAGAACAAAGCCAACCGAATCAATCAAGGAAGTTGCGGTATTAAAGTTACAGAGAATTGCCAAAGTGGATGTGGAAAGGGATTTGCGAACCATCTTATACCGCAATGATCAGAACTCAATCAACCGACAGACCTTACAATTCTTTTGACAATCATCTGCCCAATTCCCATTCCTCGAAGCGAAGGAATAACCTGGGAGGCACTGAGGCACGATTACATGACTATATGCATATAAACCACCAATAGTCATTTCAAACAAACTAAAAGCAATATCCATCATGTGAATATCCAACAAGATAGACTCAAAGGTTACAAAATACCACTGGCAAATAAGCACAACATCTTAAATGAAGCCCCAGTAGTTCTACAATCTTCTTGCTTCCATGTGCAAGTTCTACGTACAATCAAGTTATTTTTACATCAAATTGAATCATTGCCTTCACCAAAATTTTCAACTAGGAATTTCACTGACAGCCTGGCATGTAAAGTGATTTGCATTAGCTTTAAGCAGTGCACCCGGCACAAATGATATAGGCAAAACGCTAACAAGAACTCTGATACCAACTTGGTGTGGTCGGAGGACCAAAAGACAGCAAAAAGAACAGAAAACTGGGCTAAAATAGAAATAAATTGAAGCTTATTAAACTGACCGCACTTATTAAATCAGCAAGAACTAATGTGATCTCAACCACCGGAGCTCATAAAAGAGTCAAATGGCTACCGCATGACCACTTATTAATCCTAATAGCCTGGGTAAAGACTAAAACTAGAACTAGGATTATGCTCCTGCATCGTTCTCTCCAGTTGGAAACAGTCAAACCCAAAGGTGAATACTTTCCATCATGATCTCTGATTCTTTAAAACCTATCTTCTTCATCTCTTTTCCAAAAACCATTTAGCTTCGTTACTTGTTTTACTCAATCGTTTCCCCCGAAACTTTACCCCCGTGTCATCTTTCCTGGTTACCATCATTTCTCCCACCGGAGAACACTCGAGAAGAGATGGAGTCGGTTTCTAACAGTGTCACAAAATCACAACTTCCATAGACATTAAGCGTCGCATACATTCTTCCAGAGTAAAAACAAAAAAGCTTAACATGCATATCTCGCACGAAAAACAAATGCAGAAGAACCGAGAATTCACATCATACCATGACATCGTAAATGGAAGCAGTCAACCCCAAATCCGAAACAGCCCGGCCAAATCCCACCAACCGGCCATCCGACGGATCGACTCTCGGCAACACCTTACTCACCAAACCTCCGATCCCCACCACCGCACTCTGCTCCGCGTCCGGCGACAAGTCCTTGTCCCTGCAGAAGACGGACACGACGACGGCGCTGTGGGCGAGCGCGACGCGGAGCTTGTCGAGCGGGACGCCGCCGCCGCCGCCCTCCTCCTCCTCCGGGACTCGCCGGCCGGGACCCACGTCGGGGAACCGGCGGCACGAGAGGTTGCAGGAGGCGTAGAGGTCCCTGAGGGCGCCGGGGTCGACGTGGCCGGGCCTCGTGGAGATGTAGATTGGGACGGACGACGGGCCGGCCGACGGCGGGAGCCGCAGCACGTGCGGCTTGCGGGTGACGGGTCGCTTCGCCCACCTCAGCTCCATGGTCGTGGAGAAGATGGGGCGGTGATTGATCGGAGAGGCCGCCAACGCCATTTTCTCCGACGCTAATCTCCTCTTCCCTCCGCCGCATTTACACGGCGAATGCGTTCGCCATCGCCGGCCGTCGCTGTTCGCGGATCGAATCCGAGCGTTGTATCGGATCTCTCGGTGAATCGTGGCCAAGCAATCGCGGCGCCTCCTGTCATGGCCCTGAAAAAAAAAAAAAAAAAAAAAAAGGAAAAACCGATGAAATCAAATGATGAAAAAAACGAAAAATAAAATTACGACAATTAATGGAGCGTTTAGTAACGTTTCGTTAAAAAATTATTTCGGGAGAACAAAAAAAAAAAAAGTATTTTATTCCTAACAATTTTGATCGAGAAAAGACACGCGTTTAGTAAAACTTGTTTCCGGAGAATAAAAAATGAATAGAAACACGTTTGGTAAATTTATATTTTTTTGTTTCTTTTAATTTTTTAATATTGTTATTTTATTTTTCCTTTCTTTTTTTTTTTTTTTATTTTATTTTTCCGACGGGGCCTAAGCAGCCTTGCCTAGCCACGGCAAGGCTCGCCAGCCCCCGGCGAGGCCGAGGCTCGCCGTGGTTGGGCGAGGCTTGGCCTCGCCAGGGGCGGGTGAGCTCGGCTTCATCAGGGGTCAGCGACGCTCCGGCGAGGTCACTGACCCTCGACGGCGTCGCCGGCCCTCGACAGCCGGTCGCCGGCCATGGCTGAGGCCGACAACCGGCCAAAGAGAAAAGAAGAAGAAAATAGAAGAGAGAGAAGCGTTTCTTCAAAAGTGTTTTTAGAACAAAAAATAACTTTTTTTTGTTTCTCATTTTTTTGTTTTTTTTGTTAGGAAAAAAAAACAGATTTTGAACAAAAACGTAAACAAACGCGTTTACTGTTCTTTTTTTTGTTCTCGAAAACAAAAGAATAAAATTTTTGTTCATGAACAACACAAAAGAACATTACCATGCAGCCCCTAAGTTGGTAACACACATGAATTTTAGTGAAATTTATTGATAAAATTATGAGGACTCCCGAAAGAGCCATGCGTTGAAAAGAATTAAAGGTGTATAAAAATATTGGGACATTTGATTCCGCATTTTCAATAGGATTTTGGCCACCAAAGTACCTTGAGAAAATATTAGATCATTTGACAGCCATTTTGAAGGAAGTAAAAGCCAACATTAGGAAGATTGAAATCTCAATATTAGTAGAGACTAACATTGAGCTTTCAATATTTGACGAAACGTTAAAATTCAATTTTTTTTTTTAAAACTACTTTAATCAATTCTTCAAATTTCTGATTTTCTCCATCATTATTTTTTTTTTATCAAAAAAGGATCAAACCCTTTGCCGGTCTAATGAAGGGCCACGGCCACTGACGCCCCTTGCTGGAGGTCACTCAACCTCGGGCGACCTCAACCAATGGCCGTCTCATCAATGATCGTAGCCCTTCGCCGGACCGGCTAAGGGTTTGGTCTTTTTAAAAAATATATATATATATATATTTGATTTTTAGTATTATTGTGAAAATTTATATTTAAAAAGTTGTATACATTATTTTTTAAAATTTAAATAAATAAAAATATTAAAAATATTAAAACTCAAAGGGTTTTTTAAATATGTTTCCTACCAAATAACATTTCTCAAAATATTCTGTTTATTTCGCGAAAATTATTTTAAAAAAACGAGTTTATTGAAAATGTTTTAATAGTCTATAGAAAATTTATGTTTAAATTAAGGAAAATAAATTCCTTTTAAAAAAAGTATTTTAAAAAATTGAAAATTATTATTTAAATACTTTTTTTTTTTCCTTGCCGCTTGCAGTGATTAGGGCATCTTGTCTAATGACTTTCGGCCATATAGCATAAGGCCTTAGGTCACAAAAACACGAAATAAATAGATGCATTGGCCCATAAAAGATAATTATACAATGTGCTAATTGTTGCACACCACAAGCGGCCACTCCTAATAGCTGCTTGTTGCATGCTGCAAGCAGCCACTCTCTCATGCCTTAAGCACTAACGCTTTAGTTTCTTAGACTCTCTCTCTCAATTCCATGCCTCAAGCATTGTCCAATAGCTCAACGCGTCAATCACTCTCCCTCAAACATTCTTTCGCTCAACCCACACCTGAAGCATCGTCCGATGGTTCTCTCAATCCCATGTCTCAAGCATCGTTCAACGACTCGACGTGTCCATGGCTCTCTCTCAAACTTGAGGAAAAACATTTTTAGATGATCACTACCAATTGCCATGAAAAAGCGCGAGATTATGTTGCAGATTCGACAACATATGATAATGAAAAGTCGCAAGCATATTATCCAATGACTCTTGACCCATATAAAACAACGTGTAATAACATAAGACAACCTCAAACATACTTCTTACTTTCATACTTTCTCTCAATTATCTAACTTTGTACATCTTCCAACAAAACCAAACCTCAAACATATTCATTAATACCATCTACATTTCTAAGGAGGGGCACATATCGACTATTGACTGTTCGACTCGGATTTGGGAAAAAAAAAAAAAAGAGAGTGGCAAAGAGGAAAAGAGACATTATAAAATCTTATCCTTTGTCTGTCTCACTTAGCCAATCAAGAGTGCTCTCAAGCGTTTTGAGTTGAATTTTTTTATTTCTGGAAGTAGATATAAAACCTAATTCCAAATCCAATACAGGTTCATTCCGAAGTACCATAAGCTTTCCAGTAATGCGAAGTCCCACTATTTATCCAACATCTAGAGAGTCACTGAAATCTCGCCACAAGCAAATAGAAATGCACGACTCTCAAACTCCATATTTTTATCAAATCAGCTATTAAAGTCTTGACCATGGTATGTTGTGATAGACATAACAAACTTCCAAATCGTACTTTTTCTATTGTAGCTCGTTGCCTAGAAGTCAACTTCTCTAGTCGCTTGAGTAAGATAGCCAACGATTAGTATCGACTATAGTACCCATAATCTGCGTATTACCAAAAATCCATGCTCTAAACACATTTTTGAACCTATAACTTCCTAAAATTTATTTTAAGAAGTGGACGGATCAAGCAATGACAAGGTTTTGCCAATCTTCTTACTTTTATGTTTCTTTCTTAAGACATATCTCTGCCCTTCTTTTTCCGATGATGATTTGTTCGATTATACATCACATACATCTCGCATGAGATGGTTAATTTTTGTTAATGGCGAGGAAGCTTTCGGTACATCAAATATATGGGTTTTCTCCATCTTATCTACCATAAAATCTATTTCTACATTAATATCTTGCAAATCTACAATTTGCAATTTCGTTTTCGTGAGTTTTTACCCACGAGAAAATTCTAATTTTAATTATAACAACCCAAACAGAAAGAAAATCCAGTGATTGAAACATGAAATTATAGAACATGCCATTCTTAAAAAGAAATTTGAAGGAAATACAAGTCACACTGTCCATTGGAAGATTTTCCATCATTGATTGTAGACCTGCCTCTTGGGAGTTATTCATTCGTGCCTTAAAAAATTCTTTGATGATATTAACTTGCAACTCAATTGTAGTAGGTCGAAAGTCCCAAATTATCTAATGTGCATGGAGTGTAGAACTTAAGAAATGCCATTTAAGGTAGGAAATGATTACACAAACAATTCCATCCCATTACTTTTCCTTTACTAATGTTTTTGCTAGTTTAGATGATAAGCTCAAAATAGATGTAATCAATATAATAAAAATGATCCACCTAATCATTTCTTAGTTCGTCTAATTCGTTGGTGATTTTTTTATCTTACAACAATATTACTGCTATCCCATCAGCATGCATGAGGAAAAATTAAGGAGTTACTTCGAAAATTTGGTCGAGCCACGTCGAACTGCTCATAAGCTATATTAGAATTCAATAAAGAATAAAGAAAAAAAATGTTTTGTATAATAATGATGATGTTAATGTTCATGATAAATTAAATAGCTTAAATAGAAAATTATGCACAATAATAGAAGACAGCCCCCAACGTCTTCTTACTTTCATTCTTTCTCACAATTATCTTCTTTTGTTGATCCTCCTAGAAAAGCCAAACCCCAAGTATATTCATTAATACCATCCACATTTCTAAGGAGGGATATCGGCTATCGACTGTTCGACTCGAATTTGAAAAGAGAAGAGTGACAAATGTGAAGAGCAAAAAAGGCACTATAAAGTCTTATTTATTGCTCGTTTCAACTAACCAATCAAGAGTCTTTTCAAGCGTTTTTAATTGAATTTTTCTATTTCTAGGAATAGATATAAAATGTAATTTCAAATTCAATATATGTTTGTTTTGAAGTACTACCGGCTTTTCAGTAATACAAAATCCCATAATCAATTCAACATCTGAAGGAGTCATAGAAATTTCGTTACGAGTAAATAAAAATGCACAATTCAGAGAGCTTATCTGTTTATCAAATCAACTATTAAAGTCTTAACAATGGTATGTTGTGGTAGATCTGAAAAACTTCAAAATCCTACTCTTTCTATTACAACTCGTTGCTTAGAAGTCAACCTCTCCACTTGTTTGAGGAAGATTAGTATCGATTGTAGTATTCATAGCTTGCCTATTACCAAAAACCTATGCTCAAAACACATTTTTGAACCGATAACTTTCTAAAATTTATTTAAGAAAATGACAAATTAAGCAAATACAGGAATTCGCTAATTTTCTTACTCTTATGTTTTTTTCTCAGGATATATCCACACCCTCTTTTTTTTCCAGTGATGATTTGTTCAAATACACGTCACATAGCCCTTGGTGAGATGGATAATCCGTTGATGGCAAGGAAGCTTTCGTGCATCAAATATATGTGTTTTCTCCATATTATCTATTACAAAATCTATTTTTGCATTGATATCTTGCAAATCTACATTTTGTGGTTTCATTTTTTATGAGTTTGCATTCACGAGAAAATTCTAATTTCAATTATAAGAACCAAAACAAAAAGAAAATATAGTGATAGAAATATGAAATTATAGAACACGACATCCTAAAAAGAAATTGGAAGGAAATACAACTAATATTTTCTATCAGAAGACTTTCCATCCTTATTGAGGACCTATCTTTTGGGATTCATATATTTATGACTCAAAAAACTCTTTAATGATATTAACTTTCAATTTAATTGTAGTAGATTGAAGGTCTCAAAATATCTAATGCACATGGAGTGAAGAACTTAAGAAATGCCATTTAAAGTAAGAAATAATTACAGCAAGAAATTCCATTCCGCTAGTTTTCACTCGTGAATATTATTGCTAATTTAGATGACAAGCTTAAAATAGATGTAATAAATATAATAAACATTATCCACCCAATCATTTCTTCGTTTGTCAAATTCATTAGTGATTTTTGATCTTACAACGATGTTACTGTTATCTCATTAACATGCACAAGAAAGAATTAATGAGTTACTTCGAAAATTCGGCCGAGCCACGTTGAAATGCTCATATGACCAAATTTGCACAACTTAGTAGAAGACATCCATTGTGAAAACTGGAAAAAAATTGCAACTCATAAGCTATATTAGAATTCAATAAAGAACAAAGAAAACAAAACAAAAAACATGTGTTGTATAATAATGATAATATTCATGTTCATGATGAACTATAAAGCTTAAATAGAAAATTACATGTGATAATAGAAGACAACTTGTAATGTACTTTTTATTTCATGCTTTCTCACAATTATCTACCTCTAAGATCCTCCAGTAAAGCTAAACCCAAAGCATATTTATTAATACCATCAACATTTTTAAGGTGGGGCACATATCATCGACCGTCCTACTTGGATTTGGAAAAAGAAAAAGTGGAAAATATGAAGAGCAAAAGAGACATTATAAAATCTTAATCATTGCTTGTCTCACCTAGCCAATCAAGAGTCCTTTCAAGCGTTTTTAATTAAATTTTTCTATTTATGAGAGTAGATGTAAACCTAATTCCAAATCCACTATAGGTTTGTTTTGAAGTACCATCGGCTTTTCAATAATGCGAAGTCTCATAATCAATCCAACATGTAAGGAAGTCACCAAAATCTCGCCACGAGCAAATAGAAATGCTTCTGTATATCAAATTAGCTATTAAAGTCTTGATAATGTTATATTGTGATAGACTAGCAAATTTCTAAATATATTGCAGTTCGTTGCCTATAAGTTAGCCTCTCCACTTTCTTGAGGAAGATTGGCAACGATTAGTATCAGCTACAGTATTCATAGTTTGCGTATTACCAAAAATCCATACTCTAAACAAATTTTTGAACGGATAACTTTCTAAAAATTTATTTAAGAAACGGAAAGCAATGACAAGTCGATCTTTTTACTTTTGTGTTTCTTTCTCAAGATATATCACCGCCCTTCTTTTTCCGGTGAGAATTTGTTCGAAGGCATGTGACATACCTTTCGGTGAGATGGATAATCCGTTGATAGCGATGAAGCTTTCGGTGTATCAAATATATGTGTTTTCCCCATCTAATCTACCATAAAATCTATTTTTGCATTAATATCCTGTAAATCTACAATTTACGGTTTCGTTTTCATTAGTTTCTACCCATGAGAAAATTCTAATTTCAATTATAAGAACCCAAACAAAAAGAAAATCTAGTGATAGAAATATGAAATTATAAAACATGCCATCCTAAAAAGGAAATTTAAGGAAATACTACTTACATTGTCCATTGGAATCCTTGATTGTGGACTTGTCTCTTGAAATTCATCCATTTGTGCCTCTGAAAACTCTCTGATAATATTAACTTCCAACTCAATTGCAGTAGGCCGAAGGTCCCAAAATATCTAATGCACATAGAGTGAAGAACTTAAGAAATGTTAGTTAAAGTAGGAAATGATTACAATAAGCAATTCTATCTCACTAGTTTTCACTTGTGAATGTCATTGCTAGTTTAGATGACAAGCTATAAATAGATGTAATCAATACAACCAAAATTATCCACTTGATCATTTCCTAATTCGTCTAATTCGTTGATGATTTTTTATCTTATAACTATGTTACTACTATTTCATCGGCATGCATGAGAAAGAATCGATGAGTTAATTGAAAAATTTGCTGAGCTATATCGAGATGCTCATAGGACCAAATTTGCACAAATTAGTAAAAATCAAGACGTCAATTGTGAAAAGTGGAAAAAAATTTGCACGCAACTTGTAAATTATAGTAGAATTCAATAAAGAAAAAGAAAATAAAAAAAAAAACATGTTTTGTATAATAATGATGATGTTAATGTTTAATGAACTAGAAAGCTTAAATAGAAAATTACACAATAGAAGACAACTGTCAATGTACTTCTTACTTTTATGCTTTCCGACAGTTATCTACCATTGTAGATCTTCTAGCAAAGTACTTCTTACTTTCATGATTCAAGCATTTAGTCTCTCAGTCTCTTTCTCACAATCCCACCCCTCAAGCATTGTCCAATGGCTCAAAGCATTAGTCACTCTTTCTTAGACACTATCTCATTCAACTCATGTCATAAGTATGGTTCAACGAATCTCTTAATCCCATGCTTTGAGCATTGTCAAACGGTCGACGCGTTAGTCACCCTCTCTCAAACTTGAGGAAAGTATTTTTAGATAATCACTATCAATTGCCATGAAAGAGCACGAGATGATATTGTTGATTTGATATAATCTAATAATGAAAAGTCACGAGCATCTTTTCCAGTGACTCTCGACCCACATAGCATAAGGCCTTAGGGCATAAAAACACAAAATAGATATATGCTTCAGCCCAAATAAGACAATTATATAATGCCTTAATTATTGCATGTCGCAAGTGGCCACTCTTAATCACTACTTTGCTACACGCTGCAAGCGGCCACTTTATCACGCATTAGGCACTAACGCTTCAGTCTCTCAGACTCTCTCTCTCTTTTAGTCCCATGCCTTAAGCATCGTCCAATGACTCGATGTGTCAATTAGTTTCTCTTAGACACTCTCATGCTCAAGCATGGTCCAACGACTCTCTCAATCTCATGCTTCATGCATTGTCCAACTGCTCAACACGTCAGCCACTCTCTCTCAAACTCGAGGAAAAACATTTTTAGATGATCACTATCAATTGCCACTTCTTCGTGGCAGCTGTATATATCCTCATTCGTGACTCAATCTCACTGAGGTAGCAAAATAAACAATTGATTAATGAAATGTAACTAAAACTCAAATTACTTCAAATTATATAAAAAAAACTCAAATAACTTTAAATTAATGTTAACCAGTCAAATATTCGAGTTTAACACTTTAGAGAACCCGCTCTTATCTTCATGGGAATGTCATATAACCTAGACATTAAGAACGTCCAGAGCCTAGAGGTCTGTTGAATCTCTAGTAGAGTGATCAACTCCTGAGTGTTATACAGACAGCGATTGCAATAGAATGAATCACCTCATATATCCCCATAAAAAAATCTCTTCATTTTGCGGATAATAGCAAGGCTTTCTCATTATCTCTTTCTGCAAGCTGTTGAACTGACAAAATGAGAAAAAGACTTTCAAAAAGTTAAGCTAAAAACTAGAAATATCCATCATTCATGACATTGCTACTTCCCAAATTGGATAAAAATGCAAAAAACAAACATAAATCGGTTGGGATAAGATTTGGCTGGATAAAAGAATGGAGGATTTGAAGTTTCAGTTTCATGGCATTGGGGTGTGGTTTTAATTTTTTAGCTTCTCTTACGTTTTCGTGGCTTTGTCATAAATCGAAATCAATATGGTAGATCAAGAAAATCAAGTGAATCTCCGACCTCTCTCTTCTAGTCAAATCCAATAGAGATGGACTTATCTATCAAGTATACAGTTTCTATTATATCACAAGTCTACATATTAGTTTGTTTAAAGAGATATAATAGATAAAAGTAACAATAAGAATAAAGTCAACTTCTTACAAGCAAATCCTTTCACTACTTGGCGATCGTCTAGGATAACCAATCTCACGCATACGGTTTAGTTGATCAGCCTACCTATGCGTCAGTATCACTCCAGCCTGGGCACAATGCTCTTCTAAGATTATTACTTGATAAATCCTATTTGTCGTGTCTTGACTGTAATAGTGACAAAAAATATGGCAATAAACACTAAACATCTTAACAAACGCAAAGCACAGAATGAGTTAACATAAATATTGAAAAAAATGGAACTAACCGTCCAAACATTACAACAAGTATTTCCACAATTCCCCTGCAATTAAAAATCTTTCCATGTCTACTCATCTCGTCTGGTGGTAAAATTTTGACCGCATAGAGCCACCTCCTTCCTTGCACATAATATGCAATGTTTTTATGTGGTGCATGATTGCCATAACGAATTGAGAATCACTTGGCTAATCAACAAGAAATCCATCATTCTAATAGAAAAGGAAGCTAGAAACTCGAGCTTGAAATATCTGTAAATAGGGCTTTGAAATAAAGGATCTACTGGCGCCAGTACAGGAGAGTAGGGGGGACTTACCTTCTTCTCTGTAATATGCAATGCTTCTATGTGGTGCATAATTGCCATAACGAATTGAAAATCACTTAGCTAATCAACTGAAAACTCATTATTCTAATAGAAAATGAAGCTAAAAACTCACCCTTGAAGAGCTTGAAATGTCTGTAAATAGGGCTTGGATCTGCTGGCGCCAATATAGGAGAGGAGGGAGGACTTGCATTCTTCCCTATAATATGCAATGCTTCTATGTGGTGCATAACTGTCATTATGAATTGAGAATCACTCAGCTAATCAACTAGAGACCCATCATTCTAACAAAAAAGGAAGCTAGAAACTCACCCTTCAAGAGCTTAAAGTGTCTGTAAATAGGGCTTTGAAATAAGGGATCTGTTGGCGCTAATATAGGGGAGAAAGGAGGACTTGCCTTCTTTCCTGTAATATGCAATGCTTCTATGTGGTGTATAGAAGTACTCATAGTTGAGCCAGGATGCTTTGGTGAGCTAGCGCCAAGATGCCTCGGTTGAACCGAGATGCCGTAGTTGAGCTAGGATGCCTAACTTGAAGCTGGATGCCTTGGTTGAGCCGGGAGGGCTGGTTATTAAGTTTGACAATTAGCTCTTTCGTCCGTGGCATTTGCATAGACCTTACACGAACCTTGCATGGACCTTACACGAACCTTCCACGCCTCTCCGGCCGAAAGGACTTATACAAGGGCAGTCTTCACTCCAGCATCGAGCGAGCCTCCTTCTCACCAGCATCACCATAGCCACCATTGATTGCCAATTCACCCCAATCACAATACTAACGGTCCTCGTGGAACATAAAAAATCAAAAAGTTACACGTGAAGGATTTAATTGACTGAGAAAAAAACCTTAAATCTAATTAAATATTGAAAAGTTTCGTTTTGAATTTTTCCAAGTGGGAATATGGTGGAAGAAAAATCGATCGAATATGTTAATAGTTAATTTTTCCCATAAATCACAAATAAATTTAGTTATTTATTCTCGAATAAGCCTAAAAAATCAAAAAGTTACATGTGAAGGATTTAATTGACTAAAAAAAAAAACTATAAATCTAATTAAATATTGAAAAGTTTCATTTTGAATTTTTTCAAGTGAGGAATATGGTGGAAGAAAAATTGAGTGTAGATTTCAATAGTTAATTTTCTCATAAATCACAAAGAAATTTAGTTATTTATTTTTGAGGAAGCCTCAATTAAAAAAAAAATAAAATCGTAATCTCGGTTGCAAAACGTAAACACAAATTCACATTGCAATTTTACATCCACTAAACTAGGGGTGTGTTCGACCAAAAAAAAAAAAAAACTAGGGGTGTGCAACGGAAAATGCCCGAACCGGGACCAGACCGGCCGGTTTTGGGCGGTTCCCACGGTCGACAGTCCAGTTCCCGGTTCCAAGGTGGGAACTAGACCAACCGGACCGATTGGACCAGACTAAATTTTTTTATACATAATTTATATACATATAATATATAAACACATATAGTATATGAATATTATATATGAAACTTATTGCAATCGGAATTGCAATTGAGGTAACAACCTCTTATGTGGCCAAGAGACCACCAAAGCTCTTAGAAAACTTATTTGTTAATTTTATCTTCTACTCGATGTGGGATAAGGCTCTAGGAGTTCCTCATGCTCACTCTCTCTCTTGCTTCCCTCACTTGCAAACGACAAGGCACTTCAAGCCTCAAAGTCCGACATCGACTAAACATTCAAAGCATAGAAGAGAGATTGTCTATAAAACCTAAGCCAAGCACATATTTTACTCAAATTGTTCATGGCTTTTATGCTTAAAATTAAAAGTGAAACACATAAATTATGATTAATATTCACGCAAGTGAAGTTTGAATATTTTGCACGTGAAAACATGTGTGAATAGTTTTATTAGATCATCCGGGAACCGAATTGGATTGATTGGTTCGGAGTATGGTCGTTCTTTAATGAATGGTTGTTATTTAGTGAAAAAATAAAGTGCCGATCTTACCGGACCGGACCGGAATCGATGGTCCGGTCCACGGTTCCCAAAATTGGGAACCGGTTTTCCCGGTCCGGTTCTCGGTTCCACCTTGGAATCGGACCGAACCGGGAACCGATCACCCTTACACTAAACACATTCACATTCATTCACAAAAATGATATGCACAACAAATAGGAATTGCACTCCAATGTATTGGACTATATTGATTAGTCTGCTTCATGAATCATCTGAGTATTGCTAACCACAAGCTGAAACTGTTAGGCTTGTTAAGCATTGAGCACTGGGTACAACCATTCTAACTCCATTCGGCAAACCTGGGTAACAAACAAATTAGCTTTGTTTCCTATTGAAAAAGAAAAAAAAGGTTCCACACAAATATGAATCATAAGTTGAATAACTCTACCCATCTTTGTCAAATTAAGATCGAAAGATATAAATGCTGTAAAACATAGATAAAAATAATTCTTCATGACAACTATATATATCCTCATTCATGATTCAACCTCACTGAGGTAACAAAATAAACAATTGATTAATGGAACGTAACTAAAACTCAAATTACTTCAAATTACTTTAAAAACTCAAATTACTTCATATTACTTAATGCTAACCAGTCAAGTATTTAAGTCAACACTTTAGTAAACCTATCAACAGCTCTTGCCTTCATGGGAATGATGTATAACCTAAGCATTAAAAATGTCTAGAGCCTAAAGGTCTATCGAATCTCAGGCAGAGTGATCAACTCCTGAGTGTTATACAAATAGCGATTGTAATAGGGTGAATCACCCCATATATCCCCGTAAAAAAATCTCTCACTTTTGCGGATAATAGCGAGGGCTTTCTCATTATCTCTTTCTGCGAGTTGTTGGACTGACAAAATGAGAAAAATAACATTCAGGAAGTTAAGACAAAAACCATAAATACCTATCATTCATGGCCTTGCTACTTCCCAAATTGGATAAAAATGCAGAAGAGCCATTACATAATTTATAAATAAGGAAAAACAAATAATTAGTAAACAAACATAAATCAGTTAGGACAAAATTTGGCTGAATAAAAGAATGGAGGATTTGAAGTTTTAGTTTCATGGCATTGGAGTGTGGTTTTAATTTTTTTAGCTTCTCTTACATTTTCATGGCTTTGTCCTAAATTGAAACCAATATGGTAGATCAAAAAAATCAAGTGAATATTCGACCTCTCTCTTCTAGTCAAATCCAATAGACATGAACTTATCTATTAAGTATGCAGTTTATATTATATCACAAGTCTACATATTAGTTTGTTTAAAGATATATAATAGATAAAAGTAACAATAAGAATAAAATCAACTTTTTATAGGCAAATTCTTTCACTACTTGGTTATCGTCTAGGATAACCAATCTCACTCGAGGCATACGGTTTAGTTGATCAGCCTGCCTATGCGTCAGCATCACTCCAGCTCGAGCACATTGCTCTTCGGAGATTATTACTTAATAAATCCTGTTTGTCGCGTCTCGACTATAACAATGACAGAAAATGTGGCAGTAAACACTAAACATCTTAACAAACACAAGACACAGAATGAGTTAACGTGAATATTGAAAAGAATGGAACTAACCGTCCAAACATTACAACAAGTGTTTCCACAATTCCCCTCCAATTGAAAATCTTTCCATGTTTACTCATCTCATCCGGTGGTAAAATTTCGACCACATAGGGCCACTCTCTTCCGTAATATGCAATACTTCTATGTGGTGTATGACTGCCATAACGAATTGAGAATCACTTGGCTAATCAACCAGAAATCCATCATTCTAATATAAATGGAAGCTAGAAACTCACACTTCAAGAGCTTGAAATGTCTGTAAATAGGGCTTTGAAATAAAGGATCTACTGGCACTAGTATATGAGAGGAGGGAGGACTTGCCTTATTTTCTACAATATGCAATGTTTTTATGTGGTGCATAACTGCCATAACGAATTGAGAATTACCCAGCTAATCAACCGGAAACTCATCATTCTAATAGAAAAGGAAACTAGAAACTCATCCTGAAGAGCTTGAAGTGTTTGTAAATAGGGCTTGGATCTGCTAGCGCCAGTATAGGAGAGGAGGGAGGACTTGCCTTCTTCCATATTCTGCTAGCGCCAGTATAGGAGAGGAGGGAGGACTTACCTTCTTCCCTGTAATATGGAATGCTTCTGTGCATAACTGTCATAACGAATTGAGAATCACTCAGCTAATCAACCAGAGACCCATCAATGCTTTGCTAATCATTGCATGCCACAAGCAACGAGAATGAGATGATACAATAAAGGGAAGGAGGCCCCTATATATACAAGTACAGGACAAATCGTATCCGTAGATCTCTCATCGATCTCATGGTAAAGATCATATCTCTCCAATTATCATCTACTTGTGTGGTCACAATTTTACCATCGGACAAGAATGATAGATATGGTACAATCAAAGAGGAATCGTGGACATACTGTTTAGACGGTTAGTTCCATTTTTTTCAACGTTAACTCATTCTGTGTCTTGCGTTTGTTAATATGTTTAGTGTTTAGGATTCTCTTTATGAATAAGTGGTAGGTTTTTGGTTAAGTAGCCAAGTAAGGCTAGGATTTCGTCTGAAATTGTAGTAGTAATTGTAGATGATCGTGGGCTTCTTGTTTATGGTTCATGTCATAATCGTTGCATGCCACGAGCAACCACTCTTAATCAATGCTTTGCTAATCGCTGCAAGTGGCCACTCCCTCACACGTGACTGACGCTTTAGTCTCTTGGGCTCTCTCACTCTGTCAATCCCATGCCTCAAGCATCATCTAATGACTTGACGCATCAATCGCTCTCTCTCAGACACTCTTTTGCTCAACCCATACCTCAAGTATGGTCCAGCGGCTCTCTCAATCCCACACCTCAAGCATCGTCCAACAACTAGATGCATCAATCGCTCTCTCTCTCTCTCTCTCAGACTTGGGGAAAAATATTTTCGATGGATCACTATCAATTGACATGAAAGAGCGCGAGATGACTTTGCCAATTCGACAATACCTAATAATGAAAAGTCACGAACATATTATCTAATGATTCTCAGCCTATATAGCATAAGGCCTAAGGCCATAAAAAACAACATAGATAGGTGCTTTGGTCCGTACAGGACAACTATATAATGCCCAATCGTTGCACTCTAATCATTGCACACCACAAGCGGACACTATCGCTCACGTTGCAAGTGGCCACTTCTAATCGTTGATTCCCTGCATGCTGCAAGCGGCCACTCCTTCACGCCCCAGGTTCTAACACTTCAATCTCTCAAGCTCTCTCTCTCGATTCCACACCTCAAGTATCGTCTAACGGCTCGACACATCAGTTGCTCCCTCTCAAACATTCCCCTGCTAGACCCAGCCCTCAAGTATGGTCCAATGATTCTCTCAATCCCACGCCTCAAGCATTGTCCAATGGTTCAATGCGTCAATCACTCTCTCTGAGACTTGAGGAAAAGCATTTTCATATGATCATTACCAATTACCACAAAAGAGCGCAAGATATGTTACTGATTCGACAACATTTGATAATAAAAAGTCGGAAGCATCTTCTCCAATGACTCTCGGCCCGTATAGCATAAGACCTTGGGCTATAACAACCCAAAATAGATAGGTGTCTCAGCCCATATAGAACAATTATACAATACTCTAATCATTGCACATTACGAGCGGCCACTCTTTAACTGCTACTTTGTTGCACGTTGCAAGCAGCCACTCCCTAACGCCTTAAACACTAACGCTTTAGTGTCTCATGGTCTCTCTTTGTCAATCCCACACTTCGAGCATCGTCCAACACCTCGACGCATCTGTCACTCTCTCTCAGGCACTCTGTCGCTCAACCTATGCCTCAAGCATCATCCAATGACTCTCTCAATCTCACGACTCGACACATCATGCACTCTCTCTCAAACTCGAGGAAAAGCATTTTCAAATGATCACTATCAATTGCCATGAAAGAGCACAAGATGACGTTGCCAATTCAACAACATCTGATAATGAAAAGTCGTGAGCATTTTGTCTAATGATTCTCGGCTCATATAGCATAAGGCATTGGGCCATAAAAACGCAAAATGATGTCCTTGCCCATAGTTTCATTTTTTTGCTTTTGTTTTTTGAAATAATTTTTTATTTCATTTAATTAATATTTTGGTCAAATAAATTAGAATTTAAGCCACATCATCGCCACGTAGGAGAGAGAACATATTAAGAAAAGTTACGTAAGCATTTTCCATTAGTCAAATTAACAGTGTTAACTTTAGGATTTGATTAAATCAATTTGATAAGTTTTAAGACTTGATTATATTTTTTATAAGTTTTAAAACTCAATTGCACTTTCATAATAAGTTTTAGGACTTCCACAAAGACATATCAAAAAAAAAAAAAAATATTTCGGTTCATTGGTCTTGGGCCGATTTCGGATTCTCACGAAGAGCTGGGCCGAGACACGGGGCCGGGCTCTGGGCTCCGCTTGGGAAGCCGCAGAAAGCCCAGAAGCTTCCGGTCTCTACATCGGATCCATTGCATCTGCCTCACCTTTTGTCGAGACGGCAGATTTTGAAATCAGATCGGAGACGAGCGGAGACGAGACGAAACGAAACATACGCTCTCTTGCACAGAGAGAGAAAGAGAGAGAGAGACCCCACAGCGCACGGTGTCCGTTCCACCTCTCCACTCCCGTCGTCTCGCTCGCGCCCGCGCACGGCGGAGGGTGCGCGGCGGCGGAACTCGAGCTCACTCCCCCCCCCGTCGGAAACCCCCGCTCTCCGTCCCCATTTCGGCGGCGTCTGGTGAGTTCGTTGGTCGCGGGGTGAGCGCGGGATAGGGCTTCAGTGGAGCGCGCGGGGAAGCTGTGGCGAGGCGAGCGAGCGGGGGAATCGAGGAGAGAAGGGGGGGAGAGTGGAGTCGATGGTCATGCCGATCTCCGTAGTTTAGAAGTGCGAAGCATTTGCGCTCTTGCGTGAGAGGGAGAGGGAGAGGGAGAGGGAGACGGGGAAAGTATGGAGGGGAAGCGGGTATCTGCGAGTCCGAGACCCTGCAGCGGGAGGAGGGTGCTGGCTTCGAAGAAGAGGCCGAGGTGGTGGTGCGGCGGGGATGGGCTCGTGAACAGCGTCAAGAAGCTCCAGAGACGCGAGATCAGTTCCAAGCGCGACCGCGCTTTCTCGATGACCGACGCCCAGGAGCGGTTCAGAAACATTCGGTTGCAGGTATAGTGTCGAGGGTTTTTGTTATTTCCAGTTTCATTTTTTTTTTCTTTTTTTTTGACTTGCTAGGTCTTTATTTAGTGGGGGTGTCTGTCTGAATGAGGATTTGGAGACGTTGTCTGTGCTTATTTTGCTTTGAAGGTGGACTGTGAGTTACGTTAAAATTTAGGCTTGATCCGGTGGTGTTGGTATGAACTAGAGTTAACTCGTGGAATTATGTGGATATCAATCGGAAATTTGTTTCTTGACGAGAGTGAATGTCAACATAACTTGGATTTTGTTGAGGGGAGGGGAAGGCAGTGAAGATTTTTATGGTGAGTGCCAAAAATTTGAAATTGCGAGACCCGATGCCTTTGATCCTTAGTCGACAAAAGGCAATTTTTTGGAGATATAGATATTATACGTGCAAAATATTCAGTTTAATGTACGGGATTGACCTTTGGATGGGCGCTTTTGCCTCATTCAGGCTTTTCATGTAATGCTTGTATCATTTATCTGATCATTGATATGATTAGGAGATGAAAATTTAGTTTCTGAATAAAAGTTACGCCAAATGTTAAAAAATGTATCTACTGGCATTACTTGAGTTGCGTATGCAGGTGTCTTGCCACATCTTTATCAGTCAGTCAAAAGAGTTTCTTTTCTTGTTAAAATCTAGGTTGTGGGATTTCAACTCAAAGATGACAAATGTTCCATTTTATGAGATTGATGAAAGCCTTTTTATGGGGATAGTTTGCATATGCTGATTGTGGTTCTCTGGTTTGGATGATTGTGGGACTTGTTCACAGGAGGAATATGATACCCATGACCCAAAGGGTCATTGTGCCATGGTCTTGACTTTTTTGAGAAAGAGGTCCAAGATTATTGAGATTGTAGCAGCACGTGACATTATCTTTGCCCTTGCTCAATCTGGTGTTTGTGCAGCCTTTAGTCGAGGTGGGAATCTTGGTTTTCTTGCTTTCTTTACCAAATTCATTGATATCGGTACCAGTTTTGTGATTTATGACTCTTTATTGGAACGCAGAGACAAATCAAAGGATCTGCTTTTTAAATGTCAGTCATGGTGAAGTTATTCGAAGTCTGTTCTATAACAAGAACAATGACTCACTTATCACAGTTTCAGTTTATGCATCTGACAACTTCAGCTCCCTAAAATGCAGAAGCACGAGGATTGAGTAAGTCAATTTCTCCATCACCAAATTTTTATACAACACCACCTTTTCTTGTAGGAGAACCTAAAAATTTACAGAAGCACATAAAAGCTGTAATGAGGAGGATGCAAGGCTAGAGAGAAACATATTCTCAGTTTTAGAAAGGAAGGACACCTTATGCAGTATCTTCATCCCCCACAACTGCGTTGTTATCTATTCTGCTTCTTGATGTCTAGGTACATAAGGAGGGGTAAACCCGATGCTGGCTTTGCGCTTTTTGAATCTGAATCACTGAAATGGCCTGGTTTTGTGGAGTTTGATGATGTGAATGGGAAAGTACTTACGTACTCTGCCCAAGACAGGTAAAAAACAAGATCAGGCCCATGGTTAGAGTTATTTGCACTATGGTTATGGACTTACCAAGTTCAATAATTTTCTCCATCTTATTATGACCTCCTCTTCTGTCCTGCAGTATATACAAGGTATTTGACCTAAAGAATTACACGATGTTGTACTCCATATCAGATAAAAATGTTAAAGAAATCAAGATAAGGTACTTTCTTTTTCATCTGGGCGATGTATCTTCACCTTTTTATCCTAATTGAAATCTGTTACTTAAGAACTCCTCTCTTGTCTTGTTGCCTTATATGATCACGCTCTTATTTTGATTGTTTGTATTTTTTTCTTTAATAGCCCGGGAATCATGTTGTTGATATTTACAAAAGCTAGCGGTCATGTTCCTCTTAAGATTCTTTCCATAGAGGATGGTACTGTTCTCAAGTCATTCAATCATCTCCTGCATCGGAGTAAGAAGGTTGATTTTATTGAACAATTCAATGAAAAGCTTTTAGTCAAGCAAGAAAATGAGAATCTCCAGATTCTTGATGTAAGTATATTCCTCTTGATATTCTGTTGAGGCATATTTTGATATGGACTTATGAAGTCCAGCTGCTGACTGTGATAACGTTGCAGGTTCGCAACTTTGAGTTAACAGAAGTTAGCAGATCTGAGTTCATGACACCCTCGGCATTTATTTTCCTCTACGAAAATCAGTTATTCCTCACTTTTAGAAATCGAACTGTTGCTGTGTGGAACTTCCGTGGAGAGCTTGTAACATCATTTGAAGATCACCTCTTGTGGCATCCAGATTGCAATACCAACAACATATACATCACAAGTGATCAAGACCTTATCATTTCTTACTGCAAGGCTGATGCTGAAGACCCCTTATCTGAAGGAAATGGTAACTCCCATCACTTTGCTTTCTTTGGGTTGATTAGTTTACATGGTAATCATTTCTTTTTTCCACTGTTTTATGTGCCAGCGGCCTTCATATGGATGTTGGCCCTGAAATAAGTAGTCATTTCTGTCTTTCCAATTCCAAGAACTCTGTCACCATACTAGTCCTTAAAAGAAGTAATTAAAACAGCTATTAAAAGAATGGGAAGTTTCATCTGATGGAGTTCATTTGCATGGTATGTCAGTAGTAACTTTTTTTCTTTGTCAGAATTGAACCCATTGGAGGTGGAAGTGTCTTTTTTCTACGTATAGGTGCACCTGCCTCTTGTATTTGACAATATAAGCAGGCTGCATCATCTAATTCTTTGCTCTTTCGTAGGAGGCCAAAGGATAGCTGGATCATATCTAGAATTATCATATTCAGATGTTTATTCTCTGGCTATATTTTTTGGTTAAAGCATGTTCTTGCAGATGTCAGTGTACCATTGACAGTGCCACTGGTTTTTGCAGCAGGATCCATAAATGTAAGCAACATATTGACAGGGAAATGCCTTGCTAAAGTAAAAGCAAGCAACAGTGTCCCTGTCGAGGATGAATGTAGTTGTAGCGGTGAATGTAGTGGTGATTGCCGTCCCAAGAAACGTGCCCGTGCCTCCACAATCAGGAGCACAGTTGCAGAAGCCTTGGAAGACATCACTGCACTCTTCTACGATGAAGAGCGAAACGAAATCTATACGGGCAATAGGCATGGCCTTGTACATGTATGGTCTAACTGATTGTTCTCAAGTTTTTAGATTTAATTTCTCGAGGATTCATTATAATCCTCCCGGATGTTTATAATGATTGTGCTGCCTTCGCACGATAACCTTTTCTAAGTGTATCATTAGTTCTTGTATCGGTTAGGTTTGAGCTTCATAAGCTGTATTTTAGAGTGCTGATGTAGTGACTTGTACCTCTTATCTAATTTGCCTTTGTCTGTTTCAGAATTTGTCTTCCTTCTCTATCGTGGTTGTTAAATTTTGTCCTACTTGTTGGATTTATAATTGTCTCTGTTCATATTGAAACGTGCGAAATAGGCGAAGCTTCTTCCTGTGGGATGACTTCGTTTAAGCAGTAGTTGAAGAAGCTGTTAATAGCTGTGAAACGTGGTCATCACTTTCAAATTAAGACGCTCCTTACAGAGGAGATTTTTTTTTTTTTTTTTTTTTTTTTGCACGAATCCTTACAGAGGAGATTGGCAGGTAAAGGATTTGCCATGTTGTCCGGGCTTAATTTCAACTCACTTTTTGGGGCCCGCTTCAATTAAATTGGGACTGACCGACTGCTTTCTTGGTCCACATGGTAGGTCATGTGACGAGCTTTTACATGATCATATCTTATATTTTCCTGGATCGACTTCAATCACTCGATGCCATATTATATTGGCCATTGAGGTGTTGTTCTGCTTTAAGTGAAGAGTTCTGATGCTGGAGGTGGAGGAGAATGTTTGGTCGGCAAATTTGAAGGAATTTGGGATCGCCAACTGTTGTTTATTCGTACCCCACTTGGCGTGTGGGAGGCGGAAGGAAAAGGAGATCCATGGCTTTTCACATGCATTGCAAGGCTCGCAAAGCGTGATGATGGAGCCATCACACTGTGTGATGCTTTACGGTTTTCCAACACCCTCTTTCTCTCGGGAAACGAAAAGGTGTAAAAAGTCATTTGGAGAGAGGAATTCTCGAGGGAGAGAGAGAGAGTGCGTGCGTGTTAGGGTCTGCTTGCCAGTTTGCATTTGGGGTCCAAAGCTGACATATATGCCTCTGAGCACTTGCCAAATCCTTATCTTCTTCATACCCTTTAACATGTAGTGGGATTTTCAGAGGCCTTTCGATCTAATGACAAGTATATTGATGTCTTACTTATCAACTGCAAATTCCCATTTGAAATGGTAATCCAAACTTTGCAGGTCCATTCGCTAGGCAGATTAAAAACCATGTAAAAGCTTCCAGCCAAGAAAGATGCAAACGGAAGCTTCCGGGTAAAGCAAAGATTAGATGAAGAAATAGTACTGGTCTTCTCTGTTTTTCCATAGGCCCTTTGGAAGCCAAGCCCAGAAGAAATTAACGTGGCGGATTTTTAGGTGAGAAATCTTACCGCAGGGTCCCTGCTTTGATGCGACACAGATACGAACATGACAGGATCAAAGTCAAACGAAAGGCGTGGGGTCCTAGAATAATTAATCTTTGCCGGAAGGTTAGCTATAAGTTTCATCATCTTTTTGCGTGTCTTGTTCCTCGGGGGTAATTTCCTAGGGGGCTGCTCTGCTTAAGTCACCCACCCCCGGGAATTATGATTTGCTTATTTTGGATCAATCTCTTGATGCATTTTTAATCGGTAAAGAACTGTGCAAACATAGTTTACCGCTAAACAGACATTACGTGAATTAGTAAAAAACATTGATGGATAAATTGTGAAAGAATTGTGAGTCATGGTTTACCTTTGCAAGAATTGGTTATTCACTTAGTCTAAAATTTGGTACGTGATGTATCGGAAAAGTCTAAAAATATAGTTTAACTATTTTTTCTTTCAACGTTTATGAATTAACGTCTTGATTGAGTTTGTGTTTGAATTGTCTTACCAACAAGGACAGAAAAAAAAAATTGAAAAGAATAGGCTGGATTTTGATTTTTAGAAATTATATTTATGAGGGTGGTCAATATAGGGACATCGGCATTTTTGAAAGGCCGGGGGTGATTAAGGAGGAGAATTTTAACTTCTCGTAAAGCACTTAAGAAAAAGACAGATTCACTCATTAATTTTTTAAAGTTATGTGGGGACATACTTCCCTCAAATCAGTGGCAGAAAGCTCGAGATTCCATTATTGGAGATTTATATTGTCAGTCAAATCAAATATCATAATCAAGAAAATGGATTTTTTTTTTCACAATATTCAATTCCCTCCCCCTCCAAAGTTGCAAAGAATTTGAATCCTATGGCATTAGATGGAGATGGGTCTCTCAAGGCAATAATTTATTATGGAAGAAGCTGCACACGACAGTCACCTCAGATTAAGCCCTCCTAACAAGAGCCCAAGCATGTGGCCTTTTCAATGTAATAACTAATCAAATGGGAAAATAATGAAACTAAAAGGAAAAAAAAACGACAAATCCAATTATAAAAATAAAAAAATAAAAAAGGAAAAAGGCAAAAGAGGAGAGGAGGACCACATGTGGAGGGCAAGAGCATTTGGTACATCAACATCAGGGGAGGAATACGCGTGAAGCGCACGCGCCCAAGCCGGCGCGTTCCACGTGTTTCCCTTCCGCAATTCTCCTATAAAGACATCATGGTAAGTTGGGAACGCAATCATCGCGTTATTGCCGCTTTAATATTTTGTTTTTCGTTTTTCTTTTTTTGTGACTTCCCTTTTCCATTTTTCCATTTTGAAAAATCCGAGCGTATTTAGCTCCCTGCTTACCCGGTGCTTGTTCTGCTTTCCTTCTTGTCTTAGCCTCGCCCCCCAGCTCTCCATCTCAGATTTGATCGACATTATTAAATCCGTTCAGGTACAGTGCATTCTCGTCCTTGCACAAATCCCATCATCATCTTCTTTTTTCTGTCCTTGGATTTATGGTTTAAGGTTCGAGTTTGAATTTTTCCTTTTTCACTTTATTCTACGGTGGTTCTTGCGTTGTGGGTCTTTGAGTGAGCTTTGCAAGACCCTGCATTTCGGGTTCTTGGTCATGTGAGCTCTAGAGGGCACTGGCATTTTCTTTGCAAAGAGCTTGCGATTGCGTCTTTTCCGGATTTGAAGTCCTCTTGATGAGTTGGGTCACTGTAGTTTGTTCCTCGCGAGTGGTGTCGGTGCAGGTTGTTTTTTTCCTTCTTGATTTGCTAGATCTGAATTGAATCCAGCTCGTCTCAGTTGCCATTGAGAATTATCGGTTGTGAGTTTACGGTTGCAGCGCTTGAAATGAGTGCATCTGCTTGCGAGCTCCAGTGGAAATGAGCTTGCTGTACTGAATTTTGCTTGGGGTTCATTCAGTTTCTCTCTTGGTCGTGCCTTGTCCAAACGCTTATGCCATAGGCATTTGGGCAAAAAGGTTTTCTGAATTCTTTTTTCCCGATTGGATTTGCTGGCTGCAAAGTTGTCATTTGAACTGCAAGTACTTTTAATTCAATTACGAGTCATTAAGCACATGTCAATGTTTGGAGGGTATAACGTGTAAGTTGCTGCACCAAACATGGATTTATAGAATAGAAAGTCTGCTGGATTTGCATTCAGCGGTATCCTGGTTTTGCTTGATTGTTGCATACTTGGCACCGGGCCTCGCTTTTCTCATTCGATTTAACACTTGAAGTTTCCGATTCATCTCAACTGCAGGTGGTTGACTTAATTCCATACAAATTACCCTTTTGGAACCATTAGGATTTATCATCAAGGTTTTGGGCTTTCCATGTTCTCTGTGTGCTTGCACTTTCCTTAGTTATATCATATATGACAGTGTTGGATGTATCTGTACAGTTTTCCACTCCTTGATATTATTTTCCTGCATTTCAGGTGCCTAAGTTTCTGAGATGGGGGGTGATATAGACTCAGATGCCATTTTGGAATATGCTTCATTTCAGATTGCATCCGGGCAGCAGAGGTTAGTCTAGCTTCTTTTTGCAAGATTTACATTGGGGAGGTGTGGCAGAGTTACCCACCCTAGTCACAGTGTAGAACTAGAGTTCTCTACGTGCGTGACTGTTTTATGCGATAAATCTGGAATTCATATACGAGAATGAATTAGTTTCAATCATTGATGGTGATAAGTTCCTTAACTCGAGTTCCTTTTGTTACTATTTGGCCTGCTCTTTTCATCTGTTAACAATGGCCATCCTGAAAATCTTACAGAGAATTTTCATCTGAGAAGTTTTTAAGTATGGAATTAAAAACCTCAACTGCAAAATTTCGAGCTTAGAATTTTCTGACCTTTGGGTTGGTTAAATAAAATTGGGATGTGGTTAATGGGGATGCTTACTACTGTTCTTATGTTATCTAATAAGTAGCCCGCTACTTCCTTCTTCTGGTTAAGAACTCGGCTAATTGCTGGCATATTGCTGAATCTCTTTTCATGTAAAGGTTAACAGAATTTCACTGTTAGCTTTATTAATGGCTGCATTGAAATGTTTAAATTGTCTCTTCATTCAAATCTAGGAGCAACTCTCTTGCAGCCAGAAGTTCTCTAATCCTGTTTTTTGATTCTCTTTTTACTCACTCGCTTGCTTTCCATCTTGCTGGTGTTGCTATTAGTAGACTTCTCGGCATCTGAATTTATTTATTTATTTTTTTTTGGGTGCTTCTTGAGAAATTTCTTGTTACTTTATATTCTTCCCTGAAAATGTTTTGGGGATTACCCAGGTTTGAAGCATACGGTTGTGTTGATAACAAGGTGGAAAAGTTGGCAACTGGAGGATTGGATCAATTACTTCCCTACATACCTGCTCTGAGCGACTTGTACACGGAAGGCTCCAATTGTAACTTTAAAATACAGCTTCCCGACAATCTTTCTGGGTCAAGATGGTTCACAAAATCTACCTTTGACAAGTATATACCTTTTGATTACTTTGATTTTTTTGGTATTAACCTTGGTTGAGACAAGGTTATGATTTCTTAGAATCTTAATATACAAAAAATTTGATTTCTGTCCCAGTTTTCTGCGCATTGTCGGTTCACGAAGCCTGGCGACCATAACCAAACCGATAAGAGATGAGATGTCTCAATTGGAGGAAGCTAGAAAGTTTCAAGTTTCTTTGTTCCCCCAGGTAAATATCATGTGTCTTAGTGTCCTACAATACCCCTTTTCCTATACAAGTTTATGCTTTGAACGAGCAACTAACATGTTTTTCCTCCTACCAGCCTGGAACAGACGCTGAATCAGCAGATGCTTCAAGGTCGACTCTTGTTCTCTTCTCTGGCATCATTGGGTTTCGATGGTATTTTCTGCTCATCATGTCTGTTGTATCTTGCTCATTTTTGTTGTATTGAAATCAGGGATGAACTATTACGAGCTATGGATTTGAGGCTTGTGGTGTTGAGAGGGGAGTTAGCTGCAGCTTTTGGCCAAGTTGCAGGTGACACCTGCTCTGTTGAAGAGATGAACAACATAGCAGATTTCTCTCAACTTCTTGGAGCAGCAGAATTGGAGTAAGTTAGCCATGCAATTCAGGGGGCTTATATCTTTTTAGGTTTCTCTTTCCTCTGGATGATTTCATGATAGTAAAACGAGTGGATGTTCATTGCAGGAATGCTTTGCATAGGGTTCTAGAAACAAGCAAAAACAACCAGTTTGTCGATTCCGAGGAGAAATCCTCAATCAAATGCGATTCAAAGGATGTGGATTTTGCTAGGAAGGAGAAGAGTAATTTGATATCAAAGGCAGCAAACATAGGAATACCAGTACAGTACAATGTTTCACCGGCTAAAGTTGCACAGGTTGAGCGAGAGAGCTCAACAGGAAGTGAGGATTCTTCAGACTCTAATGATGAAGATCAAACATCTGCGGAAAGAAGTCGAAGTATTTTAAGACCTGCATCACGTAGAAGGTCCGCGTCTCCAATGCGCAGGGTTCAAATAGGGAGAGGTGGGTCCCGTAGAGCCGCTTCCCTAACAATCAAGAGCCTCAATTATTATCCTGCTAGAGAAAGGTCTGTTGCTAATGACATTGATGAAGAGGGATCTGAGCAACCTAATAAGAAACCGGAAAATGATCTACGAATGAGTGTTCAGGATCGAATCAATCTTTTTGAAAGTAAGCAGAGGGATCAGGCTGCTGAGATTGAGAAAAGGAGTTCATTAGTTAACATATCTATTGGTGCAAACAAATCTGTTTTGAGGCGATGGAGTGCTGGTATGAGAGGCTCTTCCTCGTTCCAACATGAGTCAGAGAATAATCCAGATAGTACTCCAGTATGTTCAGGTGATACCGTGGAAGAGGTCCCGAAGGATTCAACAAAAGTGACTGCAGAAGTGAATGTCATGTCTGAAAGTCAACGTATTGTTGAGACTGATGAAGATGTAAGATTGGAAGAATGGGAAAGGGGGGGCTCTCCTCTGGTAGGTAATGTCTCAGATAATAGAGTGATCCAAGGAGAAGAAAATAATGATAGGTCGATATCCTCAGCTGAATGGAATCGGCAGAAAGAAGAGGAGTTGAACCGGATGATGCTAAAAATGAAGAAAAGTAAGAGTGCTCCTAGTAAAGCCGAAATCGGTGGAAGTCAAGAACTTTCTGTTGAGCAGAGAGGTGGGTTTTATGATCAATATAAACAGAAGAGGGATGAGAGGCTTAGAGGAGAGAATGCTGGAAAACGAGCAGAAAAACAAGCACAATTTAGAGCCATGCAACGGACTCTAAATGAGAGGAAAGCTGAAATGGCCTCCACTAATATAAATGATACCGGCAAAAAGACTTCCTCAAAGAAGCCCCAGAAGCCACTCAGGACAGCATCTCAACCTGCAAAAGTTAAGAAAGAAACCCCAACTCCTTCCGTAACCAAGAAGACTTCCCCGAAAACATCCCTTGTACCTGCGACACGTAAATCGTGGCCATCAACTCCAACAATGAGAACCACGGGAACATCACCAGCTAAGGTTTCTGGTGCCTTATCTTCTACAGGCACTACACCAACACGTCGAAAACCTCAGCCAGCAGGTCCTATGCCGACTCTCTCTCGCCCAAAACCCAAGTCAGAAAAACCACTCGTGCAACAAAAGAATGTCAGAGAAGCCCAATCAAATAAGCAGAGGATCTCAAAGACTCTGGATGATAAGAAGCTGCAACCAGTGACTAAAACTACCAGAACTGGGAAAAGTAAAGCTGTGACCACTTCTTTAGATGGCTCTGGTGCAGTTTCGGCTAAGCCTAGTTTCTATAACAAGGTAACCAAGAAAAGCAGTGTGGTGCCCTTGGAATCAAAACCTCTCCGTAAGAGCTCTGGAACTGGTCCTGGCGTTGCTGCTTCTGCAAAGAAAAAACCTACTGAGCTGGAGGAACCAGTGACTAGGTGTGGAAATTCAAGCGAAGAACAAAAGAATGAGCAAATTGGTGTTGTTTCTGACCCGATAAGTCAGCACGAAGTGGAAGATGGCACATCAGTGGTTGTAGCTGATGCTACGGTGGAGCCAGAAACACATGAAAGTAGCACTCAGGAGTGTAATGAAGCTGAGAACATGGATCAAGTTGTTCACGAGGGTGATTTAGGTCCAAATAATATAACAGAGCCTTTAGATGTCCGAACTGAAGGAGAGTCGACCATCTCTCCTATGGCTTGGGTAGAAATTGAAGAGCATCAGGATCCACCAAATCTATGTGATGACCCTGCCTCTGAAGTACTGTCTCATGTCAATGTTGTACCTATTGGATCATCAAGTCCACGGGTGCGCCATTCTTTATCACAGATGTTGCAAGAAGAAAGTAGTGAACCTGACATTTGTGAGTGGGGTAATGCCGAAAATCCTCCTTCAATGATATACCAGAAAGATGCTCCTAAAGGATTGAAGAGACTATTGAAATTTGCTCGAAAGAGCAAGGGGGATGGAAACACATCTGGTTGGTCTAGCCCATCTGTGTATTCGGAGGGAGAGGATGATATGGATGACCCTAAAATTTCTAGCAAGAGGAGCAATGAAAATCTATTGAAGGCACTTCATGCAAAGAATCTTGTGGCTAATGAGCAAATTTCTGGTGAATTGCCTTTTGACTTTACTACTTTGCTTCTTTTCTGCCAGTTGTTAGATTTAAATTTTTCCTGGTCCTTTCTTCATCATATTTAATATTTTTGTAACGGTTTTAGTCATTGTGTTGAGCAGAACTTGTATCCCTGCTCCTATTCTTCCTGAAACTGCTTTTTGCTTGCTTTACTTGATTTTATCAGCCCAATTACTGCATATATCGCGACCTTGTAGTCCTCATTTCTGGAATTCTTTTGACACAGCTCATTTGGGTGGTCATAAGTTTCACGATAGTCTTGTTTCAGCTGGAGCTTCTACAACGAAAGGTGGGTTTGCTTGGCGAGTTTCTTGATATCTTTGTTGCAGATCTTTCTATTTGATATTAACCTATCCACTTCTTCTGAAGTCAGGAATTGGCCCGGTGTAGACCCTAATTAATTGCATGCTTCTCTTTTTCAGCGTCAAGGTCATTCTTCTCTCTTTCAGCATTTAGGGGCAGCAAACCAAGCGAGACCAAGTTCCGGTGACCTCTGAGGATAGCTGAACCCCAGCTCCTTGAACAGTTGCATCCTCTTTCAACCCCAAGGCACACAGTATAGGTCTAGAGTTGTATAATCCATGTGATATCTTGGTTTTCACTTGCTTCTGACTATTGTTTTCAATAGATTTGAGCCCCGCCTCCTCACATCCATCCAGGCAGGCGTGTTTTGTCGGTGAAGGTTTGTGTAAATTCAACCAAAAATGAAAAAAGAGAGACTGGTTACAATTATCAACAACTAAACCTTAGAATGTCAGACATCTATTCATTCTAGAAACTATGTTGAATCATCACGATAGTGTATCTTATTCAAATTCTGAGTTTCTCTCCAATGTTTGCTGCTACATCTACCTTGCAAGCTCTGATGGAGTACTTGTATCTTACATGGACCCTCCACTTTCATCTGTGTCCTAACCGTGCATCAAAAATTGACATGGAAGAGATGGCGTTCGGAATTGCAGATATTCTCAAACTGCGCGTTTTTTCAATCGGCTCGATGTTGGTTTACTCATGGAACTTTCTCTTGTGCAAAAAGAATAAGTCCTACAAACTGTCCCAGGCAAATCGAGTTTTATAAAAGTTCACACGGATGTGTCTGTTTCCCGTAAAACTACATACAAAAATAACAAATGTTTTCATATCATTTAAAAAAAAATTTATTTATTTGGTGATATGCTATAAAAATTGCAATTGAAAATGTTTACGATTGTTTGGACCTCATTTGAAATAACGAGCTTTGAAGATGAAGAAATGAGCCTTTGTTAAGAGATTTATCATGCTTGGGAATCCCTCTATTTAGAAATGGGAATTCGTTTTTCCTACTTTTGTTTGACCTTAACTACTTTTTCACGAAATAACCGCATTCAGTGAATCAAACAAGTGACAGTGCGTAAAACTAACTTGCGAAATGTCCTTTCATTAAAACAAACATGCCCTTAAATCCCCATCCTGCATAATCTCCCGTATGAGCCATGCTTATTGAGTCATTGTCAGGGGCTGTTATCCTTAGCTATCATAGGCAGTAGTTGTCTTAATTTGATGAAAAGATACCTAAAATAAAAATCATCGTATCTTCTAGCCAATTGGCACTTGGGAAGAAAGTTTCAGGAGTCTGGCATGTTTGGTCCTCCAAGTTCAAATTTCATCATTTTGGTCCCTAATGTGTTGTTTTCATGCTTGATAGTCAGTGCTTATCTTCTAATAGTAAAGCTTAAATCAACAGTATTACCCGGCATGAACCGGAAAATTTCACCCCCTTCATCTATTTCATTCCACATCCAAAAACTAAGACTGTTATTCATTACAAACGTCAACTAGCTCCGGAAGCCTTCATCGAACGCAAAATTTCGGAGGTGGAAGCTACAAGGGGAACCGAGCTAGTTGTACAAAAGGCCATAGGACATATACAATACCTAAATCAATAACCTTATCCACAAATTCTAAAAGCAAAAGGGTACTTCCAAAAAGGATTCCTTCAAGTCCAGTCTGCGATGAGGTTACATCAACGGCAGATGCCACAAAATGATGCTTGATCGACATACCATCTGTCCCTTCCAAAAGGTACCATGCAGAGCAACCAGTCCCCGGCGGGAGTTCTGACTCAAAATTGCTGTTACATACTGAAAACAGAAACATCAAAAGAAAGTCAATATGAAAAGCTCAACAATGTGAACGATCGAGATGGAATATCAAGAGGAAAATACACCAAGAGCAAGGTAACGATCTGATTTCCAGATTTTCTTTCCTTTCTGAAGAATCATGGTAAACCAGATTCTTGGAAAATTGCTTAGTAGGAGAACCACACCCTACCCAGGGTTTAGCACTTTCGGATAAGTCAATAACACAAGAAGAGTTTTCAGAACCACTATAATAACTATGTTCAAGTAGCATCATCATTCTATCACGTTGTAAATATTACTTCTGGTCCCAAAAGACAAAAAATTGCTGCTAATGTTCAAGGAAAATCCAATTACACGTGTCCACTCCTATGTAAATACCTCCAAGCAGAGAAATGTACATTATTGAAAATGCCTGTAAAAGGATTATCTTGAATAAGAAAGGTTTAAATGAGTGATTTGCACACCAAACAGATGGAAAGATGCACCAAGACGGATTCATGTAGACATCTTGTATCATACATCAATGAGAGTTTAACAGAATCAGACAACAACAAGAAACTGAAGCATGCACACTTCTACACGACATAAATTATAGGCATATTGATATGACGTTATAAACTTCACTTCCCCAATAAACAAAGTTAACCTGAGATCCGTCTTTAAAGATTTAAATTGATAAAAGAGGAAAATACAATAGGTTCCTAAAAGATTTTAATTAAATTCCACACTAATAAAGAAGACGACTATACTCATAATTCAAAACATCTAGAATAAACGATCTAAATCCAAAACACACAAGTGCAAAGAGAGAGAGAGAGAGAGAGAGAGAGAGTTATTGTGACCCTTATATCTAAGCAACAAAATTTTTCGAGGAAAAGAGGATTACTCAAATATGCAGGAAAGCCAACAAAGAAAATGCACAAAGCCAGAAAACACAAAAGAGAAGCTAAAAAATGAAACTCATTCCATACCCTTTTTTCCTTAAACACAAAACCTATCGAGAAACAGAGGAGTACATTATCCAAATATACAGGAAGCACAACAAAGAAAATGCAGGACAAAGCCACAAAAACATAAGAGAAGCTAAAAAGTTAAAACCACATTCCAATGCAATGAAACTGAAACTTCAAATCCTCCATTCTTTTATTCAGCCAAATTTTGTCCCAAAAAGCATAGGTTGATTAAACTTGGCCACACAAGACTGAAGTGTACGTCTCCATTTAGTACTTAAGAACAAGAGAGTGAACATCATTCAGCAATTTTGCTTGTCTAAGAAACACTCCAAAAAATTTGGTGGGGGTAGTTAGACCATGTGCTGCTATAAAGGAAAAGAAGATATCTCATGTTTTCTAGTATTGTCTCTGACAAACCACTTAAGTAGCATAACAAGAGGGTTTTTGATGAGTAAGCCACAAGATCCTAAACATATGGGTATCTTATTGAACACCACATGCCATGAACAGAGACAACAAAGTAGTAGTTGCATCTTCACAAAAATCTTGCAGTTATAGTGTGAAAAGAATACCAACCATATAGCTTAGACCATGCAATGCTGCATCACGCTCATCCGCTTTCCAGTATAGAGAACTATAACACAAAGTAATCACGGCATTCTGATGTTCCACAGAGGCATTTCTTTTTCCTTAAGTTAAAGCCATTATCACCTTCTTGAGGCAGATCTCCATAATCATAAGTCAACTCTGTCATCAGAGGAATATGTCTAACTGCAAAAAAGGCAATGTGAACAAAAGACTCATTGTTTTCTTCATAAATAACTGGTTGCCAAAAGACATTTGGGTTGCAACTATGATTCATGAAGCGAGCCACATTTCCGAAGTCTTTGGCAGACATAATTACTGGAGAAGGAATATCAAAATCCTCTGAAGCCCCATTTGCACCCTCTTCTCCTAGCAATCCAGGTTCATAATTCCACTTGAACGGCTCATAGCTACGGCTTGAGTCAAAGATATATTCATCATTATCACCTTCCTGCAGCTTCTTCTTTAGTCTGTCTTTGTCGATGACTTCACCAGCATATTCACATATAAAAGCTCCAGCTCGAATAGGATCATATGAACGTAGGCCCCAACCCCTATCCTTTGTCTTGAACACCTCCAGACGGACTTTCAAACCACTCTGTGAGACTCGAATTTTGCAGTTAGGCCCACATGGACAGGAAGGGCCACATTCATATACGAGCGGCTTTCGGCTCACCAGAACCCCGCTGGTAGTATATGGAAGATCGCCACTATTTTTCCTGATGCAAGCACAGTTGAGATCACCAGCAGCACATCCTTTACGACAGCCGCATCCATAAGAGGACTGCACTATTGCAAATGTTTTCGAGTACTTTGGAGTGGAACAATAAGTAAAGTAAGCAGGTCCTTTCTCATCGTCAAAATCGTTAACAAGGGAAACAGCAATTGTCTCGGCCCCAGAAGTCAAGTCCGGAAGTATAAGTCCAGGACGGGATGAGACATTTTCCTTCCATTTTTCAATTGATTTCCAAACAGCGAAGGCTTCAGGTTGCCCTGGTACTCTCACAAACTTGTATTTAAAAGTATTTGCACCAGATTTGCCTTTCTCCACCCATGATTCTTGTATAACGTAAAGACCATCATACACATAGATCTTTGCGTTCGGATTGGCTACATCTCTGATACCTCGAATAACTCTGACCTCATTGGCTCGACGCATGCTTCTTTCCAAAGCAAGATTACCCCTTTCAAGTTTCTGGTCACCAACAGGCTTATCTCGGGTCATGGCCCCACCTTGGCCACTGTAGATCAAAATATCCTTGTCTTCTGCATCATCATCGTAATATCCAGATGATACGATGCTTACAGCTAGGGGTTCTTCATCCAAAGAACCTTTGCCACCTATCCAGTCAATTCCTCCCATAGACTGAGAATGAAGACCCACCATACACAACTCCATCCGAAAAAAGAAAATGTCACCAACTTCAACCCCAGGGACAACTCCAATTCTTTTCCTCATGTTTGTCCTAAATCCTTTGGTCATCAAAATATTGGCAGCCCTCAAGTCCGACCTCCTTGCTAATCCACTAGGAACTTCCTTGGCATCCTCCAATTGGCTCAGCCTCCTACGAAGCCCATCAAATGTGATTAGTACACGATTAACCACGTTCCTGCTTCCATCGTCTCGTTGTGCCTGACTGATTGGAACAACATAATTTGCAGTGATAGCCGGATTAAGATGAAATTTTCTCCCCTTTTCCTTCTTCTGGGAAGAAGTAGACCCACGTGTCCGAGAAGAACTACGCTTTTTACTATTGGAAGGCCCAGCTTCTTTTCCCGATTGATCTACATCTCCATTTGCCATCTCAGGGGTTCTAAAAGCACGAATTGGTGCCGGAGCAGCCGGAGGAGTCCACGTCGGGGGTTCCTCGGGCTGGTTGACTTCAGGTGTCTCAGAAGGCGGTGGCATGCTAAAAGGGTAAAATGGGGAATAACCCGGAGGAAAGGGACCACTGGGAGATGGACACAAAAAGGGTGGAGCTTCATTGGCATTCGGGAAGATAGGCCTCAGACTCCGCAGAGGCTTGACATCCAAAACCCTTGACTTATCGAAAGCTGGAGGAACAGCATTGAAACCTGAACCTCCTTGCATTTACAAACTCCAGGGAGATTAACACTTTAAAGAAACCTGATGTGTTACCACTGCAACAACAACACACCGCCTGAAGAGCTCTTCGGAACAAGTAGTTTCGCTCATAAAAACTCCCGGAATCCGCCTCAATGACCTTTGTTCATGATATGAGACATTCTCCTTCCCTGAAACTCAGGAACACGGCAACTTACAGGAGAATATTGTAAATCTGACAAACACAACCTTCTTAACCAGGGCAAAGTCAAAGGGTCACCCAGAAACCATACCTGAGAAAAAACAACAAATAAAAAAAAGCTTAAAGAAGTTCGTCCACACGAATTCTTTAATCGCTTAAAAACACATGCAGCATAACCTCAAGCCTAAGTTTCGGATCAAGCAACGATCTTTGAAGGAAATGAGGATTCTAAAAACCCAAAGCTTCGAACTTTGAAGCCCAGAAAGAATATCCAGATCTACACCCAAAAAAATACCTCATTTTTTTTCTCGCAGGACATCATAATTACGCATTCCATCGGGGGGAAAGAAGAGGGACGAGAGTGATAAAGATAAAAGTCTCACCTTTCCGGTCGGTTTACATCATGCTAGGGCTTCGAAGGCTAGAACAGCCAAGGATCGATGGTCCAAACCGGCAAAACATCCAGAACCCAGTTATCTCCACAACGAGCGACTTCAAAAAGTTCAAACCCTCATGTCATTTTCTCTGTGGGACTCTCTCTCTATCTGGGTTTAGCTCTTGCTTGCGTGAAGAAGATCGTAAGCCGCTTTTATACCTGCCATCTGTCCACACGCCCTCCCCGTCTCCGTCTCCCTCTCCCTCTCTCTCTCCCCCTGTTTTGTTTTGCTTTGTCCAAAAAGTGGGACTCTTTTTAGGACATAAGCAAACGGTCTTGTTTTCCCTCATCTTTTTCGGTAACATGTTTTGACGAAATTACATTTTATACCAGAAAGTTACATTTCTTTCTCAAGGAGAATCTATACTTTAGTTCTTCTCAATACGTGGCGCTTCAGAGAATATTAAATGACTATTCCTGATTAGTATCTTGATTACTCACTTTGATGGGTACTGATTCGTAAAATTAACCCACTAAAGTTACTCTTCTATATTCTGTAATAAAAAAAGGTTTAATCTTTCGAATTTGGGTCAATGGCAATTGGTTAATGCCCAGATGGGTTCAAGTCTGGAATATAGTAGCTTTTTGGCATTAATTAGCATTGATTAGTGATATCTAATCCTAATCATTAGATGCAAAATCAGCAGATATCATAAATGAAATTACGGCATGTGGAGTCCTCATCATGAATGATGAATATCGGGATTTCTAATCTATTGATAAGGAAAGTTAGCTTACAAATAACGACAACTTTTACTGGTTAATTTTCTTGATGAACAAATAAAAAATGCCTTATCATCAAGAGAATTATATTGCATCCGTCACCCTGTTCTCTGGTCACAGCAGCCACCTCAAACTCATGACATCACTCGACATTAACGGCAAAAACTGCACGGACGGAATGTCTGCCGTCGGACCAAGTTAGAGACCCGAAATTGTAGCCACCGGGAGCCTCTTTCCCTTGGAAGGAGACATTGTACGTGACCCTCCTCGCATTTGGCCTGAAATCAATCTTACTTGGGGAGACTTCTACCATCAGTCCCATGGGACTGTCCACACTAGCGACGTATGTCGAATTCGCAGGTCCCACGTTCGTGACCGTTCTCGTGACCACTCTTGCCAATCCATGCCGGTTGAGACTGCCTATGGAGATGGACGGATAGTTGATGTCGGATACGAGCTCGTCGCCGGAGTTTTTGGGGCAGTGGAATTTGGAACCGGCCATAGAGTTGATGTTCTTTTGTGAGTAGCCCAGGTAGCAGAGGAACTTGAGGTAGTCTTGTCTGGTGGTCTCGAATACTAATCCCGGGTGAAGAGCTCGGTAAGGACTGATTTCTCCGACTCCGATTTCATGTGGGTTTGCGAGGCTCCTTGAACTGTTCATCAATGGCTTGCCCTCATTGTTGACAAAGGTCGCTGAAGACATCAAGCAATGGCGACACGTAAATGAGAACTGCATAATCGTACTTGTCATGATATGGACAATCTAATTACTCAAATGAGTTGATATTCCACTTCTAAACCAAATTGCATCCCGTGTAGGATGAATCGTGATGTATTTCGATGATGAGGATCTTCAAACTATTTATCAGTGGCATACCCGTTGTCATAAGTGCGGATTTGATCATTGAAGAGCTCCATGTCCTGTGAACTGACTTGATTATCGCAGCCGCTCCCGAGACGTGAGGACAAGACATTGAAGTACCGGATTTTATGCTAAATTTAGATGGCTCCTCGCCAAATGGAACACTCCCGGGATCATTCTTCGGAATGTCTGCTGCTAAAATGGCAACTCCCGGCGCCATTATATCAGGCTGCAAACGTGACAGTTGAAAGAAAATGTCATGCAACTTCATGAATATGTGTGTATACCCATATCATTTCGGATATTTGATGTGCATATCAGAAAAAAGAAATAACCTTAAGGATGTTTTCTGTTAACTCTCCAGGACCTCTTGATGAGAAAAGTGCAACAGTTGGTGCTGGTCTTTGGCCAGAAACTGCGGTTGTCTTAAGAATGGTTGCAGTAGGATATCTGTAGTAAAGGAACAAAACCAGAGGACCACAGTTCTCATGTCAGTTATAACATATTCGCTCAAGGATGGGGACAAAAACAACCAACTGATGAGCTCTTCGATCAATTGCTGAGGAAAAAAAAAAAGAACGGGAACTCTTCAATCAATCGGTGTCCTTCGATCATTCTAATTTTCACTTTTGATTAGGATGGAGAATCAGTACAGTGCAATAGGTTGATCTGTGTTAGTGGAAAATAAGGATGAGTGACTGAATAATGTCAAACACTAAGAAGAGGTAAATGAATTAAACTAAATAATCATTTCAGGAATTCAAACATGAAATGGCGCATAACAGCAGCGTCAGTACTCATTTCAATTATGTTACCCCATGACTTAAAGAATGAAGACTTCATCAGACAATAAATCCCTGCTATGGACAGTGACATTTAGATCATGTGGATTATTGCCCGTTCATTTTGTCATAAGCTTCGCATAGAGAGTAAGCTGATCGAAGATAATGGGTCGCTTTTTTTTTGGCATTATCCACAGCATATTATTACAAGGACATTGTAAGATATGCTCACTTGGCAGAACTGATGTACTTTAGAATCTTGTACCCAGCAACATTGTCAACCTGTGTGAATGGAAAAACACCTGAATCGAGAGGATCTCCAACTTGATTCTCACCAATCAAAATCATCCCTTTGGCTTTGGCATCTTCCACAACAAGCTTTTTGATTTTTCTAGACCCCATGGGATCAGTGTCAACGCAAACGACAATTTTTCCAGCAACTTTTGTCCAATCTATTGATCCTGGTATGCAGTTCCTGCACAATGGTAAAAGCGAATGACATTATCCCTGGAAATCACTCACGTAAAATTATGCATTTCATAAAAATGTCAGGTAGGTATTTTCTTTCATATTGCAATTTAAGAAATATTTATGAACCTCTACCGCCAATATAAAAACAAACGATGCCATAATGTATGTGAAGCAATCAGCAAAACATCAATACATAAATATCATGGACTCTCTTTGGTCATGGTCGATTCAACATTATGTTATATTTTCTTTGTGTTGAGGTGCTAGACAATAGCTACAATATTTGGCACCAAAATATAGTTAAAATAGATGCGTACTTAAAGAACAAGATACTGCCATATGACTAGAGGGAGCTTACCAACAAGAAAAGAGACAAAAGGGGGAATTTTCCAGCTTGTCTAAAGCTAAAAGAGAAATATGTCCGTAAGGCGAATATTCAATAAAATCTTTGGAGTGGATCACATAAGCGGCCATCACATACTACATGCTAAAGTTGCAAGTATGAGGTATCGCTACCTTGCTTCATCTGCAGGGGTAAAATTAGCCGCAGCACTCTTAGCATACACAAGTGGATACTTCTTTGAGTCAGTGAGGTTCGAAAAATTGATAGCAGATCCCTACAAGACAAATTTTCAGAAAATCACTGATCTGTGCCACAACGATGAGCTCAAAAGTTCAAAAAAGAAACTCCTACATTGCTTAAAAACGCTAGAGATTTCGGTTGGGCAAATTACCTTAAATATTCTCCCGCTGCCAAGAACCACTGCGGATTGAAATTCCCTATCGATGCTAGAAGCTGCAGCCGTGAAAATCCAAGGAGCTGTATTCACAACAGTGTAAGGGTCAGGCCCATCATTCCCACCAGAGCAAACCACCAAAACTCCCATCTGTTCCGCATGAAATGCACCGATAGCAATAGGATCATGCAGATAATCAGCCTGAAATGTTGAGCTCGACCCAATCGAAATAGAGATGATATCGACTCCGTCTCTTATTGCATCATCGATGGCCTTGAGGATGAGCGAGCCAGAGCAACCCTCTTCGGTGCAGGTCTTGTAGCTCGCGATCCTAGTGGATGGAAAACCGCCCTTTGCCGTTCCTTTGGCTAAGCCATAATAACTTGCATTGGCCACCAGTGCACCGCCTGCTGTGGAGGCTGTGTGTGTACCGTGGCCAACCGAGTCCCTTGGTGACCCGGAGGCTTTAGTTGATTCAGTGCCAGTGCTATTAGAGCTGCTTGATCGGATGCCATAGTATCTTGCACCTATTAGCTTTCTGCACTTGTTCTCACAATGACAAACTTCCATCAATCAAAACAAACCCAAATGCAGCAATGACTGAACAATTGGGGGGTTGAAGGCTTTGTGGAATTTAGTAGTCCTTCTCACCCGCTGAACTTATAAACTATTCTTTTGGTGTATTTCTTATGATCAATTACCTGTTGCAATTAGGTTTCTTGAAATCTGATGCTTCCATGCAAGTTCCCTTCCATCTTGCAGGGACTTCCTTAACCCCCTCATCACTGAAGCTCGGAGACTCTGGCCATATTCCTGCAGCAACATATGACATGTTGGGTTCATTACACCAGTATCCATACATAGGCATGGGAATGAAAGATAAGGTTTTGCGAGATGACAGTCATTCAACTAATTGTCAGCTTGTAAATAAATAGAGTTGTCCCTATGGGGGGCTGTCTTGATATGAATGCAACTACAAATTTTTCCTTGTATGGGTCAACTTCTGTTATGTAACCAGCCTCTGGTTTTCTTCTGAAAACATGGTAGGAACTGTCCAAGTGTCCTCCAAGAAGTACTGGGAGTTATTTGTCATTGGTCTTTCATTGTAGAAATTGAACTCAGAGATGAGATATCCCTTTGGAAAGTTAAATTTTTCAAAAACATTGCACGCATTGCCTCGATTGATCCCTAAACTAAAGTCTTAACCTTAATGCTCAAAGGTTTAATTATGCTCTGCTACAAAAGCAAATAATGCAATCCATAGCATTAATTTAGCATAGGATACTTGAGAAAGATTAATTACCTGTGTCAATAACTCCAATTATGACATCATTGGATGGATGCTGATTTTGGCTTCCTGCTTGTTCATTTGACCCCACTTCCAAGAAATCCCAAGAGCGTGTTGTATGAAGTTGAAGCAGAGGATCAGGAAACACTGATAGCACCTTCTCATGGCCTGGTTTTACAGTCCAACACTTTCATTAGAGATTGTAGTGTACTGTTTTTTTTTCAGCGTGTGACATGTCAGCATCATCAAAACACCTTAACAAGAGGAGAAACAAAACGACTGCTTTATTTTTCCATAAAGCAAGAAAACAAAAGCTATATCAGCTTCTCCATATTTATAATCTTAACTAATAAAGCTGCAAACATGGCTAAAATTAGCTGGTGGTCTGTGATGACATATGTGCTCTTTGGCTCTCCATGGTTTTGGTGATAAGAACACAAGCAGATATTGACAGGCTTGGACAACAAATGTTAGCAAAAAAAAAAAAATCTAACAATGGACTATTTTACCCATTTTTCGGCTGTAGCAACAAAAAATGATAAAACGAAAAAAAGAAAAAAGTCAAACTGTTTGAACACAATGCCAGGGCTAGTCCCACGAAGAACAGTGAAGGCACAGTTCAAGGATCATTCCACAGCTTGTTGTTGAGCAACCAGCATGTTAGGTGATGATTTCTGTCTAAAAATGACGTAAATGAATAGCCATTAAGTGTGCGTGAAAGTTGATGATTATCCCATAAATGCGCATTTAAGAGTGATTGACGGCGATATGCTTACAGAAATTGGTCCACTCCACCATCCACGGACACTCCACACCCAGCATGCGTAGAATAAATGTTATGCACTAAATGACAGTAGCATGACCAAGTATTCATGAACCAAACACTCATTACCAGATAATTTAGAAGCTTCACTTTCTGTGAGCATGGCCGAGAAACCTCTAAATGCATGGTAATAATGGTGGAGTAGAGACACTTTCTGGTTCTTTTGCCTGACCAATTGAAGAAAAAAGGAGATAAATTACAACAATTAGAAAGAATATTAAATGAGGAGTAATAAGTTGAGACAACAATGATCAAATTATACAAACCTTGAGCTAATGGAGGATAGAAGTTGCAGGTGAGATGATTCTGCAGCTTCAACATCTTCTCTGTCTCCATTTGATGAACTTCCCATGTACACAACATAAGGCTTCAAGTTTACCAAACGGAAAAAAGAAAAGAAAGTTAGAGCTTTCATTTTCGTATGCAACAAGGAGGAGTTAGTTCCAGCAATGAGGATTCTTTTAGACAAATTCTTATAATTATGCAGAGCATATTTTATATATGCAAGCACTTGCACTTACCTGTGGAATTGGGTTTGAAGATGTGGCGGAAGAGATGAAGAACCAGGGAAGAGAAAGAAAAAGGAGGGATTGAAGAAGGAGGAGAGGAGAGGCCATTGGTGAGAGAGATCAGAGTGTGGTTCCACAAGGAGTGAAAGTGAAGAAGAAGGCAAGAACTCCATGAGAGACCATGCATTTAAATACACTGGCATTGGATCATGCGCAGTATAACATAATCAGTTAAAAGAATATATGGTTGAGTGTGAGCTAAGTTGCCCACCTCAAAAAAGTACAGCCATGACACTGAATATGATAAGGAAGTGGAAAAAGCCACAAAACTTAGTTTATTAAATTCCATCATTAGACTCTCCCTATCTCTCAAACTCTCTGTTCTGATCCAAAGTGCAAGATTTGGAAGATCATGTGTGATGACTCTGTCATTTTTTGACTGATTTTGGTCACATTAAGCTCTCTCTCTCTCATCCCCCTCCTCCCCCTGTGCTGGCAAATAATTATCTTTGTGTGACCCACCAAGACATAATTTTTGTTTGGCCAGTTGTGCTTGTCGGTTGATGCTCTTCATTGAGGCGTAATAAAGACTTAATTCCATGTGAACCAAGGATTGAGATGATAACACCTGATTTTTTAGAGCCTGGAGGAAACTGCGGGAGGCAAGTTGTCTCTCTTTTGGGGAAAACGGAAAAGATGAAAGCCTGCCCCTCCTGAGAACATACTGCATGACTCAATTCCATAGTACACTAACTAAAATAACCGTTTTAAGAGAAACTACATACGATGCATGCACTGAAAAGTCCCACTGTAGATGTCATATTTCTACCAAGTAGTAATTGTGTGCTTATTGAATGTATTGGATATCATTTCTCCAGCTTTATAATTTTTTGAATTTCGGAGGTACATTTTTTTATTTTTTTATTTTTGCTTTAGTGGAACCGCAACTAAAATATGATATAGGGTCGGGCATGATCAATCAAGCCTTATACTGAATATAAAAACACTTCACATTTTTCGAGACATTAAAAATGACTAAATTTTTTTAATTTCGCAAGCAATACTATTTTTTATAGTGTGTTCGTCGGTGCATTAATGCAATACCATCACAGAATAGGCTTCTGCAAGAGAGAAGCAAAGCGAAAACTGGATTGCTTTTGTTTAGGCATGTGGGCTCTCTCCCTCTCCCCATGTGTCCGACAGGCAGAATAGAAAAAAATCAAGAGCATCCTCTTCTTATTCGGTCTAATCTTGAGACTACCACATTGTGATTGCACTTGCGTGTTTTTCCTTAATTGAAGTAGTTGCAGTTGTAGAAGATAAGCCATGTGAGAAGTGGTGTGTTGTGGCTTTAGCCTTTTGCTTTGGCTCGAGTTTTGCACCAAAGAAAATCGGAAGTTTCGATAGAGATTTTCCTAAACTGTCTTTGAATTTTTAAGACAAACGATTGGCCAATAGTGTCTTACCTATAGATAGATGCATTTGAGGCAGACACAACTAAAAAAGTGGAAAAGCTATGCCGCATGAAATTCTAGGTGCGACAAGCCCTCCAAACGAAGTCGAAAAGCGATGCTACATGAAGTGGTGTATCGTTCATGGCACAAACAAAAGGGATATACATTACTTGCAGTGTCAGCAATGAGCATGCGCTAGTGCTTCTTTTGCAAAAGACGAGGGAGATAAGATGACGGGAAGCTTGACTAGGCAAAAGGTGCAAAATTCTCTCCTTTTATTCTGTAGTCTAAATCCCAGATGACAAGCACGAGAGAACATTCTCTTCTCCTTCACGTTCTTGATTTTCCTACCCATACAAGTCGTATGCTTTTACTTTCTTTTGCCTCTCGTCTCTTTCCTTGGGTCTTTTTCCATAATCTCTCCTGTCCACTGTGGAGCACACAACAATCAGTAGCTTTGTTATCGATCCGGTGTTAACTTCATCTCTCTTATGCTCGTGGTCATCGACTTATCGGTGCGTTTTAAGCTTCATTTTCATTTGTACAGGTCAAGCAACGACACTACGCCTTGATAAGACTATTCTACCTTCATTTGCTGTACCGCCAAGAACTTTTGGTTTATGCTTTAGCTCACTCCGGTTCCTCACATCATTATACTCAGTCCTAAAATAGGGGTAAGAGAGTGAAATCTCACATCAGATCTTTTTACCCACAATGCCCCGAATTAAAGATTGTTTTTTCTTGGCCATCAGATCGAATGTTGCTTGAACTTGGTTTTCATTATAACAGCTCTTTATATGCTGCCATGATGTTGTTCCGCAGACTCGCTCATTTTACTTCCTCGCCTTCTTTCTCACTGAGACAGATTCGATCAAGACAGCAGATGGACAGTGCAATTGCAGACATGCTACTGAGAATGAGGCTGGATTACAAAATTGATTTATTAAGTTACATAGAGAACTCTAATAAGAGAAATAAACAAGTGGGTCAAGCACCCAATTAGGATCTGCCCCATCGCTTTTTTATAGACTAGTTTAACGACCTCTAGCAATGTTCCAACCAAAACAATCACTTACGAGAGTCATTTAAGACATTGTTTCCTTTACGTAGAACCAAATTCTATCTTAAAGTGCCCCACATGTTCAACTTCACTGAAATATCTACGTCCTCTTACCTTCAGATTAGAGAACCCAAGAGAGAAAGGCTCTCGATCGAGAAGAACATAACTCTACATTGAACTTATAGACGTTGCTTGACGTCGCAACGTCCACCTTACAGCTTCAGGTGCAAAAACCCCAGGAACCATTTATTGACAGAAGAGAGAGGCTACAAGAGCATTACATATTGGGACTTCAAGGTAGAAAGCTACGAAACCATGAGAACAAACCGATACTAGAACAAGAGGGAAACAGATTAGCCACCACAGCTTCATTCAGTGGTCACTCGCAGATTACAAAGCATGTCAATGCCTTTCTGCTGCTGACAATACCCATCACTTAGTCCTGCAGGACTATCTTCTTGGGTTATATCATAGATGCACTTTCAACTCTTGCAGTTTCTAATGAAACTGATTTTATTATTCGAGACGGAAGGCCAGGAATATACAGTAGTAGAGTAAGGTAGACAAACATCTGAAGCCTGACCTGAGCGAGTTTTATTTAGGTTCTTTCTCCACCAGCTGGGTTTTCAGAAACTCCAGCACCGATTGCCGCTGTATAGGGTGCTAAAAATGTCAAAACGAGCTTTAGTTGCAAAAGTAGAAATCAAGCCAGGAAAATTCATCTTACACGCTGTTCGAGACCAATATCTTCAGATTTCAGTGTCAATGATTCCAGCAGCTTTATGCCTTCTTGAAATCCTCGAGTGGCATTATTTTCATTTCCAAGGCTCCTGTCGACATCCGCCACTTTCGCCAGAGAAACAGCCACATCCAGAATCTGTTGACAGATGGATGACCAATTGCCGACTATTAATAACAATTAAAGAAATTCAACAAGGATGACCGATTGCCAACGTGAATTTGCTTGACACGAAAAAATCAAATTTATCAAGTGACCAGTGTTCCGTTCACACTGAACAAAAGTATCGTTCAAGGTTCGCTTTTTTGAGAGTCTGTCCAGAAGAGAATGGCAAAGTATTTAATATCCATGGTTGCAGAAAATAATAACAATATTAAGACTGCCATACCACCCTAAAGATTGACCAAATGTCAGACTTGCTCAAACAGGCTTATATTGACATTGGGAGAAATACCTGAATGTGGACTCAATCTGATTTACATACATTCACAGGTGTAACCACAGTTAGAAAACCCAAACCTAGCTCACCCACTAACAATCTACGGTACACGACAAATAGAGTTTGAATTGACATGTCGCATTCTAGTAATTTGAACCAGTCATCTGTAGATGTTCTTCTTAGTCAAGAGTAGGTTACAACAAATAGCAATGTTGAAAACCACGAAAATTCAGAAAGGCCTTCTTGATAACACCCATCCAACTACCCATCCAACTAAAGTAGTAAGTCAGTGCTCCCAAAACACAAGTCAAACTTAAAGGAGCACGACAAAAGAAAGAGGAAGAGAGACCGAAAGAACCTGCATAAAAATCATGCAAGGACACATTCTGTATAAGTAACTAACGTTCTGTGTGCCAGTATTACCTGATATGCTTTAATGTTGCAGCATGCGTACTTCGTATGGACAGAGTTTACGATGCTAGCATGAATAATAACTCATAATTAAGTAAACATCTTCTGATGCGCTTTGGTTCATGCAGTGAACCTCATTGCAATGGGGAAGTCAATTTATCCAACCAAGTTTCCTATTTAAATAACATTGCCACTACAACTAACATGCAACACCAAGAATACTTGTTGACCACATCATTGTGAGACAATGTGTATCATCTAAACAAATTTTTTTAGTTCAAGCGTGATTTATATTGTATTCTGTTTTCTAAATTATGTGCTAGTCCATCCTCTTCCCCACTATTGTTCAGTGAACGTGGATAATAGAGGAGAAATCATATGGATAGCAAAAAAATAAATATTCACAACACGTGCTAATGGATACATTGCAACATAAAGAAGATATCCTACAACTTCATCACGAAGGCATTGCTGCAAATTGAAGATATACTAGAACTTCATGATGAAGGATAAGAACTGCACACACAAGCAGCAAAAAGAACGAACCTGCGAAGGAACATCTGGACTATCCTTTGCAGCATCTCGACGGACATTCAAGGATTGGTCATAATAAGATCTTGCGGCTTGCAGGTCTCCATCATAATATTTAAGATCGCCAATTTTGTTGAGGGAAACAGAGAGTGTATGTGTGATCTGCATGGAAGCAAGTTTGACATGCACAGAGAGAGAGAGAGAGAGAGAGAGAGAGAGAGAGAGAGAGAGAGTTATCGAGTATAATGTCAGCATTGAGTATAATGTCAGCACAATATCAACTAAATACCATGCAATTACCTCCATATCATCTGCTGGCAATTTTTCTAAAAACCCAACACTTTCCTCAAAATATGTGACCGCAGACGCAGCATCTCCTATTGCTCGACTGCAACAGACATGCAACATTGACAGTCAATCACTATCATCTAATATGTCTCAATAATTGAAGTATTTCAATTTCACAACGCAAAAGGAATTTTGTAAAATGCAAAGAAACTTTAATCAACTTTACATTTTATAAAATACTATATCTATCCTTACCAAAAAAAAAAAAATTACTATATCTATATCTTTGACACCAATGCATCATATCTATTCAAAAGCAGCCAGAAACTACAAACCTTGGAACCACAGGCCGCAGCCTCAAGTCTTGACCACCTTACAACTCAACACTAACTCTAGCATACAATGCAACAAAGATCAATGACCAAAACCATAACTAACTCCCGAACCAGAGAAATTATCTCAATTGAGCTATCTTTAGTGCATAAGAACTCCAGCCGTAACAAGAGAAGCCTTTTCCTGGCTACGCACAGGAATGAGGCAACAGAAAATATACCCCATTTACTGCTGGCTAAAGGCATGCATTTCTGAAATCTTTTAAGTTAAGCTATCAATACATCAGATTTTGCAATTTCTAGCAGAAGTCCAATTGCTAATATGAAACTTAAAGTTTAAACGTGGGGATATCTGGTTGATTAGAGAGAGAGAGAGAGAGAGAGAACCAGCAGTCACCAAGCATGCCGAGGACAGCACCCAGCTGAGAACACAATTCTGACGTGCTGCCCGTTCTTGTTATCTGATCTCTGATATCCTCAGCACAGACACTGAGTCTTGATTTGGCACTTTCCACATTTTGAGCACGAAAAGCCTACACAAGTGGGAAAATAACTTAAGAGCATAGATTGTCAAACAGAACACGTGGTACCACAAAGCATAAAGTCCCAATGATTCAGAAATGCGATTCTATAAACCCACCCGCATGGCTTGTTGAACCAAGAAAGCACCTCTTTCCAAAGACACGTCCTCATATATCACCGTCTCCTTCGCGCTAACTTCCTCTTTATCAACATTCTCAACATGGGACCTCTTAATTCTACCATGGCCTTCGATAAACCGATCAACTGTGCTCTGAAGATTCGAGTCGGCTTCCGTGCCCTCAATATCGGCTCCACAGAGTGGGCAGTCCTTAAATCGCAATATACATGCTCTACATTCAACAACCCAAGCGAAATGATGGTAAGGTCCACAAAGCTTAAAGAGGAAAATTCAGACAAGCACCCCTGGACAAATAAAAGATATGCATTCGACTGAACTAACCTAGCCCACTCTCCCCACGTCGCCCGAGCAATAATTCGTATGCGAACTTCCTTTAACAGACTACTAGAGACACAAGTAATAACACCGAAATAACACGAAAGGAATGATATTTAAAGGTCCTCACTTGCAGAAGACGTGAGAGCAGGGCACGCATTTGGCGCAATCGAACAGGAGGGCCTGACAGATCATGCAGCTGAGAGGGCCGAGCTTGAACGTCTGCGAGTCGTAGCCGAGGGGGCACTTGGGGGAGATGGCCCCGGAATCCGGCGGCGCGTCGTAGCCGAAGGGGCACTTGGGGGAGACGCTCGTGGGATCCGCGCCGGCCTCCTTCTGGTGCTTCCTGGAGGACGGCGGCGGCGCGTCCTCGGGACGCGACGCCTTCACGAAGGGGCAGACCGGTTTCATCTGAAGGCTTCCTTCCAACAGCAATTACCGACGCGGACCTGCAATTAAGCCCTCCGCGAGGGGCCGACAACGATCCCTCAGCGACAATCGAACGAAACGGATCGCGAAATCGATGGGCAATTCGAGGCCAGGGCCATCGGGCCTCAACCGAAGATCAATCGAATCGGATAGATGCAACGATTTCAGCGGTCATTCTATATATATAGAGAGAGAGAGAGAGAGAGAGAGAGAGAGAGAGAGAGAGACCTAGGAGAGAGGTTGTGGAGCCGATGAAGCTTTGCTGCTGCTTCTGCTTCTTCTTCTCCGTCTTCTTCGGCAAGATCGTGTCAGGATTACGAATGGCGGAAAGGCTCAGTTGCCCCCAGTCGCACCACCTGTTCTTTTTTCCCCTTCCCCCGATTCGATTTTCTATTATCGCGTTAACTATTTATTTGACTTCGTTATAGGATATATATATATATATATTTAGTAAATTACCTCACCTAATAATATTCCCCAACCGTGTGATTTTTGAATTTTCAGGAAAATATTAAATGGAGAAAAGCCACCGTAAATCCTAAATTAGGATCATTTTAACACATTCATCCAAAGCTTTTTTTATTATATAAAAACCTCAAACTTATATTTACGTGACGCATATACATTTACTTGAAATTATTACTTGACCAGTTAAATATTTATCGATGGCATTTATTAGCAATTTTTTTTTTTTCCTACGAAAGGAATTTGAAATGAGGGAAGAAGTCTGCTTTTCTTTATCATATCAAAACTCTTTACTCTCTGGTATTATCCAAACCAAAGTGTACTTCAAATTTGATCTTAAAATTGAAGGATTTATCTTGAAGACAGATGTATGGATATAAATTTATGGTTTTCAACATTAGGATTTGGAGTAAATATATCATACCAATATAAATTTTGGATAATCACATAAATATAAGTTTTGAATTTTTTATATCATAGAAAAAAATTAGATTAGATATGTCACAATATATAAAATTTACGATTTTTGGTGAATTTTTTTCTGAAGGTAGGTAGTGATATTTATTCATCTTTAGAGGTTGGGAGCATTTTTATTTAAAGTGATTTTTGGGAAAAAAAAAAAAAAAAGGTATGCTTTCCATTATTGTGATGTGAGACATGAGAGCGACAAGGGGACAATTGTTTACAGTTGGACGTTGAAAGACGAAATTCCTTTGTCCTTTTAACAAAATAAATAAATAAGTAATGACAGAAAGTCTCAAAGACATCTTTCTTTCGTACTTTAAGACAAGATTATTTATATACTTTGACTCCTGTCAATTTCCACGGTCGCTGATCGAAAACGGGCCGCCGTGAAATGAGGCCCGGCTCGTTTGAACGTCGGCCCGGCCCAGGACCGACCCGCTTTGCAGACCCGTCGGGGCGCCTCCATTTTTGTACAGTTTGACAGGAGAGGAGAGGAGAGGACAGAACTCAGAGAAGCCGTTAACTCTCTCTCTCTCTCTCTCTCTCTCTTCCAGTCGCTCGTCAGGCGTTCTTCTGCAGTCGAGCTTGAGTTTCAGCTGAGCTTCACCGCTTCTCGAAGCCCTAGCAGTTGCACCGACTGCTTCGGCATGTTGCGCGGGCGGTAAAGAGTTTGATATCTGTGCTTTTTTTTTTTTTTGGGGGGCTTAATTTTGGTTTGCTTTTTCGTTTCTCTTCGTTCGTTTGGAGTATTTCAATCTACGTGCTCTTCGTGCTCCCCTTTTTTTCCCGTCGTTTCCGCGCGTCCGCGATGAAAGCGGGGGCCGAGGGGGTAGAGGTTGAAACTTTATTATGTACAATGATTTTTTTTTTTTTTTAATGTGTGTCCTGTGGTTTGGATTGGAAAAGGCTGGACGTTGTCGTGATATCGGCGCTTATATTCTGATAAGCATAAGTCGCGAGCGCTTAGTGACTTTCCATCTCTTGCTTTTGTGTAGGATTGCGCGGGAGTATGTGGCCATCGTGGAGATTGAGGTTTTCTGGATTCTGAATTGAGTAGTTTGTAGGTGTGCTTAATCAGGGTTTTGGTTTACTAGGAACATAAATGGGTAAATTTCCTTGCTTTTTGGAGTAGTACTTATAGCTTCAAACGTGGAGGGTTGTGCAAGAATTAATTGCCATGGAAATTGCAATGTTTGGAGCCATGTTATATCCATAGGTAGAATGAGAAAATATGGTAGCAGTTTCCTGCGAAGAAGGCGATGGCGTTGTTGTACAAGTTTATTTTCCTAGTATTATTCTATTGGTTATGAGGGGTTCCATTTCTTTCATTTATCACTGCTCTGCCAAACTCAAGCTGATACTTCGGAGTAATGAGACTTCTAGACCTTTTTCATCTAGGAGTTCAGCAGCTATGTGCTATAGCATGCTCGATGATGAGCCCTCCATTTCTTATGATGGAGAAGTTATACCAAAAAGAGAGTGCATCTCAGCTGTAAATGTTGATGAATTGGAGTCTCATCATGGTGATCACTGTTCTGCCAAGGAGATTTCCTGGTTTTGTGAAAATCAGAAGTCAGAGGAAGTTGAGATGGAAAGCATGAAAATGTCAGACACAAACTGCGGATGGATTCAAGGTTGTGAAAAGTTGTACTGGGCTAAATTGAATCAGATTAATATGGTCCGGGGCTTGGACAAGCTCTTTGATCAGAATTCAGAAGCTGCACTTGCTCTAGCATTAAAAAATGGGATCCGAGCTACTTGTAAAATGATTCATATTTTTGCCTCGCGGAACATGAATCACATGGCAGCTTGTCTTGTCTTGTATCTTGTACGAACATATCATAGTCAGAAGGACTCATTCACTCTATTGTTAGATACTTTTCTTGATACCTGTACAGAAAGAAGAGTACTTAAAGCTGTATATAGTATGCTCGTCAATTCTTATATCAAGGAAGACATGTTGAAGATTGCCCTTGAAGCATCATTTAAAGGAAGATTGCTTAAAATTTTTCCTTCAGCAGCCGTCTGTAATTCCTTATTGCAGGCACTATTACGATCCAACCAATCAGACCTGGCTTGGGATTTTTTGGAGGAAATGCAAAGTCAAGGAATAGGTATGAATGCCTCTATTATCAGTTTGTTTATCAATGACTATTGTATCAAGGATGACATAAGAAGTGCTTGGAAGTTGGTCACAGAAATGAAAAATTTTGGGATCAAAGCTGATATGGTTGCATATTCTATCATAGTTCACCATCTCTGCAGGATGTCCTGGTTAAAGGAAGCAACATGTTTATTCTTTAAGATATTGCAGATGGGCTTCTTTTTGGATTCTGTTGTAATTAGTTCAGTAATTGATGGCTATTGTAAGGTGGGAAATCTAGGAAAAGCAATCCATATTTTAAGCATGTGCAACCTTCCCCTTGACAATTTCTTGTATAATAGTTTTCTCACAAAGTTATGCAGAGACCATGACATGTTGGATGCTTCAAAACTTTTTCTTGAGATGCCCGAAGTAGGCTTACATCCAGATTGTTATAATTATACTACCATGATCAGAGGCTACTGTAAAGCCGGAGATACAAAGAGAGCTTTATGCTACTTTGGGAAAATGTTGAAAAGTGGTAATAGACCATCCACAACTACATATGCAGTGCTCATTGATGTGAATTGCCAAATAGAGGACATGGGAAAGGCAGAGCACGTGTTACAAATAATGATGAAAGATGGCTTAGTGCCAGATGTTGTTGTTTGCAACACTTTAATGCACCTCTATGGGAAGAAGGGCTGCTTGCATAAGATTTTTAAGCTTTTGGGCTTGATGACAACTGTTAATATTTCTCCTGATATAATCACATACAACACTATCATTCACAGCCTAATGAGGAATGGGTTTGTGACTCAGGCAAGAGATATTTTAGATGAACTAATCCAAAGGGGCTTCTCTCCTGATGTTGTGACGTTCACTAGTGTGATAGATGGATTCGCAAAAAGGGGGAATTTTGAGGAAGCTTTTCTCATGTGGTCCTCCATGAAAGTACCAGTGCAGCCTGACATTATAACTTGTAGTGCTCTTCTCAGTGGCTATTGTAGGGCAAATAGAATGGAAGAAGCAAACGTACTATTCCGCAAGATGCTTGACGCTGGACTGAGGCCTGACCTGATTCTGTACAATACTCTCATTCATGGATTTTGTAAGATTGGATGTGTGGAAGATGCATGCTGCTTGGTCAATATGATGGTGCAGGGTGATATTTATCCAAACAATGCTACTTACAGGGCACTTGTCCTTGGCTTTGAAAAGAAGCGGGTCAGAAATCCTGCAGAAACTGCACACTCTAAGCTGCAAGAAATACTAGTGAAAAATGGCATTTACTTAGGTGTTGATGCATACTTATCTATGGTAAATGGACCTCGCAATTGAGGCACTGTAATTGCTTCGGAGATGCCCTGGCATGTGTCTGACTGCTTGACTTCTAATTGCACACGCTACAGTGGCCTTGGAGATGCCCTACCATATTGTGTAAGTTCTTTTGCATTTTAATTGTGCCATTTAAAAACTCGTCATATGTTTACCTTCTGAGAGAAAATATCATTAAATTTTTGGCTTGTTGGTCACTCGGTCCATGTGGCCTTATTGGAGTTACTCAAGTATCTAAGTGTTATTTTCTCATTTCAGATGTATGTACTTGAAGACCTGACCACTCAAGATGGTCCATTACTTAACTCTACGTACATCAGCCTGAGCTTGGAGATGGGCATCACAGAATCAGTGAAGTCAGTTGCATTAACTTCCAAGGTAAATGAGTCTAGATATTTTCGCAGAATAAAGTTCATATTACACCTGATAAACTGGCCTTTCGACAAAAGACTAGTAAAACATCTAATTTTGCTCTCCTCAGGAGATTGAGCTGCCGCAATTTTGAATGCTGGCTGGCAGAGGTGTTTTCTTGTCTTAATGGTAAATGTCCATCGATGGTGTAAAGAAAAAGTCTGCTGGTCGTCCGAAGTCCTCTTCTTATGCCAAATTTGCATGGAAATGAAGGTAAGAGCATTCTTCTGGATGCTTGATTATACACGTGAGCTTTGTTGTGTCGTCAGGGTTATGCGTTCGCAGCCAGATAAGGCAGGGTTCTCTAGTTCACCACCTACGACGAAGGATTACATTAAATTTCATCAACATAAAAATTTTCTTTTTCGTGAGTTTCCTTTTCCATGACTTGTAGGTCCCCTTGCATGGAAAGCTGCTATGGACCTACTGTCCGCGAGTTTTCATGGGTAACCAAATTTGAGGGGATGACCGTAATCCTTTGGAACCTTCAGTCTGTATGCTTTAAAAGAGGTGGGCGGACCTGGGGAAAATGATGGATCCAGAAGTTGTTAGAAGTGGCTTCCAGTTGCATGGATTTTGTTTCGCTTGCTGCTCCTTCCCTCTTTTCTCTATTCTAAGTTCGCACGTAAGCGAGGCATTCTTATGCTATGAGCGACTTCTTGTATGGTTTGCACATTAACGATTACATTTTCATTGGATGAATACACGTTTTCCCTACCATTCTCAAAATAATTAGCTTACTCCCAATCCAATTACTTAATTTTGACCAGTCATGGATGTACATGAGGTCATTTCTTGATATCTAAGGCCTCGATGAACGATGGTAACGTCTAATACTTTGCACTAGCTAGATCCAGCATCACCATGGAAAAATTAACTGATCATATAGCCTGACTGGTTGGATAGTTTGCACTTGCACACGAGGAATTCATCCACGATATTTGGTCAGGTTAGGAATTTCATTCTACCCAGAACCTACCTAATTTATTACTGACCGGTGCGGAGTGAACCGAATTGTCGCTTTCCAGTTCTTCGCCTTGTCAAATATGAAGGCAGAGGGGACAACAGTGATTGCACAGGCTCGAAAGGCAAGGGGAGATCTCTGTGCAATGGTGTGACAATCGGCATTCATCAGAATCCTGGAATGAGACTGAGCAAATGTGGTTAAGTAGGACCTGCGGATGATGGACAGAACGAAAAAACCAAATGAAGTAATACTTTCTTTTCTCCCCTTTCCTTCCTTTTCCCCCCTTCTTTTATACACAAGTACAAAGAATATTCAGGTTATTTTACAAAAACCTTAAAAATCTATGAATCACAGGTGGACAAAATTTACACCTTCAATTCTAAAAGAATAGGTCTCCCAAGGGAATTCTACGCAGCTATACCAAACCCACCACCACTTAAGATCTAATAGAAAAAAAGTCCTCCTGAAACCCAGCAAAGCATCCATCTCCAAACAAAAGAAACACAAACTACTGTACAGAGAAACCCACGATCCATCCATAGAGGAATCCCTCCCCCTTTTTGCCAAGCTTTTGCAATATCTGATCCTTTGTGTCTGCCAACAAGGTCTAAGGACCACACCAAAAAATCCATGTGCACGACCAACGGAGCACCGCTGGAGTCGTCATCACAAGAATATGCCACATTACTTGACCCGAAATTCGTGCCTGAAAACAGTTAAGTTCTGAGTGAACTTATCCCTGTTCTTCGAATCTAGGCTTCGAGTGACATCGGCCATCAGTTTGTCGAAACACAGCGAAAGCCTTTGATGCTGATCCACCAGCTGTTCACACCACGCAAACACGTAACCATCAGAAAACATGAAAACGGAATTTCAAAGCTCATCAGTCGAAACTGACAAGCACATGCAGAGATGGGACTTTTATTGGGTGAAAATCTGACTGCCCTTCAGCAAGGCTTCATCTAATTACCAAGTCAACTCCAACTTTAAGAAGATTTCACAAGTTTTGTATGTATAAATGAATGCTTGTGAATCCTAGGAGCAAGATTTTATGCCAGATATCAAGCATGCTTACCAATGAATCACTCCTTTAGCTACAAAACACATACTGACAATTGGCATAATATAGTCAAACAGGAAAGAGGAACTATAAAGGAAAACATCAACTATTTGTACTGGAAAACCAAATGTCGTTTGTTACAAAATGGGATCATCACTATAGATACATCAATGAAAAGGGGTTTTGTAGTTGTAGAAACCAAATTATTCCTTTTCATTTGTGCTTTCAATTCAACTAAATGTTGTCTCCATTACCCAGCATCCCACCGACAACTATTGCTCCAATACTCCATTTTTTCTCATCTTGCAGGCAACAGAGGAGACTCACAATCCACCAATCCAATCATATACATAAAGCCAGTTATCCAGGTTTACTACATCAGGCTAATGACGAGCGGACATTAGCCCAATATACAGTCTGATTGTAGATACTGTCTGCTTTCCTTTTAAATAACTAAACTTTGACCTTCCTACTTGCATACAAATGTCCACATATCATAACAGAAGTTCAACTTACTTGTGATGCCAAAATCTGAGCCTTCAAATCCGAGAATATCTGCAAAAGATGTGAAAAGTCTCAGCTAAACATCAGTGCCAAGAACTTGCATAAATGAATTCCAAATGGAAATGACAATACTTATCAACATGAAAAAAGATAAGAACCCATAGCATCTAACTCTAAATACGAGTAAAAATGGAGCTATAATTATAATCCATGACTTGCCAGTTCTCCTTCCTATATAAATTTGCAAGAAATGACTCCTATTAACTTAGATCCTTGAAACCCACCCCGGGGGGTTATCTAATGATGCCAAAGGAGTTACGCAATGACACGGTATTGATTTGCGCTAATCATGCAGGTGTAATACATTGCATTGCATACATTACAATACCAAGGAAAACATTCATCATTAATGAACAAGTTTAGGAAAGAAAAGCAACTGTAAACCAATAGTAAAAGCTAATGAAATCTTACTTGCTCACTGATGAGGATCAAGCTGAGCATTGGTCTGCTAAGACTCCATTGGTTTCCACAGTCCTCGAATAAAACGATCTCAAACAAAGTCTTTAATATCTATACAGGAAAACATAGAAGTCTGAGTGCACATTTTCAATTTGAGCACATGATTAAACGAGAATTACATTTTCCTTGCACTAAAATTTAAACAAAAGACATTTATAATAAAATCCAACTTTAATGCATGTCATAGCCCTTGAATTTTAATTGCAGGAAAAGATTCCTACTTTTTCTAGTTTATGTCATTGTCATTCTCACTCCGCAGAAGTCATTACCAAGAAGTTACCGCACTGGGATACTTAGCAAAATAAAATATTGAAAAAATGGACTGCTTTCTTACTTCTGGAAACAAGGTTGGGCAATCTGCAATATGTCGAGCAAGATTTATTGCAGCAGCTGAATTGGGAGCCTCACCCATCGTGATGTTGTTGAAGTAGAATGCTGCCAAATTATCAACAGCAGATGCACACTGAAATGGAAAAACAAAATTAACATGTTGCCTGTAAAATTCAGAAAAAGTTATGGCACTTAAACCGAAATGACACAGGCGTCAAGTAACTTTTTCTGGTAATGCAGAAGCTTATGGCGGAGCTTCTTCATGAAAGCTCCATAACACTACCGTCTGAAAGATATACATCCACAATGGAGGTAATTATATATCATGTTCTGAGATCTTCCTTATCCAACTGGCCAAGACAACTCACAGTTCCAAAGCCTAATTTTAAGCATTCTCACTTTTTGATTTAACATCTTGATATAGACCCCATTAGATAGAAGAGAGGATCAACTAAATACGCACCTGAGATGAGATATTTGTATCCAAACCTTTAAGACCCGATTCAAGTGAACCAACAATATGCATGAAGGTACTTGTGTCGAGATTCAGAATAAAAACTATGTGGCTGCTGAATAAGACCTCTAGGAATGCAAAGTAGGCTCTTGTTAACTGCAAATGAGAAAAAGATATGAGTTCAATGTGTGATGGCTTAATAAACAATCGACCACTATAGATTAAATGCAAATTACATCTTCATTAGAATTGTCATCAATTCTGCACCATGGACATAATAATATGATGCTATTTCTTTTTCTGGATAAATATTCTGAAATTACAGAAACGTATTCCTAGCACAACTACATCATCCCAGGCCAGAAACAATAGGTGATATCAATGTGGTGGTTTGGTAAAATACCATAGAGATTGCAGAAGAAATTACTATTACAGTCTGGTGTAGAAAGATATGGTGATTGAATTGCTTTACTTAGCAAAGCTGTCCATATCATAGGAACCCATGTCTCACATACCTTCCTATATGCTAAGATATCAGCAAGAGGAATTGAAAGTGTCATCTTCAAGGCTATATCAAGTGCATCTGAAAGTGCCCTATCACCATAAAGCTCAAACACGCCAAAGTTGACATAATTGCCTGCTAGAGCTGCAGTCAACAAGCATATTAAGAGGCAATTCTAACGTGTCGAGGAAGTGACTGACAAGTAATCAATGATTCTGAATATTGCCAATAGACTATAAAATCATACATTAAATTGCAGAGTAGCAAAGCAAAATGGATGTAACAGCAAATAAAGGAGGGAGTTAAACCATTTCAACACTCACACAGGTAAGCAAGAGCTACACCCACAAGAAAGGTGCCAACATAGAGCGACTTTATAGGCAGTGAACGAGCAACAAATAAATTACTACATTGACTCAAACAGATTTTTTCCCATTGCCCATATGGTGACTCAGGTGAAGCTGTCGGCATAAAATAAGTGAAAGAATTTGCTTGATGATAAAATATTTTTTGAAATTAGGTGTGCATTAAAACAACAAACTTTATCAAAAATATCAAAACACTCTGTTGTGAGAAAAATTCATTCGTACCCACGTCAAAATATTGGTCATTTGCTTTTTCCTTAATGGAGTGGGCACTATCAGCTGCTTGGTACAACAGAAACCTGACAGTGACCCAAAAGTCTACTACTCAACTCACTGAATTGAGTGGAAGTAGACAACAAAGGTAGAATTTTTGTCACCACTTTTGCTCATTATACCAAGCTACCAACAAAATATGGAGGACAAGGGCCCTCTCACAAGGCTAAAAGTGGGTAGAGTCAGGACCATTCCATTCTGGCTAACAAACCATCTTTTCCTCCTCTATATATATATATACACACATACTCTCCTAATTCTTCCATTATTAGTTTATATCAGTGCTGCAAATACTAAGAAAATATGTGCTGAACCGAATGGGCCATTTAATAATTATCCATTCAGAAAGAGAAACAGGAAGAACATACTTATAATCAATGGAAAAAGGTGAGTAGGTTCACAATAGCACCTAATCAAGCATGCATCTCATTAAATTGCCAACATATGGCTGCTTCTTCTGTGCTCTTACCTCTAGACAGAATAGTGAAAGAAATCCAGATTCCCTTGTACTTGAAAGCATATATATCAGCGGCATTTGGGAGGGACAATATTCTTGACCCATAGGCTACAATCAATTTACTGACTTCACGGAAAAGAAGTATTCCGTTGGGTGAAGATGAATCAAAAGTAAGACGCTGGGCTTTGTTCAACACAAACTCAGCCATGAATTTCAACATTGGGGTAGTAACCTGCATTTTTCAACCATAAAATGACTATCAATTGCAAAATATTCAAGGCAATAACCAATGAGTGTCGGCCAGAGCATATGCACCACACACAAAAATAAGACATGATTAACCAACAGTAATCAGGACAAAAAAAAAATCATCTTTGCTTCAAAAAGTAACGATCATAGGACTGCATCCAGAAAGGACAAATACAGGTCAATAGGCATAAGTTTGGGGGGCTGAGGCATAGGTTACCAGTCCAGCATTCACATCCTAGCCTGAGCAATGAGAATAAAAAAAACAACCACAGGCAAACTGGGAAAAATCCAAGGACAAAATACTTGAAGTGCATTATATCATTTAGGGAAGGAACATTTCAAAAACTTATAAACATAAGGTCAAATGCCTCAAGTACTCAACTGGAAGAAAGCGAATATGTGCATGTGTCCAGTTCTCTGCATGAAACATAATTAACCACCTAAAACATACCTCTGGCGTATCAGACCAATGAGAGATGCCTTTCAAAAGAAGCGGCATATGAGCTGGATATAGCCAATCGAAAAGAAGTCCATACGTTCTCCGACTGCAAGACCAAAGTTTTTCATTATCACAGCTTATACTTTAACACTGTCAAGTATGCTCAAACATAATATTAGAACACATGCCTATTTGTAGCCATTGCAATTCCTCTCAGATCCCTCATTAACCCAATCAATGCATACTTTACAGCATCTGTACGGAACATCGAGTCAGGTGTTGATTCCAAGCTTATGAAAACCTGAAACGGAAAGAAAAACAACTTGGAATGAAAATTAGATTGAAACGCTACACCATATGCCATGAGGAAGCTGACTAGAGGCATGTAAGGTGCATCGTTATCACAGAATGAAACCTTCAGACGCAAGAGTGCCTAAAACATCAATCTTATCGCTCATTTATCATTTAATAGAAAGGGTAAAGTTAACAAGTGCCCTGAGTCCGGTCGAAAAGATAACAAGTGCACGTCTAGTATACTTATTTTAATATTATTCCATTTTCAAAACAGTGACTACACATAACAGGATATTGAGCAAACAAAAAAGGTATCCGTCTCAGATCAAAACAATTTCTCTGTTGTTCTGGAGATTTGTAAGGGAAGTAGGAATGAGACTACATTAGCTTTCCTCTCAGATTAAACTGAGAAGCTGACCCCCATCGCAGGTCAAAGGAAAGGCCATTAAGGATTATGACATCCCACCCCCTCAACCCAAGATGCAGTATGGGAATGCTCATATCATGAGGAAAAAAAAACAAAGCTGAGGCACCAATTAATGTCAACCAGGTACATTGCAAACTGCAAAATTTCCTTAATTTGAACCTTAACTAATGTCCATGGGCACTCATTGACAAAATCCCATCAAAATGTGTTGACACGAGCATTTCACATTGACGGGAGCAAATGCATCCCAAATCAGGAACAAAAGAAAAAAAAAAACCATGAGAATGGAAAAGAAAAATTAAATTAATTAGTAAGGCACTTCGAATGTTACCAAATGAATCACAGTAAAAGAAAGCTTACTTGCAATAGGGGCTCCATCGATGATTTAAATTTCAAGGGGCTATCCTCCAGAAAAATTAGCCAGCCGATAATATAATAGAATGTCGTCCTGCTGCGCGAGCATCTGTATTCCTCCAAAAATGGAAAGTGCTCCCTCTGCATTCATAAGCATGGGGCAAAAAAAGCAGATTAAATATTGCAAATCACCTGCAAGGGTAGGGAAAATAAAGAAGCAGAAAAATTATAAAGCTAGAATTACCGTGTGATTTGCAATTATGAATTTAACAGAGTCCAACTTCAAAAGGAGCTTTCCAGTCATGTAGCTATAGAAATTAGAAGGAAACAAAAAATATGTTAAAATTGTAAAGGACACAAAAACAACTGAACTGCTCAATAGTTGAAGAGACTTATTTAATGACTAACCCCGAAGCCAGCTCCAAAAACAAACTTAAGGTGTGATCGATGACTTCTTCACTCTAAAATGGAAATAGAAATAAAGAATGAAGAGAGAAACAATAACCATAAATATTGCAAAAAGACAAGATAAATAAAATTTCACCTCAGTGTAGCATTTAAGATTGGTAGCAATCTTGCTCATAATCACATTCAAAAGTAACAAATGATCATGAATTCCGAGAAGCTCAGACAACCGGGCGTATAACTGCTGCAACAGAACAACAAGAAATTGTAAGGATATACATGAGACTAGATGAAGAAATCTCATAAAACTAGCATCAGCATAATTACTTTTGAGGAATGCATTGCCTGATCACCAACATAAGACTTTCTGAAGTGCTGAAAGAAGGTAAGTAATGCTCGATCAAGCCTTTGCTTGCTCAGTTCACCATATCTCTGTGACAAGGAATGACAAAGATGTTATTAATGCAATAGAGACCTGCAGAATTGCTTAGCAACCAACAAGCAATATCTACAAATGGAGTGATAGAAAAAGGAAAGAGTGGAATCTGACTATGACAATCTCCACCAATTAGCAACAGCTAATTTAATGATCAAAGAATGTGTCAAACGCTTCACTTAGTAAAAAAATTTGTATTGGCAAAGACTACCTGACATAACAATCTTACACCTTAAACAAAAACAGCCATATATGCAAAAAATATACCCAGAAGGGGAATATAAAAGACCAGAACTCAGTAACTCAAGAGAGAAATTGATCCAATAAGAGGAGCAAAAGGAATAGGACAAATTTTTGCCATGATCCCATCTATATAACTGAAGACCTTTAAGAATCTAGCTTATTGATGTGAGGAAAAGGGGAAGGAGGCAAAGCCACAGCAATTCTCACAAGGATATCTTGACCATTCAACTTCATAAACCAAAACACACACTTAAAGAGTCCAAAATGTATTAGGTAAGATGAAAAATGAAAGTTCATCCATAGCCAAATGAACCTCAATGTCTCATTTTAGAATAAATTTCTAAATTGGGATATGTATGATTGCCAAGTTACCTGACTGTGCAACCCAGTGTCTGTCACATTAATTAACTGCAGAACACGAGCAGAAAGTTCTGCATCAAGCACTTCTTGTGACTCCATACTGCACCAAATGATGTTGAAAGTAAATTATAGCAACATTTAACATCTAAATGCGCCTAACTTTCATGAATGGATCTGTCCTCGTATGTTGCCTCCAAATAAAACATTGTGGGTCTATTCATTAATAGCAATAGGAAGATATGTACAGAAATGTTACCTGCAACCAATGCATTGCTTCATTTTGACTATAGCGGCAATTATATGGACAATCCAAGCCAGTTTAGCTTCAATAATCGACAGATCACTACTGTCACCTCCTGATAATCGTGCTCTCTCCTACAGAAAAGCAATTGATTGCATATTGGTCCCATCTCATCAAATTCAGGAAAAATACGCCAACGGAATAGAGATATACCGTGTATTTTTGCAAAATAGGCTCCATCATTTGTATTATGTACAAACTACTGCTCTCATACTGCAACACAAAATAAAAGAGAGATTCCATAAGACATCTAGGCAATTCGACCAAAAATACATTATATAATTGGCTGGCTCTTTTCAATTTTTTTAACCAAAAACAACCAGCAATAATATAATTGAAAGCAAATAGAAATAAATAAACAATGAGAAAGATATCAGAACCTGAAATCTACAGAGATAAGGGAAGCAGTCAAGCTGATCCTGAAGAAGTTCAACATTGTCCAATGGGTTCTCTGAGGGATCATCTGGAAATCCAGCCTGTGCAGCACATTTAGAAGTCAATAAAAAAATACCTTTTGAAAAGCAACAAAAGCAACACATAGTCACTGCAACAATAAGCAACCTGTATGGAATCAAACCGTGAAGTAATAAATCCTTCGGTGATCTTAGGCACAAACTCCTCCAGCAAGCTTGGTGCATCACCCTTCAAGTAGGGTACAGATGTCACCAATCTTGACCACAATCCCAGAAGGTAGTATACACTGCTGCTAGCCCACTGATGAAAAGGCAATTATTAGTATGTACACAATGGGGATCATGACATGGAAAATAGAACAAGGCATCAACAAACCTGCCAAGATTGCAAGGACTTTAAAGTAAACGCAGCTACCAACCGTATCCAGTCACCGTAGCCTTCCACATTGACAAGTTCTGACAACTACATTAGATTTTCAAGAACTCAAATGAACACGACCAATTGTTCCAAATGCTTAACAGTGACAAATTCTGAATTAGATAATGAGTTGGAAAGAAACATGAGCACTCCAAGTATATGCGAGAACATAGGAAAAGGGCACTTACTCATTACATAACCAAAAATCAATACTATATAATTCGCACTTCAAAATGACCTTATAATTAGGGTAGATTCAAAATTGTATCAAATAATTAATAAACTACAATAAAGGGAAACAAACAGCATGAAGCCTTGGTTGTTTTGGGTTCTGTTTTTCTGGTCGGGACCCTTCATACTCCAGTCACCTTAGGTCCAGTTAGCATTATTTGGGTCTTACTTAACTTCATTCATTTTAAGTTCCAGTTAGTTAAGTCCCAAAAGGTTGATTCACCGTCCAATTACCAAGTGTATATGGAAAAGAAACAAAGAAATGGCAACAAATATACAAACAAATATGTTGATGCTAAGTGTATAAATCCATATGCCTATCAAGTGCAGACACACGAGATCATAGGAAAAGGGAGCTTACTCATTGCATAACCAAAAATCAATATTATATAATCACACTTTAAAATTACCTTATAATTAGGGTAGATTCAAAATTGTATCAAATAATTAATAAACTACAATAAAGGGAAACAAACAGCATGAAGCCTCGGTTGTTCTGGGTTCTGTTTTTCTGGTTAAGACCCTTCACACTCCAGTCACCTTAGGTCCAGTTAGCATTATCTGGGTTTACTTAGCTTCATTCATTTTAAGTTCCAGTCAGTTAAGTCTAAAAAGGTTGATTCACTGTCCAATTACCAAGTGTACATGGAAAAGAAACAAAGAAATAACAACAAATATACAAGCAAATATGTCGATGCTAAGTGCATAAATCCATACGCCTATCAAGTGCAGACACGCCTATAGCACATGTTCATACTAAAACTTGAAAAGGTGAAGTGTGTATAGCACCACAGTAAAGAAGCAGCCAATAAGTACAATACCTGATAATTTACTCTAAAGCGCCCGAGAAGTCGACAAAACTCATGGTAATTGTCATGATCAGCAAGACCTAACACCAGATCAACAATTTTTTTTAAACCAGAAGTGGAGGAGAGAAGTCATAAAAGCATAGCATGTCATGCAGCAAAAAATTTCTCCATAATAGTTAGCAATTACCATTGTAATAGACTTCATCATGCACAATGCAATATTCAGACAAATTATCAACCCAAGTAAGCAAATACTACCTTGTCCTGTTTGCAAAATTTCTTTAGTTCCCGTCATCAGATGCGCCAAGAACTTGGAACGAGCAGCATCATTCGTAAACAGAGAACGTCTTACTGAAGCTAAGCGCACCAAGCATTCAAGTGCCTGAAGAACAGAAGTAGAAACTTCTGATCAATTAGAAATTTCCAGCGAGCTCATTGATAAAGAACAATACTACATAGACAGGGAAGAAATCAACCATTGAGTCTCTTCCTAAAAATTTAACCAAAATATAAATAAATGACAGAAATGACAGGGTACTTTCAATGCCGGTCATGGAGAAAACACAGATAAATAAACCCGATACGCTGGCAAAACACAGAACCACTCACCCTGACACAGTATAAAGTCATTATCAACAACCCCTTCTTAAACCTACCAATTATGATTCAACTACCAACACAACTTCTAAGTTCAAAAAACATCAGAAAAAGCACGATAACTCATCAAGCTAGACTAATCTGAAAAACAAGGACTCTATTGGTTGCAAAGACAAGCATCTCAACTTAAACCTAAAATCCATGCCGTCCTTCTCATGATTAAGATGTAATTAAGTGTGATATCTATTTCACATTGCAATAGGATAGATGCTAAGAGTACATCATGTAAATGGCGAGTATCATGTCCAAGACTATCTGAAGCGTCGATTTGCACAAAATTCATCAGATAAAATCTGCTTAAGGAGTAAAATACGGTAGATACTACCCTTGAAAATATGCAACAACAAATTTTAAGTTCAAGCAAACCATCACAAAGTCTGTATCCCTAGGCATTAAATCTGAAAGAGTCGTAAACTGCTACAGTTGATAACTGTCCGAATGCAAAATTTTAGAGAAATATTGACTTAACTGAGTCTCGATTGTCAAGCAAAATATGGTGATTAATAGACCGATTAATTAATCATTTAAAAGAGAACGCTTCAAAAAAGATCCTTACCTTTCCTAGCGCAACTTATCGGAACAGACAATACTTCCCAAGATAGAGAGTGTGATGGGACAATCAATGCATTTATGGCTAATAGCTAACTTAATCTACATCTATGAATGCTACCGAAAAAGAAGCAACTAAATTTCAGGCTACCAGGCAAGATAAAAGTGGCATGCCAAGCAATATGAAAAATGAATGGAAAACCATACCTCTTTTGAAAGAGGAGCATTTCCAATAGCATAATAATCAAAAAAGATCTGGAGAGTAGAAGGATCCTCCAAAACCATCCTCCAAGATGATGGAATCTATAGTCATAATATCATATTAAGTCATTTCAACACAAATATTTGATTATAAAAAAAATAAAAAATAAAAAATACAAAGAAACATACCTGAACCGTACCAAACTCTTCTGAACTTTCATCAATAGAGGTCCCCACAAAATCAAATGACAAACACTTAAGAGTGAGCGAGAGTGCTAGCTCCTGTAGACGACTTGCTACTGCACATACAGCATTGAAGCAAACAGATTATTAAGCAGGATACATCACTAAAAGGTTAAAAAAGTTGTTTATGATTATTTCCTTTGTCCACTAACCATCATTTTTCAGTTGATGCAGAGATGTCAAGGATATCTGGAATATCTGGGAAAGTGATTGATCCCTAAAGGAGCAAGCAACCCTTCTGTGGTGTGTTGATGGCAGGCCTACGTTAGACTGCACGACCACAAAATGAAGAAATCTCTAAGAAATTCCAAGGAAACAAAAGGAAGAATAGTCCAAACAGTAATCATCACTATATTTCCTACAAGAGAAGTAACGAAAACAATCTCAAAAAAATATTCATCACTTTTTCTCCTCCACAAAGAACCTTAGAGCCAAACACAATATCTCATATCTTGCTCAGAAAAATCAGTGAGGGTAGTCAAAACTCGTACTTCTGTTGACTCATACTTAAGATGAACATAACATCAGATGCTTATGTAATTAAACACTGTCAAATTGTCATGGAATAAGAAATAATTCTTGTATCAAATATTAAAGTAGTGTTCAAGAAAAATAAAGAGAAGGTAGAAAAAATCCCGACCTGGTTCATTTCTGAAACAAGCTGATTCAATATCTTCAAACCAATGGCATAATGATCAGATGTTGCCTGTGGACAAATAGAACATCAAAAAGGATACCATCATGACAGAATATACTTAGCAGTTACAATAACAAGAAAGTGAAGGCAGCTCCATCCAATCCCGAGAACTATGCATAGAGCGAGACCCATCAAGGTGAAAACCGCACCTATCTCGCTGGTGTTTCTATAAGAAAGTGCACACATTACAAACGGGATTATGTGTTTTAGAAAAGTTCCTACATATCTCATGCAACGTGTATATCAACTCTCAGCTGTAGAAGGAAACAGCAAAAGCAACTTTCCTTTATAAACAAAGGTAATGATTTGAATAGAGGAATCGCATAATAAATGAGTCTACCATCAATGACAAAGCGAAACTAGTCCTAAAGAATGATATGGTGATAAATGCAATTAGGTAATTTTTTTCACAAATTAAAAGAAGGAGAAGAACGTGTCTTTAAATGCAATTAGGTGATTCCTCCAATATAGAATAATAAGCACCAGTTTCTAATAGGGCAGGATCAGCAATTAATAGGGATTGAAAGGTCGCAGGACCATAAGCAGAGGAGAATCACAAGATAATCGCGATATTTAGGTGACATGACATTTTCCCAAGTTAGACATCCACATCATATCTAACGTTGGTTTAATTATCCTTCCTCCATACAATAGATTAGTTCGTGGAAACTAATTTAACATTAGAGACGCAAGGTGGATTACACATAAAATGGATCGATAAATGTGCATGCACAACAGGCAGCAAAGTACAAAAGTGTGAATTGTACATGAATAACAACTGAGAGTGCTCGATGAATAGTAATATAGACCTGGCTCAAAAAGTCCGTTGCTTCTTTCACCACATCACGAAATCTGTCATCATCAAACCACCCAAACTTTGTTATACGGCACAGAAGTTGAATCAATGATGCCGTTACAAAAGGCTGTAGTTTCGGTCCTCTGGTTGCGAGATAGTTAATCAGGTAGTTTCCTATAAATAAAACCGACAGATTTAGTCAACGAGACAAATCCAAAAAAAGAAAATAAAAGAATGCAGACATAATAACCAAATGAGTATGTTAATAGACTGTTGGAGTCTAGAAGATTACGGATATCAAGACGCAGCTGTAGAGCAAGGGTATGCTCGGTGACTTGCTTTAATAAGCTCGAACTAGCGAGCATCAATGCGTAAGGGGTCAAAGCATTGTCAAGGATATACTGGCACTGCGAGATGTAATCTGTGTTAACCGAGAAGCATTTCAGAGTGTTCTCGGCGTGCGCCCGTTCAGCTGAGTCCTGCGAATTGTACAACCTCTCGCACAGCGCCTCTAGTTGTGCCAAGCTCTCCATGATTATTAAATCTGACACCACAAAAAACCAAATGCCAAGTTATTAGAAGACAGCCAATCTGTCCATGATAAACGGAGGACCGAAATCCACGCACAAGCAACCGGCTTGAAAGTCAAGGAATTCCAGCAAAGACTTCACTAATTACCCTTCCTTTCGAAAATGGAAAAGATGGCGAAACCAGTTTGCTTCTTAAGTTAATTTGTCCCTACCAAAACTAGGACATCCATTTCCACATTAGAGGACCAATCAGGAGTTTAGCAGTTTTAAGCTTTGTTTAACTGGAACGAGGTCAAAGCTCTCCGGCGAACATTGTCGCCGAAAACCGTATTTAATCAATGATGTCAATATTCGGTCCAGATGAACTTAATTAAACCAGGTAAATGCATCGATCAGCGATCAGCCGCCGGCGCACAACTCCCCCGACGCTTGCCCAAGGATTTCGCGCTCGAAACCGCACTCCCCCAAACCAACACCGCAGTGATCATCCACCATCAGGCCGCCAAATGCGGGAGGCTCACTCCCGAGACCGACGACGCGACCACCGATCGCGCGCAGCATCGGCCGCAATGCACATCGCGACGGACGGACGGACGGACTCACTCCGGAGAATGGCGATTCCGGAGAGGCGGCGGCGGGCGGGGGGCGGGGCCGGTCCGGAATCGAGCCAAGCGAAGCGACGACGACAGACCGACCGACGGCACAGAATCAAGCCAAATCCCAGAGAGGCGCAGAGACAAATACCGCTATCGGTGATCGAGGATTTATCAGTAGCAGTCCGGGATCATTTCCCTCCCTCCGATCACGGGGCGCCGGGCGGCGGATCTGAGATCCGGCGAGAGTCGTGGCGGCAGTCGATTGGGGGGGCGAGCGAGCGGAGCGCGGTCGAAGCGGAGAAACTGAACACGGAACGCGAAAGCCTCGCGGCGAGCGGCGAGGGGTAGAGAGAGAAAGAGAGAGAGAGAGAGTGGATGGTCGGAGTTTGTCTCGGCTGCTTGCAATGGAGAGAGAAAGAGGGGGGGGGGCAGCGCTTTTATGCGACGGTGAATTTTGGGGTGTGGTGTAGCGTACGGGGGGGAATTTGTCTGCGTCGCGCGGTGACCGTCCGATGAGCGAGGGGGGGTCGAGGGAATCTAGGGCATGCGTTAGCGTAGTTGTTTTCAGAGAATCTCTTCGTTGTTTGTCACGCTCACGTTTCCTTTTGTTGCGTACCGTTGTTTCGCTTCGCGGCTGATATTATTAACTGCTCGGGTCCAATACATCGGACGGTCCATATTGCTTCTGCCCATTTGGATCGTTTTGGTCATCCGAGGGCGGAACTATTTCCGTGCACGCTTCCTGTTTATTTTTTCGAGAAATTCTTTTTTAATACTTTCGACCTACGTTAGCCTATAAATTATATACTTCTTTGCGCGCATTAAAATTATTTACATTTACTGAGCGAAAACATCTTTCGTGAAGTAAAATCATGAGATTAGGTTCAAATTTAATCTTCTTTTGAAATGTATCTTGAGTCTCTTTCATACATGAATCGAGCTTAGAGATAACTTTGACCTTGAAATTTTACTAATAAATTTCATTAGATGAACTGTAAGAGGATAATAATAAAATGAAATAAAAAAGGTTATCATGTTGTGTTTAAAAAGCAGTTGAAAATATTTCTTATCCTAAAAGCATCTAGTCCATTTTCTAATCCACCAAATCCACGTATTTTACCTTTTCCTTATTTAACATATGTATCCTTTGGTTAAGGATACGTGTCGCCCCCAATGGTTTATCTCTAGCTGCCGGCCGTACGGGGTTCCCTGGGTCACCAAAAAAAAAAGATAATGGACTTTCAATTACCACGATATCCTTTTTGGACAACTATTCTAAAATTTCGACAAAAAAAAATACACAAATCAAATTGGCTCAAAGGGTAATCAAATGGAATTTCAAAGATGAAAGTAATTGTTCTTGACTAGAGTAAATTGATTTTATACCTCTGGATAGATATTTTAATTGATAAAGAGATAAACAGAGATATGCTTTTAGCTGTGGTTTTAAAAGTGAAATCTCACATAGATGGGTTTTTAGTTAGCTTTAAAAAAAAAAAAAAAAAAAACAACTACGGGATTTTAAAATATTAAAAATATATATTTTGATAAGTAAGAGTAGAATTGCTTGTTTTGAAAGCCAGTACAGGATAATTCACCCTCTTGAACTTATGCTTTCGCCAATTTCAAATTATTTGAGAAAAATTTATTGCCCATCAGAGTTGTCGAACTTCTTCTGCATGACCCGGATCTATAGTAGTCCTTGTCGGCGTTAAGGAAGAGCTTGATTCCTCCGTCTCGCTTTCAAATTTCTAAAACTATCCTTAACATGTTCTGTACTCTACAGTGATGGCAATCTGAACGATTTCTTATCTATCTTCAAACACACGGCAAACTTTTTTAAAATTCGATATTGAGCCTATCGACGAGCTCGGCTAATCAAATAATTAAAACAAAAAAAGTCATGGTACTATAAAAGAATTTCGACCATCAGCCTATTGACGTGCTCAGCTCGCCAAACCTAAAGCATGTCTCAAATGGTCTAGGCAATTCATTCATGCACGCTATGGCTCGATTAGGCTAGGTCATGGTATAAAGAGATATCATGGGCAGGGAGGGTTGTTGGGTTCGGTACAAGACCCAACCCTACCTAAGCCCGCCCATTGATCAAGTGAGTGAGTTAAGTGTCTCTTATAGTCACGTGATGAAAGTGAAAAAAAAAAAAAAAAGATGCTTCAAGTGCACAATAATTAAATAATAATTACAAATTCGATATATAAAAAGAAAATAATGAGTTGCTACAAGATAAGATGAATTTTGATTGGATTGTGCATTTCCCAGTATTTAAATTTGGATTTTATCTACTGTTCAAATTTGCCATCTTAATGTGCTCTGAGCAAGAAATTACACAATATTTATCACAATGTTTTGTTAAGATGGATTTGAATAAATTGTCCCACCCTCCTCAACCTTTAAATACAAATTTCACTACTCATATATCTCTCTTTTCTTTTAATTCGAAAGACTTGTAATTGTCGAAATGAAAACATAAAAAATAAATCCAGCTGGCATATCATTTTCCAATTTTAGTGGGAACTTTACATAAAATATATTTTAGCGGCTTGTTTTACCAACTTTCTGCGCAAGCAATCATCTGCACTATGAGAGACCATCATTTCAGTTCTTGTAGGCAGTGCGAATGCAAAGAAGGCACGCTGCCATCGTCGACCGTGAGCAAGCACCTCCTCGGCCGTTGGTTGGAGTCATTGAAGCACGATGGCTCGACCATGGAAGACCTTACCGGGTGTCTCCGCGCGAGCTTCCTCAAGTACCGGTTGCGACCGCCCTCCGCAAGGCCCTACAATCGTCCGTAAGAAGAGGAAATGATAGCAAAAGGGAAGAAGGATTGGAACTACGTTCCTAGGACGAACGGAGCAAGGACGAATGGAGCAAGAGATCCAGTTCCTCAAAAAAGAGGCTGGGGAGGAGGCGATTGCGAAACAATCGACCACGAGGTTGTGATTGATGAGCAGAATGTGGAGTCGAAGCTGCAGGCGAGCTACCGTGACCCTCAACCTGACGAGCTCAAGCAAGATGCAAAGACTACAATTGAGAAGAATATTGAGTTGTCACATGAATCATTTTGGGATCGAGACTGTGTGGTGATTTAGTCTTTCTTGGATTGTTTGGGATTGTTGGAGCGCCTAAACTAAGCCTTCATTAAATCGATCAACTACTTAAGTTCACCTGAATCGTAAAGAGAGAAAATTTATAGAGAAAGAAGTTATGAACGAAAGAATAGAATTTTGATTATGAAATGGTTGGATGGATACAATGAGGGAATGTCATCCTTCTTATACTTGAGGCTTTTGGATTGCAATTATTCATCGCCCTTTGATCTGGCAGACAAGACCGTACGTTCTGATTTACCCCATACCGGCATTTACGCCTAGAGAGTTCTAGATTCTCAGCACAACTAATGTCTCACCCATCTCTAAGAAAGTTCCGGAAGCTCTTGGGCAAACCCTGAACGATCCTAGGAGTCTTCTTTGATCATGGACGATCCCTTGATTATGAGAACTGATGGTTTTATGTGATGGGCTTAAGACCCGCCCGCCCATGTTGGGCCTAAAAGCCCGGCCCACAGGATTAAGGCCCATGGATGGAGGGATACGATGAAGAGGTACGTTTCTATTTTGAGGGAACATATATAAGGAAGGAAAGAGAGGGAGAACACACCCTTTGGCATTTATTATGTATGTTCCTCTCCCTCTCTCCCTCCAAAAGAAAAACGAGCGCAAACGGTGACGCCGTCTTCCCTTCAAGGCCAATCGACGTCATCGGATCGAACAGGATCAGTTTTCTCTTCCTCTTATCGGCGTTGGTGTTTAATCTGTGGCTAACAAGGTACGCTCGATTCCGTGGTGTGCTTTACGATCGGTGATACATGTATTTCTGGGTTTATCTTCCGCATTTGTTTTAGGGGTTCGATTTAGTGTCGAATCCGATTTTCGGGAATCCGACAATCCCAACATTGGTATCAGAGCCCTAGTTCATGTTTTCCCGACCCCTTTCATGTTTTTTGATTGATTTTTTACGAAAATAATCGGCCGACACGGATCGGGGCGCAAAATCCCGACACCCGAGCACTGTTCGTCCATTTTTTCGAGTTTCTATAAGTCAAAATCGATTTCTGAAAGCATAGAGTGAAAGGGCTCGTCGAGACAAGTCCGTCGGCATGTCGTGCGCCGCCGGACGCACCCACACACGTGGCCAGAAGCCGCTGCGCGTGGGCGCGACGCGCCTGAAGCGCTGGCTCGGCCAATGCGTGCGCCACACGCGCCGGTCGGCGAACCGGCACGTGCGCGCCGCCATCGGCGAACCGGCACACGCCAATCGGCGAACCGACGCGTGCTGACGTCATCGTGACGTCACGATAACCGCCGGGATGACGTTATTGGTGACGTCATCGCCGACGACCGTTGGCCGGCCGGGCACCGGCCGGCGACCCGACCCAACCCGCATGGAAGCCAGGCGCGTGCCGCGCACGCGCCGGCTGACATCTGCATGACGTCAACCCGTGCACGCACGTGGCACGTGCCAGTCGGTTCGTCCGACCTGGCCCGACCGGTCCGTTCGATCCAACCGGCCCGACTCGCCGCCCGTTGACCCGTTGACCCGCTGATCGACGACCGTTGACCCGAAAAAAGAAAAAAAAAGAAAGAGGAATCTGTTTCTTTTTTCAATTATGGCTATGTGGGTTATAAGTAATCCATTATTTAATTCTGCATTTGTTGCATGAATCATGGAAAATTATGTATTTTCCCCTATGTACATTATGGATTATAAGTAATCCATCTTTAGTTCTGCATTTGTTGCATGAATAATGGAAAATTATGTATTTTCCCTTATGTACATTATGGATTATAAGTAATCCATTTTTAGTTCTGCATTTGTTGCAGGAACTATGATGCGTTATGCACGGATACCTGCATTCCCGAGAACGGACGAGAGAAGTGCAAGACTTAAAAGGCTGATGACAGAGTTAGCTAATTATCGGTGGCATGACAGTAATTTAGTATCACATGTGGTCAGGGTCAATCATATGATACAGGAAATCATCTAGAATGGTTATCTTATGCCGGATTTTGAGAAGGTGCCGGCTTTGATGAACACTCTTCCACCTGAATGGCAAGCAGTGTTAGATCGGCTATTGGAGGTCAATGTGGTCCCAAGTTATAGGAGGCTAGTGGTAGCTTTTATAAGAGAGTACTATAGGATTGAGTTAACCAAAACTTCAACCCTTAGATTGAGTGCCACATGGCGCAGAGTGAATGCGCCTTGGAGGCGTCATGACAGCTCTCCAAAAGTTTTTCCATGGTTGGCAAATGTGCCTTCAAATTTCTCTGATATTTTGACTAATAGATTAGAATGGACATTCCCTACTTATTCTTAGATTAATTTGAGATGTTTTTGGGTGTGAATATCTCTTTCTATGTTGATATTATTCTTGTATATATTGCTTAGTGTAATGGATAGTTGTATTATGTGAAAGCATTATTATTCTATTGGATGTCAAATATTATTTGCTTCCTGTTATTGTTGACTGTTGTGGGTAGTTAATAGAAGTTTTTGTAACTTCATAAAATTTATTTTGCATAAGACAATTATATTAATAATAATTTTGAGTTAGAATTTTTGGAGGATGATTGGAAACATAGTGACCTTTTGATTATGAAACTTTATTTAAAATTGTTCATTGATATGATGGGTCTGTGCAAAGTGGATGCATAAATGATAGGTATTAATTATTCGTGCATGTATGTCTGATATGTTCAGATCGATGGTTTCAACAACTAAGAACGTAATTGCTGATATGAATGGCAACAATTGTGAAATATTGAATATGAAGATTCAATATGTGCTGGAAAAGCAAGAAACACTAGAAGTTCTTGACCATGTTATGGAAGATCTTGAGAATGCCATGCGCCACCTTGAGCTAGTAGAGGACCGCCTAACGACATTTGAGCCGAAAACGGACATTTGCAATGCTGATTCTAGCTCAGAAAGGGCTTTGAGCTCTAAGCGCAAGCATATTGATTCGTTCAATATGTGGGAATGCAAAAGATCAAGTCTTTATTGCAAGAAATCAAGAGTTAACCAACACAAGAGAAGAAAACGTCCTCAAGTGAAGAAAATGTCAAGGGTGAGGTGTTACAATTGTGACAAGAAATGTCACTATGCTCGCAACTGTTGTGAGCCGAAAAAGGTAAACACCTCTTGTACATTTGAGAACTTTGTTTATGTGTCAAGTTCTGCATTATTGACTGAATCCAATCCTTTGTGGACTATAGATTCAGGAGCGACAGACCATATAGCGAAGGATAGAGAATCCTTCGTGGAATTCCGACGATACCGACTAAAACTAAGTGTATCTATGTGGGAAACAACTCCAAAGCTGAAGTGAAAGGAATTGGCACCTGCCAACTGAACATGCGTGGTGGACGCACTTTGTTCCTACATGATGTTTTATATACTCCGGAGATTCGTCGAAATTTTAGTGTCTGTTTTGGTGTTAATTAAGCTTGGTTTTAGTGTGAACTTTCATAATAGCCGTGTAGATTTGTATTTGGATACAAACAACTATGGTTGTGGTCACTTTCTGGATGGTTTTATTGTACTAGATGTTGACTGTGGTGATGTCAATGTTTGTTATTCCCTTCTCACGTCTCCTAATGTGACAACCCTGGATCTCATATACATTGATTTCTCTCAACTCGTTTATACTTCAAGAATTGTAAGAAAATGAATTTAAGATCAGCTGAGTCATAAGGAAACTGAGCTACTTGGCTCTATTATCATAAAATTGATTTTCTTTACACATGGGGAAGATGAGATTGAGAGGGGAATTTCTACAAAAAACACTCTAAACCACGAACACTAACTATCCCGCCTCTCATTGGTTATATACATGTTGTTAAACAACCAAAAACAAAAAGTCCTCCCACACGTCCAGCACCTCTCTGCACCTCCTACTCCGCAGGACTACCACCCTGCCCCGGGCCATCATCATACAGCGTCAAGGGTCCCACCAGCCGTCCATCCACCCGAGCGTAAAGGGCGACGAAGACCATATATGCCGGCCCCGTAAGCGCTCTTGTATCTATTGTCAAACAAGAGATGCATTTGACAAATACGACTCTCGGGAAATGGCGGTCCTGGAAGTCATCTTGCCGCCAAACAAAGTCGGCGGGGGAGCCATAAAGGATGGTCGTCGTGGCAGCAGGCAGGGTAGGCGGCGCAGTAGACATCTTCTACTCTGAAGAAACAACATAAAGTGTGAGTTTTTAAAATAAAAACTCAGCAAGTGAGCGGTTAGTCCTAACTTGGATTGGCAAAAAACATTGCAAATAAGTAAACAAAATCATCAAGTTATTGAATCCAGAGAAACCTAGCTGCAACAATCACCCAGGGGGAGACGACACTCCACCTTGAACCCCCTCGCACCCAACCTGGTATCACGAGTTCCCTGAGAAGTTATTCAACACTTCTCAGACCTCTGGAGAGAACACCATTACTTCTTTTCATCCCTCTCCAGGCATCCCGACACCCGGGGTCTCACATTGGCTCAATAGCCAATCATACATTCATAGTTCCACCTTGTTGTAGCACCAACAATCTCAGCCAAATAAGGATCCAATACAAAAGACAACCACTAACACATATACTCGGATCCAACAATTTATGAACAAAAAGGAGCAATTTTATTCGCAGACATAAAAAGTGCATCAATCCTTATCAGAATATTACAAAATTTTGACACGTTATTGATAAGACCTAGAGGAACAAATCTCAAGAAGAACACTAGGTCAGATTCCATAGACACCGAGGGTAGAACTTCAATTTTCTTCCTACCCAACATTCTGTAAAATTCCAGATTTCACATTTTTGTAGGAAATTTATTTCGAGGGTCATACTTTATTCGTTTTCTCTGAATTTTGGATATGTTATTCATGAAGATGTTCTCTAAAACTTTCATCAAGGGTTTGAAACCAAATTGTGGTCCGATAATTACAGAAAATTTAAAATGTCGCCTAAGGTCACACTGATTTTCACAAAAACAGTTCACTAGTTCACAAAACTCCTCCTATATATTAAATAGATTGAATTCAGCGCATTGGTAATTTGAAGCTACACTCCCGACTTCAAGATTTTCAAAGATTGGTTTGTGCAAAGATTTGTAATTTTGAAGGTACCAAAAATATTTTCTTTTCCTTTTTTTTGAATCATTGATAAGGGTGCCTCGGTAAGTAAAATTTCAGCAAGGGTCGGGAGGTTTTCCAAATTGGACTACGGCCAAGTTTCTTGTTAAAAAAAAAAAAAGAGTTTAAATCTTGTAGAGCAAGTCCGAAATGTCAACCCGATCTCTAATGGTTTTAAAAGAATTGATACAGAATTGCAAATATGAAATCACCGTACATTTTCTTAAAATAAATGAGGCCGGTGCCTTAGTAAGTAAAACTTCAAATACGGATTGAGATTTTTCTTTCTCAAAATCAAATCAATGGCCGAATTCTTCAAGATTTCATAATCATAAAATCTGTTTTGGATGAAGTCCAAAGAAATCAAAACCAGATATGAAAAATCCGAACATTTCCTCAACCCTTTAGCCTAAAAACAGTCTCAATCACTCCATAAATCATCATTTAGCATCAAAACCCAACAATCCAACCTATCAATGCACTTTCTAAGACAGCAACGGCACTACACAAAACTCCTCAATGCTAACAAATTAATAGCTTCAGAAACATCACAACTCTCTAGATACAGCGACCCACTGCTCGAGGAAGGTTGAACCCAGAAAAAGGAGTTCAAGAAATCGTGTAACAAAAACAGGAATGGAGAACGCACGCACAAATGGCTCCCTCTCGGTTTACCCATCGACAGCAACCAGCTTCCCCATCCACCGATCTCAACCACGGACAGGGCTTTACTAGCCATCCCCTGCACCCCCAATCGCAGCTACCTAACCCTAAACCCACATGCAGCATCCAGCGAGCCAAATCAGGGACGGGAGACCACAGAAACAGCCCACTTGCCTGGATACTTCGTCGATGGAAAGGGGAAGGAGGCGTCAGACGACTAAGCTTCACGGCCGGCGTCGAATCTTTGATCGGGCGAGCAAAGCAATGATCTCGCTACTTGATGATGGCGCCGGTCGTGAGGGGCCGAGATGGGTTGGGCTCGGTGGAGACGAACAAAAGCGAGAGGAAAAGAAGGCGAGGTGTCTCGGTAGAGAAAACGCGGATGGGGTGGGTTCGTTTGAGAGAGAGAGAGAGAGAGAGGATGCATGTAATCCCCCTTCTTCAACACATCTGGACGCAACGTGGAGAAGAGCAAAACCAACGTTTCTAAATTCTTTTTTTTTTTTTTTTTTTTTGGGTTTCGTATACTCTTGCTTTAAGGAGAAAAGTCTTTTGACAAAATATTCCTTCTGAGTTTTGATTTATTTTTCTAGGTTATTACTATTTTATTTTTATTATTTACATATATATATACATATACATAGTCTTTAATACGCTTAATCTACTAATGAAATTTTTTGGCGTCACACCTAATTCATATGATAATGATGTGAATGTATGGCATGCTAGACTTGGTCATATTGGCCAACAACGTATGAATAGACTAGCCAAAGAGGGCTTGTTGGGCAATATTGAAAAAGCCGATTTGCCCATATGTGAGCATTGCCTAGTAGGGAAAACGACAAGGAAACCATTTGAAAAAGGTAAAAGAGCTAAATTTCCTCTGTATTTAATCCATTCTGACGTCTGTGGTTCAATGAATGTGAGAGAAAGGCATGGAGTTGTTTATTTCATCACTTTTATAGATGATTATACTCGATTCGAATATGCCTATTTGATTTCTCATAATGGGGCATTTCTAAAAAAGCAAGCTGAACTGAAATTGAGAGTTTGAAGGAAAGAGAAAGATCGAATTTGGAGAATCACATTGTAGTTTTGTATTCACTAGTTAACCAATTATGACTGTCTTTGAGATAATCATAATTGTGAATACAATATATATATCATTATTTAAAAAAGATCAAGAGAAATATAAATGTGATCGATCGATCTAGGATACTGCATACTAAATCTACTTAGTTATGCCCATTATGAGTCGCTATATATTCTTAACGGATGTATAAAGAACGAGCTCTCAAAGTATCTTTGAGTCGCACGGATTATTCAGGTATGAATGTTGAAGAGGGTAAAGAGAATCGTTCGGCCCACCATGTGCGAGTGGGAGATGATGGTTTTATGTGATGGGCTTAAGGCCCGTCCGCCCATGTTGGGCCTAAAAGCCCGGCCCACAGGATTAGGGCCCATGAATGGAGGGATACGATGAAGGGGTACGTTTCTATTTTGAGGGAACGTATATAAGGAAGGAAAGAGAGGGAGAACACACCATTTGGCATTTATTATGTACGTTCCTCTCCCTCTCTCCCTCCAAAAGAAAAACGAGCGCAAATGGCGATGCCGTCTTCCCTTCAAGGCCAATCGACGTCATTGGATCGAACAGGATCAGTTTTCTCTTCATTTTATCGGCGTTGGTGTTTAATCTATGGCTAACAAGGTACGCTCGATTCCGTAGTGTGCTTTACGATCGGTGATACATGTATTTCCTGGGCTTATTTTCCGCATTTGTTTTAGGGGTTCGATTTAGTGTCGAATTCGGTTTTCGAGAATCCGACAATCCCAACATGAACCTTGTGACCGTGACACAAGGAATAAAAGGGCCCGAGAGAGTTCATAATGCGATGAAGGGTTTGGGTTCGACTTGGATTGACGGCATGGCACTGAAGGGGGAACGAAGGGCTGAGGTTTTGGGATTTAGGGGGAACCAAGGAGGTGCTGAAGCCTGAAGGTGCTTCCGCAGCGTGATGCCCATGGCTGTTGAGTTTGCTCGGGATTAGGCTCATGTGTTGGGATTTCGATGCTCGGACCACCGGGTTGCAGCAGGACCACGTTGGGTCGTGCCATCATTAAAGTGATTGGCCTCCCATTTTACCTAATTTCTAGCCTTGAAACTGTGGTTGGCATCTCCAGTACAATTCTTTGTTTCTATCATCATTTTGCGTTGTCTCATTCTAGGAAAAGGAAAACATCAGCTCACGTGAAACTGCATGTTCAAAGTAGATTATCTACAACAGAGAACAATCTAATCGAGGCAAACCTTCTTCACATGCGCACAATGAGTTTTGGCAGCACCGTCTCTCCTTTAGTTTTACTTGTGATGTCATGATGTTTCATGCGAAACACAATTAATAATTGCCCGAGTTCTAAGTTAATTACAATCCTTAGATGTGTGAAGCTAGGGCGATTGCCCTAAAGGAGTACCCGACCTCCCTTGCCTACAGCTCATCCAAGTCTGCCCGGATGGCCGAGGCTTCTCGTTTTGGGCAAGCACCGACGAAAATTTCTTGTTGGCCCTTGGCGCCTTCCATAACTTATGATGCAAGATTCCGTGATCCGGTACCATCTTGAATCTACATCTTCTTTTCATTTTAATGTGAGCAGGACATTCGAGTTTCTGACAAATTGACCAAGGAATTAGAAGCGGCGTGAAGTAGAGTTCAAACACTTCTCCATGTCACCTATCACCGACGAAGTCCTTTTTTTATTATTATTATTTTTTAATGCAAAGCATGTTCGCTGTTTCTTGTCCAGTTGGGCCCGAACTTGTCGAGTCCGTCGCTAACAAAGAGGGCCCATTCAAACCACGAGCTGTAGTTTCCCTCATCATTTCGCGCCTCCACAGCTCTATATTTGATTTTCCATTCGTCTCTTTCTCGATCAAAGAACAAAGCCCCTAGGACAAAAAAACCAAACGAAATGCGTCACCGCCGAAGGATAATTCCTCCAATCAAGAACGGAGAAAGAAGAAGACGGCGGATCACGTAAGCCTTGACGCCGGCGTCATGCATTTGGCGGCATTAGACGGGCATGCATCCTCTGCAATCCGCTCACATCATTCGCCCGCAATTGGGGTCTCCTCTTCTCACCACTCGGAATTTATAAAAAGAGAAAACGATACGCATGGGCTTTTTAGATTCCCATAGCCTCCCTTCCCCTCCAAGTCCAAACCTCGCTTTGATACTTTTGTCTTTTTTTTTTTGTCACGATCTTCACACGCACGTTCCACGAATCTGTCCCTTTTCTTTCCCCGCTTTCCCGTCTCCGTGAGGTTAGGCAGCCTCCTTTTTCTGGCCGCAAGCCTGTCGTTTTCCGGGAAAATAAACATAGTATACGAGCAGCCTCGGCGATATGTCAGCTTTGAGGGTATTTCCCTGGTTGTCGCTGCCTGACGAAAGGGAAATAACAATGTGGGGGCGGTGGTGATCTGTGCCTATCCATCCAAGGGTTCGGCTGTCGACTCGCTGGAAAATGTAAAGAACGGGCGGTGGAAAATCTCTGAAACTCCTCCGACTAGCCAATCTGGAGACCTGCCTTTTTGGATACGAAACTCGAGAGGAGACAAAAAAGACAACTGGGTCGCTCCCGTTTCCCCTTTTCTTCGTCCCCCTTTCGGAGTTCGGTCCGCTTTGGATCGTGTGGAGATAGATGACCTTCGTTCCCTTTCCTAAAAATGCTCGACCCGACGCGGTCAAAGGGTTCTCCTCATCACTTGCGTGACCCATCACCCCGCCACCCCACCTTGGCAAAAGACTCCGCCATCTTCTCTTCCGTCTTCACGCCTCTCGAGCCGGTCCGAAACGCGGGCATTAGTGGAGCGGGATCTAAGGCCGCGATCCAATGGATGAGCAGAGCCCGGATAAGGGGACGAATATGGAAAATCGATGAAGGGGAATATGAATTTTCCGAGAAAGGGGGCAATTATTTTCCGGGATAAAGCGATGACCTCACGCACCGCTCTACTTGAGGAGAAAAGAGGGGGATTATTCGCGATGCCTTTTGTCTGACCCAGAGAGGGAGATGGTACTACGCCACATGGTTTTGCTAAATTTGGGACGGTCTCGATGAAATCGTGTTTTAAGGGGTGTCTTACTAGGGCATGAGTCCATAAGAAATAAGTTCCCGAATTGTCACGGTCATGTTGGGTAGAGACAGGGGGGGGCACTTCTAATATGACAAATATAGATTTTTTTCCCCTATCTTAGAAATTCAACACACTTCAAATGAGATCCAATAAATATTTGGTTATAATGAGTAATCGGTCAAATTCGGTGACAGAATAGTTTTAAAAATGGTCACATTTCTAAAAACGGAAAACTCTTTATTTTGACCAAGCAAAATCTTTAAAATATGAGTTGCGATATTGATGTATGTTTCGAGTTGATTTTTATTGAGATTTATTTTTTAGCTTGTGTTTTTAAATTGGAAATTATTTAAAATAACGCTAGATAATCATTAGGAAAAGGCGGCACGTTCGGCTTGGCTATTTATATTAAGTGATCTCACTTATTGATCTTACGGAAAGATTTAGATAACTTAAAAAAATAAAAATAGATAAATCACCCCCGTTCATTCCATCAAAAGCCCAAGAAGCCCAAATTCGGGAAACCAGGGAGATCCCCTCTCTCTCCTCCCCTCTCCATGTGCAGATCCCGCGTGTCCAATCATCATCGCGGCCGCATGCACATTAAGGCCCCCCTGTCCCCACGCGCCGTCCCGCGCGTGAGCTCCACGCCTCCCCCCGGGCGAATCTCAAAAGTACGCACCCGCGCGCGACTCTGGTATAATCTCCTTGACTTTGGTCAGAACGACTTTCATTTTTTTTTAATTTTTTTAATAACAATTTCTCCTTCCCCCATTCGAATGCGCGAGTTGCGAGTGTGAACGAAAGAGAGAGAGAGGGAGGGAGAGGGAGAGGTGTTCCTGCTCATGCCTCTTTTAAAGGTCCGCGAAAGTGGAGGATACCATTCCATCTCTTCTGCGACCGATCATGGCGTCCGCGAGGTGAGGAAATCTCTGGACAGCGAAGGCGGAAAATGATAAGAGTAAGCTCCCGGGTCCTCCTCCTTTTCCCCCCGTCCACGGCGGCGGCGACGACGACGATGGTGATTTTGCATGAACGCGACGACGATGTTTGATCGGAAAGGAAAGGAAAGGCTGAAATAAAGGAAAGGAAAAGGGAGAGGAAAGGAGGGGGCAAAAATTGGGGGGGGTGGAAGTAATTAAAGAAAAATAGAAAAATAGAAAAAGGGGGGGGAAAGCTGTTGCCTCCTCCGCTTTTGTCTCCCTGAATTCTCTCCGGTTTTGCCATTTCTCCACTCAATCGATTTCCTTCCCTCCTCCGCCTCTTCCTCCTCCTTCCCCACCCCCTTCCTCTTTCCCTGAAAAATCTTCCTCTCTCTCCCTCTCTCTTCCTTTCTCTCTCTAGGGAGCAAAAAGTCGCTTTCTCTCTCTCTCTCTCTCTCTCTCTCTCTCTCCTCTTATGGTGAATGCCTGTGTGCGTTTGGATCTCGACGTTCGTGTACTTTCTGCCCGAGGGTCCCCGGCTTCCTAGGCTCTCTCTCTCGTGTCGAGGTCAGGCTTAGGGTTTTCTCCGCGTTTCTTGTTTTGGGGTGGCGGGGATTTTCTGCGTTTTCCGGATCTGCGGAGAGCATTTGCTGCGATCGCGTTGTTTGTTTGATGATGGAGCCATCCCCTTTCGCCGTAATTCGCGACAGAGAGTTGATGGTTCGGAACGAGTTTTCCAGCTGCGGAGCTTCTTGGAATTCTCCGTTGATTTGATGATTTTTCCTTCTTTTCGGGTTTCAGGTGTTCCGTGCGTAGCTAGCTATTCCTGGGCGGCCTAGCTCAATTCGAGGCCCTTGGACCTGGGAAATTCCCAATTGGCGGTGGATTGATTGGTCGGAGAAAGCAGTTTCCTTTTTGGCGATTCGGGAATCTTGTGTCTGCTCTGTCGCGGTCAGATTCAGGTGTGCAATTCCTTCGCGATGGGTTGGGGGGGAAAGCAGAATCTCTCTTTTGCGACCTTTGGATCTGATTTGTAGAAAGCGGTTAAAGTTTGCTTGAATTGTCGTCTGTTGAGATTGTTTAGTCTTGTTAAGAAAGACCCTGTTATATCTAGTAATGTCTTGATTGAAGTTTGTGCAGTTTTGTTGTGTAATAATTGTTGGGAATCCTCTGCAGTAGATGGCGTTGTGGTTCTAAGGTTGGTGAGCTAAATGAATTCTGCTTTAAGTGTATCTCAAAGCACTGGACTGGGTTTATTTATACTTCCATGCTTTTGCCTTGCTTTATTGATATGCCAAGTTGGATGAGACTCTTTTGAACACAGTGATTATTAAATCCTCATTACCCCAATCTTCTCGTTGGACTTCAGTCTCAGAAGATGACTTGTCTAATAACATATGTTTAATTAGCATTTTATGAAAGCTCGATTCTACCTTTTCTTTATAATTGTTTTTTCTGTTAGATGTTTATACGCTTTGGTTTTTGGGCCTTCTCCAATTTTGATTGGCGTCTCTTCTCTTTGTGGGCTTTTATATCTTGTTTTGCCAAGAGGAAAACTTTTAAATATTGTCATAAGTTTGAATGGTTTTCTTGGAAGATTGAGAATGTCTCCCTAGCTACCGTGTTGCATCTAACATGCTCTGTTGCAAATTCGTTTTCTGGCAGTTAGATTGTCACTGCCCTGTTGCACTTCTGGAAAGGTCTTCTGTGCAAATACAATTGAAAGATATGAGCCACGCAACATTTGAGTGTGATGATGGGGTAGTCTCCCAGGATCAGATTGGCTCCCCTTTGATGGATAAAGGTAAGAGTGGAGGAAGTGAGGATGGCGGATTAGTTCTGAAGAAAGGTCCATGGACGTCCGCTGAAGATGCCATTTTGGTGGACTATGTCAAGAAGCATGGGGAGGGAAATTGGAATGCTGTTCAAAAGTTCTCAGGGCTTTCTCGTTGTGGCAAGAGTTGCCGGTTGCGGTGGGCAAATCACTTGCGGCCAAACTTGAAGAAAGGAGCATTTTCTGCAGAGGAAGAAAGACTCATTGTGGAACTCCATTCAAAAATGGGAAACAAATGGGCCCGCATGGCTGCACATGTAATTGCTCGACTTCCTTATCTAGATGTTGAAGGAGAAGCTTTCTCTAGTTTTCATTATTATTCTTGTTTGCTTCCTGCACAGTTCATGTAGTAAAATTAAAATATAAGGATTTTCTTTCGTATCTGCATCGCACGAGATATGCGATCTATTGTTTAGTTAGTGGATTAGATTGCATCTGATGCATGTCTCTTAGTTTAATGTTCCTTTGGTTTAGATGAAAAGTATCCAGTATAGCTTCTTGCATGGTTAAAATTGCCAGTGTTGGCATGCAATGATTTAGGAAGTTGTTTGAATATAGGTATGTTTAATAAGGCGGACCACTGGAGAGTAATAATTTGCTTCCAGTCTGAAAAAGTTTGTACTGAATTTCTGAAATTGGTCAGTTTTCTACCATGTTTGAAGTCCATTGTATATATTACTTGAGGTTTTTGAAAACTATGAAACAGTCATTTGGAACTCTACTCCTTGATGTGAAGATTCTGCAGTGCCTGAAAGAACTAGTCTGCCCTTTAAAAAACTATCATAGTCCCAAGAGGCTCGGGACAGTTAATTTGCAACCATCAGAATTCTGAATATTTCCTTTATCGAGATGGTATCGTGTCAGATGAGTATGTCTTGGTCAGTTGCACTTTGCAATAAATGACTGTGGTGAGCTTCGCATTGCAAGACCTTTGGATCATTCAGCTGTACATGAAAGTCAATTTAGCATTTGGAATTCACTAATACAAGTACCGTAGTGATGCTTTGTTGAAATTGTTGTTTTGAATTTCAAAATAATTGGCAGCTCTCCTGTTACTTTCTGCTGCTAATTACAGATGGCATTCTTGCACTATGAGCAGCATTATATCTATCCATGCCGGGACGCATTTTGCCCCAATCATGTCTCTTTCTGTTTTGTTTGGCTGGATGAGTGTGTTCTAAGAAAAGAAGAATTCACAAAAGAGACGCGAGTGACCTAATGCCTTATGCATGCTTTGAAAAAACAACAAGGCGATGCAGAGGGCGCCTTTATATGTACACTTGACAGCAAAAGAGTACCTTTTGAGGACAATTACTCTACTGGCCTTCAGCCTTGTATGGACCTAGGGTTCATTAAGGATTTGCAACACTTTTCTTTCTCTTCATTTTTTCTTGTTCCTTTCATGACTTGGAATATGAAAGTGATCATTTACTAAACAACTGACGGAATGTTGGATAACTTCGATGATTTTCTTTGATTGTGCATGACTGCACATTACCTTCAATTCCTTTTCCTTCTTGCACTTGTTAATAGTTAGATTCCACCGACATTGTCCTACTGCACTTATTTTCTATGTGGATAGTTCAACATACTGACGTTCTTCACTTTTTCAATTGGTCTTGGCATCTTTTAGCTGCCGGGCCGTACAGATAACGAGATAAAGAACTATTGGAACACGCGAATCAAGAGACGTCAACGTGCTGGCTTACCTCTTTATCCTGCTGAGTTGTGCATGCAAGCATTGCAGGATGGTCAACAAGGTCAGACATTTTGCAGAATGACCAATGGGAATAAAGGTCATCATGAGATCTTGCAGGGCAGTGGTTATGAGATTCCAGATATTGTATTTGACAGTTTCAAGGCCAACCACAGTGTCTTACCTTATACTCCTGAAATTTCTGACATTTCTGCGACCGGCTTGCTGATGAAAGGTCTTGCTTCTTCTCAATGTGGCGGTTTGGTGCAGCCAACAGTGGCTCGTCACAAACGTCTTCGTCAATCGGCATCCTTTTACCCTGGCTATGCTGGTATTTTTAAAGATGCGTTTCCCTCAATGCATCAATTTGAGGATGATTCCTGCGAGAAACTTTCTCGAGCTATTGTCCATCCTTTCCCGATTGATCATGATCCAGATAAGAACCCACTGCCCTTTGGTGTGGTTCAAGGTAGCCATTCCTTTTCAAATGGCAATTCCTCTACTTCTGAGCCCTCTTATGAGGCTTTGAAGTTGGAGCTCCCTTCACTCCAATATTCTGAACCCGATTTGGGTAGCTGGGACACTTCTTCTTCCCCTCCTACTTTACTTGAATCGGTCGACAATTTTATCCTGTCTCCAGCTAGAACTGGAAAGGCTGAATCAGAGTGTCTTTCTCCCCGTAATAGTGGGCTGCTGGATGCTTTAGTTCACGAGTCAAAGACTATGAGCAGTGCCAAAAATAATTCACCTGAAAAAAGTTCAAATTCATCTGCTCTGACACCTGGTGATATAAGCAGTTCCACTTTGGATATTTGCAAGTCGGAATGGGAAGAGTATGGTGACCCCATGTCTCCACTGGGCCATTCTGCAACTTCAGTTTTCAATGGTTGTACTCCTTTGAGCACTAGTGGAAGCTCACTGGATGAACAACCATATCCCGATACCTTCACTGGTGAGTATGTCTTGGAATGATTTTTTTTTTTTCTTCTGGTTGCAAATGTTTTTGTTCTTTTAGGAATTTGACACAATGGATGTAGCAAGTTAGTCGAGCTCCATTACTTAAAACATCCTCGAGTTTAATGGCTCCTGATTAAAGCAGGCTGCAAATATCTTCGATTCCTTTTTCATTCTTTGCTGTAGTTTGTGCCTTCTACCTTTTTTCTCTGGCCTCCGAAATTTTCCTTCCTTCAGGCTGTATACATATGGATCATGGGTTAAGCATATAACAATTGTTTTGGTTGTTCTGCAGCATACAATGTTAAACCGGAACCTTTCAACCTGCAGTCTCCTGAGAGCAAGCATGAAATCCCTGCCGATTGCGACTTGATGCGGCCTGATGCTTTGCTTGCTTCAGATTGGTTTGGACTCGGTTCTGGATCTCTGAAGGATCAATCCACCATTTCTGATTCCATGGTGTCGCTTCTTGGAGATGATCTTTGCAACGACTACAAACAAAGCATCGGAACTTATACTTCAGATCAAGAATGGAGACTTAATTCGTGTGCCTGGAACAACATGCCTTCTGCGTGTCAAATCCCTGAACTCCCGTAGAATTTGCTAGGCCGGAATTCCCCAAGGTCTGAACCGACTTCTGTTCCTGTCGATAATCTGTCTTGTCAATCCTAGTCGCGCACAGAACGCACAAAGGTCACTATGATGCTATTCTGGCTGTGATTTTCTTAGTTCTCTTGCTCTTTAAGACATCTGGTAGTTGGAATTTGCCGTGTGAAACTTTGAACTACAGAGGCATTTAGGTGTATGTTGACCTTGTTCCTCTATAATTGTTTGAATAACCGAATATCCTGTATTGAATGCTTGACGCAGTCTAAGATTGTTCGCATTATTTTCTTTCGGGTTTTCTGTTTCTATAATTAATCGGTATCCCCCCCCTTTTTTTTTTTTCAAATCTTCGAAAATGTCCGGCAATTCTGCTGTGATGTCTCCAACATTTTATCCATCTTTTTTCAAACTTTCAATTAAGATATATTATTGTGGCCTTGAATTTAGTGTTCCCTGACAATTGAATAATTATAAAAAAAATTTCTCAGCATAATTATTTATATCGCGTAAGAAAAATTAGTCAAAGAAAAGAAAACGGCAAAAAAGAAAAAGAAAGAAGAAGAATATCAACAACAATTTTAAGCTTAAAATTTTTATGTTGTCCTTTTTCAATCTAATCAACATTTACAATGAGGGGTGAGCAGAAGATCGAGATCAAATTGGGAACTGATATTCCCGATTCCTAAAATTGGGATCTACCTAAACTATTGTGACATATTTTTTTATTTTTTTAAATTCTTGTTATTTCAAATTTCTAAAACCCTAATTCTTATTCTTTTTTGGCTCATATTCAGTCATGTATGCTCATTGTTTATGCCTCTCCTATTTCTCTCAGTCTCTCGGTCACATAGCATTCTCACCTCGATGCCTCTCAAGCTTGGTCTTTTATGATCATTAGAGTGTTGTCCGTGGAGATGAGTATCATGTTCAGCTTATCCCGAGCTTGTCCTATCAACGTGTAGTAATGTAGACCATGCAATAACACTTTTCAGTGTAGGAAAAAGAGAAATTATATACGGTCACTTAGGCCCTGCATGTTTTTATTTCTCGGATCTGTTTAAAAACAGATTTTGTGTTATTTTTTTCCCGGGAACAAAAAAAGAACAGAAACGCGTTTGTTTGCGTTTCTATTCTTTTTTTGTTTTTTCGTTCCCGGAACACAAAGGCGCGCGTGGAAACACACATTCTTTTTTTTTTGTTCCTTAAATAAAAAAAAAAGTGTTTGTTAGGGAAGTTTTTGAACAAAAGAACGCGTTTGGTAAGTGTAAAAAAAAAAAAAACTGTTCTTGGAATAAAAAAAAATGTAAACGCGCCAGAATCGCGATCGATTTGCTCCTAAAATAGAAAAAGAATAGAAACACGTTTGGTAGAACGACAAAAAATTTCTGTTTTAAATTTTTCAAAAAAAAAAGCTTTTCTTTAATAAAGTTTAAACTTGATATTGAATTCTCATTCTTATGAAATGCTCATTAATTTTATTTTGTTCATGGTTAGTGAAGACAAACATTTTGAACATGATCATATGGCATATTTCGTAGAAAATTTGGTAAGTAAAGTTTGTATTAAATTTTTCCAAGTACTTTTTATACAACCGTAACAGACTAGTCATGGTCAAGGCAGCAAAACCCTCCGAGGTGAAATTCAGTGAACTCCAAGAGGGTTGGCATTTGTTTGAAACCAACACAGTGAAAATGGGCTAAGGTTTGCGTCTTTCTTTTTCTATGCCTACTGAGGATGCCGTTCGTGAGAAGAGCAATGTTGAGACTTCCTGGACGAAAGTAATTCTAATTGCAACACCTCAAGTCTTGCACCACATGGAAAAGGTCTTCTTAAGCGATTTATAAGTAAGATTGTAATGATTGAACACGTCCCATTTGAGCCAAGCCCAAAATAGAAATATTCAAATTATCGCATGGTGGTTATAAACATGTAATCGGTTTCTCATACTAGCATAATTTCATCGTAATTCTGCACACACTCCAAGAAGTTCAAAGCTGAATATACACCATCCCACTTGACCCTTCTCTTTTCTGAGTAAAACATAGCTGCAGAATAATGCGAACCAGCTACCAAAAGTCATTTGCAGACCCCACGTTTAATTTAGACCGTGCGTTTAAACTTTTATCACATAAATGAGAAACAAAAAAAAATTATTTCTTGTTCCAGAAATGATTTTGAAGAAACGGTCTTTTGTTTCTTGTTTCTTCTTCTCTCTCTTCTCTTTTCTTCCTTTTCTTCTTCTTTTCTCTTTGGCCGGTCGCCGGCCTCGACCATGGCCGGCGACCGGCCGTCGAGGGTCGGTGACCTCGCCGGAGCGTCGTCGGCCCCTGGCGAGGCTCGGCCTCGCCGGGGGCCAGCGAGCCTCGCCGTGGTTGGGCGAGGCTACCGCCGAAAGAAGAAAAAAAAAAAAAAAAAAGAAAGGAATAATGAAAAATAAAATAAAAATATTAAAAAATTAAAAGAAACAAAAAAAGAACATAAATTTACTAAACGTGTTTCTATTCATTTTTTCCCGGAATAAGTTTACCAAACGCATCTCTTTTTGTTCAAAAATTGTTTTAGGAATGTAAACACTTTTTTCTATTTTTCTCGCCCTGTTTTGAATGTAAACGTTACCAAACGCGTCCTTACCAGATGGGTCTAGGACTAGAAATCGGCCCTTCTAGGGTGGAAACCGGCCGCCTAGAATTGATCACTCCTGTTTACCATGAAAAAATCAATTAGACTCCTTTTCTTTTCTTTTTTTCCTTTTTCTTTTTTGTGAAATGCTATTAGCCACTCTTCCGAAATTAGGAATTTCATTAATTTTTTTTGGCGCGAAATGACCATTTGAGTTCCCTCGGCCCTCGGCTACTTCCCGCAAGCTCTGTTCGAGCGAACAACCTTCCCTAGTTCGTCGGCGAGAGAGAGGGAGAGATTTCAGTGGAATACATGATCATCGTCTTTGATTTTCTCTCTGCCTATGACTGTTATCAATCTCCTGCTGCGTTTGAACTAAATCATCATGAAAGTGGTCGAGAAATCTTGCGAGCAGAGCACGATGCTGTTTGAATGAGATAGTCAATGGGGAAGGGAAGCATTTTCCGGGTCGAAGGCATCGACGTGTTTTCGCCACTGTGAGACTAGTTTGATCTTTCTCTTTTGACGAGAGAAAAGAAAAAAAAAATCGTCCTTCCGCCCGATCGAGTTCTCACTGGCCTAATATGCTATACCTTTTGCCGTTCAAGATCCCCAGAACGTGCGGGAAAGATGACCCCGTATGAGCTTTGAGTGGCGGAATCTTTATGTTGATGAAGAACGACAAGAACAGCCACGGAACTTTCGGTTTTTCACATTGGACATGAAATGCATTTCTTTTTTCTCGGTTAACTTGATGATGACTACTAGGCTGCCATCCCTAAGGAGTTGTTACCAACTTGATGCGCGCATTGCTGTCTGCCTTACTGGGTTTATCGCCTTTGGACGTGCAATGAATGATGGAGCTGCAAAGCATGCTTTTTGTCCACTCTGGTGTAATTTTCCTCCGAAGATCATCCTTGTTACATCGGCTCGCCATTCCGGTCTTGCACAATTGAAGAAACACAGTTTGGTAAAAAGGTTACAGGTGGCATCAAGCCGGATGAAGGTAGCTATAGCTAATATCTTATGGCGATGACTAATCCTTAAGAGATTCTGCATTGGCGTCCCCCGATGTTTCTCCACCCTTTGTGCTGGTCGTTTCGCCACTAGCTGTGCTCTGTGCATCACTTAGGAAGTCCCGGAAGAAGAGGGTTTCATTGGAGGCGATGGCGGGAGCCCGATGTTTCTCCACCCTTTGTGCTGGTCGTTTCGCCGCTAGCTGTGCTCTGTGCATCACTTAAGGAAGTCCCGGAAGAAGAGGGTTTCATTGGAGGCGATGGCAGGAGCCTTCCGCTCGCATAACCCGTGCCATGCATCAGTGCTGTGTCCGCATTGAAGCTTCTGTCATCGTATTGAGATTCGGTGGAGTCTGGCATGCTACCGGCTGAATCTGATCTTGCTGGGGAGAAGTCTCTAATGGAGCAACCGCCCTTGCCTTCCATTATGTAAGTCAATACATCGACTACCTGCATTTGTTTTGGAGGGAGACTCAGGAAACCCTTATAATGGCAAGATATTCTTAATAAATCAGCAAGGAACAGATTCTTGATCAAGCTTAGATGCTCGTTCCTTCGCTAAAGTCCAACCCTAACTACTTAAGTTACATGTGGGTACGATGGACCTCATAAGCAAGCAGGTTACATGTGCCTACGATAAACCTCGTAAGCAAGCAGCGTGGGATAACATTAGTGCCCCTCTCATGTGCAAACTCGAATGAAACCGGATGGAAAAATGGACTTGGAGTGAAATAATGGAGCAATAAGATGACCAAGAATCCAAAGTTGAAATATGAAATGGGACGTGAAGAATTGAAAACTAGCTCCAATACTATAATAACAAGTCCAACCCAAATGTTTAAACTGATAATTGGAGCGAAGCCACATGTATTTAAAGCCATGATAATCCCGTAAGTAAGAGATACAGGATGAATTTAATAGAAACTAACTATGGATAAGGAGTTGTTCCGCTATTAGTTTAGACCGAAAGTAATTTATTTACCTACAACACTGCACATTCTACAGAAATCCAGGCCAATTAATGTAGGACAAGAGGAAACTGAGTATAGGACAAAACTGTCACGAGATTTTTAGAATGCCTAGTGGTTCTGTTGCCGTGTTCATACATTCAGATCCATGTCTTAGTTTTGTCAGTACGTGTTCTTTTATCTTAGGAGATGTATGACAAAGAACTACAGATGGTTAGGAATGTGAAAGTGCAAAGCCATCTGCGTCCAATTTTAAAGGGGAAGACAGCATGCAATTTTGTGTGTTTTGATTTTCGTTGTTGCTAATCTTGCATGATATTAGTGAAATTGAAAAACTGACCACATCCATAGTCATCCTCTTTTGAGGATCCTTGCTGAGACATTTTTCTGCTACTCGAACCATCCAAAACAGTTGGTAGACGTCATGGGACTCCCCAATCCTGCGATCAATCAGATCTGGATAATTTCGTTCTTTCAATAGTGGTCGTGCCTGCAAAGCGTTATAAGCTGTCAGTAGAGGAACCTTGTATACAGAACAAAGGATTAAGTTGCACAAGCAGGGGAATAAAATGGAGAGCAAGTAGACTGCCTGATCTTTTTGGCAACATGCCACTGTTTGCAGTCTGAAACAAATGAACCAAAACAGGAAGTAAACTTTTGTTCTTTTATGAAAACAAATCACCCTCTAGCAGCTCTGTTCCTTTATGCTTGATAAGGGGGCCTTCTTTCTTTGGTGTTTTATCGAAAAAATACAGCGAAGGAAAATTTTTTAAAGAAATTGTTTTCGGACAGCCTTACCTGGAGAACTTAAGCACCATACTTTTGCAGACAGATATTGAAGTAAATATAGCCAACAGGAAATTTTATATTGAAGCACATAATGAAGCCAGTACCCATCCTACAAGACTTTTTCCTTGAAGAGATTTATCTGTGGTCTTCCGTCCTGTTATCAGCTGCAACAGAACGACCCCAAAGGAGTACACGTCCGTCTTGGTAGAAACTTTCCCATATTCTGCATATTCAGGGGCTAAGTATCCTAGAGTTCCAACAAGTCTTGTCTCAGAGCTGTATTCCAAGTCTTCACGTTGAGTTTTGGCAAGACCAAAATCTCCTAGCTAATACATATACAATTCGTTAGTCAAACTTCAGTTTGGCAGAATAGGTTTTGTACCGGGTTAATAGATTGAGTTAAATGTAGTATTAGTCTAGCCAGATTTGTTATAGCGCCTTTCATGAAAGTTTAAATTAGATGCCAAAACTTGTAAAGAACATCTTTAATGACAAAATATAGGTTTTACATATCCCAGATAAAGGATACCTTTATGTCCATTTCCGATTATAAAATTTCCAACTAATTTGTCACAGTATCATCTTTTTTTTTGGAACTAATTTCTTACTTTTGAAGAGCTTTAGGACGACTTAGAAGGATGAGTTATAATTGTTTAGGAAGACAAAAGACTTGTCAGATCTTACAATTTTGTTAGTTTTTCATTGAAAAAGTATTCAAGTGAATATTTGAAGATCCAAGGATGTCCTGAAGGATTTACCAGTGATTCAAAATCATGCGTCACTAGGATGTTGTTAGGTCTCATATCTCTGTGGACGATGTTCTTCTCATGAAGATACTGTAAACCTTTTGCGGTTCCCAAGGCTATTCTCATCCTTTTTTCCCAAGTAAGGGTTCTGCGAGAGTGTTCTGCACCATGAAAACATATCTCCGTGATTAGTTTTATCTGCATATCATATTCAGGAAAAATCCTGTTCCACACTTTGTGTGAGGAAAATTATCACACGACTTGGAACTAGAATAGTGCAACAATTAGAACAATCACGCGCCTTCAACGCCTTAGATACTTACTGGACAGATGCTGATCCAGAGAACCGTTGCACACATACTCATATACCAGCAACCGGTGATTTCCTTCTGAACATGATCCTAACAGCATGACCAAATTCTCGTGCCTGGCTGTACTGAGTACATTAACTTCAGATTTGAATTCCTTCTCTCCTTGAAAACTGGCACTTTTATGTTGCTTAACAGCAATTTTGAGCCCTTTCAGCTTTCCTCTATAGACAGAACCAAAGCCACCTTCTGATAGAAAGTTCTTTGGAGAGAATCCTTCTGTGGCAGCTTGGAGCTCTGCATAAGTGAAGTCTCTTTTCCATCCAACTTTTGGACGTCTATTCTTGCAAATGGAGCATATAGGGTTTTTAAACTGCTCATTTTGTTGACGATCTTCCATGCGATCACTGTTGTTGTTGCTGGGATGTACCTGTGGGTCTTCCAGACTGAATCCACTATCTGGATTTGTTTTATCTTCCTCTTGCACGTCTGCAGCGAGTAACGGGGATTGCTCTCCGGCAGTTTCATGTTCTGTGTTTGTGGTAGTCTCCTCATCGCGAAAGTACAGAGGGGAGCCCTGGTCCTCAGTAAAGCTAGAACTCGAGGCTTCAGTGTTGCCCAGGCTTGAAGTTGAAACTGTGGTTGTGATAAGCTGCTCCCTTGATGAAGATTTATAGAATGCAGATGTTCTGGGAGGATGCATTGTGGGTTCTGCACCAGCACCATCGCCTTTTGTTTTGTCATTTATCTGAAGACTGGTAGAGCCTAAAATAACATATTATAGATTGAGATGCAGTCTTCATTGCAGAATAAATTTTGATATCGTGTTTGCTTGAACAGTATTTCATAGATATGATGCTGTGATGCCTCCCTGTGCGTGAGCACATTCAGCATGCCTATCTGATTCTTATGGGGTAAAAGTCTTAAATATAGGATGTCTCCAACACTATAATGTGATTCTACTTTCTTCTTTCAGGAGTTGTTGTACGGATTAGTTGGGAGGAAAAATGGAAGAAAAAGGCATTTCTCTACCCAATTTTCAGCCACCAATCAGATGTTGCATTCACACCCCTTGAACTTGGAAGACTTCTGACTATTATTCATTAAACCATCCCACAATATGGACTTTGTCTTTCATGTCTGTACAATCGATCTATGCAACTGTCTTACCTAGTTCTAAAAGAGAAGGTGAGCATATTATATTGGACGGCAGCTCATCACTTGAATGCAAATTTAACCAATGAAGCAGATTGAAGCTTCTACGAGGCTCAGATTTGAATGTTTAAAGAAGTGCATGTGTTGTAATAGGAGTTCAAAGGTGTTTGCACAAGATACAAGAAGCCAATATATTACTTACTCCTGGGAGACAATTCGTCCTCTGTGCCACTGGGTAGCATTTCAAAATATGTGACATGACCTGCAGAGCTTCTACTCTCACCAGTGCTTTTCCTGGTGGACGTTTTACTGTGTACACTGGCTTTTTGCCCTTTCAACCTTTCAATGCGGTTATTGCTTTTTACCCTTGCTATTCCACATGAAAGATTTTCCATGAGGTACTTCTCATCCTTCTTCATCTGCCTGCATCAAGGATGTGACAAAATATATAGAAGTCTAAATTTTTTTTTTTTTGGGCTGTTGTGTCTTTGATGCTCAATTTTCCCTCTTACTGGTCTAAAACAGGAAGAAAAATCACTTCTTCGCATTATGGACGTTAAAATGCATATAGACAAAACCGTCACTTGATCGGCATGTTTTGCTTTTACTGCATAGAAATGGAGGTCTTACGTTGTGGAAGGTCCAATGGTAACATGGTAGTTTGGCTAACCTGTCAAGTATCACCCATGTTGCCTCAAAACTCTTGGCAGCCTTTAGAGCAACAACTTTAGGCGAAGCTCCAGCTTTCACATCTATTAGGAAGTGAATCTGAGATTTCATAAACAAAAGTTTGTTTCGTTACCCTAAAGGTTACAAGGATAAAATGATGGCGTCAATTTTTCCCAGTACTTTACCTAGCAGCTAAATAAATTAGTTCATCTTTATGCTACAAAAGAAGAATTCAGATTCATATAGAAGAACTTGTGAACATCATTGTGCAACTAATCTAGCAATATGCTATTTCCTTAATGTCATCAGCCAGATATCTATGGCCATGTCTACAGAGATTAATGTACAAAGTGAAAAGAGCTGCTTCCAGGGGTGTGCTCATTTAATTGTCAAATTATTCCAATCTGAGAATGAGAGGCAAGTCAGTCAAATTCATAGTCCATACTATTGAGGACCTAATTAAAACTGATTTATGAAGTGATTAGTATAATCTGAATCTGAATAAAAGTTCTATAGCCAAGTAGCTTGTGGATGCGTCTAAATTAAATTTGTTGTACTTATAGTATATAATTGAGAAGCTACAGGAATGGTAAGCTTACTGCTACTTTATGTAAGTGTCGCTAATTGGCATGTAAAAAATAGATCATTTTATTACACAATCCAGCCATGCAACTTCTGTTTATTGCATGTTTTTTGTAATAGCATTCTCAGAAAATTTTGGTCTAACTCGCGAAAACACTTTCATCAAGGGGATTGTGTCCCATCCATATGATATGTTTAAACTATCAAGCTACATATGTACCAATTTATAACAGTTAATCGCGAGAATAAATAATTAATAAATTAGTATATCGTGTGATGAAAACTTATGTTTATAAACAAATGTCTCCTGTACACTGCACTGGGCATTTGATTAGCAGCTTTTAGTGCACTTCCTAATTTCAAGGAAAATTGGTTGCATCTTAACAGCATAGTTGCGACTGAAAAGTTATCTAAACTGTCAGCATGATCATCTTAATCTCATAGTAGAGATGTGCTATTTCCCGGATTGAAGTGCATAAACTGCTTATTTGTTGGATAAAAGAATAATTCCTATGAGATGAAGCTATCTACGTATGACAGATAAAGGTTGAAAAATAAGTGGAAAGCCTCATATTAGAAGATCAGAATGGTAAAGGTATATTGTTGTCATGGAAGCACAGTTAGCAGCGTTATTCTCTAGTACTTATCTCTAGATCTCTTTCTGTTCCTTTTTATTACAGTTTTTGAGTGGTTAATTGCTTGCCATGTAAAAAGATCTTAAGAGAAGCAGCGTGTGTAAAGTCTGACTTTTGGTATATTACCTCTGCTTTCTTGCACTCTTGATATATCTCCTTAAGTTCCTCATTATTCATGTACTCTTCCTTCTTTCGTGCAACTTCTTCTCGTACAGTCTTCTGATTTGCTCCAAGTATGGATGCTGAATCCACTTTGCTCTTGTAGCCCACTGGATATACGAAGAGAAGAGTGTGCAAGAGAGAGAAGTTAGCAAACAAAAACTGGTTTAGTGGTGAATTAGGCTGTCATTCTCTTCCTCGTACCCGTTTCCTAAGTGAGAACAAAAGTACAAAATCTTACGCAGTTTTCCAGCCTTTGAAAACGTACTAGGATTAATAACCTGGTGGAGAACTCCTAGAAGGAGGAGCTTATGTCCAGGCTTACGTGGTAAGCCTTTCAGGGCCCATTTGATTGCACTCAGGCTAACATCTTTTGAGGCATCCACGATCACCACCACTCTTTGAACTCTAAACGACATTTTTTTTTTTTTTTTTTTTTTTGTGTTGCTACTTTCACTGAACTAGAAGTGAATATTGCAAACAAAAAAGAACACAAATGGGTAAAAAGCTCAAAATCAATAGTTTTCCAACAATTTGTTTTCAAAAACTGCTTTAAAGTTTCTGTAAGACGACCTTTGAGACATCTGCAACCATCCTATGGCAGAAATTTTTAAAAACAGTCATATTTGAATTCTTGCATGGTTGGCTCAAACTTTTGTCGCAGGAGACTAGATTCAATGAGAAGATGGGCACAGATGACTGAAATTGACATATTCACAAGGATCTCAAAAGCAGGTTCCTTGTCAATGTTGTGCAGACCTTGGCTGCAGAACTTTGAAAGTAGTTGAGGTATAAAATGGTGGTGATACTGAGCAGGATCTCTAGGGATGGCCTGAGTGCATATTCGGATATTCTAGGAATGGCCCTGGGAGTTTCTCTATATTGCAAAACGGAATATAAGTACACTTTCCTTATGTTGATAATTCCTAGGATTGAATATCTTATTATTATTATTATTATTTTTAGACAGATTGGTAGCCTCGTCACAGGTAAATATTGTTTGATAACTACAAAGCTGACAGGTTTTTCTTCGTGGGCAACTCAACCATATATTATCACTTAATTGCTTGCTGTTAAGGGTGGATGACCGTGTCAATTGAATTAAGTAAAGCAAATATTGAGCTGTTTCAAGGTTCGATTGGTCTGCGATCTTTTGTCCTTGTCATATGTTTTTACATGAGGAAAGTATCCTCATAAAGACGATTTTCAATGAATTTGTTTAATCTCGTTCAGATACATCCGACCTTGGAGATAGATGCGCCCAAGGACCAAAACTTCAAAATGGCTTCCTTTTCACTGTCAGATGATGCCAGGATAAGATATTTCGAGTAACAAGTTGTTTTAAATGGTTTGAAACTGTGAAGTGGCATCCTGAAATGCCAATTTTCCCCGCATCTTGTTTCAAAGCCGCGCCGAACACCTTCTTTGTCTATCGACATCTTCAGTCTGTTCACATTAAAGGAATATGCACCAACAAATGCCGAAAGGCTGTATACCCTCTCGCATCCTTAAAGGAACACAGCTGCTCGACGTTTCAACCCATTACCTCCAAGGTAAAAGACACGGATGAATATTTCCTGTAATCCTAACTGAGCAGGAATTTTCGTTAGACTTGGTTTTTCTACATTATTTCCACATAGCAGGGCAGGTCCAGCACAAGGAGCTTGAGGGTGCTGTTTAGACTTTCGCTTGGTGGTACGTGCACGGAACAACCGGTCCTTGAATCATCAAAGACATCATCGCTTTAAAGACATCGCCATTGGCAATCTCTATGTTTTGACACTTTCAATTCATTACTATGAACCCGTTTTGCTAGGAATGCTTATTCGTGTCGGTTGCCATCGCACGGACCCCATTAAGGATCCTGACAAATTTGACTGGCTGGAAAGAACGCTAATGGGACTCTTTATACAAGAAACGACTGGCTTATGAAGGACAGACGCGACGGCATCTATTATCTGTCAATCATTTCATTTAATTGCACCGGCAATTCTTTCTTTGTCTTAACTATTTGTTCAGTAGCAATTGTGATCCGCGGATTCGGAGAGTCACATCTGATGCAACATCACGAAATGTTCGGCCTAGAGCAGACAATGCGGCTCATTCATTCTTAGATTCCTGTGGTTCGATGCTCTTTATGTTTTGGTAAAGAGATGCGTCCAATGTTCATATCTAGCTCTTTTCCTCTCCACAGAAAGAGTTACAAGTGTGCAACCAAACCAGTTCTATCCGAAAACTAGACCAGACCACCTAAAAAATAGGTCTAGGAATAGGTTCCAAAAATTTGGAACCAGTTAAAAATAGTTCGGGAACAAGTTCTGATTTATCCACCTGGAAATCAGACCGGATTGCTCGGAACCGATTTTATAAGCTAATAAGCCAAACCCATGATTTCTTTTTCCCTTAAGTTCTAACCTCAGCACTCTTTTGTTTTTCATCGAAACTCCTCATAAAGTCTTTCCTCTTGCTCTAATTTTTGTTATGAAGGATTAGGGCCCTAATTTTTTATGGAAGATTAGGGAATGAAGTTTTATAATTTATGTTGTATGTTACGTGTTTGAACCTTGTATCGTGACTATGTGTTCATCTTATAAATTGTTTTTTTTTAGCAAATAGGGATTCCCGTCATTCATCTTTTACTTTGAACCGTTTGTTTACTCATAACCTCATATGATTTTACTATAGAAAAATAAACAAAAAAAGAACAAAAAAAAAAAAGACTCTTGAGTAAGCCCCGAAACCAAACTCAAAAAACACTATAGGTTTCAAAATCGGCTCTAAACAAACAAAGTAGATTCTAGATTTCAAAAATTGAAAATCAATTATGATAGAGTACGTTCTGGAATAAGCCATATCAAAAATAGCCGGCACAGTCAACAACTTACCCGGCAAGCTCCGCATCTAGGATTCTGTAATCACACCCGGCAAAAGGCAATTCTTAATAGCCTAAGGTGCGTAGCGGTCCCCCACGGGACAGTAACTACCTCTAAGACGAGTGAAGAAAGAAGGGAGATAATTTCTTTGAACATCTTTATCCCAGAATTCATCATTTGCAAGCAATCCACTTCCGTAAGAGCGTTGACTTCAGCTTCTTTTTGGTACCCATCCTCGAACTGATCACCCTAGATCACCCTGGAAAGAGTTGAGGTTTTAACCTGCGAACGCTTCTACACAAGCCAAATTGCTTTGACTAAATGTCAAAAACCATGAAAAGAAGTATTTCGATCTTCGAGAAGAATTGAACGCATGATTTTCTCTGGACTTCATAAGAAAAATTGCCACTTTGAGCACCGGCACTAGAGAGTGCCCAAGGTATGCGAGGTTCACATGAATCCGACATTATTGCTTTTCATTCACGCAGTAAGGATCAAGCACGAAGAATTACTGCCAAAGCCCTACTCCCCTGCAAATGACTGCAGAGCATTGGTCAAATAACTCCACTTCCACGCACAGATTAGCAGCTAGCCCTTTCTCCAACAAAAAAAGAAATGCAGCATCTCTATTCTAGGAGACATCACTTACATCGTACAAGAACATCACCATAGGATCGGTGTTTCACAGCATTAAAATGGAAACGGTAAACTATAAAATGACGGTACAAAATTTCACCAGACGAGCAAAAGAAGAAGCCAGTATTGCTATAAACTCAAAAGGCATCTCTGCATCTGCCTCATAATCTCGCAGTAGATCAAATAATTCCATATTGCTCATAGCATGCCAACTAACTTGGCTTGGAGTCTCTTCAAAGTGTGTGCTAATCGACTGATGGAAGTACATAATTATCGAGAAGCTTCTATAAACTGGGGCAATGGAAAACTTCCACGCACAGAGCCCCTCTGTACTGAGATGTTGCCTATAAGGTATGTCAAAAATGAGTCCTCGGTAAAAAATGCTCTTTCTCACGTGTGACATGGATTTCAAAAATTGAATTCCTGCCATGAGAAGAGAAGAATATGACCTCAAAGGGTACATCCAGAGACGGCCAATCTCCACGTGCACTTCTATAAGTCGGCAAGGGGGTGCAGCACATTATACCGAGCTTTTCTTGTTTCTGAAGCTCTCCTTCAGCAATGCAAATTTTTTCTTGCATTGGTTCACAGTCTTCCCAGGAACTGCAGCTGCCACTCTCTCCCACCTCTGATTGGTATCCTTAGGGAAAGTCTTTAGTGCTTGTACTAGTGCCCTCTCTTGAACAGCAGACCAAACATCTTGCTCCGAGCTTGACGAACTGCCGTTTTCAGTAACCAAATCATTGGGATCCTGGTTATTCACAATTTTTCTCGAAGATGCTTCTCCATTGTCTGTCTTGACAGCAGTACTTTCAGCTGTGGGGATAATTGTTTCTCCGACTTCTTCTCTAGTTGTAAGTGGAGATGCAATTGACTGTGCTGGTTTCCTTTTCTCAAGAAATGAATCGAAAGCTTTGGAAGAATCCGGCTTTTGGAGAAGCACTGTTTTTGTTGCCTTGAGAATTTCTTCCACTGATCTTCCAGTACCTATGTACTCCGATATAACCTCCCACCTATGAGATGTTCCTTTGGGATACTTCGTCATTCCTTTCCTCAAGAGCTCAATCTCTTCTTTTCCCCAAGGTTTCTCCTGCTTCTCAAAGTTGCTTAATGGGACACTGCCATTTGCCTCCACAGAACTATTCGGTTGCTCATTCTTCTTGTCACCTTGTTTTTTATCCTCCGACTTAGGTTGACCCCCTTGTGCATTTCTGAGAATTTCTGCACGTTCTAAGCCCTCTCTGCCTTCCATCTGACCACATAAGCTCCTCAGCGCCTCGATATCAAGAGACATGCAGAGTGTTTCCACATCATCTTCAGAGAGATCAAGCAAATGCTGGGAGATGATAGGAGCTGAAACTGTGCGAAGGCGCGTCCTCTCTTTGCGTAAGAGCTTCTTTTCTCTCTCTTTCACCTTCTTCTGCTGCGATGCAGCTTCAGCAGCCCGCTTTTCATCCTCCTCTTTCCGGCGTTTCTCTTCTTCAGCAATTCTGGCAGCTTCTTCCTCCTGCAACTTCTTTGCCAGATACTTGGCCACCTTTTTCCTCTGCCTCTCTGCTTTCTCCTCCTCCTTTCTCCTCTGTATCCTTGGATCTCTCTTGTAGGCATTATCAACAAGAGTGCGTACCCGTGCATATTCTTCTTTTCTAGCTTTTTCTGTGAGCTTTGCATTCTGCCTCTCCATCCACCTCTTGTGGTCACGAGATTCAGCTTGCTCAATATCGAACTCATCAGCATGGGGAAACTCTCTCCAGCTTTTAAAAGAGTACCAAAAGTTGTAGAAATTGTCCACCTCCTTAATTGTTGTATTTTCATCACCTAACGATGGGACTGGCTGGTTAACAGACCATCGACCATTCCTCATGAAAGCAGGAGCAAAGACCTTATAGAAGTCCGGCGATGCACAATCAGTAGGTATTTCATCGTCAAACTCATCAGTGGAATCATAGATTCTCCTCTTCAAAGGATCGATCAAAACCTCATATGATTCTTGGATGGCCTTGAAGTGGTTTTCAATTTCATCCTTCTTAGCTTGTTTTGCAGCTTCAGTTTCCTCAGCTAGAAGCAGTGAGGCCTGTTTGTCAGGGTGATACTTCAGGGCCGTCTCTCTGTAACTTTTCTTAATTTGATCTTCTGTTGCAAGATACCTCAGATGACTCAAACCCAACAAAGCATAATGATCTTGCTGATTGCTCCCCGAACCAGCCTTCTTTTTACCTTTGCTGCTATATGAATCAAATGATGGCATGCTTGTCTGCTCTTTATCCCCGACAACAGTCTGATCAGAACCATCCACATCTTCCTCCTCACAGCCAAGGAGCTTCATAGCAGCAGCATGGAAGGCATGTCCAGCAGGTTCATATTTTAAAGCCTTCACAGGAAGGCAATTTGAAGCCACATAAATTGGCTGTCCACCAACAATCTCGTCTGAGTAGGAAATTAGCCTGCTCATTTGAATCGCCATTTCGCTGGAAATGAGATGACGAAAACTGTAGAAAGAAGCTCCAAGGGTCAATATCCACAAGCAGATCTGTTCAGGTGTATTGCTCTGGTCATCCAACAATTCCAACTGCACTTGCCATCAAAACTACATCAATATTGTTCAGATAGAAGCATTAAATAAAAAAGAAATAAAACCAAGTTTACAAATCTTGGAGAGGCTAAGCCAACACACCCATGAAATGCAAACATTATTTCTTTTTAAATTAGTAAGATTTCATTAAGAAGGCACCGGGAGGGTAGTGTTCGTATACAAAACAGCTTTGGGCAGAAGCCAACATATAGAAGATTATGCACAAAAGCCTGTTTGTAACATTTCCACCAAACTAGATGTATGAAATTAAGCTTTCTGGCTACACCAAAACTGAAAAGTACACAACTAGCTTTAAAGAATCCAAAGAGGATGTAGAAAAGCAAACTTAATGTAGGCCCTCAATATATAAATAGAATTCATTTCAGAAGCTAGGTTTAAATAGCAATCTAATCATTATGTCCACAAAAGGAAATAGGATCGTCATTTTGCTAATCACAAGGTGGAATAAGTATTCCCGTCACACTTCACTCGAAATTACCCATTACGAGTTGCACTATTTTTGTTAGGCCAGCTGACCGATGCTGATTGTATCGGTCCTACTCTGAGCAGCTACTCGGCGAGTCTAGAAGCAAGTCCACAGGATTGTGCAAACTCGCAAGGGTAACCCCTAATGATATGCGATCTCAACAGTGATAGTCAAGGAATCGAAAGGGCAAAATTGCAGGAAAGACCAATAAGAACAAAGAAACTAAAGTCAGGGCCCAAAGAAAACCGCAGAGCCCAAATCCCCAAAAATCGACACATGCACGCGACACTGTACATGTGCCTCCAAAGGCATATTCACATTCAAACGCACCAAGAACAACTATCGGGAGAATCCCCAATCAGCAGCCAAAGCACGAACTGGAACGGCACGGCCACCGAGCTACCTTCAAAAATCACCGCGCCGAACACGACCTAGCGGCAAAACAAAACCCTACCCGCCCGCCGGACGAGCGCCGTCTCATTACATCCAAACCCTCCCACTGGACGGACGGACGGACGACGGCGACGGCAGGCGGCGGCGGCGGCGGCGGCGGCGCGGCTCCAACAACACGACGCGAGGCGGCCGCCGCCACACGCGACAGAGAAAGCAAACGCGAACCGGAACAACAATCAATCGAGAAGCGACGCGTCCGTACAAGAGCGGCGCCAGCGAAAGCAAGAAAGGCGCAGCGGCGTACCTTCGGCTAGGGTTTTGACAAGCGAGGAAGCGAAGGGAAGGGAAGGGGAGGGAGGCGGGCGATTCGATTTCCGGCGTGGGTTCAGCTGCCTGCCTTCTTCTTTTTCTTCTTCGCTCGATTTCGTAAGAGGTCGGATTCGGTCCCCCGGAATTTATACGGCGCAGAGAGAGAGGAGAGAGAGAGAGGGCCGAGGGTTTTTGCGATTTCTGGAGGCTGGCTCTCTCTGCGTTGCCGTGGCTCCGCTTTGCCTTTTTGTCGACTATAGAGGCGGAGGAAGGACCGAATTGCAATTTCCCTGAAAATAGGATTTGGGCCCAGCCCATTCCCCCCCCATAAAACAAGCCCAGTGACTGTGGATCCTGGTAAAACCGTTTTTCTTTTTTCTTTTTTTCTTCTACATATTTTAAATAATCATTTCAATTTGATTAGTGAAGCCTGGAATTGTTTTTGGACTCCTTTCAATTTCATGGAATCCACCATAGAGCAAAAAATTAAAAAATACCGCCTTGATGGCTACCTAATTAAAGAACACACCACACCGATCTTTAAACAAAGAAAAAAAAGCTGATTAGTTTCATCATATCAAAAGAATAAGTCAATCATAAGATGTGTTTTTTGCATGAAATATGAAGGAGTTTTAAAATAATTTTTTGAAAATAATTTTTTGTATTGTTTATAAATGAACAAAAACTAGTCCATTTTCCAAAAAATACCAAGACATAAATTGCTGTCGATAATCAAAATAATTTTCATTAACTAATTATTTGAAGTGATTATTTTCGAGAGAATACTTTATAAGTCATTTATTTTTCGGAAAAAAAAATAGAATCTTAATTTAATCAAAAGGTAATTATCATGCGCTGCGGGAAAAAAATATAAACAAATGAATCTCCTTTGAATTTACGTAATTACATATCTATCGATTCTTGTTCCATAACTAAGGCCCACCCTCTCCTCCTCTCCCTTTCCCTCTCTCTCTCTGTAATCGAGTCAAATGCTTCTCCTGCACAGAGCCTCCTCCTTCCTCTGCCTCGGCCATTCCAAACCTCCGGTACGTTCTCTCTCCTTCCCCCCTCTCTGCATTTCCTCATTCCGTACGCCCATGTCGGATCGCCGTTCGCGTTCCTCCGCTTCGTGACGATTCTGCATCGCCGGAATCATCCTCCGTCGCCGAACGTAACTCGATGATGATGATGATGATGATGATATCTCGCTCAGTTAATCTTCGCGAGGGCTCCAAGGGCTCCCGCAAGCGCTCGCTCGGATAGCGTGAAGATTCTCCTCCCCGCCGATCGCTGCCGGTACGGACGGCTCTGCTCGGTCGGCGGCGACGGCAATGTGAGTTCCTGCTTTGCTTTTGTTTTTCGGTCCTGCGAGTGGAGATGAGCGTGAGTCGTGATAGACGTTGTGGTTCGCCGATGAAATGATGATTAGCGAGGCTTTGTTTTGGCTGTCTTTGAGGTCAATTTCGGTTAGGACATCCGTGGCACTAGGGGGATTGTGTTTCTGCAGTCTGTACATTTTTCATTGACTTTGCACGGAAATGTTAAATCATCTGTTGCGCCCGCACGTTATTATGGCATGGAAAGGTGAGAGGACATGCGTCGACAGAGGAGCAGGTGAAAGATGTGCAGGATAAAGGAGACTGCTGGATTTCCCTGTTGAGGCATAGGTTTGAAAGAATAGGGAACAGTCTCTGAGTGGGAAAGCTGCACCTGTCAGTATCGAAACACTGTCTGTTGTTAACTGATGAGATGTAATCTATCAGCTTTTAGCTGATGTTGTTTTTTGCCCTTCTTTGAGTGGTTATCTGGAAAAGATTTTTTATCGAGCACCACACAGTCTCTCTATTCTTCTGTTTCTCAGATTTTCTACTTCGTTTCAGGCCTACAGTCCGTCAGATGCAGAAAGTTGCTGCCCCAGTGAGGAAGGCATTGATCACGGTGGAAGACGTGAGGGAGGACCACTGGCGTCGAATGAGTACTTACTGCCTGCCTTATGATTCTGGAAATATGAGTCTATCACGTTGATTTGCTCTATTATAAACAAAAGACAGGTCTATCAGTGACTGGCTATGTAAGAGCTACTAATTAACCATTTTATTCTAGGAGGAACGGGAACTATAGGTTCGCAACCTTGCAATTTTTATACTGATGAGCACTAGTAATCAAAATTGCGCTCAGGTTTAATAGAGACAATGCATTAGTTGGTCAATTCAACTGAAAAGGATGAAACTTCCTCCCATCCTTGGGATGCCCTGTACGGTAGTTCAATCGATTACTTGTACCGATTTCATCTCATTAGTCGATGCTGCAGGACAGAGATGACCTCTCGTCTCATGTGATCTGGACATAGTACTAGTTCTTTCATAGTTCACATGAGGTTGTTTGTTTTTAGCATCAAAGATGTTGGACCTCTCCAGATACGATGGAACAAATAGATATCAATACGAGCACTGAAAACACTAGGTTCGATGAGTTTCTTTGCACTGCTCTATATGGGTTTGCTCTTCTAAGGATGAGAATAAGTTTGAGAGTTTCTCTTAATGCACCTGGCTTCCAGATGCTATGGCTATATTATTTCACCAATGGGTGGGTCAGGGAGAGAGAGCAGAGCATGGTTAGCACGAAGGACAGCACTGTGAATTGAATACATTATATTTGTTTTAATGGGACGGGATTTTCTCAGCATGCTGTTGGTGGCTTGCATGAGAACCTTATTACACTTAACAGTGCTAGTGCTATTGATGTCTATCTAGTTTCAATGCACTTCTATAAACATAAAAGCATATCGTGACAATGACATTTTAAGAGCTCTACACCATTTGAGCTGGATGTGTAAAAAGTGGAATGTGCTGGATGTCTGCAAGCCTGGATTGTCTGTATCCTTTTGTCTTAGGCTTTTCTTGCTCAAGCAATGATGGTGACAATGGCCAAACAAAAAAGAAAAAGAAAAGAAATGATGGTAATGATCTATTAGGTTAATTGAGGACTCTTCTTTCGAACACTACTCCTTAAGCTTTATGTTTCCTTCTCCAAGTCTCTAAACAAGTCATGCTTGCAGTTTGGTCTCTTTGTTATTCTAGGCTTCACTAATTTCACCTTTCTAAAATGTTGATTTTCTTGGAAATCATTAATATTCTTTTATTCGTATAGTTTTACCTTTTTTTCAAAATGTTCCCAGTATTATCTTGAGTGCATTGTTTAATCTTCTTTCTTTTTTGGGTAGGACTCTGAAGAAATTGAAGAGATATGGAATAGCTGGAATATTGTCCTATGGGTTGTTGAACACTGCTTACTACCTTACAACATTTCTTCTGGTCTGGTGAGTGATGGTCTTACATATGGCATAATTGCTTTTGTCTTTTAGTCAGCACTGGAATCAGTACTTCTAGATATTAAATCTTTAAACATGAATAATTGCAGACATATAGTCCGTGGTGTAAAGCAAGCTAGTTTGTTTGATCATCTGGCTTTTAAATTCCTGCATATGCATTCATAGATGAAACATTAAAGCTGCAGGTTCACTCTACTTTGACTTCTCCAATGTCCGTTGAATTTTTCCATTATATATGAGAACTGTTAGCAGCTTTACAAGCATCAAATTTTATCTAGATTTAATTTAATGGGAAAAAGCATTTATACTAAATGAGAAGAAAAAGGCAAATAATTTGTTAAGGTTGTTGAATATTGGTACAGATTTAATCCTGCGGATCCTTGTTCACAATATGGGTGCTGTGCATGGGTTGACACCTAATCATCTACTGTAATAACTTCCGCTAGTGCATTGTATCTATCTTGCTATTCATCTTCCCTCGGTGGAGAATGAGCTTATCAAATTAATATTTATCACACACTCATGACAAAATTGAGAAAATCCATTTTTTTATGATCATTAATACATAATAGACATCATATGCTAATCTAAACAGTTCTACAGGTTTTACTTTGCACCAGCACCAGGAAGAATGGGCTACCTTGCAGCAGCTGAAAGGTATGCATTCTTTTGATCATTTGGTGAGGATTAATATGGGATGACATCATTTAAGGAACTTGCAGATTCATCAAGGTAATGGCCATGGTTTGGGCTGGAAGCCAAGTCACAAAGCTTATACGAGCTGGAGGGTAAGATGCTATATTAGAATCTTCTTTTATGTAAATAATCTTTAAATACTGCCTAACCGGGTACAATTGATCTCAGCAAGAGAAATCAACTTTGCAAATGATGATTTCCTGGGATTGTTGCTAAGCTTAATGATTCTATGAGTGGTCATCTATTGGCATTGTCCGTTCTCATTCACACCTGCAAGATATTAGTGAACATTCTTGAGTTGCTTCTCATGCAGGGCCCTCGCTCTTGCGCCTTTTGTAGACAGAGGATTGTCCTGGTTTACTACAAGATACAAATTTGAATCTCAGGAGAAGGTAGCTGAAACTCGCGTTCTTTGATCTCTGGCCATTTGTCTTTACAATTCTCCTGGTTCAATCGAATTTTACCTCAATTGTTCTAGAATTATGCACCTGTTTGTGTTCAATGTTTACAGGCATTCTTGGCAATCGTGGGTTTTTGCTTTGGCCTGGCCATCTTACTGTTTTTGGCTGTGACACTGATCTCAGCGTGATAATGCATTATATTTGTTGGGGAACATAGTAGTTTTGTGGTCAGAGTTTTTTGTTGTGGGGGATGCGTTGCCAATCATCCCAATCTCATGTTTGTACAGCAACTTTATCCCATAGTTTTAAATGCAGCTATAAGATAGCCCCTCATAGATGATGCAATTCATTGATTTTGACTGTATACAGCCAGACCAAGACATGGGTCCTTTTGAAATTGAGACACGTATTTGGCTTGTTTTGCGAATGTTGAAGCTAAAAAATATGCCCTCAGCTCTTTGATTTTTCTGTTGTGAAGATGTCATCTAGTACCGACTTTGGTTTGCATCATAAGCCAACTTATGCATAGGAACCTTTGGTTAATTCCCACGACTATCAGAACAAGGAAAACCAATTTGTTACTAGCACAGTACGGAGATACGTAGTCGAACTCTTGGGGCAGTTATGTACTTCCAGACGTACAGCTAACAGATGTGACACAACATATTGATTCAGATCAAAACCATTTGAAGAGCCCATAATTATAGCAAGAATTTCAAAGGTAGGGAGCTTATTTCTTCATTGCTTGACTCGGAGATGAACTGAGGACGGTCAGTAAGCCAAAGGGTAGCCTGGAGTAGACCTTTGAGCTGAATCGGTTTTAGGAGCTCTTTGGGATCGGCAAGCGATGAGAACATGTGAGAAGGGTGTCCTATCGACTTTTGCCCCTCGGGTTGGATCTTGTGACCTGAACATGTCAATTGGTCATAGAAGACCCTCCGCTTCTGAGATTGTCATTACTTGCCGGCAATTCCGACTGTCCTGAAAGAGCAAGTGAGCCCTAGATGAATGATCAATGTTCAGACATTCTCTTCAGCTTCTCTCCCCCTAAAATAAGATAGACCCCAATGTGATGATTAGCAGCGGGATTTATACTATATCAAAACTAAGACACAGCAATCTACTGATGAAAGCTCCATAGCAAGAAGGATATGAACCCAAAAACTTGTTAAATTCCAAGATTTAACAAATTTACCTGCAAATATTTTCCAAACCCGAAAAGCCATATTTCCCGTATCCTGCCTTTGGATGTTCGAAGGCCGGTTGTTTGGTGGGTAAAACCTTATTTCCCTGTTCGTCTAAGGAGGTCTCGAGGCCGCATGCATTGCAGAACGACTCCACTTCTGATTCCTGGGAAAGTAAAAATTCTTCAATAACATGGGCACATTAGTTAGTCATTCGTAAAGGAAGAGGCCATACCTCCATCATCAGTAGATTGGACAGATGTGCTATCGGGTATGGATGAAGCTTGTAGCCACCATTGTTAATGCATAAAACAGCTAGAGCTCGAACCTTTCACAGTAAAGCAAATTTAATTACCAACAAAACATTCAAATAGGGTTAAGTGACGAAAAAATACATATTTACTTTAAAGATCATAATCGCGATGCAATCTATTCACTCATAGAGAGAAGGGCTTTGCAAAACAGGTCAATTTGAAAAATTATATGGTGAGCAAGAAAAGTTGATGCCCATCATCTCTCCCTGGGTCCAAGAAGGGAATGGATGAAGTGCATCCTAGGCTGCTTACAGTGAAAGTTTATATGACTACAACGCCAAAAGAAGAGGCCATAGGAGAAACAGTATGATTGAACAACCTTATCAATATAAGGTTCGAGGGCACAATACTGGAGATAGGAGGCCTCAGCTGCTATGGTACTAAAGAAACGGTTATAATTGCCTGTCCTGAAATACCTGCCAAGTAGAAATAATTTCTGAAAGCTCAACTTATGCAATTAACACAAAAAATCATCATAATAACAGGATCCACAAAATATTAAGTTCCCAAGATAGGTAGGCTATAAATGCACCTCAAAATTCTTCTGGCGAAAGACATTTCTTTAGACTTGATAACAGGAGTAGGCACACGACGGAACCACAAAGAAAGTCTCTCACCCTGTCAGTGAAGAGGAAGTGGCTCTTACTCATCTAGGGCCCAAAAATATGAGGAAGTAACAGTATAAGACACGATTAACTTAATATTCAAACCTCTGGAAGGCTTTCGGAATTGAGACAAAGCAGCACATAAAGTGAGCGATACTCTGGTTCGTTCTTGTGCGTGGAGCTATGATCTCGATTCAGATCATAAAGATTGTATAAAGATGTCAGCACCTTTGCTAACTGCTCCATGTTAAGGTGATGCAATGAAGAGATATTGAAACTGTCAGGTCCACTGCTTCTAAGTCTAAGCTTGTGGTGAGAAGTGACATGAAAATTAACCTGCAAGAACATAAAGACAGACAGACAGACATGGAACCATGTCATTCTACAGCACAACCCGGAAAGCTTTAGATTGTCAACTGCAAGAGGAGACATATCGCCACGTTATCCTTCCATTGGATTAAATAACAGCATCTTGACCGTGCCTAGTATAAACTTTTATGAGTTTAAAAGTTTATTTTTGTTCAACTTCCATGTTCTATAAGTAAATGCTTAAAACATGAGTTACTTGGATAGTTCACAGGCTCAGCCAGATCAAGAATCAGAGAAATGTGCAGAAGTCTCACCAAGAGGACCATACCATTTTCTCGTACATATGAATCACTCTTTTGTCAACTATATTCTGCATGCTCAGGTCTTGTCTTATGGAACGCGTTCTGTCAAATATGAAGTCATGAACTGTTTCAAAAGGCTCTGGCGTAGAATTCATCAAGCTCATAAGGTAGTCTAGAGTGCTTCCCAATACTGAGAAAGGTCGTATATCCGACAACTGCACATCCCTCGTGGATATTGTCCTGCAAAACTAGAGACATTGATGCAAGGCAATTTCACCGTTTTAAGTCACATAAGCTTTGTTTCCGGGGAAATTCCCGGAACAGTTCATTTACATTTTTCAAAGACGAAGTTACACAGCTATGCTGAAGTAAAAGCGAAGCAAAGTTTACCTTTTTGACAGCAAGCTGAGGAGATGTTTTAGCCGGATTACCATGCAACCTCTCAAACACAGCTAAATCGCGTAACCGTTCACGCTGGGCCATCTCCCCAACTGCAATATGTGGCAAATAAATCGCACGAAATATAACGCATTGCTGAACAGCCATACGAAAAACATAACAATCTGAACCCTAGAAAAGGGTAAAGCATTCACACAGCCATCCTCAGCTGCCCAGCACTAGTGCAAGAGATTCCATGACTGGCTGGGACCATTCAAACGGCACCTCAAAACTCGACTCGAGGAACTTGAATTGGACTAAACACGCTCTGAAAACTGCAACCAAGTGTTTCGCCGGCCAAGTCATTGACTTCCGATCCTAAATCTCATATCTCGTCTGACGACTTTGATGCTAAGGGATCGCACCACTGATTTAGCCTAACCCCCTCACGCAATTACCAAGGAGAGGGAAACAAAGCAATCGGAAATCACCAAAAGCAGAGATTTTACAACTACCGGGGCACATGTGAGGGCAGGTCCCGACGACGGACGCGAGTTCGCGACAATCTCGGTCGTCCTCTCGATCTTGATCACGCCGGTGCTGTTCTTGCCGCTCCCGAACGCCGATCGAGCTCCCGGCGGCGGCCTCAGAGGCATGCGCGCGCATCGGTCGGGCAAGGCTCCGAGGCCGGCCGCCGGCCGCCGCGTCTCCGGAATCGAGGTACGGATCTTCGCGGCGATGCGGTCGAGCATCGCCGCCGGCCCTGTTGGGAGGTCGATATCGCGGCCGGTGGTTGGACGAGTGGCTCGAAGAGGAAGAAGGAGAAGGATTCCGACGAGGGTTCTGCGGCTGCTGCTGCTGGTTCTGCCTTCTCTCCATGGTTGGTCTGCCGGAACGGCTCGCCTCGACTGGTACTGAGTCGAAACGTTTGCGAGAAGAAGCCCGCTTTCGACATTGCACTTCGTAATTAATTTTTCTAATCAAGATTATTCATTTCTAAACCTGATTAATCGGAGCTTAATTTATTCTTTGGAGCCAGCAAGATTATGACATGAATTTTCCCTCTTTTTATTTTTTTTCTTACTAATAAGGAGAATTGAGCAATGCATGAGACTACAATTTAGGAGAGAACAAGAGCGATGAGATTTATTGATACAAAACTCATATTTGATCTTTGCACGTCCCGACCCTTTCCACTCTTGATGGTCAGGTAACCTCCAATTAATTAACAAAGAGAAAAATCATGCAAGTTCGAGAATTTGATTAGACAAATAAAAGGTTTGAAACTTTTGTCGCCAAAAATGTGCAAATTTAATGGAATTTAGGTAATAATATTGGACTCTCCATCAGTGCAGCCATCACAGCAACAATGTTGGCCTTGAGAGATTTGTCTCGAAGATGGAGGAGATTATGCTCGTCATCACCGACGGTCTTAGATAGTCCTCAAGAATAATCATTTGACTTTCTCAAGCGAGTCCTTGTGGGCATAATAGACATGATGATCGACTCTCACAAGTTCAAGTTAGATAACAAAGGAGACTCTTTTAATCATTTCTTTCTTCTCTATTAAAGATGCAAATAAATTTCTTCCTTTTCCGTGGACAAAACTCCCAATTTTCGTCCCTTACCGAACAAAATGTGGAAAGAAGGTTACTTAAACTTCACCTAGAGCATTGATTTCACACAATCAAAGGGATGCAATTTTACTGTGCCATCGGTCTTACCCCCAACTTGAGAACTTGATTAGATTAATCGATTTTGGGTGATTCTACTTCTTGGTAAGGATCTAAATTGGGTCGTTGGATTAATCAAAAATTTTTAATTTTTTAAAATATTGAAGCAAATCTTAATTAGTAATCGAGGAGCTCCCATTTATAAATGATAAAAAGAGAAAGAAAGAAGAAGGAATGAAATCACCAACTTCAGGATCGACCCTGTATGAGAACTGGGAATCGACCAACGCTGTCCGATTTAAGGGTGAGAACGGACCGATCTGGAATTGGACCGAGACCTACGTAAGTATTTATCTGAACCGAGAACAAGATTTTAACTTACAAGAACTTAGAAGCCCCAACAGCCCCACCCACAAGAAGAAGAAGAAGAAAAAGAAAAAGCTCAGCGACATGGAAAATCAGAGGAATCGCATCATCACCACCTTCATCTTCTTCCTCCAGGAAGTGCCAATGCCCAGTAACTCCAATCCTGCAGCAAAACCCGTTTGAATCTCGATCTCCATTCCCAAAAATGTTGACCTTCTTCTATGGAAATCTCCACTCCCTCTTCCCCAAACGCCTCTTGGCCACATGGTCTGGTCCGCTCCTCAAAGCTCCATACTCCTCGCCCCCGCCGCCGCCGCCGCCGTTGCTGCTCGATCGCCTCCTCGTGGAATCGCTCGGCCTCCCCTTAGAATCCGCCGCTTCGATCTGCGAGAAGCTCGGGACCGACGGGAAGGTCCCCGGCGACGTCGAGCGAGCCGGCTCCGTGCTCGGGTTCTTGAAGTCATGCGGCTACGACGAGGCGCGCCTCGCGAAATTGATCGCCAAGCGCCCGTCGCTCCTCCTGTCCGACGTGGAATCGACCCTCGGGCCGCAGATGCGGTTCCTCCGCGACAGCGGGGTGTCGAATTCGGTCTTGCTCAGCGCCATGGCCGTGAACCCCGCGGTCTTCAACAAGAGCGTGGATTCGTTCTTGGGACCGCAGATTGATTTCCTCAAGAAGTATCTCAGGAGCGCGGACGCGTTCGATACCGCCATCAGGCGCAATTTGTGGCTCTTGACTGCAAACCACAGGCGTAATCTTGGCCCCAATATCGAGCTCTTGATGAGCGAAGGAGTGAGCGTCGACGACATTTCGCTGTTGATGATTCGGCAGCCGAGAGCTCTGATGCTCAAGGTCGATAGGATAGCTTCCATTGTCGAATCTGTTAAAAGGTTGGGGTTCGAGCCGGGGTCGATGAAGTTCGTGAAGGCCGTGAGAGTGATGTCGTCGATGAACGAGTCGACTTGGCATGGCAAGGTTGAATTTTTCAAGAGCTTGGGCTGGTGTCAAGAGGATGTCGTGTCTATGTTTATGCGGTATCCCCGTTTCTTGACTGTTTCGGAGGACAAGGTCAGGAGAGTAGTGGAATTGATATCGCGGGAGGACATAGCGTTTCATCCCTTGTCTCTTACGTATTCGATAGACAAAAGGCTTCGGCCTAGGCATAACGTGATTAAAGTGTTGTTGTCCGAGGGCTTGCTCGAAAAGGATAGAAGAATTATTAATCTGTTTAAACTATCTGATGAGGTGTTCCTGCAGAATTATGTGATGAGGCACTTGGACCAGGTTCCCCATCTGATGGACATATTCAGAGGCTCCGTGACCCTGTAGGAGAACCGAAAATCGGGAGACATTTGTTTGCATCTACCTGAGCTGATTGCCAAGTTGGGGATCCTGTCAGTTCGATGGCAGCTTAATGAATGACCGTCATGTCAATCTTGGATGCAACTTGAAATGGTCTGGTAAGATTGGGAAACTGGACTTTGTTGAATCTGTGCCTTATTGGCTGATACTTTGCTAGTCAGTTCCTATCTCTCAATTTACTGTGCTCGGGCAAGGTCAGTCCATATCTCCTGGCATTGGGATTGCCTCTCTGTCTCGAGAAGCTTCACAGTTTTCCTTCTCTCTCATATGCGGTGGTGTTGTCTATGAATGAGGCGTGGGGCAGTATGCTAATGATGGTGTAAGTCGCTCCAGTTGGCTGAGGTAATTGGAATTTGGAAATTTCTGGATGCTTGCTCTTTTCTGGCATTTTTATGGGGGAAAAGGTGGTAAGTGAAGAGATCCAAGAGAAGTTATCATGGGCAATGCCAAGTTCTCTAAGTTCACAGTTGATACGTTCCTTTGGGCTTCAGCATTGGAGAAGCCCCTTGAGAATGGCAAAGAAGTTTTCTGGGATGCCTAAACTGCATGAACTGAGAAGGGTTTCTCCTGAAATACTCAAGTCTAAACACACGAAGGAAATGTTACTGCGGCCTCGATGTAATGCTTGTTTTGCTAAACCACACCTCCTTGTGTATCGCGAGTTTTATGTATATGTCTGCCTTCAGAGACTTGATGTAGATTGCTCTTGTGACCGAGGAGAAGGATTGTATTTCTTGTTGTAGGATCCATGATTGAACATTGAGGGTACTGGTGCACATGTTATGGAGACTCGGTATTCTGCATGACATTTTCTTTTGTAGTGAAATGATCAGCTTCTACGTTCTATTGAGTATAATGATCACTGATCACGAACACGGTCATGTACTTGCCTCCATAGAATAGATTGATGCATGAAAGCTATGCTCATGACATGCTCTGAGGCTGCACGGTTGAGTTCTCGTCGAAAGTTCAAATCCATCATTGTTACAGCTTCTTGGAAGTTGCAGACTGAAAAGAACACGGCCCAACCTAGCCTAGTTAGCATTAAGCAGATCAGTTTCCCAAGCCAGCGGCAGTAAATGTAAGGGAGATAAAGATGGGAGATAAACTGATTAACAAAGGTTGTTTTGATTTGTGAACCAGTTGCGTGTTTGCTTCTCACTAACTTCTCAACAATTGGGCATACTAACTTCTACCATGACTCATGAAAGATCACCTCTATCGGTTGAGATAAATTTTACGTGACCTATAAGAAATGGGGATTTGCTTATGGGTGGATAGATGTACTGACGGGCTACATTTAGTCATTCAGATTTCTAACCGGGATAGGACTGGATAGGATATGATATGAAATCTCGGGATTTTTTTATATCATATCCATTATTTGGTGAATCGCAGTATTAAAATTAGATATGTTCACATCATATTATGTACATTTTTTTTTTATATAAACGGTATATCATTATAAATGAACCTTAATGTTCATAAATGGAGATGATGAAAATCCCTCGTAACATTATTTCTTAATTTATTTTAATTTTATTTTTCCTCTTTTTTATATTATTTTCTTTATTATTTCTATTTTCCCCTTTCATCATTCTTTAATAAAATTTTATCAAATAGTAAACTATACTAACATACCTAAAATACAAAAATACCTAAAATATATTAAAAATATAAATATTTAATTTATAGATTGAATGTTTATTATAAGATAGAATTAAAGTTGAATATATAAATTAAAATATGATTAATTAAAAATGTATTTTTATTTCTTAAATTAGAATTCAAATATTATTTATGTTGAAATATAATTTCAATTTTGTTAATTTAATAAGTTTATTATTCGAGAAAAATAAATTTCTTATTATGGACATTAGAAATCATATCCACATTTATCCCACCTCCCCATGGATAATTTTATTTTGTCTATGTCTTCTTATATCCGACTATATTCTATCCTGAGTAAGTATCAAACATAGGATAAGATAAATTATATCATATCCTGAATTTTATCCCGACTGCCAAACGCAGCCACATTGTTTGAACTTTGATCAACCCCTTTTTAATTTCAAAGGCGTACTCTACAATGACAGGGCTTTATTAATTAATCTAATAAGCTATAAAATTTAATATGTTGTAGCAACAGCATGGGCCTATGAAGAAGTAACAAGTAACGTTGGTGAATGCTATGTGTGCAAGGTTTATTTTTGCTAAAATAATCACAAAAAAAAATATAAATTGTGTTGATTATGATAAATTTACTTTGAACTTTTTTTATAGCATCAAAAATCGCAAATTATGTCTATTGTGATATATTTAGCTTAAAATTTTTATTTTGACATAAAAAATCCATACTTATACCATGCGACATATTTATCCTTTGTCAAATGATTTTTTTAGCTAAAACAATTTCATTTTTATTTTACTTAAGTCATGTGCATACCATGTTAACACCGTTATTCTTTCGTTGTCTACATGTAAACGCATTTTTAACGGTACTCATTGATAGAATTTAGATGGATGGTAAACGTGCCACATGATTACAAAATTTTGGAATTTTTGGTATCATTAAAAAATTAGAGAAAATTCCAAATAAAAACCTAAAGTGTTCTCATTTTCTTAAATAAGAATCTCAAGTGCTTTTTTAATTTTTTCGTTTTTTCTTCATTTTTTCATAAAAAAGCAAACTAAATAAAACTAAAAAAAGAAAAAAAAGAAAAAGGAAATCACAAGCAGGAGAGCTCGCTCCCACCGATGGTTGCTGCCCTATCGCTGATGGGGCAACAGTGACTGCCAACGAAGTTGTTGATGCTTAGGCAAGGAATAATGGGGTTGTCGATGCTTTGGGAAAGGGCTAGTGACCCCTGCTAACCAAAGGCAAGGGCCAACAAGCCTTTGCTAGGGACAAGAGAGGGCGGCAACTCTCTCTCAAATCAAGGCAAGGGTCGCTTGCCTTCACCCCCATCTACTGCAATCCTTGCCCAAGGCCTCTAGACCTCACTGCCTAAGTTTGAGGGGCGCTAGGCGAGGATCGGCAACCTTCGCCTAGATCTAGGAGAGGGTCACTACCCTTTCTTATCCCTAGCAAAGGGCCAACAAGTCCTTGCCTTTGGTCGAAAGGTTCGCCGATTGTCGCCATCACCCCATTGGCAATGGGGTGGCAACCCATCCCGCTTGTGTGTTCCTTTTTTTTTTTTTTTTTTTTTAAATTAAGTTTGAATATATTTAAATTTTTTGTCGACCGACTAGTCAGTGAAATTAAATTCTTATCTAAAACAACCATAATCATTTGAAGACTTATTTGATATTGATATAGCAAATTCATGTTTTTATTTGAAATAAGTCTATTCCAAATCTTTATTTGAGAAAATAAGGGAACTTCAAGCTCTCATTTGAAATTTTTCTGAAAAATTATAGGTGAAATGTATCGGCATAATTGGGAATATTTTGTGATATTCAAGGAAAGGAAGAGACAGAGAGAGAGCGCGACCTTCAACGGCTCCGCACTGGTAAAACCCTGAAACAGAACCCTAGTCGCACCTTTTCCTTGAAGCAGAGGAAGAGCCAGCGACGATGAAACATCGAATGTTCGAATCGCACAGCGGAGGAACAATCACTTCTCACTGTCGCCGAACGACGTAAATTCGACTGCCATTCGCTCGAACCCGCTAGCGATTTCTGCTCCCCGAAATGTTCAACGTTTCGGTTAAAAATCTCTTCTTGTTCGCCCAAAAACGCTCTCTGGCAACCTTGGCTACGCTCCTTGAACCTCCGAAATCGTCTTCGTCTTCGTGCTCTTCGTCGCCGTTGATTGATTGTCTCGTGAAATCGCTCGATCTTCCTTTGGAATCTGCTGTTTCCATCTCCCAGAGACTCCGTGCCCACCGAAATGGCGTCGAAAGAGCCGATTCCGTGATTGGGTTCCTGCGTTCCTCCGGATTCGGCAAAGCGCAGATCGCGAAATTGGTCACCAATGGACCGGCGCTCCTCCTGTCGAATGTGGAATCGAATCTCAAGCCCAAGTTGGAGTATTTCCGCGAGATCGGGTTATCACAATCGGTCTTGCTCGGTGCCATAGCTGGGAACAGTAAGTTCTTTGGTAGAAGCTTGAATTCGTACTATAAGCCGCAGATTGATTTCCTCAACAAGTATCTGAGGACCTCCAGCACGTTGGATATTGCGATCAAGCGCTGTTCTTGGCTTTTGACTGTCGACCGCAGATATACTTTGGAACCTAATATCAATCTCTTGATGAGGGAGGGAGTGAGATTCGATGATGTAGTGATTCTGATGCTCTATCAACCTAAGACATTAGTGATGAAGGTAGAGAAGATGATTGCTTTTGTTGAATCCGTTAAAGGTCTTGGGATGGAACCGTCCTCTCCAAAATTCATACACTGTCTCAGGGTGATGTCGTCATTGAAGGAGTTGACTTGGCGTGAGAAGGTAGAGAATTTCAAGAGTTTGGGTTGGTCTCAAGAGGAGTGCCGGTCCACGTTTGCTCGTCGCCCCCACTGTTTGGCTTTTTCCACAGAGAATATTAGGAGGAAAGTGGATTTTTATCTAAATACTGCGTCGATAGCTCGGGAGGTTATTGTCAGTCAGCCTTTACTTCTTGAGTATTCAGTCGAGAAGAGGCTTCGGCCAAGGCACAGTGTGATTATGGTCCTGCGGTCCAAGGGTCTCCTTAAAAAGCAGAAGAATTCCATTGTAATACCATTTACACTTTCCGAGAAGTCGTTCTTGGAGAAGTACGTGATGAAGCACCTGGAACAAGTTCCGCATCTGATGGAGATATACAGGGCATCTGCTGCCACGTGAAGAGTTATCTGGTAGAAAATCAGTGACTTCGATTTATCGCTTGCCCACAAGTTGATTGTTGGATTGTCAGCAATGTCTATCTTGATCAGAAGCTTGGTTGAATGTTCACATCAAAGCAGGAGGGTAATTGAGACTTCTGATTTACTTGCGGCATCTACCTGGTGATTCCCCTGCCTGTTGAATCGCAATAATTTGGCGCAATCGGGTGATGGTAAACACCTTGCAAACATCAGTTTTGCACGTAAGAACAGGGTTTCAAGAAAGGCGGTATGATTAACTGCTCTCTGCTGTTGAAGAAATGCACTGCATCTGAATCTGCTAACATCATGCTCAGGACACTTCTGTCATGAGGGCATGCTTGTGAATGACAGTCACGGCAGTCTCCAAGACGATGTCCTGTCGAAGGACAAGATGGAAGAACTCCATTTTCTTTGGTTGATTCAAGGAGAAACTGTGTCATTATGAGGTTTCTTGCAATGCAATCGACTCGCCCATGAAAGGGGAAACCCATTGCGGCATTCCCTGCATTGTTGTGTATCAGGCATGAGTAACGTTCAACAATAGCCAATCTGCTTATGATCTCGTGCTTTTTGAGGGCATAGCCAGCATTCTCTGCAGTCACAAATTCACAATCCACCAAACCCTTCACTATCACCTTCCACGCTAGAAGAAGAGTTCCATCCCATGTCCATTTGTTCGCATCTACCTGAGCTGATTGCCAGGTTGGGGATCCTGTCTGCTCAATAGCAGCTTGATAAATAACTGTCATGTCAATCTGGGATGCAACTTGAAATAACTGGTAAGATTGGGAAACTAGACTTTGTTGATTCTGTGCCTTATTGGCTGATACTTTGCTAGTCATTTCCTCTCTCTGACATTACTGTACTCAGAAAAGGTCAGTCCATATCTCCTGGCATCGGGCATCAGGAATTGGGATTGCCACTTTGTCTCGAGAAGCTTTACAGGTTTCCTTCTCTCTCATATGCAGTGGTGTTGTCTATGAATGAGGCGTGGCCGCGTGGGGCAGTATGCTAACGATGATGTAAGTCGCTCCAGTTGGCTGTAGTTATTGGAATTTGGAAATTTTTGGATGCTCGCTCTTTTCTGGCATTTTTATGGGGGAAAAGGTGGTAAGTGAAGAGATCCAACATTGGTTATCATGGGCAATGCCAAGTTTTCTAAGTTCACAGTTGATACGTTCCTTTGGGCTTCAGCATTGGGGAGGCCCTTGAGAATGGCAAATAAGTTTTCTGGGATGCCTAAATTGCATGAAATTAGAAGGGTTTCTCGTGAAACACTCAAGTCTAAACACATGAAGGAAATGTTACTCCCAAGCTCGATGTAATGCATTGTTTTGCTAAACCAACCTTGCGTATCACGAGTTTTATGTATTTGTCTGCCTTCAGAGACTGAATGAAAATTGCTCTTGCAACTGGGGAGAAAGATTGTATTTCTTGTTGCAGGATCCATGATTGAACATGGAGGGTACTGGTGCACATGTTATGGAGACTCAGAATTCTGCACGACATTTTCTTCTGTAGTGATATGATCAGGACTTCTACGTTCTATTGAATCTTGATCACTGATCACAAACATGCTGATGGACCTGCCTCCATAGAATATATTGATCCATGAAAGGTATGCTCAGGACATGCTCTGAGGCTGCATGGTTGAGTTCTCGTTGATAGTTCAAATCCATTGTTAGACTGAAAAGAATATGGCCCAACCTAGCCTACTTAGCATTAAGCGTCATTTTTCCAAGCCAGCGGCTGTATATGGAAGGGAGATGAAAGGTTGGAGATAAACTGATTAATGAAGGTTGTTTTGATTTGTGAACAAGTTGCTTGTTTGCTTCTCACATACTTCTCAACAATTGTGGCATACTACTACCATGACTCACGAATGATCGCCCGTATTGGTTGAGAAGCTACTATTTACCCTTTTTTTTTTGGGGTCATAAGTAGGGGTGAGCATGATCCGAGTTAGGTCGGTCCACCTCCTAACCCTAGGACCAACCTGCATAGTACCGGTCCTCAATTTTTGGGACCAAGGACCGACTCTATTGAGCTTGGGACCAAGGACTGGACCGAACCCAGGTGGTGCATTGTCGTCAGCTCGTGCCGTAAGGTGTTGGGTTAAGTCCCGCAACGAGCGCAACCCTCATGTTTAGTTGTGTTTAGTTGCCACCATTGTTCCAGGGTCAACCCGGGACCAATTGATAGTTTTTTATTTTATTTTTTGTACTCCTTAAAAAAATGATTAAGGACCAGACTGACCCAGTGGGTTCGGTCCGATTTCAAGGTCAATCCATGACTAATCAATAATTTTTTATTTCATTTTTTATATTCCTTGAAAGGGCAATAGAAGATTGTACTGACCCAATGGGTTCGATGATGAGCAATGTCAGCTAAGAAAGGCAAGCGGTGAGGGTTAAGTGGGGTGAGCATCGAATGTCGAGCGAGGAGCAACAAGCCAAGCGAGCATCTAGCAACTAGCGGCACGAGTAATCCAAAGCGAGCGAGGCGAGTGTCGAGTGGCGAGCGAAAAAGTTGTTTTTTATTTTTTATTTTAGCAAATTGAAGAATAAGATGACAAATAAGATAGAAGAGAACGAATATTAGAGAAAAATGCCATAAGGTGCCTTTTTGGACACCGTGGGGACTCTTCACAAAAACATTTTTTTCCTTCGTAAATTATGATTATTGATGCCGTAAAGATATTAAAAATCTAAGTTATTAAAGAATAATGTAAAATTACTTAAACTTCTCAAGCTATTTAATATTATTGACGTTGTTTATTTTAAGATTTTCTCTATATACAAAAATTATATATATATATATATAGGGTTGATTCGGATTGGACCGACCTAGAACTCTTAAGATTAAGGACCGACCCGTACAGTGCTAATTCAGGAATTCTAGGAGTAAGGACTGACCTAGTCTTCTTGAAAACCAAACCATGATCGGCAGGGTTGAGCAGGTCTAGGGTCAATCCTAAACCGATGCTCACCCCTAGTCATAAGCTACTACTTACCTTTCTATGTACCTTTAAAGCCTTTTGGAGAAGTTGCTAATGTTATTTTTGCGAAGTATCTACTAACAAACACGTGCAATTACTATCACGATGGTGAATTTTCCGGACCTTTATAGCATCAAAGTCATAGTCTAATACTTGAATAAAAATTGCTAAGTAGGAATCGAAAATTGCTGAGTAGAAAACGAGAATATAACTATCTAAAGCAATATATAAATACGAAATTTACTATCACGAGATAAATTTTTCGTGATTAATAAGAAATGGGAATTTGCTAATGCGTGTATATAGGTACTGACTTTGTTTGAACATTGATCGACGCCTTTTTAATTTCAAAGGCATACTCTACGTTGACGGCACTTTATTATTTAAATTAAAAAGCCATCAAATGTCATATGTTGTTCTAAGTAACAGTATGGGTCTATAAAGAACTAGGAAGTAATGTAGGCGAATGCTGTGTGGGTGAGGATTATTTTTGTGAAAGTAATCACAAAAAATCCAAAACTATGGTCACTATTATAAATTTATCTTGAACTTTTTTTTTTATAGCATTGAAAATTTGTCAGTTGTGATACATTATTCATATTGGGTTAATACCCTAAAAAACCCTAAACTGATACACTTATGACAAATTTACCCCAAACTAATTTTTTGACCACAAAAAATCCCAAACTGATATACCTTTGACAAATTTACCCCAAACTGGTACACTTATGACAAATTTACCCTCTGTTAGTTTTCGTTAAATTTTATTCTCAAATTATTAAGTTAAATGACACGTGACAGTTGACCGGTATACCAATTTAAAATTTTACGCTCCATTTATCGTCGTTTACAATTTTTGTGATTTTTTTTGTGGTATTAATCCAATTTAGCATAGGGTATATTTGTCACAAATTTACTATTTTTGGGTTTTTGCAATCGAATAAATTAGTTTAGGGTAAATTTGTCATAAATGTACCAGTTTAGAGTTTTTTTATAGTCAGTCGAGGTAAATTTATCACAAATATACCAATTTGGAGTTTTTCATGGTCAAAAAAATAATTTGAGGTAAATTTGTCACAAATGTACAAGTTTGGAGTTTTTCAGGGTATTAACCCTTTCATATTTTTATTCTAACATCAAGAAATTTATACTTATACTACATTACACATTTACTAATTTTTCCAACTTAAATGATTTTATTTTTATTTCACTTAAATTATGTGTGCGCGTCATGTCAATATATCGGTATAATTTCGAATATTTGATTGATTTTTTAAGAAAGGACGAAGAAAGAAGAGGGAGAGACCTTCGACGGCTACGCATCGCCGCATTGGTAGAACCCTATAAACAGAACCCGAATCGCACCTAAAATCCACAAAGCAGAGGAAGAGCCAGCGACGAGGGAACATCAAATGTTGGAATCGCACATCGGAGGAACAGTAGCTTCTCACTGTCGCCGACCGAGGTGAGTTCGACTTCCATTCCGCTCGAATCCGCGAGCGATTTCGGCTCCCCGAAATGTCGAACGTTTCGGTTAAAAATCTCTTCTTGTTCGCCCAAAAACGCTCTCTGGCAACCTTGGCCACGCTCCTTGAACCTCCGAAATCGTCTTCGTCTTCGTCTTCGTCTTCGTGCTCTTCGTCGCCGTTGATTGATTTTCTCGTGAAATCGCTCGATCTTCCTTTGGAATCTGCTGTTTCCATCTCCCAGAGACTCCGTGCCCACCGAAATGGCGTCGAAAGAGCCGATTCCGTGATTGGGTTCCTGCGTTCCTCCGGATTCGGCAAAGCGCAGATCGCGAAATTGGTCACCAATGGACCGGCGCTCCTCCGCTCGAATGTGGAATCGAATCTCAAGCCCAAGTTGGAGTATTTCCGCGAGATTGGGTTATCACAGTCGGTCTTGCTCGGTGCCATAGCTGGGAACAGTAACTTCTTTGGTAGAAGCTTGAATTCGTTCTATAAGCCGCAGATTGATTTCCTCAAGAAGTATCTCAGGACCTCCAGCGCGTTGGATATTGCGATCAAGCGCTGTTCTTGGCTTTTGACTGCCAACCGCAGGTATGTTTTGGAACCTAATATCGATCTCTTGATGAGGGAGGGAGTGAGATTCGATGATGTAGTGCTTCTGATGCTCTATCAACCCAAGACATTAGTGATGAAGGTTGAGAAGATGGCTGCTTTTGTTGAATCCGTTAAAGGTCTTGGAATGGAACCGTCCTCTCCGAAATTCATACATGGTCTCAGGGTGATGTCGTCCATGAAGGAGTCGACTTGGCGTGAGAAGGTAGAGAATTTCAAGAGTTTGGGTTGGTCTCAAGAGAAGTGCCGGTCCATGTTTGCTCGTCGCCCGTTCTGTTTGGCTCTTTCCGGAGAGAATATTAGGAGGACAGTGGATTTTTATCTAAATACCGCGTCGATAGCTCGGGAGGTTATTGTCGGTCAGCCTATACTTCTTGAGTATTCAGTAGAGAAGAGGCTTCGACCAAGGCATAGTGTGATTACGGTTCTGCGGTCCAAGGGTCTCCTTAAGAAGCGGAATCCTATTGTAGTACCGTTTAAAATATCCGAGAAGTCGTTCTTGGAGAAGTACGTGATGAAGCACCTGGAACAAGTTCCGCATCTGATGGAGATATACAGGGCATCTGCCGCCGCATGAAGAGTTACCAGGTAGAAGATCAGGGATTTCAATTTATCGATTCTGCACGAGTTGATTGTTGGATTGGCAGTATTGTGTATCTTGATCAGAAGCTTGGTTGAATGTTCGCATCATAGCAGGAGGGTAATTGAGACTTCCGATTTACTCGTCGTATCTATTGGGTGATTCCCCTGCCTGTTGAATCGCGATAAGTTGGCACAATCAGATGATGGTAAACCCCTTGCAAACATCAGTTTTGCACGTAAGAACAGGGTTTCAAGAAAGGCGGTCTGATCAACTGCTCCCTGCTCTTGAAGAAATGCACTGCATCTGAATCTGCTAACATCATGCTCAGGACACTCCGGTCATGCGGGCATGCTTGTGAACGAGAGTCACGGCAGTCTCCAGACGATGTCCTGTCTAAGGACAAGATGTAAGAACTCCATTTACTTTGGTTGATTCAAGGAGGCACTGTGTCATTATGAGGTTTCTTGCAATGCAGTCGACTCGCCCTCGAAAGGGGAAACCCATTGCGGTGTTCCCCGCATTGTTGTGTTTCATGCATGATTAACGTTCAACAATGGTTAATCTTCTTGCAAAATCATGCTTGTTTAGAACATTGCCAACATTCTCTGCAGTCACAAATACACAATCCACCAAAACCCTTCACTGTCACTGTCCACGGCAGAAGAAGAGATCCATCCCGTGTCGATTTTTTCCTTTCAAAGTTCAATTAGCTACCCGAGATAACGCCATAGGAAGGACGATACTCAGGGCCGCTGCTGTGCCCTTCTGCCATGACTCACCTCATGCCAAGATACTCGGTTCCGACTTCCCTGTGCTACTCTATCTTCCAAGCGATTTCGACGATCTGATCTTAGATATTGCACGAGTTGCAGAGTCTAAGATTGGAGGTTCTTCAGCCTCAAGATGCAGATGGTGGGGGGTTTTTTTTTTTTTTTTTGGTCAGTGCTGGTGGGGGGTTAGCGAAATGGAAAAGAGGTGATTCACTTTTTGCTCCGATTCCTCACAAATCTATCAATTCGTGACGAATTAGAACCTAGAGCCAATTTAATAAAATTTAATTAAATCAAAAAACAAGTTAAAAAGCAAAAATACAATGCGATTCACACGGCAATGGCCCTACACGAATCACCATCTCATAAGCCAATTGTAGCAAGTAAAATCGACACATTGACTCAAAAAAAAAAAAAAGGGAAAAAAATCGACACATGGTATTATATTTGAAAAGTCCCTCAACGGCTCTCGCCTTAATAAAAGTTTCACGTTTTCAGCAAAACCCTAGAACAAAAAACCCAATCGCACCCCGACCCTCCTCCTTCCACAAAGCAAAAAGAGGCTCGAAAAGCGGAGGAGGCAATCTCGTCTTCCCGGTCTCCGGCCGAGGTGATTTCGATCTCCGTCCGCTCGAATCCCAGAACCCTTTTCGCATTGCACCTGTCACCGCGCTTCGATCCATTCCGATCCCACAAATGTTCAGAGTTTCAGCTAAAAATCTCTTCTTGTTCGCCCAAAGGCGCTTTCTTGAAACGTCCGCCGCACTCCCTAAACCTCCGAAATCTCCGCCGCCGCCGCCTCCGCCGCCGTTGGTTGAGTGTCTCGTGAAATCGCTGGATCTTCCTGTGGAGTCCGCCGTTTCCGTCTCTCAGAAAGTCGGTGCCCACCGGGATGGCGTTAAGAAGGCCGATGCCGTGCTCAGGTTCTTGCGTTCCCACGGATTCGGCAAAGCACAGATGGCCAAATTGGTGACCAATGGACCGGCGCTCCTCCTGTCGAATGTGGAATCGAATCTCAAGCCCAAGTTGGAGTATTTCCGCGAGATCGGGTTATCGGAATCGGTCTTGCTCGGCACCATAGCTGGGAACAGTAGGTTCTTTGGTAGAAGCTTGGATTCGTACTATAAGCCGCAGATTGATTTCCTTAAGAAGTATCTGAGGACCTCCAGCGCGTTGGATATTGCGATCAAGCGCTGTTCTTGGCTTTTGACTGTCGACCGCAGGTATTTTTTGGAACCTAATATCGATCTCTTGATGAGGGAGGGAGTGAGATTCGATGATGTAGTGCTTCTGATGCTGTATCAACCTAGGACGTTAGTGATGAAGGTTGAGAAGATGGCTGCTTTTGTTGAATCCGTTAAAGGTCTTGGAATGGAACCGTCCTCTCCGAATTTCATACATGGTCTCAGGGCGATGTCGTCCATGACTGAATCGACTTGGAATAAAAAGGTGGAGAATTTCAAGAGCTTGGGTTGGTCTCAAGAGGATTTCTTGTCCATGTTCGTGCGCCACCCACACTGTTTGGCTCTTTCCGAAAAGAAGATCAAGAGGACATTGGATTTTTATCTGAACACAGCATCTATAGCCCTAGAGATTATAGTCAGGCAGCCTCTACTTCTTCAGTTTTCACTCGACAAAAGGCTTCGGCCGAGGCATAATGTGATTACATTTTTGTCATCCATGGGCCTTCTTAAAAGGGACAAACCGGTTGTAACGCCATTTAAACTGACCGAGGAGTTGTTCATGAAGAGATACGTGATGAAGCATGTGGAGCGAGTTCCACATCTGATGGAGATTTATAAGGGCTCTGCCACTGCAGAAATTAGTATCTAATAGCAAATCAGGGGTCTTAAATTGATCTCTTCTACACAAGCTTATTGTCATGTTCGTTCCTGTCTATTTGATTGGATGCCTGAGTGAAAGCTCCCATCAAAGCTGGAGGCAACTCGAAACTCCTGGTGCACTTGTATTGAAGTGTTTGTGATAGAGATTGAATTAGAAGATGCGTGGATCTGGCATGAGCTGTGGGCCAGACTTTAAGGACAGTTCTCAGCATCCATCGCCTCCATCTTGCTCCTATGGTGCTATATTGCTATATTAGAGGTAGCAAAGGTTGAAGGTTATATTATCAACTCTGGATGTGCAGAACTCTATGCCCAATTTTGGCTTGAGGATTGTTTAGCAAAAGATCTGGGATGTGCGCCGGTTCAGTTGTTTAGTTGGGGAAGAAACAAATTATCAGTGGCCTGCAGTCCGCGTTTCCATTTGCATCTTCTTCTTTTGGCTAGACGATGCACGAACACAATAAGATATCAATAATAAAAGTATACTAGGAAATTTCAGTTTTGGCTTAGATTTCTTTGTATTCAGAGCATTTCTCCTGACAAGTTTTTAGAATATTTCTCAACGTATGTAACATTTCTCATCAGCCAGAACAAGATGTCTGATTGCATCTCATTTGGAAGACAAATAGGATGTTATTAGTTATGAAGCTTATGACACCTTCATAAGTTGAGATAGGTTTGTTAGTTGATGTGACAAGGGAAAAGGCGCTCAGCAAGAATTCATCTCATCTTTAGTTTCTAGTCGAGTCCGTTTGCAAGCCCACCGGTTAGTCAATATTAAATGCAAATACTTCTAATTTCATTTTACTTGCCTTAATTGCGTATCAATGAATTAATCAATTATTCGGGTTAAGGTTACGAGGAGTAGAATAGAAGTTAGAATGAAGTCGCATGAAACTGAAACCTTCCTTCATCGAAAGTTTTCCTCATATCAGTAAGCTCGATTTTTTCAAATTATGTGACAAATTAAAGAATTCATCATATTTAATGTCATAGGAAGTAATAGGATGGGTCTATAAAGAAGTGATGTTGGTGAATGCTATGTCTATAGGGTGTACTTTTTGTTTAAGTAAAAAAGAGAAAAAGTTCAAAACTATGTTAACATTAATCAATTTACTGGAATTTTTCTATGAAATAAAAATCCTAAATTTTTATTATTCTAACATAAAAAAAAATCCAAGAAAAATTCCAAAAAATGACTCGAAATGTCTTTATTTTCTTAAATAAGAGCTCAAAATGGATCTTGTTTGAAGTAATCTTGGTTATTTCATATAAGGGCATGAAGTAACCATGATTATTTCAAATAAGGATTTGACCTCGCCGATGGCTAAATTTTCCGACAAATCAAGGATGTTTTCATCCAAATTTTATTTTCTTTTTTCTTCTTTCTTCTTTTTTCTTTTCTAGTGTCGACCAACGGCCACTAGCAAAGAACAACAAGGGCTTGGTGACACTCACTGGCCACTGGGAAAGGCCAATGAGGGCTTGACGATCTTCGTTAGTCGCTAGCGAGGTTGACCCTTGCCCCGTCAGCCCTTACTAGTGGCAAGCAAGGTCGCCGAGCCCTTATCAGCTGCCGGCAAGGCCATCCTCATTAGATCTTGTGAGAATTGGCCTCCCCTAGGGCCAGCGGGGACCAACCTCGTGGATGGTCGCGAAGGGCAGCCTCCCCCGCATCGAGGGTTGCCTCACCTATTGTTGACGTGGGTGGCCCTTGTTGAATCAACCGAGGGTGACCCTCACCTAGCTCTCTGTGGGCATCATTGGCGGCTGGCTGGTCATTGGCAAAGAGGAAGGAAAAAAAGAAGAAAAAAGAAAAAAGAAAAAAATGAGAAAATGATAAATGATGAAAATACCCTTGACTATCAAAAAGTCAAGTCCTTATATGAAATAAGATAGCCAATGCAAGCCCTTATTTAAAACAAAATCCACTTCAAGCCCTTATTTGAGAAAACAATAGCACTTCAAGTTCTTATTTGAAGTAAGGTTTACTTCAAACTCTTATTTTAAAAAATGATGTATTTTAAGCCATTTTTTGGAATTTTCCCAAAAACCCACACTTGTATCTTGTGACACACACTTAGTAGATGATTTTCCAACAAAAATTACATTGCTTTATTCCGCTTAAATCATGTGGGAGTCATGTCAACATCATTCCTTTTATTGTCCATACATAGATTTTTAACAATGCTCAATAATGGATGTTAAATGTGTTACACATGTATAAAATTTTGGAATTTTTAATGTGAAAAATATTTAAGCTAAATGTATCATAATAGGCCAAAAAAAAAAGATTTTCTTTTATTAAAAGAAGAGTTAATATCACGAAAAATTTCAAATCAATACACATTTGACAAATTTATCATAAATTAATTTTTTAATTACAAAAAACACTAAACTGATACAATTATGACAAATTTCGAAGAAGATCTATGTTTTATTCAGTAACACACTTAGGAACAACTAAATATATTCTGTTGTTCCCTAAAAAAAAAAAAAACAGAAATCCATTTAGTTAATTTTTTGTCACTGGAAACAAAAAAAGAATTTTGGTTCCAAAGAATAAATTTGGAATGGAATCAAGAAGTACAAATTTTCTCATTCTCTTTTCTTCTTCTTCTTTCAAGTCGATCAAGGCCACTGTTGTTCCCACCGTCACCGGCGGCCAGCACCCAGCTGGGTAAGGTTCGATGAGTTCGCTAAAGGCTCGCCTAGCCACAGCGAGCCTTGGCCTTGTCAAATCTGGGCGAAGTTAAGTCTTACTAATACCTGGATGAGGCTCTCCTCGCTAAATCGAGGTAGGGCCTCACCAAGCCAAGGCAACCCCAAATTTGCGCTGCCTAGGTGAGGTTGAGTCTTGCCAATGGCCAAGTGAGCTCACCCGACCTTACCTAGTCAGTTGCTAGCCACAAAAGAAGGAGGAAGAAGAAAAGAAAAGGAAACGAAAAAAAAAAAAAAAATAAGAAAATACATACAACAAAAGTATTAAAAAATCAAAAGAAACAAAAAAAAATTAACAATCCTACCAAGCATATTTCTATTCGGGAAATAAAAATTTTGGACAATTACCAAATGTTTTTAAAAACTCATAAATTGTTCCTAGGAACAAAATAAAATAATCATTTTTTAGTAAAAATTATTTTCGATAACAGAATGGTTACCAAATACACTCCTATAGTGCTCAATAATGGAATCTAGATGGACGTTAAATGTGTCGCACATGTACAAAATTTTAGGATTTTTAATGTAAAAAAAAAAATTAGGCTAAATATATCATAATAGGCATAAAAAGGGTTTTGGGATTTTCTTTTATTAAAAAAAGGACAAGAAAAAGAATAGATGATCGGTTTTCGATTCCAAGGTAGAAGTGGGAATAGGAACTGGAGGGCCGATTCCCAAAATTCAACACTGAGGACCAGATCGGTTGGTCCTAGGATTCGAAGCTGGATTGGCCCATCGTTTTAGTTCGATTTAATAGAACCGATCATTTTTTTTTCCATTACTTTTTTAAATCAGATTAAAATAGTATTTAGCTCATATTTTATTAATTTTTTGAAGAAATAATAGAATAAAAAAGCATATTTAATCCGGTCTATCCAGAACTCAATTGGAATTGAAAATTGGACTGACACTATCAGGAACCAGATCAAACCTCAGTTTGGGCGGTTCATCTTACACGTCCTTGAAAAAAAGATTGGGGGACCTTCAACGGCTACGCAAGGCGAAACCCTAAAATCCGAAAACAGAACCCAATCGCGCCTTCTCCTTTTCCACAGAGCAGAAGGTAAGAGTTAGCAGCGACCATGAAACATCAAATGTCGGAATCGCACAGCACAGGAACGATCGCTTCTCACTGTCGCCGGCCGAGGTAAGCTCGACTTCCATTCCGCTCGAACCCGCGAACGGTTCCTGCTCCCCGAAATGTTCAACCTTTCGGTTAAAAATCTCATCTTGTTCGCCCAAGAACGCTCTCTGGCAACCTCGGCCGCGCTCCTCAAACCCCTGAAATCGTCCTCGTCTTCGCGCTCGTCGTCGCCGCTGATTGATTGTCTCGTGAAATCGCTCGATCTTCCTTTGGAATCCGCCGCTTCGATCTCTCAGAAACTCGGCGCCCACCGAAATGGCGTCGAAAGAGCCGATTCCGTGATTGGGTTCCTGCGTTCCTTCGGATTCGGTAAAGCGCAGATCGCGAAATTGGTCGCTAATGGCCCGTCGCTCCTCCTGTCGAACGTGGAATCGACCCTCAAGCCGAAATTGGAGTATATCCGTGGGGTCGGATTATCGGATTCGATCTTGATCAAGACGATTGCTGGGAACAGTAGATTCTTTACTAGAAGCTTGGATTCGTACTATAAGCCGCAGATTGATTTCCTCAAGAAGTATCTCAGGACCTCTGACGGGTTGGATATCGCGATTAAGCGCTGTTCGTGGCTTTTGACCAGTAGTCACAGGTATGCTTTGGAGCCTAACATCGATCTTTTGATAAGGGAGGGAGTGAGGTCGGAGGATGTGTCGCGTCTGATGGTGTGTCAACCTAGTACACTGGTGATGAATGTCGAGAAGATGGCTTCATCGGTCGAGGCACTCAAAAGTTTCGGGATGGAAGCGTCCTCTTCGAATTTCATACATGGTCTCAGGGTGATGTCGTCGATGAAGGAGTCAACTCGGAATAAGAAGGTAGAGAATTTCAAGAGCTTGGGTTGGTCTCGAGCGGAGTGCCGGTCCATGTTTGCTCGTTGCCCGCTCTGTTTGGCTCTTTCCGAAAAGAAGATTAGGAGGACAGTGGATTTTTATCTGAACACAGCATCTATAGCTCGAGAGGTTATAGTCAGCCAGCCTCTACTTCTTCAGTTTTCAGTCGACAAAAGGCTTCGGCCAAGGCATAATGTGATTACATTTTTGTCATCCATGGGCCTTCTTAAAAGGGACAAACCCGTTGTAACGCCATTTAGACTAACCGAGGAGTTGTTTGTGAAGAGATATGTGATGAAGCATGCGGAGCAAGTTCCGCATCTGATGGAGATATATAAGGGCTCGGCCACTGCACAAGTTAGTATCTAATGCAAATCAGTTGATCTTTTCTACACGAGCTTATTGTCATGTTCGTTCCTGTCTATTTGATTGGATGCCTGAATGAAAGCTCCCATCAAAGCCGGAGGCAACTCGAAACTCCTGGTGCACTTGTATTGAAGTTTTTGTGATAGAGATTGAATTAGAAGATGCGTGGATCTGGCATGATCTGTGGGCCACACTTTGAGGACAGTTCTCAGCATCCATCGCCTCCATCCTGCTCCTCTGGCGGCGCTATATTAGAAGTAGCAAGTCATGTTATGAAATCTAGTCGAATGGATAACTAAGGATCGATGTTTCCATCATGTGATTCTGTATCAGGAATCTCTAAGGGCGAAGTTGCAAAGGTCGGAGGTTACATTATTGAATCTGGATGTGCAAAATTCTATGCCCAATTTTGGCTTGCGGATTGTTTAGCAAAAGATCTGGGATTGCAGCAGTTCAGTTGTTTGGTTGGGGAAGAAACAACTTATCGGCGGCCTGCAGTCTGCGTTTCCATTTGCATCTTCTTCTTTTGGCTAGATAATGCACAAACACGATGAGATATCAATAACAAAAGTATACTAGGAAATCTCAGTTTCAGGTTAGATTTCTTTGTATATAGAGCATTTCTCCTGACAAGTTCATGGAAGATTTCTCGACGTGTGTAACCTATCTCAGCAGTCAGAACAAGGTGTCTGATTGCGTCTCATTTGGAAGACAAATGGGATGTCATTAGTTATGAAGCTTGTGATGCCTTCGCGATTCGAGATAGGTTTGTTAATTGATGTGACGAGGGGAAAGGACTCAGCAAGGGCTCATCTCTAGTTTCTAGTCGAGGCGGGTTGCAATCCCACCGATTAGTCAGTGTTAAATGCAAATACTTCTATTTTCATTTGACTTGCTTTAATTGCATTCCTTTCGCAATCTTAAGAACAGCTACCGGAAGCAACCATGCGGTCGGTTCTTGACGTTTACTGCATATCAAGTTTTAAGGAGCGCAATGGAACTATAGAGCTTGATGTTTGGGCAATATACTCAGGTCATTGCTTCAGCCTTCAATGAGTGAGTATCGATTGTGAGAGAGCTCAAAATGGTCTTCTGAGGAGGATAGACCGATTTCATCCAACGTGATGAAAACAATTCTCTTGTTCCTCAAGCAGAGCTTTTGGAAAATCAAAGTCAAGAAAGACGTGCCTAACCAAAGGAATGAAAGAATGACTGAAGCAAGACCCAAACAAACAAATTAGTTGATCAAAGTCACAGACACCATTAACCTTTGGATCAAAACATCCATATATAAGATTGTTACAACAGATGGAGGAAACTTATATGATTGGTTGAGAAAAAAAGGATGGCTTGAGAACACAAAATCTGAAAACCCATGAAGAAACGTAGAGGCTGCTAAATCCAACTTGACCAAACAAAACTTATTCTCAGTTAGTGAGATCCATGATGGCGGTCACGATATCTCCATTCGCAGTTTTTAGTGCCTTTACAGCCCTCGACCTAGAGACTCCAGCCTGTGTCATCACTAACTCAATGTCCTTGGGCTCCACACCTGTCTCATCCACTTCTTCATCATCCTGAGCCACTGTTGATGACTCGGGCTTGGAGATGACATGACTGAGATCAGGGGCCTTGAACTGCTCAGCCGCCTGAGACTGCAACTGTGAGCTCAAGTCCTCAATCTTTGCTTCCCCAAAAATGACATACGTGTCTGATGTCGGGCTCTTGAAAACATCTGGCTTGGAGATGACAAACAAGATCTAGCAACACAGAGGAGTTCAGCAAGCAAAATTCTTAAAAGGCAGTGTGGATTCATAAAACCATGAAAAGGGAAAGGCCGCTCACATTCTTGCTCTTTTTTACGGTGACACGACTAACACCAGTAATGGGTTTCATTCCAAGCTTCAGCATAGCTTTTCGACTCTTTTTCTCACTTCTGCTTTGTTTTGACCTACCCGTACCATCTCCTTGTCCTGAGGAAAATAACGCAAATTTACATTGCAGCAGGACTAAAACATCTTGAAATCTTCTGTAATCGGAATGATAGCTAACATGAATTTATCCTGTTCATTATTATTAGAGTTGCAAACCCCTAGTGATGCATTACTGTGGATTCCCCTGAAGCACAAAAGACACAACAAATAACTATGTGGTGAATCTAAAATTTCCTAATAGAAACTTTACCATGTCACTGAACATATTGCATGAATGACTGGTGACCCAGCCATATCCAATATGGCCATTATCTCAGGAAAAATGATGCTAGAACACATAGTAAAACTACAAGTGTTTCTGAAACCCTAGAGTTTCCACAGGGCAATAAAAGAAAAACAGCAACATCCAGAGACTTAAGGGTCCTTTCTGAGGACACCTGGACAGGCGCTTGCATTGCCAACACTGAGTATCGAACTCATAAACCAAACATACACCATAAATTTCTGGAAGAAAAATTAAATTATGTCTTTGGCCTGAAACCATGTTGCTCAGATTCTCACATCCATAGTTAACACTGGAGACCAGATAAAGCAACCGCATCAATATCATCTACAGTTCAGAAAATTACCAAACCAATGAATCACCAATATACTGCAAGAAAGAGAGGAAGAATGGTGGACAAGAAACCAAAAACAAAGTTTACAGGAAACAGAGAAAAGAAATAAGGGAAAGGCACTCAGGAAAGCGTACAGTGCCTTGCTTAAAATTTCTGTAATGAACATACCCTCTATATCATCATCATCTCTATCATCATCCTCATCGTCATCCTCATCATCATCCTCATCTTCAAGCACAGGTTCATCAGACTTCAAGAGGAAAACGGTGCAATGAGATCATTCAGAGAACACAGTATTCAAAATAAGGTATTAAACAGCCGCAGAACCATATTGGAATATTGGAACCAACTAGAGCCCTTTCATGAAGTGTGTAATTAAAACATGCAATAAGGAAACAGCAATTGCATCTTGTCTAAGAATGACAAAGTAACTTTTGTGTGGAGGCTGCGAGGATGAACATATATAAACAATGGGCAATTTAAAAAATGGGTTCCATTTCTATACATTGTTGGATCAAAATAAGCATTGTTATCCTCGCTTGGTTTTCTGGTTGATCTGTACATGATCATACTCCTTATAATAACATGTTAAAGAGGATAAAATGGTCATCTAAAAATCGCAGAGCAGATTTCTCTCGAGATATTATTCATTATCTGTGGGGTTGACTTGTGATTTTTGGATCAACATTAGTATTTGTATTTAGAACTTCCAGCATGCAAATTGGAGCTCATGAAATCATCCAAGGCGAATCTTCTTGAACCTTTATTATTATTGAATCCGGTGAATTCAAATCCCCATGACTGCATTCCTCTAGATAACAAATGTCCAGGACACCGTACTGACGACCCGATATGGCATTCCATAATCGCTCCTCGACCCTACTCAGAAACTACAACTAATTGAATGACAAATCAGACAATCGCATCTATTTACCAGGATTGAGATAAACATGTACCACTAACTCGACCAACTGACGCACACCAAAAGATTTAAGTTAGAGAAGCCCAGCATATACGACCGCGATAATTTTTGTGCAATTAAAGCATTTCCCAAACTGCCCGCCAGTGGATCAGACGCATTCCAGGCAATCACTTCAATTCACGGGGGAAAAAAAATCCAGCAGTAACTACACACGGAGTATAAAGTTTGGCGTTTGCTGCCCTGATTCACGCCAGAGGTGCTCCAGTTCCCATTAAAAAAAATTAAAGCTTGAACGGTCAAATCAACCCCCCCAAAAAAAAAAGAAAAAGAAAGGAAGATAAATTGATGGCAAACGTAAACCGTTGCTTAAGGGCGAGACTAATAAGATGGCACGAATCCGACTGATCTAATGGAAAACCACGACAACTCGCACGCATCTCCAGCCAGACCCCCACCGCACAGAGAGTAGCAGACCGAGGAACTTACATCGATCTTTTGCTGCTCCAGATGAGCCGCAAGGAGCTCCTCCTGCGTCTGAGCAGTCATGATTTCAGCCGAGAGCTTGAGAGAGAAAGAGAGAGAGAGAGAGAGAGACAGAAGTGCTCGTAAAAACCCTAAAACCCCTCGACGAAGACGAAGATGGAAACGGCAGGAGCAATCTTTTTAAGCAGCAAGACAGCAAGTCGCCGGTCCTACGCGCTCCATTGGGCCTGGGCCTGGGCCTGGTCCTGCTCATGGATGGAGCCCATCCACGAGGCTCAGCCCGGCCCATGAAGTAGGGTCCCATGTTACGTGGCGACTGCTGATAGGGCGTCAGGCGGGATCTGGTGACCGCCGGCTCACGCTAGCGGTCTCTCTTTTTTTCTCTCCCTCTTCGCATTTCGTCTTCGGGAAAGTGCGAGGCGAGAAAATTTCTCCTTTCATTTTCCCGAGAAAAACAGGAAACCCTAATTTCAGAAACGCAATGAACCTTCTCCGCTTCCTCCTTCTACGTCCGTCCTGACGCTGCCGCTTCGTTTCGCCAAGATCCGGCGCATTCTCCAGCGGCGACCCGACCGGCGGGAGATTTCCGGCGGCATTGAATCGGACATTCGACAGTGATCATCACAGGCATTGACCTCTTTCTGTTGTCCCTTTTCGTACTCGTTTCGATCCTTTGTACCTTCTTTTGCTTTTGATACGTAGCTTTTTGCATTTTATACGAAGTAGAGGTCGATTGGGGGGATTTGTATCTCGTGCATTGGTCCAATGTCTTGAAATGGTTGTTGCAAATTTCTAGTTTTTACGAAGCCTGCTCATTGGAGGGTCGAGATAGTGCATTTCGGTTTCATGATGAATGGATTGAGATCACCATGTCAGTAGCTGCTGCTGAAAGATTCTATTTCACTGAACTAATTTATGTTATGATCTCATAAGTGCATCCGGTTAAGCTGTCTTTGCAGTCATTTGAATGTTCTCGGCATTAATGAAGTCGATGCGGAGATGCATTTAGTAGAGGTGCTGGAAATTTGTATGCAAGATTTGATTTCTGATTATACTCATCGAACTTCTTGTGTTTCGGTTGCCGTTCATCATTGTGTCTCTTGAATAGCCTGGTATGCTCAAAGCCTTGCTGAACAGCAGAGCATGAACCTTGTGCTACATGTGGTGTTATGTGTGATGAAATGGTCGTACTAGTCTATTAAACACTATAAATGATGTTGTGTTTGGTGTGTTCCGTTCTTTTAATAACTGCTGCTTCATCTAGGGAGAGATACTTGAAGTTCTAATCCTGGTCCTTCGGTGTTGGCAGGTATGGACCAATATGACTTACATGCTCAGAGAAGGGAAATGAAGCACAAAGGAAGAAATGTTGTATGGTCCATTGCAATGGACAAATGTCTAATTGAATCTCTTGCTATTCAGGCAAGGAATGGGAATAAAATAGACAAATGCTTCAATGAGAATGCCTATACTGCTGCTTGCGTTGCTGTGAACTCTCGTTTTAATTTGAACTTGAATAACCAAAAAGTAATTAATCGCCTCAAGACAATTAAGAAAAGGTATAAAGTGATGAGAGATTTGCTTAGCCAAGATGGGTTCATATGGAATCCCAACACAAAGATGATTGAGTGCGAAGATGATGATCTTTGGAAAAGATATATTGCAGTAAGTTGGTTTTCACTAGGCAGTGAATTTTCATTTCTTCTGATTGACTTCTGCTTTTGTTTATTAGTTGATGATATGCCTCAGTGAATTGACTAGGCACACCCGGATGGAAGAGTATTTCGAGGAAAGCAGATTGAGATGTATGATGAACTAAAAATTGTTTGTGGGAACTATCAAGCTCCTAGTCGTTGGGCTAAGATGAAGGAAGAAAGCTATGCGAGTGATTTGAAGAATTGTGAAGAAAATTCTCCCTCATTTCTTTCACCAAGTTCAGAAGAACCTAGCGAGACAGATGGAACAGAGTCATACACAGAATCTCCGGCATATGTGCAAGATGGGAATCCCGACCCTCCTCCTTTTGCCCAGCCACTCAGAAAGCATCCGAAACGAGCTCGGAGCTCAGAGACAGTTGAAGAGGCATTGCTGACAGTTGCGTCAAGCATTCAGCGCTTAGCCGACGCAATGGATCGAAACAAAAATGCAATTGATGCCTCAGAACTGTTGCAGGCTGTGATGGAGATTGATGGGTTGGACGAAGGGAAACAAATGTATGCCTTTGAGCATTTAAATGCCGATCCTATCAAAGCTAGAGCCTTCATGGCATATAATGCTCGTATGCGGAAGATCTATTTATACAGACAATTTTGGTGTTGGAAATGATACCCGACCATTACCCTTGCCTTGGTTCAGAGTTCATGGGACGATGAAGCCTATTGGATTTTCTTTTTCTCGGAGGCTGAAAGCCTACTGGAATTCCATGAATCTGAATTTGGCGTGCTTGGTGGAGATTGTATAGTAATTAGGTTAACTAGTGGGTGAACATGTGTAAAAAATGCACATTTTGCTTGCCTCTGCAGCCTATTTTCTTTGTGAAGGTTGCAGTAGGTGTAGAGATCCTTTGTGTTTTCTTTACAAGTTTGTATGTGGTTTTCTGCTCCTTCTTCCAAATACCACATCTCTTTTTGCACTTTCATCGCGCCGTCCAGTACATTTATCACTTCAACGATCCAGATTTGAGTAAGCCTGTTCCTTATAATAAAATGGATTTCATATTTATCTGCTCCAGGGTGCTTCCAAATTTGAATTTGCACTATTGATGTTGTTACTAAATTACATCGATGACAATAATGCACCCCTTTAGAAAGAAAAGAGAGTGGTATGTTTTTTCTTTTTTTCTTTTTCTTTTTTTTGCAGTAGTTTTAACCGAGGAAATAGGAAGGAATGGGTGAAATTATACAGTGCATGTAGAATAAACCTTAATACGAGTTTATTGAGATACAATTATATTGAGAAATATACATATTCTCACAAATGTGACCAAAAGGGAAAAGAACACAGTATGAGTCAGTAAATGACTGATCAGGGCTATATCCATTTGAGTGATTGTACAAACTACAAAATAGGGATACTCACTGCTCTTTTCCCTTTACTCTCCAACTCTGCAAGGTCCACCGACATTTCGGTGCAACCTAATGTATCAGCATAAAAATTGCTAGACTAATTCACTAACTTGCAGTGACACTTCCAGGGATTCCCAATTATGGACTCATCCCAACTACAGGTTTCACCAGTAATCTCCGCAAGAGCATGTTCCATTCTTGAAGTGGTGAAACCGTTGCATATCACGTACAATTATTTCTCGTCCGGTCACAAGGGAAATGTACTTTGTTGCATCGTGGCAATCCCCACAAACTCTCAAGTTCTTGCGGATGTGTATCGTTGTGCCAGGGCTGGTATTCAGAAGCCCAAATGCAATAGCTAGCCTCTCACTATGGCTGTTGAGCAGCTGCTCCTTCACATCATCTTCCACATCGTGGATAGAATGGGTGTCAGGCACATAACCAGCAGCTTTAATCTCATCAACAAGAGTTTCAAGAAATGCATAAATCCTTTTAGACTGAGGATGATCTGTGCTTCCAGAATAGAAACTATGGACCTCATTTCTCAACTCCACTAAACTACAACCAGGAGTCTTTTGAAGCCCTTCCTTCTCCATGATTTTTCTCACCTCTGCCACTTCACTCCACATTGAGGCTGTGGCATATATATTAGCAAGCAGGACATGGTATCCGCCCTCCTGTGGGTTCAATTCAAACAGCTTATTTGCTGCCATCTCTCCCAGTTCAACATTTTTATGAATCTTGCAGGCACCCAACATTGCCCCAAAGATGGTAATTCCAGGTTCAATAGGCATCTTTTGAATAAAATCCCAAGCTTGTTTGAGACGACCAGCTCGACCAAGAAGGTCAACCACGGAGCCATAGTGATCCATTGTAGGTTCTATGCCATAGTCTTGCTTCATGCTGTCAAAGTAATGGAGACCCTCATCGACTAAACCCGAATGGCTGCAAGCAGAAAGGATGCAAAGAAAAGTTATATCATTTGGCCTGACGGTCCCCTTCTGCATTGCTTTGAACAGCTGCACAGCAGACCACCCAAGCCCATGTGTACCATAACCGTCTATCATAGCGTTCCAGGTTATGACGTGCCGGTCTTCCATCATGTCAAAGAGCTTTCTGGCAGTATTAACGGCTCCACATTTTGCATACATGTCAACAAGAGCAGTCATCACATAAACGTTCTTATCCATGCAAGATCTTACAACCAGTCCATGAATCCACTTTGCTTGCCGGGTCACGGATAATTCCGCAAGAGCAGGAATTACACTCACCATGGTGAATGTATCTGGTTTTACATTCTGAGAATGCATCTGGCAAAAGTGATTCAGAGCCTCACTCACACACCCATTCTGTGCAAAACCTAATATCATTGCATTCCAGGAGACAAGGGTTTTCTCCCGTAAGTCATTAAATATTTCTGCAGCAAGATCTACTCTCTTGCATTTGGAATACATGGAAATTAAAGAATTCATCACCGAAACACTAGAGTCGAGTTTCAGCCTAGTCAACAACTTGTGAACAAACATCCCTCGCTCAAGATCACCCAAATCGGCACAAGCATGGAGTGCCCCCATTATAGTTACATTTGTTGGCTCCACCTGTTCATCCAACATCTTTTCAAAAATCGCAACTGCTTCCTTTGGATTTTCATTTTCTACATAACCATCAATCATAGAATTCCAAGTAACCACACTCCTCTTCTCAATTCTGTCAAAAATTACTCGAGCAGTCTTCACTGACTTGCACTTCGAGTACATGTCCAACAAAGCAGTCGAAACATTCACCAGACTATCAAATCCAGCTCTCACAGCATAACCATGTATAGACTTGCCAATTCTCAAGGACCCAACGTCAGCAACAGCGGGCAAAACCGTGACCAAGGTGATGGAGTCAGGCCTCTGTCCTTCCTCCTGCATCTGTAAAACCAACTCCAGCGCTGGAGCCGCCCAGCAATTTTGAGCATAACCAGAAATTATCGTATTCCAGGAGACCAAGTCTCTGTGCGGCAATCTGTCAAACATCTTGTACGCTTCCCCAATCTGCCTACACTTGGCATACATATTCACAACCCCAGTCATGGCAAACATATTGGACGCGAACCCATTAGCCACCAGCTGCCCATGAATCTCCTTTCCTCTCCTGAGGTCCGCATTGTCGCCACAGACTTTCAACAGGTAAGTGAAGTTATACACGATGGGCTTCACCTCATCACGCCTCATCCTACAAAAGAAAGACAGCGCCTCGTCTAAAGACGAGTTCTTTGCGTACCCTTTGAGCAGGGTATGGTAGAGCGCGTCGAGCTTGTCCTCGGCGGGCTCGAAGACGCGGGCCGCGTCGGCGACGCTGCCGTAGTTGCAGAACAAGCTGACGAGCTTGGTCTGGAAGAGGTGCTCGTCGCAGAGGCCGTTCTTGATGACGAGGGGGATGATTTGGCGGAGCTCTTTCATGGAAGTGCAGAGCTCGAGGAGGATGGCTGCCGGGTGCTTGTAGACATGGGAAGGAATGTGGATTCTTTGGGACAACGTGTGGTGGATAGGAAGAGGTGGCGATGGCTTCTGGGAGACATGGGCGGCACTAGCGTTGGCGTAGGAGATGGTGGGCGTGAGCATGGAGCTCATCTCTCTCTCTCTCTCTCTCTCTCTACATTCCTGAAATGCTCTGGAGAGGCTAGAGACGAAGAAAAACTCGTCTAGATTCTTGACAATCATCGACAGCGATTGCCATTTCTTGCCGGCGTTCTTCTCGTCGCACGGATAGACTGGTGGACTAAAAATCAAAACTTGACAAAAAAATCTTGCTTCCTTTGACCTCTCGCATGACCACATGAAGCAATTCCTACATGTATGTGCTTTCTACGTATGAACCCGTATATAATTTGATTTAGGCTTTAGGTTTATAAGGCGAGTTACACTTAATCTAAGTGGATATTGGCCTACCTTTCTCTTGGGAGCACTCTTTGCATCAATAAGATTTGAAATTAATTGTTACATGAATGAGCGCCCTTTGCCATCAAATTTACTCGATCGTTGAATAGGGCACGGCAAGTTTTCCATTATGAGGAGTTGAGTCATTAATAATTTTCATGTATAATAAGTGATTTTTCCACAATGAAGTGAATATTGACATATTTATAGTTTGCGATTTTTACGTAGATATTAATTCTTTTCTATTGACTATTGAGCCAATAACTACTAGCTTCTAGCTATATAACAAGTAATTTGAGCCACCGATTCTTGTTTGTTTTCTCCGGACATGATTTTGGAGGCAGAGAACATAGTTAAAATGACAAACAACGCGTAGCCACTAAAGCATAAAACCTGTTCGGTTTGATTAGCAAATTTGTGTGTAGACTAGTTAGCAAATTGGACCATTCAGTCATGTTATGAAAATGCCACTCCGCTATTAGATAGGCCCTCAATAGGTTTATTTCCTCTATTGATAGGAAAAAGCTTTGTTAGGAAGTGTTAATGTAATACTCGGGCTTTGCCCCTTTTCTTACCCAAAAAATATGACAGATGAAGCGGCCATTGGAACCTATGACGCTGACCCATTAGCCACAAGCAACAGCCACTCATATGTTTTCATATAATGGTACTTCGTGTCGACAGTTAAAAAACATTACTTTAAATTTTCAAATCAAATAATTGAACTCGAAAGAATATATATTCCTCGACAAACGAGTTAAGCATATTACAGTGTCCTGTGGAGATTCTTCCATATTCATTTCATTGTATGCCGTTGTTCGTGTAGTGTATGGCTTGGAAAGTTTTGAGATCATTGCAATATGCAAATCCAATGCCGTCGGCTGTTTTAGACATGGCATTCGTGCATATGCAAATAGTTAAATTCCTGTGCCTGCTTTAGTTGCTCTCCTTAATTTCAGTGAAGTATCAATTGAGACATTCATATACTGCGAAAAAGAATTTCTGACAGAACTGTTTTTGTCGATCTAGATTGCAAGTCAGAGCTGCAAACCCAGACAACGGACCCATAGCATAATGCAAACAAAATGCACATTTCTGTAGTTCTATCTTCGTGCTACTGAAATGAATTAGCCTTCAGTTACTTATTTTAGATATTCATGTCTCGTTTTTCATTTTCCCAAATAATGAAAGGGGTCTAACCTCGAGCCTTACTTTACAAACTGGGTTGCACTCATCTAAAGCATTGGATCAAATGGAGCATCAGTCACCTCACTCAATTCTGACTATACACCCAGCGAAATACTCATTACTCATCATGCAGGCTAGTCAATCGATCAAGATGCATCAACAGCCCTACCCAACCTCATGCCACCAACCACGATCATCACCGCCACCATCAAATTTACGAAGTTAATAGATGCAAGAGGAAATAAATACTAAGGCCAGATATCACTAGCGGCAACTTTAATAGGGAAACCAGAAACAAACACACCATCACATCCATCCAACCCAACAACACCAGGGCTTTTGTTGTTCCGCTATTCTATTTTTTCTTCTCTCATCTCCTAGACCAAGGTCTAGGGAGATGGAGAAGTTACAAATTGCCTGGGCAAGCTAAAGATGTCTTTGCCAGCAAATGGAGAAGTCCACTCACATGAACCACCTGGTGATGCATCTGTAGTGCGGACTCTGTTGGCAGCTCCAAGCATCATCGTGGGATTGTTCCTCAACATTGATGAGAGGTGTAGCCACACTCCACTCGACTTGGAATTCGCCAAATTGGCATCCAGGGTCCAATCTATTCTGGTATAATCAAACTCCGGCATTGCACTGCCGACATTCCAATCCACCTGAGAGGATGGGCCCAATGTTCCTGTCGACCTCCAAGTAGAAAATAGTCCAAGAGATGATGAAGGAATCGTGTGTGAAGCTGCAGAGGTGCCAATTTTGTTCCAAGAAGCTGCAGGGTTAGATGGAACAGCATTAGGAGGAGATCTGCCCATTGCATTCCATGAGCCACCAAACTCAGCCGTTGCATCCAATGCACCAAGCATTGATGGACTCTCCTTGTATACAGGCTGATGGTAGAATTGTTCCAACCCCTGATTTTCTAGGCCAAGGCTTCCCAATCTCTGAGCATGGAGCAACTTCATGTTTGACCTTAAGATCTCAGCACGAGAAACATCATTTGGATGGTAACCAGTTGATACTGAAGGTGAGGAACCTACGCTCGAGACGATGGTTGACCTGGGTATCGTGGACTGGGGACGCTGCATCACTATTACAGGTTCCCTATATGCTGCATTTTGAATTAATTTCTCTTCAGCAACACCATGATGAACATCAGGCTTCGTTACTGCAGGTGGGACCTGCATCCGCATTCCGATACTTGATGAAGGAGAAAAGCTTGATCCTGAATGAGGCCATCTCTTCTCCACTAGTGATGTTTGCTGGTTTATCTTTGACGATTGCAACTTGGAAGTGCCAAGCTCTAGGTCTGTTGGTGTGATGGGAACTGCCTTACTACAGTTCAAATCTCGTTCATTCTTCCCCTGCAACGCCGTCGTAGTAGCTATGATCTTCTCCCGTGGTCTGACAAGGGTCTGTGGGGAAGGCATAGCTTCTGACGTTGTTGGTGTAACTTGTGAATGCTGTTTCTGTGCCCTCAAAGACTCTTCTGCCTTTACCAGATCACCTTCACAAGCAACCGCTGCTCTTTCCACCTCCTGCTTAGAGCACTTGTATTTCACCTCCAGTTCTGTAATCCGAGCAATCTCTTCACTTATGTCAATCTTCAAGTTACCTCTGCTTCCACTGTCATTACCCTTGTCACGAGCTTCCTCTTCATTTCCATCAAATAGCCAGGTTATTGAATCCTCCAGCCTGCCTTCGTTCATCATAAGAGCTAAGGTTGCCCGCTCCGGAGAGAACCCCATGCTCACAAGTTGCTGAGAAAGTGCTTCCAATTTTCTTGACATTAAATAGCCACGGCAACGCTCATGCAATTCTTGTGCTCTCCTCTCTCTCTGCCGCTGGTGCTTCTTTTCGTTCTTCAAGCGAATCTTCTCTCGCCTTTCACTGTCAGGACCAGGCACCATTTCCCGTTGAGGAGTGGAACCTCCCTTATCTTTGAGGTCTTCTGACTCACCAGACCAACTACCGTTGTTGGAAACTGAATCATACTCCGAAACAGTTCCATGCGGGCTGCTTGAGTGCTCATCTGTGTCATCTATAGTTTGAAATCGGCCATTACTCTGCGAAGGTGGTGAAGAATCAGATGGCGAGGTCTCCAGCAAATGGAATGTTCCAGAGACTGGATTGTAAGCACTCGCAGAACTGCCATTTCCTCCATTCGAAGACCCAGGAGTCTTAGAAGCAACCTTTTGTTCATTTGCAGCCTTTGCAGAGGACTTATTCTTGGACTTCGACTTGGACTTTGCCGGAGACATATTTGCAGATATACAATGCGTCGTTCTTCCTGCAAAAATACACAGCAGCACCTTTATTGAATGCTACAATCCTCAAAAAAGAAAAGCACGAAAGAAATAAGAGCAGACACACAGAAATATACCGACAAAGGCTAGAACGCAATTGTCAAAAAAAAAAAAAAAAATTGTTTAGCAGATCGCATCCATCAAACAGAGACAAAAACAATGAACAAGCACTAGAATGTCCTGTAAATGGGGATGCCCCCCCAAGTACAGGTAAGACATCTCCGAAACAACACAGCAACCCTCCATGCTTGATAAGACAATGACATGAGAGAATGAATCACCCAGTGAAAATGAACACAAATGAATTCATCCAAACAGCAAAGTTTCTCGATGCAAGATATAATAAATAAATTAAAAAATTAAAAAATATAATAAAAACCGTAGCGAGAGACTCCATCATCAAGCTGACCCTTTAAGCCATTCGAACCCTCAAACCAGAAACTTCCAGAAACAACATCAAGAAAACAAAATCACCGACAAACGATCAATCCCAGAAAAACTATTCACCGAACGAAAGAGAGACAACTCCCAAACTGCGAATCAAATCGAGATAATCCACCCTACAAAAAAGGAAAAGAAAAAAAAAAAAACAAAGAACGAAATCGAGACATCCCCCAAACACCACAGATCAGAACCCCGCCACGCACAGATACGAAATAAAAACAGCAGCTCCACCGCAACTGCGATCTCGCGGAGCTCCTCGCCCGCCCTCGTCATTCCTCCACCCAAAAAAGGGGGAAATTCGACCCCCCAAAAAGAAAGAAGCAGGGACCCAGAAAAAGCCAATCGCCCCCGACAGAGATCCGACGACGAAATCGAAAGAGGGCGACGGGAATCAAACAGATGCGGCCGCAAGATCAGACGCTGACCTGAAAAATGGAAAGATCGATGGACGATGGGCGGGGGGGGCGCAGCGCTGCTCCTCTCTCTCTCTCTCTCTTTCGCTCGATCGCTCGTGGGGCTGTGCTCGCGCTTGTGCTGTTAAGCGTATTTTATTGTTCTCTCCTCCTCGCTGGTGGTGGGGTTGTTTTTTCTTTTTCTTTTTCTTCTCGATTTTGGTGGCTAAATTACGTTGACGCGCAATTTTCTTCCCTTCCCATTTTCGTCTTAACTTATTTGTTTTTTTTTTTTAAATATTTTAGTCTTCTTTCTTTAGTGTGTGTTTAATTAAGCCCGAGTTTAATTAATAATTCACTTAATTTAACCGTAATAGCCGAACGGACGTGAGGTCATAATTCGGTTGGATTTAATTGTGGGGTTTGGGGATCCGCCCGTTTTCTTTGGGTCCGTTGGTTTGTTTTGCAATTCGCCTAAATTTAGGATCTGGCCCTCTAGAGAATGGAGAGAGAAAGAGAGAGAGATGATTTTCGTTTTAAGTTGGGTGTGCCGAAAACGACGGGGATTTGAGCGGATCCAGAGGTCGTTGGGACGCGTCGGCACCCGAGACCCACCGCCCTTGGACCAATTCATTACTTTTTTAATTAAATTTAATTGCGGTTTAATGAACATGGGCCGGGCCTCTGGCTCGACAGTGAGCCCGCTTTAGGAGTGTTGTGAAGGGCCTTGCTCCGGCCCATGTTTTGGACCTACCGGGTCCGGGAGTGGTACCGGTACGTAAAGTTGACGGAGAGACGTCGCCATCGAGCACCCGAAAACACTGAAGTCGCTCGATTACACCATCAGTTACAGGTTTCCCCGTTACGTACGTGAGTAAACACGCATATATGCACGTATAGTATTTCGTTTATATCCATATAGAGCAATTAATACACAAGGAGTAATCAGGAATGGGTAAAGGTTTTTCATGACTAGCTATAGGTTCTCCGACGAGCGCTAACTACTCGGTCGTCGATATCATCAGGGATCTGACGCCCGATTCTGTGACTCTTGTATAAACTACAGACTGAATGCGTACACCTCCGCATTGGGGAGACGATGTCTTCATGAGATGAACCCAGAGCTCCAGCAAGGACGATCACTCAAGCATCGAGAGTACCGCAAATTGAATTTGCCCGAGACTAAGCATTTCTTAAAGAGTGGTCAACTGGGAAAGCATTCAATTGCCAGTTGAGTCTTCCGCAGGGACAACCATCGATCGATCGTACGGGAAATGAGTGACTCCAAAAAATTGCATCACAGACACGAGAGATATCAGCAAGAAAATGCACTCCAACGCAAAGGGCACCTGCAAATGTAAGAAGGTTCCTGAGCATTTCAATCTCACTAGAAAGGGAACAATCCACTTGCATGGGCACAAATCTCACACACTTGAATATGTAAATGAAAAAACTACTTCCAAGATAAACACCAGAAGGTTAAAGGTCAGAATGCAGCGATTTCAGGGATCAAAAGAAAGTGTCAATTTCCAGTAAAACCATGTCATGGAAATCGGTCGACTTGTAGAAATCTAAAAAAGCACACAATCAAATAACCAAAGAACAGACAATAAGTCCAAGGTTCATTTTTAGTGAAAAAACGACAAGGCAGCTGTACCTGAAATTTCAGTGCCCATCAGGCATATGAACATTCCTCAAGTCCTCCATACCTCTGAAGGTGATGCAAAAGCAAATAGCCCTTCAACAACTCCCTATTCCAAGCATCTTTTCCTCCTGTATGAAATCCAATCAGTTAGAAGACAGACACCAGGCAAAAAAAAGAGAGAGAAAAACTACTATGTCCAGGATCCGTTTATAACTCACAAGCCCAATGACCATGATTTCATGCACATGTAGTGAAAATCAGTAGGTCAAGGCTAAAGGAATTTGTGTTGCCTGATGGGACAAAACCATCAATCCATAAGACACATTTCAAATGTGCAGATCCAATGACTACATTGGTACACCACATCAACTATAGCATGATGAAAGGTTTCAATATGTTGTTCAAAGCAGAGTCTCCAACCACTTTCTAGTTAATCTTCCAGACTGAACCACTAAACTTATCAGTGAAAGCAACTCACCGATCAACAGCTTCCCTGCCCTGCAAGGCTGCAATGTGAGCAAATTTAGATATTTCACTGATATTGCATTGAGCCATTGCTCCTTTAGTGAATATGGCATCTGAGAGGACAACTGCAGATGCTCCTTTAGCAATGTAGTCTCCAGCTAAATCTGAACCAAGGAATTAATTATTTCATCAGTGAAAGGTGGACTACTAGATGCTGCTTCAAAGACTGAATAAAAAAATTCTCGCTAGAAGCTGAGAATGTAGCTTTGAAAGTTTTTTTTTGCCCTTTGGCCTACGTCAGACTGAATGTTACGACAGTAACTCAGCAGATCCACATAAGGTTATGCAAAAGATTCGTGGGGGAGAGAGAGAGAGAGAGAGAGAGAGAGAGACCATAGATTTCAGATGTTAATGCTTGGCATCTGTTTCTCATAACGATGGTTAGGAATAAAATGAGAATCATTCAAGAAATGCCGCAGCTATTTGAAAATATTTCATGCATGGAAAAACAAAAGTTAACTACACAGGAATAACGGTCATCAATGGCCTCCATAAATAATGACATATGATCTTCAAGTTCACGCACCTTATGCAAACCATTAACAGTTTATAACCAAACGACTTAGTTCAAGAAACAAACCTATTGGAATGCCTTGAGAAGCAATCATGCGAATGTGAGGAAAAGGCTTCTTAAGGGCTGATATGTAGTGAGTTCCACCTAACGCTGAAACAGGGTAGACCTATAGAAAAACATAATTCAAGAGAATATAGGAATCACAGGTTGATTCCGGAAACATGTTCAGGATTTACATAAACAAAGCAAGATAATTTGTCTGAAAATAATAATGAAAAGAAGTGCTGAAGAAAACACGGCTCCTTGACAAAACGGATTGAAACCCCATTATTTGAGTCTTCCATATAGGCAGGAATGACACAGGTTATTGAGAACAAATATCCTGAGATGCATGCAGAAGGGGCTTCCCTATTACATGATGATTGGAGAGTTTCACAACTAAGTGTAAGATGCAACAGATTTTTGGCCAAACTCTACTCATCAAGGGCACAAAGAGATACTCAGTTGAAGGAAATATGCAATTACTTAAGAAGTAATGAAAATGGTTTCAAAGCATGCATACCTTCACGATCTTGGCACCAGCGTCATATGCAGATAATATCTGCAAATGATGTATAATGTAACTAACGACACTCAATGTTGATAAAAATGTTGTGAACTTTCACCAAAAGCAATGCTATAATACTCAGACAAGAGAAACTGAGCATTGATGGTTGAAGAAACAAGCTTTTTGCCATATCATTAGCCAGTTGAATGACATTAAAAGGAATGTTCCACTTGAAAAAAAAAAAAAAAAAATGCACCTACTTCTGTGGGGGTCATCACTCCAGGAATGTATAGGACGCCACAATCTTGTGAGTCGGACAAAACGTCCTTGCAACCAGAAAAAGGATCAGAGTAAACATAGGAGCAATGCTGGAAGGCAGTACTATAGAAATTTTCTTTCAGTGAGCACAAACATGAAATAGGCTTCAACACCTTGTATACCATCACACACCGGTTAAAATACTAGAATATGCCTCCAGTACTGTAGTAAATACCTTAACCATTGCAGGACTCATCAGGAACTTGGCTCCAGCGACTATTGCATTTTGAGCATCCTCAGCATTCAAAATAGTCCCAACCTGACCAAAATTATCAGATTTAGAATACCCAAGAAAGTATCTGATACGAAGCATCGATTGTTGCAACCATGTATAAGCAACACTCATAAATCAGGAGAGTTGTCCAGAAAACCCACATGTTAACTTAACCCACCACAAATTCCATTGTGACAGTGAATGTCAACTAGAGAATTGTTATTAAAAAAATAATAATAATAAATAGTAAAAAAAAAAAAGAGTTAGAGAAGCCCGATAACTGTAAATGCTATGTCAGGTACTCTTTATCAAAAGCTACGCCTGCATGTCCAAACCAACTTTTCACATGTGATGCTTGAATGTCACAAAGAACAGAAGCAAATGCACGCAAAGTCTAGAAAAGGTAGGTGAGTTACTCCAAGGGTTGCTGTCGGGTGATCTTTGATCAGCTGATGCAAAACCTGTGCACCATGCAATATAGAATTTTAGCTCTCCAGTAAGTCATCCAGGAAAACTGAGATCTTGCAAAAAAATGAGAAGAGTATCCAGACGACCTCAAACACGCCTGGGGTGGACCTGACTATTTCCAGCTGCAAAATACAACGAAAGCACAATAAAAACCACGAGCATGAGTCATGTGCCATGACTACAAGCAGACACTGTCTACCCTGTTCTTTAACTAGCACTTCATTTTTTTCATGAGGTGTTAATTTTATAGCTCAAAATTTCAAATTTGGGAGGATTCAACCCCACTCAACTCCTCTCAAACAGCATCAAGCCTATACAAAAACTCAACTCTCCAATGAGCAATTCTTTGCCAATATTATGCAAAAACTAGCAAGAGGAGCAAGAAAAAACATACCCGTTCCTCTCTATTGACAGTACTCACTTCAGCATATCTCAAATTAAGAGTAATCATTCCGTCCATACACAAGGCGTGGACCGCTCTCTCTTACTCTACCCATGCATCCGTATATAAGAGTCCCTAAAAATGTAGCAATGCCTAGAGATGTCGACCGAACCACGCGATTCACGCGAGTCATGATGCAATTTAGAGGATTCAGTTCACAAGTCGAGCAAGCATACGAGAGACTCTAACAAGTAACAACTCCTCCGTTCAAGCTCAGGAAAGGTGACGGGAAGAGAACTCACGACCGTAATGCCAGCTCCAAGCGCAGCGCGGGCAGCTTCAAATGCCAGCTCCGGGCTATCAATTACACCGTTTCCCAATGAGATTCAAACACTTCGAGCAAAAACCATGTCGATCGTGAGAGAGAGAGAGGGACCTATTGGCGCGAAGGCAAGCGATGATGCCAGAGTTCTCGATGTGCGAAATGGTTCGTTGAACAGGAGATAGTGACGATCGATCGGTACAGGCACGAAGCCGGTATCGTCGGGATGGAGGCGGAGGCGGAGGCGTCGGCGGAGGCGGCGGTGGTTGCGGCGGCGAGATTAAAGGCGGTCTTCGCCACAAGCAGTAGCTCGCGCTCAAAACGGCCATATCCAAATAGCCAGATTTTTTCTCCTTATATAATAAATATATATATATATTCCACCTTCTTACATTTTCAGCCTTTTAAGATACTATAAAATATTCGACCAAAAAAAAAGAAAAAGATTCTATAAAATATGGTTTTTTCACAAGCGGTGTTTGTAATTTGCATAAATCCTTCAAAGTAAATATAATTTTATCGATTTCACTTCGTGAAATTCTTTCATGGCGTCTTTCGTGTATACATCCGTATACGGGGACTCTAATATAATTACCTTAAAAACATGAACAGGCAGATATTTGTTTTCAATTAAATAAATCGAAACTCTAATAATACTTCCCATCGTATCCCGTTCCTGGCAGAATTTTAATAAGCTTGGAATTGCTTTTAAAAAGCTAAAGAAATGCAACCTCAAGTAGGTTCGGAGATTAGTTGAGCTGAGTTAATGACATCATTAAACATTCCCTAAGGAATCAATAGATTGAAAAAAAAAAAAAAAAATTACAGGATTAACAGGATCAACACCACTACAGAACATGCTTCCCACGTAATCATCACTGGTTTCTACTATAGTCAAGTAATCTTAACTGAGACCCGCTTCAACTTCAAGCTCCACGTCCAAAACCCAACACCTTGAACACTCGTGCCAAGCAAATCCCCGGAATATGCAATTCAAAAGCAAAATCCAGAGCAGAAGTGCAGGAAGTACAGAGAGATTATTGATGATAAGTATCAGTATCCATGCTCCTAAAGAGAAAATGGTAAACATTCCAAATGCTCAGGGGACGATCAAAATCCCAGGCTGAGTCAGCATAACTCAATGGTGTAAATTGAAGAAAAACTGTGTTTGTCGGATTGATTCGAAATAAGAACGCTATCAAATAGCACTAGGCTCAAAATTAGCCGCATTGTTCCCAAGCTCCATATTTGGAGCTGAAGTTGCCCCCACCGCTCTGCCGCGCGAAATCCAAAACGACAGCTCGGACACTCTCTTCCCAACTCAGGGCTATCCCTCTGAGCGACAGGGGTTGTGGAAGCATTCTAAGTGCGCGGCCGAGCCTTGATTTTGCCTTAGCTGATAGATCTTCAGCCTCTCTACAGCAAAAGGAATAATTGCAAGAACAAATTCAGACATGAAGCAGAGGTTATAGTAAGTACTAAAAAGCCCAACAACCAGCAACGAGATGTATAATATCTGACTTGAGCTGGCGATTTTTAAAATTCAATAGAATGAGATTGTTAACTACAACTGTTGACGCTACAAATTTGCAAAATTTAACAAGAACCATATGGAAATGGTATATCCACACCATGTCATATCCTTCCACATCTCGTATGGTTTTTCCAGGCTCTTGGGTTGTTGTCACCATATTACATTGACAGGGAAGAAACGAAGAACCAAAGGTGGGATGTAAAAACACAGCCATTTAATTTGATCTCTTAAACACAAATAAGGCAGAGATTTCCCATGGATAATCACTAAACAGTCAAATGAGAAAAAATCAAGAGTATAGACAAGAAAGGAAAATAAGATACGGATCTAAATGTTTTCTTTTTTAGTCCAAAAAAGGACGTTAGGATTGATTACTACAAATGCTAATGAGAATGCTAGATAAATTCTCACCTGACATCAACTGGAAGCTTGTCCAACAGAATGGGAGAGCAGTTTGGATAGTTCATAGGCAGAAGCAACCACAAAGGCTGAATCAGTGACTGCACAACAATCAGAAAGAAAAATTGGATAAGAACTTCAGAAAACCAGGTATGTTCGACAAATCTCATACAAACATCATACCATCTTCGAGGAGGTGGTCTCTGATCTTAGATTTGGACAGATACCCACACCGGTAAAAGAGCACTTGGCAATAGTTCCCTCACCCACTTTAGTGAAAGCGGAAGCTGCATGAGAATCAACTTCTTCATCACTGATATCAACCACCGTGAGTATAAGTTGCCGGTTGATCTGCTTTATTTCTCCCCAGAGGTTATAATTAGCCTACAAAAATGTGTATCATTCTGCTCAGTAGACTAGCATCACGTAATACTTTGAAGCAAACTAGCTCAATATGGACATAACAAATCTTTCTAGATTATGGAAAAAATAATCACTAAGAAATCCACTCCCTAATCCCATTTACCGGAACAGGTCCAAGTGGCTGAAGTGTTCAGAAGTGTGGCTATCTGGGACATGACTGCACCTGCTTACTTAACACTTGCTATGTTTGCTTTTTTTTTTTTTTTTTTTTTTTTTGTAACCCGGGAATCCCGTACAGCCGGCAACCGGCGAGGTAAACCCGGGGTGATGCTAGCGGAAGACCCACCACCCCGACGCTGGGCCACCGCAGGCGGTGGTTATGTTTGCTTTTTATCCCAAAAAATAAAATAAAATAAAATAAAATAAAATAAATAAAAAAGAACTTGCTTCGTCCATCGCTAGTATTCATATAAGCGAACAAAATACAAGAAAAGGAAGGGCACTCTGAAGGACACTCTGAGAGGCATAGAAAGGCAGCAGGCAAGAAAAGTTAGAGAAGACATATGAAGGTCGCTAGCCCAGTACAAAAGTGCCCTTTCAAACGTCAGTACCATCAAGATTATCGACCCTGGACCTGTCACATGGAGACGGCAACAAACAGAGAGAAACAAAAGAAGGGGTAGACTAAACACCCAGAGGAATGGAGTATGACGTTCAACTTAGCTACGCATTATAAAATTTCTGTCTTTTGATTTCTCTGTTTCTCTGATCCCCGGAACAGGTTTGAAACAGAAATCCGTTTAGTAACACAATTTGATTTCTCTATTTCTGAAACAGATTTCTATTTCAGAAATAGATTTGAATAAGAAATCAGAAACTAAAATTTTTAGCTTCTCAGTTTCTGAAATAGAAATTGAGAAATCAATTTCTGGCCAGAAATCAATTTCTATTCCAAAAATTTTGTCATGCGCACCCTTAGAAACCCCAACAGTTCAAGTATCAATCACAATTTCCAATGGATCCAATCTTTCATAATGAAGAGACATGAATTGGTCCAAGCAACACTACCAGACTGACTTGAGATAAGAACTGTTCTTGGCATTTTGAGAAAATAGTATCCTGGATAACTGAAAAATTAGCATCTACCGAGTGCACTCAAGAAATGTAAGTTCTTGCAAAGAAAGAGAGCCAGTAAACAGCAAAACCAAATACCAACAGATTTTGGTACACGCCAAAACTATGCTTAGCTTAGAGAAATGACTACAATGCACCAAAAAGTTTTGGCTCATATGTCAAAGAAAGATCAGAACCTCATATTTCGGCCTTTTGATACTAGATGATGCTGTCGACTCTATGTCAGAAATTTCTGAAGCAGTCCTTTGCGCAAAACTATCATTCATACTTCCTGGAGATGGCGCCAGGTTCGCAGGCATCGCACTAACATAGCGTTTCAATTTCTTTGTTCCACTTATTTCATCTTGCAAATTGGAATTTTGTGATGGCAAATGGCACTTCAATGTTGCAGCCAAATCTTCACCAACTGCAGTCCTTGAACCACTCCCTTGTGCAGTCCCAGCTAGACAATCATTTCCTCTGACTAATGATATGATGTCACCTACGGCAGATTCCAAAGCTTGATGTGAAGCTGATTTCACCTGAACCAAAGACAGCAAAACCAACTTACACTTACAATTTATTCAAGGGAGAAATGTCCATCTCGATATAGTGTAGTTTTTAGTAAAAGCATTTGAAAGAAATCAGGCCAACCGCTCTAATTAAACGCTCAACAGGCTGCTCAGTAACACTTGATTTTCCAGAAGCAGTTTTTGCCGATTTCCACGGAGCCCCGTCTGGACTACTTAATTCAGCAAGCAGTGGCGAGATTGAAATTCCTGGAGTCCCAGTAGAAACTGGTGGCGTTGATGCCAGTGCATCGTCTGTTTGCAGCTGTCCAGTATTTCCACCATTGGATAGTGATGAGAGACCCGAAATAGATTTCTCGGCATCCACTGGCATTGGCGACAAGCCCAAAGGAGAAGCAGGGGATGGAACCATAAAAGGTGAGTTTGCAGATTGTAAAAGCATTCCAGTTTTTGTGGATGCCGTCAACAGCTTATGCTTATCAATCTCTGGAGAAGGGTGTTCTGAGATTTGAATGGAAGCCACTGGGAGAAGCTGCTGTGAAGATTTAGGCAATGAAGTTCCTGGTTTCAACTGTTGATCTAAATGAGAAGGCCAGTATCCAGATAAACGGGGATGCTGAGAGACAGATCCTGGTCTGACGCCTCTTCCCAGTCTCGTCTTTAAGTCATTTGAATTTCCCATTTGATCAGGCTGTGACATCTGATAAGTCTGTGAGCATGCAGGTAGCTGCTGTGAAATCTGTTGTTTCTGCATCAGCTGCGGCTGCACCAGACATTCTTGAAATTGTTGATTAGGTTGCTGATTTTGCAGCATCTGTTGTTCCCGCCGTTGATTCAGATGATTAAACTGAAGCATGTTTGGGTTGCACTGAAAATTAACAGTGGTTTCTGACATATCTATCCCAGGCGATGGGACAGAAGGAAACTGAGCTGGGGATTGTTCAGGTGGCATGAACTGCATATGAGGTGGGGGTGGGGGGACATGTGGTTGCTGCAGTAGACTTAGCCCCCTGGCTCTATTTACACTGATGACATCCACAATGTTCTTCTCCAATGAACTCAAGTTATCCTTGATACTGGGTGGGATTTTGCTTTTGGGAACTCCCAGAAAAGAAATGAGTCGACCCACCATTTTCTTAAATTCTTGCAATTTTTGATATTGCCCTGAGTTGGGTGACTGGGTAATAGAAACAATCTGGGAAGGCATAAATACAACTGGTAAAGAGAAGAACTACACAGGCTTAACTTTGTACTTGCATGTTTTCTTAAAATGAGTACTCCAAATATGACAAATAGTTTGGTCCTATAATTAAATACTGAGAGCACACACCTGATACAATTTCATAGAAACTCTGCTGTGTATTTCCTCTAATTCAGATAAATACAGCCTCTTCATGCCAATAATCTGCAATCCAGAAGAAGCTAGTCAATATAATCAAGGCAGTTTCTAAGACACGCTCATGAGAGTACTTTCTTCTCATTTAAGTCTGTCCATTCTAAGAAGCCAAAATACTGAAAGTTCGTCATTCAGATTTGATAAGTGGTGCACATACAAGTTGCATTGCTATTTTACAGTAATAAGTAGAAGACATATTTAACAGTGTTCTATGGAATTAAAACGAGAAAAATTGCAGGAAACAGCAATCTCTCTAATGCCCTCTACATGTGACCTCATCAGATCCTATGACATCACTGAATGATCAGAAAAACCATCAGTCTTTTGGTCGTCCTGGTTTTCAGGGTGACATCTTACAAACCCATGCATCTACTCATTTTTTTGCAGTTCACAATAGTCCATCACCACTGTTTATCATACTAGAAAACTCCTCCATTGCATAGCTTAGAAACACAGTGAAGGCCCAAGGGCATGACTGCAGCCATCTAATTTGGTCAAATTATGCTCAACAGATCAAATCACAATGAACTACCTTTCGAAAAACTTCCTCTTGCCAATCGCCCGTACAAGCAGTATCTGTTTGAGAGATAGAATCAAGAGATTCTGCAAAATTGAAAGCAAAACTCTTCACCTACGATCCAAACTAGAGGATTTAGATATTCTTTTACAACAGGTGCACTACAAACAAGGCTAGGATGATTCACACAATGGTAAATAACATACTCGATGTTCCTGGAAGGGGCATCTGTGATGGGAATGAGTGCTTTTGTTGATTTGTCATACCCTGGTGCTGCATGGATGATCTTGACGTTTGTAGACTTCTCTGCATTCCAGAATGGTAGGAACCAGATGGCAAAGAATTAGAAGGCTCTTGCATAGCCCCCTGTTTGCTTGAGCAAACATATTGAGTCTGCACAAATGGTTGCTGCACTTGCTGCTGCTGCAATTCAGAGACATCAACTTGAGCACCCAGCTTCAGCCTATTTTCATTGGAGAGAACGTTTTCTTACACTACTAAAGAATATTGCTGCCTCACCTGGTTTGGAATGTCATTCTGCAGTTGCTGCTGCATATTCATTGGGCTGCTATGCTGATTGATGAAGTTATTTCGTGGCATATTCAATACACTGGCCTGTTGTCCTATATTCTGCTGTTGTGAAGGCACTGGGTAGGCACTTGTACGTTGTGTTTGATGTTGGAGCCTGACAACTGGTTCTTGATGTTGCTGAAGCATCGATTGTCTTGATTGCTGAGTACAGGACAGTTGACTTTGATGAAGGCTAGACAGAGGAGATGACTGCATGACAATTTGCTGTGTGACAGGGCCCGTCTGCAGAACAGATTGCTGAGGAGGTTGAGATTGAGTGGCCGGCGACGAATTATGAAAGTTTTGCTTCATGGCCGGACGCGGCAACTGCTGGTTGTAAAGATGCTGCTGTGGATTTTGAGATTGCTGCTGCTTCAGCTGCTGTTCAGGTCCATGAATCTGCCTCTGAGGATTACAAAACATGCTTGAGGAGAAATCTCTTCCCTTCATACCCGGAATGTGCTGCACTGTGGAGTTTGGTCCACCTGCACTTGGCGTGGAATTCCAGTTCAAGTTACCAGGAGGGTGCACGGATGATAAATTGGGAGGACATTGCGTTCTGGCAGTTGTAATTGTCGATAAAACCACATGGTGTGCTTGAGACTGATTAACTGCTGCTCGATTAGGATTTGATTGGCTTTGATTTTGAATTTGGGGCCAGGTACCTACAAAGGCCATGAAATTGATGAACTGACAAAAACCGTGAAAGCATCTAGTATAAAAATCTTGTGCAGTGTCGAAAAGAAAATCAAAACGTAGAAAAACATGAAATACCAAGTAGGTAAAAATCAAGCATCTTGATTTCATCACATGCTGGCAAAAGAGTAATTAGAACAGACTGCCTTGGCTAGTTTTGAGATGTCAAATACATCTTCATTGTATATTTCACCTTCTTTGTCCACCTCAAGGCAGAACCAACACAGAGACTGAGCATGCAGTGAAAGAGGTCTACTGAGAGTAGTACTCTGCTGAAATTTATGTTCTCAACAATTCTACAGTACCTGGTCACACAAACTTGTTGCATCACATGATTGTCAACATCCTCAAATGTGTACCTGGATCTGAAGGCTTATTGCTTGCCCCACTGGTGTTGGCCAGCAATGAATTGGCTCCCTTTTCTTGCTGACGTCTCTCAATTTGTAGCATCTTTAGAGATATCCTCTTTATATAATCTTCCTGAAAGGAAAATGAAGGAGATGCTCAACGTGACCGATAGCCAAAGACTTAAAACAATGCTATACCTTTGCAAGAAAATTCCTTATTTTCACCCAATACCACCGATGCATAATTACTTAAATGCATGACTTCCTCTAATCCATAGAGCGGAAATTCATGGAACAAAGCCTGTAAAATCCAGCAGCCTACATGCAGTGACCAGACTCCGTAACTATAAACATGCGTCAGCCAAGAGAGTATGTTCTCGTGTTGATATTACATCTATATCGTGCAATCTTGTGGGACCAGCATGACCGTCAACCTGGCGAAAGAAAAGACTGTTCATGTACCTGACTCGTGGCGGCCGCGTAAAGCCTTTCCTCCAAGTGCATTGCGAGGTTCTGCACTTCGGGAAGACCCTCTTGCCCACAACGAGGAAGAAACTTCATCAGGTTCTCCATGCTTCACGTCAAAACCACATATTCGTGAGAGATTGAAGCTGGGGACGTGAATCACGACCCACGGCAATCGACATGAAGAAAAATCTAGCGGGCCTTGAAGGATGGCACGCGCGAAATCGCAAAAGCAATTCTTTTTCCTAAAGGAAACAGAGCCAGAACACCCACAGATAAATCAAACTCCCCACCAACGCCGCGATTCGTTAGTTTAATCTCGATGCGCCTCTGCTTTCGACGTTCTTGGTGAAGAAAGCAGACGTCGGAATTCCCCCGCGCCTCCGCCCCCGCCCAAAAAGAAAAAAAGAAAAGACGCGATGAAAAGAGAACTCACATGCTGCCGACGACCCGTCTGCGGGATTCCGGCGTCAAGATCCGCCTCCAGTCGCCGCCTTCGACGGCGGGAGCGCCGCCCTGCGCGCTACCCACCGGATTGTTATGGCCTTCCATCGATTACCCGATCCTCGTCCTCACCAAACCATTAACGTTCCCCCGATGATCAGCGACGATCAGGCCGAGAGAGAATTCCAACGACGACGACGATGCCGGCGCTCTTCGGAGATGCCCACACGTACGGACGATCGCTAGAGAGAGAGAGAGAGAAGGGGAGAGACGGAAAGGATGAGGGAGAGCAACGTGCGGTGGAGAAGCTAAGGCTCTCTAGGAGGAGTCCCTTGATCATGGATTGCTTGGGGAACAAGGAGTTTGCAGCAGCACATGGGATGGGAGGGAGCAAAGCTTCGCCAGGCGCTGGTCGGTGAAAGCTGAAAGCGATCGTCGTGTTTAAACTCTCCGAAGGATGTGCGTTTGTTTACGTGCTTCACTCGATTTTCCGATTCTGCCCCCCGTCTATTTAAAGGATCCTGTTTTGAACAAATATATATATACATATCCCCGGTAAATAAAATTCTAAATAAGGATTATGTATAAACGATATTTTTAAAAAATCGAATATTTCCTCGTTAAGCATGCTGACTCGGGTCTTCGTCAGAAGATCCTTATTTAAATTCACTTTAAAAAAAATCCCTTCATAGAAAGAAATGAGAAGATTAGAATTCCACGTTGGATTGTTTATCTCAATTCCAATTTGTGACCTTTGTGAACTGTTGACCAAACGTGTTATTAATTATGATAAGGGTAACAACTGCGATTGCCAATTGTATATTGTATAGAACAAAAGTTCAATCTAGCATAGTCAAGATGTGTACATCTTCAAATTGGGAAACTACTAAATAAAGTCATAGATATATTATATATATGCCAATTCAGTTCCAAACCTATCAATTTTATTAATTTAGTTATAAACTTTTGACAATTCACCAATTTAGTCATCCCAACTAATTTTAGCTTGAAATCACTAACATAGACATTGATATCCTACGTGGCATAGCCAATATTCACATGGATTTTTTTATTTTTAACATTTCTTCAAATCATTTATTTATTTATTTTCTTTTTCTTCTTTTTCACTAAGGTCAGTGAAGTTAAGGCCCTGGCCATTAAGCAAGAGCCATGATCTTTGCTTGTGGCTAGCAAGCTCTAACGACCCTCGCATGACCATAGTGAAAAAAATTATAAAAATTATAAAAATTATAAAAAAAAAATTGAAAAAGTTGCCCGCATTAGCATTGCTTATGTCATATAAAATGACTAGAATATAAATAAAAGATTTTCGAGCAAAATTGATTGGAATAATTATATTGAAAAATCATAAAAATGTTTTTGGTTAATACCATAATTTAAATAAAAAAAACATGAATTATGCCCATTGTGACACAAATAACCCGAACTTGGTTTGTTACTAAAAACCCTTAATTTGCCCATTCGATACAAGTACCTTGAAAAATTTTAGGGAAAATTTCAAAAAATGGCCCTAAGTAGACTTTATTTCAAATAATAACCTGAAATGTCATCACTTTCTCAAATAAGGACCTGAAGTTAATATTGTTTCAAATAAGGGTCTGAAGTGGTTATGTTTATTTTAAATAAGGACCTAAAATGGCTATATTTGTTTTAAATAAAGGCTTGACTTTTGCAGTCAATGGTATTTTTGTTAATTATCATTTTCCCTTTTTTTTTCCTTTTTTTTGTTACCTCCTTCTTCCTCTTTGTCGGTGGTCAATTGGTCATCGATGATGCCCATAGAGGGTTGGGTGAGGGCGATTCGACGAGAGACACCCATGCTAGCCATAGGCGAAGGATGGCCTTGCCTTGGGGGAGGCCACCCCTCGTGGCCATCCGCAAGGTTGGCCCTCGTCAGCCCTAGGCGAGGCCTTGACGACCTCGTTGGCCACTGGTAAGGGCAAGCAAGGGCTTGCAGGCTCTCATCAACCAAAGAAAAAAGAAGAAAAGAGGAAAAAAAAATAGATGAAAACACCCTTAACTGATCGAAAAATTTAGCTTGGCGGCGACTAGTGAGGTCAAGCCCTTATTTGAAACAATTGTGATTACTTCAAGCCCTTATTTGAAACAATCAAAGCCACTTCAAGCTCTTATTTAAAATAATGTTTACTCTAAGGCTTTATTTAAGAAAATGAAAGCACTTCTGACCATTTTTTGGAATTTTCTTAAAATTTTATGTTATAAGAATCTTTAACTTAACCACTGCCCTCAGCAGCACAGCTGGCTTGGGCTCTCTCCCCTTCACGAAGGGAGAAGTTCGAATCACATATGCATCGTTAGGGATCCTTAGCTGGAGTACTGTGGTGGTGGATCCTGCAGTCGCTTCCCAAAGTTTGCTCGCCGGTGGATTCTGCAGTCGCTCCCCCAGGGTTTGCTTGCGGTGGTGGGTCCTGCAGTCGCTCCCCAAGGTTTGCTCGCCGGTGGGTTCTGCAGTCGCTCCCCCAGGGTTTGTTTGCCGGCTGACAGCTTATAGGATTCCTGGGTTACCAAAAAAAAAAAAAATCTTGAACTTATAATAGTGTGACAAATATGCCTTCAATGAAACAAAAATAAAGAGTACATTATCACGCATGTATAAGTTTTAATTTTTTGTGACACAAAACAAAAAACATTTGGAGTTTTTGTAGTATTTCCCATTATAGAAAAAAAGGAAAAGAACATAATATGCTGCAAAACTTAAAAAAATAATTCTTAAAATAATTCTTTAATCATTATATTTTTGGAATTTTGGATTTATGAGTAATGAAAAATAAACAAACTAATCCCTTATTTTTGCTTTCCAAACATATTGAACTAATAAAGTTTTAATTGAATATATAAATACATTGCTTTTTAATGCGCAAGAAATTATGCATTTTTCCATGGGGTAAAACATTAAAAGATGGAAGTTGAAGTGAAAAATAGAGGAGTGCGTGCACACATTAAGGAGCAAGTCATCAACATTTGAAATAAACGAGAAACCAGCCAAAAAATTTAAAACATCATTTAAATTCCCTAATATTGTAAAAAAAAAAAAAGGTATGTTAATTTTTGTATCTACATTTTTCATGTGCGAAAATTTCATTAATTTTTGAATTTAAGAAAAGTTAGAATGCCGTGGGCAATTAAAGTTGAATAAATAAAAAAGCAATGAAAAAAGTTAATTTAGACCGATCCTATAAAAGTGATGTGAGATTATTGATTTTTTAGATAGTTTGTAAGAGTTTTCCTAATGTGGACTAACTTAATTGATATTGTAATTTACTATTTTTACGGTTACCGTAAAACAGGGTTGGTCTAAAGAGAGATAGAAGGTTTCTTAATTAGTCTAATATGGGCTGACTAGTGTGGGCTGAGTTGAGCCTGGCCCGTAATGAGGGGGGCGGAAACTCTATAAATAGTCTTTCAAGTCTCTCCTCTAACCCTAATTCTCACATGTATCCTCACCTAAGGGCGTTTACCTAACGCTACACGTGGGGGCCGCCTCGGTGGCCAGGTGATACGGAGGGCGATAGAGGAGAATGACTTGATGCGTGGATCCCCTTGATATATGTGGGTAATCATTTTCTGCTTCCGCTTTATGTTTGATGGATCCCAAAACAGGTGCGTTAATCTTTCTACTCAATTATGCATGTTCTTGTTCTGGTAATGGAGATCTTGGGGTTGCGCAATTTGCGTCCAACAAGTTGACTTATTGTTTTCAATACATTACTATTGTCATTTATTAAAAATAAAATTTCGTGGACAAAGATGTATATATAAAACAAGATTGTACTCATCTTTTCCATGACAATCTTGTTTTAGATATACATCTTTGTCCATGACATTTTGCTGGTTAAGCTTCCCCGAGAGCGAGCGAGCCACTTGTCATTTCTTGATGGGTGGGCCACCGTTCGTAAATGGAGAAGAGGGGAAGGTGGTGGCTAGATTCGACTCTTTTGGCTTCTCTATATTTTTTAAAATTTTATTTAATTGTCTTAACTTGTCTAATCTTATCTTATGTTCAGACAAAATAAACTCATCTTTTATTTACATTTTTTTAAAATTACATGAATAATTTATATGTGTACTAGACCGTAGCATTTTTGCACAAGTAATTAGTATTTGACAATAAACCAATGTCCAAAATAAATATCATTATACTTTTAACATTTCGGTGCTCCATTGAACATCCGACATATATTAATGCAGTTGCGAAGAACCATCAGATTCCTTATTTTTTTGCCCAATTCCTCGCAATTTACGCTACATGATATTTTTTTCTCTATTTTTATTTTTTATATTGATTTTTTTTCAATTTATTAGCAATAAATTAACAAAGATAAAGAAAGATCTTTAGGTTTGTTTAATTTTGTCTATTGATCTTTTGAAAAGGTGGAAAAATTAACAAAGATAAAGAAAGATCTTTAGGTTTGTCGAGCAGTTTTAGAGTCTCTATCATTTTTTTATGAAATTTCTAAGGTTCTTATAATCTCGAAAAAGGATATTCTGGCGTTCCTTCCACAGGCGACATCACACCGATGGGAGAGACACAAGACCACAGCACAGTACCTGCAATTCCCACAACCCAGCAACAAATCCAGACTCAATGGCAGATATTCCCGACTTAGGCGAAGATGCGGCAGCCCATTCCGGGCCATCCTTACCAATGGGTACCCTATCCATGGTACGTTGGGCAAGGCCCGAATCCATCATTGCCGGGGGTAATGAGTTACCAGAGTAACATTCAGCCCGGGAGTCTACCAAACACAAGCGAGGCAAACTCAGCCGCCGAGACAGAACAAGTAAATAGGTCTGGAGAAGTGGGTTCGGGACTCTTCAATGCGGGTCATGGAACCGGGTTCAATGGGTTGGGTACAGGGACGAATCCCTACCCGAACTTTTCACCCGGATTTTTACTGTTTCCGATTGCGGCCATCACCGGCCGACGAGAGCCAGGCGATCCCTTGCACGTGTCAACCGCTGACGGTCCAGAGTTGCGACTAATTAGTCTGCAACTGATAGGGCCGGAGAACTACAAAAGTGGTCACAAGACTTCCGGCGGGCTCTCGTGACAAAAGATAAAGATGGTTTCCTCGACGGAACCGTACCAATTCCGTCGGACGAAAGGCTAGCAAGGCACTGGAGAAAGTGCAATCACCTGATCCGCACTTGGATCAGCAATTGCGTCTCTCCAGACGTCGCAGAAGGCCTCCCACCGACGGAAGATTCGAAAACCATGTGGGATAACATCAAAGAAATGTATGGGAAATTAGACCGAGCGAAAATCTTTTGTCTCATGCAAGAACTCACATATCTCAAGCAGAGGAATATGTCTGTCACAGCGGTTTATAACAAACTCTCATCGCTTTGGAATGAGCTCGAGGCCGCGGAAGAAAAACTCGAGAGACCTCCAAAAACTCTCAAGCAGTACAGATCCATGAAGGAGAGGGAGAAATCCACTTGATTTCTTTTAATATTGAACGAAACATACCTAACATTTCGTTCGCAGATCCTAGCGATGGATCCCGTGCCGTCCCTCGGCCGAATTTTCCAACTGGCCGTCCAAGAAGAGAGCCAGCGGCTCATAACACCGGAGCAGACACGAGGAGGCGAGGCTGTCACTCTCGCTCTTCGCGGAGAACACTGCAGATCGGGGGCGAAAACCCTAGCCCGGGAGAGAGAAAATCGCAAGGGGCTAGGGTTCGCAATTGGAGATAGAGCCCTTAAAAGGGAAGGAAGCTACGGCCCGGATTTAATCCGGCGATCTGACGGCTCGGATTTCTAACGGAGATCTAACGGCCTGGATTTCCCCCGAAGATCTGACGGTTCGCAAGGGGTCAATGTGTCTACTGCATCGGACGGTGGAGATAATTCCATGATTAAAACATCCGACGGCCAGATTTTTTCCGCATCAATAAGGAATTTTGGCCAAAATTCAAGGGGAAGAAGTAAATTATACTGTGAGCATTGCAAACGTCCACATCATACCATAGATAATTGCTGGAAATTACATGGAAAGCCAGGAGAAAAAGGAAAAAAGAAAGAGTATTCTGCAGCTTACTAGGTAACTGGACCTACTGGACAAAGTAGTGACCGACCGATTACTTATGGGCAATATCAGCAATTGATGCAGGCACTACAGAAAGCAGACATTGGAAATAAAGGAGGAAGTTTCTCAGGTATATCCCACTGCCTAATTAATTCAATTTCAAAAATGGCATGGATAGTTGACTCAGGAGCAAGTGATCATATCATTTGTGATATAAATTTTTTCTCAAAAATGCATAGGAAATTGGATATGCCTATTTCTGTGCAACTTCCAAATGGAAACATTACTCATGTCACATTGACAGGGACTGTTCAACTAAGCTCTCAAATTGTCATGCAAAATGTCCTTTATGTCTCACAATTTCAGTTCAATCTCATTTTCGTATCCAAAGTTTGCTAAGAAAATTCCTGTCAAATACCCTTCAATGCTGACACATGTTTTTTTCAGGCCCTTTTGACTGGGAAACTGATGGGCTTGGGTAGTCTTTCTGAAGGTTTATATTTCTGGACCAATATTCCAAGTCATCTTGATTTGAATTCAATTTCTTTCAATAAGTTGTCATTGTGTAATGTCATTGCCAATGATAAAGACTTTCTTTTACATTCAAGAATGGGGCATTGTGCTTTTTTTTCCATACTCTAAATGTCTCATTTGTCCTCTTGCAAAACAGTCTCGCACATCTTTCCATTCGAATGCAAAACGTTCCGCTGCTATCCTTTCTTTAATTCATGTGGATGTCTGGGGACCCTATCACACAGCACATCGTGATGATTCACGATATTTTCTCACAATTGTGGATGATCACTCTCGGGCCACATGAGTATTCCTGATGCAGTCAAAAGCTCAAGTTCCATCCCATTTGAAAACGTTCATCACCCTGATTAAAAATCAGTTTGGGAAATCAATCCAACAAATACGGACTGACAATAGGAAGGAATTTTTTAGTCATGATTGCAGATCACTTTTCTTGTCTCATGGCATTCTACATGAAAGCTCCTATATTTATACTCCACAACAAAATGGAGTGGTGGAATGTAAACATCGTCACTTGCTGGAGGTCGCACGAGTTTTGAAGTTTCAGGGATCCGTTCCAACAATATATTGGGGAGATTGTGTCCTCACTGCAGCCTATCTCATCAACCGTATGCCTACTCGAATATTAGCTAGTAAATCACCCTTTGAATTACTTTATGGAAAAAAACCAGCAATAGATCATCTACGAGTTTTCGGTTGTCTTTGTTATACTGCAATTATGGGGCCTCGAGACAAACTGAGTCCACGTGCCAGGAGGTGCATTTTCATGAGTTACCCTAACCTACATAAGGGCTATTATGTTCTCGATCCATCAACAAGAGAATTTTTCGTGAGCAGGGATGTCATTTTTCACGAAACTACCTTTCCATTTCGTGAGTCTGCAGAGGATTTGGATATCTCAACCAATTCTCATCGCTCCTCAATTGAAGAACATATATCTCCTGAATATTTTCTCGCAACATCACCAGGACAGGTCATTCCACCTTCCTCATTTAATCAATCACCTCAGACAACATTGGAAAGTGTACCTGCTCTTCCATTAAACATTGAGAATGATTCTGGCGAACAAACAGAAAACAATGCTGCGGAAATATCTCCTCCTCCACCGCTAACGGATCATCCACGACGTTTGGGGTGAGCTACGAAACCACCAACGTAGACCAAAGACTATGTCTGTGCCTCACTTAATGGACCAGGTATTCACTATCCAATATCTTCTTATGTCTCCTTTGAAAAGCTTTCGTCGGAGCATAGATGTTGCATTAGTTGTATATCAGATGAGAAAGAACCGTCTAGTTATGATGAGGCATCCAAAGACCCACGATGGCAAAAGGCCATGGAAGCAGAATTACAGGCCTTAACTGATAATCACACATGGGAGATAGTTCATTTGCCCCCAAATCGGAAATCCATAGGATGTAAATGGGTCTATAAAGTAAAGTATAGAGCTGATGGATCCATTGAGCGATACAAAGCTCGATTGGTGGCGAAGGAATATACATAACGAGAAGGTTTCGACTATCGTGAAACTTTTTCCCCAGTTGCTAAAGATGTCACCATTCGCTCATTCTTATCAATTGCAGTCATCCATGATTAGCCCTTACACCAGATGGACGTTCACAACGATTTTCTTCATGGTGATCTGGATGAAGAAATTTACATGGATATTCCTCAGGGCTTACGAAGACAGGGGGAAAATAAAGTACGTCGTCTCCGCAAATCCCTTTATGGGCTGAAACAAGCTTCCAGACAATAGTATGCTAAATTTGCTAACGCTCTCATCAGTGCAAACTTCAAACAATCCAAGTATGATTATGCCTTATTTACATGAACCAAAGGTACGTCATCTATTTACTTGATGATTAATGATATCATGGGAAATGATGAAGCTGCAATAAAGAGCCTTAAAAAATATTTGCATACCATATTTCATATAAAAGATCTAGGAGCACCAAAATATTTTCTTAGGATTGAGATCGCTCGATCCCACCAAGAAATTTCTCTCAGTCAAAGGAAGTTTGTTTTGGAGATTATATCAGAGGCCGGTTTATCAGGATGCAGACCAGTTGTCATTCCAATTGAGCAGAATATCATATTGACTACAGCAGACCACACTAGAGGAACATCTCAAGATGATCCTATATTATAGGATCTGACGAGTTATCAGAAGCTCATTGGAAAACTTATTTACCTGACTATGACCAGACTTGATATATCATATGCAGTGCAGAATCTCAGTCAGTTCATGCACAAACCGAAGGAATCTCACATGAATGCCGCTCTAAAGGCCGTGAAGTATTTGAAGGGATGTCCAGGACTCGAGATACTTCTATCTAGAAGATGCGACATGGAAATGACAGCATATTGCTATGCAGATTATGCAACATGTCCTATGAGTCGAAGATCCATAACTGGGTTTTGCATTAAGCTGGGAGATTCTCTTCTTTCATGGAAAACCAAGAAGCAAGCAACAGTTTCTCTATCCTTAGTTGAAGCAAAATATCGGGCCATGGCAAAGACCACATGTGAGATTGTGTGGATACGAGGTTTACTTGGTGATCTCGGAATATAGCTGAAAGGTCCGACGAAGTTATTTTGTGACAACGAATCGGCTCTGAAACTTGCGGTGAATCCTGTAATGCATGAAAGGACCAAGCACATAGAAGTGGATTGTCATTTTACTCGGGAGAAGATTCAAGAAGGGACAATCGAGACAAGAGGGATTGAAACTGTTGAACAACCTGCAGATGTGTTTACCAAAGCCCTATGTCAAAGACAACATGCATATCTACTGAGCAAGCTAGGCATCTTGGATATTTACAAGCCACCAGCTTGAGGGGGAGTGTTGAAAGATATGCAGAAGATCCTGGAAATATTCTGGGAATTGATTGATCCGATTTCTAATTATAGAGAATCAATCCAAATAGTAGATTGATTTGTAAAAAATATTACATTGCCTTTTTTTATGTATACATCTTGTAATATAAACAGCAAAAGCCCTGTACATTGATTACAAGTTAGAATACAGAAAAACCTTCTCCCTAAACTCCGTCCTTCTTTTTCTTCTTCTCGTCCGTTCCTTGCTTGCCTTCGGTTTCTGACATCTTTCATGAAAAAGGGACAAAATACGGAGTTACTTAAAATATCAGAATTTTAAACATAACTAATCAAAACAGTTGGACATTAAATTATTTGCATGGACCTAGATAATTCGTAGCATAATTCATAGAATGCATACGCAACACGAGCATTTTCCTATCTCTTCAGACAAATAGATATTAAATTAAGTGGCATGTAATAATACAAATTATTATAGACAATTTTGGGCAAGACGGAAGAAGTTTTGGCCGGGAAAAGAGAGAAGAAGAATAATGCTCGGTTTGGTCTTGGTAAAAATACGTAACATGAAAATATTATATTAAGAATATTCACTTGAAATAATTCATTGAATAAAATTATTTTAATTATTGAAAATAATGTATATCAAAATGTTTTTTCAGACGATGAAAATATTTATTTCTCATTCGTTTTTTTTTAAATGATATAAGTTATTATTTTTAGGTTTTTTTTAATTATTAATTTCCTTCTAAACAATTAGAGTTGAAGCACCAAAGGAAATGATCAACCATTTTCTAGACTCGGGGTGGATTGCTCGGAGAATATGTTTTGATTGCAAACTCTTCACCCTCTTGTAGCGATTCTATGAATTAAAAAGTGGTGCTATTAATGTGATCAAGTTATTCCCACTTCTTCCCAAGCAATGAAGTTGGTTTCATATGAGTTCATGGAATTTTCAAACAAGTTCGGGGAAGAGAATATAATTGCAACAAGTGAGGATTCAATCCTATTGGGGAAGGTACAAACTCCCGACTCCCGTCGTTAGATTAAGAATTGAAATTTAATATAGATGTGATATGGAAAAATAATAAAGGAGCCATTGGTATCATGGCATGATTGGCTAGCGGCTTAGTTGTCCAAGCTTGGACAAGAAAAGGACATCGGAGCTCACTCGTGGAAGTGGAAATAGTAGCTCTCATTCTTCCCTACACTTCCAAATTAGGCTTTTAATGAAATAGACACTGCATCCTTCTATTTTCTTTCACGATATTTCGTTTAGAATTAAAAATATTGGATTGATCGAGTCTTCTTTAATATATCGTTCTAATGTAGGTACAACATCCATTTTGTTGCGTTTTGTTTTGAGATGAAAATTTTATTTCGGGCAAAAAGAAAAAAATCATGTTCGAAGCATCATAATTTATTTTACCAAGGAAGACGCAACGTCCTTGAGAATACAGAGAAGACCACCCAATGAGAGAGCACCGCGTGGACAATACCCCGGGCCAGCTCGTGCCCCGGGTGCCTGTCACGCTCACGCTCACCGCGAGCGTTTTCGCTATCCTGGGGCGCGCTCGCCGTATCACGGCACGTCGGGGGAATCACCAACCCCCCTGCGTTTTCCCATTTCCTCTTTTTTCTTTTTATCTTCTCATTTTTTTTTTTTTTTACTTCATCGATTAATTTCTTTAAAAAAAAAGCCCTTTTTGTCAATTTCGTACGGACGGATATTCCGTCGAGGCACGTCTCAGGTTCGATCTTCGTTTCGCGATTTCGAGGGAGTTTTTCATCTTCTTCTTCTCCTCCTTCCTGCTGGTTGCGGGTCGTTTTAGTTTCTGGATCTGGGATTCGCGCCCGGCGATTGTGCATGGAATCGCGGCGGTCTCGCGATTGTCGTGACGCTTCGCGTTCGGGAGCTCGATCTGATTTCTCTCTCTAGATTTGGTTGGTGGTGGTGCTGCCTTTCTTCTTCTTTTTTTTGCCCTTTTCCCCCCTTCTGAGAGGGCAAAAAGAGAAAGGGAGGAAGGGAGGAAAGGGGGGGAGGTTTCGTTTGATGCTGCTGCGGTCCTGACGCCATGAGGAAGAAGCTCGACACGCGATTTCCGGCTGTAAGTTCCCCTTTCTCTCTCTCTCTCTCTGCGTAACATTTTGATCTGGTTTGCGCGACTGAATCAGAGGATTTCGTGCTGAAAATCGTAGGGAGATGCGATCTGTCTGAAAATCCGATGGGGGATTGGGTCTTGGGGTGATGGCTTTATCTTTTTTTGGGAATATGTGGGAGCTAGGTCAAATTAGTTGCAGGAGTTTGCAGTTCCCTAGATCGATGATCTGAAACCCATCCGCCGTTGACTTTCGTGATTCGTTTCTCCTCTAAATCGCGGGGCCTACTGCCATTAGATGTCAATTCTGTCGTGAACATTCCCTTTTAGGGCAATTTCAGGGATGGGGTCGGGATTTAAAGCTTCAATTGGAAGGGGGTCTCATGTGCCTATTCCTTGATTCCTGGCTAGAGTTGTAAAAACCCGTTGCTGTTTTTGGTAGATCCTCTCTTTTCTTTATCTGAAGGTTTTACCCTAGCAGTTCTGATCCACAGCTAATTTTGGTGGTGCTCAGGACAATCCACGAACTTGTCCCTTTATAGTGCAAATGCTGAAATTGGGAGTTCACAATATTGGGACATTGCGTGTGCTTGAATCGCCAAGATTAGAGCTTAAAAGTCAAATCTTGAGCGCCGAAGTGATATACTTCAGTGGTTTTTTAACCATGGCAGCTAGCCTTGCCAACATTCTGCGTTAAAACTTGAGAAGGAACTGAGGGAGAAATCATAAAATTGGAAGGAAAATGTGAAAGGAGGAGGCAAGCCATCTTTGGGCAGCAGTAGTTGGTCATTAATCTCTGAGATCGATAATTTTCCAAGATTATGGCTTTTAAGATAATCCAGAAGGAGAATGTGAAGTTCCAGAGATCACGATTAAAGCATACTATTTGCGAGATTGATTTGCAAGATTATAAGGCCCATGGATTAGAAAGATCATGGTAAGCATTGGAGTGTTGGCTTTGATATGGATGACTGGGCTTAAGTAGTCCTACTCCTGGCTGAGCTTGACCAGCATGCAAGTTATCTGATTCATTTAGTTTCCTAACTAGCGCATTTGTGGCTGGAGCCTGGAGGTGCTCATAATTGGTGATATGTTTGTCTTCTTCTTTAAATCGCTTTACACGGTCCTTGTTCCTTCTTTTTTTTTCTAATTTGGAGCCTTATGACTGCCAGTTCCTACTTTGCTTAAGGATCAATTGGCCATTGACCTTCCATGTGATTTGGTTCTTCTTGCATCTAATGTTAGGGTATGGTACATTAGTGCAGATGGAACAGCTGTATTTTTAGTTTTATTATTTATGTGGAGTATGAAAAGCCAAAGGAGATAAAAGAAGAAAGAAAGTTTTTCTCAGTAAAATAATCCCTTTTGATCTCTTACTTTTTCCTAAGGAACTTGGGGCCTCAATTGGAGTTCTGAGGCTGAATGCTTTCATGTTGTTGTAATATTTAACTTTTAACCATATGAGCTTGGCACAAGCATTGAAAAGTCTGGAGCTCTTCAACATAATTGCATTAGTATGTTATAGGAGAGTGTGATCAGGTGATTAGGTCAAGTGTCGGTGGAAAAAAGAGCCAGATGTTTAAGTGACACATTTTAAATCATGTTAAATTTGGTTCAGTGTACTCTATTTAGGGATCAGTTTCTGACCATGTTCGAGTTTTTGAAAAGAGAGTATTTCTAGCCTTGATAACTGGAGGTCGTGTGCAGGACGATATATGAAAATGATGAATTATGCCTTTTTCGGTCAATATATCTTCATTGTGGTTTGAGTTTTCTTAATTAAAATGTTGCAGGCAAGGATCAAGAAGATAATGCAAGCAGATGAAGATGTAGGGAAAATTGCATTAGCAGTTCCTGTTCTAGTCTGTAAGTACAGGAGCACACATGCTATTAACTCTGCTGTCTTTCTAAGATTGTTGCGGTGCTTACAATTATCCTTGATGTTGTTACAGCTAAAGCATTAGAATTATTTTTGCAAGACCTTTGTGACCGTACATACGAGATAACACTTCAAAGGGGAGCAAAGACTATGAATTCGCTGCATTTGTAAGTTAGACTAGACTTAATATTTTCCTTGGATATTTTATGTTACTTTTGGACCCTTGTGCAAGTAATTGTAATTTTGCAACTATTTCCTTCTTTTCATTTTTTCAAAACACAATCTCTCATCTTGTCCTAAAATTTTTGTCAGCTTTAATTCATTACGTTTCATTGTGGATGCTTGTCCTTGTGATGCATTCATGCATATCTGATGTGCACATATGGCAGTAAGTTGTGCATTACGTTGTAAATGCTAGTGAGGGTTAATGATTTTCCCTTTTCGTATCAAACTTTGACCTTATGGATGTTTTACTCTCAATCTTTTTCTATTGTCTTCTTTGCCACCATGATCTTTGGTTTTTGTGAGATAAAGCAGCTTTTTCGATTATGGAGGTTTCCTGTTCTGTGCAACTCTTCTATGGATGGGTTGAGGCAATTTGGTAAACTAAAGGTGATTTATTTGAGTGAAGACCATCAATCAACCAAATGCATCCTGAAATGCATATATCACGTGCACTTATAAGTGCGAAGACCATCAGATTAATGGTTTAGATGATTATTGCATCTTCTTGATAATACATTTCATCTCTTCCCTGGTATTGGTACAGATGATTTGCTTTTGATTTCCCTCTTAAATAAGTGACCAAATCATCCTCGCTTAGCTTTCTCCCGAAAAATATAATTTCTTTGTACTTTTAAAGCAGAGCTAGATCTGATGCAACAAAATCCTATTTTCTGCAGAAAGCATTGTGTGCAAAGCTATAATGTGTTTGATTTCCTGAGGGAGATTGTCAGCAGGGTTCCTGACTATGGTCATGGTCATGGTCATTCAGATGCTGTCTCTGAGGATAGAACAGTGTCCAGGAGAAGGTTGGAATATCGTTTCCCTCCATTTTTCTTATTGAGCATATGTATAGGTTAAGCTAATAATGATAGAATGTACTCTATTATTTTGGTAACCCAGGAAGGCCACCATCGATGATGGTAATGACACTGATGAGGAATCCAAGAAGAGCAGGACGGTAATGACTTTTCCTTTCATTGTGATTGCTCTACCTCACTCTTTGGATGATTTGGATATGGTCTAAAAAGGAGAGCTATTTCTACCCTTCTAAATGCAGCTTGAGATGGCCCATACTGGCAGCAGTGGCAGAGGAAGAGGCCGTGGCCGAGGAAGAGGCCGCGGGCGTGGTGGCCGAGCCACTGAGAGGGAGACTACGCACCATGAAACTGAATCATCTGAGCCGACCACATCTCTGCAACCTGTCAACAAGAACACTGTCAATCAAGGAACAATTTCAGATCACAGCTCTGAGCCAAAGAAAACTGCTGAGGAAACTATCACAGCCACTGATGGTTCCAAGCTTGGAGCGCATGGTTTTGATCTGAACACTCAAGTTACTGAGAATGAGGGCACCGCAGCGAAAGTTCCAGCAGCTGGTGTTTCATCTGAGGAACCTAATGTTGATGAGGCCAAACACGAAGAATATCCAGGATGGTCACTGTCTGAGGTTGACAAGATGTCCATTGACCCTCTTCAATTAGCAAATCTGGGTACCCGCATTGATGAGGATGATGAAGACTACGATGAGGAGGGCTGAAACCAGGAGCCTCATGTAGGAACTCTAGATGGGTCGGATAACTGGGAGATCATGGGGAGAGTACATGAGGAGCAGAAGAGGTCCAAATCGTCACCAGACAAGCGGTATATGCATGTGGAAGATTGTACCCTGTTTGGTGCTCCTTGGCAAGAGTTTAGTTCCTCTCTGCATTTGGTTTGATATTGCATCTGAATTTTACCATATTGTAAGCTAACATCATCATTCTCCAAGAATGTAGTCCTTCGCTGTTAGATTTTCTCAGGGAATGTAGTCTTAAGAGAATGTTAGAAGAGCCAGGTTCTGCTCTTTTAGTCATCCATTATTGTAGTAAAAATTTGGTTATCTTAATGAAGCAAGGGTTAGGAAGGCTTCTCTCTGCATGTTCCTCGGTTTCTCTTTATTTATGAATTGGACTCGGTTCAAGGTCTCCTGCGAGCTTGTTGAGCCTTTGATGTGCTCTCAGGGTTCGGAAGTCGTCCCATCCGGACAGAGAAAAGAACGGAGAGAACAGCGTTGAAAGACGATGTCTGCTTGGTCAGTGAGGCGAAACAATTAACATGATTCCTAGAACGGAAATCCTGCTTGAAGACAACATGATTCCATGCGAGGACCTTTCTAGTCAAAGCCCATACATCGTTTGAACCGAGTTTTCTTTTATGTCAAGCGCAATAAAACTTAGAAATTCACCGAGCAAAAGCAAACTTAGATATAATTGACTCACAGATTACATTATAACCACAAAAAAAGATAGAAAAGAGCAGTGAAATTCATATGTCCACAGGTAGACGCTTGTACAACTCTGCGGCCAACCTTGGAGTAGGAACGGCTTCGAGAGGAGTCCTCATGAATGCAACCAATCCCGGGTTCTCGCCCATGTCGATCTCCTCGGGCCTCGCCCCAATGGCCGGAGCCCAAGAAAAGTGGTGCAGGAGATGGCCCAACATCGACATCACCAAGCTTATTCCCAATTGAGCTCCGGGGCAAACCCGTCTCCCCGCTCCGAATGGTAAAAGCCGAAAGTCATGACCCTTCATGTCCACATCCTCCTCCATGAACCTCTCTGGCCGGAACTCCAGCGGCCTTTCCCAGACTGTTGGGTCGCGGGCTATGGCCCATACGTTTACGTGCACATTCGAGCCCTTGGGAATGTCATGGCCGCCGAGCTTCACATCTACATTGGTCCGATGGGGCAGCATCAGTGGCGTCGGCGGGTGTAGCCGGAGGGCCTCTTTGGCGACGCAATGAAGATACGGTAGGTTTGGGATGTCGGATTCCGTCATGACCCGGGAGGGTCCAATCACGTGGTCCAATTCTTCCTGGGCCTTTCGTTGGGCTCTCGGGTTCCTAATGAGCTCGGCCATGGCCCACTCGACCGATATTGCCGTGGTGTCCATGCCGCCAGTGATCATGTCCTGCTCCAATGGGATCATTTGCTTATCAAATTGCACAGGTTCGAGCTCGACAAATGGTAAATGTAAGGTTTTGAACGTACCCAAAGGAGGCCAATAATGGTGTCCTCGCTCAGGTCATAACTTCCTTGGAAAGTAAGCAACGCATCCACGAAGTGCTGCTTGGCTCCACCGGGCTTTTGCCGTGCGAGCGCATGCTCCTCCATGATGGCCCGGGTGAGGCGGTCGCGCCGCGCGCAGTGCCTGGCGAACGCCTCCTCCTCCAGCGGGAAGAGCCAGCGGAGCCATGGGACATGCTCGGCCATCGCGAGGGATGCCCCGAGCTTCAAACCATTGGCCACGATCGCCTTGAACTCTCGTCCCTGCTCGTCCATCACCCCCTCATCATTCACGAACCTCTTCCCAAACACGATCCTTGTGATGTTGTTGAATGCCACAGCCCCCAAGTACTTCTTCACCATCAAGCCCTTCCCTTTATGTTCTGCATTTAGTGTTAATTACAAAAGATTATGTTCCTACTTAGCATTCGATTTGTCGATAATTCAGTTCATAAACGAGATTTTGACCCAAAATACTAGAATTATAGAAATGGTATCGTATATATACCGAGACTAGTGCAGTCTCTGTAAAGAGACTCGACCATGGCAGTGACCTCGTCTTCCCTAATGGGCCGAAGGGCCTCGAGCCGCCTCGGCGAGAACAGCTCGAGCGTGCAAAGCCTTCGGACCTTAACGTAATGAGGCCCGTAATCGGCCCAGATAAGGTCCTTCCCATCTCTGCTGAACTTCGCAGCCGATCTGCTCCTGTGCCTATTCGCTAATTGCTGATCGTTGTCCTTGAGCACTTCCTTCGCCAGCTCCGCGCTCGAGACGATGACGTTCAGTGTCGACCCGAACCAAACCGAGATGATGGGCCCATAAGCTCGCGACCACTCGGAGAAGCAACGGAAGCGTACCGGCTTAACGCCGTAGAGGTTTCCGACGACGGGCCATGGTCGTGGGCCTGGCGGGAGGTTTAGCGTGAGGCGTTTGTATAATTTGTAAGAGAGGTATAATAAAGTGAAGGCGAATAAGGATATAAGAACAGCCATGCAGAGAGAGAGAGAGAGAGAGGTGTTTGTTGATTTCGGACAATTGAACGTACTGAAAATGTGACTATATATATAGGTGGGAAATTGAAAGTAAGGGGAAGTTTTCTTTATTTGTAAAATGGCGAGAGGGTATAGTTCTACCAAGGTTGGTGAAGGACATTATTATAAGACTGCAAAAGAATTTCGTTCTCTGCTGACCTTAGAATGTGATGGTTGTCATGTTAGGTCGAGCACGCAAGATACTAAGGAAAAAGAAATTACTCAAGAGATAGAAAAAGACAGAAAACAATGAAAGAATTAGATTTTTATGTTCCCGTTATTTGAATAGTATACAAACTCGTTCCGATGAAACGACATCTTGTTTAATAAGGGTCAGATTACGAGCAATTCGTAACATAATTTTTTGACTTATGTATTTCTTTTTTTCCTCTTTTTAAGGAAAATGTTTCTGCGTATTTAGATAACGATTCTTCAAATGTAGGGAATGACATTGAAAACAAATTTGGTGTTCAAACTCTATCTCCACCACCCAACAACCCTGGGTTTGACCTTGACAAACTTGGCTTAGAAAACGGGTCATGACACCCACCGTTTTCATGGTCTTTCCCACGGGTTTGACACCCACGGTTTGCCCCGGTTTGATTCCTTCATTCGGATAAGTTGAAATCTCGTAATTAATAATCACGATTGCTCCAACCCAAGTCAAATAATGATTAGGACACTTTGCCTTTCTAATGAATCGGGACTATGTCCTTGACTGGGCCCGTTGAGACTTTGTCGGACATAGTCCGGCCCGTCACTTCGGCCTGTATAAATTTGGCCCAATCAATTTCGGCCCATTTACAGTGTGAAATGCGACCCCGCGAATCTTCTTTTTGTCTGTCTCATGAAGAAAATGCGGTTTTTCTCCTTTAGTTCCTGAAGAAGCCGAGTCATCAGAAAGCACTTGACGGTTCAAACAACTCGGTTTAGTGATATTTGGATCCACTTATTCGATAATGGAAAACTTGGCAATCCTTGCTTAAGGTAATGTTAGGAGCTATGTCGGCATTCCTATTGTTCGAGTCTTACTCAACGAATGTGGAGAGACGGGGAAGATCGTACAACAAGTCATAAATTTATTGTACAAATGCCAATTCGGTTCTAAATCTTTCAATTGTGCCAATTTAATCTTAATAAGATGATTTGCCAATTTAGTCCTTAGCCTTTTGACGATTTGCCAATGTAATCCTTTTGGCCAAATATCCAAATAATATGTTGAGAACCTAATTGGCAATTTACAAGCATGCGTGCGAATTAGTTGGGCCAAGACTTGGATACAAACTTCATTTTCCATGGAGAGAGATTTCGGTGGAATTAGGGTTTTATGAAGCTGCACATCTAGACATACTTCCAGATACTTTACATAGTTCTCTTAGATCTGGCTTTGACCGTTCTCCGCCAATTGAGGAAGCATGAACTTGGACATCATAGGAGCTTCTGAAATGGGGAAGAATACTAGGAAATTTCTTTACTTTCTATCTTCAAAGTACCTTTAATTTCATTCCCCACTTCTTTATTCCCCTTATATTAACAATAGCAGATCCAATCCCACAAACACGATATGATATAAAATTTGTCTTCTGCCAAACCAAGATTCGAAACACCGCCCACATGTTTGTGCAATTCCAATGTTTTTGCTAGATAAAGCTTGCTTAGATTCGAAGGTAAAGGGCATTGCTATCTATCTAATTCTACAAATTCGATTTTTTTATATTACATTTTATGTTCTCATTGTGGATGAGGAGGTGAGTGAATTAACTTTTGTTAGTGCACGGAGCATATAGAAAATTAAAGATATATCTGGAGAATCATTTAGTAAATGCATGCAGCCTCGATTAAAGGCAAAGTATCTCTCGGGAAGGAGAATATGATTTTATTTGATCATGACGTTCGCAAGTCATCGTCATGCATGATCAATGAGTAACAAACTCTCTCTAATTAAATTAAGGAGAGAATTTTTCACAGATTTGTTTTAAAATTTTATGCTTCTTTTTTTTTTTTTTTTTTTTTGGGGGAGGTCTTTAGTGTGCCTGGTCAGAGGCCATTATACGAAAGCACTATCGGATATACACGTTCAAGCTTTCAAATCATTTCAGTGTCATTTAAATAATAACATATTGCTAATCCAGCACAATTAGATATTAACCTGAGGCAGAATCTTGTTTTAAACATTGCAATTTCACGTTTCGTCACTAAAGTTGGGCATATTTGCAATGTTGGGTGAATCTCCATTATCAGAGAATCCTCTGCTAGACATTTTTATAAGCAGAGGGTATAGATATAGATGCTCTATTGTGGGATATATGCAACTGTCATATGAATAGAATAAAGGGCATGGTTGTATAGTGGAAGTCATCTTGCCTTATTTAGATGTTGCGCCACATTGCATTTCGCTTATCCTTTAAGTAAAGACCCTCATCACTCTCTATACACTCGTCGCTAAAAGCTCACACGAGATTGAGTCACGCAACACGCTAATCTCGTGCAACGCGCTTGTGTGAGAGCTTTACTCAATAATTTATTTTCTGTGGTCACTTTAGCTTATCCTCATTTTTGGTGGAGGAGAGATTCTAAACCAAAGAAGCTGTTGATTATGCTAATCAATTGGAACTCTTGTAGAAAGATTGTCGTTCATTAGATTACTGATTCTTTTATACATTCACACAAGGATTGTGTCAGAAAAGTTTAGACCTATAGAAAGGAAGTAATGAACACATGAATCAGGCCATGTCAACATATCACAAGCCTTATTATTGACTAGACTTCCATCAAACAAATCATGGGTTATGATTCTGGAATCTTTGCCAACTCCTTACTAGATAAGAGAGGGGAAAATTATCCAATCAGTCCTAAACATATTGCAGAGATGCCGATTCAGTTATGAATTTTAAAACTTTGCTGATTTACTTCCAAACTTTTTGCACAAAATCATAATGTAGTCATTCCGGTTAATTTTTGCTGAAAATCGCTGATGTGGAGGTGTGCTGCGTTGGGCAACCGGCGGTAGCTGGATGACGACGAGATAACGAAGCATCTTAGTTGTCACATACATGGGAAATCACTGAATGCTCAAGAACATCTATCCTTAGTTTGGTGAGTATATAAATGTCTCCTGGAGATGTGACAAGTGCTGGGGAAAAGAGGCAAAGTGGGGGAAAGTAACGACAATGTGGGGAATCGTTGTTGCAGAGTCTAGCTAGATAACACTCCCAATACATATTTATATAATATATGGCATGATTGGCGATCAATTTGTATAGTGGTGTCCATGCAGATCTGAACTTGTTTCTTCAAGTGGGCTTAATATGCTGCGATTATGGAGCATACAATCACACGACAAGTCGCACTCTCCTCCCCATTTCATGAATATATGTGGCGACGATGATGGTGATGATGATGATGATGATGATGATAATGACTTACATGAATGAGACAGGCCACAATAGAAATTGGCATTCCTACTTGGCCCAGTTGGATTTATTGGAAGAGTCAATTCAGTGAATTCACATCGAACTTTGCTTTTGTGAAAAAAAAAAATTGAGGTACAATTGAGAAACATCAACTGATGTGAGAATATCACCACACTTGGTTCGACTAATTTAGCATTGATGAATCATCTCCAATTCGATGACAATTATTTTTGTTAAGGTTAATATCTTAAAAAATCCAAAATTGGTACACTTTTGATAAATTTACTTCGAACTACTTTTTTGACCACAAAAAAATCCAAAATTGGTACACATCTGATAAATTTATCCAAAATTGGTGCACTTGTGGTGAATTTACTCTATATTAGTTTTATTTAAATTTACTGTTAAATTACTGAGTTGGATAACACATAACAATTTATTATGTACCAGTTTGAGATTTTACTCTCAATTTGTCACAATTATATCATTTTGTGATTTTTTGTTGAATTAATTCAATTTAATGGATGGTGTATTTGTCACAAATATACTAATTTTGAGTTTTGGCAATTGAACAAATTAGATTTTGATAAATTTGTCATAAGTGTATTAGTTTAGGTTTTTTTTTTTTTTTAGTAGTCATTTGGGGTAAATTTATCACAGGTATACCACTTTGGGATTTTTTGTGACGACTTAGACCCGAGGCAGTACGGAGAGATGGACTAAGATCGCCTTGGCAGTACGGGTGAGGCTAAGGGCATGTCTCCTGTCCTACATCGCTTAGGGGGGAGTCTTGTGCTAGTTTATAAAGGCTTGGGTCCCTTTAATCTGTATAACGCATTTTAAAGCCGTAAGGACTCAGTGTCCAAAGCGGACAATATCATACAGTGGGGCCCGAGTCGTTATAAATGGTATCAGAGCCGACTCCTGACCGCATGTGGGGGCCACAGCGAGGACGCTGTGCCTTAAGGAGTGAGACCCGGGGCAGTACAGAGGGATGGACTGAGATTGCCTTGGCAGTACGCGGGTGAGGCTAAGGGCGTGTCTCTCATCCCACATCGCTTAGAGGGGGAGTTCTGGGCTAGTTTATAAAGGCTTGGGTCCCTTTAATAAGGGGTGAGACTCGGGACAGTATGGAGGGATGGACTGAGATCGCCTTGGCAATATGTGGGTGAGGCTAAAGGCGTGTCTCCCATCCCACATCGTTTAGGAGGGGAGTCCTAGGCTAGTTTATAAAGGCTTGGGTTCCTTTAATTTGTATAACGCGTTTTAAAGCCGTGAGAACTTAGTATCTAAAGCAAACAATATTATACAGTTGGGCCCGGGTCGTTACATTTTTTGTGGTTAAAAAATTAATTTAGAGTAAATTTGTCATAAGTATACCAGTCTGAGGTTTTAGGATTTTTCGTGCTAAAAAAATTAATTAGGAGTAAACTTATCATGGTTATACCACTTTAAAGTTTTTCAAGTTATTAACCATTTTCGTTATTCTTCTTTTCAATTTTTTCCAATAGAACAAAGGAAAGGAATTTTAATTACTCCTACTTATCAAACATGCCACGCATGCTTTACAGGATAGTGTGGATTTCCTTATTGATATTTAACAAATAGATATTTACATATACACTGTTTATGAAAAAATAACAATAAAAATTTTTACCAAAAAAAAAAAATAACAATAAAAACTTTGCCCCAATTAATGAAGTTCCACATTGTCAAGGGCAACCTTGAAGATGCAGACAATGGAGGGTCCATTTTTCTGATTGGGATTTTATATTTCAACAATGATCACGTAATCATTCTGATTCATCCTGTCTGAACCTTGTTAAGGTTCCCTCCAAGAATCTCTCCCCTCCTTATCATTTATTCTTAACTGCACTCATTTTCCCATTTTCCCCAGTATTTTTTAAAGATTTAGATTCGAGGTTTTTCGCTTTTTCAAAAGTTTATTGAAACGTTTCGAAATTTTATAAAAAAAATTGATTTTATTATGTTGCATTTTCTTGGATCTCTGAAGTCTGGAAAATCCATTTGACAGACATCTCTCCGGAACCAAAAACGACAAAGGTGTAGATAAGCCTTGTATGAACGAGACAAACCCAACTTGGCCACTCTCCGATAATACGACGTCATACAAACATTTGCATGTAGAAATAACAGTTGACAAATTGGGGTGTGAAATTCTTGGCCGGTTGATGCGAATGTTAGGCCATTCAGGAATGAGAATATATGATAATTTGGAGCATTCACATTCCTTTCCCTAAAGTTTGGCAATCGCGAATAAATGATATAGGCCTTAGTTCGACAGATTGTACTTGGAGCTGAGAATTCATTTATTTGCCTTATTTGGCGTTTGGCAATATCGTTGGAGGGGATGCATTTCAATATAAGTTGGATATGATTTGAATAAAGATATTCGCCTCGATGTGTGATATGACCAGCGAGTAGGATCTTTTACAAAATAAGAAGGAATAAAAGGAAAATCTACAAAGAAAATACAGGACATGTGTCAAAGTCCATATCATCCACATATACGATATAACTTGCTTATATGATTGGCAGAACTCAATTGCTTATGTAACTTTATCTCGGTCCCTCTTTCATGCGCCGACTTCAATCACCGTGATCTGAACACTAAGGATCATTACAACATCTTCAATCATCGAATATCCATAAAACCTTCTCTCGAAATTCAATCTTGTCTATGTTGTTCTTGTTGAACTTCTAAATTCGCAATAGCAATAATATTCACCTTCATCTTGACCAAATCGACATGATTGTGAGGCGCTTGTCTTGCTCTGGCTCTCCATTGCAAATTTCAGCACCTATTCCTCAATTGTGAGATTAGGGCTTGGAGAACACGACAAATTCATGCCCGATTCGTTAATTTGGGCCAAACAATCGTGATACCTGACTTCGTTTGGTACTAATTTTGCCAACTTCACTTTTCTGATGGCATTGAAGTGACTTTTTACCAAAGTGGTAATCATCCAAGTGAGTGTCACATAAAAAATTTGACACTCATGATTTCATTGTTCTTTTCGATTGTATAGGGATCTTTTTCTTTATGTATAAGTTCTAGAAAACTTCAGATTGGCGAATATATAATTTTTTTTTATACTTTCTCTCTTGATTGAACTCATAAAAAAAGAAGAAGAAGACATATTTGTTTGTATCTCCTCATGTTGCACTCCTGGATCTTTTAGACGGGGGAAAAGTGTCAAAAAAGTCATAAACTTTTTGTTTTTGTGCCGATTTAGTTATAAACATTTTTTTGGTGCCAATTCAGTCCTAAATATTTTTACGTTATGCCAATTCAGTACTTTCCGATCAATTTTGGCTAGATTTTGCTAATTGGAAGCGGCTGGCCGGCTAACGTGGCCTAATCGGCGTTGACGTAAACAACTTTTAATAATATTTTAATAATTTAAAATTTTTCTTTATTTTTTAAATTTTTTCTACTCCTCTTTTTCCTCCAGCCGGTCGCCGGACCTCGGCGACCGGCCAAAGGCGATGGCCGGCGAGGTCGAGGTCGACCTAACTGGTCCGTCGCAATCCTCCTTCCACGAGCCCTTACTCCCCGCCACGGTAGTCACACCGGCAGCCAGCTAAGTTCCGCCCCCATCCCCAACACCGCCGGAGCCCAATCACAGCCGAGATCTCGACCTCGCTTGTTGCCGCCATGGACGAGGCTATGCTCCAGATCTAGAGTTGGGCCGCCGGAAAGACGAAGCGGAAGACGAATAGAGGAAGTCGCGGGCAGATTTTGGATTTATGGGTTCAATTTTTTCCCCAGTTCTCCCGACGAGCTGCGATGAAAAATGGGAGAGCTTCGGCATTCAGGTTTCTTCTTTCTTTCTTCCCCAGCTTCCATAGATTTCCCAAAACTCAAGTCGTTCGCGGTCATGTCTTCTACCTTTCGGCCAAGAGATCCGCTGATTTTTTACCCATGTTGCTCTGTAAATCCCTCCAAATTTCATATCTTTTGGCTAAAAGTACAAGAGACCCACTATCCCCTTCTTTGTCTCAAAGATTTTTCCTGCAAGTTTCTTTTTTTCTCGAGAGATTTCTATTTTTTCCTGATTTTTCCCCAGATTTTTGGCCATTTGCCTAAGGCCAATGATAGGTAAAGATGACCACAAAGACGACCAAGATGGAGGACCATTTCCGGTGGAGAAGACGTTGGGGGTGGCTCCGGTTTAGATGCACAGTGTCGGTTGAGATGGGGTGACCGGTTGGAAGAAAAAAAAAATCATAAATATTTAAATATTATTTAAAGTTGTCAACGTCAGCGCCGATCAGGCCATGTCAGTCGGCCGGCGTCTAGTCAGCAAAATCCGGCCTAAATTGATCGGAAATGACTGAATTGGCATAATGTAAAAAGGTTTAGGACTAAATCGATACAAAAATAAAAGGTTTAGGACTTTTTTGGCACTTTTCCCTTTTAGACATAATTATGCTTGCCCGTTCATCGCAAATAATCGTCGGAAACTTGCAACTTGACTTAAAGGTCTTCATGGACCTTCATTCATTATTGAACAGCCCTTTTTGAGAAAAATCGAGATTCCCTATAATTACAAGATAAATAAATATCTTAAATCCCTTTCCAATGGCTATTGCTCAAATTATTCCACGTAGTTAGCCAAGGTTTCCTCACACTTGAAGTAAAAAAGAAGAACTCGTTCAAAAAAAAAAAAAGTAAAAAAGAAGAAGCGATTATTAGTGCTCTGTATATTTTACACAAAATTTGATATTTCTATTTTTTTTTATTTTTCTGTATTTGACTGAAATTTAAAAATGAGCTGAAAATTATTTTTTGTTGTTGAAAAGGAAAATTACTTTTATTTTTGCAAAGAGACATGTATTATTTTTCTAATACTTTATCATCAAATTTTCCAATAAATTTTTATCAAATTGAATTTTTTCATAACATTAATACTTTTAAAGATTGTTTTTTTTTCTTCTTTAGGAACTCAGGCTCAAGGGCTAAGGTCCTAGGCTCAACCTTAGGGTACTCAAGCTCTAGTGCCGGGGTCCTAAACTCAATTGTGGGGACCTAGGCTCAGTTGTCAAGTTCCATGGGACTTGGCATAATGGCCAAGGACCCCTTGCACGGGTACGCAGGTCTTGGGCCGGGTCCCAAGGGACTTAGGCTATGTTGCCATGGTCTCGAACTTGAGTGTTAAGGAACTTGGCTTGGTAGGGAAGAAGGTCTCGACCTTGAGGGACTTGAGCTCAACCACCACAGTCTTGATCGAAAGAGTTGGGGGTATCTTCAGCCCAGCCATTGGGAATCTAAGTATAGGTACCAAGGACTTGGCTCGGTCTTGATGGATTCAAGCTCAACCTCGAGAGACTCAAGCAAGATTGTTGAGGACCCAAGCACAAGCGTCTTGTTTCCCATCGTCAAGCGCCTAGGTCTCTAGTCCTTCGATAGTTAATCGTATTTCGGAAAATGATTTCTAATTTTCAAAAGAACAAAAATCACTTTCTCAAGTTTAGCATAAATTTTTTGTTAACTCATTTTTTTAAGCAATCCAAATATTGAAAATGATTGAAATATGTTATGATAGAAATTTTTCACAAAACAAATGAACTTAGCTATATACTCATTTTTCTTTTCTCAGAGAGAGAGAGAGAGAGAGATTTGATTATAACAAATTCCATGTGGTCGATTATCATGCAACAACTTTAGGTGCTTATGACTGGTGATTACTATATAACCCTAGTTCTAGCTTCTAGGGTTGATTATAGCGGGTCCATTCTCCTTAAACAAATATCTGTCCTATTTATGCGATACATCCCTTGGCATGAAGGCACAAAGTCCAAATAGCAACTAATTCGAGATCTATTTTACCATTTCGCCATTATTATGCTTCTCATTATAACTTGAACTTTAAACTCCCAAAAGACTTTGAATCTGATAAAGCGAATAGAAATCAAGCACGTCCGAACTTGAGTCTCGAGTCATTGTTTGTGCTTAGATTGTTTTTTATCAGATCTCTCTTCCCAAGGCATCACCTTTCTCAGCTTGGATATGTCACTAAGAAAAACCAATCAGCAGTGTGAGATCTGCATCCCCTGACAACAGGACAAGCGAGAGTGATTCCCTCATCAGCATCCACTTCGTTTCCACTGCATTAGAGTACCCTCAAACACCACGCAGAGGAGAGATGTAAAGAGCAAAATGCTCTCAACCGAGATTTGCTAGTGGAATCCAAATGGTATCTCCTCACATCACGTCTCTATCTCCTCAATCGCTGTCTCTTTAGCTGCTGAGAGAGAGAGAAAGCGAGAGAGAGATCCCTGTCCTCTGCTGCTATTTAAGGGGTGGGGTAAATATTGTTGGAGAGAATGAGGAGGCATCAGATGCAATTTTTAGATTCTATTCTGACAACAAAGGACTATGGTTGCACGAACATATTTGCTGACGGAAAGTCAACCACTAGCACATGTTACTCCCTTGTTGGGAATCTGAATCAGACGTCAGGAAACCTGGCACGTCTGAGTCACGGTTATGAGTGACGAGGACGCAGACACGCCGAGGCCAAATGGGGGGAAAAGAGGTTTTGGGATTCTCTCAAATCTTCATTAGCACAAGTACTCTTGGAATATCATCACATTCACCATCAGAAAATTAAAAAGGAACAAGGGGGGGAAAAAAGAAAAAGTAAGGAGAATAAAAAAGGGGGCAAAAGAAGGGGAGAAAATGGGGGGTCGAAAGGACAAAAAAGCCCATCTCCCTCCCAAGAAGGCCACTATTCCTTGGGCATCATTTGGGGAGCTTTCATGGGCATGGCGATGACAACGGCGGTCTGCTCGTTGGCCTCTGCCTTCTGCGGCTCGACACCATTCATTTTGATGTCGTCTTCAAGGTTGTCTTTCGGGACTCCGTTGGTGACATTATTCCCGTTCTCTTGGACACCACCCTTCACAACTTCCGGTATCTCCAGTCGCTTCGACCTATCCTCCTCTTGCTTCTCCTTGTGTTTGCCCCACAGGACCGAGTAGAGCCCAATCACTATCAGAACTGCACCAAGGACACTGCAGCAGTACAAAATATGAAAGAAAGTTCAGTGGGTTGTATTTATCATATTTTAATGTGACGTCAATTATCAATTATTGTTCTTGTAACCGACAAAGTTATTTCCTTTTCAGACAAATTGTAAAAGAGAGTTCGTGCGCAAATCGTTCCTTCTTTAATATTGAATTAAGAGTATCATGGATGGAAAAACTTAAAAGAGAAATATTAAAATCAGCTAATTGTCTGTTCTCACAAATAACAAGGTTTTGAAGTGATTAAGATTTAAGAGCCAATTACCCTCCAAGGTAAATCTTCTCTGCAAGGATGAAAGAGCCCAAGATGGCGACTATGATCATCATCAAGGGACTAAAAGCAGTTGCGAAGACCGGCCCTCTTTTCTTGATTACCAGGCCTTGCACATAGTATGAAATGCTTGAGGTCACAATTCCCTGAATGGACAAAATCCAAAATTAAAGTTAGTCAATTCGTTTTCCTTACGGGACCCCCTCATACGAACTTGATTTAGAGAGAGCGAGGGTAATTACAGCGTAGGCGGCGGCAAGGAGGTTCATGTCCCAGCCGACCTTCCAGACACCACTTCGGTGCTCCATGACAAACGTCACTGCGATCGCTTGTAGAGTTCCCACGAAGCACACCAGCGACGTGAGCGAGAGCTGGTGGTTCCTGTATGTCTCCAAGGCTTTGGTCTGTGGATAATTAATGGTTAAAGAAAATTGTTATTCCTGCTGTGCGAAGCATATAACAAAACTATCTAGTGGATAGCCAATGATCATATAAAAAATCATTAGTTAGGGCAACGACTTTCATGTGGATTCTATGGGGAGATAATTGTGCAGATTACTTTGATAGATTCAGCGTATGAAGTTAGTTTCACGTTGAGATGACGAATTATTCCCCACTTTCCTTATCTAGATGTCGGAGATTACACATTTGCTTGGCTCGTGTTTATAGTACCAACCTGATGTTATACTTAACCAAAAAAGACTATTGTACACATAGAAGTTGTGTTCTTCCTTCAGGGTGAGTCTTAGCATTTCTTGACGTGTGATTGACATGGTCCAGAAAGGTGACTTGCTAAGTTTGCTACATGTTAAATCAATTATTTATTTATTTATGGGAAGGAGTTCGTCGACTTACTTGGAGGACGAAGAGAGAAGCCCATGCTAGAGTGGCGATGATGAGGAGGATGCAGCCAAGGAACCATTCCTTGTCGGAGGTGCCGCTGCTGCCGGCGCCAGAGGTAGAAGGTTGCCGGGGGTGGGCATGCGGCCACACCATTTCCATGATAGGACCCTTGTACAGCGTCATCAGCATGGCCCCGGCCACGGTCACCACTGTCCCAATGACCTTCGCTTGGCACTTCACTTTTTTAATATCGATTTTTTCCATCCTAATTAATGTCAAATTAAAGAAGAAAAGAAAAGCTTTTTGTTACTTCAGAAAGCTATGTACGTACGTTTTTCTTTTTCCTTCTAGAGTTAATGAAAACACCATTGCTTGTAACTATCAATTACCTGAAAATGACAGCCATCACAAATGTCATGGCGGGAAGCATGTTGCTCATTGCGCACGAGAAAGTTGGAGAAGTGAGCTTCAGCCCAGCGTAGTAGAAGTTTTGATCAATCACCGGTCTGTTAAAATTAAACGTAAACCATGATAAGTTTATAACTTAGTTCTAATGCATCATTTTATTTTACTTCATTATGTGTAGACTGCCTGGGATTATTATGACAAGAAAGGGGCCTTACCCAAGTAGTGCCAGTACAAATATTTGCATGAAAACAGGGAATGTGATCTTGGGTTGCTTCTTCCTGCAACGCGTAATGTCGAAAATCTTAGGCATTTAAAGAAAGAGAGAAGAAGGACGAATCATGGCGCGCATGTCGACTACGCGCGACGGTCGGGATCAATGTGTCAACCTCTCGAAGATGAGGGCAAAAGGGGCGATGACGGCGGTGGCGAAGGCATGGCGGTAGACGACGAGCACGTAGTGGCTCATGCCATGGTTGAGGGAGACTTTGGTAATGATGTTCATGCCGGCGTATCCGAATTGCAAGGAGATCATGGCGAAGTAGGGTTTGGAGGTCTCCAGGAACTTGTTGCAGCCCTTGAGCTTGTCCATTGTGGAGCCTCTCTTTTCTACCTTTCCCCTTCTCCTGGGAAAGTATAGATACGAGAATATGAAGAGAGAGAATGAGAGAGAGAGATAGTAGTGAAGTGGAAGGGGGTCGAGAGGGAGAGAGGGATGTAGTGATGCGAGAGAAGGCGATCTGAGTTGTTTCCTAAGGAAGAAGGAAGGACGAGGTCATTATATAGGCGAGGGTGGTGCTGAAATAGCCTTGTATTTGTGGAATCTGATGGAATATTTACAAATTTTTCTTTCCTTTTTTTTCATCAAAAAAAAAGCGAGAGGGGAAAAAGAAAAAGTGAAAAGAAATTCTTGTTATCCATTTAGAAGAAAGGGGGAGAGGGGGGAGAGATGGTATAATTGCATGGCTAAAGAAAGAAGGAGCTTCTAAGGTTAGTGGGATGTGGGATTCAGCTTACGCCACTCTCCATTTGCTCGGTGACTCAGAACTTCAACATCTCGATTCCTCCACGCGTAGTCCACCTCTCTCTCTCTCTCTCTCTCTCTCTCTCTCTCTCGACATTTGCAATTGCGAGCTCGACGTCTCCTGGATTTGGTCCCCCGTGACGTTGTCACTAACAATTTATTCTAGTTAGTTTTTGGTGAAAGAGTATCGGAGTTTACCGAGCATCGTAACTAGTTAGTATCCAAATATTATGCATCACTTATTTAAGGAATCTTAGTGCGCCTAGTTTCCATCTAGTCTCCCTCCACCTACATGTTTGAGTTTTTAGATTGGACGCTCGCTCTACACATACTTTACAATTTATGACACCTATTACATGATAAGATAACTCTCATTTACCGATGAATTCGACTTAAATTTAGCTTATCGTTCATTGAGTCGGTAGAATGATAAAGTTCTTATGTTCAAGATGTAAGAGTACTCTAACTAAATACATATGCCTAATTATAAAAGTCCTGATATATTTTTCTTAGTCAAGCAGCGATTTTTTTAGGATTATAAGTTTATTGCACGCATGTGTCGATTAGTTTCCTTGAAGCTCCCTCTAGAGAGCTGACATTCCGTGCAGACAGGTTTTAAAGTTTAATGTCAAGAATATTCCTAATGAGTTTCCATTGCCGTGTGGAGAAGGAATTGAAAAAAAAGTTGTAAAAATAAGTGTGCACCTTCCTGGGCTAGAACGCATCGTGCATGTGTCACGGTGTTAGCCTTCGGACAGCTAGAATATTCCACTTCGAGAGAAAGAGCCATTCAAGTACTTAATGCGCTCATTTATAATTAGTTTATAATTAGCACGTTTAATCTCACATGCCATCATAATGCATTTCAATCTTTCCACAGAAGGGACATGCCTATTCTTCAAGATGATTAGGGTTTGAAAGGAACGCACGAGCATCGCCCAAAATTGAAGTCGGAACTTATTTTACTCGCGATGAAAAGAGTAGACGCTTGAGATAAGGTGGCTTGCCGCATCGCAACAGTGATGATATCGCATTAATTAGTAAGCATTATTCAGGTGTAATCTGAGTTAGTGCTAAATGCTAATCAGGTGCGTTGTTGTTGACTTGCTCGTGTGATTGTTAGGGTCAAAGATTTCCAGGAGACTCCTTAATTGTAATCGGTAAATGTCAACCTCAATAACCTTCTCAAAATGGGTATCCCCTCATTCAAACAATTCCAATAGAGGTTGTTTGGACCTTTTTCCTCCTTCAAATTCTTATAACGTTTTCTTCAAAAGTGCAAAACTCGTATGATTTAAATTTTATTTAATATAAGATACCCTAAATCTTTCGAATTATATTAAAAAAATACTATCAACACGTAAAATCACGCTTGCTTTTTCAAAAATTAAAATATCGCATCCGTTTCAATATCTTATTCATTTTTTGGTTAAGTTTGATTGATATTGTTTAATTATTTTCCTCCGAAAGTTTTAGTGTGGTTTTCTTTTTTCTTTTTAAATTGGTACAGAAAGGCCTTTTCCAAAAGTGGAGTCACCAAAAACGAATCAAACAGGGCGGGGGTAAGTCCTTAATGCTAATCACACGCAACTCCAATTTACCTCACACGAGCCGTCACCTCATAATGCAAAAATCGCACAACAGATCGAGGGGGTTCCCCAGATCTTCCAATCTCTTCAATCCCAAAAATAAAAATTACGAAAAAAATCAAAAAAAAAAAAGAAAGAAAATTAAGAAAAAAGAAGGAAAGAGAGAGAAAATTCAGAAAAGACACTTTGATCAGACCATGACTTCTGGCGTGTACCACTCTTGTCTTCGCGACATCTTCGTGGAAGCTGTCGATCTATCGGACATGGAATCCAACCGCCAGCCATGCGAGGCTGACTCGATTATGTCATGACAATCTTGAATGTGGAGACATGACCGTGCGATGTGAGGATTTGCTAATTATAAGGGTGATCGATGATATTACGGTTCGGCGTGCGTTTCCTCGGATGTGTTACATGTGACTATTTTAGCTGAATTTCACTTGATTGATGAGGGAAAAGCTAGAACCCCACGACACCACAACGTGCCGAACGTGGATGGAAGTTTGCCATCTTGCTTCAGATAACTTTTCTTTTACCTTACGCTTTCCATGTCGAATTCCAAATGAGCCGTGCGAGGAGACAAAAAGTTGGGAACAATTTCGCATCGAATGTTTTGGCTAAATAAATTCGATCGTAAACAACTTTACTAGCCAAGGGAAAAAAAAAAAGAATGAGCAACCTCAAATGATTAGCTAAGTAGGGGGTAATCTAAGTTTTGGCCGGACCAAGAAAAATTAAACCCTAGTAATATAAACTCGAGAGTTCCTCTAAGTTAGTGACACTTTAATGGGTTGAGTTTAAATTAATCAAATATTAAAATCACATCTCTTTCTATAGTTTGGACTTTTAGAATAGTGGGTGGAAGTCCCATTAGATCTTTTATGCCGTCGTAACAAGATGCTCAAGGTTTAAATCTCTTTGGACTTTAATTTACCTTCCCTATTATATTTTGCCAAACTTTTTACGCTTAAATCAAAGTGTTCATTCAACAATTCAAGCTTTAATGGCAGTTAATAGTGATCTTAAGAAACATTACAGGTCGATCATTATTTAAAGAAATAGATTACGTAAGAGTCAATAATTGGCAGATTTTTTTTCCAAGTTTAGTCGGCAAAAGCTCCTGAATTATTGTAGCATTCGCGAATAAGATAGCTAATTAGTTTTGTGATTTTTTTTTCCTGTGGTTAAAAAATTCAAAAGGGGGGAAAAGAAAAAAAAAAGGTGATGGGACTGAAAGTAAAAAAATGAGGAGAAAAGAGCATGTAGAAATGACCCACACGCGTGGTATGGCCGTGTTGGAACCCCGCAAGGCAACTCTCATGTAAAAAGCGGTTCTGCTTCCTTCATGTCTGTTCTTTGTTTGTTTCCACTCTCTCCCTTTTCTTTCTCATTTTTCTTTTCTTATTTTTCATCTTTCAATCGTTTTACTTTCTACTGTTTCCTCGTAAATTTCTACTGTTTGACTTGATTTATCATCCAAGGTCTAACCACAGTTATTTCCGACCAATCCAATAGAATAAACAAACTCTTATGCATGGCATTGAACAACACCCGATTTTCCCTATTTAAAAAAGCATCCTCGTTTCTTGATTAAAAAAAACAAAAAAAAAACAAAAAATCTTAGTTGCCTACTATTTTTCTAATTATTACTTGTGAGGATATTTCAGCTAATGAAGTTATACTTGCTTTTTAGTTACCAAACTTTTCCGCCCGGGATTTTTAGGGTGGAGATAATTGTAGCAAAACCCGACCATCGACCCTTTTGCTTTTCCGGAATATTTATCGAAAAAAGGCTATTCTACTTCATTATGGACAGTTGCAGTTCCCATGCTAGGGTTTGTGAAAGAGACATTTCTTTCTGAGAGCAATTTGGGTCCAAAATATGGAGCATGGAGACAAAAAATGAAGATATCAATAATCTCGAGTGGTGAATAAACTAATTAATATCGCGCATCATATCATCCAGCACCAACTTCTCTATTGTCCAACCCATTTTCCACTGAGCAGATGCCTTGCCCTTTGCGATGACGGATGATGTCTTATACATTTTGGGGTCCCCAAAAACCCAAAAGGGAGGAAACCCTAGAGAATGAATGCAGAGAGATCTATTCGAGGTGTGTTTTTCATCGTGCCTAGGCAATAGGTTTCTCATCATGGAATATTCAGTCCCCACCAAGTGATATCGCTCTATTGTCTAAATTAGGGCAAAAAAAAAAAAAATCCGAAATATCTTCTTCTAAATAAGCCATTCGATGAGGAGAAGAGTTGCATTCTGTGATAGAATATTCTTTCCCCAAATTAGTGGAAACAGAATGAGACGTTGCAGCAGAAACACAGCAGGTGAATTACAAGAAAAGGTCATTGAGTGGTTTGTATCGACTCATACTTTTGCAGGTGCCCTTTGGTGATTAAGAGCAAAGATGATCCCTACATGAAATGTATGTAAAAAGTATACACTTGGATCCATTTTGGTCCGAACCGATATTGGTGATTCTTATAAATTCTTCCAATATTTTAGCTGGGGTTTCCCGTGATTATAAAAAAGAAGAATTTCATGACATCATGTAAATTGATTCATTGACACTACAATGCATCAACTGCATCTTACTCATTTGGATTTCCTAGTCGTGATTGTTTAGGCAATACAACACCGAAGTCCATGTCTTCTAGTTTTACTACTCAACCAGCCTAGAATTCGGGCCCTCGAATCAACAACCCTTCCATTTCCAAGGGGTTTGGTCAATTAGAAAATGGTCAATAATTAGAAACATCAGCATCATGCTTTATGCCCTCCCTTTCGGTCTGCATGGGTTCATGCATGAAAACGTCCACTTCATTTATATGTGATAACAATAATAATTAAAAAGAAGAAGAAAAAAACCGCAATCAAAGAAAAGAGAAACGATGGCAATCACAGCATACGAATGGCATTCCATTAAACAATCTTTTTCTTCCCTTTTTCCTTTTCCCTAAGATAATTATAAAATTGCTAACCAGATTGTCGTATCCGTTCCATCAACTTTAGTCTCTCGCCACTTCTTTCTAAGCCATTCGTGAGAGCCCTTAAAGGAAAACCACCATTTTCTTTTCGCTCAAAACCGCACGAAAGCTTGCGCCCTATCTAAAAGATCACCATCTCCTAGCTAACTAGGTAGAAAAAGGCAGTTTCAATCCTCACGTTTACTTCATCTCCTACACTGGCCTTTCATCCTCCGAGAGAGAGAGAGAAGACAAATCTTTTGTGCCCTTCGGTGTCATTCCTTTAAGCAAAGCAAGAGCACAAAACAATTTGTGTTGTGCTTTGTCTAACCCCTTTTCTTGACCAGAAAGTGCTGTTCTATTATTGAATCTCTTCACGCACATCACCTTCATGCAAAAGTTTCTGGTCAAAGATTCAGTTTCTCGGCTACTCCAACACATGGATCTTTTTCGTGCAATCAGTGGCTCTCCGTTCCCTCGCTTTAGAGCTTTTCCTCTGTACCCTCTTTTGCTTATTAAAGAACTTCAGGTTTGCAAATTGGTCAGTACTAGCTAGTGGAGATGACCACCGAAATATTGCATGCAAGGTCATTGGGATCTATATCTCTTTCAGTGTGCAATAATTGTTCTCTCCTTATTGACTAATCTTCCCATCACATAACAAGTTTCATGTCAAGCCGGACAAACTAATGGTCATAAAGGACCAACTTTTGTCTTTAGAAGGGGATTCGTGGTCTAAAGCTCGACGCCATGATTGCCAATTGACACCCTTACTAAGGTATCACACTAAATATCCAAGAAAGATGCTGCTTTATATCAATTTGTGCATACCCGGAGGCTCTTGGCCGCATTTGCAGTTTTTGACTAATGTATCGACTTATAGAAAGCTACGCAAATATCTCCGGGTAGGCCGGACATGACATCGACAGTGAATGGAGCAATTCGGTTTTCTTTAGTTTGATGCTATTTGGGGATATTTTGATATGGTCTGGTCTCCCAAAGTAGGCTTGCTTGTTTCTGAAAATCGGCAATGATAGAGTGGCAGAAGAGTTTAATCTATCTGCAGATATAGCTTCTCTCGAATTAGTTTATGCAACTTCCCTATAAATTACAACCTTCAGATCATTTCAAGTCAAGACAAAGTATAAGTCCCATTGCATTCCCTAACAGCTGAAGTTTTCAGAATCAACAGCTGGGGCACTAACCTATTACATGATTAAGCTTTGCTTAAATCAAAGTTGGGTCAGATTGTTAAATCTGTGAGAACCATCTATGTTGTTATTTGGTTACATTGAGACACCACAGTAGCGGCACTTCTTGTCCACTTCTTTCTTTACATGTCCAAGAACCTAAAAGCTGCAAACTTTGTGGACAGGTTTAATTAACATACACTTATCACATCCATCAGATCAGGAAAGGCTCAGTCTTTGCTTGACCATTTCACTTTAGATTAGCTTTTCAGGCTTCCCACGCTGTGATCTTTGGACCAGGCTGGTAAATCCGGGATAATATACTTAAAATTTAAGACGACGTAGATGGAGCCCCCACCATCAACTTTAGGCTTAATGAGACAACATCAAAAGAGGTGATACCCGCACTGAGGAGCTTTCATCTTCGGCGATTTTTACAGATTAAATGTCATCCAAACATTTTCGCTGATAGCGTATTGGGAGGATAATGCGCCTCAAACTTATTCCGTAAGCTAGTGATTTGACTGCTAATCAAGCGGGAAATTAATATATTTACTCACGAATGCACGGACAAAGTGTGTAAACAGTCAGACTTGTTAATTGATGCTTAACTTACCACCACAAGTTTTATAATGGGTAAGAGGAGAAGGAGAGAGAGAGAGAGAGAGGTTGAGAGCGGATTAATTTGTCAACCTTCTTGTATCTCTAGACGGGATATAACACTCAAGTCTCTTTGGGATTACAATAAAGTAATCGAAACCCTATCCTAAACTAGACCAATAACTTGGTTGAAATTTTGACAGTCAGAAGCACCAACTGTATATGTCTCTCTCTCTCTCTCTTATGTTGCTACTTAGAAATTCAATGAAGGAATAGAAAATTCTGGTGATTAGAATCTCCAGCTTCTATTGGGTTAAACTCCTTCGCTGTCGGCAACAGCTTGACCCTTCTCTTTTCTTGTTCTCTGCAAGCAACAACCTCGAGATGCTACTGTATTCCCACGTTTGGCCAATGAACAACATACAGGAAAAAGTCCTCCTCCACAAACTAATCCCCAGTGGGATCGAGTGAAAACACTTACGCAATTGAGGTCGGTCTCATAGGCGTGATAATCAGGGTTTCGGATGATGACCCACGAGAAAAACTACTTTATTTTCCGACCTTTAACTCAAAAAAGATGGTATCGCCAATGAACGAGGGTGGCTTGTGGAAAATGGGCGGCAGCTGACCAACCCTTTAACAGAAAAATGAAATCGGAAAGACGATTATCACGATGCATATGCGGCAACTTAACGTGTGCATCATGGTTTTGCACTCTCTTTTAGTGGTCACGACACGAAGCCCCATCGACATCGTCTGTTTTCTCCATTGGCCGCTCATCAGTAATCTACAAGGATGAATTCTATCTGGTTGACTTGCGTACACCGAAGTTGCATGCAAATCCTTAATTTGCGCACGATAAAGTGTTTTGTAATGACTCGAGAGAACGAGAGGGGAGTGGACTTCTTCCCAACACCGAACGTCGATGCCTCGTTTTCATCTTCTTCGTCTTGCTCGGCGCGGACTCTTTACAAATTATCACCCCTTATTAGATTTTTTTTTTTTTTTTTTTTTTTTTGTGTTCGGGACATGATTATGGTGTTGATTGAATCAATATCTCCTTTGAAACTGATGGTCGTCTAAGTACTTGATTAATTTCTTTCTCTAATAGCATTTAACTAATGATAAACCACCATGGAATGGGACCAATGGAGCTAAAAACAGACATGGTAAAAATTGTCCAAAAGACCTCAAAACTATTGTACAACGACCAATTTTTTGGTTAGAAATTGCTGACATGAATGTTAACTTTTCTACATTACACAACTGACATAAACAATTCTTGCAATTTTTAAAACTTTTTTGAAATATTTTCCTTTTCTATTTTTCTATTTTTCCTCTTTCCCTTCACCAGCCTAATTGGCGAAGGCCAACAAGGGAAAATAGGAAAAAAGAAAAGAAGGAAAAGGAGATAGAGAAAAAGACAAAAAATTCTGAAAAATTTTTAAAATGCAAAAAATTATTCACATTGCCGGTCATGCCATGTTGGACAACCGGAGTTTACCTCAATAATTTTTTGTCAAAATTGGTCAAATGAACTATGTTGGCAAAGTGTTAAAAGGTTTATGAATAAATTGATACGATTAAAATATTTAAAACTGAATTAACCGCCGTATAATAAATTTAGAATTTTTAGACAATTATCCCAATGGATACATATACAAGTGAAAGTTGGAAAAGGATACTTGACAATAGTAATGAACGCATATCTTGATTTTTGCGGGAATATAGCCTTGGAGAGTGGAAACCATAAAACCTAAAGATCTTTAGCTTCTTCCTCAAAAAAGAACATGACCGTTTTTCTTCCTTTATTTTCCTTTTATTCATCGATTCCTTTCATTAGGTGGGTCATTATTGATTCGATAATCCGTGCGATGTTTGAAAAAAAAAACATTACTTTCCAGAATTCTTATTCCTTTCCATCTTCCAAATGGAATATTTTCTCTTTACCTCCATTGCCAATGTAAAAAGTGACTTGCTCACACAATTTGAATATTGAGATGCAATACAAAACTAACTCTAGATATACATGACAATAACATTCATCCAACGATAAACGAGTAAATAACTTTCTAAAGAAATGTGGTGGACATAACGGTGATTATTCTTTTCCGTTGCCTTTGGCGTAAGAAAGGGCCTAAGAGGCTAAGCCAATGGACAAAATTACTTAAGAACTCATTTGGGTCCAGTCATTAGAGTCACCAATTCGCTAGGCTCGTTTCCACTCAATTGGAAAAATCCTTTTTTTTTTTTTTTTTGCATTTCCAAAAGTTCAGACTTTTTCATTCTAGGCCCATTCAGCAAATGGACTATGTACCATTATTGTCATTGAGAATGAGACAATCCCATAAGGGCCCTACTTGTTTGGATCCAAAGCACTTATTAATGGATGGGTTTTTGTCTTGCATTTTCTTGGGCTCTACCGTTGGGGGTCCAGTTGGGACCGATGATGTAAAGTTCATTCTCTTCTAAATCCCATGCAAGGTTTCCTAAAATGGATCCACTCCTATCAAGTTCCTAACACATAGTTTGGTTGGAGGAATTAGGAGGGAAGAGAAATGATTTTGAAAAGCGCAATATTGTGTTGGATGAAGGGAAAGAGAATGAGAAAAATAGATCAGGAGGAAGTAAAGATAAATTAGGAGGGATTGGTAAATTTGAATGGAGGGATTTGGGTACAAATATATGAACTTTTTTAACAATTTCAAGGGGATTTGCTTGAGTCACAACGGCGTTCATCTTGCTCACTTGAGGCAACCTGAGGCTTGGGTTTGAATAACTCCACTTGCACAATCTTGGGGCCACTTCTAGTAGCACAGGGTTATGTGCCTGCAATAATTACTCAGTGTAAATTAGTCGGGTATTCAAAGAGCATTGAACGCTAATTACTATAAAAGAAAGACCAAAAAAAAAAAAAATCCTTCTTTCTCACTTATGTCGTAATTTTTATTTTTTTCTAAATGCATTCTAATTTGTTGTAAAATATCGCGTTGCGAATATATAATAGAGAAGAGATTAAAGAAGAGAAAGCAAGTGAACACTAGAGATAGTAGCAAGATGAGAGAGCTTTATTTCTAGTATCTCACTTTGTCGTGTTTACGTGTGATTGTATATTGTACATCAAAACTAAACTCCTATTTATAGGAGAACAAGAATGTACTTATCATTAATATCAATGTATCGAATGATACATGTACGGGATAAGGGAGACGAACGTTCATTGTATAGGGAGATGTACTTAGAACATTTGATACAAATGTACCATAATAAGTACATTGGATAAGATGAATATAATGAATATTCATTCATGTATTATATCCATTCATGTATTTCATAACACTCCCCCTTGAATATTCATCATATTCATTACAAATGTGCATTGAATGATACTGCCTCATTAAAAACCTTAAGCCGGAAAAACCCAGTGGGATAAAAACCGGACAAAAGGGAAAAAGAGTGCATAGCACACATGTTATGATATCTCCCTTTTATGGATGCATTAATTGCCTCGTTAAAAACTTTAAGCCGGAAAAACCCTATGGGAAAAAACCGGACATAAAGAAAAAAGAGTGCAATGTATATATAGCCACTCTTGGGACTAATCATTATTGCATCTTGTGAACTAGCCGCATATCAATACTGCAATGCATAGTTCATAATATCTCCCCCTCAATTGAGCCATATAACCACTTCTGGGGTTAATCAATATTGCATTTTAGTTATAGAGTCAAATAAATATTATATAAGGTTCATAAGCATTTCATAACCATATGAAAGAATAATAATAAGTATATATCTAAAGCGAAACAACTAAAAAGAAATTATTAGAATCATAAAATTCGAAATTCAAATCATCATCCACCAATCTGATGTCTCATCAAAGTAATCAGAGGTCTTCACATTTGCTACTTCAGGAGCAAGGTGAGTTCCACCAACGGAAATATTGTTGGTATCAACAATGGTTATGGCAGTAGGATTAATTTCAATGGCATAAGATTCACTACGCTTGCCCGTATGCTTTAAATATGCCTGGTATAGGTCAACAAAATGTTTTGGCGTACGACAGGTACGTGACCAGTGCCCAGTCATGCCACAGCGATGACAAATACTTTCATTAATCACCTTCTTTTGCTTCTTTTCTTTGCCATGATTCAGGCCAAAGTTTGATTTCTTAGGGCGGTTAAATTTCTTGCCATCCCTTCTAGGATTATATTCTTGCCTGCGCTTATAGCCCTTAAAATGGCCAGTATTTTTCTCAAAATTAGCATGTGCTTCAGGCAATACTTTTGAGCCAAAGAGGTCTAAGATCATGATTTTTAGCAGCAATTCATTAGTTTGCTCGGCAAAGTAAGAAGCACAGAAATTAATTCAGAATATGTGGCAACCGCGTTGCCGGTATTCTGTTGCAATACAATATTCGAAGCATGAAAGGTGGAGAAAGTTTTCTCAAGCAATTCTGCATCGGTGAGTTTGATACCGCATAACTCAAGTCGAGAAACGATATCAAATAAAGCAGAATTATAGTCGACATTGATTTAAAATCTTGCGAGCCCGAGATTTTGCCAATCATATTGTGCTTGAGGGAGGATAACGGTTTTTGTATGATCATACCTATCCTTCAACCTCGTCCACAAGATATGCGGGTCTCGAACGGATAAATATTGAGTCTGCGAGGCTCTCATGCAAATGACGACGAATAAAAATCAGCGCATTTGCTTTATCCTTTTCATTTGAGGTTCCATCCTCTGTAATTGTATTAGCGAGACCTTGCCCTTGGAGGTGCATTTCCATGTCAAGGCGCCAGGATAGATAATTCTTTCCACTCACTTCTAGGATGTGAAATTTGGGCTTTTCAATATTTGCCATAATCCTTGCAAAAATAAATCCTTAAATTAATTAAAAGGATTTCCAAATATCCACCGCTACTTCGGGAGCGAGAATGATACTTTTAGATTTAAAATTTTGGCTTCGGGCCAAGAAAAATAAAAATGAAGAATTGATAGAAGAAGATGAAGTATAAGTTGATCAATAATAAGAATACCCACCTTGCAAAAATTACTTACTCAATCGGTAGATCTTCGTGCTTGCAAAAGTTACTTACTCAATCGGTAGATCCTCGTGCTGATAACGTGTTGTAAAATATCGCGTTGCGAATATATAATAGAGAAGAGATTAAAGAAGAGAAAGCAAGTGAACACTAGAGATAGTAGCAAGATGAGAGAGCTTTATTTCTAGTATCTCACTTTGTCGTGTTTCGTGTGATTGTATATTGTACATCAAAACTAAACTCCTATTTATAGGAGAACAAGAATGTACTTATCATTAATATCAATGTATCGAATGATACATGTACGGGATAAGGGAGACGAACGTTCATTGTATAGGGAGATGTACTTAGAACATTTGATACAAATGTACCATAATAAGTACATTGGATAAGATGAATATAATGAATATTCATTCATGTATTATATCCATTCATGTATTTCATAACATAATTGACATTATAACTCAATTTTTCAAACCGGTTCTCCTCTTTTTCTCTCATAATTATTTGAATTATTTTTTCCTTTCTTGTCACTCCTACCAAGTATTATGTTGGTGAACGAGTATTTCTAGAGATTTGTGATTGTCGACTCCCCATCTTCCTAAATACGACTTATCAAAAGCGAAGACCAAAGTCCTTTGGTCATGTACTCTCTTCAAATGAATCTTCGCATTTAGGTATCACAACACAAAGCACACTGTCGACTTTTCCTTTTATCTATTGCACTTTCTATGGTCTAGTTTCGACACACATAACTCTCGTGTTCTAATATCTAAAACATACACATTCCATCATAAGATTTTCCAGTAAAATAACCAACTCCATTTTTAGATGGATAAACAATCGGAGAATTACCAAAAAAAAAGTCTTAAACCTATTGTAATTATGTCAATTTAGTCATGAACTTTTTTTTTAAAAACAAATTCAATTCTAAACCTTTTACATTTATATCAATTTAATATATTTCGCCAATTTTGACTGATCAAAGACTAATGTGTACAATTTTTTTAATAATATTTTATGTTTTGAATTTTTATTGATCTTTTCTTTCTTTTTCTTTCCCTCTTTCTTCCTTTGACCGGTCACCACCGGCCGAAGCGAGGGTTGCCAAGGTCAACCTCGCTGGCCAATGGGGAGGTTTGCCCCCACCGGCCACTAGCAAGGACGAGCCTCACCTAGCCATGGCAAGGCCGGCCTTGCCGTTGCTAGGTGAGGCTTCACTAGATCTGGTGAAGCTCAGCCTCACCTAAGCGGGTGTGGGCCTCGCCCTAGCCAGTGGCTGGTGGTCACCACTGATTTTCTATCGATTTGAAATTTGAGAGTTTATGGTGTACAATTCATCAATTGCTAGATTAGGAGCATGGGTCTAGACCTCATATGAAAAACTCTTTTACAAACTGGCCTTTTAATAAATAAAAACACGTTACAATTTAGGTGTACGTTGGTCGGCGTGACTTCTGCAGCTTTTGCTGCCATATTAGCCCTTGTTCCTCTCGTATCATGCGGGGCGGTACATGGACCTACGGTGGTAACTTTAGGCCCTGTTTGGCAACTTGCGCCTAACAATGATGACTCGATTCCCGATTTTTGTTCCTGAATCGTTTGGGATGAGAATCGCGTTTGGTAAAATTTTTGTTCCGGGAACAATTTTGTTCCAGAATCGTTTTGGAGAAGATTTGAGAATAAAAAAAAAATTGATTCTCGCGTCCGAGAATCGAAAAAGAATCAACACAATAAAACCCATTTTCTTTCCTTCGGCCATCCCACGACCGTCGCCCGCCGCCGCCGCCGCCGCGCCGCCGCCGCCGGCCGCGGTCCGGCGAGCTCGCCGGAGGCTCGCCCGGCAAGGCGAGGTCCGGCAAGCTCGCCGGAGGCTCGCCCGCCCACCGGCGAGCCTCGCTAGGGCCGGGTGAGGCCCGCCCGGCCACCGGCCGGGCTCGCCTAGCTCGACCTCCGGCCGGTGGTGGGCGCGGGCCTCACCCGGCCTCGGCGAGGCCCGCCCGGCCACCGCCGAGCTCGCCTAACCCGACGGGTGGCCGGGCGGGCCTCGCCCAACCCCGGCGAGGCTCGCGGCCACCGGCCCGGCTCGCCTAGCCGGTCGGTGGCCGGGCGAGCCTCGCCCAGCCTCGGCGAGCCTCCCCCGCCCCGGCGAGGCCCGCCCGTCCACCGGCGAGGCTTGGCCGACGAGGGCCGGCCTCGCGAGGCCGGCGACGCCCGGTGAGGTCGCCGGCCATAAGAAGAAGAAGAAAAATAGGAGAAAAAGGAAAAAATGAAAAAAAAAAAAAAAAAAAAAAAAAGGAAAAAGGAAAAAAAAAAAAAAAAAGAAAAGAAAGTAAAAAAGTAGAAAAAAATTTTAAAAAATAATTTGGAACGTAATCAATAAACACGTTATCAAACGCTTGATTATTACGTAATCGAAATTTTAGCGATTACCAAACATATGTTTTTACTTAGAATCGGTTAAGGGAACAAAATCAAAAATAATCATTTCATCGTCGAATCGGTTAGAATGTAATCGTTACCAAACGCGCCCTTAGCATCCCAAACAACTTTCACGTGCACGTTCGGCAGCTGGCTGTAGGGACAAAACCAGTGGTTGGAGGCGAGTCGCACCACCGCGGCGTCGAACCTCAATCACTGATTTTGGGACCAAATGTCATCTCGAGGTCCCCGCCCATCACGCATTCCCCACGCCCCGAAGAAAGTATGTGATTCTATCGGACACAACACGAGTTGGTTTGATTTTTTACGTTGGCGTTTCGCGCGATGATGGTGTCTCTTTTGCCCGTTCTTGGACATCACGACGCTTCGTCGGGTCTGAAGATGCAAAGGCTTGACGACGCCGGAACGAAGTCATGGTCCACGAAAGCGTGGCATCCCACTTAAATCACGTAGAAGGTTGACCCCACGGCTGCACTCAGAAATTAGCCCGCCACCATCATCTGAAAATGCAAACGCCAGTGTAAAAAATCAGGCAGTGCAACCACCGCGAAGGAACGGGAGGTCGTCGTCCTCCTCCTCCTGTTTCCGTAATTGGAAAGCCGTATTACTTTAAGCATGTTTGAAATATCAATCGCGGAGGCGGCTACCTGTTCCGCCACTTTCCTCGCTCGCCACTCGCCCTTTTCCTACTTTTGACTTTTGCTCCCTTCGCTTCCTTCCTTCCTTCCTCCTCTGGCTCCTCTCTCGTATTATTATAAGGTTTTAAACTAACCTAGAATTCAGCCGTACTCGCTTGTATGCATGCAACACAGTATATGTTGGCTCAATCATCAACGCTGCCAGATTCTCGTGGATCGCAAGCAACAAATAACGTATCATTCAATCCACGTCCACGCCCATGCGATGCATGCTCCAGCATATTCTTTGGCGCATTATTTATTTTTATAGTAAGAGTAACACCCACGTTTCTTCTCGTGTCGTAGAAATATATTCGAAAGAAACAGATGTATCATGTAAATTTTCCTGAGTTTTTCATTATTTATCTCTTTTACTCGATTTCATACTCGTTTGCTTCACACATTCATCTTAGTTTAAGTATGATTTTTCGTAAATTTATCTAGACACGAGAGTGTTTTTACGAGTATGGGTTGGGTTGGAAACATATCCACAACTCATGCTGGTCTCATCAGGCATGATAATTAGGGTTTCGGATGATCATCCACGAGGAAAGCTACTTTATTTTCTGACCTTTAACTCAAAAAGATGGGATCGCCAATGAACGAGGGTGGCTTGTGGATGTGGAGAAATGGGCGGCTGCTGACCAACCCTTTAACCGAAAAATGAAATCGGAAAGACGATCATCACGACGCATATGCGGCAACTGAACGTGTGCATCATGGTTTTGCACTCTCTTTTAGTGGTCACGACAGGCAGCCCCATCGACATCGTCTGTTTTCTCCATTGGCCGCTCAAGAATGAATTCTATCTGGTTGATTTGCGTACCCCAAAGTTGCACGGAAGCCTTTGTAATTTGCACACCATAAAGTTGTCTTGTAATGACTCGAGAGAACGAGAGGGGAGTGGACTTTTACCCGACACCGAACGTCCATGCCTCATTTTCGTACTCTTCGCCTTGCTCGGCGCGGACTTTTTACAAATTGTCGCGCCTTATTAGATTTTTTTTTGTGCGGGACATGCTTATGGTGGTGATTGAGTCAATATCTCATTATCTCCTTTGAAACTTATAGTCGTCTAAGTACTTGGTTAATTTCTTTCTCTCATAGCATTTAACTGACGATAATCCGCCATGGAATGGGACCGATGGAGCTAGCAACAAACATGGGAACAATTGTCTGAAAAGCTCCAAAACTATTGTACATCGATTAGTTTAGTTATAAACTTTTCAATTTTGTCAATTTAATCATAAATCTTTTGATGATTTGCCATTATAGTCGTCCCGGCCAATTTTGATTGGAAATCACCAATATAGATGTTGGCCTCCTTATATAACATAGATGGCATCAACATGAACAATTCTCATAATTTTATAATTTTTTTTGAAATATTTTCCTTTTCTTATTTTTCCTTTTTTCTTCTTTTCCTATTTCTCTTTGCTAGCCTGATTGGCAAAGGCCAACAAAGGAAAATAGGAAAAAAGAAAAAGAAGGAAAAGGAGATAAAGAAATTTTTTTTTAAAAAAAATCTGAAAAATTAAAATAAAAAACAAAAAAAATTGTTCACTTCGTCAACTGTGCCACATGAGACAACTAGAGTCTATGTCAATGATTTCTAGTTAAAATAGGTCAAATGAACTACATTGACAAAGTATTAAAAAGTTTAGGAATAAATTAACGTAATTAAAAGGTTCAAAGTTGAATTAATTGCCATACAATAATTTTTAAATTTTCTAGACAATTATCCCAACGGACACGTATACAAGTGAAAGTTGCAAAAGAGAATATCTATAAAAAGGAAGACGAAGAGAGTGGAAACCATGAAACCTGAAGATCTTCAGCTTCTTCCCCGGAAAAGGACATGACCGTTTTACTTCCTTTATTTTCCTTTTATCCATCGATTCTTTTCATTAGGTGGGACACTATTGATTCGATAATCCATGTGATGTCCGAAAACAAACATTATTCGACAATTCCTATTCCTTTGCATTTTCCAATTGGAATATTTTCTCTTTTATCTCCATTGCAAATATAAGAAGTGACTTGTTCATCATTTGACTCTTGACTCGTGGTACCAAACCAACTCCAAACACACATGACAATAACATTCATCTAACGATAAACGTGTAAATCACTTTTCCAAGGAATGTGGTGGACATAATGATGATTGTTCTTTTCCGTTCCTTTCGGTGTAAGAAAGGGCCTAAAAGGCTAAGCCAAATTGACAAAATTACTTAAGAACTCATTTGGGTCCACTCATTAGAGTCACCAATTCACTAAGCTCGTCTCCGCTCAATTAAATTTTTTTATTTATTTATTTAGCATTTCCAAAAATTCAGGCTTTTTCATACTAGGCCCATTAAACAAGTGGACTTTACCATATTTGTCATTGAGAATGAGACAATCCCATTAGGGCCCTACTTGTTTGGATTCAAAGCACTTATTATTAGATAGATTTTTGTCTTGCATTTGCTTGGGCTCTAGGGTTGGGGGTCCAGTTGGGACCGACAATGTAAGGTTCACTTTCTTCTAAATCCCGCGTAAGGTTCCTAAAATGGGTCCACTCCTATCAAGTTCCCAGCACGTGGTTTGTTGGGAGGACTTAGGAGAGAAGAGACGATCTTGTGTTGGATGAAGGGAAAGAGAATGAGAAAAAAGATTAGGAGGAAGTAAGATTACTTAGGAGAGATTGGTAAATTTGAATGCAGGGATTTGTGTATAAATATATCAACTTTTTTCACAATTTTAAAGGAGTTCACTCAAGTCTTAAGCGCGTTCATCCTCCTCACTCAAGGCAATTTGAGGCTTGGGTTCGAATAGCCATGCTTACACATTCTCGGTTCCACCTCCAGTGGCATAGGACTATGTGCCTGCAACGATTACCTAGTGTAGATTTCTTAGGTGTTCGAAGAGTATTGAACAATCATTACTATAAAAAAAGGAAGACGAAGGGACTTGTTTCGTTCTTTCTCACTTATATCTTAATTTATATTTATTTCTAAATGCATTACAATTGACATTATAGCTCAACTTTTTCAAATTGGTTCTCCTCTCTTCTCTCGTAATTTTCTGAATTATTTTTTCCCTTCCAATCACTTTTATCAAACACGATGTCGATGAACGAGTATCTTTGGAGATTTTCGATTGTCAACTCTCCATCCTCCTAAACACAACTTATCAAAAGCGGAGACCAAAGTCCTTAGGTCATGTAATCTCTTCAAATGAATCTTCGCGTTTAGGTATCACCACACAAAGTAAGCTGTCATCTTTTACTTTTATTTATTGCACTTTCTATGATCTAGTTTGGAGGCACATAACTGGCGTGTTCTAACGTCTAAAACATACACATTCCATCATAAGATTTTCCAGTAAATTAACCAACTCCATTTTTTAGATAGATAAACAATGGGAGAATTACCAAAAAAGTTTTAAACCTATTATAATTATGTTAATTCAATTATAAACTTTTTTTTTAGCTAATTCAGTCATAAACTTTTTTGCATTTTTACCAATTCAGTATATCCAAATTAATTTTGGCCAACCTAAGCACTATTAGCGTGAATAATTTTTTTTAATAGCATTTTGTTTTTTGAATTTTTTATTAATATTTTCTTTCATTTTTCCCCTCTTTCTTCCTTTGGCCGCTCGCCATCGGCTAGAGCCAAGGGCGGACAAGGTCAACCCCGCCGGTCACTAGCAAGGACAAGCCTCACCTAGCCATGGCAAGGCCGACCTCGTCGTTTGCGTGAGGCTGAGTGGGGGCGGGCCTCGCCCTCACCATCGCTAGTGGCCAATAGTCACCACCGGTTTGTCATCGTTTTGAAATTCCAGAGTTTACAATATACAATTCACCAATTGCTAGATTAAGAGCATGGGTCTAGAGCTCATATAAAGAAACTCTTACAAACTGACTTTCAATCAAAAACACGTGTTTAAATTTAGGTGAACGTTGCTCGGCGTGACTTGGCAGCCTTTGCTGCCACATGAGCCCCTGTTCCTCTCGCATCATGCAGGGCAGCACATGGACCTACGGTGGTACCTTTACCACCCCAAACCAACTTTCGCGTGCACGTTCGGAAGCCAGCTGTAGGGACAAAAACTGGTGATTGGTGGCGAGCCGCGCCACCGCGACGAACCCCGACCACTGATTTTGGGACCAAATGTCATCTCAACGGCCCTCGCCCATCACGCATTCCCTACTCCCTCGAGAAAGTTCGTGATTCTATTGGACACAACGCGAGCAGGTCCAGTATTCGACGCCGGCGTTGATCACATCATCATTGTTTTCGCGGACTTTCCATTCATGCGTTACTTGGCTGATCACATCGCTAAACACGATAGAAAAATTGTTAAGAAAGTCTTAAACTTATCATACTTTTATCAATTCAGTTATAAATCTTTTAATTATGTCTATAAATTTTTTCACGTTTTGCCAATTAAATTTATTTGGCCAATTTTTACTAAGAAATCGCTAACGTGGACACTAACTGTTATATGTGGCATGATCGATAATGATGTGGTATCCCATGTGACACGATCAGTAATGATGATGACAATTTTAATATTCTCCAATTTCTTTTGTTGACTTTTTATTTTTCTTTTCTTTTATTTTCCTACTTTACTGCTTTTTTTTTTTTTATCCTTTTTTTCCTCCGCTGGCCATTACCGAGCCTTGTCAAGGGCCTGCCTAGCTTGGAGAGGCCGGCCATCGCCTGAGGCCTTTTCCTACTTTTCACTTGTGTTCCCTTCGCTTCCTTTCTTCCTCCTCTGCTCCTCTCTCGCATTACTATAAGGTTCCAAACCAACTTATAATTCAGTCGTACTGGTTTGCATGCATGCAACACAGCATTTATTGGCTCAATCATCAATGCTGTCAGATTCATGCCGACCCAAAGCAATGAATAAGGTACCATTCAATCCACGTCGAGTCCCACGCGATGCACGTTCCAACGTACTTTGTGGCGTATCATTTATTTTTATAATAGGAGTGACGTCCACGTTTCTTCTTCTGTCATGAAAATGTATTTGAAAGTAATGGATGTATCATATAAATTTTCCCAAGTTTTTCATTATTTACTTCTCTTACTCGATTTGAAGTGTACAAAATCAGACAGTGCAACCACCGCGAAAGAATTGGGGGTCGTCGTCCTCATCCTGTTTCCGTAATTGGAAAGCCGCATTAGTTTAAAGGATGTTTGAAAAATCAATCGCGGAGGTTGAAGCCGCCTCCACCTGTTCCGACACTTTCCTCGCTCGCCCCTCGCCACTCGCCCCTTTTCCTTCTTTTGACTTTTCTTCCCTTTGCTTCCTTCCTTCCTTCCTTCCTTCCTCCTCCGCTGCTCTCTCGTATTAAAGTTCCAAAATGACCTAGAATTCAGCCTTTGCTCGTTTGTAAGCATGCAACACGGGGTGTGTTGTGTCGCCTCAATCATTAATGCTGGCGGATTCATGTCCTCGCAAGCAACAAATAAGATATTGTCCAATCCACGTCAAGCCCCATGCGATGCATGCTCCGGCATACTATGCAGCATGTCATTTAATTTTTTTATAATCGGACTGAAATCCGCGTTTCTTCTTCTGTCGTAAAAATATATTCGAAAGCAAATGATGTATTGTATAAGTTCAACTGTACTCGTTTATGAATATTTATTACCTCGATCGTCAACGTTGTCAGATTAATGTTGATCGCTAGTGACAAATAAGATATCACTAAATCCATAGGGCACCCCATGTGATGCATGCACCGGCGGACTCTATGGCACGTCATATATTTTTATAATTGGGTCATAGAAATGTATTTGAAAGCAATGGATATATCGTGTAAATCTTTCCAAGTTTTCCATTATTTATCTCCTTCACTTGATCTCACGCTCACTTGCTTTGCATTCTCATCTCAATTTAGATATGATTTTTTGTAGATCGAGTTAGATATGAGAGTGTTTTTACGATATGAGTTGAGTTGGATATAAGTTTTTAGATTCGTATTGCATGGAAAACGGTCAAAACAAATTAAATGGATTTATTTAAGTTTACTGATTTTTCGATCCGATTCGATCCATCAATTTGACAAGTCCAATCTTAGGTGTGATGGGGCTTTTATCAAAGTCATATGCTTGTCTATCTTCCACGAGAACTAGAAAAAAAAACGAGGTGGATGATTCGTGCTCCACGACTTGACTAGTGACTTTGCTAGTCACCGTGAATTTTCTCCAACATTGCCTCGTACTTGAACGGAACTTTCCAAGGAGCCTAAGATAGAGAGGAAAAAAAAGGGTTGAAACTAGTCGGGCGGGTTACGTCTTATTTGGATGTTGACTTAGACAGAAGACCCGCTCGAAGACAAAATGATTGATTGATTGCTCGAGGGTGAGGACAGATTAGCAAAGCAGTATTATTACCTCATCGGTAGGTTGATTAGACGAGTACTAATCCATCTCTCCTTTTCGTCGAGATCGCATTCCCATAAGGGGGAATATAAAATTCAAGTTAAATAATTTAATTCCCATCTCCGACCGTCCTTAGAACTGCATAAAATAAGCATGGGTTGGATGCCTTCGTTCTGATAGATATGTGATTCATTCACCAAACTTGCAAGACTTTTATTGGCCTTTCCACATTGCTTGGGGAACTCGCGACGACTGGTTTATTATAATGTGTTATCATAAAGAAAACGGGAGGGGTAGTTTCACACTGGGCCGACTGGGATAATAGACGAAGGGATTAAGAGACTATTAGAGTTTTGAGACGAGTATATTTTTCCCAACATATGGGTCCTCCCTCTCAAACATTGGGAATATTTTCCAAATAGTTCTAAATTTATTGTCTTTTTGTCATTTCAGTTTTAAATTTTTTAATTTTGCTAATTAAGTCCTGAACATTTTTACGTTTTGCCAATTGGATCTATCCAATCAATTCTAGTTTGAAATTACTGACGTTAGTGTTGATTGGTATAGATGTGGACAAATTTTGTTAATCTTTTTTTCTTTTCTTTCTTTGTCTTTTTTTTTTCTTTCTTTTGGTAAAAATTTCTTTGTCTTTTTTCTTTCTTCCAAACCCAATGAGGGTTGGCCAACCCTTATTGGCCACTAGGTGAGGGTTGTGATTACGGGCAAGGGTTGTGGCCCTTGACCTTACCAGTCCTAGTAGAATAAAAAGGAAAAAAGAGAAAGAAAATAAAAAAAATTATAAAAAATTTATACATCAACGTGTTTGTCCTACGTGACGTTGCTAGCGTCCATGTTAACAATTTCTAATCATAATTGGTCGAATTGTCTCATTTGGTAAAATGTGAAAATGTTTCGAACTCAATTAGTACAATTAAAAAAAAATTAGTACAATTGAATGGTTTATGATTTAATTGACAAAAATGTAATAGGTCTATGACCTTTTGGACAATTTTTCCCTCTAACATTATATGACTATTTAGTAGTTTTCAAATATCACTAATCTCTATCTCCACAAAATCTATTTAAAGTAGTAAGTTAAGAGCATACTTGGTGAACTGGCTCATCTTGTCGGATCAACTTTGTAATACAATCCTTTAGATATCACCAAGTCCCAAAGGAGAAAGGTTTAGAAGAATAACTGAGAGGACATCATGGAAGTTGGGAATTTTTACTCTTCTCCGGACTCTTGGTTATTATCCAATTTCATCTCGCCTTATATAGCTGAGGTTGAGGGTAAAGCAGATAATATTTCATAACTGGTATGGCCTACAAGGCTACAAAGCATACAATACAGACCTATCAAACTGACAAAAAGTCGAAGAGGTTCGGCACAGACCAATAATACAACAAGTTCTATAACTTTATTGAAATAGTCAAGTGAACTCTAAAAGATTCCCCCACTTATTGATGGATTCATACTATGGGTGGAGATATAGCGTTCAACTACTAAATCTCTAAGATTATTAACAATTTCAAAAATTGATTAACTTATTTACGAGAAAGATTCTTATCAGGTAACTTCAAGACCATTTCACCAGATAGAGCTCTAATTTGATTTATTCAAAGTCTTCGACAACTCGGGGACGACTTCCTATTAAGAAATGAATATGTTATAGAAAATGGAAAAGATCACGAACTTTCCCCTCCAATGTCCCTTCCGAAACCGCTATTATAAATGGCCCCGGAGATACTCACTGAAACGAGCACACGACTACATACATCCCCTAGCGATTCCTAGCTAACGCCGCCCCAATTCTCTATAATTCTGCACTATGGTTCGTCAAATGAAGATGGTGGACGAGGTCCCCGGCTGGCTCCGTGTCTACGAGGACGGCTCCGTCGACCGGACGTGGACCGGGCCGCCGGAGGCCAAGTTCATGGCCGAGCCTGTGGCCCCCCACGAGGAATTCATCGACGGGGTCGCCGTCCGTGACGTCGTGACAGACAGGAAGTCCGGCCGCCGCGTCCGCATCTACCTCCCGGAGGACATCCCGGAGGCCGACTCAGCCAAGCTCCCCGTCATCCTCCACTTCCACGGCGGCGGCTTCTGCATCAGCCAGGCCGACTGGTTCATGTACCACAACACCTACACCAAGCTGGCCGCCTCGGCCCGGGCCATATGCGTCTCGGCCTACCTGAGGCTGGCCCCGGAGAACCGGCTGCCCGCGGCCATGGAAGACGCCTACGCGGCCCTCGAGTGGCTCATTTCGGTGGCTCGGGGCGAGTCCCGCGAGCCGTGGCTCGAGGACCACGCGGATTTCAGTAGGGTTTTCCTCACTGGAGACAGTTCGGGAGGCAACGTGGTGCACGAGGTGGCTCGCAGGGCCGGGGAGGCGGAGGACTTGGGGCCGGTGAGGTTGGCCGGGGCGATCCCGATCCACCCGGGGTTCGTCCGGGCGGAGCGGAGCCGGTCCGAGCTGGAGCATCCCGAGACGCCGTTCCTGAATCGGGTCATGATGGACAAGTTCCTCAGCTTGGGGCTGCCCGAGGGCGCGACCAAGGACCACCCGCTGACGTGCCCGATGGGGCGGGCGGCGCCGGCGTTGGAGGGGCTGAGGTTGCCGCCGGTGCTGTTCTGCGTGGCGGAGAAGGACCTGGTGGTGGACACCGAGATGGAGTTCTACGAGGCGATGAAGGCGGCGAACAAGGAGGTGGAGCTGCTGGTGAGCCGCGGGATGACGCACAGCTTCTACCTGAACAAGATGGCCATCGATACGGACCCCGCCACGGCCGAGGAGACCGACCGGCTCATGGCGGGCGTCACCGAGTTCATCAAGAAGCACTGAGCGGAATCAAAAACCCGACGAATAAAAAGTGGCGAGGAATATAGAAAAGATACGTTCTTGGGGTTGTCTTCATGTCGTCCAGTGATTTTTTTTTTTTTAAATTTTCCCGTTCGTCTGTTTGCTGCAAATGCAAAGAAGATAAAAAGACCAAAAAATTAATAATAATAATAAGGTTTATGTTCGCCGGGAGTGCATTATCGTCTTCCAAACGAGTGGGGGAGTCACGGTGCAGTGTAAGACTTTTCGTTGACTGGTAGTGAAGATTTACCGATGCGATCGTGTTCTGGCAACGCCTTGTCGTTTCTGTTCCCACCACGAATCGAAAGCCGCCAAATTGTTTTTGGTCTTTTGTCTGAAGCTTCGAATCGTGGGTTTAAACATTCTAACCGTGATATTAAAAATCCGATTGCTGCTTCAATTGATACAGTCATCTGTCCATCAAATTTCACCGGTTATATGTTGATATTTTCAACCCAAATTAGTGAGCCAAAGACGGGTCTTGCGCATGAAAAGCAGCACTTCCACTCCACTCGTGGGTAAAATATGATGATATTATACATTTGATGGGACCCTGAACCGAGAAGTTGCGGGAGCCATCATGATAGGGAGGCTCCAGTTTGAGAGCGGACCCAGTTTGAGAGCGGACCGCGTCTGGCGTGATCGAGGCGCTGTCTTTTCGTCCCCTCGGACACTCCACTCTCGTTCATGTCAGGAAAACGAGATCTTGTCGAGAGGCGGATCTCTTCATCTTATCTCCCCCCACCCCACCGGCATTTGACGGAAGGCAATGAATGAATCGTACGCTCTAGTTGCTCGAATTATTTCCAGGCGGAGCGGACGGGATGGGGGTGCTCCTGCTCTTGGTCGTGGCCGCTTTAGGGAAATTGGAATTAAGAACTATTCGGGTTTTAATTCGTCGCAGCTTTTCGCGATTCGCTGACCCGATCCGACGAAATCTTGACATCGTGACGGAACGCGTCTTGGCTTTTGACGTGTAGGCCTGGGCGTGCCGTTTTCGTGCATGCCTCCACGTGTAGGATCCTCGCTCTGCCCCCCTGTGCGGGTCGGTTCGGGTCGGGTCGGGTCGGGTAGCGTGGCTTTACTCAGCATTCCCCTGTTTCTCTCCATCGTTCTCGTCCGTCGCTTGTCGCGCCGCCATTTCCGCCGCCGCCGTCCTCGTCTCGTGCCGATCTTCGTTAAGTCTCCCCCCCAAATCGCGATCGCTTCCGTTTCTGGAAGACGCCTCTCCTGCCTTCTTCGCTAATTCCGATCGTCGTTCCGGTGAGCATCTTTGCTGTTGCTCCTCCCAGCTTTTTTTCTCTGCTCCGATTGCACGAAAGCCCTAATCGCCGTCACTGACCTCTTCCATCTCCGTCGTCTCCGATCGAGGTCGACTCTGGCAACTCTCAGGTGGTTCCCCGCCCCTCCTCTGTCTCGCGAGTGTCGGAAGTTTGCTCTAGGATCACTCTTCCATGATATCGTTTCGTGCATGTTTGTCATCTGTGTCGAACTTAAGTACTGGCCCGAGTGCGCTTTGATATTGTCGGATTTCGTGCCGATCATCTTGCTTTTGACAGCCTTCGTCTTATAGCGTTGGCGATATGCTTGATTTGCAGTGTCCTCGGTGATCAATTCGCGGATTGCAATTAGCTCAATTGGTCATCTTGTGGGGAAACAATTGTCCCATGGTTGCTTCTGAACATACCATGGACAGCAAAGATCACATCCCTGAGGAAGCGAAGAAGATGTTGCAGTCGTTGGCTTCCGAGTGGGATGATGTGCTCGATTCAAATGCATTACAGGTGATCCGACTTAAGGGTGCCATGACCAATCAAGTCTTCCAAATAAAGTGGCCCGCCAGAAAGGATGGAGTGCCACGAAAGGTCCTAGTTAGGATTTATGGTGAGGGTGTGGACGTGTTCTTCGACAGGGAAAACGAGATCCGGACTTTTGAGTTTATGTCTAAGCATGGGCAGGGGCCTCGTCTGTTGGGTAGGTTCTCTAATGGGCGAGTTGAAGAGTTCATCCATGCACGGGTAATTCTCTTCCCTATCTAGGTAGATTCTCGGGCCTTCAACTTAGGAAGGAACGCATTATCATGGTCCTCAGGCATTTAAGATGATGTTGATGTTGCTAGTTATAGTATTTAGGATTTGGAGTTTTGATGCGCTGTTGGGATTTTTTATAGATGGATATAAGAAGTGCTTAAACTGTTGTTTGAGAATCAATTTGTCAGATATATGCCAAGGTCAGATATTTCTGTTAGCTTTTATAGTCTTCACTGGTGTTTCAGTATCATAATTATTGAAAATTATTTGGATTGCTACACCGATTAAGATACTTGGGGTTGTGGACAAAACATGAAGTACCTTTATTCCTCAAAGGACATGTCATGGGCAGAATTTGAGTACAGTAGTGCTTTGCTTGGGCATCACTTCTTTTTTATCATCATGTTGATGAATGATTCTCGAACAAAATCATTCGTAAAATCATAAGGACAGATCTGCTTAGTTTCAAATCATTCATAGCTAGACAAAAGTTTTTCTTGCGTCACTTGGTAGTTGGTATGATGTCACTTTTTGGGAAATCAGGTGCTTATTATTTATCACCTACATCAGAGGTTTGTAAATAGTACTCTTGGCCAACTTGAAATCAAGAGAACGTGGGCAGAATAAGCTTCTTTTAAATTTGTTGATCTTATTATTTGTACATAACAACAAGAATTGAAAACTAAGCTTATCTAAATCTGTGGATTACAGACACTTTCAGCTCCTGATCTGCGTGACTCTGAAATTTCTGCTCATATAGCGGCTAAAATGAGGGAATTCCATACTCTGGATATGCCCGGTCCAAAGAATGCTGTTCTCTGGGATAGACTAAGGTATTCATTTCTCTCGTTGCCTAAAAGAGGTGTTCCATTCTTTTCTTGTAACTCATGCATTTGGGGAAGAGGAAGTGTGACTGCTTTATGCGTCTCACTCATATGTAATTTCTATCTCAAGACCTAGCTAGAATAAATTCTAACTTTGATATCAAGAATGTCAGTGGAAAGAAAGTGATCATCCATGCCCTTGTTATTGTTCCAGAAAGTGGCTGCAGGCGGCCAAGGATATGGCTACTTCGGAAGAAGCAAAGGCTGTAAACTTGGATGCCATTGAGGATGAAATTGTTTTGCTGCAAAGGGAGCTGGCGGGGAAGGAACATGTAGGATTCTGCCACAACGATTTACAGTATGGTAACATAATGATGGAGGAAGACACTAAAGCAATAACCATTATTGTAAGATATTTTGCTGCATCTTTCTTTTTTATTCATTTTGATGCCGGTATATGAGATTGCATTGTGAATACTGAAGTGTCAATGCCAATGAATAGTCGTGACACTAGTGCAGATTATACAGAGAAAAAAAATGTTTTTTACCTCATCCTTATGTTTTCTGCTCCACCACAACATCGCCCTTTTTCTTACAATAAAGAAATTTCCTTAAAATGAGCTCTCCTTCTTCATTTCCCATGTTGAAGCTGAACAGATAAGAAACCTCTGATAAGATTATTATTCCCATTTTTCTCCATCTCTTTCACCTCATCAGGACTATGAATATTCCAGTTATAATCCCATTGCCTTCGATATTGCAAATCATTTCTGTGAGATGACTGCTGACTATCATACCGAGACTCCTCATATTTTGGACTTCGGAAAATATCCCGGTGAGCAGTTTTTGTTTTTGGGTTCTCTGCTGTTGCTTCCTTGGTCATTATCTATCTCAAATAGAAGTGCTTTTTCTAAAACTACGACTGCTAACAGGTTTAGAGGAGCGCCGAAGATTTATACGAATATATTTGAGTCATGCAGGTATGATTCTTTATACGTCTCTTCGTGGTTTGTTGCTAGGCTTGTAGTCTAGGGAAAAGCATGTTAAGTTGCATTGCACCTTCTGTTTTTTCCTCCATTTTATTTTCTGTGCATGCCTTGTTGAATCTTTTTAGCAGAGCAAGATTGAGCACTGATTTATTGCTAAACCTATTGAAGCATTGTACTTTTAGGGCACACTGAACTAGCTCTTCAACATTTGGTTAAACAACTTAATTGATGTATAATCTCTTCCTGCTTGTATGGGACAAGATGCAAAGTATGAATCTTTTCATCATCTGGAGTAAATATTTATCATGTTCTCTATTTGACATGCTGACCTAATCTTTTAGACTTCAATGTGTGACCTGAAAGTGTTAAAACTTTGTGCAGGTCACGTGCCAAGTGAGGCTGAGGTAGAGCAGCTGGTCCAAGATGTTGAGAAGTATACACTGGCCAGTCATCTATTTTGGGGCCTGTGGGGAATAATATCGGTAGGTACTTTAATGTTAGCCCTGATTATATTGCAAAATTTGTGGCTCACAGATGGGAATGGCTGTGCCAGCGAGACCAAGCATATTCCTTATTAATGTGAAAGCCCTTTTATCGACACGTGATAACTAGAGTTTTGACTGTTGATTGCTGCCCTTAAAGCTTATTCAATATGCATGTGGTGCTCTTCTTTCTAATTACAATTATTTCCTGGCCCCCTCCTCTTTGGTTTTCAGGAGCATGTGAATGAAATTGACTTTGACTATATCGGATATGCAAGGCAGAGGTTTGAACAGTACTGGTCGACCAGACCCATTTTGTTGAGCTCACACGGAACTTCTCCCTCTGATGGTGCGACAGACAGCTAAACGTAGCCTCAAATTCTGAAAAATTTGTTAATTTTATTTGCAGTGCTGTACATACGAAACCGTGTAGAAGTACCCTACCCCAGGTTTTTTGGCACATAATGCATGGTTAGATGAGATTTATTAGGAAACAAGAAAATGAAAAAGACATGGTGAGGTGAGGATTTTGCTTGTAATGAAAATGCCAATCTCTTGGGTAGCATTACCTTTGAACTAGTAATTTAGGCATTATCTATCGATTGTGTATTTTTGTAGTTGTTTTGCAGTTTTGGTGTTAGTATCTCTCTTTTGGTATTTACTTTGTGAAAAGTCTTATCGTTAAACGTTTGGGCATTTGATGTCTTATCTTCTTGGTTGCCTTGCCCTTCTACCTCCACACATTCAGGTTTTTAGATGACATATACCTCGTCATCACACTTTTTGACTTTTCAATTCATGCGCAAGAGCAAATTCGATTACCTCGTTGCTTTGCTTTCGCTATTGAAGTAGAGAGATAAGTCCTTCGAGAACTCCTTTTTGGGCCAAGGAGATCTGTAGTTTTAGTAGTTAGTGTTGTCTCTGTTGCCCCTGTGCCATGCGTGCTTCGTCGTCTTTGCTGAGACGCAGAGTCTCTGCAGAATTAGAACGAAACGAAGCAATGGTTTGACTGAGCACGCTTGTTCTCACGTTAAATTTCAGAAGAGATTTTGTTCGGCAGCCGTCATGTGCTTGCTGAAATTTTTTTATAAGAAAAGTTTGCCGGGTTCAACGTCAAGTTTCTAATCAGAACGAATATATAATCGATTTGGAATGCATTTTCTTAAAAATATTTACTTGTATCTCTTCTAAAAACGAGTAAACGAAAAATAGTTTCATCGAAAATGTTTAGACATAAATTGTTCTCAATAATAAAAAAATATTTTCTATACACTAATTGATTAAAAATGTTTTTTGAAATTGTTTATTTTTTAATTAATGTCACAAAAACCTTCAAACCGATACATCGATGGCAAATTTATTATAAAATAATTTTTTAACCACCCAAAATCTTAAATTAATACACGCATAACATATTTATCTTCCATTATTAAATTGCTCACTTGGATGCCTATGTAGCAAATCCAAGTGGATCAATTAATGGTTACATACCATAATTAAAAAAAAAAAACTTAAATTAATATATACGTGACAAATTTATCCAAAAATAATCTTTGAGTCATCAAAAACTCTAAACGGATACAGGTGTCGTTAACTATAGTGAAAAGTTTACTCCACGAGGGCTCACAAGCCCTCGCCAATGCCCGACGAGGGTTGCAAAGCCTTAGCCTACCAACTCAACAATAAAAAAAAAAAAAAAAAAAAAAAAAAAAAAGAAGAAGAAGTAAGGAATGAAAAGAAAGTAATAATATCAAAATAACATTAAAAATTATCCATGCTAACATCAACCTTGCCACGTAACATGGCCAGTGTCCACTTTAGTGATTTTAGATGGACTCAACTGACAAAACATTAAAAAAATTAAAATTTAATTGACTCAATTAAAAGTTTTGAAATTGAATTGGTAAAAGTGTAATAGGTTTGTGTGCTTTTTCATAATTTTCCTAGTTATACCAATTTTTTTTCCAATTGAATTACAAAGCAATTTTGGATTAGCATGTCTCATTTAAATAATTTATCAACATTTATTTTGTTTAATCTCATTTGATGACTTTTCTTTTTTTAATCATTTCCAAATACGGCACCTCTAACTGCAAGATGTTGGAGTATCCACATATAAACACTAACCTGTTCCAAATAAATTTTTACAACTCTTCTTTGTAGAATCTCAGCTTATCGGAGGATATTTTGCTAGCATAATCAAGTCATTCCACCAAAAGCATGGCCAATAGAAGCTGATAATGTTTCTTAGGATCATTGTGATGACTATCGCACAACCTGACCAACAATCGATGTTTGCCTAAGATGATATTACGGAATGGACATGCCGGTCACTTTTGAGTCACAAACAACTTCACAAGATCCAACTTCATTACCGCAAGATCCATGAGGTGAACCACTATCAGAATATCTTTTTGATCATAGTAAATTATAGCTTGTACTTAGTCTAAGATTTGACAGAGAAAATCCATCACTTCAGCTTGGGAATCTAACCGAAGCCAACATTCCAACGTGTTCCACTAATGTTTCGACAAGCTCTCATCAGTCATCCAAAAGACAAAGGTTATCAGAATTAAATTTGGAAGTTACTCCAGCAGTTGAAAAGGTAGAAAAGCCCCTTGAAGCACTCAGGCAACAGTATTTGGAGAGAACTACTCTTAATCTTCCCGCCATCCATCTAGTTCTTATTAGCCCCTAGATGATATAGGTACTGAACATCTTGAAGCTCTAGAAGTCTAAAGACTTATAGAGAATACATGAGGCAGACATAACTCAGAGAGTTCAGACGATAATGGGCCAATTCACAAGTACAACCTATAAAGAAGTCCAAAGTATCTTCACGTGAAGAAGAAAGTGAATAAGAGGAAAGAAGTCAAAAACAACTCAAAATAAAAGTCTCATAAGCCAAGCGAAGGATAAGAAAATTTACTCAAAATACTGTAGCATAAGAATTGCTCATGTACTTTTTGGCATTGTTCATAGCACTGTAGCACATTGTAGCAGAAGTGAAAAATAAGGGATAAGTTTTTGTTATGAGCAAAATTTAGCTTGTCAATATAAGTGTCAAATAACTGGCCATTGTTGGCTAGAAGGTGTTTGTGAAAGTCCGTAGAATTATTGGTGATTTCAAACTATCACCGATAGTAATATGTATGTCTTTAGTGTCTACCTATGTAAGAAAGCTTGTACATGAAAAAGAGGAGGGGAACACACTAATTAGAAATAATATCGTGTGATTTGCCATGAATCACTAAAAGCTCTCTCTCTCTCTCTCTCTCTCTCTCTCTCTCTCTTCTTCCGTAATGTCTGGTATGATTCTTTAAAACTACGAATATTCTGATTAATCATAATAGTATGTTTTACACTTGCCACAATGTGGAACCTGTGTATCAAAATTTTGTTACCCTAAAATTTTCTACGATTTGAATCAAAAGATGAACTGGAATTTGGTGCATAACAGAAAATCTCTATTCTGAGGCCAAGGAAGGACCGTGTGTGTGGGCTAGCATACGTGCCATGAATTCTATTTTTGTTCTCCCTAGCTCGTATCATAGGTCGATATTTTGAGAATCATTTTGCCCATCTAAGAAGTTGAGGATACGGAATTTGCTTCTACTTGAACTTGAGCACATGAGAAAATGAGGACATGTTAGAAACTCAACCTATGGTATGAGCTAGAGAAAACGAAAATAGAATGTGTGGCAGATATGTTATTCCACATGCACGGCCCTTCCTCGGCCTCAGAATAGGAATTGCTAGTTATCCATCAAATTCTTTATCATTTTTTGACTCATATCATAAAAAATTTTAAGGTAGCAGAATTCTAATGCATAGGTTCCACATTGTAGCAAGTGCAAAGCATACAACCAAGATTAATCAGAACATCCTTAGTTTTAAAGAATTATACCAAGCATAAAGGAAGAAAAGAGAGTTTTTAGGTATTCATAACTAACCACACAATATTATTTCTAATGAGAATGCGTTCCCTCCACTTTTAATGTACAACTGAAGACATACATATGATTACTGGTGATAGTTCAAAATCACCGATAATTCTAAGGACTCTTACAGACACCTTTCAGCTAATGATGACCAATTATTTGACCCTTATACTAACAAACTAGAATGTTACTCCTGATAGACCGTTATCCATTGTTTTTCGCTCCAATTACAGTGCGCTAAGGTGCTATAAACAATGCCAAACAGTACATGAAAAGTACTTTTGCTACAATATTTTGAGTAAATTTTCTTCTCCTTCACGTGGCTTATTAGACTTTCTTTGGGGTTGCTTTTGACTTCTTTCCTCTTCTTCACTTTCTTCTTCACGTGAAGATACTTTAGATTTCTTCCCTGATCGTCCTTGGGAATTGGCTCGTCATTGTCTGAACTATTTAAGTTATGTCCATCATTCTGCCTCTTATATTCCTTGATATGTCTTTCGACTTCTAGAGCTTCGAGATGTTCAATACCTACATCATCTAGGGGTTGATAAGAAGTGGATGGCATATTGGGAAGAATAAGAGTGCTTCTCTCTGGATACTGTTGCCTGAGTGCTTTAAGGCACTTCTTTACCTCTTCAATTGCTAGAGCAACTTCAATATTTAATTCGGACAACCTTTATCTTTTAGATTACTAATGAGAACTTGTCGGAACATTAGTGGAACATGCCAAAATGCCGGATTAGGGTAAATTCTCAAGCTGGAGGGATGGACTTTCTCTGTTAAGGCCTAGAGTGAATGTAAGATGTTGGAGTATCGACATATAAACCCCAACATATTCTAAATGAGATTTTTACAACTCTTCCTTATAGAATTTCAATTTATCATCAATAATATCGGGAGTTGTAGAGGATATTGTATTGTGCCAATACAATCAAGTCACTCCATTAGAAGCGTGGCCAACAAAAGCTGATAATGTTTCTTGGGATTATTGTAATGACTATTGTGTAGTCCGACCAGTGATCAATGCCTGCCTAAGAAAATACTACGGAATAGACGTGCCGGACACTTCTAGGTCACAAACATTTTCACAAGATCCAACTTCATCATCACAAGATTCATTGGGCGAATCACTATCACAAGATACTTTTGATTATAATGAATTACAGCTCGCACTCAGTCTAGACCTTGACAGAGAAAGTCCATAACTCCAACTTCGGAATTTACCCCAACTCTGCATTCCAATATCTTTCACTGATGTTTTGACAAGCTCTCATCAATCATTTAAAAGACAAAGGTTGTCCGAATTAAATGTGAAAGTTGCTTTAGTAATTGAAGAGGTAGAAAAGCTTCTCGAAGCACTTAGGTAATAGTATCCGGAGAGAAGCACTCTTAATCCTTCCGACACCCCATCTAGTTCTTATTAGCCCTTGGATGATATAGGTACCAAATATTTTGAAGCTCTAAAAGTCAAAAAGACTTATCAGGGAATACAGGAGGCAAAAGGATGGACATAGCTTAGATAGTTCGAATGATGACGAGCGAATTTGCAAGCACGATTTGTGAAGAAATCTAGAGCATCTTCACATGAGGAAGAAAATGAAGAAGAGGAAGAAGCCAAAAGCAACCCAAAAGAAAGTCTAATATGCCATGTGAAGGAGAAGATAATTTATTCAAAGTACTATAGCAAAGTACTATTCATGTACTGTTTGGCATTATTCATAACCTTGTAGCACACTATAACAAAAGCGAAAAAAATATGGGATAAGGGTCTGTTAGGAGTAAAATTCTAGCTTGTTAGTATAAGGGCTAAATTATTAGCCATTGTCAGCCAAAAGGTATCTGTAAGGGGCTGTTTGGTAACCATCCAAATAATACTCGATTCTGATTTTTTGTTTTCAGGAGTAGTTTTGGAACAAAATCACGTTTGATAGAAATTTTGTTTCCAAAAACAAATTTCTATTTTTTTGTTCCCGAAAGTAGATTTAGAACATAATCAAGAATAAAAAAAAAATCGATTCTTATTTCAAGAACAAATTTAAGAATAAAAAACCAACTCTTTTTTTCTTCTTCTTATTCTCTTTTTTTCTTCTTCTTCATTAACCACCATCCCACTGCCACCGTCCACCACCGTCCACCGCCGCCGGTCGCCGAAACTAGTCCGGCGAGCTCGCAAGAGGCAAGCCTAGCCACCGGCAAGGCTCGGCCTTGCCAGATCTAGCGAGGTCGAGCGTTGCCGGGGCTAGGCTTGCCTCGCAACGCCCAGCCCCAGCGCCTCGCTGGTTTCCAGGCGAGCCTCACCGCCCAGCCCTGCCGATGGCCAGGCATGCCTCGCTTAGCCCCAGCGAGCCCAACCTGGCCACCGGTGAGGCTTGGCTGACGAGGGCTGGCCTTGTCGAGGGCTGGTGACACTTCGGTGAGGTCGCCGCCGAAGAAGAAGAAGAATAGGAGAAAGAGGAAAAAAAAAGAAAAGAAAAAAAGGATAAAATAAAATAAAAAGGAAAAAGGAAAAATAAAAAGAACAAAAGTAAAAAGTAAAAAAAATTATTTAAAAATTAAAAGATTTTGAACAGAATCAATGAGCACGGTACCAAATGTAATTCTATTCAAGAATAAGAAATTTTGAACAGTTACCAAACGGCTTAAAATGCTTAGAAATTGTTCCTGGGAACAAAATAAAAAAAAAATCATTTCAGATCAGAATTTATTTCTGGGAACATAATCGTTATCAAATATGCCCTGAGAGTCTGTAGAATTATTGGTGATTTCGAACTATCACCAACAATCACCTTTATGTCTTTAGTGTCTGCCTATATAAAAAGGCTTGTGCATGGAAAGGGAAAAAGAATGCACCCTTCTCCCTAGAAATAATATTATGTGGTTTATTATAAATCCCTAAAAAAAATTTCTTTTTTTCCTTTTTATTCGATATGATTCTTTAAAACTTGGGATGTTTTGATCAATCTTGGTAATATGCTTTACACTTGCCATAATGTGGGACGCATGCATTAGAATTCTGCCACCCTATAATATGAATCAAAAAATAAAAAGAAATTGGGTGGTTAACTAGTAGTTTCTGTTCTAAGGCTGAGAAAGGGTCATGCATGTGGAATAGCATACCTGTCATAAATTCTGTGTTCGTTTTTCTTGAATCGTATCATTGGTCAATTTTCTAGCTAAAAAGGAAAAAGAAAAAAGAAAGTAAAAATAGAAAAAATCAAAAAAATCAAAATATTTTTAAAAATTATCAATGTCAATGCCGATCACGTCATATAGAATGATCAATATTCACATCAACAATTTCTGGTCAAAATTTACTAGATAAACTCAATTGATAAAATGTGAATTAAAATTCAATTGACATAATTAAAAGTTTTAGAATTGAATTGATAAAATTGTAATAAGTTTACATGAATGACTTATCAATTTTTTCCCAATTTTTAATCACCTAGTGATTTTGGATTACCAACTTCCATTTAAATTATTTGTCAACATTTATTTTGGTTTAATATAATTTCTCGACTTCTTTTTTTTTTTTTATATCATTTCCACCAAAAAAGAAAAATCTGCGGATTCCGGCTACGCAGATGTCGACACGTAACCCGCGCAATATCCACTCGAACGTCGAGCGAACCGCAGACCACAGCAAATGCTGCTCCGCCTCTGGTGAAAAATCATCAGTCGAGCTTTAAGAAAACGAAGAAGCAACGACCGAAAAAATCGAATCTTGCGACTCTCGAACCGAGCACAGCCCCCACGAGAAATCTCACGAGCGTTTCCGTGCGGGATTCGTGGGTGGGGAACCGCGAAGTCATGGCGTGCGCATCGCAGGCTCTGATGAACACGCTGATATCCGCGAACGGTTGCACGTTCAACCCGTCGCCGAGGTTCTTCTCCGGGAGGTACCGACCCATGAAGAGGCAGGAGCCGAAGCCCTTCGCCGTCCGGGCCTCCGCCGAAGATGCCGACTGCAATGTGGAAGAGTGTGCTCCCGACAAGGAGGCAAGTGTCCCCTTGGTTTCTCTGGCTCTTTGTTATTCTTGTGCTTGATTTGGAGGGAACGAAAGGAAAAAGGAACGGCTTTTGGTGTTTTACGGCATGGGTTTTGGGTGTTTATGTTCGTGTATATTTGTGTATGCAATGATTTGGTGTCTGAACATGAAATTTGGTTGTTTGTGCTACATGGGTCTTGCATTTGGGCTTGAATCGGTTACATTGTATGCTAGTATCGGTCGGTGTTCTGGGTTTGATGTAGCTGAAGAACTATTTCTCAACTTTGAGTGTGTGAATTTCGATGATGATGGGGAGTGGACTTCTTGGTGTAGTCCAGTTCCTTTTGAGATGGTGCACCTCCTGTGGACATTTCATGCTCAGAAAACACAGCTTTCTTTGGTATTAGTTCCATAGCTTGATTTGCGGACATGAGAAGCTTGTTTGTTTATGGTTATTAAAGCTGAACTGCCTAAATTTAAGCCAAAGAGATGAGCTTTGATGTTCATGGCGTGGTTTCTTTTCTTTTATACTTGCTTGTTTTGGATATAAGGTGCTATTTTTGCATTTGGTGGTCATGTAAAGCTGAATAAGGAAATTTCTTGTTAATGAAATGATTATCGATGTACATAAATGCTTTTGGCTTTTTATGATTGTGTCAAGCTGAAGAATATGAGTTCGCTTTAAGATACTTTGATGTCTGCGGCATATGGGTCTCGCTGTAATTCATACAAGAGGAAGTTTCGACTGTTTATGGTTTTATATAGATGGAGAATGGGAATAAGTCTACTGGTTGAAAATGAACAGGTAGGAAAAGTGAGCATGGAATGGTTAGCAGGAGAGAAGACCAAAGTGGTGGGCACTTTTCCCCCAAAGACGAAAGATTGGAGTGGATATGTTGAGAAGGACACTGCTGGTCAAACCAACATATACTCTGTTGAGGTTTGTGAATGATCTATTGGTTTACTGATTCTGCACTTTGTCTCTCCTCTTTCAGCAGTTTTGTTCCTCTGGCATGATGCAGGAATTAGATTATGCTAAGCCCAAAACCTAGCTAAATTGGTCAATGGGATTTCAATCTAGGATCTGTTCCATGCTTCTCATTTTTTCTCGATTGTATCAGTTCTTAATTTCTGATGGGGCATTACCATTTTAGAATTTAAAGTGATAGCATTAGAATTCTTGAAAGGAGTCCGAATTCACAAATTCAGCTTTCTCTCTCTTACCAACTTTCTGCCGTGTAAGTGCCATTAATAGTAAGAATTCAAGAGGCTTTTCCAGAGGCTCTTTTCCTTTGGGGTACTCCCACAGCACCATGAAGCTAAGTCGGAAGTCTCTGAAACATGATACTTTGGGTAACATCCATCGGGCCACTGGTACTCTACTTCTGTCTCAACCGGTTTTAAAATTAAACCTTACGAAAAAAAAGCTTGTTCCATTTCTTTTGCAGAGCAAATTTAAAGTGATTAGAACCAGATGGACACAACCAGCAGTGTTTCCTTGGGATTATTCTTTATGTCTAGTTTCTTGGACCATTAGTATAGATGTAGGTTATTCTCCAAGTTTTGAATTATGCAAAAGGATTATTAGCATCATAAGCTAGAGCCCCGTCTATTCTCTTATTGGTGCCTACTTCAACTTCAATTCATAGTGCCCACTCTTTCTGTTTCTTTGTTTCTTACCTTTCTCTCCATTTTACGTGGCCTGTTTAGGTGAATAATTAACTTTTCTCAATGCGTGTCTTCGTAATGCATCAGCCTACAATTTACATAGCGGAAAGTGCTATAAGCTCAGGAACTGCGGGTTCATCTGCTGATGGAGCTGAAAACACGGCAGCGATTGCTGCCGGTCTCGCTCTTATTTCCATCGCCGCTGCTTCATCAGTACTCCTCCAGGTCAACAAGAACGAACCCCAGGTGCAGAGGGCCGCGTACTCCGGGCCATCTCTAAGTTACTACATCGACAAATTCAGACCACCAGAAATTATCCAGGCGTCGGTGCCAAGCCAAATCGAATCTGCACTAGTGGCACAGCCAGAAGTGTCTGCCCCAGAAGTTTCACAGATTCAAGCTGCTTCTAGTGATCAGCCCGAGGCATCGTCGTGAATGTGAAAATTGGAGTTTCTTGTGGGGAATTCAGGCTCTGTTTTGTTGAGGGCTCTTCTTCTGTACTGTAAATGTAGAATATAATCTCTGTGATATGGTTTGTGATGTTCGGTTTAGTCTAAAAGGAAAGAGCGAGGAATGTTTTGTTACTGCAAATATTGTACTCATTTGATGCGTAGTGGAAACCAATCGGCCCTGTTCTTACATTCACCTGGTGCATGTGATGTAAGTACTGTCGATCTTCATTCTCAAACCATGTCGGCTCAGGTGAGATCCATGTGATATTATAGATGTATCGGATGCTCTCAAACATTTAGGATAGAAATGAATAATTGAAAATAGAAAATTTGTTTCTTAACGGTAGGATACATTTCCCTTTTGCATTTTTCACATTTTATGACCAGACATTTCGAACTTTTTTTTAAAAAAAATTTTAAATACCTGAAATTTCCAGGACATATAAATACTACCACGTGAATTCACGTATAAATTTATTAATTTTTAAAAAAATTTATATAGTATTCTAAATTTTGATGGATAGGTGAAAAAAAATGAAGAAAGTATTTTTACTTTAGGTTAATACCTTAAAAAACCCAAAACTTGTACACTTGTGACAAATTTATCCCAAACTATTTTTTGAACATGAAAAACCCTAAACTGGTATACCCGTGACAAATTTACCTCGATCGACTATAAAAAATTTTAAACTGATACATTTATGACAAATTTACCCCAAACTAATTTATTCGATTGCAAAAAACCCAAAAATGGTAAATTTGTGACAAATATACCATCTGCTAAATTGGATTAATACCATAAAAAAATCACAAAAATTATAAACTGTGACAAACGGAGTGTAAAATCTTAAATTGGTATACTGATCAATTATTACGTGTCATTTAATTTAATAATTTGATAATAAAATTTAACGAAAACTAACATAAAGTAAATTTGTCACAAGTGTATCGGTTTGGGGTAAATTTTCAAAGGTATACTAGTTTGGGGTTTTTGATGGTCAAAAAAATAGTTTAGGGTAAATTTGTCATAAGTGTATTAGTTTGGGGTTTTTTAGGGTATTAACCCTTTTACTTTTAATTAGGCCTCTTTGTTTGGCATTAAACAATAGTAATAAGTACTCTTTCATGTCGTGCTTTCCCTATTAATATTTTATAAGTTCAATTTGAATTTCCAAAATTTATATATGATTTCAAATAGGGGTGTGCAAAATACCCGGGAACCGCCCGAACCGCCCGGAACCGAACCGGAACCATCCGGAACCGGCGGTTCTTGAGGGAATCGGTCCGGTTCCCGATTCCAATTTTTCGGAACCGGTGGGTACCGATCCGGTTCCCGGTTCCATGGGTGGATCCGCCCACCGGGACCGGACCGGACCGGAACCTTTTTAATATTAAAAAAAAATTACTAAAAGAAACCCTAAATTATATCTCATCTCTTCACCCCCTTCGTCTTCGGTTCTCTCTCTCTTTGTCTCTTCCTCGGTTCCTCCTAATTCTATTGCCATTTCGATTCCTCCCTGAGCATCAACGCCACCACCACCGCTCCTCCACCATTGCTATTCGCCCCCTCGCGTTGGCCGCCACCCACCACAACCGCAGAAAATTGTTTCGTGACCGTTCTATGTTGAAAACCCGACCATAGACCTCCTCCCCTCCTTCCCAACTCATAGACCCGATTGTTCTATGTTGAAAATCAAAATTGTTTTGTGTCAATATCGGTTCCATGGATCCACCCGGGAATCGGACCGGATCGGCGGTCCGGTTCCCGGGTGGATCCCGGTTCTAATTTTTCGGAACCGGTCCTTAGCGGGCGGTTCCCGGTTCTAGGTCCGGAATCGCCCGCCCGGATCATGCACTCCCCTAATTTCAAATGTCAGTATTTATATAAGGTGTGCATGACAAAATTTTTTGAATATAAATCTATTTTTTTTTTTATGACCCAAGGAAACCCGTACAGCCGGCAGGTAAACTCTGGGGCCGCACGAGAGAACCACCACCTTATGCAAGCGTTTAAGGCACTAAGTGCCACCGTTGGATTTCGAACCCCTCACCTTGAAGGCAAGGATCAACGGAGTCTTATCCAACGGAGTCATAATGGCGGGTAGTATAGAAATCTATTTATGAAATAGAAAAATCAAATTGCATTACCAAACGGATTTTTGTTCCAAACTTGTTCCGGAAAACAGAGAAATAGAGAAGTAGAAATTTTATCATGCGCGTCCATACTATAAAAGTTTTGGATTATTCGTCTTAAAATAAAATTAAAGTGTGTGGCTGGCAATTAATTTGATCATATAGAAATTAAAATATAAAGGTCACAACAAAAGTCCAAACAAATAGAAAATCATTCCATATAGGCCTTATTAAAAGGTCGGTTACAAAGTTAAATAATCTTTTAATTACCTTGTTAACTTGTCACTGCCAAATCAAATGTTGTATTCTCCGTACCAAATCCAAACATTTGATCCCATCCGTACTACGCTGGATCAAATGTTTTGTAGGTCGAATCGAAACAAGCACGTTAATCATCGCTTATCATAACCAAGCCGTAAATTTTTTTAAATTAGACCGAGGGAAAATAAAAAATAAAAAATAAAAAAAAAGAAGAAGAGAAAAATAAATACTTTATTATGTGCAAAACGGTGGAGGGAACAAGCCTGTTTGGCGCCAAGTCTCTCTCGCTCTCTCTCGTTCTCTTCACCGCTTCTGCTTCGGCTCGTCTCTGCAGAGCAGCTTGCCGCAGCTCGATGGCGAGTCTAGGGTTTCGCCACCCTCAGTTCTCCGAGGTAGCTTTTCTCTCCTCTGAATCCATCTTTTCTTCGTGCCGATTCCTTGATTTGATTGGATTGGATTGGATCGGCGGGATCGTTCGTTTGATTCCGATTCGCAGGATCTTGTTTGGTTACCGGATTGGCTGCAGCAAAATCAATCGGAATTTCCTGCGGAGCAGCCGTTCGAGGTCTGTTTGCTGATTAGAGCGCCCCCTAGTTTTCCGTTTCCGCTAATTCCCTCGATCGATCGCTCAGAATATAAGTCGAATCGTTCTTTTTGAAACAGAACGCGGCGCTTTTTCGAGAGAATGTCGGTGAAGAGAGGTGGTCGGGATTATCGTCAGAGGATGAAGGTGGATACGCCGGTTGCCGTTTGTTCTTGTCCGGGGAAGATGGTTCGCCGTTCTTGTCAGGGGGAGAAGATGGTTCACCGGGGAGCTATGCTCAGTCTCCTGGAAAAGTAAGTTCGCTCGTTCTTTAACTATTTAGAAGAAGAGCTTTGTCTACGACGAAGCCTCCGAACTTTTTTTTTCCTTTCTAATCGGTAGTCTGACCTAGCTATCCGTGTGTATCTACGCACGAGAGGGAAGGATTTCGCTGTGTCATCGACCAATTATGTTGCTCAGGCATGGAAATTCACTGAGTTTGTGTGCAAGTCTGTAATCATGCCACAACGCGACACTTGTTGTCCATGAGTTTCTGGTTCACAGATTGTTTGGGCTGACAAACAAGAACTTATTCTGCATACGATTAGTCTATTTTTCAGTTTAAGAGGAGTATGGGTTTAGACAGTCACACAGATGGAGGGTTCTTGATTGTATGTACGGGTTGTTGACAGATAGACATAGAGAGCAAAGGTTTCTGCTGCACTACTCATGCAGAGGTCTCCAATTTGCATTAATCAATTTCGCCAATTATGCTGGTTTCTAAAAGAACTTCCCATTCTAAGAAAGTTTGGTTCCTTTTGGATCAAATGCTTGGTCTCATGGTTTTTGGAGCTACCAAATTATCTAATTTACTAATAATTGCGATCATTTTGATTCCATTAGTATTTCGGAAAGTTTAGAGCACAAATTGGGGGCATAGTTCATTCTAAAGGATAAAGAATGTTCTTTACCTTGCAGGTACTTCATTTTCACCTACGATTCTCGTACAACAGCGGCTCACAGTCACAGTGTACCAAAAGCCAAGAATCTAATGCATCTCTGGCAGGGATTCAGTCTTCAAAAGTTACCCAGATTCAACGAGTTGAAAATGCATCTCAACCTGTTGAGAAGGTTAGAGGAAGTGTGCATGGAGAGAACTTGAGAAGACATCTCAAGGATGCAGATCTTGATGCAGCAGTTGAACTCTCGATTGCTGCATCTGAAGCTATGGCTATACATGAATTGGTAGAGAATGATTCAGCTTTAAAATCTCTACCTGCAGCAGCTGTTGTGGAGGTTGCACTTCGGGTGAAGGAAGCACGCTTGAAGGGATCGGAAGAGGTGTCCAATTCTGTGATCAAGAGGACTGAAGAGGATATAGACTTGGATGATATTGCTATGTTAGATGCTTTTAAAGATGTAGGGCTGTCTTTCATTGACTATAATGAGCGAGGCATGAGTGATTTTGACATTTCTCAAGTCAAAGAAACTCCGTCATCTCAAATTCATTGTGAGAATGGTTCCCCAAGAGAGGAGACAAGAATTGATTTTAATAAGATGAATGCGCAGAATCATGCTCATGAGGTTTCAGCTCTTGATAAACAACCAGAAAGTGACTCTTTATTAGAGTACTCCCAATACGAGTGCAGAAAAAGCGCTTTTGGTGATAAAGATCAGGGTTCACCCACCTTCGATGTGGCAAGTCATGTTGACACTATGCTGCATCAGTCAGCTCTGAAAGAATCATTTGTTTTAACTGTGGAAAAGGTAAGGGTGTCATTTCTCTCCCTGTGTTTTATTCATAATAACTTCTGAAACCTTCAATTACCTCCTTTAAAAAAAATAAAGAGATGGTTCAACCTTCTAATTGGCGTCACTTGGTGAACAAAATGCTATGCTATGTGGAAGGTTGGTTCTGGCATGGTGGAGAATGCCTTATGTGAACGACAAGAGGAATCATTTGTTAACAACATCTCTCAATGTACTGGTAATACTGGTGAGCTTGTATCTTCTCTTTCCATGACCCTCTAGCCTCATCTCAAATTAACTCACTTATGTTGCTGTACTGTACCTGCAGGAGAATATAGACAAGTATATCTAACTGAAGAAAGATTCCAGAGCCGTTGGTTAGGTGGTTGGTCCGCGAAGGTAGTATAAATCTTTCCTGTTCACTGAGCTTTCAATAGGAGATCCATGCAGTCTGTACTTTGTCACTGCTTCATCACCTCCAAAATGACCGATGGTTGTGTCAATTTTCATGGCCACGACAGGAATTGTGGTGTTTGCGCTCCTTTGTAACCTTACTGATTTGAAGAAACATATTTTGCCTTTCTCACCAGTGCTTCATAAGCCTTTCAGTCACTCTTAGCTTCCAGTTCTTCTTTAACTCTCTATTGATGATGTCCATATTCACTCGTCTACTTTGGAAGTTTTCAACAGATATTAACCTTTGTTTCCTTCCCCATATGATATTATTTTTTCTTTGTTGTTCTTATCATACTAGTTCTTGGTTCTGTAAAATTTTCCAGTCTGTTTACTGACGTGGTGCCTTTTCTTCTTTTTTTGTTGTCTCGTCCAAAAAAACTTTATAAGGACTTAGAACCTCCTGTGGAGTTGAAAGAGAAAAGCATGAGAACTAGAAGCATTGCGAAATTTTTTGTTCATGAGACAAGCTTTCTCTCAGAATCGGCAGATATCGCGCCCGATGAAAATTCTGTTGTGCAGATTGGAATCAGTACCCAGGAAGCTTCACAGTTAAAGATGGCTTGTGAAGGTTCATGTGACGAAGATAATGAGGGCATATCTTTCTCTCAAGAAATTGTGAAGTCTTCAAGTTTATCTTCAGCAGATCCTCTTTGTTCTTTTGTTCCTTGCAGTATTTCTGCAGAAAACGATGGATTACATCATGAACCTAGTCAGAATTGCATTGATATTGATGGTGAGAAATTCAATGACCCGGATTCAGAACTTGGGTTGGCAAGCCCTAATAAAACCTCCAACCCAAAATGCAAGGCTGAAAATGATAATGCAGTTGTCAGCTCTGAACCTAACGAAGGTTTTCAGAAGTCAGCAAGAAGACAGCTGTCCTCTTTAAAGACTTACAGTGTAATCTTTTCAAGCAATGACAGCAAGTTGCAGAATGGACATGGACGCTCTAATTTATTGTTGTTCTCAAAATGCAACAGGTAAATCAAATTCTCATATCCTGATACTAATTTCACTCAAAAAAATGGCTGGCGAAATTCTGTAAGACTGAAATCACCAAAATTCAGGCATGATACCCCTGCTATGGGTTGTGGTGAGGAACAGGATCCAGTCACTAAACATCCAGCTGAAAAAGTGGAAATCCATAGGAGTATTTCTGCTCAACCAGCAAAGGATGCAGCAGCATTGCAGGTTCATTTGCCAGGGAAAAGGAAGTTGCCTTTGATATCCGATGATAGAAATTGGCGACATAATATGGATTCCCAGCAACTTGCAGGGGATTGTTTTCAAAAAAGCAATCTCAAACGGGTCACATTACCACTAAATGCAGCTAACATTCGCCAGTGTAAAAAAACTCACGTACCTGGCAGAAAACGTGTAAGTTTCTCATCAGAAATTGATTTCCAGCTTGAGGTGGATAAGATTATACACAGATCCTTGCACCAAAATTGTAAGACCTTCTTTGATCAGCATTTTAAGTTCTTTTTATCCACTGCTTTAATTAATCTTTGGGCCATCTAATGAGTATACGTTTGTTGTCACCAACAGGCTCAACCACAGGATCGTGGAAAAGATTGAGATACTGCAACAGTCAGTTAGAATGTCAAAGTCAAGGCGCAAAACATCGCACTAGTTTCATGGCTCAGCAACCACTAATTTTTCACAATATGGGATTCTTGCTCACTGGGTTTTCAACCAGCAAAGAAAAGGAAATCGAAAAGTTGATTCAGAAACATGGAGGCGAGGTTCTCCTGGATATTCCACCCGTGAATTTAAGGCGGAAGGGAAGTTCAAAAGTTCTTTCCAAGCTGCAAACTTTTGTCATATCTCCGAGAAAGGTTTTTTATCTAAGAATTAACGTGGCTAAATCTAATTCTTTGTATTTTAGATGGGTGATCACGTTGCAATTGTCTGAACTTGTGCTCATTTTTTGATCAAGTACAAAATATAACTCTTCAAATTTGATGAGGGAAATTGCTGATGTGGCACAAAGGCTGTTAATTAGCCATTTGATATGATTATTTGGGTTCTTAATGGAAAAATTATTTCTAAGTTTGCAAAAAAATTTCTTGCCAAGTGTCATTTGTGTGTGTATTTTGCATTTTGTTGGTTAATTTGATTTGAGGTGTAGATTTTGAATCTATGTCGATGTTGCTCTTAAAATGCAAAGCTACATCTCACTTAAAGATAAGCTGAAGCACACAGGAAGCATATATTCTCATTATTTTCTTGAAGTGCACTTAATTTACAAGACCAGGATCTTGATTCATCGTTGCGAATTATTTTGTGACAAATTATATTTCTGTCTGCAATTTTGTTGATATAAGTTTAACACGCACTAATTTTAGATCAAGTACCTTTCCTAACCCGATTCTCTATTCAATTCATCCCTATCCCTATACAAGTTGATGTGCTTGCTATACAGTCTGAAACTAGATGATGCCTTTTGATGCTGAGAATTTAGCAGAGCTCTGGTTTGGTGAAAGTACATCTGACATGGCATTTTAACACTTCAACAAATTCTTGTTTTTCTCAGTTGAAGACTGCCAAGTTCTTATATGGATGCGCAATCCGTGCCTTTATTCTTAAAGTTACTTGGATTACCGAATCAATCAGTGCGGGTTCTCTCATGTTACCTGATAAGTAAGTTGCTCATTTAGCACAGTAAATGGGAATAATTCACCTTTCTTTCTCTATTCTCTGTGTTTGTGTGAGAATTAGAGTAATGGTACACATTTTTGTGTGCTTGCTAGCACAACAGCAATGACCAAGCATTTTCCCACTGAACCTAGTTGACTGCATGGATCTTTTTGAGTCATTACCCTTTGTCCTGAAGGAGATCTTCACAATATTTAAGTGCTCAATCTTTCTTAAAACAAGCGCCGTGTCTTATTAGGTCCTGTCCACTGTAGATGAGGAAACTTTAATGCTTTATCGAAATCTCTCATCTGTTATAAATGATTAAGATCAGCTGCTCCTTTCAGTTTTGGAGATTACATCAACATTACGCTGTCTTTGTAGATCATCATCTTTGACTGAAAATTTTAAGTCTTATACGTTGCCAAATCTGCTCGATTCTTGTCCATGAACAATTTTGAAAACTTTGTTCATCTATGTTATGACTTGCATAAGTGGCAACCTTTTTGTATTTCTTCAACCCCTAAACTAATATACAGAATGTCTTGTGTCTATTACTAAATAGAATTAATCTGGATTAAGAGAGCTGCAGGATAGTTTGACCAAAAAGAATTCCTTGTCCACAGTTGCCTTCTCCCTACCTTCTTTAGTGTGGCTTTTTTTTTTTTTTTTTTTCCAATTAGCTCATTAATTATCTTAGTCTGACTGATGTGAATTGGAGACATCTCCTCAACTCCTTTTTCTACAGATATATGATCATCTCAAATCAAGCTGATGCGATGTTTATCCATATTGGAAAGTCATTGCCACACTCTAACAGCAGATCTATCTTTGGGCAAGTAGGGATTATGTTACACGGAAAGAAAAGTTTCTGTAACAAGTTTTCTGAAGTAATCAAGGTAAAGTACTCCTCTGGGTTGCAAGTAATGTTAAAAGCTCAGATATTATGGGTTGTTATATAACAACATTTTATATCCCTCTCTTTAAATAAGAGACGAGAAAAGACATGTATTTTGGCTTGTTCCTAGCTTTAAAGTGGCAAAGAAACTCACTAAGAGAGATGGAATTTTCTGGGGTTGGACAGGTCACCAGCCTCTGGGTACTTGCGTGCCAAAGTGTCCTTAGCTTCTGAAGATAGACTGATAAACTAATATCTTTCACACCATGAGTGGTCCTGTCATGTATCCTGTCACTTTACTGGTACTGTTAGTCAAGATGCATTAGATAACTATGTGAGACTACAATTCTAAAGTATCATAAAATTTCAGCCAGCTTGTTAAATATGAATTCCAACTTACTTTACCAAGTCCCGTACAGTTAAGATGCTGCATCCCTTTAGCCTTCCTGAGGGTAACTTATGTATTTATAACTGGGAAGCTAACAAGGGCTTTCGAAGCGTACTCATATAAAGATGGCACCTTCCTTCCAAGAGGTTTCCCCCTTCTTTCTTTTTGTGGTATGAGATAATTAGGATGCCAGCAATGGCACATTTGCAAGTGATAGGTGCGCTTTTCCTAAATAGCAACTGACTTTGTGTAGTGTTGCTGCATGATCTTCCTCAATGCTTGGTCAAATACTCTGATTCCTTGTGTTTTGAATGATGAATTGTGAGTTTGACTGTGCCCTTTTGTGTTGCACAGCATGGAGGTGGGACGGCATACAGGACCCTTCAACGGTTGGTCCATAGTCTTCATAATGGGAAGGTATCCATGGGAATTATCGTGACAGAATACGAGAGTAGGCCATCTCGTCACTTGAGGCAGTGTGCTTTGGAGAGAAAGATACCAATAATGGTTAGCATTCTCTTTGCAATCAGTTATTTGATTCTGATTTCTTGTGCATATCCTTAGGGTGCTTAGAGGTGAATCATTCTCACTTCCCGTATCTAAAAGTAAAGATAGCCTCCTCATACGGGTGTATGGCTGCATACTACAATGCTGAGTTCTTATTTGAAACAATACTTTATACTGGACATCCAGTAATTACACTATGGCAAGACTTGTATACTGGATATTTTCATTTATTTTTTAATTTTTTCCCATTTCGGGTTCTCACATTGACACCTGCTCTTAATGCAGACAATGAGCTGGATAATAGAGAGTTTATATGCAGGGAAGCTGCTTTCTGTCTTAGAACAAAACCAAACCTAGGTTTTGGAGGTAACTACTTATTTAATTGAGTGGGCCAAGGAAAATGATGTTTGTCATCTTTGGCAGACAATGAGGTAATATAGTACATCTACGTCCTAATCTTTTATTACTTAAAGTTATTACTCTCATGCTTCTTTCAGTTATTTGAAGTGTAATTTAAATACAAGAGGGAGTTTTGTGTGAAGTTAATAAATGTCATGATTTTTCATATAATTAGCTTCTAAGAGAAGCTAGTGGCATCTATGATTGTAGTTACAAATGAAACGCTCAAGTCAGAGTTGCCAGTGTGCTTTCTCTTGGAAAAGAAAATTTGATACAATATTCTGGAGCTAAAGATCATTTTCTGTTGAGGGTGCCATTATCTATCTCCTGTTTATTTTCCAATTCCATTTGAAGGCATCTTTATACGTTATTGACTCATTTGCAGATGGATTGCATACCAGCACAACACTGATCCAGATTTTAGAAAGTTCCCCTCGTGCTTACATGGTATTTCCCTCCAGCCCAGTGACTTTCAACTTTCTTGGTAGTATTACTCTTCAAACCACTCTGAAATGTGAACTGGCTCTTACTTTTCCCCGTGCCAATTCCTTTGAATTCTTGAATTCAGCTATATGCGAATCCAGTAGAGCACAGGGTACTTCATTATTAGCGACTTAGTCAGATGTGCAATCTAAAAACAGGGTTGTGACTGACATCGGCATAAGTTGGTGTTTTGCTGCTAATTGCTCTTCGGTGCAGCACAGATATTGCAGATCGTACACGTAGTCTACCAGATGGCGCAGATCACTTTCTATTGACGAGAGGTTCAGCCATTCACATTGCTAAGCATTAGCGGGGTTGGGCTTCTGTGCATGTTGGACAAAGAGGAATGATTTGCAGGTCCTTTTTCACAGCGATGCTCTTCCGCTTGATCAAGCACCTTCTGAAACGAAACGGCTAACGTGTGTTCACGGGATCACTACTCTGATTGAGTCTGAATTAGAAGAACTCGAATACTCAGCCGCTTGTAATTCTGGATGATGAGCCAAACTAACTCTTTGTTTGGCTTTGCATCGCTAGCAATAGGTGACACGCCTCTCATGTAAATGAGTTATTTCCAATACGATAATTATGAAAGAGAATTGAGAATAAATGGGAGGCAATTACAATGATTGAGCTACCTAATAGTGGAATTGATAATAAATGGGAGGCAATTACTGAGCCACCTACTGGTCAAGTAATGTTTATTTTATGCGGAAAAAAAAAAGTCATGTATATTTACCGATAAATTTTTCATTTCATTGCAATGGCTATTCAGGCTTCAGAATGTGAAGAGTGGCTTGAATCTCATATATATGGGGTCGAAAACGCCGAAGATTTCGTTAATTCGAAGCAAGTTTGTTTACATCAAAAACTAAAATATCCAACATAGGTTTCGAGGATAAGACAACTAATTGGGAAGATGTTCACTTTTCCACTTGGCCCATCTCAGCTTTGTAAGTCTGAAATTTTGTCCAAGGGAAGCCAACGACACAAGCGACGTATTGGACTGAAGATGATTGAACAGTAAAAAACGACACGATACTTCACAGTTACTTCTGCCTCCCCTTTGGTCTATACAACTAATGTTGGCCATGTATCTATATCACAACTTACACCAAACTGACCAAAAAAAAAAAAGAAAGAAAGAAAGACACTTTCCATCTACTTCGAGGTCCAAAATACTCGCAAGTACTTATATCCTGACAAAGAAGATGCTAAGTTCTGGTCCGTTATTGCCGTCTGGGTTCATCATGTAAAACGTTTCGGAATCCTTAGAACCAACCACCCGCTCAAATTGTGCTCTCATGTAAGTCAGCTCACCATCCGGCGGATCTACAACCTCGGTCGGAAGCACCCCAGCTCCCATCGAAACCGCATGCAATGTCTGCATGATGCTTAGATCATCTCCGGTCGGCTCCCTCTTCACAGCATAACCTACCTTCCGGCCGTTGCAATACATTGTCCATATTGGCTCGTCGATTAGCTTCGTCTTGTCGGATGGTTGTTTTTCGCACTCTAATGCTATCCTCGTGAGCCCGGTTCCCATATCTTGAAGAAGCTTCCCCGTCGGTACTGCAAGCTCGAGTACGAGGTTTGGAATGCTCCTTGGGTTTTGTTGGATTGCAAAGTTAATCCGTGTCTTACGGTGCCCAAAAAGTGTACCGGTCATGCGCGTCCCTCCATGGATGTGCCCCTCGGGTGCCCGGCTTCCGTGAAGGGAAACTGGGATTTTACACGTGGGGTTGATGATTGGAAACGACTTGAATACCGAACGGAAACGGCGGAAGATCTTGGAAGATTTTGAGCGGCTTTTCTTGTTCGATGGCTGCTCGAGGGATATAGGAGGTGATCTAAGGGGTGATATGTTTCCGGATGAGGGTGAGACTATTCGAGGTGTGGCAGAGACTATTCGTGGCGAGCGAGTCGGCGACGGCGATGGCATAGATGATGGGCCAGGGGACTGTGGTAGCGGTGATTCGATAAAGAGATTACTCGTATTAGGGGTTCGGGAAGAGGGGCGGGGGGTTCCGATTGCCATTGAGGCTCTTGGAGGTTGGCATGAGTTGGTTGGAGGGAGTATATATGAAGAGTGAGGAGCGTGGGATGCACGTTTGAACTTGGGAAGATGCGTTTCTTGGCTTCATGGAGGGGATGTCAGTATGTTGGTCACCGTTGACTTGTTGCCAAGGCTTTAGTTGCTGACACTTTTGGGCACTCAGATATCGCCTAAAGTTTGACCAGAAAAACAAAAAAAAAATCGCCTAGAGAGTATTTATTGTTATCATTTCGATTCCTTAAATCTCTAATAGACAAAGATAACAGGGTTTAACACCGTTTTCTGTCTGCCCCCGATAAACCGTGCAGCATCTGTGATGAAGATAGAGAGAGAGAGAGAGAGAGAGAGAGAGAGAGTAGCATAGGTAGGTGAACATCCGGTGCAATGAATCTGAAGCATAATTCTGGGCATTTAACATCACGGAAAGAAGCAGACAGAAGTCATGAGTGATGACCGTTCAAGAGAGACAAATTTATACATGAGGAGGTGCTTCTTTTGCCTTATAAAATTTGCTCTTCCTCTTCAGGTTCATGTCGTCAACCTAGCTCTACTCTCCAGTGGGCCCTACATTCTCGACAAGAAGCACAAAGATATCTGGGAGTTTCGTTCCATACAATAAGCCTCTGACTAACATTCGTCTGTTGACAACTTGCAAGATTATCCTCCTACCGCAATGAAAATGAGCAAATCCTTAGCATATGACCTCAGAGAGAGAGAGAGAGAGAGAGAGAGAGAGAGAGATTGATCCAGCAGGAGAAAGCACATGAAACCCTAGAGATGAAGCAGTCGGTTCCTCCTAAATCTTTTCATTCTGGGACCTGCTTGCGCACCGATTAATGTCTGGTGATTTCAGCTTTACCAGCTGCATCAATGAAGCCTGTCTCAACCAGGTCAATTTCAAAGTAAAAAGAAAATATAAAAGCACATCATCCATACTTGGACTTTTGTTCGTGCCGAAGACTTATGGGATATGGGACTATCCAAACATCAAACAGGGGAAATCCCACATAAACAGATAACAAAGCACAACTTCCTATTATTCAACATTCTAAGATCACAACATACCTGTCACAATGCTCTTGTTCCAGTTCTGCTAAAAGAACTGATACGATCAGGTTTCCAGAACCCCAGAGCTTGCATGCCGGCCCGTTTAGCTTAAGTCGATGAATTAGCACGTTGGCACATAGGCATGCGAATGGATGAGGATGATGTCCATGTCATCCCAGTTGGGACTTTCTGCAGGGTGTACTAAGTTTTATAACATTTATCAGGAACAATCTAAAGGACCAATCTTGAAGCATGTGTGGGATTCATGAATATACAATCTGACACTCATCCAACTAATATGGAGAAGCCTTTCAACTGTTCCATGCAGCCCCTGCTGATAATACAACCAAAGACCGGGACCTCTTCAATATATAAGGATACCATGGCCCATTAGAATCTTTCCAGAAGAATTTAGCAGCAGATACAGCAAGATGAAAGCTATTCTCAAAACAGCTCTGCAGAAGACATTGCCCACCAATAGTTAGAAGAAAGCCAGAAGCATACAACACATTTCATTTAGATACCTCAAAATGCAATATAAATCTGCCACAATCTCACTAAACTCTCTTGAAATAAGTATTTCATTAATGCCAGTGGGAATCTTCTTCTCGTTCAAACGAAGACACGATATTTTGACACAACAGCCTGGGCCAACAAAAGTAGATACCGTTCTTCACACTCACCGATGGCATTAACTCCTTTTGACTTTTAGCAAAAGTGAAAGAATAAAAAGGCAAGCACCAATTCATCTTCTTTATTATTATTATTATTATTATTATCATCATCATCATCATCATCATCATTATTTTGCCATATCACCAATTCATTTGATCATGGTAGAGTGGGGAATGTTCTAAATAACCACATGACCTTAGTCTGAAGATCCCAACCAGAACCTCACCTGCATCCCCCATCATATCAAGATTTATCAACCCATATGTGCTTTAGGCCTCTTTTTCATTAGCAACAAAGATTCTCCTGGCCAAATATAAAACATGCTATTAGCTCATAGAGATGTATGGAAAGTCACATTCCTTGAGAGGCATGCAGAGCAAAGTAAAAATCGAGTTATTAGCAACAGTTAAGTTTAGAGATCTTTCGACTGAAAAGAATAGTTTAGAGATCAGAATGACCATCTCACCCCTATGCCATCAGGCATGTGACAATAAAGAAAAACCTCATTACAGAAGAAAGATTAAGAGGAGAAGTCAAATCTTCTCTTCTTCATTAAAAAGAGACTTCTCATGGCACTAAGCTGAAGTAGACCATTTCATTGATCCCCTGAAGATTTGAAAACAAATGCCCTTTAAAAAATTCCAGAAACTACTGTCATCACCTCATAAATCACACATGCTAAAAGCAATTGTCATATGTTCATGCATATGCACATAGACAGACCTACATGTGTGAGTGCTCCAGGCATGTGACTGTGTCGACAGAGACATAACACATACTAGCTTGTGAGCCCACAATGATGGACATGTGGGATACATGCCATTGCCTTTTCTTCCTCAACTATTGAAAAAATGAAACTACTCTCAGAAAAGAAAAAAAACACTTTGCATTAATGTGAGATGTAATGGCATTTGATAACTGACAAACATATGACTATGGGGAACTAAATTCAAATCATTGATCTCTGATAAAAAGTTAATTTGATGACTGTCTTGAGATTTAGAGTAAGAAATTCTTTATCCTAACAAAAGAGGTGCAAGACCAAAGAGGCACTCCCCTTGACATTAGAATAACTATAATGCATAAATAAGCTGAGAAGAATCTCCAAAAAAACTACTTACGTAGGAGAGAATATGGGAGCAACGTACGGAATGAATGAGCCAAAGAGTTACACAATGCTTATTTGAAGATCAGGGTGAGACTTGCCGAGTGTGGACAAAAGTTCCGTGCATCTCATGCCCACACCTGATTTTGATTCGGAAAAATTTGGTAGATCATTGACGTCAAGGTTACTTGAATTCTGACACAGGCAAGAAACAATGGTAGCTATAATTTTTTTGTCTAGAATAACATCCAAATCAGACATCTGATGCAGCAAACTCATGACTCCTTTGGCATCACCCTTTGAACTAAAGCCTTTCAACAAGGAATCCAGCACAATACAGTCAGGTGCATAGCCTACAGAGATCATCCTATCATAGATTTCTTTTGCTTCATCCAACAGTCCAGCTTTCGACAACCTGTTTATCAGTGTAGAAAAGGTGAAGATATCAGGAGCCAAGCCCCGGTTAAGCATTTCTTTGAGTAAATCTTTGGCAGCTTGAAAGTCTCTTGCTTTGAAGGTTCCATCGATCATAGTATTGAATGTGATAAGATCTGGTTCACGATTATCTCTTATTTCTTTAAATAATGCCCTTGCTTGATCCAACTGATCCTCTTTGCAAAGAAGGCCCAGCAATGTATTACAATCAGACAAGGTAGGACCAGGCTTGCAAGCTCTCATTTTGTTGAATAGTCCCTTTGCCATGCTCACCATGCCTGTTTTGCAAAATGCATTTATCATGATGCTATAAGTGCTTGAATTTGGCACAAGTCCCAACTCAATGATTCTTTTCCAAACTTCCATAGCATGCTTTATATTTCCTTTACTTAGATACCCACCGAGCAAAGTGTTAAGAGTAACTATATTACCACAACTCCCCCTTGCAACCATCTTCTTATATATGTTCTCAGCCTCAGCTACACGTCCTTCTTTGCAGAGCCCATGCATTATCATGTTAAATGTCATGACATCCGGCTTGGCATAATCCTTGTCTTTCACCATAAGATTAAAAAGATGCAATGCCTCATCAACCCTGCCCTTATTGCAAAGTCCCATCAGCAGCGAATTATAGGTATGCACATCAGGCTTTTCACCTTTCATTCTCATAGTTTCAAAAACTTCAAAAGCTTCTCTCATCAGACCTTCCTTGCACATTCCATAAATTACTACATTATATGTAACGGAACTTGGTTGTTGACCTTTTTTTACCATTAAATCAAACATCTCCAAGGCCTTTTTCACTTTCCCCTCTTTGAAAAGACCATCAATCAAACTCGTGTAAACAAAAACATCAGGAAAACTCCCACGTTCTGCCATAGCATCTAATACGTCTATGGCTTCCTCCCACTTACCCATCTTAGAAAGACCATGCACTAAGCAACCGAAAGTGACCACATTTGGAGAAATCCCTTTTTCCAACATCTCGTAGAAAAGTTCTCTTCCTCTGTCAAACTTCCCCACTCGAATGAATCCATTCATAAGAGCTCCGTATACGAAAACATCTGCATCCAGACCGTTCTCCCTCATATCCACCATTATCTCCAATGCCTCTTCTGGTCTACCTTCCTTACAAAGACCATCCATCAGAGTGGTGTATGTGACCGAATTCGGGCAACAGCTCAACCTCTTCATCTCAACTAACAAAGACCGAGCTTCTTTAACTTTCTTGGCCTTGCACAGTCCATTCACCAGTGTATTATAACTATAAGCATCCGGCTTCACACCATTCCTTTCCATACTGCGAAACAAATCAACTGCACCCTCGACCTCGCCTTTTCTACACAGTCCATTCAAAATAACATTCATAACAAACACATTCAGGTCATACCCACGCTTCAGAATCAACCCCACCACCCCGCACGCATGCCCCACCCTACCCGCATCTACAAAAGACTCCACCACACCTCTCAGCGTCTTAAAATATGGAGGAATACCAGAACTCGCCATCTTCGCGTACACCGCCAACACCAAATCGTAGTTCTTGGACTTCACCAGCGCATCCACGAGGTAGCTGCAGGTCGCGCTGGAAGGGGACGAACCTGAATCGATCGCGAGGTGGAGGAGCGAGCCGGCCTCCGCGAATCGCGCATTGGGCTTCTCGCAGAGCGATCTCAATTGATGCTCTATGTCGGTTTGAGGAGCGATTGGCGCCGGCGCCGCCGAGAAGAGCCTCCGACAGACGCGCGCGAGCTCGGATTGGCGGCCGAGTCTGAGCGGAGAAGTAGAAAGCGATGTGGTCATTGCACGAATGAAGGTCGCCGCCTTGCTGAGCGCGGAGAATTCACATGGAATTCACGAAGGAGGTCGGAACAAGATGGAAAACCAGTTGCAGAGGAAGGAAGGAAGGAAGGAAGAAGGAGAAGGAGTTTTGGGCCGTGCTCGATTGTTGGGCCTGCGAATCCCTCCATTGGACAGGTCCACACGAGCATTTTGTCCAGTCATTTTTGGGCTGAACTTCCATCGAACCCGGCCCAATAGAGCCCACGAGCTCCCGGGTCACTTCCGCCTGCGTATTCGCCAGGTTTCCGGACAGAGGAAGAAGGAACGGGGACGTGCGATACGGACTTGAAGCTCGACTGCGTTTGGGTTCCTGCGTTGGTGCTCGTGCCGAAGCGATTTTGCCCGAATCACCTTACCGTTCGATCGGATATTCCGATTTGACAGCGATCTGTGCTGGCCAATCCCGCGGCAGAGCTAGCAATTTTCCTTTGACGAACCAGTTTTCTGGTGAGAAGGCCGTTGATTCTTCGGTTAATGCTTGGTTGAGATCAGAAGGCGACGCCGCCATCTTGAATTTCGGAGTCGTGTTCTTCTGATTGCGTCGTGCTTGTTTTGTGTGTTTGCCCGTTCTTGCAACCTGCAGATTGGCAATTTACACTTGCGAAATGTTCAAGAACACTTTCCAATCCGGGTTTCTGTCCATCCTATACAGTCTCGGGTACTTTCTCTCGGCTCTCGCATCTTGCTTTCTTGGTCTTTTTTGTTCAATTTTTTTTTTTTTTGCTCCTGTGCTGAAGCTGTTCCCAATCTTTTGGTTTCTGCAGGAGCAAGCCCTTGCAGATTTGGGATAAAGAAGGTAAGTGGTTTCTGCTTTGAAAGGCGGATGGTGATTTCATGCTGCTTGCCATGTTCAGTTTATGCCTTGACGTGTCCTTTCTTGGGTAGATCACGGATGATACTATTTATGCCAATTTCGCAGTTGTCAATGGCCACGTAAAACGGCTGCAAGATGAAGACATTCAGTCGAATGTCCTCGAGATTGTCGGCTCGAATGTTCAATCCGCATACATCACATGCCCTCCTGATCCGGCTGCAACGCTTGGTATTAAACTGCCATTCTTGGTTGTGATTGTGAAGAATCTGAAGAAGTTCTTTACCTTTGAGATTCAAGTGCTGGATGACAAGAACGTGAGGCGGCGCTTCCGTGCTTCTAATTTTCAAGTGTGTAAGTTTGCCCATATTGCTAGGCTGATATTTTAGTTTGGACAAGTAGATTGATTGATTTTAGGATATGGCCATAGTGGTCCTTTGGTGTGCAGAGAGATTCCATATCTGGCATTTAGTAGAAATTGATGGTTCTGCTTTTTGAATTGGCTTGGCAATGTTCTAATCACAATACTCAAGGAAAAGAGTCTTGCAAAAACATAATCACGTATCCTATAAGTGGAATAGTTGGGCATGTCATGTGATATGGTACGGCGGTCCTTTATTTTGGAGAGAGATTCCATATCTGGCATTTAGAAATTGATGGCTCTGTTGTTTGAATTGGTTTCATAATGTTCTAATGACAATACTCGAAGAAAAGAGTCTTGCAAAAACATAATCACGAATCCTCAGAATCTCATGTTTGTGTTGTTAATCGAATGGTGAGGGATCTCTCAGTTCTCAATACTTTTGAGCTGCCTATTCAAGGATTGCATTTCATACGAGTTCTAGAACCAGTGCTGGCTTGATGCCTTTTGATCTTCGAAATGGAGGGATTTTGTGATATATTATCGGTCGAGTTTGGAAGGTTGATTTGATATGCATTTATATACTGAATCAGCTGGACAAGAAGTGGCTGACTGAGCTGTTGTGGCCTCCCCCCATGAATGGAAATTGTTAAGCAACCGGACACTAGTCATTTATATAGATAGATGCAGATTTTTTTCCCCTTAATATATTCTAGGTGCACCGTATCTTTACTATAATGGTATCTTTCTATTGATGTTAATGTACTTATTTTATAAATGCAGTCATTGATGGTTGCAGGATGTAATCTTTGATTAAAACCCTACCTGATAATTTGTTGCTGCTCAATTAAAAAACCCTCTTTCCTCCATTGAGTATTAGGAGTTATATGCACTGGAAGAATTGGCATTGCATCTGATAACCTGCTCTCCTCCATTGAGTTTCATATCAGTCATGTGCACGAGAGGCTTGGCGATGCGTGTAACCTTTCGTTCCTGAATTGCAGGCTGTGACTCGAGTAAAGCCATATATTTGCACCATGCCACTGAAGATGGATGAAGGATGGAATCAGATCCAGTTGAATCTCGCCGACCTCACCAGAAGAGCATATGGAACCAACTATGTCGAGACACTGAGAGTGCAGGTACATGCAAACTGCCGTATACGGAGAATCTATTTCTCGGACCGCCTATACTCAGAAGAGGAACTTCCACCGGAATTTAAACTCTATCTCCCCATGCAGGTAAGATCGCTTCTTCTAACATACCCGATAATTTGAATGCCTTCTCCTTCCATGCTACATCTCGACAAGCTAACTTTCAGTACTCTTTCCTGTTGCAGAAAAGTTAGGAACTTCGGGAGAAAGTTCCATATCAATTACTTAAGACACTGAGCAAGACTCGTCGAGCCATGTCGACCCATTGGCATCTATATCTTGAAGATAATTTAGGGTACTGCTACCAGACTCTCTGACCTGTGCTTTTGAATCTTGTAGTTTTCTTCAGGCATCATGCCACTTTGTGTGTTTAGTCACGCGTCGAGAGGCCTGTTATTGTTGATATAGGACTTTAAATATGCTGCTACGATGGGTTGCCCCTTAAGGACCCAAGTGATCGGTTTGCTCTGCTAATTTCTTGAAAGTGAGAAGACTTTGATTAGGTGAATGGTTTGCAAATATCACATCAGCATGCTCTGTTGGAAAAATATTAGATAATATGAAAAATAAGAAATCTTGAAAATTTGTTATCAATTGTTTGAGACTTGCAAGCATCGTGTTTAGAGATGGTTTGACCTTTCGAAGTACGAAATTCGGTGTGATAGTCTTTAGTGGCTATCTTCTCTAGATATACCCGTTTTTATTTTTTCCCCTTATTTTGCATGGAATAATATAAGGTACAGGAATGACGTAGGTGTATGACCCAATAAAGCAAGGAAAGATATATGACTAGAAAAGAAAAGGAATGTTCTTGTTTTGATCATGTTGAATTATGTTCGAAGTAACAATTTTTAGGTAAAAGAAAGAGGGAGTTGTTTTTCATCATCAATTCTTGCATATAATTGAAAAACGTTATAAATTCGTTGCAAGTTGATAGCAATCAAGATCATTACAAAACCGTTAGATACGAATAGGGGATAAAAATGGTCATACATTGATGATGATAAAATATACAACATTATCGATGATGATAAAATATATAACAAAGTCGTTACAATGTTACAAGACCGTTATAGATGAACGGGCTGTAAAATATCGTATACAATATTACATGCAGATGCAAATTGTATATAACAAAGTCGTTACAATGTTACAAGACCGTTATAGATGAACGGGCCGTAAAATATCGTATACAATATTACATGCAGATGCAACTTGTCAATTGCAAGTTATAGATGAACATGCGGTAAAATATCGTATACAATATTACATGCACATGCAACTTGTCAATTGCAAGGTCCCTCGACACGAATTTCCCTTAGTGCAAACCCTAATTAGAATAGATTCCTATTCCAACATATTTCCCGTGACAAAACTCTTGGAGTACCTTTCTTTTTATATTATTTGTCAGCAGGAAATTGTACTCGATTCTGGACAAGAGTCGAGTGATAATAAGTCGATGTCAAAATGGGATCTTAGATATTTTAGTAGCCAAATAACTTAATCATTCTGTCCAGTCATATGAAGAAGACCGACGGACGGTTCATGAATCTCAAGAATTGAGCTCGGGGCTTGATATGTCATTCACACAAAATATTTATACCATAGTAATCTGTATATTTAAGTAGTCAATGAACATACATGACTATCTATAATTAAGGCGGCATGTGTACAGTATCACATCACTCTTGCTGCCCCTAGTCGAGTTCAGAAGCGGCGCAACCCTAGCTAAAAACGGGCCGCACTCCCGGGGCCCGGAAAACGCCGCTGTCCCGGGCCCCTACATCCGCACGAGGGCCGACGCCCGTCAAGCCGCCGTAACGGCAGATTCCCCCTCCGAAGCGGATCCCGTAACGGCGAGGGATTTTGGCGGCAAATCAACCTCGCCCCGATGACGCGTCGCGCGCGCATTGGCCGGGGGGGATGTATGTGGGATGTGGGGATGGCATCCATGGATGGGCATGGTCCATGCGCTTGCCCGCTGTTTCTTTTTTTTCCCGCGCACAAGGGACGCCAAAAGAGGGGGGCTTTTTAATGTTTTCCTTTATTTTTTTTTTCTGGGAAGGAAGGGGTTGTTGCTTCCGCTAAAGGGAAGTCAGCTGGAAAAGGAAAAAAGAGAAGAGATTGCTGGTTTTGGCAGAGGGCGGAGGCGCAGATAAGAAGAGGGGAGGCGATAGAGCAGCTCCTTCGCGAAATCCTCTTCATCGCTTCGCTTCGGGTTGGGGCGGAGGTCGGCTCCGTTAGGGTTTCGGCCGGCCAGATCCGCGGGCGGATCTCTCCTTCCTCCGGTGAGTGCGCGCGTGGTTTTTTTTTTGTTTTTATGTTTTTGGCTGAGATTGCATTTCCTGAGCTCGATTTGCAGGAGTAACGCCGGCCTCCCGTTGTGTGATCTCCTTAGGGTTTGGATGAGCCCGGTCGCTGCGAACGCCATGGAGGAGGCGGCGGAACCCGAGGTCCCAGCTCCCGTCACTCCCAGCAAGGACGACGCCGACACCGACGCCGCCGTGTCGCGCTTCTTGGGATTCTGCAAGGTTTTTTTCTCGCGCCACGGAACTCTAGTCGTTTTATCCGGCTTCCTTCTCCCGCCTTTCGGTAGAATTTTTACAGGTGCTGTTCGGAATTGTTCTGTGGGGTGACCGACCCTTGATTTTTGTTGGCAGAGTAAATTGGGCTTGGCCGAGGGAGATTGCGTGCAGTCTTCGACGCTGCTGAGGAAAACCGCACATGTGCTGCGGTCGAGTGGGACTGTTATCGGTACTGGAACGGTATGCGTTGCCATTTCCGAGATCACTTGAGTTTCTTTGTGTTGTTCAAAGCCCGGGCTTGTGGTGATGTGTGATCTTGTTGTCAGGCGGAAGAAGCAGAACGCTATTGGTTCGCTTTTGTGTTGTACACTGTTAGAAGGGTAGGCGAGAGAAAAGCCGAGGATGAGCAAAATGGATCGGACGAGACTGAGGTCCCTTTGTCCCGGATATTGAAAGCTTCAAGACTAAAGTATGTTATATGCGGAATATTTATTTTGGCTGGTCGAACCTGTTTGTCATGACATTTTCTTGTGCGGTGCACTTTTTTGTCTCACCTTATTAACCTGTGGGTTTACCAGCCTCATCGACTTTTTCAAAGAGATTCCGCAATTTGTTATCAAGGCTGGGGCAATCGTAAGCGGCATATACGGTGCTAATTGGGACAGCAGGCTAGAGGTATTGATTAATGTTTATGGCATTGCTTGGATAGAAAGGTTTCTCTATTTCGTCTTTATTTTACTCAAGCCTCCTTGATGGACTAAGCTTCACTTTCTGTTTCTTTTTTTTCTTCGAACAGGCCAGAGAGATGCAGACAAACTACGTGCATTTATGCATTTTGTGCGAGTGAGTATCTTTTACGTCATGAGAGATTGGAAAAGAGAGTATCGCTCATTTTGCTAAAGACTAGCAAAGAAATAAAGCGAGAGGAGCATATCAAACTTACTTTGCTGTTTGTTTGTCGAGAATAAAATGAAGGGAAATTGACTAAACCTTGGTAAATGTTTCATTTATAAAGTGGGATTTGCATGATATTCTAGGTAGTAGGAGTACAAAGATAAGAAATATCCCCCCTAATCTCTTCTCTTCTGTTCACTTCGATCAATCGAACAGGAATAGTCTGATGTAAACGCAGCTCCACTTCTGGTCATGTTCTCATATTAAGATTGTTTATAGCATTTGTGTATCTGATATACTTTTTCCATAAATAATTACAAGTATCGAGTGTGCAAATGCCATAATGTATTGGCAGTTGCCTTGTGTTTTCTAAATGATGCTTTCGCTCATCTCCTTATCAATTGGTGGACATGTTTTATAGATGTTGTTTTCTTCGTCTTTGTTTTGCAAGGTATTATAAACGTATATGCGGTGAATTCTTCATTCTAAATGATGCAAAAGATGATACGAAGTCCGCTGATTCAAGCACTTCTGACCCCATGATTATGTACCAACGTTTCGGATGGTTGCTGTTTTTGGCGCTTAGAATACATGCCTTGAACCGATTTAAGGACCTCATTTCTAGCACAAATGCTTTGGTCTCTATACTGGTCAGTTACATTCCTGGACTTCTTCGTCAAACTTAACAATTTTTCTAAGGTGTTTGCATTCACCCAATAACCATGTCAAACATGCAGTTTTCTCCTCTGAAACATGGCTATTAAAAGGACAAAAAGAACGGATATGCACATTTGACATGTCGCATTGGTTTTTAAGACTAATTTTTGGTACTGAGTACATGATGATCTGTTTTCAAATGATTTTTTTTTTTTTTTTTGACAGGCTATTCTAATAATTCATCTTCCAACCCGCTTCAGAAAATTCAGCATTTCTGACTCATCACAACTTGGTAATCATCTTGCTCTTTTGATTATCAGTTATTGAAAACTCATCCTCAGTCAGACTTTGAGATTGTATATCCTCATATTTCTTCTTCAGTTGGTCCTTCTCTTCCCTATTAACTTGAACCTGGCTCTTTCTGTGATTAATCAATTTCACTGTCATTCAGGTAAGAGAAGTGAGAAGGGGGTTGACCTTGTTGGATCACTCGCTTATCGTTATGATACCTCAGAAGATGAGATCAAGAGAACATTGGAAAAAGCCAATAACGTGATAGCAGAAATTTTGGGGATAACTCCGCCCCCAGCTTCAGAGTGCAAAGTGGAGAATCTGGAGAATGTTGACACAGGTGGAATGATATCTCATATATAAATGCTGAAGGCACTGTAAATGCATGTTTTAATGTGACAGCGCATGTGCATCGATTTTTGAAATTCTCTCCCTCTTAAATGCAGATGGTTTGATCTACTTTGGAAATCTCATGGAGGAAACATCTTTGTCATCCATTTTAAGTACTTTAGAAAAAATTTATGAAGATGCAACTCGTAATGACAGTGAATTCGATGAGAGGGTAATTATAAATGACGATGACAGCTTGCTTGTATCGGGTAGCTTGTCTGGGGCCGCCATTAATTTAACTGGTGCCAAGGTATGCCTATTAATTCTATCCAGTTGATTAACACTTCTATAAATCGTGTAATCATGTTGTGTATTTTCGTGTAGAGGAAATATGACTCATTTGCCTCCCCTGCAAAGACTATCACAAGACCACTCTCTCCCAGCCGCTCTCCGGCATCTCACATCAACGGTATAATTGGTGGCACTAATTTGAGGATCACCGCTACTCCTGTGGCCACCGCTATGACAACTGCCAAGTGGCTTCGGATGTTCGTGTCCCCACTCCCATCAAAACCTTCGACTGACCTACAGGGATTTCTAGCGTCATGCGATAGGGATGTGACCAGTGATGTGATACGTAGGGCCAATATAATTTTGGAGGCCATCTTTCCAAACAGTCCTACCGGTGAGCGTACTGTAACTGGAGGCTTGCAAAATGCTAATCTCATGGACAACATGTGGGCTGAGCAACGAAGGCTGGAAGCCCTTAAGCTTTACTATCGGGTTTTAGAAGCTATGTGTAGAGCAGAGGCACAAATTTTACATTCGAATAATTTGACCTCTTTGTTAACAAATGAGAGGTTTCATAGGTGTATGCTTGCATGTTCTGCTGAGTTGGTTCTTGCAACGCATAAGACTGTGACGATGTTGTTTCCCGCAGTGCTAGAGCGAACAGGTATTACAGCTTTTGACCTTAGTAAGGTGATAGAGAGTTTTGTTAGACATGAGGAAACTCTTCCCAGAGAATTAAGAAGGCATCTGAATACATTAGAAGAGCGACTTCTAGAGAACATGGTGTGGGAGAGAGGTTCTTCAATGTACAATTCCTTGGTAGTGGCAAGACCGGCTCTTGCTCCAGAGATAAATCGGCTAGGCCTATTACCAGAACCAATGCCGTCCTTGGATGCCATTGCCTTGCTTATTAATTTTTCTTCCAGTGGATTGCCCCAGTCACCGGTGCAAAAGCATGAGGCTTCTCCTGGTAAGTCTTTCTTTTTAGAGTCCCCCTACCTTTTTGAATTCTAGACTTGCCTTTTAAGCATCAGTTTGAATGTATGAACTTTCCCTGATTTTGTGGGTGTATCAGAATCCACCAATTGTCGACAATACGATATATGGATGCTTCCTATTTGCTTCGCTTTGAATGTTTAGATGCAATGATGTTCATCAGTCACCCAACTCAATATCACGCCTTGTTGTTCAGGTCAGAATGGGGATATCAGGTCTCCCAAGAGAATAAGTACGGAATACCGGAGCGTATTAGTTGAAAGAAACTTCACTTCACCAGTAAAAGATCGACTGTTAGCCTTGAGCAATATCAAGTCAAAGTTACCACCACCTCCACTTCAGTCTGCATTTGCCAGGTACTCTCAATGTAGGATCATGGGGTAGTACATAGTTAAAGCTTGGTTTTGCACCACATTACTTCTTTTCTGTTCTCCAAGTTCTCTTTGTTTCTCTATATTGCAGTCCAACTCGACCACATCCGGGAGGTGGAGGGGAAACATGTGCAGAAACCGCAATCCATATATTCTTTAGCAAGGTACTGGAAAGCGTCTAGAATGGACCTACTTGCCAAGTGGCTCCAAGAGAGTCTGAAAATGCACTGCAGCTATCCTTCTGCATAAAAAGGAGAACTTGCTTATGAGTGAATATAATGGATCCTGCATCCTTGTTTCTTCTCTTTCCTTCCTGTCCCTTCTCTGCTTAGATTTATATTTTCTAGCGACACATTGCATATTGGGGCTTCATTAAGAGTTTTATGTCGTGTAATATTAATAAAGCAATGCAACATGATAACATCCTCCCAGTCATCCTAATTCCGAACACGAAGACTATACTGAGGGATCTCATCTTAGTTAGTTAGTTAGTTCCATGTCTGGTTGCTTTGCAATAATAAAGAAATATCCTAGTTTGGCTTTTGCAATTACTGTGAATTATTCTGTCTTTTAATTTATTTTTTTTCCATCCTTGTGGGATTGTCCAGATTACTAAGCTGGCAGCCGTCAGAATTAATGCCATGCTTGAAAGGCTACAACTCTCTCAGCAGATAAAGGAAGGCGTTTACTGCCTATTTCAGCAAATACTCAGTCAGCGAACTAATCTCTTCTTTAATCGCCATATTGATCAAATAATACTCTGCTGTTTCTACGGTGTCGCGAAGGTTTGGACTCAGGAATTTTGTATAGTTTCCTGTGACATTTCAGAGCATTTAGTATTTCTCTTCCTTGTTACTAATTCACGTCGGTTTGTTTCTCTTTCCCTTTTGGACCTGAAGATCAATCAAATAAACCTGACCTTTAGGGAGATCATTTACAACTATAGGAAGCAACCCCAGTGCAAGCCACAAGTGTTCCGCAATGTTTTTGTTGATTGGTCATCAGCCCGGCGGAATGGGGTAATGTTGAGTAATCTTACTCTCTTAGGCATCAGTTTTCTAGACATTGCCTTAACTCATTGATTATTTTGGCAACAGAAAGCGGGGAATGAGCATGTGGATATTATCTCTTTCTACAATGAAATATTCATTCCTTCTGTGAAACCACTGCTCGTTGAACTTGGGCCCACAGGAGCAACTACTAGAACAAACCGGACTTCTGAAGTTGGCAATAAAAATGATGGTATGCTTTTGACTTATATTACTTGTAAATCAGTCTTCAAACAAGCCTTAGTCTGATTCTCTGTTGTTAATGCTCTTACTAACCAGCTCAATGCCCTGGGTCACCTAAGATATCTTCTTTTCCAACTCTCCCGGATATGTCCCCTAAGAAAGTATCTGCATCCCACAATGTCTACGTATCTCCACTGAGATCATCTAAGGTGCTCTTCTTCTCTCTTGCAGTTTCTTTTTCTTCTTTTACACAGCTCTTCTTTTCTAAACGTTTTATCATGAAATTCCTTTCATTTATCATCATTGCTGACATTGTTATGCAAGATTTGATTTAAGATGGAATGTCGCTAGGATACAAGCAACATGCACGAGGTACTATGGTTGTATCTTCTTTCTTTTAATTGTTCTGCTTTGTCTTGATTGTGTGCAGATGGACGCTTCAATCTCTCATAGCTCGAAAAGCTATTATGCTTGTGTTGGAGAGAGCACCCATGCCTATCAAAGCCCTTCCAAAGACCTTGTTGCCATCAACAGTCGCCTGAATGGGTAGGTTCCGATTAGATTGTGAGCTTTGGTATATTTGTTTTAAGTGTGTAACTTGCTTATTTTGCATCCCATTGCAGTAACCGAAAGGTGAGAGGCACGCTTAATTTTGATGATGTTGACGCTGGCCTCGTCAGTGACTCTATGGTGGCCAACAGCCTCTACCTTCAGAATGGGAGCAGTATGTCTTCATCAACTGCTAAATCATCTGAGAAACCAGAATCATAAAGTTAAATGATCCCCAGTCCCATTCCGATGCATGTAAATTCCAGTTTTCTTGTTCCCCTCAACTGGCTAAATCAGGAAGTGGAAGCGTGCAGTGAGTTATTTGTATAATAGCTGCCCTTTCCTTATCTTCTGTCCATGAGACTGCTGCAAGCAAGTTACTTTAGCAGTTTAGTTTAATAAAATCCAATCACCTTCACAGGGTGAAAATTATAGCCTATTATTTTCTTACTCACAACAGATCAATTTCCCCATGGTACCATTTCTTGCTAATATCACTGCTGCGGTGTCTGATTCTTTCATGATTTGAAGTAGAAGATGGCATATTAAACTTGGATGGGCTGATTAGGAAGATGGTGCAGTTTTTATCATTTAAATTTGCCACTGAATCAATTGTCTTTGAGGAGCAAGGGCTTGTTTTCTGGACATAGAAGTCGATGATCCTGAGGCTGAAAAGCCTGCAGATTTACTAGCTCTGCACTCGGTGATGCAAGATAATTTTCATTAAATTTGAAGTACCTGGAGATCACTTCATTTCTAGTTTTGCTATCATTAAGTGATCTGTTTGCCAAAGGTGGCTGGTAAGTACTGTAATCTGTGCAGTACAAACACAACTGGGACAAGCAACCGTCTTCCCCCTTGACTGCGGCTGCTACAAACAATGCTGGAAAGAGAAATTAATTTGGACAGTTTACAGACATCTATTAAGATTTAGTTTGGTTAACTTAATGGTGCGCAAGCTTGGTGTCTTCAGATTTTGATGCGATCTGTTGTTATTGATGCGTTGGTTATTATGGGGGCTTCGTGAGGTTGTGATTGTGATCGGCACATTCAAAGTGAAGATGTATCTGACAGATCTTGATTTAAAAAGCCTCCACAAAACAAAGTTAACAGGTTCACCTCGCGTTTTAGCTTATGCATAGCTAGCATCAGCGTAGCCCTCACCGACATACTTTGCTATAGATGCCTACCAAGCAACGTAACAGGAGCCAAGAGGACCGGCAGCAATAGATTTCCATTCTTCATCATGCTCGTTACCAAAAAATCATATCAGCTGTACCAACTCCTTAATGAATTTCACAAGTCAACAAGATGTCAGCTTTACAGATAAGAGTTCTTCAACAATAGATGACAGTTTTCTTATGTATCAGTATCGCAATCTTACACCTGCAGTGTGCCAACTCAATTTGTTTTTCTTTCAATCAAGTTAAAAAAACTATCATAAAGTCATTCAACTAATTTAAATGGAAGCTCCCGATGCGGTTCCTACCTAATGTGATAGGGAGCACCTAAGAAAGCCGAAGATGTCAACCAGGAAAGTTACATCCAGTCAAGAAGCCGCCCACTGAAAATAACGGCATCCGCAACCTCTGGCAGCAGCCCAATTCCCACACCTAAAGAAGAAGTTCCCTTGCTTTGTACTTGGGTTCCGAACAAAGCCTACGCTGCTCTTGATGCCACAGAAACAATAAGGATTATACTGTGATTGAGGACCCCGCAAATCCTTGTGTGTGTGTGGCTGATGGGGAGGCGAGTGCTTTGATATCAGAGTATGGTCATTGTCATACAATGTCAGAGAGTTGGTGATGGAAAATCTGATTCCCCTGCACAATAGAACCATAAGCAAGCGAGCTGTGTTTTTAGCATCATCTAAACCACAATGAGCACGCCCGAGCCAGGTCAAGCCAGCCATCTCAACCGCCTCCTTAAGATTACATCTTAGACCTCCGAAAACTTCCTGGAACGGGACTTTTAGGTTAATCCATCTAGTGAAAGGAAGAGAGAGAAAAAGTCAGAATTAAGCATCAAAGAATCTAAGTCTGCATGCTAGTTACAGATCATCAACTCACCTGTTGAAGTAAGAAGGCTTTCGAATTTTCTTATATCGACACTCGGATTCCAACATCACCCGGCAATCCCAGTTGGACCAGGTAACAACAGCGAAATTTGTGTTCTTTATGCCCTTCTTTTCAAGCCATTTGTCATGACTAAGAAGAGCCTCACTCAGAGTAACACCTCGATCTACCTAGACTCACCCCCGAAAAAAAAAAAAGGATTTAAAGGCCGTAATAATGAACAGAAAATTGATATGAGAAAGAAGATGCCATAATCCATAAGCATGACTGGAATGAGGGAACTCCCTATGCAGGCATGGGCCGTTTCAGTATTTGTGCATGGCAAGCACCAAAAGACAATTGACTCACCACTTTGGCATGGTCTTGATGTATCATCGAAACTATACGTAAGGTTCTGCACTGCCTATTGAATTTTAGCCTTATCTAATTATCTACAAATCATTCTAGTAACTTGTAATTCTTCAGCATCATACATAGCCATCTTTACCCTTTTTCCAACTTCTTATAGCATAAGATATGACAGACAAACGTGCACTGTTAGCCCTTAACACTTTCAGCTCCACTGTCAAGTATTAATTTCATCTAATGCGCTCCTTTACCGATCAATCCACTTCATGAGACCAATAAATAAACTAAATCTATGCCGCATCAGACAACACTCATCAACTTGCACAAGAATCCAGACCCGGCGGCATCCCCCATAACCAGTTCATACTGAATAGATCAATCTTGCTTCCCTCGACATGCAAATGCACATGCTCCAACACATTACGTGCCAATCATCAGATACCACCTGCCATTAGATGCTCTTTTCAGATGTGTAATTTGCAGAACATCCAAGCACTAAGCAGCCAAGGTTATAGCAGATAGAAAACTCTATGTCCTCTTTCCTATATGCACCAGCAGAAATTCTATATGCTTTCGATATATCAAGGGGGAGACAAACAGAAGACGAAGTGGCGAACCCAATTCTTCACTAAGTAGCAAAACTAACTCCAAGCTCTTAGAACATTTGTACAAATAGACATGGAGAAAGGCAACACAATTTCGTCCATGATTACAGCAATTTGTCTACTATCACATCATAATCCAATGCATGTTCTCCCATATAAGGCACACATCTTAACCTTCCTCTTAATTGCCAGTAGATTTGAAAATACATAAAAAGCCATCTATAGCCAACTAAAGATAAAAACTATAAATGATTCTCCTAAAGGAAAAATTAGAGGCTCGTAAAAAAGAAGCAACTCACGGTGAGCCATTCATCTACTGGGTAGAGTGAAAATACTGTCACTCTTGACAGGTTCCAAGATCAATCAACAGAAGCCTCCCTACTGAATCAGGACGAAAAGGTCAGGCTATGTAGAAAAAGACGACACCCCTCATGGTCCCGTCTAGCCACACTAGAAAATACTTTCACCAGACAAACTGTCACATAATCAGAACAAAGAAAATTTCTTCCATGCCAAGGAAAAAATATTCAATGCAAACAAGAGACGAGAAGCCTGCACTGCGAGTGGAGGAAAGAGCTGAATCCATATCTCGCACTAAGACAGTATCCACAAGCTAAGTTATTTAATCCTCACAGCTCTTCGAAATTTTGCCTGCTTCAATTTCACAAGTATCACATAAGTAAACAATGACCTTTCCTCGTCCATCTTTAAGACTAATAATAGGAAGCTACAGAAGAAATTAGAAGAACAGCCTTTTCTCTTTTGCTAAGGTAATCAGCGGGTTAGAAATTCTTCACACTCGCGAACAGGCCAACGTGGTAGAAAATATGAACAACGAACAGCAGAAACTCCATCTTTCCCACACAAAGAAAGAAAGAGAACAAAAATCGAACACAGAATTGAAAAAAGTTTTGGTCTGTAGCAATGGAAGAATAATCCATGTCCTCATCTATAATTTGAAAGCTGCTGGAGAAAGTAAAACGAGAGTGCAAGTCTCAACCCTTAACACTGTACTAAGACTTTCAGAGGCCAGCATCCTTACAATATCAACTAATATGTGATGATTGACAAGAGAATGGGCTTAAAATAATTGGGAAAACAAAATCTAGATCAACACAAACCTGAGATTGCTGGATACCAGTCAAATCTTTGCAAAAGTCACTCAGATGCTGATTGCATGTTGGTCGAACATAGGTTTGGAAGCATGCTTCCAATTTGCCAGTCATGCTACTCACTATAACAGATGGGAATTCAATTATCTCTTGAGGATGGGGATTCTTTTCCTTGTCACAGGTTGCCTCGAAGTCTATGACTACAAAATACTGAAAGTCTTGGAACTGGCACTCGGGGAGGTAACCTTGAGAGAGTATATCTGGCGGATAACCATGAAAGCCGTTTCCCCCATGGAAAGAGAAAAACTGACCCTCAAAAGAATTCATTTGGTACGGCTGCATCTGATGAGAGTAGGGATACCGCCAGCCATAGTAGAGAGGATAATTAGGTCCATTGGGATATTCACCTCTACTAATTGACAAAACTTTCTTCGCAACATCCCCATCGGACTGACCACTAGTTCCATCCTTAAGCTTGGATAACCCGGAGAGTGCGTTGCTATTATCCTGAAGGTTGTAAAGGATTCCATTGCTGGAATAACTTCTAGATAATGCCGCGAAATTCCTTCGAGTATCTTCTGTAAACCCAAATGAATAGACAAGAAAGAATCAGAGAATTGCACATGGTTCCTTTTTACTTACCAACAAAACAGATCCAAATGTATGCAGTCACAAAAGAGATGTGCCAAATGATGTAACGTGAAGAAAGGAATAATTAAGTGGAAGAATATAAGGAAACCTCCTAAAGCGCAGAAAACTTAGTGGTGTACTCCCTAAGATGTCTAATAGAACAAAAACAGGCACATCCCGTTTGTCACTGCTCTTTCGTAACTGTAAGCAACAGTTGCGCTACTCTTCTTGGACCGGGTGATAATTCAAGCGCTGTTGATGAATTTCGCAGTTCCAGAAAAGACAGCACCAAACCAAGCAATTCCGCACTTATATTATTACCCCGTCCAAGAAAATCAGGCACGTCCCAGTGAACACCTCATCTACTCGTCGGACTTATTCACATCAATCCCAACTTTGTTTACCAGCAAAGCGCTCAGTCTGACTGAATAAAACAGTTCCCCGACACAACACCGGACACGCATCATAACCACAAGCCAACCAGGACAGACTCAAAACCAATCACATTCCACCTGTCGGCACGTGAACGTCGACTCGCGCCGGATAAAAGACAATGCCTTTCGATCGTCGCTCAAAGGACCGAGCGGAAAAATTAAGGATCTTGCACGCCTGAGCAGAGACAGAGAGAGAGAGAGCGCACCTCTGCAATCAAAGTTCATCGCGGCCTCGTGCTCGGTTGTTGTGATCCGCCGCCAAATACATTCGATCTTCCACCGACGTCCGTTCCGACCCGCGCGCGGAAACCGAACGGTCTCTGCTCGAATCGCTCTCTTCCTCTCTCCCTCGCTCGCGCATCAATTCCACTGATGATTGGGAGAAGAAAGCTTGGAACTTTCAGCTGGCGCGACTGCGATTCGAGGACGGAGAAGGCGAGCGGAGGAGAGAGAGGGGAAGTGGGGGATTTTTATACGTAGTCGATTACATCGCTGATACGAAGGCAGGAGCAGCGACACGCTCGCCAGAGAATAGAACGAGGAAGAGGAAATCTCGTTTCGCTTTTCGGCTTTCTGGTGTCGCGAGATAGGAAAGTAGTGAGAGAAATATTGGGGCCCACGGCAAGCAGAGAGAGAGAGAGAGAGAGAGAGAGAGATGTCTGTCTGGTTTCTTTTGAGGATTTGGTGGAAACGTGTTCGACGCGGAGGGGCTCTCTCCGCTTGTTGTTTACTGATGTGCGGGTAACGTGCGGTGGTCCTTGGCTGGTCAATGTAACCGCCGGTCCCCAGATATTTTATTTATCTTGTTTTATCGGTGGTGACGTTGACGCTTGCTTTGCTCTTTGTTTTTTTCTTTGTATTATCTTTTAAAGTACTTCTTGCGCTTTTACTATCTTTGAAGACGGCGAAATAGGAAATAAATCGTATAGCGTTATCTTCTGACGGATTTTCGTTCCTTTTTCTTGAAAAAACGAGGCTTCATTTGTTGGTGAATAAATAAGTTCATACTTTTGAGTTGCTATCGCTCGATTATTCTTTCCTCTTTGAGAGGATAAAAACTAACCCAATGTATAACTTCTATGCATCATTCTTTATCTTATTTTGAGAAAATTATTAGATTTTCTATTTATAATTTCTCAAGTATTAATGACTTGTCGAAGTATATAGTCATGTGGTGTGATGGTGGGGTAGATGAGATAAACTGAAAAGGATAAGTTTCTACACATGGATCATAGGGGGAAAATATGGGTACATTTGACAACTTGTCAAATAGTAAAAAAATTTATTTTTTTGTTTAGGAATTGAACGGAAATCCGTTTGGTAGATTTTTTGTTTCGACAATAAATTTGTTTCTAGGAATAGATTTAAAGAAGTATTAAAAAATAATAATAAAAAGTTGATTCTCTATTTTCGATAACAATTTATTAAACCAACCAATTTTTTCTCTTCCCTTTTCTTTTCTTCTTCTTGTTCTCTTTCATTCTCTCCTCTTCATCCACTACCACTACTATTAGTCACCACCAATTGTCGGCAACTAGTTGGGTGAGGTCCGTGCGAGGTTGCCAAAGGCTCATTAGGCCAAGGCAAGGTTCGATGAACTCGCAAGTGGCCAAGCGAGGCTCACTCACCCACCGGCGAGCCTCGCCCAACTACCAACGAGGCTAGGCTGACAAGGCATGGCCTCATTGAGGGTTGATGAGCCAGCCTTGTCTAGTCCTAAGGTGAGTGACTAGCCATGGCTTCAAAAAGAATAAGAGAGAAAAAAAAAAAAAAGGTAATAAAATTATTTAAAAAATTAAAAGAAAGTGATTTGGATTATAAATTTTGAAAATAATATCACATGCAATTATATTCCCGGAATATAAATTTTTGATAGTTACCAAATATCTTAAAGTATTTAAAAATTGTTCTAAGGCATAATTAAAAATAATCATTTTTTATTAAAAATTGTTTTAAGGAACATAATAGTTATAAAATGCATCATAAGTTGGTGTAATATAAGATGGATTTAGCTTATCAAGAAAAGATGGCCTATTAAAGTTTAAACATGCATCAAAGATTCAATGAATTGAGATTTAAGAAGGATTTAGTTTACCTTTTAATTGCAAGTTTGTTCGTCATTGAAAAATATTACCACTGAGCTTGAATTGCTTATGCGCAGAATATTGACACTTAAATAAAAAGTAACATTGATATCCCTCAAATGCGGGCTATGGGTATTTTTAAATTATTCTCGACCTGAGTTTAAAATGGAAATAGTTGTTTAATTTGCTCCATAATTATCCAACAATTAAAATTTACCGGTGCATGTCAAAGTCCGAGGTTAAAACGCAATTCCGTTTACTCAATAATATAGAGAGACACAACTTAAAAGAGATCAAAGGAATACGAATCAATCAATGATAATTCTCACGTCACTTTTCCCGAATTTAACAGTGCTTACAAAAAATAAACTCGATAGAATAACTTGTTAGCTAAGGGCGCGTTTAGTAACGTTTCGTTTAAAAATTGTTAGGGAATAAAAAAAAAAAAAAAACTATTTTCGCTCCAGAGAATAATTTTTGAATAGAATAAGGTGTTTGGTAAACTGTGTTAGGGAATAAAAAATGAACAAAACAGGTTTGGTAAATTTGTGTTCTTTTAATTTTTTAATATTTTTATTTTTATTTTTTAATATTTTCTTTTTTTTTTTGGCCGGTCGCTGGCCTTGGCCATGGTCGGCGACTGGCCAATGAGGGCCGGCGGCCTCACCCAGATCCGGCGAGCCCGAGCTCGCCTAGCCTTACCTCGCGTCGACGAGGTCAGCCTCGCCTTGGCTGGGTGAGCTTAGGCTCGCCGGATCTAGGTGAGCCCGAGCTCGCTCGCCCACGGTAAGGCTCGGCCTCGCCGGGCCACCGCCAGGTCAACGAGCCTCGCCGATGGCTGGGCAAGCTCGGGCTCGTCGGATTTGGGCGAGCCCGAGCTCGCCTAGCCAAGGCGAGGTCGAGCCTCGCTAGGGGCCGGTGACGCTTGGCCTCGCCGGCCCTTGATGGCCATGGCCATGGCCGAGGCCGGACACCAAAAAAAAAAAAGAAAAAGAAAAAAAGAAAAAAAGAGAAGAAAAAGAGAGGAGAGAGAAAATTTGTTTTTAAAAATTGTTCAAAACAAGAAACATGTTTTTCTTGTTTTTACCGTTTATTCCAAATGTGTTCATAAGAACAAAAAAATAGATTTAACAAAAACGCAAACAAACGCGTTTAATTGTTTTTTTTTTTTGCTCATAAACGAAAAAAAAAAGAACATTAACAAACATGGCCTAAATTATTAAAGTAGAAAAGGAATAAAAGTATATTTTTCAAATCTTTTTTTTTATAATCTCGTTTCTATTGAAATATTTTGTACTAGTTATTTCCTATAATCTCTCGGGAATATGAACAATAATATATTTATCTGAAAAAATATATATGGTACAATGATATCTACGGATATATATATTTTCTTTTTTTTTGTAGAATTAGTGATCAACTTAAACGCGAGCTCGGCTAAGAATAAACGATGGTATTCAATTTACGATCTCTTGGTTTACAACGGGACGACACGCTTTGTATTTAGCAAATATCATCGTGAATTCATCAATATTTTTTTAGCCCACCCATTTCGGACCCCAAACCGACCCGACACAGCAGCCCGAGCCCAGCCTGAATCCACGGAAAGAGGCCCAAAAAGCCCATCCAGCAAAACGACGCGCTTCGGACATCCTCCTGCCAAAAACCTCCCATAAACCCTACAATCCAACGTCACAGACAGAACGCACAGTGACGGAGCGAGCGAGCGAGGGAGCATGGGAGCGACGAAGGCCGATGCGGCCGACTACGGGGCGCTGCGGGAGCTGTTCCGGCACCACATAGAGTCCTTCGACCACCTCGTCGACCGCGGTCTGGAGACCATGCTCGACAAGATCAAGCCCGTCCAGATTTTCGATCCCTCCTCCGACAAGACGCTCAAGAATATCCTTTTTGCCGCACCAGTTCTTGTGAAATCGCAATAGAAATCGAAAGTTCTCGTTTTCTTTCTTCTTTTTTTTCTCCCGTGCATTGTCGTTGTTAGTTTAGAATTATCGCTCTGGCTGCATGGAATTGATATCCTAGTTTGAGCTCCGCGTTTTCTTCCGCGCTCGGTGCGAATTTCCAAGTCGATTATGTCGAGAAAGCATGCGAGTTTCGTCCTTGACGTTTTGATCACTCTGGTTTGCAAAACCCGAGGTATATCAGCCTCAAAAGGAGGGCAGTTCGAAGACCAGTCATGATGCTCTGTTACCATTCGAAGTAAGACCGCTGCAGTTGATTCGAGTCCCGCTCGATTTGATTTTGTCCTCGTGCCGATAGTCGGGCTGACTTTCGCCTCTTCATTTCGCGTTTTAAATAGTGCAGGCAAGCTAAAACTTCCTATGCCGGGAAGTTCGTGGTGCACCTCTATTTTCAATACGATGATAAGGTTGCTGTACATGAGAAATTTAATTTCGGGCATCTTCCGATAATGTTAAAGGTTAGTCTTTCTTTCGTTCCCGATACCATTATTCGGTTGTCAGTCCACTATAAGTCTTTTCCTTTATGTTCACGAGCTGTCTACCTTGCATATTTCGATTGACCTTTGCAGAGTGAATCCTTTTTGCCTCTTGTTAGTAGTGGGGCTTTTCTTGGTTTTCTTTTGCATCGGATTGTCATCCTGGTCCAATCAAGATTCTTCTTATCCTTACCGAGTGCAGTCCTTTTTCGATACTCCCAACAATGTTTCAAAGCCATCAATAGTTCCCTAAAGGAAACATGATTTCAAAAAGGCTTTCCTCTCTTGATTTCTTCCTGGTGCTACTTTGCTAAAATGAGGTTTCGAACATAATAAACTAAGTGGCAATTATGCCACCTTCTGCCGTAATGATGGGATTGTACACATCCAGTAGCACTTTGTTTCCTTCAACATACAGATTAAATCTCCCAAAGTTAAGTTTCCTTCTTTATACAATTCTGCCTTACTTAAAAGGATGTCGAACCACTGAATCTGCTATCTATGTGAATGGAGGTTTCGCAGCTAGATGATTAAAGCTAATGCATCATTAAAGTCTGAATTGGCTTTTTTGCTTATTTGGGCTTGCACTTACTTCGCTTGCTCAATCGAGATTCTTTCAATAGGTGTCCTTAATATTGGGATCAAGCGATTGATAATTGTCTCCTCTCTAAATTGTGAGGCGGCTTTCCTGCATTTTTCTCCTTGTAGAATTCTGTCTTATAATTTGTTGAACCAGCATTTTGCTAAACCTGCTTCATGCTAAGCTCCATAGATGACACTGATGAGAAAACCCAACAACCATGGGAAAATATCCTAATTTTCGGGTCTTTCACCCTGCTTTTGTGATGTTTCAACTTATCTGCCTTACTATGCAATATAATCTGGGATATACCAGCATATGGCGAATGCTATTCCGTGTGATAATGACTCTGCAATCTCTTTAAATATGTCTTATAGCTATTGTGCCAACATGTTGTTCTTAATCTAGTATCTTGAATGCTACTGCTCAATTTGGTTGAGATATTGGTTGCACTTGTCGTGTTGCTGTGTCTTTTGGATATTGGATATTCTTTTTTTTTAGTTTGTACATTTTTGCTATTATTTTCCATTGTAGTTAGAATGCTTTGGATTATGGATAAATAGGTGCATCCTTTCCATACTCAAAAAATAACAGACTATATACATGTTAATGGAGATGAAGAAGATCGGGAATGGTAGATGTTGATTGAATTAATCTGCCTTTCTTTGAGTTAATTGAAGTGATTCTTGATTTGGAGATGATTGTGAAAGATCCATATTCCCATGGTTGTTATGTAATGGTTGAAGATTCATTCTTCAATTTTGCTGCAGTCAAAGCTTTGCTACTTGAATGGCGCTGATCCGCAAAAGTTGGTTTCTTGGAAAGAAGAATCTTCTGAGATGGGTGGGTAAGTTATTTTCTTTATGCATGTTTAACTAATGATATGGAGCATCGAGTATTTGCTGTATAAGTTTGGAGCATTGCATACCCACTGGATAGATTATGTGCTATTGTCTTTTGCTTTATTGAAAATGGAGATTAATTAGTTTATGCTATTGGCTTTTGTTTTATTTAAAACGGAGAGTAATTATCATTTGTTGACAAGCTCTTCTTTTGCCTTATTGGAAAAGGCGTCTCTTTGTAAACGACCCCCCCCCAAAAAAAAAAAGAAAGAACACAGCACAGCACACATGCACATGAAGTGAATGCTGTTATTTAGGGCGACTGTTTGCACATTTCTTTAGTTGTTTTGTATGGTGGTTGTGCTGCCATTGCTCTAATGTCGTCCTTTTGATTTTCCATGGTCATCTCGAGTGGAAACATTTAGATTCCTTATTGAAGTACAAACTTATTACACACTGAAATAACAAATTGTCCTTGTTGAAAGCGGCAAATACTGTAGAGATGCCTTTGTTTAGTCATTCTATCAAAATTTGACTGATTCATTCTTTTGAAGCTATTTCATCTTGAATGGGCTAGAGAGGGTGGTTCGTCTTCTGATATTGCCTAAGCGGAACTATGTAAGCACATTCCTTTGCCAATTTTTATTCATCTGCACTAGTGCTCCTTACAAACTATACTTTGGTAGGGGATTGGAAACAAATGGAACTCTGCAAGCTTTCATCATTTATCTTTTTTTTGGGCAAAGTTTGTTGTATCCATCAGCTTTGCTGTCTATTTATAAACACATACTTTTCATTTTCATTCAGCTGTTTATTTTATTGTGATAATATCTGAGTCCAATCTATATTTCAGCCAATGAGCATGGTGCGGAATTCATTTCGTGACCGACGTGAAGGATATACCGACAAAGCAGTAGTAATAAGGTTTCATTTTTATACTCTGTGCATGAAGTTGCTTTTAGTCATTAAAGTAGTTCATCTATTTGTACAGAATTGCGTACAAATTTTCTGCTGTTTGACCCTAAAAGTGAGGGGTTCAAAAAACATGGCATTGCATGTTAATTGGTAACTATCAATGCAAAAGGCCGTTGTGTCAGAGAATCGCTGTTAAATGCCTTCACAGGTTTTTAGGTAATGATTAACCATTTTGCCGATTAAGTGTTGTTTAAATCATGCCTTTAACTTGTGTTGGCAAGTCAAGATTCTTATTGTTATTCCTATGAAATTGAAGATGCCATCAGTTCTGACTACTCTTCTGTTGTAAGAAGGCCCAGTTCTCGTGTCCCATCGATCAAGTGTGATCTTTCATGTGGTGATTTAAGCTGTAACTTTGTTTGTTATATTGGCCACTGTGGTGTGAGCAAATACCTTACCACTTTATATGGCCACTCTCTCAAATATGGCAGCTATTCTAGGAATATCCATATGATTGGGACTATCGTGGAATAGTGATTTTAGAGGAGTATTGTGTGAATAACTACTTAGCGCAATTTTTTTAGCTGTTGAATTTATGCCCAGCTGCGATTCGAGAAAATTAAGTCTTTTGTTTAATTATTAGCAAAATCCGTGTAGTCGAAAGCTATGTAGCACGGACATTCTCCGGAAGCATGTCTGACACTCCGACACGTGTCCGACACGCTCCGACACGCGGTCAACGAGTGTCGAAAAATCCGACACATGGTCAACCCTCTTCGACACGCTCTGACACGCGAGTCCAGAATTCCGACACGTGATTCCGACACGCACGGGGTCAATTTTAAAAATTTCTAATACTTGAGGGGTCAAAATATAAATATACACAAAAGAAGTAATAAAATTGCTATAAATATACACGCACGGGGTCAATTTTTTTTTTTTTTTTTTTTTTTTTTTTTAATAATTGTTTTAGTTTTTTTAAAAGTCTTTTACTATGAAAGAAGTAATAAAAAATGCTATATATGATAAATAAATAAATTTAAAAATATCATTTCAGCATTTTTCTTTAAACAATGTTTTTTTCCTCTAAGTTTTATGTATTATTGTAACAAATTAAAATAATGAAAGATATTATTTAATATTTTTGTGTAAATTAATTCTAGGCTATTTATTATTATTATTTATTTATGTATTTATATATAAAAATATTTAATATATAACGTGTCGGAACGTGTCGAAATTCTCTATTTTTAAGAAATGACCTGTCGGCGTGTTGTGTCATGTTGCGTGTCGCGTGTCCGTGTCGGTGCTACATAGGTCGAAAGTGGGTTTGCGTTTGTAAATTCTGCCTACTATTATGACCCTGCAGCTTTCAAGGATTAACACTTCCAGGTCATTGTGGTGGTTTGAATTCTGATTTAATCCCCTTTCAGGTGTGTCAGAGAAGACCAGTCCTCTGTGACAGTTAAACTATATTACCTTCAAAATGGCAGCGCAAGACTTGGATTTTGGTAAGCTATTCTGATTCTTTAACTGGTGAATTAAACCTTTTTCTCTTGAAATGGGATTTTAACTTTTTGCTCTAAATGGTTTTTTGCAGGATTCAGGCTAGAGAGTATTTGCTTCCTGTTGGCGTTGTTTTGAAGGTGCTGTAATTCTAAACTTCCAATAAGAATGTTTGTTTTCCCTTTCTATTATCTTGGTTGTTTGTGGGATGTTGGAAATGGATAGCTGATGCTTCGTTACTTCTTGGTTGGTTCATGAAATTTGTCTCTTTGTTGCTAGTTCAATTGACTTATATATACAGTGGCAATATCATGTCATATGTTGTTTAATGGTGAATTGACCTGTCAAACTTGGTCCTAGATCTTTCATCTTGTTTATGAGTGTTGGCACCTTCTTTGGAAATTCTGCAATCTTGATGCATCTGAAGAAGAAAGTGGTACCTGTTGTACAATCGTTGTGTGCATCTCTTGTATGTAGGTATTCCAATGAGTGCAATCCCTCTGCATTACAGATGTTAGAAGCTTTTCCTCCTTACCTGCTGCAAGAAGAAGTATGGTCGTTTGTATGGACCTTACTACTTAGTTGATAGCCTTTCACTTTTAGGTTCTTAGTTAGATGGCACTCAGGTGCTCAGCTTGCTTCCTTCCTTCATCTATCTAATTTCATGAAAGGATTTTTCATATACTTCCTTCTGTTTACTTTATCGCCTTTCATTTGATTAGAGCAAATCTTGTTCAATGCCTTAACTTCTGTTTGAATTTTGATGGAAGATTATTATTATTTTTTTCTCAGTTCCTACTGTTTACTTTCTAGATCCTGCCAATTACTTATAACAGATCTTATTTAGACGCCTCAAATTCTTTTTGAATACCTGTATCTGCTGTGAACTTGTGATCACTTGTTGCTGGAAATTCCCGTTTCATGAATCATTGAGTCTTGGATCAGAGCCAGGAATGGTTTCTTCTGCCATCAAGTTTTTATTCACCCGTTTCACCTTGACCTTATTTGATGGTTGTGGAACAAGGGTTGGAGACTGTAGTACAATGCTGTAGTGGAGGTCATTTTTACGCTTTAGAGTTTGAGAAGGTGTATGCAAATTAATGCTTTCGCTTCCACTCTTGGCTGGCTTGCTAGATTTGTTTGTCTATGTCCTTTCCTCTATCTTTGCTGTACTTCTCTTCATGTTGTTGCTAATGGAGATCTTGACTTTCATCAACAGGCACTTATTGACACCAATGATCATGAAATTTATTCTAGTTTGACAAGTTGCTATAGTGAGAAATATGGGAGAGGGAAGGGTGTTGTGGGTAATCAACTTGTGAGTGAAAGGGCTAAGATTATACTTGATGAACTTCGAGATCTGACTCTTTTTACACGACGCCAATGTCTGCAACATATTGGTACTCTTGACATTTTTCACCGTTCCTTTTGCTTAGGTATCTGTTGTATGACTAACAAAGTTTTTGCCCTATATAGGAGAGCATTTCCAACCTGTTATGGATGGTCTAGAAAACGAAAGTTTTATCTCCGTAAGTCGTATCACATGCATGGCTTCATTAAATTGTTTTTGATTTGTCTCTTCAATGGCGTAGTTCCCACCTTCATTTCTCTCTTCCTTCACAGGTTGCAAATGCTGTTCTTCAGGACTACATTTTTGTCCACCTTAATAACAACTATGACAAGTTCAATCTTCTCATGTTAGCTTCTTTCCAACTTGCCTCACTAAGTGGCAGCATGATTTTCACTCTAATAGCTCCACTTTTCATTATTCTTAATATGTTTCTGATTGTCTTTATTCTTCATCCAGCTTTATGGTGCAGAAGCTTTTTTCTCTTATTGACCAGACTTCAAGTCCAGATAACCCAGATTCTTTGCAAAATCAGGAAGTTTTACTGCCTGGTCACCTGATTACAATTTATTTGAAGGTATAGGCTTTGTATCTTCTTTTCTTTTTTATTGTCTTACTTATACACAGTACTGAAGGACAATTAAAACTTGAACTAGATAAATGCAAAATTACATGTACTTATGCTTTACTTAATTTTAACTTTTTATTAACTGGGATTGTGGATACTGGTTTCTGCCATAAGCCAGCTTAATATCAGCCTGGTCATTAATGCAGATCACCTTGGTCAAAACCCACTTTCAATAGGTTTTGACCATGGGTAGACCTGTGGACTCTCAGCTCAGGTAAGGGTTCCGACTGTCTTTGGCCCAAGATGTCCCCTGCTTTCAGGGTTTGGTCCCAGTGCCACTTTACAGTGATCCAGGTTGTGTTTGCTATTTCATGAACAAAAAAGATTAGTTAGCTTGCAGCTAGTAGGTTTTGAAATTTTGGCCTTTTGGTCTTTAGCGTGTATGCCAAACAAGAAAGCAACAGATTTATTTATTTATTTATTTATTATTTTATTATTATTATTTTTTAACAAAAGCAAGGCGCTCTGTAACATTCTAGTAGTCGAACTATTGATCTGCAATTCAGCCCCCTGATCCGCTTAAAGTCTTGCTAACTGTGGAGTGTTTCTAGCCTACATTCTTTAGGAACCAAAAATGCATGGTTGAAATTAATTTCTGCACATTTTACCTTATAGATGCAAAATGATGACTTAAAACAGGCAAATAGAAACATTATGGATATCTGATTGAACAGATAATAATATCTCGGTACTTAATGTGCTTTCTCAATGCAGCTGAAGCTCAATATATTTCATTGCTTGTTTGTTACTTCTCCAGGACAAACTAGAAGATTGGCTACAAAAGGCAAAAAAGCTTCTTCAAGACGAGTTGAAGAACAAAGCTAAAAACTTTGATTTCTCTAGCTGTATGTTATAGTGTTATAGTACTCTCTCTCTCTCTCTCTCTCTCTCTCTCTCTCTCTCACACACACACACACACACACAATTTTGTGTTTCTTCTAAGGCCCTTGACTATTGTTGGAATGAACCAATTTTCCTAGGGAATATTCTGTTCATGTGCTATTAATTGTGCTAATTGTTGAAAAAGTGATGATTACCTTCAGTTGTTACTTAACTTCTCTCAGATGTAGCCCCCTCCCCCTGCGATTCAACTGGGTTGGAGTTATTATTCTGATGACTGATGGAATCATATGTTGGTTGTTTTTTTCTGGCTTCAGTATCTGAGAAAGAGAGGGATTGGTCCGGTTCATAAATGCTGTTATTTTGTGTCCAATTATTGCCAATATGTTAAAGATATGTCTGGCTCGTTTGTCCTACCTTTTGGTTTGTTTCAGAGTTCTTGACTAGCGGTTTTTTGACGTGTGATTATGTAGTGGCACATGTTAAGAAGGTCATGGACAAAAATCCCGGAAGGCAGATTGGTTCAGCCATAGAAAATATGTTAAAAACTGGAAGGCTCGTTACACAATCGGGTCTGGATTTGCAGCAGGTGTGTATAACTTCTAGCACTACACCGCATTCTTTTGATACAAATGAACTCACAGTTCTCTTGTCAGTGCCTTATCTCTTTTATAATATTTCCTGCAAGCAAGATACTGAGGGTGGTGAAGTGTATCATCTTATCAAGCTTTGGGGTGTAGTTGTTGAAGCACTTTTTAGAATTGTATCTTGGTATGGACTTGAATCAATTGCAAGCCACATGAGACTTGCAACTTCTTTCTGCTCTTTAAATGGATGTCTTTGCGTTCATAATTTTGTGCTTCTTACTGTTGGTTGAGATGGAACAGCAGTAATTTCGTGGTGTTTTTCTGTATAGTTGTCTTTCAACTATAGTGAGAACTCATTGCATGTTTCTTGTTGTTTTTAAGGAAGGGTGCTACTGCTTCTAGAGTTCTATGATAAATCCTGTGAATACACTAGAAGCATAATAGGTTCACTAAGGCGGATTAGAAATAGGAAAGCTTACTCCCAAGTTCTATCTAAACGTTTATTCAGAAAGGGAAGTAAGCTTTGGCATGAAGACCCCCATGATTTGAAAATAGATCAACCCTTACCATGAGGGTACCATACCCTTTGTACTTGGGCAAGCAAACCAGTTGGAAGCGAGCTGAAGTGAAGAAGGTGTGAGAAGGAAGAGCATCCAATTCAATGTGTTAAGCAGGAAAAGCATGATAGGGGGCTGCTTCAGCTTGTGCCTCCTAACCTATTAGATTTGATAGACTTCATTCTTCTTAGGTTTCCAGAAGTAAAGCTGGCGACCTCATCATTAAAGAAAGAATATATTTATTTTGGAAAATGTTTTCCGTTCCACTCTTAATACCTGAAAGGACCACACTCTAGCACACACTAAAGCATTTTTTTATCCCAAGAACATATATACCATATTTGTAAAGGATCTATCGCTATTTAGAACATGTTACCGCTTTGTACGTGATAACACGAGCTGTTTGAAGTCTCGGTTTTTTTTTTTTTTTGGGCGGGGGGGAGGGAATTAAGCAATAAACCTTTCCTTCTCAAAAGCCAGCTATTATTACTTCTACTTGACAATGATTTTTCTTCTTTTGTTTCTGCGCTTGGCAACCTACCTGAATCTTCCAGCCATTGCTAGGGGCTGCTATACCAATCAAGGAAATTGCCTTCAACTATAATCCATCACACGCTTCGTGACTGCACACCAAATCTAGGAATCTGTTGCACATTGCAGTGCATGTCTTGCTTAAATTTCTCTTCCTCTGGAAAGGAACTGTGAGGATTCATGAGACTCTTGCTTAGGTTTCTTCAAATGATGATAAGTGCTGGGGACTGTTTAGTCAAACTACTGGCTTTGATATCATTTTTAACTCAGCACTTTGTTGGCAACACTAGAGAGTGCCCAAAACCAACCCTGTCAACATACTTAGTTGATTTTGATTCTATCAAAAGCTCAAGTAATGAGTTCTAGGCCAAATAAGCATATATGTTTACACTAATCATCTGATGTAAGAGACTATCCTGACATCTCACAAATGCATCCAACTAACATACATTTCCTTTTTCTGTACTTGGGGGATTAATTTTCACTTCCTTTTTAGTCCTTAAAAACTAATGTCTTTCAAGATGTTTACATATTTTTCTAGCTTTCATGTAGAGTTGTCTGTGCCTTTTTACCAGTCTGAGAATTGTGAAGGTGATTACCTTCTGCAGAAATTTCTAACATGTGGCAATTTGTTATCATTTTAAGGTTATAAAATGTGAAAATAGGTAAGAAATAACTGAGGATTTCTCCTTGAGTGGCATCTTGTTTATTACTTTATTTCCAACGTTAATTTATTTAATCTTGTCTAATATTTTTGTGAGGTTTTAGTTATGTTCTAGTCAAGCTTGACTAATGCTTGTATCCTGGATCTGCTTTAATAGAGGGCAGGCTATACAGTTCAAGCGGAGAGGCTAAACTTCCTGCGTTTTCTCTCACATTTTCGGGCTGTACATAGGGGTGCATCCTTTGCAGGGTTGCGGACAACGAGTGTTCGAAAATTGTTACCTGAGTATGTGTTGTTTGGTAATCAGTTTGAACGTGTCTTAACTTTGCGCGATTCTTCTTCCCAATTCTGATTGCTCTTGCCTTGCCCTTTCTCCTTTTTCCCCCTCTTCGTCTTTTTGCATTTTGCAGATCTTGGGGTTTTCTTTGCCCTGTACACACTCCAGATGGGGAACCTTGTGGTTTGCTGAATCATATGACTTGCACCTGTAGTAAGTTAACATATCTTTTCAGATTGCTATCAAGAATTCTCTTATTCCATGAGACAGTTTGAATTTTATCATATCTTATGACAAAATTTTCTGGCCATTGTGTTTTGGAAACTGTTATAGTGTCTGGAAGAGTATTTTCAGAACAAGTTAATAATATTTGGTCTTCTTAACAAATTGACAATAACAAGTTTTTAAAATGACTGCCTTTAGCAACCATAGTCATCACCAGGGACCAATTTCCAAGACGTCTTGGGTTTTATCTTATTCTTCCTCCTTCCCCATCTTACTTGTCAAATTTAAAAAAGAAAATATAAGTTGCTGACAGCCAACACTTTTTTTTGGCTTTTAAAACAAAAGAAGTGCTTTTGTATGCTTCCAACTAGCATATAAAGGTCCCTGACATTCCATATATTTCTGTAGCTTTTTTCTTTGACTAATTTATTTATCCATTATGGCAACAAGCATCAGAGATGTATATTTTCTTCTTTTTCAGGGATCACATCCTTTTTTGATTCAAAAGGAAACTTTCGAGATTTTGTCAAGATAAGAACTTCAATTCTAAATGTTCTGATTGGAATTGGAATGACACCTTCACTCCCCAAAATCGTCCAAGCTGGCCCTCCTGATGTTCTCTCGGTCCTTCTAGATGGGCGTGTTGTGGGTTCTATTCCCTCTGCTGAAGTTGAAAAGGCCGTTTCTTATTTGCGTAGATTAAAGCTGTCAACTACTTCAGGGGTCCGCGTTTCATCAAATCCTTCTGCTTTTGTAGTTTCCAACTGCCCCAATCACCGCTTCAATTTTTTATTTGTTCTCATTGCGGTACATCCAATTGCAGATTCCCGATGATCTGGAGGTGGGATATGTTCCTTTGAGCTTTGGTGGGGCATATCCTGGCCTTTATCTATTTACAAACCCTTCAAGATTTGCGCGCCCAGTTAGAAATATATCTGCACCCGTAGATGGAAGCCAAAACATTGAACTCATTGGTCCATTTGAGCAGGTTATTTCAGGATGAGTTTTTTTGCTGGATATTCTTAGGTGGTGGTATTTAAACAGTTTATGCAATTTTCAGGTATTTATGGAAATTAGATGCCCTGATGGTGGAGATGGGGGAAGAAGAAATGAATTTCCTGCAACTCATGAAGAGATCCATCCAACTGGAATGCTCAGTGTGGTTGCTAACCTCACACCATGGTCAGATCACAATCAGAGCCCACGAAACATGTACCAGTGTCAGGTTTTCATCATTTTTCTTCACTTATTATCAGAAGTTTCTTATAATTCTCTCGAGGCTCGAAGATGGTCAGTGGGATCCTTAAGTAAATCTGGCTAATATTCTATTGTTGTCTTTGTTGATTGTAATTTCAGATGGCGAAACAAACAATGGCTTTCTCTTCACAAGCCATTCACTTCCGTGCGGACCAAAAACTGTATCATCTTCAGGTATATATCTAATTATTCAAATTTTTGCAATGGTTGTTTGTAATTAACTTGGTAAATGGCTCATCTGTTCGGAATTTATGCATGCTGAGTTGTTAATTGGCATCCATGACCAACGGGCATTGCCTTTTGGAACTTATTGAGTGCATGAACTTGTTCAAGTCTGATCCGGAAGTCGGCGCTTTGTTGTTGTTATAATCAATCAATGAATTTTTAGTTTGCATCTGTGGGTGCTGCTGGTGTTATTTCTCTTAGTATTGTTTATCTGAACCAGTACCATGGGGCTTTGCAGACTCCTCAAACTCCCATAGTAAGAACAGGTGCATACACAAAGTATTGCATAGACGAGTTTCCAACTGGGACAAATGCAATTGTTGCTGTGCTGGCTTATTCAGGGTAATACTTGGAACTAACTCTAAAATTCAAGGTGATGGATATATTTGCTACTTTATTTTTTGTCCTTGAATATCAACCATATGATGCTATTAGGTATGATATGGAGGATGCTATGATTCTGAATAAGTCATCTGTAGAACGTGGAATGTTCCATGGACAAATATACCAGGTACTTCTCTTTCTGCTTAAGCCATTTTTAAAAGAGCAAACTCCTGCGATTGCTTTTCCTACTTCCTGCCTCTTTAGCAAGTGAGCACATGTATTACCCTGTGTAACACTTGTCAAATACTCTTTTCTTTATGAGCTTAGCTTTTCCATGTGGAGTGGCTACATTTAACCTTTCCCATATGTCTAGCAAGTGAAAGTGGGCAAGTTTTTCGTTGGTATGACCTGTGAAGGAAACACGTCTACAAAAGCTCATCAACATGTCTATCAAATTAAGCAAAAATTTCTCGATTTGTGTCAACCGTTGATGCTAAAAATCCAAAGAGTAAACTCATCTAAAAGTTGACTAAGTTGTTAGCTTGCTGCCGGCATCAACTGACTCAATCCCCTGAAATGCTGTACTGCTCTTTCACAACATTTAGAAGATGTCAAAAGCAATTCCATGGTTTCTTGTAAAAGAGCAATATCAAACCTTTGATAACCATTGCCATTGCATTTGTTCCCATCCTAGCGAATTTGAAGTCATGGTAGAGTAACATGTAAGACATGGTCACCTATAATCTGGTAACATAAACAGTTCTTGGATGCCCTTTCCATCTTTAATATCAGGTTATTGGTAGGATTGCATGTAATTACTTACGTTTAAAGTAAAGTTGATAAAGCACTTGGTTATTTTAAAGTATTTCAAAGCCTTTTAAAGTGTTTTACTTTTGCTGGTGCTAGCTGGATATGGTCTTATAAACATGCTGGGTTTTGGTCTTTTTCTCTACTTCTGTAAATGGTGGTTCTGATCCCATGAATTGGTTTCTTCCTTTTTGTGGATGGTGGTCTTGTTTGAGACATTTGCTAAATCCATAAACTGTAAGCAGCAGAGCCTGCACTTATGGAATTTATGCATAGGATACGGGTTTGTTTGTTTATGCATGCAATTTGTTACAACCTCCTGAACTGGATTTGTGCCTTTTTTTTTTTTGAGGGGGGAAGAACTTTATGGGCTGGGTTGTTGTTTGAACTGATTGTAATTTTGCTGCAGACAGAGACCATTGACTTATCTGAGCAAAGTAGCAAATCTGATCGAGAACAGAGGATGTTTAGGAGAAGTAACACTGATAAATCAGCTCACCCTTGGATTGATTCTGATGGACTTCCATATGTTGGTCAGGTCAACAATCTATATAATACTGTCATCACTCTTTTTGTCCACTGAATCCTTTTTCCTAGAAATTGATAAACTCCTTGACATTTCTCTTTTAGATGATACATCCAAACGAGCCGTATTGCAGTGTATATAATGAGGTGACAACTACTACCAAAAACCATCTACGAAAGGGGTCGGAATCTGCGATAGTTGATTATGTGGCTGTTGATACAAAAACCAAGAAAGGTCTTCAAAAGGTCAGTGAACATGATGAACTTTTTTGAGTCTTTTCTTCCCCATTGATTTCTTCTAATTTCAGCATTAGAATTTCTTGAAATAATAATAATGTATGGGGTACTGGAGCAAATTCCTCCAGATAATGTTCTTTCGCCAGCTAAACTGATGAACTCTCATACTTTCTCTTGGAGTTGATCTTTTGGAAGGTGCTGGAGATAGTGGCAGAGATCCTGTGAGAGGTGCCCAAGATATTAGAATGTTAATTTCCTTGTCTCTCTTGCCAAACCTGGTTGGTCTGGGAATTCAGTCTCTATCTGGAGAGAGAGCCCTATCTGGGGAAATCAGTGGTTCTTACTATAACTGCCATGTGTAGTTATCTTGGTGTAGCAGTGTGCATAATCTCTCTACCTACCTGAATACTCATAACTGTGTCTTTTGCTTGCTGACTGACTTGGAGGAGTTATGACCATTAACTCCCCGAATGTCAAAACAGACATACACCAGTTCTGGTTATACTTTGGTCTGTGGCAGGATCTGACTTGACGCAAAATTGGGGGTAGAATTGGAGAATATGTATTGTTTTTAAACATTACAGGTCATTCAAGATAAAGAAAAAGGACTTCACATTAAACAAAGGAAAAAGAGGACTTTTAATGTAATATTGTATTATATTCTGAAAGATGGCTGACTGAGTACCGAGTAGTGTACCTTACATTTCAATTAGAGATAGGGCATCCAGGAGTTTTAACTGTTTTCTATTGTTTCGGGCTCTCATGTTTATGTGGGTATTTCGTGGATATTCAGGCCTACTTGGATTTTAAAATGCTTGTTTAATCCCATTTAATATTTGGAGTCGAATTGGTCTTTTTGCAGTGTAGAATTTCACATGCATATGGTGTATGTCAGCAAATAGGCTTGTTGTGAAATAGCTAGTCCTTTCGAAGGTTCTTCTTTGTGCATCGTCATCTTTAGATTTAGCTGCATCCACTGATAATGCTTTTGCAATGCAACATAAATTCTAATCGCATGTTATCTTTCTTTCTCCCCTTTTTCCTTCTTGTCAACAAACTTTCGTATGTGGAGCATGGGATGGACCTTTTCTTATTATTCCCTTTTGAGCAGGCAAATATACGTTTTCGGCATCCAAGGAATCCTGTAATTGGTGACAAATTTAGCAGTAGGCATGGGCAGAAAGGTGTTTGCTCACAGTTGTGGCCAGATGTAGATATGCCTTTTTCAGGAATAACAGGAATGCGTCCAGACTTGATAATTAATCCCCATGCATTTCCTTCCAGGATGACAATTGCTATGCTTCTGGAGTCCATTGCTGCTAAGGTACCTCTAACAGTAGAATAGCTTAGTTGGACTTTATTATGAATACAAAACTTGGTTGAACTGAAGTTGTCGCTGTGTTGCTATATTTTATTGCTTAGTATAGGTGAGGTTTGAGATATACATAAATATCCATGTAGAACTTAGAGAATTCAGTAATTTGCCATGCAGGTGGGCAGCTTAGATGGTGAATTTGTCGATGCAACTCCATTCGCTAGCTCCACTAAAAAAGCTAACGGGGAAGAGAAATCTGAGTCCGAATTGCTTGTGGATCAAATTGGGGCCAAGTTAAGGAAGAAAGGGTTCAATTACCATGGGGTGGAAGTGCTGTACAGTGGTGTCTATGGAACAGAACTCACATGTGAGATCTTTATTGGGCCTGTGTATTATCAACGACTAAGGCACATGGTCTCAGACAAGTTTCAGGCAAGCGTCTCTCTGTTCCCTCCATGCACATGGGTGATTTCATGACACCGTTACTTAATTGAAGGATGAGCTGACATGAAAACCTGTCAATTTCCGCCCAAAGCCTTTCTTTTCCTTTCCCTTTTAATATTTTGGAGGAGAGTAGGGATTCCGGAGGGAAGAGAGGGAGAGAGGGGGGCAGGGGATCACAAAGGTGTGTTACAGAATAAGTTATTCAATACGCACGTGAAATCTATGATTTTAAATGTGCAAGGCATTACCAATCTGTGCTCACTGCCTTTTTGATATGTTAAGATAATGGTGTTGTTGACCATGACATGAAATAGTGTGCACTTAGTACCAAAACTTTGTACTTCAGATCCATGAAAATGCAACTCTTGATCCATAGGTGTGCTTATATGGAGCAAAAATCTGTTTGAAAGAGTTACTAAATTGGCATTTTATTCCCATTATCATATTTATCATCTAAAGCTGCCATCATATCCATGCATAACTGTGATAGCAAGGATTACTACTAATGTTTCTTTTTTTTCCTTTTTGGGGCTAAACGAAAGGGATTTGTACTCTTAATAATTTGCAGGTTCGCTCCACTGGAACGGTAGACCAGGTCACACGCCAGCCCATCAAAGGAAGAAAACGAGGTGGAGGCATCCGATTTGGGGAGATGGAACGAGATTCCATGGTTGCACATGGGGCGGCGTATTTATTGCACGATAGGCTACACACGTGTTCTGATTACCATATTGCTGATGTATGCTCCCTTTGCGGGAGCATCCTCACTACGCAGTTTGTCCAGCCTCAAAGGCGTCCAGGCCGGGAGATTGGAGGGCTCCCACCTATTAGGGCTCCTAAAAAGGTCACCTGCCACGCGTGCCAGACGAGCAGAGGGATGGAAACCGTCGCAATGCCTTACGTTTTCAGATACTTGGCTGCTGAGCTAGCGGCAATGAACATCAAAATGACCTTGCATTTGAGCAATGGAGCCGGAGCCTGATTCTTGCTGCTGTCTTTTCCATGTGTCCACCCATTTTTCATACTGCGGAGAGGGTGAAGGGTGCGTATCGTGTATATCATAGGGAGGCTGGTGCCATGATCGTTGAGCGGGTTCTGTTCGCATCCATTTGATCGACGGACAATATAATCTCTCTCCCCAGCAACAGAAGCACGGCGAGCCTGAATCTATCAGCGCAACAGCCTCCACGGAGAACCATTTTGTGTAGAAGCCGGTTTCATAGAGAAAAACATTCACGAGCAATCTTCTCAAGGCAAGTTTTGTTTTTAAGGTTTGCGTTCTTGTAATTTCTGACAGAGGAGTTGGGTTTTGGCAATAGAATTTCGCTATCCAATTTAGCATGTTCATAATTGTCGCCTATTATGCGTTGCGAACAACCAAAGTTTGCGTAAAATGTTGGGTGTGACTCAACCAAAACTACAAACGAGAAATCAGCATTTCTACGCGAAAAATCATTTCATAAATATTTGAACACTGTAGGGAAACTCTAGGTTGATGATATCAGCTCTTAAGAAACAGTTATCATGAAATGGGTTCACTTGTGAAAAAGCATAATGCGTGGTCTAATGGTGTTCTTGATTGCTCATTGTGAAAAGATTTGATAGTTTTTTTATTTTAGTCACTAGACTAAGTGAAAATATGCAAAAGAAAGGACTATATTGGATATTACTAATAATTGAGGGATCATGTTGAATAATTGAAAGTCATTGAGCCGAAGTTCGAGGGAAAATTTTAAATAAGGACTCAAAGTGGAGATATTTTATTAAATAAGGACCCGGAGTGGATGTTGCCTCAAATAAGAATCTAAAGTGGTTAGATCGGTCTTAAATAAGGACCTCAGTTCATCGGCCGGCCAAATGTTCTTTGGCCGACGAGCAAGTAACGTTTGAGGCAACCGGAATGGGGACATTTTTGTCCAAAAAATTAAAATTTCTAAATACTAAAAAAGAAGAAGAAGAGAGGCTTCATTCCTAAGAACTAACAACATTCTTTTTCCTCTGAGCTACTTCGTTTTCCCATAATTTGAGCGGAAGCTCTCCAGCCTCAAATCCCGTGCCACCCAGCAATTTCGACTTATGAATTTCCGCCTTGGTCGCCACGCTGTTGCTACGACTCTTCCTTAGAAGCCCCATGCCTTCTCGTCTTCATCATGTTCACTTCCTCAGGAGCCCCGTGCCTTCACCTTCCTTGTCTCGTGTCAAGTGAACAATTAAGTGTAAGTCAATTTCTTCGCTTGGAACTTGTCTAATATTTGTTTCTCAATCAAATGCATGTGATGCGTTCGAGGAAATGCCTTGGAGGCATGACTGAAAAATGATACATGAAATTCTCAAATCCGAAAATGTGTCAACATAAATTACTCGTTTTCAATTGATTTGTTAAGAACTTTGATCCAATTCTAGTCATATTTCATTGTATTCAAATTGGTATATCAATTTTTTTTTCTAGTGATTTTGTTCTATGTTTTGCCTATTTCTTGAGACTTTTGAGCCCCGGCGAGATTCGGATACCTGGATTGCCAAAATTTGGCACAGGGAGACACTTAAGTGATCAATTTTACTCCGATTTTAGCACTTAAGTGTACATTTTCAAATTTTTGGTATTTAAATATTCTTCCGTATCAAGTTTTGGCACTTGAGGTGTATTTCTGCTGGGCTCCGGCAGTGTGAAGTCAAAGTAGGGAGGAAGAGTAATGTTGGTAGGAGAAGACAGCAAATGGTGCGCCCCCACCACCTCAATTCATTTTGAATTTTTTGTGGGCCACATACCAATATTTTCTCCTATTTTCTCCTTCGGTTACATTTTTTTTTTTTTTTTTTCGGGCTATATGGTTTATTCATTTTATACTTTCCTATGTAACAGCTCAATTCCTTGCCTTCCTGAAATCATGGCTCGGCCTACCGCTACAGACGAATACGGAGGTCAAGATAATCGTGTGGGCGAAAATAGGATGTGGTTGCAATCGATCACTGTAACGTTACTCGCGGTTATGCTTGAGTAGTGGCGATTTGGACGGAGCTGACAAATATTGGCTATGAGTGTCCTATTGCAAAGAAATTTTTTCTTACTTGTAATAGCATAACTTTAGTAACCACTGGGATTCACCCTTCTAACATGGAAGGGGGAGGTGAGGGGTTCAAATCCCCACATTCTCAGGAAAGATGAGGTGGGGACGCGTAAGTTTCAGGAGTGGGTTTCGACTCCCACGCCCTACAAGAGGCAGGGCAAAAGTCTGATAGTGAGTGTATAGTAGGAATAGAATAGGACTGACAAAAAAAAAAAAAATAGCATAACTTTAGCGGCATCTTTTAAGTGCGGCGTTAATTATGAGTTGTGGCCTTCAGCTAAAATGGCGGCTATTCATCGATTTGGCAGTCCTGCTGACGTGGATCATCGTCATTCTAGCAACATGGTTGATTACGTCGGTATGTCAACCTCCAATCATCGCCAATCACTTGAACATGGCCATCAGCCTTCAACTCCAGCCATTACCATATTTTGAACATTAACCTACAAACATGACGTACCGATGTAATCCCAAGATGAAGATGCAAAAAGAAACGGTCATGTCCCTAGAGAATCCATAAGCATGACATTGACCTTGGCCATTTCCTCACCAATGAATTCCACGGAGATGAAGATGCAAAAAGAAACAATCATGTCCCTAGAGAAAATAGGACGGAGACTCCGTTTATACGGTAGATGATAACATAGATTTCTGTTTATCGCTTTGTCATAATAATTCTGCACCTTTCGCTAATTTAAAGATATATTATGTTGTCGACTTCTTATCATCCTTATAGCTAGTAAAATCCGCATTCGAATACTTTACTAGCTCTAGGTCCTGAACATGTTTGTCAACATATAGTTTTCTTGTCCATTTCAGTATCTCAAAACCTTATTGGCAGTAATTTAGTGATCATGTCCTAAACTTGACTGATATATGCTTAGAAGTCTCGTCGCAAAAGGAATATTCAGTTTAATGCAAATTTAAGCATACATGACACTTCTAAGCGCACTAGCATAAAATATATCATTCATTTGGATTTTCCCAAAATTTGAATCAGGACAATGCCAAAGATTCAATCCATCAACCCTAACGATAGAAGCAACTCCCAATTTGTTGAATCTTTTTTAAATGCAATGAACATATATAATCTGAGAAAAATTTGATGTACGACGAGAATATTTCGTACGAATCTCAATGCCAAGGATAAAAGATACCTCATTAAAGTCTTTCAAGTCAAAATTTCTTAACAATATTTGCTTTATCTTATGTAGTAATCCAATGTTACTATTTGCAAGCAAGATATCATTTACATTGAATATGAGAAACTAAATTTTCTCCCACTAATCTTACAGTATATATATATTGATCTACTTTATTCTTAACAAAACTAAGTGAAGTAACAACATTATAAAACTTCAAGCACCATTGTCTACAGACTTGCTTAAGACTATAAATAAGGCTTTTCAATTTGCACACAAGCTTACTTGAATCATTTATTGCAAAATTTTTGGGTTATACAATACAAACTTCTTTTATCAAGGTATCTATTGAGAAAAAGAGTTTTAATATTCATCTAACGTAACTTCATATAAAAAATGAGCTACTAATATCATATTCACTTTGAAATAGTCTTTAGAAAAGACTAAGCTTCTCTTTAAGTGAAACGTTTCACTATTAGTCTGAGTTTAAACTTCTCAATATTTTCTTTGAAATTTCTTTTAATCTTATACACCCATTTGCAGCGGATGGGCTTGTGACCTTCAGCTAATTCAACAGGCTTCCAAACACTATCATATTTCACAAATTGCATCTCATATTTCATCACATCTAACTACAAACCTGACTGAGGACAAAAAATAATATTTATATAAGTCATTAGATCGACCATGTAGTAGATATTGTAGTCGTGCCCTCATAAATAGACTATATAGTCCGGTGATATAACAGAACATCTTCCCTAGTAAATCTCTTAAGTGGAGCTACTGCAACCATTTCATCATGCACTTGAGAGGCTTGACAAATTTCATCAGGAATTGTATTATTAATAATAGTATCATGAATCTCAACAAGCTTAATTTGTAGTGTAAAAGATTCCACAATTGTTTATATAGGCAAAGACAAAGATATAGTGGTCTTCACCATACTATTATTTTTAATAGTCTAAGAGTAGCTATCCTCTACAGCTACGTCAAATTTTAAAAATTTTGCTATATATGATTCCATAATTCTTGTGCCTCCATTAGAATCATAAACTAATATTTTTTCAAATGACCTAGGTAAGATACGAAATAATATTGAATGATTCTGCAGTCCAATTTACTTAATGTTGGATCATATAACCTCATTTCTGTGGGACATTCCAAACCTTAAGATGATTCAATTAGGTTTACGTTTAGCCCACAATTCAAAATGAGTCAATGTAACATTTTTGGTTAAAATTCGGTTTAATGCATATTGGGCCGTTTCGCCCCATAAAAAACCTGATAAGTTAGTCCTAATAATCATATTTACTATCATGTCCATTATGATGTAGTTATGCCTTTCGGCCACACTAATTTCTTCAAGATTTTCGGGCATAATAAACTAAGATACCATTCCAGAATCTTTCAAGTATTTGACAAATGACCATTTACGTTCTTAAATGTTGCCATACAAGTCAAAATGCTCATCATTATGGTCATATCTAATAATCTTTAAGACTCATTTCAATTATTTCTTGACTTTAGTGCGAAAGGACTTGAATTTATTCAAAGATTCCGACTTTTCTTTAATCAAAAGTAACTACCTAATTTCCTAAAGGAGTCCTAACATTAAATTTAGTCTCAATTCTATTTGATTTTTTTTTGTCTCATAAAAAATCTCAAATTTTAGGTCCAATCTCAAATCTACCTCGATTTTTTTTTTTTTGTCTAAGAAAAATCATCAACTTTCAATCTATTTTTAAACTTACCTTGTAATCTAGTCTCAACTTGACGTGGTAGTTCTATGTTGATAACAAATTCACATAAGCAATGTGATATAAGAAATTATCTCCAAAATAAAACTGTTATAAAATATGAAAACTAGAGACGATTAACGACGATTTTTGGACAGATGTTTAATGGGGGCAGATTTAAGATTAGGATAAAAATTGATGATTTTTCTCTTAAACCAAAAATTAAAAAAAGCTTGAGGTAGATTTATGGTAGAATGTTGTGGTTTATTAAGACAAAGAAGAGTTCAGGGCAAATTTGGACTGAATCTAAAGTTTAATTTCCAGGCAATATTTTTATTTGGGATAGAATTATAATTAGACCTGAAGTTTGGATTTTTTTTTTAATGAATTAGGGTATCAAGTAACAGAGTATTACAATATCAATAACAATTCATTCGGAAGACATTCAGAATATTTTAATTATTTGTAACAGTATAGTAGGGTTTTACATCAGAACACAGAGGGTTTTAGAGTTCAGACCACTTTCCCTTCTCGTTCCACCGCAACGACATGGCCACAAGCCCCGACCAGGAACCCACGAACTCGGAGCGACATGAATCCTCGGAAGATTCGGAGGACGACGACGAGGAAGGAGATGATTGGATATTCGATGTCGACGATGAGGACGAAGACGAGGACCAGGAGTCCAGCCCGAGCTTCCTCTGCTTGTTCTGCGACGCCGTGCACAGCTCGTGCGCTTCCCTGTTCGAGCACTGCTCGTCGGCCCACCGCTTCGATTTCGACGGCATAAGGAAGGCCTTGGGTCTGGACTTCTATGGCTCGGTCAAGCTCGTCAACTATGTTCGCTCGCAGGTCAGTTCCGATTGTTCGCCTGGGAATTGTCCTTGCGAAGGTTGAGATATAGCCAAAGAATTCTCTTTTCGAGTGTCTCTTCTGTCATTTAAGGAAAGTCGCAATCTTGTTGTATGCTTCTGTTTGTATGTTAGCTTGTATTGAATTTGGGTGTGGTTCATGTTGTGTGGTGTTTCAGTTTGACAGTTCTTGAGGGAAGATTCAGCTCGGTTCCCTTCATCTTTGATGACTGGGAGTTTCTTGTTCCAATTACTGATTTTAGACAGCTTGGTGGATAGATATGAGGGCTGAGGCTTCCTTCTCTCTATTTTCTTTCCTGCTAGGTGGCTAAAAATCGGTGTTGGAGCTGTGGGTTGGAATGCGTCTCAAATCAAGATTTACTGAATCATTTACATGAAGCAAATTCTTTGGAAGATGTCAAACTTCATGTAGACAATGATGAATATCTCAATCCTTTCCTTCAAGAGGATCCACTCTTGTACAGCTTTGATGAAGACGAAGTGGGTGAAGATGACCCTTCTTCTATGTTAGTTGACAAAGAGGAAATTGTGAAGGAGTTGAGGGAACTGGGTATCTCCTTGAACTTTGAGTTGCCTGTTGACATGGCTGCATTATCTTCTGAACCTACAAAGGAAGGTGGACGTCCAGATGTTGCATCAACTTCCAACGGTAAAACAGACACGGCTGGTTCTATGAATTCCTGTAACCCCTTGAGCAGGGCAGCTTTTCTGCAGAAGGAAACAGGAAGTGATCTGAATTTAAGGGCAGAAGTCGGATCTTCCAATGGTATTTATGAAAATGGGAAAGGAGGAAATCGTTTGAAAAGGCTCACTGCAAACAATGTCAGGACTGTGAACGAGAACTATTTTGGGGCTTACAGTTCATATGGCATCCACAGGGAGATGATAAGTGACAAGGTAATATCGATTTTTTTTTAATCTCTGGCTGGTATAGCTTAATAGTCTGTCAAAAAATTTGAATATTTATTCCGGCTTGTTTTTCCAGAGAAAGTTTTCATTGGGAAACAGATGGTTTTTTCTTTCTTTTTGTGCGATTTTTTTTCCCAGTAAGCCAGGAACTTCTTGCTTGATTTAGTGATTCTGCTCTGAGAGTTTAACTGATGTTCTCGGCATGTGCAGGTGAGAATGGATGCGTATAGCCAAGCTATCCTGAGGAATCCTTCTCTCTTCAGTAATGCTGTTGTAATGGATGTAGGATGTGGAACTGGTGTTCTAAGGTTAGTCGGCGTTATCTTTTTATCAGATGTTGGCTCTTTATAGATATGCATTTATCTATAAAAAATTATCTTTACTATCATGTATGATATAAGTCATGGTCATAAATGAACTTTGTTCTATTAGCAAAATTCACATGTTGCTCTTTGCTCTTCATTTCTTCTGTCTGCTTAAATTAATTATGATTCCTCTTGATTTTTGGTGGTGATATTGTTTGGTACTTCCTCCCAAACCACCACCAACACCAACCACCCCCCCCAAAAAAAAAAAAAAAAAGAAACAAACATAAAAACCATAAGAAAAGAAAAGCTGTTCTCCAGCATCCTTGTATGGATGCCAATACCTTCTTCAGCTATATTATGATGATCTTACATAGAAGGCTTGGGCAGAATAGTCCTTACTTGTATAGGTCACGCTGCATTATTAGTTGTTCATTGTTTATTTTAAGCACCGTTATGTTCAGTATAAGAATACGTATCTCACTATCTTTGTTGTGGTTAGATTGGCTCTCTTGGGTTATATAATCCTCAACCAGGGTATTCTCGTTGCGGGATGAGCTGTGCTGGGACCTTGGTCATGTTTTCTTTTGATTATGTCTAGCAATTGTGTGCACAGCTCACTCAGTTTATGTTACAAAAAGGTTTTCTGCTTCCACTGCTGTTTGCAATCGGTTTTGATCTCTCAGGTCTCCTCTCCCAATACTTTTGATTGGATTCCATCTTCTGGCAAGCCATTAAGATGCCTGAGTTTTTACCATCTATAAGCCACCTGGTGTTGCTTGCCCGAATTGTTTTATCCATTCAAATGGTTAATTTCAAGTGTCCTAAGTTTGATAAATTCAAGTTGTGGGTGTTCACTCTATCCCTCACTTTTGATGACCTCATATTAATAAATGAGCACCACCATGCTTACTTTCAAATTTTTCATCATTGTTAGCTTATTTGCTGCTCAAGCTGGGGCCTCAAGAGTGATTGCAGTTGAAGCCAGTGAGAAGATGGCTGGTGTAGCTACTCAGGTAAAGTTTCACCTCTCAGTGGATCTCTTGTTAATTTTTGTGCCGCACCTATTAGTTTTTGCAGAACACTTTTTTTATCTCCCTTGTTGAATTCTCCACTTTTTCCATTCTGCTTGATCATTGCAGATTGCAAGAGACAATGGCCTCTGGCGGAGTGGAAGACCAGATGGATGTAATGATAGTTGCAAAGGCGTCATGGAAGTTGTTCATAGCATGGTTGAAGAGCTTGATAAATCCATACAAATCCAACCTCATTCTGTGGATGTGCTAGTCAGTGAGTGGATGGGATATTGCTTGCTATATGAGTCCATGTTAAACTCAGTCCTTTATGCACGGGATCGATGGCTGAAGCCAGGAGGTGCCATACTCCCTGACACTGCAACTATAGTAAGTTGTTTTATTATTTCCATCTTAAATCCGTATGCTGCTATTTGCTGCTACAGAGGGTTATGTAATTATCTCTGGTTTCTTTCCAGTTTGCTGCTGGATTCGGAAAAGGTGCGACAAGTATTCCTTTTTGGGAAGATGTCTACAGTTTCAATATGTCTTGCATTGGCAAGGAAATTGTCGAAGATGCTGCTCGATATCCTATAGTTGATGTTGTGAATGATGGTGATCTAGTCACTGATGCAGTTGTTCTTCAGGTTAGTGGGGAATTCCTCATGTTTATTTTTAAGGATATGAAGAGTAGTTTCCTAGTTCATTGCAATTTATTGCATGGAGGGAAAGTGGGGTCCATATTTTTGTCCGTCTGCTTGTTTTGCATCTATTTCTTCCTAGTCTGTCTCACTAATCCAACTGCAATTGTTTGATGAGCATGCTGATGGAGTTAGCTATCCTCATATTCTGTTCATGTTCCATTTAGCCCGTCCAACAAAGCTAAATAGTCTCCTTATCTCATGAGTTGCAGCGATGCTGCTATCTGGGCTGGGATTGCATATCTTTTATTTGCTCTCTCTCTCTCTCTCTCTCTCTCAACTTATTATTGATCTATGGCTTTGCAATGGTGGTTTTTATTTTGCTTCAGGCTTTCGACCTTGTTACAATGAAGCCTGATGAAGTGGATTTTACGTCAAATATCGAGATAGTTCCCAAATTGGCTGGTCTAGCAGACAAAGATGGCAAACCGACCTGGTGCTATGGAGTTGTATTGTGGTTTGATACTGGGTTTACCAGCAGGTTTTGCAAGGATTTTCCAACCGTGTTATCCACTTCCCCAGCTACCCCTAAAACTCATTGGGCACAGACAATCTTGACGTTTCGTGAACCTATTGCTATGTCATTGAGGAGGCCCTGTGCTGACAGGCTTGCTCCAGTTGGTACTGATGCCTGTCCTGCCGAGAAAATTCGCTTAAGAATAAGCATAGCACGTGCTCCTGAGCATCGCAGCATCGACATATCCCTGGAGGCTGTTGGTATTGACCTGGATGGTAGGAAGAGAAATTGGCCAGTGCAAATATTCAATCTATGTTAGCAGTTGAATATGCTGATTTCCTCCAAGATTCACTAGCCTTGTTCTCTCTTCTTGAAGCCTGGAAGGCTTGCAATTTTGTCTTTTTTGTACCAAGCACTTGGATCATTTTAGTTTTTTCTGCTAATTGCCCGAACAGAGTTGTTAATTGGGAAAATGTGAATGCCTTTCTATTCACGGGCATGTAAGACCTTTGTCAATATGAAATTTGAATTTTACCAACTTTATATTGACTCGATGTTGATCATTCCGGTAAATGTCAATTGCTTAACCACAAATACAAGTCAATAACTTATCAATCAATTGCGCAATTGCAAATGGTATGCAATTTTGTGATTCCATAGATATTTGTTGTCATGGCTCGATAGTTTATGTCAACAATCCTAATGGCTTTGGATAGTTATTTGTTAAATTGACGATACAACAGATGTCGATTAATCTAAGAGTAAGCTGGAAACTTTGTTTCATGAAATATTTTGATTTAATGTTGGTATATCAGTTTATCTCATTAAACAACATAGTTAATTTAAAATCATGATTATGTCTCCTTTCAACTTTTATGCGATAAGTTCATTAGAAGTCATAAAATTTGTCAAGAAAGTACAATCAAATCCTAAAACTTAAAAAAGTATAATTAAGTTTTAAAACTTGTTGCATTAATGCAATCAAATCATTCCACTAATGAAAAATGCTACTATGATATTTTTAAATTAATTTCTCTCATTTTTTGTTGTTATTTTATGCAAATGTTATTATTTAAATTAGTTTTTAAAAAAATTAAAAAATTATTATATTTTCGTAATAAGTTTTAAGGCTTTTAGTGACTTATCCAACTTTCATCATGATTATATCAAAATTCCCGGTCCGCACCTTATATTTCTGAAAAGAGGCCGGCCGGTCTGGTTCGTCGGGCCGGTTTGGCGGTTCAGTCCCCGGTTCATGGCGAGGGGCCGGTTAGCCAATATTTCCCAAGGGTCCATTTTTGCCTGATTGCATTCGCTATTTAAACAAAAAGAGAGAGAGAGAGAGAGAGAGAGAGAGAGAGAGAGGAGGGAATCTGCTCGAGCGAAGAGACAAGAACGCAGAGAAGGGAAAGAGAGAGAGAGAGAGAATGGCGACGGGAGGGAACGGAGGGGGAGTGGAGTGGCACTTGCGGCCTCCGAACCCGAAGAATCCGGTCGTCTTCTTCGACGTCACCATCGGCACCATCCCTGCCGGTCGTATCAAGATGGAGCTCTTCGCCGACATCGCCCCCAAAACTGCTGAAAACTTCAGGTCTTCTCTCTCTCTACGTTGAGTCGTTTTTTATGCTTCTTCTTTGTCCTCTCCTTTCCCCGCGAAAACCCTCGGAGTGGTTCTGATTAAATGAGTTTATTTTGTGAATTTTCCAGGCAGTTCTGCACCGGGGAGTACAGGTAATTCGACATACTCGAACTCATTCATCATCTAGTTTACTTAGCTTTCTACGTAATTAGTGTTCCATATGTTGAATCTGCCTCAGAAGAGTTTCGGGTTATACATTTTCATCCGATATGAGAGCCGGAGTGCGCAAGTTTTTTGAGACTTTAGTAGTCTCCCGCTCTTAAAAATGTCTTCTTGCATATTATGCTTGTCCTCGGTTGGCTTCCTAGATTGGGAGGTCGGTAACTTGTCGTGGGTTTTTCATTCTTCTGGGTTGTGACCCGTGAGTCAGAGTGAATGAGCTCCTTTCGCAAATTAGCCCCTTATTTCTTGGCGCACATTTTTTTTTTGGCTCGAATGCCTTATGAACTTGGTGGCTTGGCCAGGTAAAGCTTAATCCTAGTGACTCATTTGCTTCGATGATTGCTGTGCTAGGCACCACCATCATCCGGTTTTAGTTGGGTTGAGATGCATTGTTTTGATCATTACAGGTCGGGCAATTATCCTCTTCCCAATATGACATTGTTGTTGCCACTTGCCAGACCATGTTTGTCTTATAATTTTATATTATCCGACTGCTAGTTCAATATTTTCATGCAATGATCGACTTCCCTAGCACTGGCTCAAAAAATTTGCGAATCATCTTTGTATTTATTTGGATGGGCAAACTTGAAAGTGCTATCTTTAGGACCCATGTACAGTTTGTTGGCAGTCCATTTATTTGCTGATGGATGGATCGTAAATTTGTGGAATTTTCTTCTTACTTATTGGTTATCTCCGTGTCTTTTGGACTAAAATTGGCAGAAAAGCTGGTCTTCCCGTTGGGTATAAGGGGTGCCAATTCCATAGGGTTATCAAGGATTTCATGATTCAAGCCGGTGACTTTTTGAAGGTAGACCTGATAACTTCTGAAATTATGTTTTGATCTTCAACTTTCGGTTTAACCGATGGAACTGCTTAGCCAAGATTAATGGAACTGGTTCCTGGATGGCCTTTTTTCCTTTGCTTCCTTTTTATATTCCCAGCTGACGGTCACTAATAAAGCGGCATGGTATGGCGTGCTTTGTGTGTGTGGACATGCATACGCGTTTTACTCTGAGCATAAAAGAGATGGCAAAAGAGATAGTATCCTCGAATTCTTGTTTTGATATATTCCTGTAATTGCTACATATAGAACATTGTTTAAATTTATATTAGTTATCGCTTTGACGTAGTCCCTTACTGCCATTTTGAGCTTCAGAGGATCCTTGTTATATTTGAACTTATCTTTTCTAACCCAGGATACTGAAATATAAACCACTTTACCATTTGCAATGAGAGTGGAAATTTGCTTTCCTGTGTAATTCTTTAAAAGCCAATGTTTTGCTTCGCAGGGCGATGGAAGCGGATGTATTTCCATATATGGGCACAAGTTTGATGATGAAAATTTTGTCGCCAAGCACACCGGTCCTGGTTTATTATCAATGGTATATCCGTGGCTCTAGCTCTTGTCATGTTGTATTATTAACTTGTTTTCTTTTATAGAAGATCTCATGCAATTCTATTTAGTTTTAGGGTTTTTCCATTTTGAGCAGATTATATGTTTGGAGTCTGAATCTTGTTGCATATCCTGGAAACTTTTTATTCTGCTGCCTAATCTGAGAAGTTCAACTCATCAAGTCGCGAGTTAATTATCTGTTACAGCTTTAACATCTGGATCTAGCATTTAGAAAATTGTTGTGGTGTCTCTTTCAGTCGCATGGATCTTCTTTCAATCAGAGTCTCTTTTGTAATCCATACATTAGGTTCTCAAGTACTGTGTCAGTAAATCCAGTTTTCCTTTTGGATAGTGGTAACAGCAAATTTACTTATTTCTCAGGCCAACAGCGGACCCAACACTAATGGATGTCAGGTAAATCTCTCTCTCTCTCTCTCTCTCTCTCTCTCTCTCTCTCTCTCTCTCGTGTTCTCGCACCAACTTGCACAATCTCTTCATAAGAGAAGTAATTGTGATGGTAGTCTATATTAGTGGTCCGTGTATCATATCAATTTGCACTTGTTTTCAACGGTTATTAGGGCACTAGATAATTTATGATAGCAATTTCAGCTTATCTTAGCTTTTTGTGGACACTGGATATCATCTTTGACATGTACATCTTGCTGCAGTTTTTCATGACCTGTGCAAAGTGTGATTGGCTCGATAACAAGCACGTCGTCTTTGGGGTATGACCACAAAAACCTGCCTTTAATGTCTTTAGTTCTTTTCCTTACTGAATTTTAAGTTATCCAAAGAACATACCTCTGTAGAAAGGATTCTGAATAATTAATGTTTTTGCACATGTAGAGAGTGCTTGGCGATGGTCTTTTGGTTTTGAGGAAGATTGAGAACGTAGCTACAGGACCCAACAACAGGCCTAAACTGGCATGTGTCATTGCTGAATGTGGGGAAATGTAAATCTCCAGATTCAGTTTGGTCCATTGTGCATTATCATCTAATTAAAAGAAGGGTCTCTTTGTCATATTGAGGCACTTACCTTTGGAGCAGAATGCTTGTTTTCCTCTGTGATATTCCTGGAATCCCGATGGATATAAAAATGGACTGAAGATTTCATCCTTACCAATCTCTCTCTCTCTCTCTCTCTCTCTCTCTCTCTCTCTCTCTGTGTTTGCTTTTGGAGTTAATAAGAAATATTTGGAACGTAATGCCATTGATGGGCAGTGTTTTGGGTCCTTTTGGGCTAGCTCGAACCTTTGAAGGATCTTGTCTAGCTGCATCCTAACAAAGCAAAGGAAGCCTCTGTTCTTAGGCTTAGCAGCATGAAGTCCTGATATGCTTGAATCGGCGGAAGATGAATGGAGAGGGAAGCAGGAGGTAAGTAAAAGAAGGGGACTGAAGGAGAAAGAACCCTCCTTAAGGGACAGTATTGACGGAGGATTTGTCTTCCACTATGGGACAAGGGTCTCCCTGGTGTCCCTTCAGTTGAAGTGTACTCAATGGGTGGATTGAGCCGGCTCACGTACGCCGAGCGGCGGTCTGCCCCTAATGTATGTCTTAGACTTATGCCTGGGTCTTGTGGGGATCGATATTTGGGTGAGCCGCGGTAAGGCCGCCTGACTGGAGCTTCAGGCTTGACCCCCTGATTGGAAGTGAAAAATTTTGACCACGTCAAATACAATTGGAGTTTTCAATTTTCGCTGTCAAATAGTGAAAGTGTCAATGTTTTCTCTTATTCTACCATTTGCTCCATTTATTTTGCAAAAAATAAATGATCAGAAAATATTTTTCTAATAATTAGTGTGTATCGAATGCAAATGGATGAACGAAAAATATTTTTATCATTCATGAAATATTGAAATATTAATTGTTGTCGATAATGAAAACATTTCTTGTTAACTAAATGTCTCGATCGATAGGATCTATCATTTTTAGAAAAATGTTTTCTATCTAGTCACTTTTTGCTAAACAAATGGAGTCTTAAAACTCTCAAAGATCAATGGTTGAACTATACACTTTCGAGTCTGGGATAGCACGAAAAGAAGTTGAATTTAGTGGATAGTGTAAGATGTGATTTACCTTTGAAATTAGATGCTGTAAAAAAGGGAGAAAGAATCATGAAAAATCCAAACAACGCCCAAACTTTTACCTTTTATGGTATAGTTGCTCTAATTTTTCTTTTGGTGAAATCAAAAATCTTAAATTAAACTTTCTTGAGACTTTAAAAATACCAAACTTGTATTTAAGCCATATGAGCGCCATGTCAACAACATTTTACGTTGCGGCGACAATGTAGGTATATTTTTAACCATCATTATTATTATTGTTTTGGTTGGTTAATAACCCTTATTGACAAAAAGGGTAAATATGTACGAAAAAAGGTATAGGTACATAGTTAAATTTTATTTTGACTTTTGACCGAGAGAATAGATCATTTTTTTTATTGGTCTTACACTCTATATATTTTATTATCATTCTTATACGTTTGTCCTGTATCCTTTTTAGAAGACGTAAGAGTCGAAACTTACAGCTAAAACTAAATATTTCCCATCCCAATCTTTCTAAGAATTCTCACCTTCCTCTTCTCATGTGAAAATGATGGCTACGGGAGTAAACCCAGTGATTAAGAGGGTGTAGATTTTAAGACTATAAAATGGGTAAACATGGATAAAACAGTAAAAGTCCCTCCCATTAAAGCCCGATTCGGTCGAACCGAAAACATCCGGTTCAAAAGGCCAGGCCATCAACACTTGGCCCAAAACCCGGTCCGGTCCGAGCATTAAGCCATGAGAAGTCGGGAGAGAGTGGGGGGGTGCCTCCGTCTGTGGTCGTCTTCTGCTCTGCTGGGGAAGAAACCGAAGCTCAGGTTAAAGAGCGAGCGAGCGAGCGAGCGAGCGAGATTTCGACTCAGTGAATCCGGGAAGGGTGGGGAGAGAAGGGAGGAGGGGAGGTCGCAACTGAACCAGCCATGGCGTTTACGTTGAGGAGCGTGAAGGTGCCGCCGAACTCGGCGAGCCTGGAGGAGGCGAGGCACCGGGTGTTCGATTTCTTCCGGGCGGCCTGCCGCTCCATCCCAACCATCATGGATATCTACAACCTCGACGACGTCGTCACCAAGTCCCACCTCCGCTCCGCCATCTCCGCCGAGATCCGCAAGAACCTTCACGTCACTAACCCTAAGGTCCTCTCTCCCTCCCTTTCTCCGATCGTGAATTTACATTTCCCTTCTGTCGCTCGGTACGTGGCTCCCATTTGCTTTTACGCTCGCTAGGTCGGGGCGGTGAGTGGCAGCGAATCGAAATGTGTGGTTTGGTTGATCGGGGCTTAGATCGCGGCGAAGGATTGAGTTAGGGGCGGCGGCGTTCTGGAACCTGTTGAAAATGAGTAATCGTAATTGTTTTTGGAGGCGTCAGTTTCGTGCCTACCTTTATCATTTGGCACTGGTGTCCTGTTGCGTTTCGGCTCTCTGAAGCCAGTCCAATTGCTCGTATCCCGTGTTTTTTCGAGCACAGTTGTTATATTATATTGGAATTCGAGTTGCGAGTGGTTCAGTAAGCCTTTATTGATTCTCTCCTGTAAAGGCATATGGAGTCTGCGGCTGACAAGGATTTTCTCGATATATGATATCATTCTAGATATGTGAAAATTGATCCAATTTCAGCCTAAATGCTGTTGCAGAATCCCGCACCCTGCAAGTATTTCATTTGTCTTAGTGTTTATGGAATGGCCTTGTATAATTAGTCAGGTGTATGCATCTAATTAGCTGGTATGCTCAACAATTATGCATGCATGCACAGGTTGTGTCAAGCAAGCAATGGTATCTCTTCGTGTGCTTCTGGTCATTCCTGATTGGATAAACGTCAAAATTGATTTTGAAGTGTCAAGTAGGAGCACGTATCAGGTTTAATGGTGAATGTTGAAGCCACAATGTCGAATTTCCAGAAAATGGCTGTCATGGATAAGTCTTTTCAGCTGATTACTTTGGTGCCTGTTGATGTGAAGCATGTGGTGAAATTACCCTTAGAAATTATATTATGAAGTGCATTCAGTCCTTTTCTGATATCTAATAAAGTTATAGAGAGGAGTGGAATTCTCAGTCTTCAATACTTTTAACACAAAGAATACTTGTTCATGGCACTAACTTCAAAAAACTCCATCGAGACGGGAAGTGAATGATGCTTTAAATTAAGGTTGTGTGCATATTAAGTGCTGCTTGTTGAGTAGTCATATAGTTGGCTATTCACTGAAATGTTTGTTGTGATTTTTTATCTTCGATGATGCTGTCGATGCCTCACCTTTCTTATGTGCATCAAATGATTTGGATAACCGGTTTTATTTCGTCAGGGCTTAGGCTGCAAATAAAAAAAAAACAAAAAACAAAAGTATTGTCTGTTTGAGAAAAGATCATGAATGGATTTTATCGTTTACAGAAACAGCATTGGCAATAAGACGGTCAATTGAAAAGATGATCAATCATGTTGACTCAATCCCCCCCCCTTCTTCTTTTTCTTTCTTCTCTCTATTCTCAGACTTTTGCTCTGCCTTTTGCAGAGCGCGGGAGTCAAACGCCACACCTATGATACTAGTGTCCCCACCCCCCCAATTCCCTTACCACTGGGCCATGCCCAGTGGGTATCATGTCAACTGTTTAACTGTTGATATAAATTACCTATTGCTTCCAATTTAGCTATGACAGTTGGCTAAGAAAAATGGAGGATGTTTTGAAATAGCATAATCAAAGTTGGATATGAGCTTCTGGTTGAGCATGTTGCATATCGAATATTTCATATTGCATAGTGGTGATAGAGTCGCCAGCGTTCTGATAGTAATAAGGTGCAGGTGATTGATATGCTTCTCTTCAAGGGGATGGAAGAACTCAACAATATTACAGAGCATGCTAAGCAGAGGCACCACATCATTGGCCAATATGTGGTGGGAAATCATGGGCTTGTGCAGGATTTAGGCGCAAAGGAGAAGGACATGTCCGATTTCCTGAAAAGTTTTTATAAAAGCAACTACTTCTGAGCTTTCATCGGTGGTATGTCTTGCTAAAGATTGTGATTTCAGGTGCAAACTTCTGGAATAAAACTTTGTACTTGCAATTGCTCTTCTACATTGGGGGTAATCACCCTTTTCAGTTGAGAATTCGTTTGACTTTATGTGTACTATATTCTTTCGGTTCTATTCTCGGTCAGTTGCTTGCATATGTGAATTATGTCAGCTCCAGACATGCTGGACTAGAACTGAGTAGGGCATTCAAGCATATCTATGTGTTGTAGTTTTGCTTGGAGAAGCTTGTCAATCAGAGCTCAATATTACCCATTAAAATTGTTTTCTTAGTCTTGAAATAGGAGGAAATTCAGGGAATTGAGGCAATTCTGCTTTAAGTCCCTGGGAGCGGGAACTGTTAATGCATTGGTTTAACACATAGAAATGAACACATCAAGTAATTGTCTTGAGCACTGAAGGATCTTAGAGCTGGAGTCCAAGAGCCCATCTCCCACGGCTTCTACTTCTCAGATGAATTCTCATTTATATTGCCCTTTAGCATCAAAACCTTACGACATAATCTTGTCTTTCTATATATTTTATAAAGACAATTTTCAAGTTCGGTATCCACCCTTGATATGACGAGAATACCCTTAGTTTCAATTTTCAAAGTGGCAAAAAGTAACGAGCATATTGATTATTATTAATGAAAACTCGATATCTTTGAGCGGTTGCTTACTAAATCTTCTCCTATTTTAATGTAGCATGGACTCATTACTAACAGTCATGTCCCTATTTTCGTCTTCAATTTGGCATGTGCGTGACCCGAAAGTAAAAGTTAGCTCCTCTCTAAGTTATGCAGGTCTTTTGGCTTTTTTTAGCTGACATATGGAATATGATGAGAATAGTCGCGAAATGTAGGAGCTGCATATATTTTAGTCTTTACTTATATTTGGTGAAGTACGAAGCTAAAAATTTGCAAATTACAAGTAAAATGTCTTGTTCAAATGGTTTAGGAAGAATTCCCAATATTCCCCTCGCGTTTCGCTCACAAATCAGTTCATGTTCATAATTGGTCCTCGAACTCTTTTACATAAATATTACCCTCGTTCGCATCTCACAGGGTAGAATAGCGGTGTGAGGGCATTCCAAAAGAAAATTGGCAATCTGAAAGAATCCAATTACACGTCGAGTGTTTTACAAGTAACAGGTGAGAAATTAAAGAGGATATTTGTAGTTTTTCTAAAATCCCAAGACGCGCTAGAAAGGTGGCCTAGTCGACACGTCAGGAAAATTTGCTCCTTTACTTTATGTTCCGTGAGCCATATTGATCTGTCAGAAGGAATATATTATCCAACTCGTGCACCGCCGGGTACCCACGGGCCACCACCAAGTTTTCATTAACAAACTTGTGATGATTAGAAAGTAATTTTGGATTATCAGAATGATTCGAAGTGCTTCATTTAACAATCTTACCACATCATTCCAGAAACTGCAATAATGGTTGCACCAATTATTAGATGACTAATGAACAGGAGTGCCTACACAATTAGCAGTATCTTCAATGAGAACAATGCAATCCCAACCTATGATAGCTTAGCATACCATCAATCAATTCTCTGTGACTTCGTGTCTAAGAAAGAAAAAATAATTATAGCCAAAAGAAAAAAAAAATGAAGAAAACTAGAAATAAACCAGTTCTAGGTCCGAAACTACTTCAAAACTGATAGCTTCCTAAAGATCACCAATGTACATGTCAGCCTGCATAGACCATGACCTCTTCATTCTCTTGGACGGGCAAGCCAAAGGGAACTAAGGGCCCGAAGTCGGGAGAAATAATCATGAATTGCAAGGAGTGCACGAGCTGACTGACGAGTCGTTAATAAGCGATTCATTTGTTGTAGAGTCTGTTGCCGCAGGTTGTCAGCCTGGTGGCGGCAATCAAAAATAGTTAAAATCAGATTCAGAATAAAGCCAGAGGCACAGAACAACAATACCCCAAAGAAAAGTTGTAGGAAATACTTGGCAGCACAAGATCCTAGAATCAGTCTCAGGGGCTCTTAGGATGTTTACCTAGACCTTCTCACTGGTTCATTGTAAGGATCATAATAGCTTGCAACCGAATTGAATAGTATGTATCAAGAAAAAGGCGAAGTTATGCTACCAGTTTATGAAATTTGTCCTTACAATCATTTTTGCATGCTTTGCATGCAGGAAACATGAGATTTGGTTAACAGTTGATTCCCTCTAAATATCTACAGCAGGATCTAGTATGCTGCCATTATCAAATCAAACTAATAGTAGAGAAAAATCCAGAAAACTCGGTCTGACTTTCTATTATGAGCTATATGAACATTCCAAAATCTTGGACGTCAGTTCGACAGCAAGCTACGTAGAAATGCTAGACATTGAAAACTGACATGCAGTCAAAGATGATATGTTCTTTCCTTCAATTGATGGAAAATCCATGAAAGGCCAGGAATAAACTTCTCGAGTGTGACACCAAAGGGAAAGTCTATAACACAACTCTAGCACCCGAAAAGAATGACCCAATCCAGGTTTGTGGGAATTCAATATGAACATCCAAAGAGATCAGAAGATTGATGTTATATTCTTTTTTGGTCAGAAGATCGATGTTATATTACCTGGCGGATAAACCCATCAAGTGTCCCTAGCTTTCCCATAGCCATGGCCATTTGACCCATGTAATTTGCCACATTGCCAGATGAACCCGCAGAACCCAGAGATCCGCTGCACAATGTCTCGGCAAGAGATTGCTGCAATGCTTCCATCCCCTGAGACAACGCGTCTTCTGCCTGCTGGGAGGATTGCTGCAAGTTTCCGATACCCGTCAGCTGCTGCTCTGTCAGCGGCTCCAACTGATTCACGAGAAGCTGCTCAAACAAATCCATCAAGATAATTATGCAGGTGTCGCATCAGATGTTGAACTTGCAAGATAATTATGCAAGAACATGCAATCACATTATTCATATCAACCCACATGCTGGAAGTTAACAAACTACTGTCTGACTAGGGAAACAAAAAAAGCTACTGCAGAAAATAAGTCTGCTTAAGTTCTAGGCTTGCTTTCACTCGGGAAGAAAAGGGTACCATGCATAGGTGCATGAAGCGCCAGGGGAGTGGCTGGCAAATGTGCTTCATACACAACTAGTACACAATTGTCTCATCAACCAAGTTTGCAGATGAGTGATCCAAGGGAGTGGTTGGCAAAAGCACTTCATACACGACAGGTAGACAATTGTCTGATCTACCAAGTTTGCAGATGAGTGATTATTATATTCCAAGATTGAGAAAGGTGAGAACAAGGGCAAGTCATGTCATGTGTGAGTGGAGTAGTGAACAAATCAATTTAGGGTGGTAATTCCCACCATGTAAGTTACCTAAAACAGATTGCCTATCTTTATTTTGATCTCAGGTGAAACATGATCAGAAAATTTGCCATGTGTGAGACCTCTTATTCCTGTCTACTTGATGACTCTCAACTCTCTCCTATATATGGTTCTCCACTTAAGAGGTGTATATAAGGCTGTGAGATGGTCAAATGGAAGAGTTGGCGGTATCAGCAGGGAATTAATTTCCCCGAGAAACAACAACATCGAAACTAATGAAGCCATAATTTGACCAGAACAGGTCAAATGGATGGGCATTATGCTGGAGTGCCATGTCTCAAAACAATACAACTTCGGAGCATTTGCTAACTGAGTCCCCAGAAGATATTTTAGAATCCCCCAATGAAGAAAAGAAAAGGTCCTTACCTTGAGGAGCTCTGATGGACGAAATCCGCCAAGCCACATAAAACATCTCTCAGCTGGTGTTTTCCACATTCCCGACAAGAGATGGAAAACATCGTTCTTGGCTGCATTACTCTTCAGCCTGAAGATTTCATCATAGTGTGCCATGATGCCATCAACAATGATACGTAGCTCCCCATCACCTGCATGGGCAGTCACTGCTGACCTCAGCTCATTGATTTGCCGGTTTTGCTCTTCCAACCACCGGGCATATTCTACATCAAATGTCATGGCCCCTGCAAACAATGCAGAAAAAAAAGAGATCAAGAATTATGGATGAACTTACCTAAAAAAAAGGTATGAACTAACCCAAACTAAAAGCAATCCAATTGGAGCTCTAACTTATGTGACATGCACTAAAGTAAACATCCTGATTATACGGCTCGAGCAATTTGACAACTCACGATAAGGATGTCAACTCAAGTGACAGACACAAAGCATGCAAATGACCAAAATGCATCATCTAGAAAAGGTTAGTACATTTTTCTCAAATTTCTGTAGAAGAAGTTGACCTTCTCCTCAATTTGTCAGAAGAGAAGCCTTCAACATGTACTCACAGCTTAACAACCAATTTTCCCAAAGCTGTTCATTACCCATGCATGGATGCATGTATGATTGCAAAATCCTTCTCGCTGCAAATCTGATACCTAGACAATCAACTCTTCAGCGTCCAACCACCCATCACTATTACCAACCAGTTTGCATTGTAAAATCCTTGTAACTGCAAGCCTCATACCTAGACAATCATCTCTTCGGCATCCACCCACCCACTATTACCAGCAAATAACTGATCCATGCCCTTTCCACCGAACGGAATGGCCTAAGGTCTTGCGAACTCTGTCCATAACTTTTCCTTAAAATTCTCATGTCACTAAATCAGTTGAACAAATCATTTGACACAGCGCATAAGCTTTCCATATGACTACTAAGTCTAATCCACCGAGGATATATCAACTTCATGCTCTCCTTTTCTGTCTTGCATCATCCCTTCACTGTTCCTCTGTTGCTACATGCATAAGTTTACTCCTTGAAATTGTTGGAAAGAGGCAACAGTCTCATAAAAAGGGGAAAAAATTGTTGGTCCTGCCATTTTCACTTAAGTTTATAAAAGGAATTGACCAGCATTATGTTTTACCAGCATTAGCAACTCAGAATAACCCTACTGTATCTGGATCTGCATACTTCTCTCAATTAATTTGCAGAGTAGTGAGGCATTTGTTAACTAGTATCCACAAGCTAGCTATGGAAAAACTGCATCTAAATGACACGTAGATAAAAGAATACCATTTCCACCAGATGAGTGAGCTTGGTCTCCTGAGCTTGATATGAATATCCCCTAGAGGAAGAAACATCAAGTTACATTTCAATGTACAGATGACTTTTACCAGAAAGTACGAACTGTAAATATCTGCTAACTTGGTGAGCAACCAAAAATTACCTGTTGTCTTGCTCGCTGGAGTTCCTGCTCTAGTTGAGTTAGCTTCAAGCGGCTACTCTCCAGTTGTTGGACATATGCCTAAGAGATAGGTAAAAGGAAAGCCTTTGGTGAACAAATAGAAGAATGTAAACAGACACATACCATAACAGATGACAATCAATAAACATACTTTTTTCCTTAATCGGCTTTTTCTTGCCGCCTCACGGTTTTGAGCAAGCCTGCGAAGAGTCTGCACGTCGATTTGGCAAAAGAATCAAAGACTTCATCAGCTGGCTAAAACAACAAATTAATCTCATATGGTCAAACCAAATTATGCAGTATGACCTTTTGATCGGTCTTGTCCTTTGATCTGTCACTGGAATCATAGGCAACAATAGCTGTAGATTTACCCCTGTCGAACTGCACTATGGACAGTTAAATGTTATATCTCCGTATATACTGGACGACACCGGGACCATCTCCAAAGAAATGAGCACTCCTCATGAGTTATGTTAAATATACAAAAGCACAGACCGGAAACATATAAGAACTATCTGTAGTTTCTTTACAATCAAAACGAGCAATTTTGTATAATTAAACTTGTACGAAAGAAGAAATGATGGACTAAGTGAAACGAGAGTCACCCTCTGATTCTTCTCATCTGTGTCATCACTTGAGATGTCGGTTCTTGGACTGCCATCGGCCATTTGGATTTCTACGATTCTTCTGAATACTCTATATTAATGCAGGTCTCAACGCAAGATTTAGGGGCCAATCCTTTTCTGGCAGTGTCCTCCGAGACGTAAACAGAGTCGTTGCACGCCAATTATTAATTGATGTCTGACTGTTTACACCACAAAAGCATATATTAGGAGAACAAAAGAAATCAAGGCGATGCTTTCTTATCGCCTTTAGTTTGAACTAAGGTCTGACACTTCAAAGAAAGCTGCGTCACATTGCACTTATGGTAAAATGAGAGAGAGAAAGAGAGAGTTCCAGTGCAATAGATCAGGAGACAAGAAATTTGGCAAATAAGGGATATCTAAGTGAGGATATTAAAATGGGCTCATAAATTCAGCAAGACGTGAACAGCTGACTCACCAATAAGAGGAACACAAGAACTGAGATAGATTTAAGATCACTAATTGTGGATCAAAGTCAGCATCCCACTGACTGCAGGCCTTTTTATTCTCTTCACCGTGCTCCGATGTTTGAAACCCCCAAAATCATGTCACTTTCGCATTGCTCGGAAGAATGTAAAATCTATCAGCTCAATGTCATGTCAGGATTCTTATTATGGAGAAACCCAAAATTTGCCTCACAAGAATTCAAAAATCATGAGCAGATCCTTTCACCGTGGAGTTATCCCCTTCTTCTACTGCTTTGAGCAAATGAGAATTTAATGATCAGAAGGGTAACAAAAAAGGACATTTTATCAATAGATATCGTGATTAGATACATAAAAGAAACGATAGATCACAAACTTGTCAGCACCAGAGCAGATGCAATATAAGCACACATAATAAGAGAAAATTCTCAGAGAACAAGCCTACATACCAACCATCCATTATAAAACAGCAACTATTTTACAAAACTTAGCAGCGCCTGATTTATTCATGTCAACAGTATCCAATTGTTGATAAACAACAAGAGCACAAGAAGTCCTCACATGTCCATTGTTTTGATAGACATCGTGACACTTGAAACAAGTCGAGAGCAATATCTATTTCCATCACAATTGAAGAGCACGAACATGTAATTCATCGGAAATCCTTTCCTGAGACAACTCACAGCCGCACCCATAACACTAGGGCTTAAGAGAGTACCGTTGGGACTTCATAGACAAGGCTAAGGAATTAAGGACACAAGCTCCCGCATCATATGAACAAACGATAATCCCATCGCAAAGCATATCGGAACATGTATACAGAGGAAATTGAAGCGGCTCGACAAGAAGCAGAAGACAAATCAAAGGACGACCCATGAAGAAAACAAAGCAGGCTTCGCCGGTTGCACGGCTTTGAGGATCACGCCACTGTATGGGCAAAGATGGACCATACCTTAATCCAAGGTGGAGCAATTACAACTGAACTAAGAAGAAGATCCGTGAATTACCCAGATGAAACACAATTCCGAGGATGTAAAATCCATTTCCCAGTACCCACGAATTGACGTTAATGCTGTGCTTCACGAGATTCTTGAAAGAGCAAGAAGCCGGTGTTGGGACGAAAGAAGCGAGACTCAAGAACAGATCTCTTAACTCGTGGAGTCAAGAATGCTCTTACCCTCTTACGAGAATTCGATACTCGAGCAACCCACGAAGTCAAAATCAACCAGGGAGGCAAGCAAAGTCGGATCAGAGTCCAAGTCCCTTTGACTTGGCCAAGAAATTATTTATAAACTCCCTCTTCACAAGATGAGATTTTGAACGAAGACCCACATGGGGAATTGATGTGGGGAGAAGATGGGAGTGATGATTTGTGTCGGATTAAGTGAGCGAGCGAAATTGGAGGAAGGGGTGGGGGAGAGGGGAGGAAAGAAAGTGACGCTTGGCTCAACTCTTACCCGATTTCAAGGCGTTCACTTTGTTCCGTTGTTTTCTGCCCCTCTCTCTCTCTCTCTCTCTCTCTGCTTTTTCCAAAGACCGGCAATTTTTCTTTTTCATCTTTTTTTTCTTCGGTTTTTCTTCGTCACTGTTGAGTTGAGTGCTTTGACAATTCATGGTCGTTTTCTTGGGTGCTTATTTTAATGGCCTTCCCTGTTGGCAGTGCCAGATATTCAGAGGATTCGGACAACCTTGCCATCTGCAAGAATCCAAAAAACGGCATCATCCACCGTTAATTTTTCCATCCCTCAACCACTAAAATTGCTCCTCTCTCTTCCCCGTTTCACATTTTACTACGTGTCTGACCACCACTTGACGTTGCTGCCGAGAAGCAAGGACGTGAGGATGACAAAATTAAAAGAAAAATAGTTATCCCGACAAAGTAGGAATGGAAAGGGGGCGACTTGATATTAATTTTCGCCGCCGATAATCTACGGTGCTTCCCTTTTACGAATACAATTCCCAGTAAGAATTTTTATAAGCCATTGTTGATTTTTCCAAATGCTTGATTTTGAGGGGGGGAAAAAGAATAAACGGTCGAGTGTTCTTATACCACTTAACACAATCAATTTTCTCTTAAATATTTATACGGTTCGTGGCCTCACACGCATTTTCTTTTCATGTAGATTAACACAATAAAATCTGGTGTATAACAACACGAATTATCGAATCGGCAATTATAATTTGATACTTGAGTTTAGACGATGTTTTGCATTTTTCTAATGGCTATATTCAGCGAATAATGTCAAGAAAGATAAAGCATTTAAGTTTACTGTCCTCAAAAGAAAACTAGAGAAAGAGGTAGAGGGAAAAAAATATAAATGAGGAACCATATATTTTAGTGATATGGCAGAGTTAAAACTTTCAACGTCACTATTTACTTATTGATATAAAGCAGTTGTGAATATTGAATCATTTATAGCAAAGCCTTGAATGTGAATCGGAGTTCTTTAAACATCAATCAAGATTTATTGGTCTTTTTTTTTTCCAAAAGAAGAATCTGTACATAGATTTCACAATGAATACGGCACTTTCCAACGTAGTTAATCAAAGGAATCCAATCTTCATAAATAGTCAATTCCTGGTCCTTAGCAAGCACCAAAAGCGCATGACATCCCTGGAAAGACAGGATAGAGGCGGGATCAGGCCGAAAAATATTCCGGCCCGCAGTTCTGCCTCGCACACAACCCCTTTACGGGGTTGAGGGGCCACCTTGGAGGCCGCGACGCCGATCCCGGGTAACCATTCCCGGCAAGGTACAACCAATGAAGAGGTTTTTTTTTTCCAAAAGAAGAATCTGTACATAGATTTCACAATGAATACGGCACTTTCCAACGTAGTTAATCAAAGGAATCCAATCTTCATAAATAGTCAATTCCGTCGTCTCAGTTCGAGATCTGTCTTCTCTCGAACCCTAAATAGAAACGGGTAAAACAAAACAAATAAGCTATTTCCTAGGAAAGTAGCCCGAGGACGGACGAAGAAGAAGACGAAGACGACGAGGATTTCCACGTTTCAACAAATCGTATTTTGTCGTAATCCCCGAAAAAAGTGGGAAGAGGTGGGGGCTCGAGCCTGGACCTCAAAACGCGAGCCCAGCGACAAAGAGGCAAAGCGCGAGCTCCGAAAGCGAAGCCCAGCTTGCATCCGTTCGAGGCCCATATTCCGAGACCCAGGCCCAACAAGGAAGGAACCCGCGCACGTCGTTTTTGCCAGCGATGCCCGGCATCGTGGGCGAGTCCTGCACCGCACGTTCCAGCGGTCCGTAAATGCGGCTCCGGTCAAAGTGCCACTTGCGGGGAGGGGCTTGCGTGGAAGGAAACCCTCCCCCCCGCCCGCACCCCCTGGACCGACATCGGCGCCATCGCCGTTCTGGGGTCGCGAAAGCGAGATTTTATTTTCTCGAATTTCCCCCCCCTTTTTTTTTTTGGATCAAAACGAGGACAGAGAGAGACGGAAAGGGACGCTTTTTTGACGTCACGGGGTGGCGTATCCTCCAAGCTGCAGCGCACTACGCCACCACGTGCGGGCCCCACCTCGTATTTTTGTACGTTTTCCGATGTGGGAGTCGCCGTTCTAGAGGGACTGGGGAAGGGAGCCAGATGGTCAAACCGCTCGTTTGCCCCCCTCTTTCTTTCTCTTTATTAATATCCTAGTCCTCCTCGACGGAGCTTGTCTCATTCGATAAGCAATGGGGATTGATGTCGCCATTGGGACCTCTAGGCCTTCTAGATCGCTGGCGTTGTTTCCTGGGCTCCTTCCTCCTTTTGCTCTCCCCAGCACTCCCTCCTCGTCACGCCGTGGGTTGCATTAGGACACGTCGTCATTGATTAATGCACCTTTCGCGAAATTATTAAGTACGATTCCTCTCTGAATTTGCCCCGCAAAAATTTGCATTGAAGGGCAGCCGCATTTACTTACCAGCTGGACTTGAATTTGGAGCGTGGATTTTGTCTCCATTCAAATCATCCTATTACTTATCAGAATCAAATTGCTTTGTCCATTAAACATATGACTTCAGAAATAGTTACAAGTAATGAATTAACTATTTTTAAATCTCTCGTATTCCCTCATCGGCTAAACTAGATTTGTTTGACAAACACCCTTTTCTTGGATTGGAGCTTATACGAATTAAACTACAAATGAGATATGACTTTTAAATGCGCTAGTCTTTTCCCTTTCGATTAGTTTATTCTTAAACACATCACTTATGAGGATTTGTTTTTAGGGTACAATTGTTTAGGGCGTATTATCAATCAACGATGACGAATCTCAAAATACCTCGAAACAAATCATCAAAATCAATAGCACTAGAAACATTTCTTAGAATACTATGACAAGATCACGTTAAACTTCACTTTGCTCTCCAATGTGACTATTAACAATACCCCTCGGATACAAATGCTCCACTAACAAAAGCTTTAAAACAAACACACAAATAGTCACTCTTGCTTAGATCACACGATATTGTTAATCAAACAGCACAACAAGAGCTTCGACTCCCGTCCTATACGAAACCGTCGATGTACGCTTTCCGCACACTGTTTTTCGAGGACGTCGCTAATCGAAGAAATTCTTTACGGCCTACGGAGATGATCTTGGACCCGCAGACAAACAAGATCCAGATTTAGAGAAATATCTTGATACGTCCCCACATGGGACAAGTTCAATGTAGGAACGGGACCTTCTTTTCTCGGAACGAAAGCGACGTGCTGGTGCTTTTTCACATATGAAAACTCGGCTCGTGCGACGATATCGCCTCCACCCTGTCGTCGTCATCAAAGCAAAAATGGACAATAATGAATAAAGAAAAGCTTCGAAGAATCAAAGGCGGGTAGACATGATCAGCTTCCCGGAAACTCCCTTCCCCCCGCTCCCTCCCACCGCGACTCACCAGGCCAATGCCGTCCGGCCACGTATGCGCACAGTTGGTTTTTTTCAAAGGCTGCATTTGGACTGGCAACCAGCCGGGTCGCGTGTGGCTGCGCACGTGCGTTATCCAATAATGCTCGAATGAAAACCCCCAGCTAAAGTCCTGGTTCGTTCTAGGAACGGTAGAGAGGGGAAGCTACGGCGTGTCACCAAACGGACCGTGCGATTCCGGGTCATCTAAGCATCTCCCTTTTCTCGGATTAGTATCTTCCATCTAATCCAATCCCGTCACTCTCGCTTCCTCCTGTTTCCTCCCCTCCCCTCTCCTCTCGACTAGACATCTCTCTCTCTCTCTCTCTTCTTACATCTCCTTCTCCGAAACATCCTGAAAAACCTCTTATTTTCCACAGGCCCCTGTCCCACCATCATTATATAAAGCCCTCCCTCCACCCGTTTTAATCCTTGCTCAAATACCCCAGCAACTATACAGCTTCGTGTGAAACTCCCTTTCGTCGTGAGGTTTCGAGATTCGTTTGAGATCTCGCGCCGCTGAAGATGGACGTGCTTGGCGTCAACCACCCCCGCAAGAAGATCGCCAACAGCCGGAAGCCGGAGGGCGCGGCGCGGAGGAGGTCCTCCGCCGATAAAGGGATCAAGGTCGTTTACATATCGAGCCCCATGAAGGTGAAGACGAGCGCCGCCGAATTCAGGGCCACCGTGCAAGGGCTCACCGGCCGCGACTCGGACGTCGCTCGGTTCATGGACGCCGACGGCGGCGGCGGCGGCGGCGGCGAGAAGCCCCGGAGTCAGAGCGCCGATGAGAGAGGGTTCGTGGCGGCTGGTGATTATTGCATGGGGGGTAATGGTGGCATCGGTAGTAACAACTGCGGATTCGGGATCCATAATCAAGATAACTCGAGCTGCGACTCGCCGACCGAGTCGGACTCGGTGTTCGAACCGTTCAAAGGCGGGTCCGTGCACGGTGGCCATAGAGATATGGTGCCGTCCAGCTATTTCAATGATTCTGCGTTTCTAGATGTGCTTACCCTATTTGATGCTGTAGCTTGATTCTTTTCTTTCCTTTTCTTCTGGATGTACGTTGAGGAGTTTGATGTGGGCGATTGCAGCCGCCCCGGCCACCCCACCCCACCCTCTGTAATTACTCGTATCTGCATATATGCCTGTATCCCTATTATTTGATTTTTGGGAATCTATAAATTATACCACCGGCGCTACTTTTAGAAATATTTCCAGTCTGTTTCTTAATCTACTTCTATGGAATGATCAGTGAGATCGATCCCGACGAATACAAGCTCGTGTGATCACTCACCCGCCGTAGCAACAGCCAAAACTGTGCACGAACTTTCAAAAGATCCGACCCAGTTAAACTGATGGTGAAGTAAAAAGTCGAGTCTCTTCAAGAACACGTAGCAGAGCGAACATGAGCTAGAAAAGCTTCTGTGGCTATGCACGGGTTTGGCTGATGTACTCGGACAGGACATGCGAGTGAACAGCGGACATGTCTGTGTTGTTTGTGGTCGAGATTGCTGGCAAACGGCCTAACCCATCGCGCCTGCGAATGGACGGACAGGAAGTTCTAGCTCATGGCTCGACAGATCTCAGATTCGTTCTTTCCCGTACTGGTTCGGACGTCTCCTGAACGGTCATGTGACCTTCGCAACGCCAAATAATGGAAAAGATTCCGTGTGCAATTATTAGCCGTTTCGAGTTTTTCTAATTCGCATCGCATGTATGGATTAGTTTAGAGATGAGAAAGTTAATAGAGAAAATAGTCACTAAACAAGATATTGGCTTAGATAGCATTAGGATCCGCCCTTCTTAAGTTCAAATCTTATTGGAAGTCGGATGTAAGAGAGCACGCCATTAAAATCGCTCCGCAAAATGAACTAACCACGTGCACGAAAGCCTTAATTGTGGCCACTTAGAACAGGCTTGTTGTGGGCCAAGCCCATTTATGCATAGTCAAGACGATGAACTGTGTGTCTGAAGCAACGGGACTTCGTCAGAAATAATTGGGGTCGCTTAATCAAACGCCGTCGTTGACCGCGGTACATCTTCTAAAGTATTTTGGAAATCTGGTACCCGAGAGATCAGAATAGTCAAACTACTTCCCGGGACATGTTTTTTCTTTTCCTTTTTTTTTTTGGCCTTTTTCCATGTCTTTTTTAACTGATGGCGTTGTAATTCGGATTTTGAATTTCACTGGCTTTTATAGTGACTTTTTTTCTCTATAAATTACATATGCCGTCTCTTGACATGGCTATACAATCTCATTAAGAGGTACCTACACATTTATGAAAGACTAAGGCTGCGTTCGTTTCACGAAAAAATGGGCCATCTCCGGAAAACATTTTCCCGGAAGTCATTTTCCAGGAAAATGGCTATATTTTCCGGTGTTCGACTGAAACTTAAATTTTGAGTGGAAAATATTTTTCACTGTTCATTAACTAATTTCTTTCTTTTTCTTTTTATTTTTTCTTTTTTTTTTTTCCTTCTCCTTCCTCCTTCCTTCCTCCTCCTTCTTCCTCCTCCTTCCTCCTTCCTCCGCCGCCGCATGCCGACCGAGATCCGCCAACCAAGATCCGGCCGCGATCCGCCGACCAAGATCCGCTCGCGGACCTCGGCGAGCTCGGGCGAGGCCCGAGCCCCGCCCGGCCTCGCCGAACCGGCGGTGGAGCTCGGGCTCCCGATCAAGGCGAGCTCGAGCTCCACCGCTAGACCGGGCGAGCTCGGGCAAGGCCCGAGCCCCGCCTGACCACCGGATCCGGCGAGGCCGAGCTCCCGCCTCGCCAGGCTGGGCGGAGCTCGAGCCGGCTCGCGACCGTGGCCGGCCACCGGTCGCCGGCCGCTCGAGGCCGGCCACCGGCCAAGCTAAGGAAGAAAAATGAAAAGAAAAGAAAGAGAGAGAAAAAAAAAAAAAAAAAAAAAAGACAGAAGAAGTTGTGGAAAATGAGTGGAAAACATTTTCCTAAGCTTTGAAAGTAAATTTTACTGTTGATGGAAAACATTTTCCTTGGGTAGTTGATTTTCCGTGAAATGAACACCGGAAAATTCGGAAAACATTTTCCTGGAAGTTATTTTCCGTGAAACGAACGCAGCCTAAAGGAAAAACGGAAAAAGTAATTAGTACAATGATTTGAGTGAAAAATATTTTGGGAAAAGGCCTTACATAAATGCACTGCGGATAGAAATTTACGGTCAAAATAAAAAGTGAAGCAAGCATGGAGAAACGTGGAAATTAGCTCTTGTTACAAAACACATACGCTCTCGTGGTATTGTTGACCTATGGAAAATATTATGCACTAATTTCTAATGGTTTACATTTTTGAAATAAAACAATCGCATGCACGGTTCTAAATTGGTATCATACCCTTTTTATTTGTAATGGGTTCCTTTCTTTATATATCTCATATAATAATCCTTAGATTACAAAATTCACGCAAAGGAACGCCTACATCACCTATCAAAACAAAACCCATTTGAAAAGCTCTTCTCTCCCACTTTACACCTCATAATGCACCCTTATTATATAAAGAAAGGCGGCTAAAAAAAAAAAAAAGTGCCTAATATGGAGTCATTTTCTCAAAAGAGACCTGGAGTAAATATTATTTCAAAATAAATGCATAAAGTAGTAAGGTCGATCTTAAATAATGGCTTGACTTTGTTGGCCAACCATATTTATCAACAAGCATTAGATTTTTCCGATGGCTGGAGTAGGACATTTTTGTAAATATCAAAAAGAATGAAGGGAAAATTAAAAAGTCATAAAAAAAAGAAGAAGAGGAAAGTAATTCAAATCAAGGCAAAAATGAAAACCCAGATTTTAAGAGGAAAAGCATTAATCTTTAGTCTTGGAATCGCAAGTCAATCTCAGCAATATGAGTGAAGAATGGGATGAGGCGCAATAGAAAACTTGCGCTCCTCGAACGTATTGATCTCGAAGACACCGTACGAGTTTCTTTTTTTTTTGGTGACTCAAGAGGAACCCCGCACACGGCATAGGAGAAAGTAAACCCAGAGAGACGCGCAGAAACCACCACCCACGCACTTCGGGCAAAGCACCACACGCGCTTCAGTCTCCTCGTCGCGGGGCTTCGAACCTGGTTCTCCTCGGTGGAGAACACAAGCTCTACCCTCTACGCTGCAATGGTGGGTGGTTTTTCAATTCGAGTTTCTCTTTTGCTCTTGCAAAAAAAAAGAAAAAAAAGCATGGATCTCCAAGACGACTCTCTCCCTCGTACCTGAAGATGGTCCAAACTCAGCAAGTTTTGCCATTAGTTTCTTGGGAGACTGAGGTTCTTGATCATGATGGGCGAGAACCAGTTCGTTCCCTTGATTTTCATTGGGGTGAGCTGCTTCGGTTCGGTGCTGGCTCACCGAGTCAAAAGATGCCTCAAGCAGAACGTACGAGTTAATTCTTTTGAGTTGTAAATGGGGAAAACATGTGTTTTGGCGCAGGGTGCCAAGAAAATGTGGGAAAAATCTCGATTTCGGTTGGTTCATATCATCGTCATTGGCTTGCGAACTCCACATCCAGAGATAAAAGATCCGTGCTTTTGTTCGTGATGTTACTTTCATTTTTGCCGCTGCTTTGATTCTTTTTTTATTTCTAATCTTTAGTCCAAATTTTGTCTTGACCAAAAATGCCTGGCTGCCCTGAAAAAAATTAAGTGCCCCATGGCCAGTGAGACTTGGCAAACCGGTGAGCATAGGTTCTTATTGGAAATTGACTTGATTACTTAGGGTGCGTCTGTTTGTGTTTTGTTGAAAATTGTTCTAATGTAAATAAAAACTATTTTCGTTCTATTCCGGAATAATTTTTTACTAAAAACGCGTTTAGTAAACTTGTTCGGGAATAAGAAAAGAATCGAAACACGTTTGATAAATTTATTTTCTTTTTTGTTTTTAATTTTTTAATATTTTTATTTTATTTTTCATTTTTTTCTTCTTTTGGCTAGAACCGGCCAACGAGGGTTAGCGGCCTCGCCTTGGCGGGCGAGGCCAAGCTTGCCCATCCACCAATTGCCTAGTGGTGGCTTGGTGAGGCCGAGTCTCGCCCGGCTATCAATGAGGCTCGACCTCGCCTTGGTTGGGCGAGCTCGGGCTTGCCTAGATTCGGCGAGGCTAAGCTTGCCCGCCCACCGATCACCTGGCAGTGGCTCAGTGAGGCCAAGCCTCGCCGGTGGGCGGGCGAGGCTCGGCCTCGCCTTGGTTAGGCGAACTCGGGCTCGCCCAGATCCAGCCGAGGCCGAGCTCACCCACCCACCGGCCGCCTAGCGGTGGCTCGGTGAGGCCGAGCTCGCCCACCCATCGGTCGCCTGGCGGTGGCTCGGTGAGGCCGAGCTCGCCCACCCATCGGTCGCCCGGGCGGTGGCTCGGTGAGGCCAAGCTTGCCCACTCATCGGTTGCCTAGTGGTGGCCCGGCCAGGTCAAGCCTCATTGGGGGTCGGCGAGATCAACGACCACCCAAAAAAAAGAAGAAGAAAAGAAAAGAATATGAGAGAAAATTTGCTTTTAAAAATTGTTCAAAAACAAGAAATAAGTTTTATTTATTTATTATTTTTGTTCCAATTTTGTTTCGAGAACAAAAAAAAAGATTTATAACAAAAATGCAAATAAAACGCGTTCGTTTCTTTTTTTCTTTTTTTGTTCCCCATAACAAAAAAAAAGTTTTTGTGTTCATGAACATAAACATGCAAGCCCTTATTTTCAACAAGTACTCTTCTTTTAGAAAATGATAATATTTCAAGCACTTATGTAAGAGTTTCCCAGAATAAATGAAAAATTTATATATATATATATATAAATATATATAAATACAGTAAATCCTTAAATACACACTTCACAAATCAAAGCAAAACAAGTTCTATTTTTTCAAAATAAATGAATTTCTGATTTGCTAACAGTAACTCAAAGCACACTTTTTTCCCATCTCCCAACCGTCTCAATCAATTTTTGACAAAAAAAAGAAAACCGTCTCAATCAATTCATAAAGAACCCGATTAATTTTTGTTTTCCTTAATTCATTTTCTCTTTCTAATTAACGGTGGTTTTTCTTGCTGGCAGCAAAAGCATATACGAAAAGGAGCGACAAAAACCTCGCAATTTGTTTTTTGTTTTTTTTTTCTTTTAAATCCATGTTTAAAGTAAGCCCTGAAAATCAGTCGTACTTTACAGGTGGAGAGGGAGACAGGTTGGGGGGGGTCAGTGTGGACTCACGAACAAAACAAGCAGCTCCTCCCAGCCTACCTTTGAAAATCGAGCGGAAAGAAAGTCCGCAAAATCATTATAAAAAAGTATCCTCCGAACAAACATCACCGGAAAAACCGAAAAAAAAAAAAAAAAAGTAAGAAAGAAAAAAAAAAAGAAAGAAAGAAAGAAAAAGAAAGAAAGAAAAAAAAAAAGAGAAAAAAACTCCCTCTCTCTCTCTCTAAAACCCTCGCACCTTCTCTCTCTAGAGCTCTCTCTCTCTCTCTCTCTTCTCTCGATCGATCCCTTCTTCCTCCTGAGCTCCTCCGTTCTCTTTCTTTTCCCATGGATCTATCGAGCTCCTCGACTTCAGCTTCGGTGCTTCCTCTCCCGATCGCTTCGAGCCGCGAACCCTGATCCCTAATCTCGCGCCATTCGGCCGCCTTGTGGCCCCCCTGCTCGCTTCCAGCTTGGGGGAAGATTCTAGAGAGAGAAAGGGCTAGAGAGAGAGAGAGAGGGAGAGAGGGAGCAATCGGAGAGAGAGAGAGAGAGATGAAAGTGCCGTGTTGCTCCGTGTGCCAGACGCGGTACAACGAGGAGGACCGGGTGCCGTTGCTCCTCCAATGCGGCCATGGATTCTGCAAGGAGTGCCTCTCCAGGATGTTCGCCGCGTCGCTCGACAACACCCTCCCCTGCCCCCGCTGCCGCCACGTCTCCGCCGTCGGCAACTCCGTCTCCTCCCTCCGCAAGAACTACGCCGTCCTCGCCCTCATCCACTCCAACTCCACGATGCCGGCCGACTTCGACGTCGATTTCACTGACGACGAGGACGACGCCGACGGGGAGGCGGACGGCGAGGACGCGCGGCCGCGGCGCGGGGCCCTGGCCTCGAGCTCCGGCGGCTGCGGGCCGGTGATCGAGCTGGGCACGCACCAGGATTTGAAATGGGTGAAGAAGATTGGGGAGGGGAGGAGGGCTGGAGTGGAGGTGTGGGAGGCGGTGATCGGCAGCAGCAGTGGGGGGCGGTGTAGGCACCGCGTGGCCGTCAAGAAGGTGGTAGTTGGGGATGATGCGGCGGCCATGGATATGGACTGGGTGCAGGGGCAGCTTGAGATCTTGAGGAAGATGTCAATGTGGTGTAGGAATGTGTGCACTTTTCACGGGGCCATTAGGAATGAAGACGGTAGCTTATGCCTTGTCTTGGATAGGTGTCACGGGTCAGTGCAGTCAGAGATGCTGCGCAACGAGGGGAGGCTGACATTGGAGCAAATCTTAAGGTTCTGTTGAGAAGCTTTTTCATATCATTTTTCTCTATGCCGTGAAAGAATTGGTACTTAAGCCAAAGCGAAAATATAGTTCCACCCTTATGCTTGTGGTTCAAAATTGGTATCTTTTTAATGGGGTGAGGTGAGATCCGGGGATGTCTATCTTCTAATATCTGGTTTGTGTATTATCTTTCTCGGTAGTTCTTTGTTAGCACGTTTGGATGCAATATGTTACAGAATTCGCGTGATTAATTCTCCTTTCCCCTTTTACGTCGGAACTCAACACCTTGATTTTTTTTAGTCAAGCAAAAACGTACTACGGTGCTTTCTAGACTCTTAATATGATGGGGTTCTTTGTGGAAGAAAAGTTAGTCATCGTGCTTCTTTCCCTGTGGATTTGGGCTTCACAGGGTAACTCATCAACATGGGTTTGTGACATTGTTCTTTCTTGTCATTCTGATCCTGTTGATCGTCCATGGGAAGATAGAACATGCACTTGTGTGTGCAGACCTGCTTGTGTGTATGCCTATAGATCTCAAGCTATGTCAGTCAGGGCTACCTATAAATACAAGTTATAATTCGATAATGCAGATTAAATTTCAGATTATTTTCTGTCAACAAGTGATGCACTGATGGGGCATTACTTGACCATGCTTCCTGATTACATCTCAGTGATAAACATTATTGTCATCTTTAACATTTGTAATCTGTGAGCTGTTCTCCTCCATCGCTGGATATTGGGTAGAGGGGTTCTGATAATACATATTCGGGATGGCTGGGAACTATTAAGAGGAAAAAGGGCGAGAGAGATCCCCAAAAGACAATTGTGCAACTTGCTTTGGTGATTTCAAGGAGTCAAGCTTTCAGTACCTAAATTTTTAGGGAGCAAATTGAGTAAAGCCGAAAAATGATGAGTCCACCTTATTGGAGAGGATAGTTTGCGGAAGGAAGATGGCTTCCATGGCTGTCACTATCACTATAACATTCCCTATTTGAGATGCAAATGATGCCAGGACATCTTAGAAGATTGGAAAAGTCATCATAATTGTGAAAAATATGGAGATGTATCTTTTTGAAGATGGTTCAATATTGTTGGAATAAACTTGCTTTTGGCTCTTAGTGTAACTTGAAAACAAGGGGTAGCATGTCCTGTGAAACCATATGCACGAGCCACAAGAAATGAAGGGGTGAGAACATAGAGAGACTTGGTTTGAAGACAATATTATCTGGGGTTATTTTGTTCTCCTTGGATGTTAATTTTCCAGATAGTGACTGGATGAGAGGTATATTGCATCAACAGATTTGAAATAGTATTCTGAAATTTAAAGAGTTAAAGCACACCATCAGGTGCATTCTACTGTGTACTATTTGAGAAATTTCAGGAACTAGAGTAAGGATATAATGGTTGTTAAGTTAGATCATTGTGCTCTCCATAACGACTGGATTATGATTGAAGAATGCTGTAAGCTGCAACTTTTAGTGGTACTTTTTCGTTCTCGGTAAAAATGCTATATCGCATAATGTTTTCTGCCAATGAACCTCGTCGTGACTTGGTGTTCTCTTTGCGTTTGTAGATATGGCGCGGATATTGCACGAGGTGTGGCTGAACTCCATGCAGCAGGAGTTGTTTGCATGAATTTGAAACCATCCAATCTTCTTTTAGATGCAAATGGCCATGCGTTAGTTTCTGACTATGGACTTGCCTCAATCCTTAAAAAACCTGCCTGCCGAAAAGCTCGAACAGAGTGTGATTCAGCCAGGGTCCATTCTTGCATGGATTGTACAATGCTTAGCCCCCAGTATGCTGCTCCAGAGGCATGGGAACCGGTGAAGAAGTCCCTGAAGTTCTGGGATGATGCCATTGGTATTTCTGGAGAGTCGGATGCATGGAGTTTTGGTTGCACGTTGGTGGAAATGTGCACTGGTTCTGCCCCGTATGTAGATTTCGATGTGTCATTTCCTATCGCTTCCTGTGCAAAGATCACTTTAAATTTTTCTGAGTCCTAGATAATGACACTTGCTGTGCAGGTGGACTGGTCTTAGTGCAGAGGAAATATACCGGGCTGTTGTCAAGGGTGGGAGATTGCCTCCGCAATATGCAAGTGTCGTCGGAGTTGGAATACCGAGGGATTTGTGGAAGATGGTTGGCGACTGCCTCCAGTTTAAGGCGTCAAGAAGACCATCTTTTAATTCGATGTTGGCAATATTCCTACGTCACTTGCAAGAAATACCACGTAGTCCTCCTGCAAGCCCTGAAAAGTAAGTTTTGCTTTGATCTTTGCGTCTTGCATCTTGTGATTTCTCATATTCTGACTGTCCTTATTTCTTCCTTTGTCATGATGGTTGTCTAATATGAAGAATCAATATATAAGCTATAACTGGATTGGTCTTCTACTTCTAGCACTTAAACGGGATGTCTTTCCTGCACTGTCAGTTAATTCATAATCTTGACATCTCTGATTGGTTTGATCTGTTATCATGTATTTTACTCTGTATGTGCCCTTGCAGTGACTTCACCAGATCTTCCGGTTCAAGTTTGACAGAACCACTTCGTGGATCTGTTTCTGATCTAGTACAGGATAACACTGGCCGCCTCCACAAGCTGGTATCAGAGGGCAATGTGAATGGAGTTAGGTTAGTAGATACAACCTTCTTTGGTTTCTGTCAGACAATTATGGGAATGAGTTTTGACTTTGAGTTCTGTCATCTGTAGAGATCTGCTCGCAAAGGCTGCATCAGGAAAGATAAACAACTCTATGTCTTCACTTCTGAAAGCACAGAATCCTGATGGCCAAACCGCGCTTCATTTGGCATGTAGGCGTGGCAGTGCAGAATTAGTTGAGGCTATTTTAGAGCATCATGAAGCATATGTAGATGTTTTGGATAAGGATGGCGACCCTCCTCTTGTTTTTGCTTTAGCCGCGGGATCCCCAGAATGTGTCCATGCCCTCATCAGAAGAGGTGCTAATGTTAGATCGAGGTTGAGGGATGGCTTTGGGCCTTCTGTTGCTCATGTATGTGCTTACCATGGCCAACCAGATTGCATGCGTGTAAGTTATTGTTGTTGGCAAACTTTATATTCTCATAGCTTTCGGGTTCTTTGGAGATCTAGCTCTGATGGTTCTCATAATACAGGAATTGCTATTAGCTGGAGCTGATCCCAATGCTGTGGATGATGAAGGTGAATCTGTTCTACACCAGGCTGTGGCAAAAAAATACACTGATTGTGCTGTGGTCATTTTGGAATGTGGGGGCTGTCCATCCATGTCCATTGTGAACTCTAAAAATCTTACGTGAGTACATTGCTTTTCTTCTTTGACCACTTGAAATGATATGTACAAAAAAGATAGCGAAGCGAAAATAACAATTTGAGCTGAAAGAATCCACAGTTAATGGGTCTGGTCTAATTTGTCTGGGAGTGAAGAACTTTTTGCTACTATTGGGGAACTCTGGATATGATCAATATATCGTGAACTGAACGTGACTTGGATTTAAACAGCCACATCTAATCAAGAGAAGAAGTAAATGGGAGCTCTAATTTGTGGAGATCTCCCCCCTACCTTTTCTTCCTTCCTTCCCTCAAATTCTCATGCGAATGTGCATGCGCAACTATCTTTTTGTTAGAACAGTATGCTAGTACCTTCACGGTTCTTCCTTTAAAATGTTGTGAATCATATATTGAATAAGTTTTGTGACTCTCCTCTCACAAGCAGTCAACCTTCTCTATTGAAAAATCTTTGTCGATTTTAAAGTTGTCAGTTAGGATCTAGGGCCTGAACTCATGTTGGATTCGTTGCTTTTGTTTATCTGCTTCACTGTGTCAAAGTACATTGCATTTGTGGTCAATGAGCACCATCTCTATTCTTTATCTCTCTGTCATGATTCCTTTTTCCTTTTCCCTTTTCTATGATATGCTGTCTGAATCTGAAATCACCTAACTCCGTATCTTTTGTTCAATATATGTTCTCAATGGCCTTGGAATGATTGCTGCATAATTTGTCAGTCTAAAACTGTTTCTTCTTTGCTGTATGTTGCAGACCGTTGCACTTGTGTGTGGCAACGCACAATGTCACTGTGGTGAGACGGTGGGTGGAAGTTGCTAGCGCTGAAGATGTTGAAAATGCGATAGACATTCCTAGTCCAGTTGGCACTGCAGTATGTATGGCAGCTGCTTTAAAAAAAGACCGTGAACTTGGTATACTAGATTGTACCCCGGCTAATTTTTTTATTTATGTTCAATGCCTACTCTGTTTGATATCCTCAGTATTAATATGTGTTGTTCCACTTGGAAACGTAATTTGTGACAATCTCTCTAGGATTTCTTAATACAATTAGCTAGCTTTCCACTTGTGTTAAAATTTTTTTCTGCTGTTATTGAACTATAGAAGGGAGGGAGCTTGTTCGAGTGTTGCTTGCTGCTGGAGCAGATCCAACCGCTCAAGATGCCCATGGGAGAACAATTTTGCATACTGCTGCTATGGCTGATGATGTTGAATTGGTCAAGGTTACATGTTTACTCCATACATAAACTTGATTTTTGTCTATTGCTTAATAATCTCATTGAAATATGGAATTTTGAAGATCTTCCTGATTTGTGGCCACTTGGAGGAACTATTTTGTTACTCTTTCCCTGTAAACATTTTGTAGGCTATTCTTGATGCTGGAGTAGATGTGAATATCCGGGATATGCACAACATGATACCTCTTCATACAGCCTTGAGTAGAGGGGCTAAGTCTTGTGTTGGATTGCTATTATATGCTGGGGCAAATTATAATTTACAGGTTTCTCTTCTCACTTCTTATTTAGTGTTGTGCCTGCATTAGTGTTGCTCCTTCCTTTGCCGGTGTCAATGCTTCCCTAGCAATGAACTGTGGCTTGGAGTGTATATACTCTTATACTAGCATACTTTTGTTTCTTATATTGGGTGAAATTCTTGGTAGGTGTCTCAGTCCCCCCCGCTTAATGTCTTCTCACTCTCCAGTCTGTTGATCTTTATAAATTTGTATCCGAATCCATAAGAATATTTTGCCTCATTACTATTTCTAGCATATGTTACCCTTTGAAGGATTGATTTTGAACTTGCGGATAAGATCTCTTTCTTGCAAGCAATCCTGTATGGTAATGTCATCTCATAGATGGCATTGGAAAAGTGCTCTTGTGGGTATCCCTCTTTTGGGTATCCATAGTATATTGCTCGAAAGTATTTACTCATCTAGTTCTTGCAAGGATCTCTTCAAGACGAATATCATCTGGTGCTCATGTTTGCTTTTGCTAGAGTTCATTGGTCATCAAGTGGTGGTGAGTAGACCCATCAAACAGGTTGGTCTGGGTGGGTGAATCGAAAATGGTCCAACCCAAATTGACTAATTTAATTTGTTTTAAGCTATTTCCATGTAATACAAACCTAGTGACCCACACCCAACCCAACCTCAACCTGATCAATATTGCTAAAACACTTCCATATTTAACCAAATCTAGCAAAACTCATACCCAAACTTAATTGGAGCGCGGAGTGAGTGAGCACGGGATTGAGTGAGAGGCAGAGAGAGAGTCATAGAGGTCAGTTAATTCTAAGTAAGTTGTAAACCCATTTAGTACCTAATCCATTTAACAACTCAACCCATCAAACATGGGTCAAGAAAATTTCGACACGTCTAGCGGTGAGGATTGGTGGAATTGTTTCGATTATTCATATGTGATACTCCCTTGTTATATGCTTTTGCAAAAGATATTGGGTTACTAGTTGAAACCTAGTAGTAAAGAAAATTTTGATGCGAATGTTCAGATCTTAGGCTTCGTTTGCCTCCCCACTAACAGGGCATCCATTGGTGAATTTTCATTCCAAGTAAACACATTCCTTAAAACAGTATTTTTTTACCAATTGCAAAATCTAGTCCTTTTTTGGGGAGAATACATTTCAACCAATCAATACTCAATGGATGAGATATGTTCTCCATTTTTTCCTTAATTCTTTATTTTGAAAATTTTCTTTCGTTCTCTCTACATCTCTGGTTGTCTTCTTTCCCAAATCTCCAACTCTCAAGGAAAATGAGAGGACAAGCGAAGAGCCAAGCCTTTGCACCGGTCACTGCCTGATGATTGCTGCCAAGAGCCCTCACTGCCATACCTCCACTGGCCACCCCTTGTTCAACTCATCTGGACCTCTCTCTCTCTCCCTCTCTCTCTCTCTCTCTGTGCACATGATGGTTGCAGCCTCCATCAAGCATCAATAGAGGTTGTTTGCTTTGCTCAACTCTAGGTCTATGGTTGTGTGAGGCTGGCGACCTCCATGGCCGCAGTGGTGCCGTTTCACATAGAGAGAGAAGGACCTGCGGTCATGGAGGTTGCAACCTCTGCCGATTTGCTCCAATGGAGATTGGCTGCCTTGGCTACCCTAGATCTATGGTCATGCTGGGACGGCAACCTCCATAGCAGCAGGGGTGCTGGCTCCTTCATTGACTTGAGTTTCAGAGTGACTAAATGGGATTTTTGCACCATTAGCTCAGCTATGCAAAGAGGAAAAGCAGTGGCAAAGGCTGTGGCAATGATTACTGTACCGGTGGTGTCAACGATAGTGGTGGTTAGGGGCAATGGATATCTGTTATTTTTATTTTTCGGCTTTCATTTTTTTAATTTGTTAAAATTATTCAGTTTGCTTTTGTAATTTATCTTTTGGAGTCCCAAAGTGTAGAATCTTAATAATAGGTTTCTAAGTACTCAATTCCACATATTTTGAGAAATCATATTCCATGGCTAATCCAAATTCAATTTTTTTACCTCTTTCCAAACTTTAGAGACTTAGGAACTGGAAGTCCTTTACTTAAGTAATCCAGTTCTGCAGTGAACTGAACAAGGCCTTATTTCATGTGGGTTGATCAAAGAATGAATCTATGGAGTCTAAATTTGGTAACAGTTGAAGTTCAAAGACATGTTGGTAAGAACCGAAGATCAAGAAGTCCCAAAAGGTGAACTCAATTTACTTTTGTACCTTCAAAAAGGATGGTGAGGTAAATGGTGATCTCCCTCAAACTATAAGTAGGGTGGATGAAATGGAGCAGTGCTTCTGGAGTTTTGGTTGACTTGAGAATAAGGCCAACAATACTCTATGGCATGGATTGTTGGGCAGTTAAACTCAAATATGTGCACGAATTGGATGTAACGATGCTGAATATGCTTAGTTGGATGTGTTGGCACATGAGAAAAGACGGTCGAATATCAACTTATCCACAGAAAAGTAGGTGCCTCTCTGAGCAAGGATAAGATAGGATAAATTCGTTTGAGATGGTTAAACAAGTTGAATGAAGGCCTTTGGATTCTGGCCTAATCTGATTGGGTTTGGGGGCTCAAGGTTGCAGGGACTGGAGAAGACTTTAAAAATGTGGAAGTAGAAAAATAAAAATATGAATCGTATACAATAGCTTAGAGAAGGCTGGACACAAAATCAAGTGCAATTGCAAAGGATGATTTATATAGCCAGCTTAAACGTCTGGTTTGACTTGTCGTCATTTTTGTCTATACATTGTATTTGGTGCTGTCCCTAAAGGAGAGGCCTGAAATTGCAGTTTAGCTACTAGTCTGACCTTTGAACCTTGATCTTATGACCTAGTGTAGTTATGGGGATCTTATCTATGCTCTTTTTTCCAGCCAACTTCCTTCTCTTTGCTATTGACAACCGCCAAGTTCAGGATCTCCATATCAGAGGATCTGTGAGACTCGTTCTCATTTAAACATTCAAGTAGAGAGGGTTGAATGCAAACCATAGAACACTAAATGCTAACGTTACCTAAAGCTGTATGTGTATGCATGGTTTGATCTCTGCAAGCTTGTCCAGTGCAGTAGTTAGTTGGATGACCAAGCAATCAGCCTGTTGGTGCTGTCCACTGGATAATTAGTGTATTTCCTAGAAGAGAAGTGGGAAGGGTGTTAAGTAAATTAGGAGTGATATTTTTCATGCTTACTAAAATATACTCAATGACCATAGCTAAGCTACTGCGAAAGTCCTACCATGTTCAAGCAGCATTTCCTTTAATTAGCACTGATAAAGTACTCCCTACTACAAGCATTGTGAGTGCCCATTCCTTCACAAGCTGCAATGGATTTCCCCCCATGAAATGCCCATTTGAGCTTCTAAAGAGTCACCAAGTGCAGGAATGGCAATGAAAATCAAAACTGAAATTCCATTTTCATTCCATCTTTGCACACAAAACACATAAATAGCATGATAGTGATCGCCCCCCTCTCCCACTTGGGAAAAACAAAGAAAAAAAAGAAGAAGAAAAAGCGAAGGACCAATAACTAGAATTACTCATTCAGGGGTTCTAAAATTTAATCCTTTGCTTCACTAACATGCCTTGGATAGCCACTTCTCAGCACCTAGCAGATTGTATGAATTTCATATTGAGCGTTTGAGAACATTGGCTTTTATCCTCTCTTGCTTGCTAGAGTGAATAATTCTACTTCTCAATCTTTCTACTTGTCTGATTTCTTTGTTTATCCTTCACAGGACGATGACGGTGACAATGCTTTCCACATAGCTGCTGAGTCTGCAAAAATGATACGAGAAAATCTTCAGTGGCTCATAATAATGCTTAGAAGCCCTGATGCTGCTGTTGAAGCAAGAAATCACAGGCAAGTGCCAATATAGACCTGCTTCCTCTTTGATTTTATGATACTTGTAAACTGATGATCATTTTTAGCTATTCATTGGCCTGCATACATTTTTTTCATTTCTAAGATCTTCCACTTAAATTTGTGAGAAAGTTTGAACCTGATGACCTAAGGATGATATATATTCTCTTTATTCTTAACATAGACATGTTTTTGCTGTTTGTTGGTAGTGGTAAGACATTGCGCGATTTTTTGGAGGCCCTTCCTCGAGAATGGATATCAGAAGATCTCATGGAGGCTCTTGCAAATAGAGGAGTTTATCTATCTTCCACAATGTGAGTAGAAAGGTTCTTCATTTTCAAGAAATTATTATCTATCCTTGGGATTTTGATTGTTTGCTTCTATATGTTTAGGTATGAAGTAGGAGATTGGGTAAAGTTTAAACGAAGTGTTAAAAATCCTACACATGGATGGCAAGGTGCAAACCATAAAAGTGTTGGGTTTGTTCAAGGTGTTCCAGACAAAGAGAAGCTCATTGTTTCATTTTGTTCTGGAGAGGCTCTTGTATTGGCAAGTGAAGTTGTAAAAGTGATACCCCTGGACAGAGGACAGCATGTGAAACTTAAACCACATGTTGAAGAACCCAGGTATGAGCTGAATTGTTGCTAATCTTCCATATGCATGTCATTAATGGATCATATCACTTGATGGAGCTTTCTTTGTAGACATAGAATTTATCATGCATTAGTAAGAAATTACTCTCAAACTACTTCAGGATGTCCCTAAATTCATCCAAAAAAAATTTAGTAAGTTTCATCTGTTCGGTCATTGCAACTTGAGCTGTTGCTCCTGTCCTCTCAAGTCAAGTTGGTTATTTTGTCTAAAGAAGCAGGAGTTAACGAGTTTTTATGCAGAATTATGGTTTATAATAAGAAATTAGTTATTTCATTAGGAGAGCAGGAAATTTCTCGTAGGATTGGCTTGATCTGAAGAGAGAATTCGCTATGTTGCTTTGAGAATTGTTATGTTACATGAGGTAGATTTGTGATTTCACTCTCAAACATCATGTAGTAATTTGGACAAATGATGGTCTACATCATGTTGCATATTGCTATGCAAATAACAATGGACATATTTTGGCATTGATTACTCATTGTTGTCACTTTCAGATTCATGCTTAGAACAAATGTGTATGTTCTCTATTGTCTCAGGCTGGTTCTGCGAAATTCATTGTTCCAGTGTTGTCTAAAGGATATAGGACCTTGCCTGATATTATTCTTTATTGGCAAGGCTTGCCCAATATTTGTTAGAGCATTGTACTCTAGGTATCTGGAATTGATCTCTGCAGTAGTCTATCTAGGTGCAGTTACCTTAAGAATTTGCATGTTTAATCTGGTTCAATGCTCAGGTTTGGTTGGCGTGGTCAGTCAAGGGACAGCATTGGCACTGTTTTATGTGTTGATGATGATGGCATTCTGCGTGTTGGGTTTCCTGGAGCATCCAGAGGATGGAAAGCAGACCCGGCGGAGATGGAAAGGGTTGAAGAATTCAAGGTTGGGGATTGGGTTCGCATTCGTCCTGGTCTTACCACTGCTAAGCATGGATTAGGTGCTGTTACACCGGGAAGTGTCGGTATAGTTTACTGTATTAGACCAGATAGTAGTCTTTTTCTGGAATTGAGCTACCTGGGCACTCGATGGCATTGTGAGCCAGAAGAAGTTGAGCATGTTGTCCCTTTTAGGGTGAGCAAGAGTCTTCTCTTCTTTAAGAATGATGCCTTTTTTCTTGTTTTGTGCTTTTTTGTTGTTCTACGGTTCCATTTTCTTAGTTTACTCATGGAATGAAAAATTGTATTATGCTTTTGACAGATTGGGGATCGCGTGTGTGTGAAACGGTCTGTTGCAGAGCCCAGATATGCTTGGGGTCGTGAGACTCATCACAGTGTTGGGAGGATATGTGAAATAGAGAACGATGGTCTGCTGCTAATCGAGATACCAAATCGCAGTATGCCATGGCGAGCTGATCCTTCTGACATGGAAAAGTTGGAGGATTTTAAGGTAATGATCATCACGTTATTTTTTATCCTATCCCTTGGAATGTCTTTTGCAAAATTAAGCTTTGCTCTTTCCCAGGTTGGTGATTGGGTGCGAGTGAAAGCTTCTGTTCCATTCCCCAAATATGGATGGGAAGACATCACACGAGACAGCATTGGCATAGTTCATAGCTTGGAAGAAGATGGTGATATGGGGGTTGCCTTCTGCTTCCGCAGTAAGTCCTTTTGTTGCTCAGTAACAGACATGGAAAAGGTTCCTCCTTTTGAAGTGGGACAAGAGATTCGGATGAAGCCGTCTGTTACTCAGCCTCGGCTTGGATGGTCAAATGAGACCCCTGCAACTGTTGGAAAAGTTGTGAGAATAGACATGGATGGAGCTTTGAATGTGAGTATATTCCCTTTGCTATATTGATGCATGCAGCCTCTAGACACAACAATGTAGGAATTATTTGACTGGCTGAGGCAGAACCACATATTTAACTGGGAACGCTTGTTTTTACTAAGATTAACAGCATAGTTTTTATGTCAGCTGGTTAAGTTACTGTGTATGATCCTCAGTTGTGTCAATTAGGACTAGTTTCTTTGGTATTTTCTTGGTGGCACACTCTTCTGTTTGTCACTATAGTACTTGCTTTGCCTCAGGCTCCTCATACCTGGGAACATTGTATTAATCATTGCTTGTTGATAGGTTAAAGTGGCTGGTCGACATAGTTTGTGGAAGGTTTCCCCTGGAGATGCGGAACAGCTTGCTGGATTTGAAGTTGGTGATTGGGTACGGTCAAAACCCAGTCTTGGGACTAGACCTAGTTATGACTGGAACAGTATTGGGAAGGAAAGTCTTGCTCTTGTGCACAGCGTGCAGGAGACCGGTTACCTAGAATTAGCATGCTGTTTTCGCAAGGGGAGGTGGATTACTCACTATACAGATGTTGAGAAAGTTCCTAGCTTCAAAGTTGGCCAGCATGTTCGATTCCGGGCTGGTCTGAGTGAGCCAAGATGGGGATGGAGAGGGGCCCAGCCTGATTCACAATGTGTTATAACCAGTGTTCATGCTGATGGAGAATTGAGGGTGGCTATTAATGGTTTGCCTGGCTTTTGGAGAGGAGACCCTGCAGATTTTGAGATAGTGCAGACTTTTGAGGTGGGGGAGTGGGTGAGACTAAAAGAGAAGGCAAATAGCTGGAAATCCATTGGACCCGGCAGTATAGGGGTCGTACAAGGATTAGGATATAATGGAGACGAGTGGGATGGGAGCACGATTGTCTCATTTTGTGGGGAGCAAGAAAGATGGGTGGGGTCCACTTCCCATCTGGAAAGGGTTGAAAAGCTGGTGGTTGGGCAGAAGGTAAAGGTAAAGCTTTCGGTTAAGCAGCCAAGATTTGGATGGTCAGCCCATAGCCATTCAAGTATCGGAACCATCTCTGCAATTGACGGTGATGGTAAGCTGAGAATATATACCCCGGCAGGCTCAAAAGCTTGGGTGCTAGACCCATCAGAGGTGGAGATTGTGGAGGAAGAAGAGCTTCACATTGGAGATTGGGTAAAGGTGAAGGCGACAGTATCGACCCCAACCCATCAGTGGGGTGAGGTGAGTCACTCAAGCATTGGGGTAGTGCACAGAATAGATGATGGAAATTTGTGGGTTGCATTTTGCTTTATGGACAGGCTTTGGCTTTGCAAGGCTTTTGAGATGGAACGGGTTAGGCCGTTCAAAGTTGGTGACAAAATTCGGATCAAAGGAGGACTGATTTCTCCACGATGGGGATGGGGAATGGAGACACATGCTAGTAAAGGTGAGATCGTGGGGGTGGATGCCAATGGCAAGTTGAGGATCAGATTCCAGTGGAGAGAAGGGAGACCATGGATTGGAGACCCTGCAGATGTTGTTTTGGACGAATGCCCAGCAGGGATTTGTGCATCATGAGACCTTGCATATCATTGTAACTCAAAATGCTGTTCTTGGCTGCTGCTCTACCATGATGAAGCTGCCGCTGCCGCAGCCATTATACTTTCTTGCACACGCAAACCACTGATTCAAATGATGTTGGGTTGGGGGGGGTGGTTGGGTGTGGTGATTGCAAAGAAAGTACTTGATGCAAAGCCGGATGATGATGGTACCGAATCAGAGTGGGGGGATTTGTCTTTAACTGGCACAGCCGGAGGAGATCCGGGTTCAGCCCAGACAGCGGAGGTAGTGATGGGAAATTTGTACGTTATGGACTCTCGATTGTTGAGCTCTGAGGTATATAATTCTGCTCATGTTTGTACAAATTGGACTGTTATATATATCTGTGAATTATGAAATTTTGGTCTTTCAGTCAGGACCCTTAAGCTAGTTTTTCCATTTCCCAACTAGTAGAAAGAATTTATGTCGTTCATCCATGGGTGCAATACTCTCGTAATTGAAGCCTGGATTGGTGATATTTTCATTATAGAAAACTTGCCGGCTCGGCCTCAAAGATTTGCTGGCCCTGAGGTTGGGGCGTTTGGGCTGGAGGGTGCCCAAAGGTTGGGTAGCTCGGCAACTGTAATCATGTCCCAAGTATATAGTTTTCTGGTTTAGACCCAAGCCTACAGCGAATTGGACTGTTCTTGGTCCACTAGGCCCTTTAAAGGCCTTATTGTGGGCTAAATGAGCCCAAAGTCGGTCCAAGTTAGGTTCGAGTTGTTCTGTTCTTTTCCGCTAGTGCAGGCTTAACATTGGGCAGATCCCGGCCCAACTATGGACTTTGCTGAAGGGAATGTAGGGCTGTCCGAGCCCGAGTCATTGCCTGGGCCTGGGCCTGGGCCTAACGAAATATGGGCCAGACGTTTGGCCTTACATCGGCCCTTCATGGGCCTTAGTTTTGGGCTGATATGAGCTCATTTTAATATCAAAAGTTGGGCCAAAGGTCGAATGGTTCTGGTCGTCGAATGGGCCATCATATGGGCCGCATTTCGGCTTCTCTGGTCCAAAGTTGTACCGAATTTAGGCCTTCTCATATGGCTCTTTCTGGGCCTCGGTTTAAGCTGGTCCAGCCGGTACTTGGGCCTTTTGCGCCCATAATAAGCCCAAATATTTGGGCCTATAGTTGAGCCTTGCTGAATCTTAGTTTGGGCTTTCCTGAGCCCAGGTTGATGGATTTTGGGCCCTAAGACCGGTATTTATATGGGGCCCATTTGCCATGATTTGGGCTTTTCTAGGTCCAAGTTGGACAAAAATTTGGGAAAAATTGTTCAAAAAGTCATAAACTTATTGTATTTTTATTAATTAAGTTATAAAATTTTCAATTTACCAATGAAGTCTTAAACCTTTTCACTTATCTCCCTCTCATTTTCTCCCATGAACTCCCTCATTTTCTCTGATGAACTCCTAGGAGGCCAGGTTCGGATGGGCAAGTGCTTATGCTTTCTTGTTTGTCTTTTGTCTCCTCCGCTCATGTTGCCTTCTAAAGAAATTCATCTCTTCGCTTATTTTGCTTTCTTGTTAGTCTAATTTGAGAAAATTTATCTCACCTCCGCTCAATTTGTTTTCTTGTTTAGTAGCCGCTAGGGAGACGCTTGGGAAGATTGATTGAGGAATTTGATTCGATTCGTATTGTCGACAACAAAGATCAGGCGTAATACTTCGCGGATTCATTGGGATTCGAGTACGTTTTGCTTCAATGGCCATTCTCTACAAATGGAGATATGATAAATGAGGAACTAAATTTAGGAAAAGAGAAATGAAGTGAGGGAAGAATAAGAGAGATAGTTTAGCAAAAAACTTATTCTAGCTGACTATAGTTGCGGAAGCAAAGAGGAGACCAAAATATGATAAGATCAACTGTTCATATTTTATCTGAATAATACATATTTATCAAAATAAAGATTAACGTACAATACTGGGTCTTAGGCCAGTATAATCTGACGGTAACAATCCATAACCCGACAATGATAACAGTTTATAATCTCAGGATAAAACGCATAAAATTGGATTTCCATTAGAATAACTATTGCTATGATTCACACGATAATTGTGATCCCGACTTTTCATATGTGGAATTCTTTTTATCATTTGGGGTTAATACCAAAATTGGAATGGCATAGGTCATTGCGGCAAATATTATCGCAATCCACAATATTAAGATCACTAATTTTGTGAATAGTCACCATTTTAAGGAGATGTCGCTTGTCCCAAAGTAAGTGATGTGATGAATAAAATAGTGTTACACGTTATAAAATATTTATATCCATCGGGATGTTTGATGGCCACTGTGGTCATACCTGCTATATAAGCAGTATAATGTTTTTTTTTCTGATTTCTGAATTTTTCTACGCGGAACCTCCCGATAGACTCATGGCTGCTTGAAAGGCCATCATGGCCAATAAAACAATCACAATTATGGCCTATGCATGCAACTCCCTCTAGGAGGCCAACTCGGGATGGGCGAGTGCTTATGCTTTCTTGTCTGTCCTCTCTCCTCTGCTCATGTTGCCTTTTACAGAAAGTCATCTCTCCTCTGCTCATATTGTTTTCTTACTTAGTGGCCGTTGAGGAGACGTTGGGGAAGATTAGCCGAGGAGTCCAATTTGAAACCGGCGTCTTCAACAGTAAAGATCGACCGGTAAAACTCCACGGATTCATTGGGATTCGGGCCCATGTCGCTTCCGCGGCTGTTCTTTGTAAATGGAGAGTTGATGAATGGAGAGCTAAAATGAGGAAAAGAGAAACCAAGGGAGGGAAGAATAAAGAGGGTTAAATTAGTGAAAAACTTATTCTAATTTACCATAGTAGTGAAGCAAAGAGGGAGAGACTAAAATACTTGGGCTGGGCTAAGGTGCCCAAGCTTCACCTTAACAAAAAATGGTTGCAAATTTTACAATGATCCATAATCACAAGTATATACATGAGAAAATGAAAGGACAATTTCAAATAAGAGCCTGAAGTGCCATCATTTTCTTCAATAAATAAGAAATATATTTCTTTTTAAATAAGAGCCTAAAGGGACTCTATCTATTTTAAATAAAGGCCTAATTTTTCGACTAATTAAAGGCATTTTTTCTTTCATTTTTCTGATTTTTCTTTCTTCTTCATCAACCGTTGGTGATGCCGAAAAGAGCTAGGCAAAGGTCAACTTTGCCCGATCTGGTGAGTACAACCCTTGTCGGCCATCGAAAAGGTATGACCTCACTCAAAGGGGAGGGGGGGTGCCACCCTCGTCAAATCAAGGCAACCCTTGCCCAAGGCGACCCTGGCCCAAATCTAGCAGACAGCCTCACTTAGGCAAAGCAACCCTCCCTTTGGGGGAGGCCGCCCTCCTGGTCATCGATGAGGTCAGCCCTTGCCCTAGGGGAAGCCACCCTTGCCAACAATCGACAAAGGTTGCATTAGTTAGATCTAACGAGGGAGGCCTTGCCCACAAGCCCTCGCCAAACACACCCCAACCCCCCTCGAACCCACAAAAAATGAAGAAAAGAATAAAAATTAATTTAAAATTATAATTATAATTGAACGAAAACGCCCTTGATCAGTCTAAATATTTAGCCGGCTAATGACCAACGAGGTCAAGCCCTTATTTAACATAGAGTCCACTTCTAGTCTTTATTTAAGAAAACGAGGGCACTTTAAGTCATTATTTGGAATTTTCCCTAAAATGAAAGATGCGAAATAGGATCTCCCCTCAGTAGTTATAATAATTGTATAGAGTTGTTGACTCCCACAGTCCACAAAATTAGAGTACATCGGAAAATCTAATTGACGAAGCTTCTTACTTTGAAGCTTTCACCAACTGAAAAAATGATGCTAAGCCAAAAGAAAATCAAAGATAAGAGTGAACTGCACTTGGGTGGCTATACTGCAATGACCATCTAAATGGATTGGGCAACCTGATCATCAATGTGATATTTAAATGGACTCTGAATAAATGTAATCAGACATCAGCATGAAGAGACCTATGGGATGGATTAGACCTAAAAATAGAGACCTTCTAAAGCAGCAGCAGCAGCGACAAAAAGATTTGCCCAAGGAATTCAAACAGATTCACCGGGTTAGAAGCCGATTTTTATGCGCCTCTACTTTTGTAAGTTAAGAAGTCAAAGGTTCAATCAAAAGCTTCCTCACTGTTCACAGCATGCCACTTCAGGAAGCCATCCACAAGTGCATCTCTCATCCATGGATACCGACAACTCTCAACAGCTTCGGGAATAGTCAGCCAGCTCCTCTGTCGGATACTTTGCTCTGGCCATGATTCAAGCTCCTCCCTTACAAACAATGCAAACATTGCTGCCTTACATAAACCTTCAGGACAAAACTCGTCTTGGTGAGTTTTACTCTTGAAGTCATAATGCCCTAAAAGATCCTGAAGACAACAGAAAGACTTGGTTGCACAATCTAAGAAAAATCATGAATATGTATCCCCTTTTCATTTGTAAAAAGAGATGATTCAGAGCACAAAACAAACACATAGCAGCTGGCTAGAAGTGCTTAACCTAAAATGAAGTCTCATTCGCAATAGATGTATGTGCACATCCATTTGCAAAGAGAAATCCACAGAACCAAAGATGCACAGGAGCAGAGTGAAGTTCCCCGCACCTACATGCTACCACATGGCCTCAAAGAGGTATTTCTCATCGAAGCAGCATGACCACTGCATGCATGCATATGTGTGTGTGTGTGAGAGAGAGAAAGAGAGAGAAAGATGATAACTTTCATTGTTGTAATGGTCATTTATTTCACACATTCACATACACCACAAAACTCGGCTTAAAAAAGATCAAGAACACTCCTTTTCCCCATCCAGGACAAGAAGAGTATGTGCAGTTAAGGATGACAACATCCACTGTGCACAATATGAAATTTATTCATTCTATTTTTTTCAATAACTGCCTTGCAACAGTCATTGTTATCATCGTAATAAAATAACGTGGAACAGACAACAAATATGTAGTGAAATTATCTCAAGCTACAGTTAAAAGTCCAATATGAGTGACCTCGACCTATTCTGCTACACAACATCTTACCAATGCAAAATGAGGAAAAAAAAATCCAAAAAGTCACATAATCTTCAGGTAACTATTAGAATCACAAAGTTGGTTTTCACGCAAAATCTTATAAAAGAGATAATGAACCGAAGATAAGAAAGATCAACAGAGTTCATAGAATTTAATACCTTCAAATCTCCTTTCACACCAGCTTCTTCAATTGCTTCCCTCACAGCAGCTGCCTCTACAGTTTCATCGTTCTCCCAGCCTCCCTTATAAAAATAAGAAAAGCTCATGAAAAAGAGCGAAAATCCAACACAAGTGAACAAGTGATGGAGCTTCGCAGGATGATGTTAAAACATATTTATTTTCATAAAGCAATAACTCACAATCCAACAGAGCTTCCATCAATTCACGACTCACGAGTAAATGAGAGCTATAATGACTTATGGTGCAAGAATTCCAATAACCAAAGAGAATTAAAGAACATGACTTCCCAGAAAACAGTATGCATGTTCAAGCTATGTTCTCCGTCTCCAGGCCTGAAAGCCCTGGAGTCACTATGTAAACTGCAAGTGTTTATCCACAAAATCATAAAGCAATTAAGGAATGAGCTGAAATCTAAGTAAATCTGTGACATGCTTGCAGACAAGTCCATTGTCCCCCAAACCGAGATGAAATCAAGTGACACAACCCATGTCCAGTCTTTTCCAAATGAACTTCTGTTTATTTTTCACTAAAAGATGTTATTGTGGATCCACAATTCACGGCTTATGAAAAAACAATCAAATAATCCAAGAATGGGATTATTTATATCATTAAGGTGTGAGAAGTTCGTTGCTTAAGACGTAACTCCATTTATGGAGCAGAACAACAATAGTTCGTTCTAAGTAATTCAAACAAGGTGTTTGTGTTCAAATGGCTTATCACAAATATTGGGCACGCACTCAAGAACGTCACACCAGCCGTGGTACATAAAGCTATAAGTCAGAATCAACAGCATGCCCATCAAATTCATCACAATACTAGTCACATAAGGTGATAGAAATGTGCATTTCCAGAATGGATTAGGAAGTCAATAAGTGATCTGTTCAGCAAATTCCAAGATTTGTGCAACTGAGGTTCTGGAGACATACATCAAACCAGATATTAACCGGAAGGAACAACTTAAAGTAACTATGTACAACAGTAGAAGTGCTTTTCCTTGCAATGAATGGCACACTTGTGTACCTTTTGAGTAGTCCATACACATTAACAGTACGTACCAACAGAAACAAAAGAAGATGAGACTATGTATCATTTTCATTTTAGTTTACATCAGGTGCAGCAAAGAAATTCAAGAAGAAAAAATTTAAATACTTTGGTGGGATGACCATATTCAGTTCAGCATGAGTTTAGCCATTAATGAAGCCAGAAGGCTTTAAGGTGTGTTTAGCCATGTCTCCCAACTTATTGTGTCAAACAAATAAAACCTGTTCTTTCGAATGAGAAAATGTGGTCAACAATATTCTCAGCTCCTCACTTGGAATGTTACACAACAAAAGCATCTACACAACCGACGACTGAACATTTTCTATCCAATACAAAGCTCTAGATACCCTTATCAGGATCAATACACAGGACCGCTGTATTCAGAAAAGAGTATAATTAGCAGTATACCTTTGGAAACAGAAGACCTGATCCACTAGTTGAATTGATCATGAGCACCTCAACAATCTTTTCATCGGTGTCACCAGTACAGTCTATGGATTTTCTATATCTATAAGGAATACACCTGGAAAAGGAAGCCGCTGAGTTAGCTATCCCTTCAGACTGATGCACCCATACAATAGGAAAAATCAAAGAGGAATCTCCTCTACATTTTCTTTTCTTCCTAAACAAAACACTGCAGAAAAATGAAGGGCGGTCATCTTAGAATTAACAGACATGCTGTAGTAAGCATATGACAATTTTGTATGATGGACATATAGTCTTGCCAAAAAGGAAAGAAGAAAATAATCAATAAAGCAGGATCCACAACTGCCCCCTAAGAATGAACCTCCTAAGTTTGATCCCACCATTATTACTTGATTGAAGTTATGAAAGGTACAGAGTGAGTACAATCTTACATTTCCAAGTATAATTCCACATGTATGCAAGTTAAAAAAATTATCATCTTTTCTCTGTTCATGCTACTTATCCACCTTCAATCCAAACTCCAGCACCAAAAGCCCCAGTGGCAAAGAAAAAGGACAAAACGGAAGTCTTATGAAGTGCAAGAGAGGAGTTTAGGTCTCAGAGAGCAACAAACATCCACAACGGAAGAACTCATATTCAGTCATGGAGCAGTACTCTGAAGCACACTTATTATGTAACATTTAACCAACCTTCTACAGCTTCCCACATTCATCCCAGATTTTTTTCTCCTTTTGCAAACAAAGAATACCCTTTGCATCAGTCATTAGGATGCTATTTTATGCCTAGAAAGAGCCACATTCACTTTGAAAAAGAGGTAGCACTTTCCAGTTCCCCAATATATCCTTCATCTAAGCAATAGCCCTACGACCACATTTGAAGCAGTCCATTGTTCATGATATGCGCCATAATTAAGTGGAAACAAAACCTACCATAACCATCTTTTAACTGTGTCACCAAACACTAAGATGGTCCACAGACTTGGGTATGTAGAGATTCACGCAGCCAACATTTTCGCCTTCCCAAGAGTGTCGAATTCTCAACTGGATGAACCCATGGGGGTGGACTTTGGCACTCCGATACCGAAGAGGGTTTAATATTGACCAATATATGTTTCATTGGACCTCCCTTTACAGAGTCAAAGTACATGTTATGTTAAAGTTACATAAAGGTGGAACGACATAATAAAGAATCGCGATGCTCCAAAAACACGATGATCTTCTAATCCGCAATTTACTAAACTCGAGGATATTTTAAGATCCAATTCATGATTTCATCACCAACAAGCTCAATTGAGCAAGCATCAGAGATCCCCACAAAAAATGTCAGCATCTGTGACCACGGACGAAAGAAACCCGTTCCTCGAAACCCGGCCAGTATCCTTTCTCCAACTAAGAAAGGCTCGAAAGACCTTTATGACAATGACACTACCCAACATCGTCAAGCCTAGGTCTGGTATGAAGTAAAGTAATCATCGATCAAAAGGAAAGAACATCAGAAAGTCAAAAACAGACGTTGCAGGGCGCATCAAATCGAAAGAATTGAATCTCGACAAAGAAAAGATCGGGAAAAGAAAAGTGGGGAAAAACCGGAAATGACCGTCGTCGACACAATCAGGGCCCACTCATCCCCAATGAAAACGACCACCACGCCAATAACATAAACCGCGTAATCAACGCAGCGCGTATCCTAACGCAAAGAGTTAAACCGAAAAAAAAAACAATGCAAAGGACAAACATCCGTCGTCATCCAACGGAACGCGCAAGAGCATCATCCCTCGTGCCAGATTCACGCACATCGGGATGGGCCGGGGAGGCAAAACCGAAAATGGAGAGCGCGCGCGAGAGAGATTCGATGGTTACCCGGCGACAAGGCGACAACCGGCCTCGTACCGTTGCTGATGCCGACCCGTCCGCGCCACCAAATCGCACATGCTAAGGATCGAACGAACCGGAGGAGGAGGAGGAGGAGGAGGAGGAGGAGGGGAGAATGTCGTATCGGATCGACCGGGGTGGGGGGGGACTTTCAGCAGCGATCCCGATTTCCGTATCTAATCGTCCGCATGCTCGCGACGAGGGGAGAGCACGTGATCCCTGCGTCCGCCTCGATGGTGTCGCGCAATGCGGGCCACCAGCATTATCCAGAAGCTTCGGGCTGTCGATTCCCTCTCTCTAGGGTTCTTTGCTTTTGCGAACGACGCACCACCGAAACTATCAGCGAGAAGCGATAGCGATAGCTCGAGTTAGAGAGAGAGAGAGAGAGAGAGAGAGAGAGAGGGAAGGAGGGGTGGTGGGGATTGGTCGAGAGGGAGAGGAGGAGGAGAAGAGCGCGGTCGAGCGGAGATCAGACGGTGACGGGGGGGGGACGGTCAAAAAGGCCACGTCCGGGCGAGCGGTGGGCCCCGGCAGGTGGGCCCCACTTTTAGAATCCGTTGCGCGAAGGGAGAATCTCGTGAGTCGCGGCGTATCGTGTATTAGGTGAATCTCACCCGGTATATTCATTTATTCACAACGCTCCGTGGGGTATTGCGGCTATACATATGGAGGTGTGCCAAGACAAAGAACTCTCTCGTTACGAGATCACAAATATTCAAAATACGACTTAAAATCCACGTTGACTCTTATCAAATACTTTGTGAAGTTCGGTATACAGAGTTCTATTTTCATTACATATTCTCAATGAAACATGAAAATCTTAGAAAATGTGATTGCAAAAGAGGATTCACATTTTCAGTTTTCCGGTATTTTTCTGGTTGCCAGAAAATCTTAAATCGTCTTGAGCCCTTAATTCACATAACTTGAGGGACAAACTTGATTGCTGGCCAACGTTACGAATAAAATAGATTCGGAAAAGAAGGCGAGCAATCTGCTCGTGACTTAGTTGCTTGGTATTTAAGGAATAATCTCGATCACTTTTGAAGACCCGAAAGTGTCAGAGAATAGAAAGCTAGCTGAGAAATTGGGAAAAAGTGTGTCGTTTTCTTGCGCATATGTCGTGTAATTACAGCCTATTTATAGCACACGAGGTCTAGATGACGAGGGAAAGAAAAATATATAATAAAGGAAAAAGGATTCCCTAAAAATACAATATTTTAATTTTCCGTCGGTGCATCAGTCAACATCAATTAAGATCAATCAATGAGACAATACCCTTGATAGGATCAATTAGCACGGTATCTTCAATGGAAAGTCTAGGCGATGTTGTTTCTTTTACTCTTTTTCCGGCTTGAAAGATGCTTGTTTCAACTTAATTGATCAAATTAGCCTTTTAACTTTTTCGATAAACCGGGAATACATGTAATAAATTGTCGTAAATGTGGAATTATATATTTTTTTTTATCATGAAAAATGATTTCATCACAATTTCTTCAAAGGATCCAACAAATAGATGTTCCTGATCTAGCCCGATGAAGAAATGCAAATTTCAAAAATTTTGCTCATTCTTAGAAGTTGGCTATTGACGAGAAATGCTTACCTCTATTTAGATAAGGAAAGTAATCGATAGAAAATGCATGTTTTCGACTCAAAGCGCGGAGGAGATATCCCTATTCTACTGGTATTCTACTAGAGCTAGTATTCGTACTATTTGATTGACTGACTAAAGGTATTGAATGATGCTGAATGAAGGCCTAATTGAGGGATTGAAGGAAGGATTTTCCATCACTGTATTGCCAGCCGAGTGATGTTCCAGCACTACTAATTGAGTGCCAGCACGTAGCTGTGCTGTCAATCAGAAGGGAGCCGACGCCTTTCAAAGTACTTTCTAGTGTGCGCTAATCTTTGATTGCAGCTAGCGCACTTGACTAAATAGAAATGGCTTTTCTTGCTTGTTTAGTAAAGTCAAGTTTTTGGCCTTATCTTGCAAGTGACGACGACGTCGAGTTGGCGGCTAGCTAGGCCCTTTTCTTGTGCGAGTGATAAAGGGCTACTCGCTCTTGGAGTAAGGGCATTAGGGTTAGGCGGGAAAGGAAGGGGCTTTTTTGGGCCTTCTCTTAAGCTTAAAAGCAAAGTCTTTCAGATAAGAGTTTACTGATTGCCCCTTGGGATAACTCTTTTAAGGGCGTGCATAACAAAATTTCTGGTTAGAAATTAATTTCTCAATTTCTATTTCATAAACGAGTTTTTGAAAAAAGAAACGCGTTTAATAATGATTCAAAATTTCTATTTTGAAATAAAAATTCTTTTGATAATGGAATAAAATTTTTATTTTTAGGAGTGGCAACAACGGCATCCGATGGTTGGAGTCTGACGTCCAACGACTAGCATTTGGCGTCTGGTGCCGAAGTCCAGTGATTGGCGGTGGGTGGCCAAAGTTCGAAGTTCAACGCCGAAGTCCAGTGACCAACAACTGGCGTCCAACATCTGGAGTTCAACGTTCGATGTCCGACATCCGAAGTCCGGCGACCCAAGGCCGGCAACGAGTGGCCAATGGTTGGAGTCCGGTGGTGGGTGGCTGACATCCGATGGCTAGTGGCGAGCAATGGATGGTTCCTGATAGACATTCGATGGTTGGTGGTGAGCCTTCGGCATCCAACGATTGGCGATGAGCGGCTAATGACCGATAGGTGTCCGGCATCCAATGATTGGCAATAAGCAGCCAATGACCGATGGGTGTTCGGCATCTGGCGACCAGCGATTGGTGACGGCAGTCGAAGTTTAATGGCCAGTGGTCGACGTTTAATGGCCGGTGATCGGCGGCTGGTGACCGGGGCCAGTGGTGAGCGGGCGGCCGGCGACCGGCAACGAGCATTCGACATCCCACAGGCGGCAAGTGGGTGACAAGTGGTCACTAGAATGAACGATAAGGAAAATTTTAATTTCTCATTTTTGTTCCGAAAATAGAAAAGCTAAAAATTTATGATTCAAATATATTTTTGAAATAAAAATCTGTTTCGAAATAGAAAAATGAAATTGCGTTACCAAATAGATTTCTGTTCTAAATTTGTTTCGGGGAACAAAAAATAGAGAAATAAAGAAATATAAATGTTGTTATGCACGCCCTAAGTCGCCCCTCTCTCGTTGGGGGGCTTATGCACTCCATGACTTTCTTATGTTATGTTATGGGGTCTCGAGCACTATATTTAGCTGCCAATAGATCATGGGTGGACTTCTTACGGTCGACTCGAGCATTGGTATTAAACCAATCCGGGAGAGGGGAAATTGATGTGTCTAGATCCAATCTCAGCCGTTCGTGTGGTGACTAAGGTCGCCTTTACCAAGGGCTTCGATTGGATGGACGAATGCTGCTCCGTAAACATGGAAGCAGCAAATCAATAGCGACGCAGAGTCATAAAAGGCACCCTTTGTCTGGCCTACAGACGAACGAGATTTGTCCCCCTCAAAATAAAAATAGAAAAAGAAGAAAAAAGAAAAGGAAACAAGAAAATGATGAGTACATGATTACAAAGCTAAAGCTCCGTGCAATTCTAGGATCTGTCATCTTTTTGGCTCTACAACCCTATACTCCCATAGATCAGTCCTATATTCACTCGTAGCGGAACAATCCTCCATATTAGGTGATAGAAAATGGCGTAATTACCTAATGAAACCCCTAATTTTAGATTCAATCTCGATTATGCCTTGAAGTTTTTTATGTCTACAAAAAATTCACAAACTTTCGCTTCAGTCTCAAATTAGCCTTGTATCCAAAAATGACCATTGCTTTCTTCAAAACTATCAATATTGTGAGGTTGTTGTTGTTTCATATGAAGGTGAGAGTGTTGGTGAAAATGTAGTTCTGATAATGAACCTCTAATTAGTCCTATATTGATAATTTCGAAGAAAATTACGGCAACTTTTGGATGCGGGGCGAATTTGGGACTAAAGTGGAAACTTGTGATTTTTTTCATACAAAAAGAAGTTCGAGGGAGCATTATTATTGGACATAAAGTTGGATTTTTTAAAGAAAATTAGGCCAATAAAAAAGGATGGCCAACTAATCTTTACTCAATTAAACTCTTACTTTATTTTCGCCATGACAAACATGCGTGCTCACATGCATTTGATTCCTTAAGAAATGAGAGTGACATTTGCGTAGACACGACTAATATCTTAAACTAATTTCAAGTCTTAACTGAAATTATCAGCAGTTTTTTGCTTAATATGTTTTCATTGCGAATTTATGCCTCTTTTTAAAATATAATTGCTGATGTTAATATGAATAAATATTGTTGTCGTAATTGGATACACCAACTTAACTTTCAGAATTCCAACTCCCAAGTTCCAACCCACTTACTTAGCTAATGAGATTTTCAGAGTTATCTGCCTGAGGTTTCTTTCATCTCGGCAAAATATCGCGTGGGCGTGCACGTGCGAGGGACCGCATTTGTTTGCCTTGTCGCTTGGAGGTAGGCCCTACCAAAACGTGGATTGGGCCTCCTTAGAAAGATAGAAAGAAAGGCGAACGTCTTTTTCCTTCCATGGCGCCCAAAGCTTGTAGTGCGGTGATATTGAGTCGACCTGAGATAATTGTTCAGAAAATTCGGCCAATTCAGTTATAAAAATTTTAATTACATTTTTTAATCCTATAAATTTTGATAATTTACCAATTTAGTCTTAAACCCTTTAAATCTTTTGAAAATTTATCAATTTGATTTAGGGTCTGCAACAAAAATTACTTGGATTGAACCGGACCGGCCGATTTTGGGTAGTTCTCAAGGATGTCGATCTGGTTCTTAGTTCTAGGGTGAGAACTGGACCGATTGAATTGCCTAGATTGAACCGATATTGAAAGTTGCCTGCTAGCTCAAAACCCAAATGAGCCTAGCAAGATTAATAGCCCACTCGGAAGAAAAATAAGTAGAGCCCTAGAGAGAGTAAAAACCCACAACAAAAGGAAAGCCCATGCCACTAAAAATGAAAGCCCTCTCTCTCTCTCTCTCTCTCTCGTCTGCAAACGTGAAGCAAATACAAAATAGGAGTGCATTAGTGAAGCAAATCGAAGGGAATTAAACGCACGTGGAGACAACGCCATAACATAATCCACACTCTTTATAAGTGTTAGTTCATTTAGTTGGACAAGGATTTTAGAGAGAATTGTCCAATAAATGAATCAAATCAGGAATCAATCACCTCTAATTTAGTAATAAACTTATGGATAGTTGGCTGGAAGGAGTACATTGACAAATTGTTAAAAGGTTTTGGACTAAATTGACAAATTATATATAAAAAAAATTAGGATTTAATTAGCTTTCGTAGGATGAGTTTAGGACTTTTTGGACACTTTTCCCGAGTAAACCTAGTTTTTAAGCAACGGGGAATTTGTATGCATCCTTAAGCAGGTTTCATGCTTCTGACAAAAAGAAAGGCAAGTTTGATGACTTGACAATTACGTGGAAAAAAAAATCTATGGATTTACGTTGGGGTAGAGCTAACCGTTCAAATAATTTTGTATCATGAGCAAAATATAGAATAACTAATCAGTCATTGCTAAAATTGTGTAGCGTCATGTCGGGTTGGAGTTAGTTATATTTATGGCCGGGTTTCTCTGAACAAATTCCTTTAATGCTTGGGGTCATAATTTGTGTGGAAAGTTCTCATTTTAGCATTAGATATGTTCGAATCTCGAATTGAATAGGTGGTTGAGGAAAAAGCATACTTATAGTCCTTGCCGTGGTGGTTGAGGAATAAGCATACTTATAGTCCTTGCCGTGGACAATAAATGGCATCAAACATCACATACTAGGTAAGAAACACGACACGGGGAAAAACAAAGGGAGCATGTGAGAAACGTTGAAGAAAAGGCTACCGTGAAAGAAATAGTGCTGGAAAAGGATGTTTTTACTCATATGTTTTATCTTTTCCACAGGTTTCTTTGAAGTTTACATGATGGTTTTGCCTCTGGAGCGAATTGATTCTTGTCACACCGCATTGCATTCGCACCCTGCTTGGCGTCCTATTGTCAAAATCACATTCGATTCTAATAAGTAACAACAACATGAACCGGGAAACTAATCTTGGGAAGGCATAAGGGTTAAAGGGCGATTCCAAGTTCAAAATTTGGAGTAAGCAAAAGCACCCCCCAAAAAAAAAAAAAAAAAAAAAAAGTTGAGAAAGATGTGGTAGGTCCGATGTAAATGCATCGATAGCATCTAGTTCTGTGTATCCAAGAAACACATGGGCATTTACATATAAATGTATACTCACACTACAAACATTACAAAAACAAATCATTACTAATGTTTGAATGCCTATTGATGAAGGTCACTGAGGAAAACGTTTGGGTTATTTTATCATGCATAAATAGTTACGGAGCATAAACTGGATGCTTATTAAGCACATAGTCATAGAGCATGAAGAAAGGGGGGTCTATTGTTCCAGGTCCAATATCATTTCTTAAATTTAGGTGATTCTAGTTCTGATGCACATGCTCGTGATATCGGTGTCAAATTAGTTATGCACATTTAATTATGAAATTTGTTTTGTTCAAGAAAATGAAAGCCGTTGCATTAAAATGGAGAAAGAATGAGCGGTAGCCAAACTGGAAGTTACCAAAAGAGAGGTAGCCATTAAAGATAGATTAACTCATCTAATAATCACAGTGTTCCCAATGTTAAGTGCTGCGAGGAAGTTTTTAGCGGTTAAGAATGGCGTTTGTGATGCGTAGATTTTCCCGAGCTCCCCCTAGGTCGATTCGAACCTCTTGCAGTGAGATGGACTGCATCACAAACAACGAAATCTCCTAGGCTGCTTGGTCTCAGGACGACCGTCCTATGCACGGTGCATGGCGGCCCGGCCATGATCGTCATCCTCGCTCGAGTCGACTGCACTGGCCTGAATTCCTTTTGGTTGCGCAATCCTTATTCCTTTCTCGACGTGAATTCCTTCCAAGATCTCTCACTTCCTAAGGCCTAACGATATCGACAGAGGCCCGACAAAGAGGGCAAGAGGGCAAGAATCTTGGCCACATAAAAATCTATATTTGAGGGAACTGAGAATGTGGTTTGGTCTTCTCGACACGATCCCCCATCACCACCACCCCCAAACAGTATCGAGCCGCACCGAGAATTTGATTGGCGTCTGGCGTGCGTTGGGAAGAGAGAAGCGTAGGAGCTTTGAACACATGAAAAAGAGAGGAAAAAGAAAATGAAGGTACATTGCACGCCGAGCGAAGAGGAAAAAGCACGCCTAAGAGTGCAATCGCGCCAACTTGCACATGTTCTTCAATTAAAGCAAAGCTACCAAATTGGCAGATATGGCCGTACCAAGCTGCTCGTATTCACTGAATTGGGACGCCACGCGAGCGCCGTCCTATCCGTGAGGATTTCTTATTCCTCTTCTCCTCTACGATTCTTGGAATTAGGGAGACAAGGAGGGCGTGAGAGTCTTTGAATCTCGTTCTTTAGTCCGAAATTTGACGAGGAAAAGACATCACTTGCCATTGAATAGCTGCTTTTTGGTCGACTGGCAAGAGAGGGTTGGGGCCCTCTGGCCAAGTACATTGAAGTTTAAACCCTCGAGAGATGCGTTTCCCAGCTCCCACTTGATTCACCGACCAATGGATTAGATACCCCGAAGCTCAAAATTCCGGGAAAGTCAACAGAAGAGAAAGAACGAGAGGAGAAATCAAATGCATCTGTACATAGTAAGACCACCAAGGTTTACCATTGCACGGAACCCAAGTCAGTCCGATAGAATAAAACTTGAATAAAATCGATCTATAAAAGTTCGGCTGCCTACTCTTTTACAGGAAGTAATAAACGGATGGAGTGCACATGGAATTGTACATTATCTTTTTTCGCACATTCTTGCTCCTTTTCCGTTCCTTTGGAAATAGCATCCTAAGCAAGCAAGATCACAAGTTGTCATTTTTCTTCCTGATGCTCCACAAGTAGTGATCAACTTGGTACCCATTTGCACGTAATGCTAGGCTACTCCCATTTCTATAACCTCGATTAAGTCCCCGCCCCCCCCCAAAAAAAAGACCAGTATCACCTTGCTCTGGCTTTTTGTAAATTTTTTTTCTACACCATATAACATAGAAAAATATTTTTTGTCGCCATAAACATCTCCGTCGCATCTTACGTTACTGGGACAAGGACCGGTCTCCTTTTTCTATCACCATGTTGCCGGAGAACAACTTGTCATCGCATTATATTCGTAAAAAAAGAATGAGATGCCATACAGAGAAATAAGACAAAACGATAGTACCAAGCAAGAGCGGATTACATTCTCCAATGCATCGATTAACAAAGCCATGGAAGATATTATTTTTATAAGACGAGAGAATTGACAGGTAAAAATTATTGAGAACTGATGTTGATACGTTGAGGTTCTGCAACGGATCGCGATCGAGATGGATCCGTAGGGATCGTGGAGCCTGATCCTGTCCGATTCGGACCATTGCACGATGCCGGGTTTTCTGGCAATTGACACAAACCGATGAACCTCCTCTCCTCCCTCTGGGACCCACGTCTCTCCCTTTCCCTGACCGTTGATGCGTCATTCTACCGATTTTCTTAATCAGGATTTGTTAATGACGTTTCATAAGCAATCAAATAGACAATCTTATAATTCTCGAAAAGACCATCCTTTTTAATAGCAAACGGGGTGATACAAAAAAAAAAAAAACTAAATTATTATACCATCACAATTTTATCCTAAACTAATTTTTGAATTTCAAAAATCACAAATTGATATACTTATAACATATTTATCCTCAATTTTTTTGTCAAATTTTATAGTGAAAATGTGGAGTTGGATAATAAATGGCAATAATTTAATTGAAATGATAAGTCCACAATTTGTTGTGATTTAGAGTTTTTAGCAAAGAATATTTGTCGCAATGTATCGATTTGAGGTTCTTTATGGTATTAATCATAATAACCCATAAGCGTAATCGCTAATTATCTCCCTAAAGATAGAAACTCTCTGTTTTGATGAATGTTGAATAAGTATCACTTGGATTCGACATAGTGTAGCAATATTAGGGGAGATAAGAGTATACGAGGACTTACTTGGAAAAGGATTTCCGCGGAAAAAAAAAAAGTTAGGCAATTTCCCTTGAACAAGCTGCGTAAGCCGCATACTATTCCAAGGGAATTTTCCATAGGTTTGGTTTAATTGGCAATAACGATGCAGTTTCCCAAGCATTGTTTTTTTTTTTTTTTTTAATAAGTAATGAGAAAGTGGAGAGGAGCTACCTAGGTTAACAACCACGACTTGACTATTGGAGTTCCATTCTAACTACCAAAATCCAATTTGAACTCTTGAATAGATTATGATTGGGGACAAACGAACATTGGAATTGCTGGATCAATCGTGTCAGACGATAGGAAACAATTATTTATCAATGTATTAACATATCGATGATGCATCGAATCAATCTATTTTGTTTAGATTCACGTCGTAATACATGATAATCAAAATTTCGTATATCAAAAAGACAACATCACATAAATGAGCGAGGCATGATGGTTGCTTGCTTGCGCACGTTCTTTTGGTGACCAACAGTCAAAATATGTAGAGAAACTTAAATTCCAAGATTGGAAAAAAACCATTTTACTTTTCATGCAACAGCGTCACGCCACCAACTATATATACCCCAAGCCAAAGCCCCGTCCCACTCCCACCTTTAGAGAAGGCCGCCTTCTTCTCGTTCTTGCTTGCTCTGAAGCTTCCTCCTCTTCTTCTTCTTCTTCTTCTTCTTGATTGCTCCATCTGTCTCTCCGTCATCGACGATTTGACCCGGAAAACCGAGACTTTGGCGGACGGAGAAAGGAGGGGGGACAATTCCAGAGACGGGGCATGGTGGTCGGAGGAGCATGGTAAGGGGCGCGACAGGCTTGGAGACTGTTCTGGTACTGGCGGCCCTCGCGGCGTTCTTGGTGGTGCTGCCTCTGGTGCTGCCGCCCCTCCCTCCTCCGCCGCTGGTGCTCCTCCTCTTCCCCGTCGGCATCATGGCCGCCCTCATGTTCTTGGCCTTCTCCCCCGCCGACGTCGCCGTCCACCCTGTGGTCCGACGAACCAACCATTTTTAGGAACGCGCGCACGGCTTTGTATTCGAGAGCACGTCCTCAGCGTTTCTGCAAGCATCACGCTCAGAATCGACTCTGTTCGAGATTGACTCCACGATTAATGACGGAGAGGCTGCCGACTGCGGTTCCATTTCACTTCGTTATCGAGACCGATTGTTTTGTACGGTCTTGTAAAGAACCAAGATGGCAGAATTTTGCCTTTGCTCTTCTTCTTTTTTTCTTCAGATTTATCTCCATTCCCGCTTATTCTTTTGATATTCTCATTTAAGTCCCTTTTGACTTTCGATTATGAGAAGAGGCAGATGGTCCTCGTTTTCGCCCTGCGAAGAGCATACTCGTCTCTCTCTCTCTCTCTCACATCAATGGGACGGGGCTATCCAATCAGTCAATCGAATTAAAAGGAGTGGTTTCGCATCGTTCGTGCGTTGGAATCGCTCCGTGTATTTGGTCAGACGCGAGGGGCTTGACGGAAGCCCCTCCGCAAACGCGAAGGGTCATAATTAAAAAAGCATCTGTCTTTTTACCAGAAAGTCGAGGGGCTTCTAGGTTCGGGTACCAAATGGGAGAATAGCCACTGCATCGAGACCGAATGCGCACCGTTTCAATTAGTCCCCTTCACACTCTGAAACGTGGGGACTCCGGGAGAGAATATGACCACATGCATGTTCCCGGGCAAAAATGCAGCTCCTGTTCAATGAATTGGATGAGATCATCGGTTGATATTTTGCATCCGTCTGTTTCGTCTCGAAAATATTATTCAAGAAGTTATTTTCAAAGAAAATGACAGTATTTTAATTCTAAAATAAATTGGGGGAGTGTCTGTTTCAAAGAAAATTCCATAATTAATGGAAACATCTTTCGAGAAATTATTTTTTTCAGAAAATTTTCTCTCATTTCAGATTAGGAAATTCATTTTTCTATCTTTTAGTAAAGCATACTTTCTTTAACCATAAATTGTTTTCCATCGACGATCATTTGAAGCAAACTAAGTGCGTGAACATTCAAGGGAACTAATTTATGAATTTTTTTTCACTCAAACAAACATGCTACCGTTTGGAATGGAAAACCATTTTCTATTTCTACTAGAACTAAATACACTATGTTTTAAACCTATAGACTAGATATTCCTTCAATTTGGAGGACAATTTCTGATGGATCGCCAACTCTAAAAAATACTCACAAAGTTATCTAAAAGCATCTTGTCACCTTTAATTAAATGATCTACATATATTCCTCTCTTTAATTTGTTGCTTGTTATTGATGTCTCCTCTCTTTCGCGTGATGTAATTTCCTTAGCAAGGTCACAGTGATTTGGAGTCAAGTTTCTATGAGTCATTTACACAAATGTCTGGTGTGCTTAATGAGACTAGCGCAAATACCATTCCAGCTATCGTCTTAGGACTAACACCATCGAACAAACCCAGAAAATCTCCCCAAAAAGACGACTCAGATTGGAGACTGGAGAGAGAGAGAGAGAGAGTGTATTCACCGAAAAGGAAGGAGAAGCAGTAGTCACTAAGATGGAGAATAAAAGAAGATGTGGACCAAGCAAACTCATTCGTGTCTAGGAAAGATGTTTCCGGTTTTTAATCTCAAGTCATTTTCCTGCCTTTATACTTTAGAGTTTTCCCATAGAGAGAAAACTATACCCTCGACTAACCATGCCAAAAAACACAGCAAAAAGTGGATTTTTTTTTTTTTTTTTTTTTTTTTTTTTTTCTGGAAATCATTTTTCTCGAAATAAGTGGAGCTTTAGCAATTGCAGACAATACACTAATCGTGGATTCGCTCTTCCATCATTTACATGTCAATTTTCTTTTGCAACCATTCTCGTTCATTTTCCAGATCACTTGGGATAAAGCAGAGGACTTGTACAATCTCGACAACGATTTACTCCATTCATCCTATTGCAAGGAAGCACAGCATGCTTAAAGAATGAAAACTTCTTCTACCTGTCCCTACCTGATCGCCAAGAACTGGACCCATTTCTATGAACCGAAGGTACAAGTAAACCATACATCCAACAGACTCTTAAGTATGGCAATTCAATTGCACTTACACTTTGATAAGCAAGCCATTAATATCCAGCACCAGTGGTTCCTACATCAGCGTCATCAGGTCGTACACTTGCCTACATGTGCCATTTCCCTGCTCAGCATACAACTGATCTCAAGCTAGATGGGCATTCCATCTCCCCAGTCGTCCACTAATAACAACAACATTTTGAGAAACTCATCTCTGCTCATTTTGAACCAGAAATTCATTTCAGTGCAAAATAAGCAGATCTAGTAGTAATGTCCTCTAACCCAGAGCCATTAACAATATTTTGGTATCTGCCGGGAATTAAACAAGCAAAACAGAGAGCATGATTTATCCAGTATCTGCCGGGATGTAAAAGCAATCTTCAAATTGCATATTAAACTATCTAAACTACCTTAAAGATTGTCGCCGTCCCTAGTTACTATATAGATCTTAATGGCCAGACGCAAAATACAACCAACCAATATTCCAGGGCCACGCCTTCCATTGGGCTGAATGCCCAAACCTCCTAAGTTTAGGATCTAGTTCATCAAGTATAACAACAAAAGGTGGTCAACTCCAGATCGAATGGCCTATACCTACCTTCATATTAAAAGGATATCACAGAGCAAAATCGCACATTGGATCTGGAGCAGCTGGAGCAGCTTTGTCTCTAAATCCTAGAAGACATTTTATCAATCCTTTTCCTGATGCCTTCACATTTCATTGTCTAGGATATCGCGCATCATCTGAATAGGGATGAGACCTTCTGTTCGAATAGCATCTTTGTTGGGATCTGGACTGATGAAGTACAAAGTCGGCAGGCCACGTACCTGGAGTTTCAAATGAAATTCATAAGCAGCCAATTTTTTTTTTTTTCCCCTGGAGATAAACTGACTTTAGCTTGTCCTGAATCTTGATTCATCAAAATTTATATTCATTTCTGAAAAAATCCAGCAAATCATTTTTAATTCTTTTGACTTAACAGCAAAAAGGGGGAGAAAGGAGCAGTTTCTTAAGAGGAGCCTAATAACCTAGCAAGGTTTTCAATGAAAAGCTGTTTCGACTTGTCATTAAACAACATTTATGGACCAAGAGAAGGGTACTGACATCAAGTGTCTTATGATATAACCAGATTGATGGAGATCTCAAGCCAAGAGTTTGAATGCAACAATCATAAGAAAAGGTATCGGACTAGTATCAATGGCAATTATTACCTGCATGTCTCGGGCAAATTCATACTCATCGTCTGTATCAACTTTCACAATCATGGCATTATTCTCATACTCCACTGCAAGCTGCAATAGGAAATCAATCGAAGCATTTGGTCCTAACCTCAATGTAACTTGTAGCAAGCATCTTATAAACTATTCACTAATTTGAAGTAGCTTGGACATAAATAAGTATCTTGTCCCCCAAGCCTGTCAAGGGGAGAAAAATGGGGAAGACAATACAGCAACTAGAGAAATCGAAAATGTTGCCTTACTAAGGGAAGATGTCAATCTCGAGACTGATCAAAAGCATTTATAAAAGCCAATGAACTGATATTTAATCAGCATGCCTCTTGATTCAGGTCTATCATGAATGCTTTGCTTCTGTTGAAGTGGTATATCAATAAAAGAAACTCCCAATAGTAACCAATTCATCGAAGATCATTGCCATTCTGAAAATAGCTGGCACTAACTTGCTAAAAAATTAAAAGGCACCATACTTGTAGCATCTACAGCCATGATCTCCCCTATAATGGAACAATATATTTCCCTCCACAAAGAACGTAAATGAGAGTAATTAATCAAAATAAAAACAGAGATGACACGAGATTGAAATTAACCCACAACAAGACATCAGATTTGAACCTACCATTTCGAGTTCTTGTGCCATCAAAATGCAGGGTCCACACCATGTTGCATAGAAATCAATGATGAGGGGCACGTTCCTTTCTCCCCTCACAAGCTCCTGCACCTCCTGAGCCGACAATTTTTTCTTCCAAACCAAATGAATAAGCACATCAATGTAAAAGATTGTACAGTCTGCCAAAGAACAGCCACGTAATTCGCCCCAAGCCCAAGCAAAACCAACCATACAATTTAAATGAAAACGCCGCTATATATCAGCTCACTAAAGATAATAATTTTTTCCATTTTCATAGGCTAACAAGGGAGAAATCCCAAGTTCCAAATTCCATAATCAGATAGCTCCTCTACCTACTCGTATTGTCTTAATCCGGCATTCAAGAATTTCCACTTTTCCACCGAAAATTCGGAATTACACATATAGGAACGAAAGAGACCCACAATCGAACATGGTAACGTACCACAAGATAGTCTTCTCTTACGTGCTTCCCTTGAGGTGGTGTGCAGAGCAGCTTCCTGGGTGCAGTGGATAGCGTAAAGACTCTGTCTTTAATTCCTGGAGAAGACGAAAAAAGCGAAATTTGTCCGAAATTCCTGGTGGAATCCTGGAACGGAGGAAGGCGAGGTGGTTTGGAATGGAATGATGAGACCGGCTTGCTGAGAAAGACCGCGATTGGAGAGTGTATTTGGAGAAGACCCATTTCCTATGTTGGATAGAGATAGAGAAGGAGATGGAGGTTTTGGTGGGGTTTTCAGTTTTCTCATGGTTTATCCAATTGGGCGTGTTTGGTTGCGGTGTCTGGTCTATCCTACGCCAGGAAAAAGAGAAGTCCTGTCCACCTGTAGAGGTTCCTTGAATGACCAAACAAGTATAATTCTGATAATGATTAATGACTGCTGCTAATCTGATACTGGTTGTTTAGAACTAGAATAGAATAAACCGAGAGCTGTTTCTCATTCTTTCGAATCAGAAGATTTCGAAGTTTTTTTTTTGGGACTTCTCTGTAGAGACCCAGCATTTTATTTAAAAATATTTAATCTAAAGATTGCTGAGAAAATGATATTCTCAGCAATTTTTGACTCATTTGGTTTTGGTAATTGTAAATTGATGATATAATTAGGACATTGGTTTTGAGGTGATTAACAAGTCTAATTTGCCGGAACCGAGATTCAGAGCAATATCAGTGACAGTACCGGCAGTATATTTTCTCATCAAAAACTAGCACGCCTTTTCTTTTTTCTTTTTCTTTAATATATATTTGAGAAGTGTTGCATCATACAGGAACTTGTGCGGTGTCCCAGTCAGAAAGCAGAGAGCATTGGCCAAAAAGTACACTTTCCTCAGTCAAGTGCCCGGATTAAGCAAAGAAACCACTTGGCACTTCAATTTCTTCAAGGAGACGGAAGGCTGAAAGGATGGCCTTTGCTCTATCTGAGGCAGTGATACTGAAATTGACTCATAAGATATGATGAAGCAGTGATCAAATCAAAAGGTGAAGGAACTCAAAATCCCTCTGCTAAAGTCCATCCCGTGTATCTTTCTTCCTAATTCCCTGTTTTATAGAATGCATTTAGATCAGTATGACTAGTCAGAGGCTTAGAAAGGGTTATCACAATTTTCAATTGGGATGCTTTCTTATAAACTACATTGCAGATAGGAGAAAAACTAGGTACTTTAGTCCTCATCTCTGTCCATCAATGGTTTAACGAGCAATCCAGAACATGCAACTCCAAGCAGATTCTCTATGAAAAAGCAGGAGAATCCAAAACCAACAGAGCAAAGACGAGGAACGAAGAAACAGAGGCGACATGTTTCATAGCAATTAGTTCAGGAAATTCGCCGTGTATCGAGCTTGTTCAGCCTTACGTGTGTATCCACGTTTGGCTCCCCCTGGCTAAATGCGCTATCTTGATTTCACGTAGATGCGGGCAAAAGTATGGGAATGGAGTTTCGTACTGTTTTTTTTTTTGGGGGGGAAGGGGGTGGGGGAAGACTTATGTAGCGTGCTTCTAAATCAGTTTGCATAGGGTCTAATATACACTGCAATATGTCGGCGAAAGAGAACATGGAAATGAGGCATAGATTTTCTTACACCAAAAGAGAGGTACGATGCTGAGATTTAGCGCATCATCACCTCATCTTCCGGTCCTCCTTGCCATTTTCACAGTGTCAGTACGCAGAGTCTAGGTGATCTTTACATACATATTACCATAACACAATCATAATTATCATCATAAGCTTCAAATAGTCCACCTTAGTTTCTTCCAATTCTTAGGGAAGAATCAATCCCTTTGTTGCTCCCAGCAAAGAGCTTTGCGATTTCCAACTGGGTATTAGCGATGATCTCGGTTCTTTTGAGATCCATCTCGCCCCGCCTCGCCTCGGCCTCGATCCTCATTTTCTCCAACTCCTTCATCGTCTCCATCCTCGATTGCTCCGATCTCACAATGACTTCTGCTAACCACCGTATGCTTTCAGCAATCCCATACTCTTCTCTCTTTCGCCTCTTCTTGTTCTTTTCCATCTTCATCACCGTCTTATGCTTCTTTGACCTCGACGACTTTTGCTTATCACTGTAAAGGGCCGGCGTGCTGCTATCTGTCTCCACTGGATTCTTGTCGGACACTTGATCCGATAATTTGGTTCCAGCTCCATCTTCCTACATTGACATAAAAGACATTTCAACGAGCAATTATATTAGTCGTATATCAAAACCAACGAGCATGACTTGAATCGATTTTATTAGAGACATTGCTAGTGAAAACACAAGAGTCAATTGGGCTGATCTCAATCAACTCAAATGCGAGAATGCATATGTACAAAGAACAAGTTTCTGCTAAAGAGAAGAGCCCTCTCTTAGTGTTCCGGTACCTTAATTTATATACTTCAGGCATAAACAAATTCATTAATTTGCATATATCCAAATATTATCATAAGTACATGCTTTTACTGCAGACCTTTTTGTCTAAACAGAAGTTTATACATTAATATGTGTGTACATGGAAAATGATCTTGTAGTTTTCCTGGGCTGGGCATTGATCCCCGTGATGAATACGCTCAAGTCAAATCAAGATAGCACTATATACCGGAAATTATAATTTGGGTTGTATTTGTTTATTGGCCTACACATCAGTTGTTACAGAATAGTAAATCATGCAGAGACAGAATGATATTCAAGTTTCCTGGGTAGAACAGGTAAAACGATACTCGCTCAGCTATGATAAAATGAAAGGAACACATGTAAACATGAAGTGGCTTGGCACTCTTCTTACCTTGGGCAACTTGTCAACTCCATTGGATCCATGAGAATTCTGGGCATTACCAGGCGGAGGCGGCGGCGGAGGGCCCGGAGGCGGCGGCGGTTGTGGCACGGCTGCAGCAGAGGACGGCTCTAACAATATCAAAGGTGGTGGATTAGAGGCCAGCGGCTGAGAAAACGGTGGCGGGGCCAGAGGCAGCTGGGGCGGAGCGGTACCCCGCAGGAGCATATCGAGACGCGGATACAACGGCCAGGAGGACGTGTCGGCGGTGGCGGACTCCGTCCGGTACCTCTTCTTCATGGACTCGATCTTGTTCTTGCATTGCGTTTGAGTCTTGGGCGACTTCGTGGAATTGGCCCGGGACGAGACGTGGCGCGCGACGTCCTCCCAATCATGACCCTTGAGCTTGGCCCTATTCCTGAGCACCCATTTGGTTTCGTAGGCCTCGAGGAGGCTCGAGACCGCGCCTTCGCTCCACTCATCTCTCTTCAGCCTATCGCCCCCGCCCCCGCCTCCGCCTCCGCCTCCGCCGCCACCGCCGAGAGCACCACTAGCGGTGGCTAATTTCCTAGGGGACTCTTCCAACTTGACGGTGCTGTTGTTGGGGAGGAGAGCTGGGGTTTCTTGGTTACCTTCTTTATCCATCGTCTCTCCCCATGCTAGAAATTCTTCCCCCCCCGTGTGTTTTTGACCTTTTACTTAGCTGCTAACATCCTGAGGTAGCGACCCCAGAAAAGCTCGAGAGAGCGGGCTTTGTATGGTAGTGGGGAATAGAGACATGAGAGACAAGAACCACTAGCATTATTAGAAGTGGGAAAAAGCGAGGCTAGCCCTAGTGGCCAACCAGAGGAGGAGAGAGAGAGAAAGAAGGAACCACTAGCATTAGAGAATGGGAGGGAGGGAGAAGGAGGAAAAGATTAGCGTGTGAGTGGGCAACCAAAGGGAAAGGGGGGGGGTCACTTTTGTCAAATGAGTTAATGATAGTAACCTCTTAACTTTTTCTTTCTTGCTTTATGGGGTGCCTTTGGTATCTCTCCATATTTCCCCTCCCTCTTTCTCCTTCATTTCCCCCATGTAAGGATACCTAAAAAAAAAAATATTGTGTACATTGTAGATTGGAAACTTATCCAAGCAAGGGGATCTATTTGAACAATCATTGCTTGTCGAGCGATTAAAAGACTCGTTTGTAATTCAAAATTCATAGATTTGATTCAAGGTTTATTATTGATCTAAGAAAACCTTAATTAATTTTCTATAAAGAATGAGCATGAATTTAGGTATATCATTGATATTTGGCTTTGGTGTAATATCGTGTTTCCCCACTCACGCCTGAACCCATGGTAGGCCTACAATGACAGACTTGCTTAGTAAGGCAATTGGTGTTCTATTGATGCTTTAAACCGAACATTTTAGTAGCAAGGTGAGAAAGGTCCATTATCTGTCTAAATCATTTTTCCGAAGGAAAAAAAAAACAGTAACTCCTTTTAAACACATTGAATGAAATCGCAGACCAAGGGTCGAACTTTACACTATTCATCATTTTATATTCTAAAAGTACAACCATCTAAAATTAGGATGTAATTGCATAATTACCTTGAGATGTCAACACATAAGTACATTTACACTTTAGATGGCTCAATTGCAATTGTCTTTCTTCTCCATTTTTTACCCTTCCTGTCCTTCCCCGAGACACGCATCCTCAGCATTTCCTTTACCTGTCCCCACGCAATGCCACCGGCCTGTGCTGCTTTTGTCGCCCCACCCCTCTCTTCCTAAGCCTCAGGCTGGAGTCGCTTGAGGTTAGGCCACTGCTTGCAGTGTTCACAACCTCAGTGGTCATGAAGTCGTGGTTGCTGTGGCCTCTGTCTATCTTCATTCTCTGCGTGTGCGCGTGAGAGACAAGGCGCTTAGTGACGAGGCGAATAACAATGGTGGAGGCGGAGGGGGAGGTGGAGAGAGAATTCTGACATATGTTTTTTTTTTTTTTTATAAAAAAAAATGAGAAAAGAAAATGAGCAGGTCAATCATCTTAAAGTGATGGCATGTAACGCATTTGCCTTTTAATCACGATAGATCCATATCAAATCATTCTTTTCTAAGGCATGCTCATATTTCTTTTGTTGCAAGAAGCCATCCTTAACTTTTGCCTCTTTATGTTTTCTTTGGCAATTTTTATAATAATCGCTTCATTTTTAATACCCTTGGACGCGAGAAGGTATGTAGATATCAAGCAATATCTTGTTAGAGCAAAGTTAAACTTTTAATACTTTTAACTTCAAGAGATTTCTTAAGGAGTGTAAGTTTAACGTATGGGCTAATTAAAAACATATCAATTGCTCTATACCCTTTTAGTTATTCGACGTTGGACTTTTCTAACACAACTTACATGTGTATCTCGACATATTCAAAAATATGGTTCTTTCTTCCACCAAGCTCACCAATACAAGTTTTTGGGTGAGGGCTTTAGAGAATGCGTAAATGCCACGATTTGGAGTTTTGGAATTTAAACGAGAAAGAAAAAGAGAAAATAAGCACGCGGATTGCTAGAGAAAACCGAGTAACTTTTACGGTGTGGATGGTGGTGGTGGGCTGGAGTTGTTTTTGGCAGTTAGCGTCGATATCAAGCGAGGGACGGATGGAAGAAGCGTTGTGGTGGCGGTGGTGGTGGTGGAGGGAGGAGGTGGTGGTGGGCCACTCACGTGGGCGTGTCACCCACTCCGTCCGTCCATATCACCACCACCATCCGCCAATGCGCTGCCGCCACTGCCGCCCTTTCCCTCTCTCTCTCTCTCTCTCTCTCTTCCCTCCGCTGCCTTTTTCCACATCCACCCCTTTTCTTTTTTTCTGCTCTCTCTCTCTCTCTCTCTCTCTCTCTCTCTCTCTAAGAGCTTCTGCTTTTTCGATTTGCCTTTTTGGCACTTTTTGAATGCTTTTTCTTCTCTTTGCCCTTTTGGTGGATTCATCGCCACTAAGGTTAACAGGAGGTTTTTGGGAGTGGGAGTGGTGGCTCTCCCTCTCCTCGCCAATATCTCGGGCCGGGATTGGTTGCTTTCATCGGCCAATTGGAAAGCGCCATCTCGGCTTTACATTCTTTATAGCGAGCTTGCTTATGTTCTTCCTCAACTTTGTGTTATTTCTCTTTCTCTTTGGGACCCCAAAAGGAGGGGAAAAAAAACAAAGAAACAAGTGTAGGTTCTCTTTTCCAACAGGAAAAACGCACGAAGTTAAGTTCAATTGGATCCCCGTGGAGACGAAATTAAGACATCTTTCGGTAGTAGCTCTACCCCTTCCATCAAAACTTTTCCCTCTTTTGGGAACAAGTTTTTGCCTGACAAACCTTGGAGTCTAAGGAAGGAGGACAGACAAAATGGGAAATGGTGACGGGAAAACGCTAGAAGGAGGGCTTGAACCTCCGACCTTGTGGTTAACAGCCACACGCTCTAACCAACTGAGCTATTCCAGCTTTTGCTTGGTGCTTTCCTTACTGTCGTATTTATCTTGAAACGCTGACCTAGAACTTATTTAACTCTTGGTGTCAATTTTCTGAAGTGGAAAGCTAAAGAAAGTAAAGCCGCACTGATTCAGCAGCAGAATAGGTTCTCCTCAAACGGTTCCTTTTCGCACGCTGCGTAGAAAAATCACAGGTCACGCTACCTGTGACTCCGAATGTGATTGGAAGTGTGAAATACGGGCGATTAGCCAAAAAGATAAAGTTAGTACAACTGTCCATTCCCAGACAAAAGGAGATGGAGAATTGAATTTAGCGAGTCGGAATTGAGGATGTTGGCCTTGGTAAAGCGAGGGGGTACTTGAAAAGTCATTGAAAGGTTGTTGAAAAAAAAAAGGAAAAGTGCCTTGTGGGGGCGCTCTTGATGCTGCTTCATAGTCAATAATGCAAACAAACACGAGGACTAGCAAAGGTCATGATGGGGGCATCCCCTTCGTGGGGTCTCTCATTGCGAGAATGATTGATCGAGATCCCATTTACATTTTCAAGCTGTTTTGACAAGGCCAAAGGCGCACTGTATACTGCTACCGTAGGTCTTTTTCCTTGTAATCTTCAGCAGCATAAAGAGGAATTCGTTTTGCGGGAGAACCATTTTTGTCTACCATCTCCCGAGTTCTATCTTCAAAGGTTCCAAGAACCCGTCTCGGTTACGACTCAAAAGAGTAAAGAACACGAGTGAAGAAAAGAGAACTGGCGGTCGCTCGTTGCCGTGCCGTGGGTCCAGGCAGAATCGACCGCCCGCTAGGTTTGAAGGTTTCAAATTCCCGAACCAGAACATAATAATCAAAGTCAACAACGTGGCTGCCCAAATGGACAGCTCAAAGATCTAACGGCCGAATGGGTGGCCGATCTGCTGAACCTGGTGCAAGTGTTCCACTTGGGCCAAGTTGATGGATTCGGCTCCTGTTCTCCTTTTTCTGCTTTGTGCCCAGCAGTCAAGGCTGAGAAAAGTTCTAGATGGGAAACAATCTCCCCTGACTCAGCGCACCTTTCAGTTAATATACATCTTAAATAGCCACGGGAGGAAGAATTGATAGGTAGATTAATATCGCAATCGTCTTCCCAACCTTGTCTACTAATGCCACCCAAACAGCCCAGTTGACAGGACGTCGCAACTCCCAGCACTGGTTTTTCTTTTTGGAAGTTAAGTTAGCAGAACCAAATAGACGGGCAAATAAGTTGCGTACAAAGATAAGATGGGTCCATTTGCAGGAGACTAGCTGTACATAAATGTTCGATTTTCAGAAGACAATGTCCAAGCATTATGTTCTTGAAAATTTCCTCCGATATCTTCAGTAAACTGCTAAGAGGGCTGAATAATCTTATGAATAGGCTACGGATCTTCTCGTGACACACGCTTTAGTAGCCTGAACATTATAAGCACCGGCCAGGCTTGTAAAGCTGATGCCCGAACAAGCACACTTGGGGCTACAGAGAAGTAAGAGCATCATCACTGAGAAAAAAGAACTAAAACGGAGGACCCATTGGTGACATTCTACTTTTGGTAGACATGAACCAAGACCAACGCAAACGATTCAGATGCTGTTCCTAGTCAATACCTTCAAATATTATTAGGACAACTACTTTTCACTACTCAATTAAAGTGGTTTTCCTCATTGTCCTTTGCTTATCACCATGAAAAGGGAGGAGAATAAAATTTCAAGGGTCCTCTCTCTTTTCACTACGAGACTTATCGATTTCTCATCTTAAACAACGCCCATCACTCGAAGAAAGTAAACCATTGACTCTAGAAAATCTTATTTTGTTGGAGAATAAAGTTAGTGACCGCAATGCCATCTGCACCGCAAATGCAGAGAATATATCAGAAAGGCATCTGGTTTGCCGAAGGGATCACCAGAGACCCATAAAGTATGCCAAAATGATGCTAACCTTGACCACAGCAATGAGAAGAAGGACGAAACTAACCTGAACACTTTAACATCATAACTTTATGCTCCCGCCTGATGAATATCTTATCTCATGCAACAGGTCATACATGAAGGCTGAAATTCTCTTTTAAACAGCTTTGGAACAATTAAGCAAGATAAGCTGCAAAATTTTAGAGCTTGTGACATCCGTATATATGAGAAATACCTCCGCCAAGTGATGAATAAAGTTCCTGTGATAAATCTCTAGCCCTGCTGCATGTTCCACGGTCAATCTTTGAGCATTTTATCACATCAAGCATGAGATATCGATGTACTGCACTGCCCTCCATCTGGCAATAAAATGAAGAATTCGTATCCACCACCTCCGTCCATGGCAAAGGAAGTACAACTCACACAAAGTTCTAATAGTAGGTTTGCCAAACCGAATCTGTGACACATTATATATGGTAACAACCAGAAATTGCAAGGGAGAGGAGGGTTGGCGGCAGGATGGCCTTACCATATTAATCACATTGACGTATTCTGGCTTGATGACACTCCGATTAGAATTATAATCAGAAATGTAATAAGTGGAGTTCACTGTGCAAATCTTTCCCGGGTTGCAGGTACTTGAAGTAGCAACTAGCCATGGCAAGAAGGGAGTGGCCTCAGCAAATGGAGCTTTCTGGAGCCTCATGCTCCATATTCACTTATGCTGTGGCAATGAATACTATAATGGACCGGGCAAGGCCCGTCCCCCAAACCAAGCAAAATCTTGCTCAGTACATTTAAACAATGAAATTACCCGTAGAGAAACGGAAGTTGCACATAGTCATCTTGAAATCATTGTCATGTCATTAATTTACCCACTGTATCTATTGTCCAGATGTGCAGAAAACTAATACATTCATCAAATAATATTAAGAATTTGACTTTTGTAGTATGAAAATAAGCTTTGAAGAACAGACGTACAATTACAGATGACATTGCATCGCAAGTTGTGAGATTGGAAAAGCACTTTGATTTTGACTTGGGAATGATATTATTAGGAAGTCAAAGTCAGAATAGTGCAAATTGATTATTGAATAAACGGATGAGAACAGCACACTCGTAAAAAAACAAAACAAGCTTTTCAGCACTCAAGTAGATTCGAGAAGACTTCCCTGTGGTAAAACCTTATAAATTGAACAGAACTCTACAACCACGAGCATGCATGAATACATGAATGTAATTCCTTCATGCTGCATAAAGACCTGTCGTTACCTCAGGAGGGGCTGATCTTCCAGTTTCTTTGCTGTTGAAACTTCCCCTTATCTGCTCCATCATCACTGCCTAACACAAATCGGATTAGTGCCTTTGGTGGCATGTGGTCGGTCACTACTAGACACCTACCAGCGTCTACAGTTGATTCTAATGGCACCCTTGCGACATTCAAATTGGAACATCAAGCTTCTTTATTAAAACCTTGAATGAATTCCATTCATTTAAAGAGATATAACTACATTGTATCTAATCCATACAAACACAGAAAGCCCCCTAGCCAAAGGTGGATTCAAAATCAGAGAAAAGCAAACTGGCTCAAAACTACCAAATGAATTTCATGAATTCAGTATCAGTACTATTTACAGAACGAGCTGGAGCCGAAAGCCAAGTCATCAAGGTGAACACAGTTCAACAATGACACCGCTCAAGAGCCTCGAGTTTCCAGCGAACTCCACGGGCTTTGTACATTCTCTTTTCTCCATGTGGCAAAACACACAAGCACATGGTGGCATCACGATTCAATGGCACAAGAATCCAAATCACGAAGAATGATGCAGTAGATAGTCGAACCCCGAATCTGGAAACGAATTCTCATTGCTTCCATTGCTGCTGCCGCTGAGACGTCGAGCATCGAGCGCGTTCAACAGCGCGACGGCCTTGTTCTTCCCTTTGGCGCTCCCCTTCTCGACCACGTCGTTGATCCCATCAAACACCCCCAAACCCATCCTCCTCACATCCTCCACCACTCCCTCGCCTCCACACCTAGCCAAGTTCAACAGAGCCGATACAGAGTTCTCCTTTATTCTGATGCTCGAGCCCGTGGCGGGGTCCAACAAATCCACCAGAACCCCGACTCCCGACACCCTCCGGAAGGCCTCTTCGCTCTCTTCGCACCCCGCGATCTGCGCCACGACCGCCGTCGCGTCCTCCACCAATCCGACCCTCCCGTCCTTGAGGATCAGTCCGAACAGCGGAGGCACGATGCCGAGCTGGATCATGGTGGATCTGTTGAGCGCGTAGAGCGAGGCCCCGAAGAGCGCCTTCAGAGCGTCCTTGACGGAGCGGGGGGGCGACCTGGGGCACTTGACGATGTCGATCAGGGCGTAGATGATGTCGCGCTTGGCGCCGATGATGGGGCGGTAGGAGTCGACGATGAGGAGGCTGTGGAGGGTGGCGGCGGCGCCCTGGACGGCGGCGTCGGGGGCGGAGCCAGCGCCGTGGTGGCGGAGGACGTGGGAGAGGGCGTCGAGGAGGCCGCGGGTGGACATGAGGGCCTCCTTGGCGTTGATGGAGAGGTTGAGGAGGGTGGCGGCGGCGTTCTCCTGGGCCTCGGGGGAGGAGGAGTAGAGGGTCTCGGACAGGTAAGGGATGGCGCCGGCGTCGGCGATGAGGGGGCGGGCGTCGGCGTCGTGCTTGGAGATGAGGCGGAGCTCGCAGAGGGCGTCGGTGCGGGTGTGCTCGGAGACGGAGCCGAGCTTCGTCACCAGGGACTCGGCCGTCCGGCGCTTGACCTCCATGCGCTCCTCCGGCCGGCGACGCAGGTTCTCTCTCTCTTCTGCGAGAGGGGGCGGGCGATGAGGACGAAAGCGAGAGGACGAAAGCGAGAGGACTCCAGCAGGAGATGTGAAAGGGGGGGAGGAGGGGAATCAAGGCAACTAAAATAGGATGAAGGTCAAAGGGATAACACCACCTAATCCTCGGCCTTTCTAGCGTATCGCGGTTGAGGTCGCCATTTCTTCTTCGTTTTTTTCGAGCATTTCGTTTGTTGTTTCGTCGGTGTTTTTTTTTTTTTTTTTTTTTTTTGGGGGTTTGGGATTGAGATTGGGTTAGGACAGAAACGTGGGGGAGGGGGCAGGGTGTGGGGTCCAGGGGAGCCGCCGCCGCATTTTTTACTGGTTCCGTCATCGCCGAGGTTTGACTTTTGGCGCACGTGTTGCGTGGTTTACCGCTCATTTCACGATTCAGCATCTTCATCATTTCACACCGCGTTAATAAAGCCGATTAGACCATGCTGAAAGGAATTAAAGATGGAGGACTCGGTAAAAACGTTAGGCCGCGTATTTTTTCTAACGGTCAGGATTTGTCTATGAGTTAAGAGCCTAATTCCCTTTAAAAAAAAAATATTCATCAATTCTAGATTTAATCTCAATTGTATTCTGAACTTTTTTTTTTTCCCTTACGAAAACACCAAACTTTATATTCAGTTTCCAAATCTGCCATGGACTCTTTCTTTCATATGAAAATCCTTCATTTTAACTTTAGTCTCAAATTTACCTCGACTTTTTTCTTTTTGTCTCAAACATAAGTCACCAATTGCCAATCTAACCTCAAATGTTGATTCAACACCAAAAAATCACCAATAGTTGTTTGACATGATATTTTTAGGCCGATACACATCGACAAAGCGACTTATAAAATTATTTCCGGATGAAAACCATTCTTTAATATGAAAAATTAGAAAACTTAGGAAAAACTAACGGGGATTTTTTGGTGGAGGCAAATTTGAGATTAGGATTAAAGTTTGATGCTTTTTTAAAAAATTAAAAAAAATTCAGGATCAAGCTAGAATTAGATCGAAAGTTGGGTTTTTAAATTCAAATTTTTCTTTGGAGTGCTTGCAAAAATGCTTTACCCATTAGAGAGAACCTCTATAAAGGAAACATCACACCCGATCCCATATGTCCTCTGTGCAATCAATCGCCTCATGACAGTTGAACAACATGTTCTCTTGATCTACAGTTGGACAGCAACCATCTGGGAAGATCAGCGACCAAGTCCGCAGAATTTAGACCATCCCATCACTCGAATTGACAAATGGGTGTCACAACACTTCGACTCAGTCACAAAATTACAGTCAAATGAAGTTCTCGGGGCCATTTTATGGTTGATTTGAAAGGAGCGTAACGCCTACATCTTCCGATGACGCCGGCCAAACCCAGGTTTGATTGTTGACCGTGCAATTACTTGAAACTACATGCTTCTGGAGGTGGAACTCAGGTCAGAAAAGAAAAGTCGAGCAACAAAATGTCTTACCTTCCATTCGGCAGCCACCGGCGAAAGGCGCCCTTAAGATCAACCTCGACGGGTCGAAGAAGGAGCGTTCACTGGACTGTGCAGTAGCTGGAGTGATTCACGACTGTAGGGGAACGATGTTCAAGGGTTCGTGAGATCAGTCCAAACGGAATCGGTGGTGGCATGTGAAACACTAGCTATCGTGGGTGGTCGGCAACTTTTGGAGGAAGCCATTGACCATGGTGCTTTCCGTGCCGTGGAAGTACTGATGGAAAGTGATAACAGAGAGTTAATCAACTGTTTGCTGAGCGAAGATAACAGCTCATGGAATATCAAGGCTTGGGCTGAGGGATGCAAGGCACTGCTGGGCCGGCTTCGTTTTGTTTGGCTACAATATTGTCCAAGAGAAGCAAATCGTCTTGCGGTGGCGAAGGCTAAAAGGAAAAATGAACTTCCTTCTAATTGGCTGCTTTACCCCCCGCAATTTATGTTAGATATATCATGTTTAGATGTTAACAGAATTGGTTTTAATTAATGAAGTTTCTCAGTTTTCGACCAAAAAGAGGGGGGATAAGGCCTATTGATCTTTCGACCTTTTATGATGCGTGAATGAACGAGTAACTGATGAAACAGCAATTGGATAATGATCAAGTGATTGCTTTGAAACGGGATGGGTCGTATCAACCATGCGGCATCAGTTATTGAAACAGGGACGAATGGTGGGAGGCCCTTCTTTGTTTCGAAAGAGAAACGTGACAATTGACAAAGGGTGGCTTCGGATGGGCCTGGTCCGTGCTCATTGCCAATGGGCCGAATTGGGGGATTTTACTACCAACTGGATCCGATATGATAAAAAGCCAGAATTAACCGGTCCGGTCCGATTTCCAGATTTGGATAAGGACGAATATGCTCACCCTAATTGCATTGATGGATAATGTACTTTTGGTGCTCTAACTTGGCAGACCCAAATATCAGTATAAACTCAAAAACCAATTCGAAAACGAAGAAGGGGAGAAGGGAACGTACTAATCTCTCCCAATTTTCATGGAGACTACTCTTTACCGAAAAAACATGAGACCCAATCCATCAACGAGCGAAGTTGATCGAGCAGGGCGTGTCGCAGATCCGATCCGAAACAATTGTGCGAACCGAGAAATGCCCCAACTGCGCCATCAGCACATGACCCGGAGCGGTACAGAAAGATGAAATTGGAAGCAGTCCTCGGGATGAAATTGAAACCAAAATGTTCCGATTCGAAACCCGTTCTCCGAAAACAAATAATCAATGAAACCCTAGCAAATTGGTGACCCATCCGAAAGACGCGCCCTTACACAAGACGATATCATTATGCCCCGACACTTAGAGGCACGTATCGCCACCGCGACCTTCGGAACAAAATCTAATCAGGTACAGAGCTCGCGGGCCACTCCGAGCCTCGAGTTTGGCACGTCATAGAGCACCCTGTGGTTCTGCTGCTGCATGTTGGCGATCACGTTGAGCACCGAGTTGAGGTCCCCAGGCGATGCGGCCATGGCCAAGCACGTGATGCTGCTGGCAGTGCTGTGGATGAGCAGGTTTTCTGGGGGGAATGTCACGTTCATGCCTGAGAACATGAAGGTCATGGCCGGTGCGACGATGGGCGCGGAGTAGCAGGTGTCGAAGCCTCCGAGGGAGGTCACGGTCAATTTCCGGCCGACTCGTCTGCGGAACTCATTCCTCACGGCAATGTAGGCCGGCTGCACTAGCCGAGTGAAGACAGTACCTTCATTGAAAAGAGCGTTAGGCAAATGAAATAAGAGCAGAGAACAAGATATAGTTTAGTGCACAAGCACAGCGCAACCTAAATGATTCCTGAATCTTTATCAATCTTTCTTAAGGGTAGCTCATCATCTCGTGTCTAATGTAGATCTAATTAAACGCTAACTCCTAAATTATTTTGTACACGGAAAGTTGGTCGATTACAATGGCCAGGCCAGGGCAAAAGAACCGAACATGGATGGACCACCACTAGGTTACTTGGAAAAAAAAACTTAAATTCTTTTGACTTTATGTCCAATTTTTCGTGTCCTCTTCGCTTGTGTCCAGGAGAAGACAAATGCCCAATTGGAAACCTTACAGATTCGATCAGTAACATCTCAAGAATCCAACAAAAATGAACAACCTAAGGAATCCGAAATGCGGGAATGCGGGACAATGCACATACCGGAGTCGAATATGGTCCCCGACCCGGTGGTGGGGTTGAAAGCGAAAGCGCTGGGTGGAATGTCCACGGTCCTCCGGCCGACCCGGATCGCGATCAGGTTGACGTAGTAGAGGGAGGACCGCCTCGGGTTCTTGAGCAGAGGGGTGAACTTGATGCGCTGGGGCTGGCCGACCGGGCCGAGCCGCAGCGACCCGGAGAAGTTGAGGGACTTGAAGCTGGGCAAGCAGTAGGAGAAGGTGGACTTGTAGAGGTTCTGGGTCTGCGACAGCAGCGACAGCGGGCCTCGGCCAAGGCCCAGTAGGCCCTGCGGTGGCACCGAGCTGCCGGTGGCCTTCTGGATGCACCCGAAGGTGTAGTTCGGGATCGGGTCGGAGGCGAGGGTCAAGGTGTCTCGCGAGAGGTTCGCGGCGATGCTGGAGCTACCGTACGTCATGTTGAAAAGGCACGCGCCGCCGCCGCAGGTGGGCTTCGACACCTGAAGATACGCATGTATTCACGTGAGTACGGTTTTGGTGAGATGACGAGCGAGCGAAACACACTTCCGACTACAAATTCTACTGTCCGAAGTGACTGCAGCGCAATTATACGAAATGCCACCCGCATTGATGTGGATTACGGACAAAGAAAATCCTAAAAGAAGAGAGCCTAGATTGTCGCGCCAACCACAGGATGTCACTCTGCTATGCCTAGTCTTATTCTGAAGACACTGGTCTCGTCAGTCTGCTGAATGAGCAGTGAGTTTAACGTCTTTTCCCTAAACTGCAAATGCACTTAGTTTTCCATTAATAATCTCGTCTAAGAATGACTGTCCAAGTGACGTTTTCTGATTTTGTCCGGCTTAGGATACGAATTCTATTACGACGGAGGAGATACTACTTTCCCCGGAATTCATAGCGAGCTTGTCCTAACCCTCGTGGGGACGTAATAAATTCTTCCCCTGCACGCTAAGGAAGACATTTAAGGGAGCGTGTCCTGATAAGAAACAAGGGACCGAGACTTCATGTCCTGGACGTGTGCATGCCAATAGTAGCCACAATGCATGACCGAAATGGGGAGGTAATGTACCTGAGAGCACTGGGGAGACTTGCAAGGGAGGTTCTTGTAGGTGGTGGACTTGGCGGAAGCGAACGGGGCGGACGACGGGCAGCCGACGCAGCCGGAGCAGGGGACCCAGGCGGCGTCACTGCTGGTGTCCATGGCCATGAGCAAGGTCTGAGGGGGAGTCCCGATCTTGGCCCTTAAGATATAAGTGGGGCTCTGGATGATCTGCCTCCCCGACGCCACCGGCACCACCGACTTGCCCGCCACGAGGCTCGACAGGAACTGGAGCCTGGCCTGGTCCTCCTGCTGCATCTGGAGGACGGACTCTTCCCAGGAGAGGGACGGAGTGGGGGGCCTGAACGGAGAGCATGGGCTGTATGCGTGCAGCACCTCCAGGGTCGACCCCTGGTCTTGGACGCTGCATTTTGGGTTTTGGGCATTTGAGGAGGTAGGGAGCAGGAGGAGGAGGAAGGAGAGGAGGATGGAGAGAGGAAGTTGCAGGGTTTCCATGGCTGCTTTTAGGTTTTGGGGTTTAGAGTGGGAGGAGAGTGTGCTTTCGGGTTGATATATATACATAGAAATACTTGTGAGATGACATGGCGAGCACGGCATGTATGTGAATGTGAATTATGTTGTCATTTTGAATTTTGTACCGATTATGGAGGGTACTTTATCTTTATTTTCTTCTTCTTTTTTGGATCCGTCCTCTCTCGCGTGCAGTCCCTTGTCATTCTCACGGTCTAGGGAAATGGAACTGGCGATTCTTTTGTATTGGTTTAGGTGGAGCAGTTTTGTCACTATTTAATGTGCGTATGAGGGTGGTGGAACATGATATGTCTCCACTTCCTCGGGCTTCATCACTCATGATGAGAATGAGATTTACCCTTTTCCTTTTTTGGCTGAATTATTAGCTGATGCACTGTTTAATTGATTTAATATTGTCTCAGCGGTGACACCATAACATGTAACCCAAAAAATTTTCATCTGCTGCTCAAGATGTGAAATGTAGAACAGGCAATTTGCAGCAGTAGCATGAAGCATCCTGTATACAGCCAAGCCTCGATATAGCATAGAGTCGATCGCAGATGAAACTCTAGGACGAGAGAGACGAGTGAACCGTTGTTCTTCTTAAAAGCGTACAAAGTAAAATTGGCATCATGTTTCCTAGTTCTAATCATATGGGGAGAGAAACCAGGTGTAGATTCCTTACTTTTCCTCATCGTACACAGTAAATATGCTTATACAGGGACCAAAAGATTATATCCTCTGATACGATTTAAACATCGAATGGAAGTACATGTATGGGAATCTCACATGGTCACACTCCAATACTAAATATCTTTCATCTGACCTGTCACGTGGTATAGAACACATGGGAATGTACTTCTGTCGGCAATGCTAAAAAAAATTCGCATTATACAACCAAGGTCCATATGTGCAGTAACCCTGCAAGTCTTTCCAATGATTAGATTCCAACGAAGATTAATTAATCAAGACACAAATCTTTCATCTTTTTCAATAACATGCCTTTTTCCATTAAACAATCTTTTATGCGGGACGAGAAGCTGCCAATCATGCATGAAGCATCTCTATGCAAGCCAGTGAAGATAAAAAGAGAGAGGCCACTAAACGAGCAACGCGCACACGTTATTAGTGTCTGCTTTCATATGTTTGCTGCTGTGCTTTGATTCTTCAGGCCTGAGTGAGATCTCGATCTCATTTCATTGATTAATACAACAGCCGAATGGGAGGGAAAAGCAGATTCACTTTTCAGCATATATTGCTGTTCCTACTGAATGGATTACGCAAAAAAAAAACAATTTTTAAGCTTCATGCTCAGTGGTGAACTGTGAAATACAGCGAGGAGGTGGTGGGTTATCTTGTCTCGTAGCCTTGCGCATTATGTCCAGGACCGGGCTCTCACGTGATTGCACCGTGTGTTGACCGGCAGAGTGACCTTTTCCCATCGTTCCTATATATGGCTACAAGCCAGAGATGCCTTAACAACAAGAAACGAGGGTGAAGATTTCCGAGTAAACTCAAATCAAAGGATGACCTGACCAAGGGCATCCAATGTAAAGACAAGATTCAAATCCAAATGTACATTGAGACTTTCTGTTTGCGTCATTCGGCTTGCAACGAGTGTCATCAATTTTCGGTAGCCTGCTCGATGTCAGAAATCATATGCATTATTGAACCACCCAAAAAAGATCATTGAAGGGTTTGCATTTGGAGCTGCATCTCAAACTTGATGTAATGTAACCCGTCGGGTACCATATAGAGAATCAAGTTATATTGGCGTCATCGTGTTACGTGTTTGCATGGTTGAACATACAGTCCGTCCAAAGTTGGGTTCCAATACATAACACACTAGACCACCATATCGATCACCGTCACCTCCAAGACGGATACGATCGAGATGCTAGCAATACACATGACTCAAGTAACCGTATGATACTCGATGGCACTTCTGTCATATGTATTGAGGAACTCGAAACTAATCTTCCTCTAAATTCATTATAACTCTTCGAGGTAATGACTAAAATAAGCTAAGGTTAGTCCAATGAAGAACGAGGGAGGCGAAGGGAATATATGGGTGGGTACGGGTATATATATAAAAAACAAAGGAAAAGGCTGCACATGTGGGAGTTATGCAGCGTCCAGGCTTTTGAAGCTGAGGGTTTTGTCGAGTTGTTCTTCTGACTTGATTCTCACCAACAGGAGCTTCGCTTCAGATGCGTTCTCAGCAGTGGAATGGCGTCACGGGCGATGATCTTGCACTTCTTGCTTGCTTTTTTTCTCGTTGGCCGACACACCACGTCTGGACACACCGCTCCTTCTCATTACTTTTGGTCATCATCATCCTCATATCCATGTTGACCCCATAGGGTGTCATATCTCAGCATCTCCATTTCCTCCTTTTTTCCAGCGAGAGAGCTTTGCATGTCTTGCTCAGTAACTTAATAGACTAGGCTTTAGAGGGGATTTGCTGTTGTAACGATTCATTGATTAATAAAGGGCATTTGATTAGGACGTCTATAATGTAAAAGCTCAAGGGATAGGATGGAGGCCACTCATCATTGTGAATTTGGGCGGGAGCGGCATATTCTTTGGAACCAAAGGAAGGGGACCGCCACCCATGACTTTAGTGCCGTTTTCGTTCCTTCATTTCCCAAGTGGTCGGACCCAACAAGGATTTCCCACCACTCTGTGCCGCGATTTACTTATATTTTTAGCCGCAAACTGGCGCCCCTCGAAGCACCCATCAGTTCGTCGGTGCTCCGGTTTAGCGTTACGAGAAGGCTCGACTGGCCAGTTTTCCATAAAGAGGCGTCGGTAGCGGGTCATGCCAACCCGTGACCTTTGGGGGAGAGAGAGATAGGGACGTCCATGATGGGTCGGCATCTTCTAGGTGGAAGGGACACCATAGGATCACGGGTTAGTACGAAAAGACCGAGCCTTTACAACATGGGCTCTTTCATCATGAAAAAAAGGAGCACGCTCCGCAACTTTTACCCTATCTTTTCGTCGCTTGTTTTTTCCTTCCAACGGCTGTATGGCCTTTTCTGTAGGGCGGTGTCCTAAAGGGAACTTCCTAGATCTCATCAAGTACGCAGCAGGATATGCCATACGTTTTTTCCGTGTTATATTAGTCTCTGACTCACTGAATATTGGAGCCTTCGAGGCAAGTGCACGTCGAAGAAACTCCTTCAGCAAGTGGATGACCCATGAATGACCCCAAGTTTTATGACTGGTCAGTGTGTCCGAAGGTCAATACTCAAGATAACAGCCATCCATTCTAGCTTTCGATTCTGACCAGAAAAAGAGATGTGATCACTCTTGAACTGAAAAGGCCCGGCTACCATGTGAATTATTGAGATTAAAGGGAAGGCATTACCTCATCGCGAGGGACAACACTTAAATAGAACTTTCTGGACCACGAGTAGATAGTCCAACCTACTTAACTCCATCTAATTCATTTCGTAAATCTAAAGTACCTAAGATTGATTGGCTTTATGAGGTATCCTACTTTAATGAAGCCAAAAACATCTCCCCAAATACTCTTCCTCTTGTGAATCCTTATGCTACTTTTGCCAAACATACATCCTTTTTTCTTCTGTTCACTCCATTAGACAATTAATTCTTCATACGCCAAAAGAGGTGAAGGAATATATATTCTCTGCCTGGTTCGATTTGTTGGAGTTATCCCGTATCAATTGTAAAAGGAGCTAATGATTAGTTTATAAATGTGAGAGAAATTGTCATTCTTTTAGCTAACTTTTGAGGTGAAAGAAACAAAAGACCATTTAATACTCAAGTCAAAATCAGGTTATTAATAAGTCCGGACACAATATTTACTGAAGATACGAGTTGTTGTTACCCTAACTTAGGACTTGATGTGTAAAGGCAAGATTGTTGGAATTATCTCAATTTGTTACTGTTCATCTCCTGAATTCTTTCGACATAGATTCAGCAAAGATGCACTCATCTACATCCTTTTTGCTTTATGATTCCATGGTCGAAAAGGTCATCTTGTTGTTGTTCGTATGGCTCTTCTAGATACAAGTTTTCTTTACTATCAACATGCTTGTAGTGGGACAATCGATAATACCTTAAATGTCGGAACGGTGTTTGTCACCTTATTTCTAAATTTCAATATAGAGCTTTATGACACTCGCCTTTTAACTGCCTTGAAAGTTCGACTTCGAATTGCTGGAGCCCCCAAGTAACAAATTCTGTTATTGACCCTTACACTATCGGATGGTGTATAGAGTTCAAAATCATGCAATAGATCTCTCTCCCGACATCAGAAGAAGCTCTAATGATCTTCGTGGATAATAACCATACAATATCTTATGTCCATGTTCCTAGACAAATTTCCAAAGATGAGTTGGTTAAACTTCTCTTAGAAACTTGTGTAACCAACTATGAAAAACTTCTCAGGATGTTTGTTCAATTCAATTTACTGAGCCAAAAATCATCAAAAAGAGGGATGATAGTATAGTTATTAATCTTGATCGCACGAAACAGACGAGTCATAAGCATCCAGCTCTATTTTCTCCACTCTTCTTTTGGTTCAACTTGCCTAGGACCACCAAAAAGATGAAGAAAATGGTTTTTAACATAAATGCCGGAGCCCCCAAGTAGCAGATTCTGTTATTGCTACCTTACACCATCAAATGGTGTATAGAGTTCATAATCATGCCATAGATCTTTCTCTTCCAGTATCAAAAGATGCTCAAATGATCTCCGTGGATAATAAACATACAATAGTGTTCCCAGACAAATTTTCACAGATGAGTTGGTTAAACTTCTCCTAGAAATCTATGTAACCAACTATGAAAAACTTCACAAGGATGTTCGTCCAATCCAGTTTACTAAGCCAAAATTCATTAAAAAGATAGGTTGGTAGTGTGGTTATAAAATTTGACCAAACGGAACAGAAGACGGAAGCATCTAACTCTATTTTCTCCACTCTTCTTTTGGTCCAACCTAACCAGGACCACCAAGAAGATGAAGAAAATGGTTTCCAGCATACATGTCGCACGGGCCCTTCGCCCATTCTTTTGATACAAGTGGTAATCCTATTTAATACTTCAAAGACCCGATTATAGGACATTGGGATGTGGACTACTAGTGTGAATTTTGTACAACCCCTCTCGAAAATAGAAGATGATTGCCCTTCGGCAAAAAAGAAAAAGAAAAAGGTCCGAGATCCTTTCTATCAAAGAAACCTAGATGGATATTCATTAATTAGTAGAGAAATCGGCTTGTGATATCTTACACAATGTCTAATCCAACTTCAATATTATCTCCAGGCTCTTCACCACCACCTTTTGACCACAAGCATAACGAACCATCAAAATGCTGGCTCATAGGAAGTTAATGCAAAAGGATGTCTAAATTAAAGGGGAGCAGACTTAGTATTGAGCTTACATATGATAGAGAAATTGTTAGGATGCACGTGTGAGTGAATTGTACTAAATAAATTTCACATCGAAGTATTAAGGTGCTATTTTAGTTGACTAATAATCTATTGGCTTAAACTATTAAATGAAGGTAAATCCAATTAGATATACTGACAAGTTCGTATTTGAGTTCTCTCTTGACGATCTCCCTTAAAGAAATTATTATAATTTTACTGTACGCTTCCGACAAGGTGGATCAAGCATGACGCATTTAATAATCATTTCAGACTTTTGTTGGACAATTGTGATTAGTATTCCCGATTTCTCATATATGCCAACACGAATCAAGGACTTATTTTGGTACACCCAGCTTTTCTTTTCTTCATTTAAGAAAATAAAGTACATATATCTACTTTTAAAACTGCCAAGTACGTACCCGAGCTTTGCCTTGGGCTATTTTGCACCCTTCACATAATTATCCTTCCGTCACTACTCATGGAAATGCCATTTTCTTTCCGAATATGCTCATTCCAGAATCCTAAATTCTCAACTTGCACAAAACGCACAAAGCCAACAAAATAACAAGCCATCCAAGCCCCTAGCAAGAAGCTAAAATGAATTCACAAGGAGGACAATTTGATTTTTTCACTGTGAAATTTTGCCTAAAGATATGTGAATGACATTTGCGAAAATAGAGGTATGGAAGTAGTCGTGAGTAAAAAAGATGAGGCATGTTGTTAGTATTTTCCCTTCTTTTAAAGGGATCGCCAGCCATATATATGCAGGAACAACAAGAATATAATGTTTTTTTTTTTTTTTGGTGACCCAGGAACCCCCCGCACGGCCGACAGCCGGAGGGATAAACCTGGGGGGCCCGCGTAAGCGGGAGGACCCACCACCCCCGGCAACCCACTTAAGACGCCACGCAGCAATCCACCAGCCTCCCTTCAACTTGCGTTGAAGAGGCTTCGAACTCCAGACCTCCTCGTGGAAACCTGAAGCCTACCCAGCGGAGCCACCACGGCCGGTGGTACAAGAATATAATGTTGTTTACTGTTATTCGCCGAGCTCAAGAACTATGCAAATTTTCCATATTCTCCTCTCCAACAATTTTTTAAGTCGCGATTTGGTTCCGTTTTGCCTTGTTAAAGAGAAAATCCTTAAGTGATCATCGGACTGCCATATTAGTCCATATCTTGAAGCATATGCCGGGAAGAATCTTAGGGTTCGTTCGTTTCACGGAAAATGGGCCATTTTTCGGAAAATATTTTCTCATAAGTCATTTTCCAGAAAAATGACAATATTTTCTGGTATTTGGCTAAAACCTGAAAATATTTCGGAAAATATTTTTCGATGTTCGGTAAAAAAATATTTTCTAAGAATTCACCACTTAGCCATGCATTACTTACCGACCTATAAATCCATCAAATATGAACTTGCCTTTAAATCCAAGAAAACTTACTTCATATCTTTGTTCCCTCATTATCACCAAATGCTCATCTACTCTAAAAAAATATGTTCGTATGGATTTTAAAAAGAAGCAAAAGAAAAAAGAAGCAAAGCATGTACAATCCTCATGAGAATCTTTCAGTTGAGTGGCTTGTTCTCCCCTTGTGTCTTTAGTGTTCTAATAAATAAAAGAAAAAAGAAACAAAGCATATAGAACCCTTTACTTAAGGTTTGCCGCAACGGCCGGCGACTAGCCAATAAAGAAAAATATGGGAAACAAAGAAAAGAAAAAGAAAAATGAAATAGAAAAGAAAAATGAAATTAAGAATAATTCGAATTAAAAAAGAAAAAAATAATTAAAAAATAATTCGAACGAAAAAAAAAAAAAAAAAAAAAGAAAAAAAAAGAAAGGGGAGGAAAAAGTGAGGATTTGTAGATATGTGAGATAAGAGAGATCAAGTAAGGAAAATGTTTTCCACTTTTCAAAAGTGGAAAACATTTTCCCTTAATTTAGAAGATTTTTTTCCTTTCATGGAAAACATTTTCTCCAAGAAATTCATTTTTCATGAAATGAACGTCGAAAAATCCGAAAAACATTTTTTCGGAAATTATTTTCCGCGAAACGAACGGAGCCTTAGTTTATTGAGGTTTTCCCATATTGATGCAAAGTTGTATCAAAGACAGGCAAATTCTATTTGTAAGACGCATTCAGAAGCCTATATACCGAAACAAAGATAGTCTCAAGGAGTTGGCTGTTTCCAAAAAGCAAATGTCGCCTATACTAAGAAGATTTACAAAATTTGGTCAACTAAATGGTGTGATCGGCTTGTATTGAGTATGTAAACATAGTGCACACAGAATGGACAAGCTCTGCTCTGCACTCTGCAATTCTTTTTGGGGAAGGCGGGGTTAGTCAACCCTCACTTCGCGTAGAATCCTTTCCAGACGCTGCAATTTGAATCAAAATGGAGTCTTGAGGACTTACGCTCGAATCTGCACATAACTCAGTCCTTAAGATGTATCCCAATTTGGAATATTAGCTGTAGCTTCGTTCACCATCTTGACAAGAGTGACCTGCAAAACCAGCAATGAAGAGCATCTTAACGAAAGAAGTAATAACCGATGTTTCGAATTGCAACAAATTTTACCTCATGATTGGCAAAACTACCAATGCATAATCTATCAGCCCTTGGCAATTAAACTGTTTCCTTAAAAGGTTTTCTTCAAAACCTTACTAATAAGCTCTTCTTCAAAGCCCCCATTTGCAAAATTCATTACTGATGCCACCTGGCACATGTTCTTAAAGAACCACGACACACAATTATTACTTACCAAAAGTTCTGTTAATATCAGAGGAGGAGGATGATCATACCACTTTACGAAGGCCAGGGTCGTAGCAATGGCCTAAGATTCTAAGAATAATGCAGTAGTACTGTGCACATCAGTTTTTTCTTGGTTAGTAAATTTTGTCTAGAGCTCTCAAATTCCTTGAGAACAATACATGATTTCATCAGCTCAAGGTAAACATGCCTCTGTGGAAATGGTAGTTAAAGAACATTTGACATGACCTATAACATCAAATTGTGGACACAGACATTGCAAGCAACCAGGCATACAAGGGCAATGTGTGACATGAGGCATAATCATTTGAGGTGTGATGCAAAGAAATGTCTCCTACAAAACAAATTATGACATTATCCAGGATTCTAAGGATTATCTTTAGGACATACCACACTTTCAGGAACTCCAGGTGGAGGCAGAGAGAGGTTTCTTGGTGGTGGTCCTCGAAGATGTGATCTCTTATCAAATCGCCATTCGCCTATCTTCCCATACGTTAACTCACCCTAGAAGCCTTGAAATGTCAGAGATATATAGTTGTTTTCATTTTTCAGTTCAGTTCAAATTGACAATGTGCGCATTCCAGTATCGTAAACCAGAGATAGTTAACAAAGAAGCGACAGCATCACCTAAGAACATGTGTTGTAAACTATAATAGGAGCAGCATATACTTATTACCTACTGAAGTAGATAGAAAAGGCAGTACCTTTAAGTTGTAGTCACATCCATAAGTGTAATGGATGATGAACCTCTTTCCAGTTTCCAGATCCCATGGAGGCTGAAAACAAAGAAAGAAGAGCTTTACACAAGAAAATTCGTAGGGTGCAGCATATAGTCGATATGGGAACCACAGAGAAAGAGATCAGCAGGCAAGCGTAAGAGTAGAGCAGCAGCACAGACCTGCAACATAAAGTCTTTACGTAGAATGTGCTGCACGCCATGCAAAGCAGATGCCACTGCATAAGCATACCTTAGCTCAAAGCAAAAAGCAGAATCATCAGCACATAGTAATAAAGTTGATGATTGATAACGCAAACTTAAATATGGGTGACATTCATGTGTATGTGCGTGCACTCAAGCATTCATTTTCACTGCTCACATTTCTAGCACCCATCCAAACGTTTTATCAGTTTCTGGATCCTGCTTCATTTTTAGAGAGACATTCATCCATGTGGGAGCGATCTTCCCCAGTAAATCCTGCCAAGAAAGACAGGTATACTGATGAGTAGAAGTACAGATACTGAAAACTGTCAGGTGAAGGGAAACTACAATCAATCAAGATAATCACCCAATCTTCAACAGCACTTTCTAGCACATCAAGCACAACAATTGTAATTTTCAAATATCTAAGCATGAATTTACTTCGATTCAAGTCTCATAAGTAGAGCAACAGCAAGAACTCTTACTTTCCTAATAATAACAGGTGAGTTTCCAATGGGATCAATATTTGTCACAGGTCCATGCTCCTCAGGATAAAACTTCCTCACAATTTTCTCATTTTGCTCCGGCTTGATGTAGAAAAAGGGGAAGGCAGCAGGAAATCTTTCATGAGCCAGATTAGGTAAAGGTCTAATAAATATATGGTCAGGCTCTGCCATAAGTATATATCTGCAGTCGAGAAGGAAAGACAGGGAAAAAATCTTTAAAATGTAAAGCATACTTCATTTCATGCCCATGGAAACTTTCTGGCCCAAGGAAGGAAAAAAATCCATGGAAACTCACTCTTCCTCAATTGTCGCCTTCTCCAGCCATTGTACAAAAGCCCATGGTCTGTTTAAGACGACGTATCCCTGATTACAATGTACACAAATGGCATGAGACAATCTCAAAATAATAATGAATAACCACAACTACTCATCCCGGTATATTTGTGAAAGATTGTTATATTGTGCTCAAGCACGATGCAACTCTAAAGAAAATAAGTTCCGTACATGCTACAAAATTAGAATTGAATCAAGCAAAATTCTTTTAACAGTACAAATCACATATTACTGCTGCAAGTCCAAGAATATGACACTCCATATTTATCAGTTAAAATACAAGTAAATTTTTGCAACATGCTTAGCAACCCGAAGAAATACTCGCATCTGACTCCTTGAGGGGGTAGATTACAGGTAGGTTATATCTCCTTATTGTGTGGTCAGATGACTATGAAGAACGTATAGCTAACTAAAATTCATTTCAGAATGTCCACAATACTGAGAGAAAGACACCATAGTTAGCACAAAAGTTTTGTATGTAATTATGGTGTGGACGTATACAAAACACAGAGCCAACAAACTAAAGTTCTAGTATCTCAAATGCATGAGCTATTGGACAATTGACATAGAAAATGACTTACCCTATCCAGGCCTGCTGGAAGAGGATCCACCACCATCGTAGGAATCTCGTCCATCAAGTTATCGGGACTTCCAGAATGCAAAATTCGAGTAAATCCTCCCATATCTGAACCTGGCAAGTCCTTTTTCTGCTTATACCAGTAATACATAATGCGACACTGCCATTTGCTGTAAGGAGCGGCTGTTGCCGTGAGGGCGATGTGGAACGGTGACTTTACATGTTTTGGTTTCTTCACATGCTCCGGCATCTCAACGATTGGATCCGATTCTAGCACACTTCTTGTATTAGCACCCACAAAATTTCTAATTGCTCTGTTGTGCCGCATCATGGCTAGGATGTTGTATGTAGCAAAGCAAAACAGTGCAGCCAAAAGAAAGAGTAAGACTGGGGATGCCCTTCTCATGGCTTTCATTCCAAACATAACTCCAGATGACAAAACAGAGGTTGATCTCGCCGATATCAATATCCGGAGCGCCTTCCTATTTGAAGTGGATTAACAAGCTTCCACTACTCCTAGTGAATTTCTCCATCTTTCCAGGTGAATCCAGGATAAGAGCGTTCCTGTGCAGTAGCCAGTAATCAAAATCAAAGTTGCAAAATCAGTTCTATTCGCGGAAGACATGATAGAGGGGTCACACCATACATTGATAAACTTCAAATGCCAAAGAAAGGACTGAATCACTAGCACAAGCTTCAGCCGAGTATTTAAACATCTAAAGCACGCAGAAAAAAAAGAAAAGGCGGCGTTCTGTTTTAACTGTTAATCGCAAAACACAATCAAGGCAGCTTGCCGGCATCTCAAGCAACGTGATTCGTAAGAATGCAAGCCAAGGAATTTCTCTTTTTTTTCAGGAAAAACTGACATTGTCGCTGTACGGCTGAAGCCAGACGAACAGAAGCCGGTAACGCAGCCGTGAAATCGCATTCATCGTAATCCTATAGCAAATAATAAGATACCAGCTTCAAAGTCAAACAAGAAGCGCACGTCATACAATTAAGGTCAGAAAACAGAGAAGAAAATCGCGGGAGGAAGATGTAGTAGATTCAGACAGAGATAATTCTCACTTCTCGGTGATTGACTCACCTCGATCTCGACTCCGGTTTCCCGCGAAGAAGCGAGCTGAAGATGAGATCTCTGCACACATTAACGAAGATATCTTAGGGATTTTCCAGACTCGATCCAGGTACGCAGACCCACAATTCGCGCCGCCCCTGAAGGAAGTCAACGCCGATAATATTAGAAAAAAGATAAAAGAAATGCCGCAAATCATCACGCACCACCAGACCCCGAATCAAATCCATTAGCGTCGAATTAAAAGAGAAGCTCAGTGGATAAACCCAATAAAGCACGGGAAAGCAAAATTCTCAGAGAAGAGAGAGTGGAATTCGCCGAAGTGGAGAATCATAAACATAATTTAAAATAAAAATAAAATAAAATAAAAAGAACCTCCGGAAACGAAGACTTCGTCGGAGAAACTGAATTCCGGCTTCAATGCAGAGAAACGGGGACGGGGAGCGGAAGAAAGGAGGGGGGCCGAATAGACGGGCGGTCAATGACGAACACACACAGCGCGAAAGGCATTTGCAGGAGTGCGAGTCAATCAAGGAATAAAGCGCCGACAAAGCAAAGGAAAAGTCGCCACGACACGAGAGCCGAAATCCCATCATCGACCACGAGGTGCAGCAAAGTGCGAAGAGAACTCACGAGATCGACGTGGCCCCAGCCCTCTCCCAGAGGAGAGAGAAGAGAGAGAGAGAGAAGGATCGTTTCTTGGATCAGGGAAAAAGGGAGGTCGGTGCATAGAGAGAGAGAGAGAGAGAGAGAGAGAGAGTTGTTCCGAGCTTTGTCGTTTTCAGTTCTCGCTTCTCACTTCTCGCTTTTAATAACCAGAAACTGCAACTCCACCGCGTGCGCCACGGCTTTATCGTCCTCCTCCTCGTTATCGTGATCCTTCCGTCTCCAGTCACGCAAGTCCACGTCGGTCGCCACGTCATCGCGGCCCCCCCCGAGGCTTGTCTTTTTCCTGCTTTTTCTCCCTTTCCTCTTCTCCTCCACTTTTTACCGCGATTTCCGGGAAGGGGGAGGGAAGAAGAAAGGTGCGAGGAAAGAAAGAAAGAAAGAGAGGGTCCGGTCCGGTCAGGTCCTCCTCTGGGGGAGCCTCGATTAACGTGGGGGGGTTCTCGAGAATCGAGCGTGGATTTGTCGCATGAACGTTGACTCTATTTATGATCATTCATCGCGCCTGCCATCTAACGGTCACGTCGATTCGGTTCATGTGAATCTTAGATTGAGGCCAACCCGCGCCACACGATTTTCGTAGGTTCATTAAGCCCCTCCTCTGCCCAATCATCTTAAGGATAGGATCATCTACCGAATCTATCGATAAGGCACTGAAATTGACTGTGGGGAAACTAATATTAAAGTACATCCTAGTTGATGCACGGATTTGACGAGGACGCTTCTCTGTTGAGTGCTCTGACGCGGATAGCTCGCATTCCAAGGAGCTTTTAGCAAAAAAAATTGAACCAAACGCAGTCTTGTTATGCCCCCAATTGAAAAGATTTTGTTGAGAAAGTGACTTCAGAACACTTGTTAAATATCAAAATAAAGAGAATTTATTATTTTCAACGCTTGATTTATCTCGTGCTACGCGTAACCAATGCATTGAAAGTCGAAACCTTTTTTTTTTTTTTGGTGACTCAGGAACCTGCTCGTCGCGCTCGCGGTGGAAAAAGAAACCTGCAGGGGGCTGCGTAGCGGGAGGACCGACCACCCCGACAACCCACTTAAGACGTGCTAGCACTTAAGCAACGACGACGCCGTAGATCGAACTTGGGACCTCTCGTGAAAAGTTCCCTTGCTCAACCACGTACGCCACCACACGGGTGGTAAGTCGAAACCTTTTTATTTAGTAAGAAACGGATCAATATGATAAGCATTTTGAAAATCAAATTTTCTCTTATTAAGCATGTTCAATAAATGTCTCGGTGCATTCATCAATCAATATGGCTAGTGTTTGCTAATTTGACATAGAGCTTTGCTGGCATAACTGTCATTATGAAGATAACGGCATAATTTAAGCTACAAATATTTGAAGGAATAAACCTCACAATAATACATAATTATTTTTTTTTATGTCCAAGAAAGCTATTAATCCAATAGTAGATTAACGTCATTGCCATAAGCATTTCTCCCTGGCGTATCTATTCCGCAACATGTTTAGTTACATTTAGGTAAATTTTAATGGCCTGCTATTCATTGACTTTCCTTTAAAAAAAAAAAAAACAATTTTTAAAGAAGTACGAAATAATTTCACATGACTTCAGTCGACCCAAAAAATTAGGTACAACATTTCTTTTTATGATTTGGGCATTTAGTATTATCAAATAAATTCTGTCGTTTGGTCATTTGCTAACCTGTATTTCCCTGTAACTTTCAATTGAGAGTTAGAGGGCGGACTTTGGCCATTGTTCTTGGAAAGAACAAGAGGACAAGACATTATCACGAGAATTCCTGGAATCGTGTAGAAAGGTGGGGAGCAAGAAGACCAGAATCTGGTGGCGACTGGTCATGAACATATTCGTCAATCTGTCATTTTAGATAGAAGAAGTTGGGTAGAAAAGGAGAAGAACTCGAGGAGAGGACAACTCAAATCATGCAGAAAAACCAAACAGAGTTTCTGACAATTTAAACCTCCCAGTCCTACTCAACAACAGTTTCCTGAGTAATTTAGATATAACAAAAACAATAAGTTATCTTAATGAGATAGGGAATAAAGTGATGAAATCTCAAATCAAACAATGCTATATGTTCTTTTATCATTCTCACCCGCTTAAGAAAAACTCGGTTCCGGTCAAAGTTAGAACCCTTGAATTTCTCCCAAATAATCGGATCGGCCTAGCGAACTCATCCTTAGCAATCCATAAGGCATTATTACTCAAAACACTCCCTTTCACGTTAAAGGCAAAATTGTCCGGTCGACCAAAACAGTGGGTAATTTCATCTAGGTCGGATAAAAGAAAGTTTAGGCTCTTTAGGAACAGGAACCAAGATAGGGTTACTTGTGGGGGAAACTTGCAAGCAACAATGAAGTCTCAAAGTGCTCTCTGTCAGGATCTAAGGTCTCCTTCACCTACCTAAATCTATCAACAGAATCACCCACAAAGAAAAAGGTAAAAGTTAGGTATTGAAGTTAATTGTAAGGAAGCTGACATGAAGGAGACTTTAATTGATACACAAATCTGGCTAGACGGCTACTTTTTAGAGTGTCCGGACTACAGTAGCTTGTACTAAGTTGGCCATTATCGTCCAATTTAGGAGGGATTTCCTTTTCAACATGGATGATGCTAGAAAAACTTATGTACGGAACCAATCTTCAATGAAAGTTAAGACTTTAATTGATTAGGGGTTGAGGGGATAGACACCAATGAAACCACCAACTGTTTTTAGTCTAATTTGCAATAAAAGAAAGATACGGTCATAATTGTCAGTAGGTTGCCTTTTAAGGATTCTGTTTTTTTTTTTTTTTTTTTTTTTTTGTCTCCTACTCTACACTCACTTTCGGACTTTTCGCCCCGCCTTGCGGGGGTGTGGGAGTCGAAACCCACTCCTAAAACTTACGCGTCCCCACCCCATCCCCCCTGAGAAGGTGGGGATTTGAAGAAGTGACTTTAGAACACCTGTTAAACATTCAAATAAAGAAAAATTTATTATTTCTAATGCTCAACCTCTCGTGTTGCACATAATCGGGGGACTTTTGGTGCACTGAAAATCTTTGGCCATCGCTTGAGATCAACCACTAACAAAGGGAAAAATAAAATTTAAAAAATTATTCATGTCAATACCGACTAAGCCATATAGGACGATCAGCGCTGATCAGCCGCTATGTCAATGTTTTATGGTCAAAATAGAGTGGAATAACTACATTGACGAATCGTTAAGATGTTTGGATTGAATTGACATAAGTGTAATAGGTTTAGTATTTTCTTTTATTTTTTTGGTAATTTTGCCTTTGGCGATTGTTCGTGAAAATTGAAAAAGAGGACACCAAATCATCACGAGAGCTACTGGAATCGCGATGGAAAGATGTGGAGCAAGAAGAGCAGAATCCATCCGGCGGCGACTGGTAATGAGCAGCGTTCATTGTTCTGTCGCCTCACATATAAAAACGGAAGGAGAGTCGATCAAGTGGCACCCTCACAGCACATTCGCGAGCAAGGGGCACCAGAGAACGAGCCCAAGCCTGCTTTCCCATCTTCGGCCCCAATTCCACCTCGTGGACCGGGAGATGATGGATCTTGTGGGATCACATCCGGTCGAGGATCAAAACCGATGGGGCACGGAAGAGAGAGATGGATTGAATGTGGATTGTACTCGATCGTGCAAAAATACCCAAGTAAAAAAGTGTTTGCAAATCCAGTATCGATTTCACGCTCGATACGGAATTGGTATCATTGACAAAAATCTGTAACTTAAGAAGTTGCCATCGCTAGATTCGTCGAACCTATCATCATTTAAATAGCAACGGCCAGCCACACGGTTGTCGAGGATTCCCGAACTTTCAAAACCGTTCCCTGTCTTCTGGTAGGGCGGACAGATTCTCCGACGAGCAGCAAGCGAACAATTCCCCTCAGACAGGAGTGAGAGAGAGAGAGAGAGATCGGGGCAGCTGAACCGGCCATCAACGTCGCAGCTCCTTAGGAGCAGGAAGAAAGTTCGGGATCCTTAGGAGCAGGAGCCAAGACAGGGTTTACTTGTGGGGGAAACTTGCAAGCAACAATGGAGTCTCAAAGGTGCCGTCGGTCAGGATCTAGAGTCTCCTTCATCTAACCTAATCTATCAATAGAGTTACCCACAAATGAGAAGATAAAAGTTAGGCATTGAAGTTAATTGTAAGGAAGCTGATATGAAGGATACTTCAATTAATACGCGGATCCAGCTAGAGCGCTTTTTTGTAGAGTGGCCGGACTAAAATAGCTCGTACTAAAAGTTGGCCATTATCATCAAATTTAGGAGGAATTTCATTTCATTTCAACATGCATGATGTGAAGAAAACTTATATACGAAACCAATCTTCATGAAAATTAGAATCGGCGTAGCTTTGAGATTTTCCCTCCTCTATTTGATTAGGGGTTAAGGGGGTAGATCTTAATGAAACCACAATCGTATTTGGCTTAATTCCCAATGAAAGAAAGATAAGATCATAATCGTCACTGTGCTCATTTTGAAGAATTTTGTTGGAGAAGTGACTTTAGAACACTGGTTAAACACTTAAATAATATATATATATATATATATATTATTCTTGAAGCCCGGCCTCTCTCGTGTTGCGTGTAATCAGTTAATTGAAAATCAAAGTATTTCTTTATTGAGCATGATCAATAAGTGTTCAAGATATTCATCAATAAGATCCATATAATAAATACTTTGAAAATCCAACTTTTCCTTACTAAAGCATGTTTAATAAAATGCCTTGAGTGCATTCATCAATCAATGTGGCCCCTTTTTTTGTGCTAATTTGACTTATCTAATCTGCAATATGTCTAGCTACTTTTAAGCAAAATTTAATGGCATGATATTCATTGACTTTCATTTCAAAGAACATAGAAACAATTTTAAAAAAAGTAGTGAAATAATTTCACATGACTTCAGTTCAAACATAAATTATTGTTGTTTGGTTATTTGCAAACCCCAATATCCCAGCAACTTTCAATTGAGTCCTAGTAAGCAAACTTTGGGCCATTGTTCCTTGAAAAGAATGAAAGAGGACAAGACATCACCATGAGCATATCTGTCAAACTGGCAAGTTGGATCTCGATGGAAAATGATCGGATTGTGCAATACAAATCTAATGATCTATACCCAACCCGATCCATGTACAACTTATAATTAACTCGATTCATATTGCACAAACTGAGTGAGTGCAAAATCAAACGAGAGTGAGAGAAAGTAAGGAAAGAGTCATGAATAGGTTGAATCCGAACTCATGTAATAAACTTATTTACGATTCATTTATTAAATATAACCAATCACGTAATAATCCAGTCATTAAATGTGGTTAAGAAATTGACCTATAACCCATATTGATACATATAATCACAAGAACTATTGTAGTCGCAATAGAAACGTGCGGAGCGAGAAGAGCAGAATCCATCCGGTGGCGACTGGTCATGAACAGCATTTATTGTTCTGTCCTTTCACATATAAAAATGCAAGGAGAGTCGATCGAGTCGGCGACCCTCCCGACACACGCGCGAGCAAAAGGAGCACCAGAGAACGAGTCGAGGCCTGCTTTCACATCTTCGGCCTTTATTCTGCCTCGTGGACGGAGAGATGATGGGTCGTGTGGGATCACATCCGGTCGAGGAGCAAAACCGATGCGGGACGGAAGCGGGTTGGGGAGCGGGAGAGAGAGATGGATTGAATTTGAATTGTACTCGATCGTGCAAAAATACCCAAGTAAAAAAGTGTTTGCGAATCCAGGATCGATTCCACGCTCGATGCGAAATTGGGGCCGTCGCTAAAAATTTGTAACCTAAAAAGTTGTCACCGTCGATTCGTCGAACCTATTCATCGGGCAAATAGCAACGGCCGGCCACACGGTTGTTGAGGATTTTCGAATTTTCAAAACCGTTCCCTGTCTTCTAGTAGCGCGGACAGATTCGCCGGCGAGCAGCAAGCGAACAGTGCCCCTAAAACGGGAGTTCTAGAGAGAGAGAGAGAGAGAGGAGATGGGGGCAGCTAAACCGGGCATCAAAGTCGCAGCTCTCTGCGGCTCGCTTCGCAAGGCTTCCTACAACAGAGGCCTCATTCGATCAGGTGAAACCTCTCTGTCCCCGAGCGTCTCTCTCGCGCGCCCTCTGAGACTCGTGTCGTGTCTTGAGGTGATTGGGTACTTACGTTTGCTGTTTCGGTTTCGATTGAAGCCGTGGAGATATGCAAGGAGTCCATCCCCGGCATGCAGATCGAGCACGTGGAAGTGTCGCCCCTCCCCATGATCAACACCGACCTCGAAGAAGAAGGCGGCAAGTTCCCGGCCGCGGTCGAAGAGCTCCGCCGCAAGATTTTGAGGGCCGACAGCTATCTCTTCGCCTCTCCCGAGTACAATTACTCCATTGCCCGTAAAATCACTCTGCCCTTTTCTCTCCTTTTTGCTTTTGTTTGGCCTATTGAATTGCTCCCGTTACTAGCGCTGCAAGTGAGAGTAAAATCGGGTTTTATTGTGGTGGTGATAATCAAGCACTTGAACCAGTTCTTGATTCGGGCGTATAAAGTTGAAGACTTTGTTATTATGCTGGCCTTCGTTTGGTGGGGTGAGGTTAGGTAATTTGCCTGAAATTGAGAAGACCAAGCTATATGTGAATTTCACGGCCGAGCATTTTACCGATCACCTAGGGATTGGTGGCTGTGCGGTGACAGTCCGCATCCGCTCCTTTAGCTCCTTTAGGTCGGCCAGTTTTGAGATTAAGAAGTCTGAAGTGTACCACCACTGAAAACCATGAATTGAGTATGGAGTGAAGTAGAGATGATTTAGGCTTTACCAATATTGGACAAGTGGGCAGCTGAGTTTTTCTTGATCAATCTCAATTTTTGCAATTGGAGACTGTAGCTGCCGTAAATCAGCTGATCAAATGAACCTTTCCTGTTTTTTGCTGAGTTCTGAAACAAAGGACTGAATTGAAAGAGAACGAAAATCAAAGTTATGAGGGCATAAAACATGTTCTCTTCAATAGAAAAACTTAGTTAATGCATGATGCGTCCCATTTTGTTGAGATAGTTCTGTTGTTGTACCAGCGCCTCTCAAGAATGCAATAGATTGGGCATCTAGAGCACCGAATGTTTGGGCGGACAAAGCTGCTGCTATAGTAAGTGCCGGAGGAAATTTTGGTGGCGGAAGAGCGCAGTATCATCTCCGGCAGACAGGGGTGTACCTCGATCTTCATTTCATTAATAAACCCGAGCTTTTCGTATATGCATTTCAACCTCCTGCAAAGTTCGATGCCGATGGAAACTTGATTGATGCAGAGGTCAAGGAGAGGCTAAAGCAGGTTCTGCTTTCACTGCAAAAATTCACATTGCGACTCCGGGGTCAGTGCTGACCTGTGATCTTGGATTCTGGCATTTGAATGATGCTGGTATTGTATGTGATCCATTTGTTGTCTAGTGACTTCAACTTGATGGTAAATGCTTAATTGTGAATTTGGGTTTAAAGCTTGTCATGTTGTCTAACAGCCTGAGCAAACGATCAATGCATTCATGTGGTTGTTATGTAGATGATGCCATGCTGGAGACTTTCGATAGTGTTCTTTATTCCCTTGGCTTCTCGAGACTCAATTTACATTACGCTTTCTGAGATCGATTAGATCCAAATCAAACCAACACAAAGTAGGAGACTCCTTTGAATTGTCTTTCCTGCATTTTGCTGGTCAGCTGCTCCGCCAGAGGGGTCTTTATACCACCTCAAGTCTGATATAACTTGCACTCTTGATTAACTTTTTATTTAGCCTTAATCTGATTTTTCTAGAGTCGAGGTTGCATTTCTAAATTGCAAGTACATACTAGCAACTCATGCTTTTTATCCGCCTGTGTGCAAAAAGAGTTGGCATAAATGTTGCCCTATAGAGATTAACGCTTGTTGCTAGTTGAATCTTGTCGGGTCTGCTGCATGTTCACGTTGAATAAAATGCATTCTCTCAGTGTTTAAACCTACAAATATATGTCCATAATCCGCACGTTTCTTCACCTTCTTCTTTTTACTTATCGGCTTCATACCCCTTCAAACTAATCAACAAAACAAAATACCATGCTTTTTGATATTCCTTACTTCCTAAGACAACGATTTAATACCTACACTTTGTGTGTTTGCACGTGAGTCATCATCTGGTCCTCAATCAAAAACCCCTTTTTAACTCCCTCCCGTCGTGAATTAAAAAATTCTCAGAGACCGGCTACCTGTCCTCCTCAAATTTATTAATTGCTAGGGTTTTCCTTTATTTATTCTTGCTCTGTTTAATCATGTAATGGATTCAGATGAACGACTTGAAGTCGACGACCCAATGATGTGCTGCGTTGTTTAGGAAAAAGAAAAGGCAAACTCTTGACTGGACTGGGTCCAATTCCACTAAAACCCATGCGTGCTAACAGCTGCTAAATATCACTATCTCCATAACAGTGGTTGGCGGCAAGAAGTCGACAGGATGTTTTCTGTTCTCCACTTCGCTCGCTCATGTTCTTTCTCTGGGTGGAATTACGGAACAAGGTGTGCTGGAGCTAAGAGCGTGCAAATAGAAGCTAAACAACAACAACAACAACAAAGAGAGAGAGAAAAGGAACGAGGGGTGGCTTGCCTTTATTATGGTCTTTACTGTTTTCTCTCTCAGTTCCGTTTTATGTTGGGACAAGATCTAGGAACAAGATCTAGGAACACTAAAGAAACTATGGATTCTCTCCGTACATTTACAGATGAGATGAGATGGATTCAATCTTGTGCTGATTCAATACTCATAGCCTTAAGTCAGCTACTACATTATGATGTTGGTAGGTAGATGAGCATTCCAGCAATGACCAAATTGTGCCTTCTCAACAACAAGCTCCATTACAAGTACTTTTTCTTGGTGGGGAAGTGTTACAATTGGGTTCTCTCTTTAGCAACGGTAAGATTCAATTATAGCAAAGCAATCGACAGGTGATCATGGACAAGGGAGAAGGAATAATATGGTGGCAGAAGATGTAGCGAAAGGCTTTCACATTAGAAGATAATATGAGCATCAAAATCTATAGATGATCATAGGGTGGAGCATCATTTTCGCATTTTTGACTTGAGCCCAAAACAGTGCAAAAGAAGACCGAATTGATCAGGAGTTGGAATAGGAATTGAAGAAAATTTAACTCAGTGATCTTTTTGAAACATAGAGCTGAAGAATAAGAATATCTGAAAGACCAAAATCGAATCCCGCCAAGCGAAACCAAAGAAATTGATGGGTGAGGAAAAGTTTTAAAAAGTCAAGAAAGAAATCGAACGGAAGAGGTAAGAAATACTAAAGCGAATCAGGGTTGGAACTGCAGCTCTGTATAAGGAAGAAAAAATAAACAAGACCAGATTCTTTTCACAAACAATTAATGACTAGACATAAATGGAGGAAATTGCCGGGTTGACGAGATCAAGAACCAGCACCGCTTAGCTGCATTTGAATACCATTTCATCATTACTCTCTCTTGTGTACGGATCCCTAGCTTCATAAATGAACGAAAAGGAGGGGCTACCGCCCTCCCCGCCGCCTGCTGCACTGTCTGATCTGAGCATGAACAGCGGCGATGGTGGCGATGGTGGGTGGTGGTTGAGGAGGGTGGATCTGGAAATTGCAATGATGAAATGAAGAGAGAGAGAGAGAGAGAGAGTATATTCATGGTTTTGGGTACTGATGAAAGCTGAACTAGGGGATCCAAAAGGTGAATGTGGTTTGCCATATCAGGCATGCTTTGTCAGCAACCTTTTTTTGCGGCCTCAGAAAAAGACGCTTTCTTTCACCTCCCAACCAAGACTGCTTAAATCGTGTGCTCTTTTCCATCCTCGATTTAATGCATTGTCACCGTCTCTCTCTCTCTGTGGCAGATCGATAATCGTGTTCTATTTTTAGGATTTTCTTACCGACTCAATTCTCTGCAACTTTTTTTGGATAAAAATGGTAAGTCTATCGGCGCCGATGACCTCCTCTTGGCGTTATAGCCATTGTTTGTATCCACTACCAAATGTTCGGTTTAAACTATAATTATTCTACATGATTGGTGAACCGAAATTGTCGAGTTTATCAACGCAGCCTCGCCAATATACTAAGCTTCAATAATGTCATAGCATATTTTAAGAAAACCAATATATTGAATTATCACACAATGCAATAGCTTCGATCACGAAACATTATTTAAATTACCCGACGTGAGATTGTAGACTCGGGTGTCAAAGTACACAACCTAATTATTAATATAATGGTGCCTATGAAGATTAACATGGGACTAAAAGAATTTCAATCCGATTTGTGTTTTTGAATCTTTAAAGAAAACTTCACATCTCTTTTTTTAAGGGAAGTTCACTACGAGTTTACTGGACGAAATCCTGAGAGATCTCACGAGAGTAACCATTTATTGGTACTTGTTCTTTGTGCTAATTTGGGTATACTTGTCAAATGCTACTGACGTGGAGATAGATAGATACCTTGCATATTTACCACCAAAAAAAAAAAAAAAAAAACAATTTAAATGTGCTTTCTTCGTTACCAACTCGTAGAAACAAAGCAGGGGTATGTTCAATCACTTGAAGTAGCTGGCCAACCATGTGCATGGGATTGGAGGCTCATGGGGAAGGCGAAGGTACGTGAACAATTGCCGACGATGCATTATGTCGCTGTGCAAAAATTGCAATTTAGCATTCCAGATAACATTACATCAACAACGACGTCGACGACAACACAAGATCACGATTGACTACGTTGCATACAATTGATGTCTTGAGGCGTTTCGTAGGAACTGTAGCTGAAAACTAAAAACCAAAATGAGTTTATGGATATGTGGAAAAACCAAGATGAGTTCATGTATCTATACAGATGCAGCTCAATCAATCTCCATTCATTGGAAATATTATATTCTATTGGTGGTCTAAATTATCAGATTGCCCGAACGAAATCATTTGATGCACACCCACCTACATAATTAACACAATCATTGCATAAAAGATTGAGTCAAATCTAATTTGCAATTCAATTTCCTATATTTTTTTGACTTGACTATGAAGAAAAGTAGGAGCGGGTTTGGTAACGATTCTGTTTCGGAAAATAATTTTTGATCGAAAATGATTTTTTTTGTTCATGTTCCTAGAAATGATTTCTGAATATAATAACGCACTTGATAACTATACAAAATTTCTATTCTCGGGATAGAAATGTGTTTGGTAAAATTGTATAATTTTGTTATTTTTTTATATTTTTTAATATTTTTATTATATTTTTCATTTTTTTTTCTTTCTTTTCTCTCATTCTTCTTCCTCCTTTGTGGTCGGCCGTCGACCACAATGAAGGCTGGCAATCGGTTGGGCAAGATTTGGCGAGCTCGCGCCCAGATTTGGCTAGTTTGAGCTCACTCAACCATCGAAGAGACCAAGTCTCGCCTAGCCACGGCGACACTCCAATGAGGTTGCCGGCCAAAAAGAATAAGAAGGAAAGGAAAGAGAATAAAAGAGAAGAGAAAAGAAAAAAATTGTTCCCAGGAACAATAAGTTACTTTTTTCTACATATTATTTTTGTTCCAAATTTATTTTTGGGAATAAAATTTTTACTAAACACATTTTTATTCTCTTTTCATTCATTGAAACAAAAAAATATAAATAGTTGTTCCAGAAAACAGAAATTATATTTACCAAACATAGCCTAACTTTTTTGCAAGATAATTATTTATTTTTAAGATGTATGTAAAAGGCATTGTATGTTAAGATATTAAATCGCGTCTTTAGTGAAACTCAGCTTTTCAAATCAATCAATAGTAGTTTTACGAAACTTCTCACGTTATCAATTCAAGAAACAAGATGTTCAATTGTCTTCGATTCTTTCATTTGTCTTTCCAATAATCAATTTCCATTCTTCAATTCCATGTCAAATACCATCCTACACATCTTCAAGCTAAAGGCTTAGACTTCAAAATTAGTTATATACTTAATCAGTGTGCAGCAAATTGAAATTATTTCCGCGAAATATTTCTAATACACATCTTCCGGGGTGCTATGCAGTAAAACCCATTTACATTTTAGATGAAGCTTGTTTTAGTTGCTAGCCAAATTCAATTTACCTCAATGTTTAGAATTTGAGCCACATAACGAGTGAGCTTAGATAAATTTTAAACATGCCTAAATAAAAAAGGGTTCAATTTTCAAAATACCAAAATCATATAATATGAGAAAAAAATCGGTGCACTTAAAGAATTCCAAGCACTTTCTCCAATTAATTAGTATAAAATGAGTGCTTCATTAGCAGTCTATTTTATTAGGTTGTGATGCACGGTAATAAGGTGTGGGCCCCACCCTACAATCATGCATTAATGAATGGCGTTGCTCCAAAGGGGACGGACAAGTGTCGCTATGGCATCAAGCCAATGCCAACCTTTTTGTGGGTCCCATGATAGTTACGGATTAGAGGTTTGACCTTGTCTAATTTTTCCGTAGGCATCGGGTTCGAGGGCGGCACGACGAGGCAAAAAAGCCCCATAGACCAAATTATATTAATCAATGATCTCATCAAACGCCCAAATTAAATAAGAAAGAACACTATTTTTTTTGATTAATTTAAGGTTCCCTTATATTGACAGGACTTTGAAGGACAGATTGTTTACAAATTCGTGGGTCTTCATTTGTCGTAATTGTCGCAATTTCCGCACTTCTACTCTAAAAAATTATCATTCAGCTGCGATTAAATGACACGATGATTTTTTTAATATGCATTTTATATTATAATACCTTCTGGAATCAATTAGATTCTCCCACACGCAATTCATGCGTATCCTCATTATTTTGCCAATTCATTAATCAAGATTGAAAATTGCCTAATGTACTTCATTTAGTTTGGTAACTCTGATGATTTTACTTTGGATTCGATAACTCCACGATTATCTTGTTCACATGCATATCAAGTAGGGATTTCATTTGAAAGATTGCAAGCTTCACTTGTGTGGATTGAGCCTATGAAATTGTTTCCAATCAAAATTCATCGGGAGAAATTTAGGACCTATCGAAACATCAAATCACTGAGCTAGGAAATCAAGGGAAAAATAGGGAAAAAAACAATGATTCAACAGATATTCAAAGAAGAAAGAGGAATTTGAAAAAAAAAAAAAAAGAAGAAGAAAGAGAAGGAAAGGGGGGCATGGAGAGGGAGACACTAAAAATGGCAAAGACATCATCTCCACCACCACGTCTCTCCTCCTTCCAAATGGTTGGCCTGTAAGTTCCCTTTAACGAGGCAAATCCGGAATCATTAAAAAAAAAAAAACAACGACAACGCCGTTTGAATCTCTCTCTTGTCCCAAACGCAACCTTCCTTCTTCAACAAAGAAAACGCAGAGAGAGAGAGAGAGAGAAAGAGAGAAGAAAATAGAAAACGAAAAGGAAAACAAAATTCTCGGAAAAACAAAGGAAAAGCAAGACAGACATTACACAGGTTGGGCGACGGTACAATCCGAACTTTTGCTTTCCAGTCATCCCATCCGACGTCTTCGTCGTTTTCTCGTTCAAATCTTACAAGCCCTCCTCGTTCCGGAAGCGCAATACAACAGACCATCTCTTTCCGTCTCTTCGCCCTCCCCGGGGACGTCCATCTTGTTTCGAGATTGCCCTCCGTCCCGCTCCTGTTCCGAGCTCGTTCTTGAAACGGTTCCTCCGGTCTTGAACGGGGAGCGCCGCCAGGGGGAGGGAGGGAGAAGGGAGAGCGCGCTTGATTTTTCCATCTGGGTATCGATGGGTGGAGGCGACGTGGAAGAAACGATGTGAAAGGGGAGGCCTTTCTCTCTCTCTCGCTCTCTCTCTCTCTCTCTCTCTCTCTCTCTCTCTTTCTTGGTGGATAGACGAGAGAAATGAGCAAAGAAAATGTTGGCATTGTCAAGGCCTGGGAATTAACTGTACGCAAATCGCAAGCTGCTGCTGCAACCAAACGAAGGGGGAACAGCATCTTCGCCGTGATGTCGGTGGCGCACGTCGACGACGACGACGACGACGACGACGGCGGCAATGCCGGCCCCGGCGAGGTCTGCCACGCCGAGAAACTCCTCTCCAACGGCGACTTCTACACTGGCCATTGGGCCGACAACCTCCCCAACGGTCACGGGAAGTACCTATGGACTGATGGGTGTATGTATGTTGGCGAGTGGCACAAAGGCAGGACCAATGGGAAAGGGAAGTTTTGTTGGCCTAGCGGAGCGACTTACGAGGGCGAATTCAAGAATGGGTATATGGATGGCAAAGGGACTTACACGGGTCCCTCAGGGGATACCTACAGAGGTTCTTGGACCATGAACTCGAAACATGGACAAGGGACTAAGAGTTATGCCAATGGAGATTATTATGAAGGCGAATGGCACCGCGGGTTGCAGGATGGTCATGGGAGGTACCAATGGACGAATGGTAACCACTATGTTGGACAATGGAAAAACGGGGTGATCAATGGAAATGGCACGATGATTTGGAGTAATGGAAACCGGTATGATGGGTTATGGGAAGACGGTTTGCCTAAAGGAAATGGGACTTTTAGATGGGCAGATGGGAGTTTCTACGTGGGTGTTTGGAGTAAAGACCCGAAGGAGCAGAGTGGAACGTATTATCCGTCCGGCTCGATGGCGGGTAGTATCGATTTCGACCCACAAAAGGTTTTCGCAGTGGATTTAAACGATTGTAAAGTATCAACTGGTGAAAAGGTGCCGGTTTTGCCTTCACAGAAGATGCTAAACTGTCCTCCTGTTGTTGAGGGGGTGTTCAAGCCCTCGAAGGGCAATGATGGAAAGTCAAGGCGAGCATCGGTAGATGGGACGGTTTGTAATTATGGCTGGGATTCGGATGGTGACAGAAATGGTGACACGACACCTAGGAGTATGGTTGAAGGGCTAGGAAGTATTGAGCTTGATGATTCAGACACGAGAATTGCGCGCACAAGGCAATTGGCTTCGAGAATACAGCCAGTCAAGAGACAAGGGGAGACAATAACGAAGGGGCACAAGAACTATGAGCTAATGCTCAATCTGCAACTAGGAATCAGGTATTGGCGATTGCAGATTCCCTTTTTTAAGGCCAAAATGATTTTTGCTTGTGTGGTCAGTTCTGTGTTTTTCATGAGAAACACGGTTTATCCGGATCAAGCTAGTAGTTTTCACCTTGGTACACGTAACAACAAGCTGTATTAACCTCCTGAACTTTTGTCTTCCTAACACTAACAGACTTAGCATCAATTATGCTCAATCCTTTTCAAAGTGAGGTCATGGTTCAATTTTGTAGATCAATCAGATGCTTATTCTTTTCTGGACAGTGGGACTAACCCTTCCTCGTAAATCTTGTCCTTCGAATCAAGTTTCTGTTGTAGCTTTCGCAATCTGCAGCCTACTCTATTGCCGACAAGAAGCTTCATCTCTAATTTCACTAGAAATTTTGTAAGACTTCCAGCCCAACAAACCAAAGAGTGGGATTCCATGATGGCCTTTCTGAAGAAAATGGACGAAACTAATGGAAAAGGAAAGGAACGGACAATTAGATTGGCAATGGGAAGTAGTGTATTCTAGGAAGATCGATGCGGTTATATTAACTGATGTGTAATCTTGTTGACGATGCTATTTGAAACTTGCAGGCATTCGGTTGGGCGGCCCGCTCCAGCTACCTCTCTGGATCTGAAGGCTTCGGCTTTTGATCCTAGAGAGAAGGTGTGGACAAGATTTCCCCCTGAAGGATCTAAACATACTCCACCTCACCAATCTTGTGAATTCAGGTGGAAGGATTACTGCCCAGTGGTTTTCAGGTTACACCTCTTAGCCTTTTCACTATTTAAATGATTAATTCCTATTAGCTAAACTTTGTGATGTGCGCACCAATCAGTGCTGTGGTACACTAGAATTTTGAGTCTTTCATACAACATGCACTCTGATTTCAGTACATACTTCTTTGTGATGTTGACAATGCCTAGATGTACTCTTGACATAAGTTGCGATTTGAGAGAAATCTCTTCTGATTTTCAGATGCATGGACAGCAATTTTATAAACGAGTGGTTAGTTGTAATGCCATCCATTCTGAGTTCTCTAGTAAATAGAACATTACCAAAGTACTTTCAGTGTCACCAACTGTAATACCAGTTTAGTTCCAGGTCAACTGCGTTGATATGTCATCCTGCATTATCCCTACAGGACTCTCAGAAAGTTGTTCAAGGTGGACGCAGCAGATTACATGATTTCTATATGTGGAAATGATGCTCTTCGCGAACTTTCATCCCCAGGAAAAAGTGGAAGTTTCTTCTACTTAACCAATGACGACCACTACATGATTAAGACAGTAAAGAAGGCAGAAGTGAAGGTCAGTTTCCAAGCTTGCCTGAAAATATGAGATAAATAATCTGTACTCTGGTTTATCACCATATGATGTTGAATTTTAGATGCCTTCCAAAATTTTTAGTGTCTTGGAAGGCGGCTTCTGGAAAAAACTAGCAGAAAATTCTTAGATAAAATTAAATGACATCTAAATCTAACCGAGACCGTGTCGCAATTTGGATCATTTCCCTAGGAGAGAGACGTCCTTGGCTTAGTTACTACTTTTTTGCCTTATTTTGATATCAACTCTGCTCTTCTAAGAAGTGTCTTTTTCTTATTGGACAGACTTATTTTAAGTATCCAGATAGTGCCTTATATAATGCTGTGCCTCTTGATGTGATCCAGGTGCTCTTGAGGATGCTTCCTGCCTACTATAATCACTTTAGGGCATATGAGAATACTCTAGTCACCAAATTTTTTGGCCTACATTGTGTCAAATTGACAGGGGCTGCCCAAAAGAAGGTAATGTGAGTTACTAAGAACCAGACAAAACCTGCTGTTTTAGTAAGCTTCACTGAATTTTGAAATATCTAATGCGCAATCCTTAATTCAGGTAAGATTTGTCATAATGGGAAATCTGTTCTGTTCGGAGTACACTATACACAGACGCTTCGACTTAAAAGGTTCTTCACACGGTCGTATCACTGAGAAGCCAGAGGCAGACATTGATCCAACCACCACCCTAAAAGACCTAGACCTCAAATTTATTTTCAGATTGCAGAAGTCTTGGTTCCAAGAATTTTGCAGGTAAATTTGCTTTTTAGAACAGTTCTCCTTCACTTTTCGCAATCTCTCTCTCTCTCGATAAATCCTGAGACTGAAGATCTGTATTATTCATCTTTGTCATTCACATTCTAAATACTGAGATTCAGGTTTAAAAATGCTGTTGATCCCGTAAAGATCTCTCTAGAAAGTGATAATAGACACAGAAATAGCTTATTTGATGCCAATTCAGTGAAGTGCTACTTGTGCGAACAGTATAACCAACTTCCATTGGTATATTTTTTTGTCAATGCATTCATATATGATGTTTGATTATGCTTCCACCTTCTATATTGATAAAAAGTGTGTATTTATGCAGACAAGTGGACAGGGATTGTGACTTTCTTGAACAGGAGAGGATAATGGACTATAGTCTTCTGATTGGTCTTCACTTTCGGGATATATCTTATAACAAAGATTTGCTCACGGTGGAAGCTCGTCCTTCCAGGGCTCAAACTCCTAGAGGTTGTCTTTTCTTTCTCATTGCTACTATAATTAAGCAGTCGAGTGTATGTCCATGCCTCTTGATGGAATTAAATTGCTGCGAATGCTTCTGCTTCAGGGAATGGAGACACTGACAGCAGCATGGGACGATTTTCAAATGTAGAGGCAGATCGAAACCTCTTGGATCCTACCAGGTAAATGAAAAACTTTGGGGAAATTCTGAAATCATAGAAGATGTACAGCATCAAAGGTAGTTTAAGACCATTTACCAGTCGCTTTGTAATTACCTAATTCATTCTCATTGTCAATGTCCAGTTTAGGGAAAAATGGTTGCAGCTTAGTCCCTCTTTTCTAATGATATAAGAGTCACAAGAACTGTAACGTGTTCTCGCTGACTTCACTCTTTATTGATGATAGTTTAGATTCACTTTTTTAAATGAGCTTTCGTAGAAATAACTTATGCTGTTATCCAGAAGTGGATTTACTCTCCTGCATTGTAGCAAATCAACTAAAGACCCTAATTCTCCATCCTTGATTTCATTATTCATTTTTCTTGGATGAAGGTAGTCTCAGATGTTTGCTATAAATCGATCTTACTCTTTGTTATTTCTAATCAGATGGGCTTCCATTAAATTGGGAGTAAACATGCCTGCTCGAGCTGAGTTAACCGTGAGGAGAACCAATAGTGAATCTCAGCTGATTGGAGATCCTACAGGAGAAATGTATGATGTTATCATCTACTTTGGCATAATAGACATTCTGCAAGATTATGATATCAGCAAGAAGATTGAGCATGCATACAAATCATTCCAATATGATCCGACTTCAATATCAGCAGTTGATCCCAAGCAGTACTCTAGACGCTTCCGCGATTTCATATTCAGAATTTTTGTCGAAGATAACTGAAGGTTCAGATTGACAACTATTTCATCAATCACACACTGTACATCCATGTACAGCCAATTTTTGTTTGGGAAGGCGATTCTCATCTGCATCAGGATCACGGCCCTCAGTTCTTTGAGTTGGAATTTTGAGCAAGACATTCTGACTGTGGGAACATGTGCTTTGTGATCAGCTCGCGATTTTTCCACAGCGGCTCATCAAGTTAACGGTTCCATAGGCACAGGGTTCATGTTGGAGCAAAAGTGTTGCCTGGAGCCATGAAGAGAAGTTGACCCCCCAAGCCTATTTCAAATGTAAATGCACTAACCAACAGGCATTTGATTATGGGAAATTTGCCACTTTTTTGTACCGAAATATTTCCCAGGAGATGAGGATGTCTCGAAATTCAGGACGAGTTAAGATGTATAGTAGATTAATGAGAAGGAAAGTTCTGCAAGTGGTACTCAGATTTGTGCTGAACGATCTTAGGCTCGTTCTGGTGTTATTTATTGTAGACTTGGACTGAGAAAAAAGAAACTACGATAGCCAAGATTGAAACTTCTGAGTCTGCTTTTGAGCTCCGAATGGTTGTAAATACCAGTTTTGGGAAGAGCAGAAAGTAGCGGAAAAGTGCTGTTTTTTGTGCATTCAGCTGCTGAATCTGATCTTCCATACCCTATATGTAGCAGAACTGGTGAAACCAAAGAAATATGGACTAAGAGTCTCCATTCCTTTTCTTTGTTTTTGCTCTCATTTTCTTCCTACTAATGTTTGTCCGCATGAATGAGAGGTTATTGGCAAAATGTCAAACTTCAAGATCTAATGGAGGAAAACATGTTCAGAATGTAGCTGGGCAAGTATGATGTAAGGAACTGAAAGAAATCAAATAATCTTATCTGAAGATTGCATAAGTTCATCAATCTTATCAATCCTTCCTTATTATTTGTTTGATTTCGCCATGAAATCAAAAGCATCTAGAATAACGTAAATGAGCAAATACCGTAGCTTTGACTTTTATTTCTATTCCGGTTCCACTTCTTTCTTGGACCAGCTACGATTCTCTTCCACTGAGAAAGATTCCAAGCGCCGGACTACTTTGCCTAGGTTCGTGCCTAATTGCTAGATGATGTTACCACGTTGGATTATTTTATATGCAATTCCCCTAACCTTCCCTTCATCCCCTATGTCCTAGGAAGTTGACCTTCACTCGATTTTTTTTTTTTTTTTTTTTTGGGTTAGCTACTTGGGAACTGCTATAAAGAAAGAAGATAAGAAAATAAACAGAAGAGACGTCCACTCATTGGCATGGTGGAGGGCACAGAGCAAGCAGTGGCGGCCATGTCATGAAGTAGTAGTAGTGGGAGACCACTTTGCTTGTATTGTTTTATCTTTTGAGTTTTGAGGTGGTCTACACACGGAACAACATAATGTCAGGGTCATGTCTTCATGTGCAGATGGAAAAGGCATATTCAAGCTTGCCAACACAACAGTAGGTGAAGCCCAGAGGGACTATCAGTACCACACGGTTTAAGGATATGGCTCTGCTTTATCCAATGGGAGCAACCCCCTCGTACCATCTTCACCAATCAAAGATGAATTCATCATTTGATTCTACTTACTATGGACATATACTCTAATAGGCTTGCTGCAAACGACTGTGAAGCCGCAGCTAATGACTCTTTCATTCCAGTGAAACTTCAGTGATCAAGGATCAGCCGCAACCACAAATGATAATGCTTGTGTCTGACCAAATTCTTTAATATCACAAATTCATCAAACCATGGAAAGATCAGAGCTAAGAGTTGCAATTGGACCCGGTCAATTTATTTCCAGACCTAGAATATTTTATATAGCCGAAAAGTCACTGCTTGAGTTGATTCATATCATATAGTTATAATAAAGTTCCATACTACAGCTGATCTTCTCATACCATTTACAAAGGTAAAATCTAAAAGTAGTGCCTTTGTCCTGCGATGCGTGTCTGTTACTGTGCTTAACATGCAGACGATGTCCGTAGCACTCCTATACAATGAATATGCCCCAGTTCTGCTCTTCTTGCCCTGTTTGTCATGCCTATCATATCATTCATCGCCAGGAACTGCCAAATGAAAGCATTATTTCAACACAGTATGAATGAAGAGAGAGCAACCAAAATAAAGCAGAAAAAAATACAAGATGAATTGACAGTGAATCAGGATAACATGAATGTTGATGGGAATTGTAACCAAAGAAACCATAATCGCTTAACTTTACATGAAATGGCGTCTGCCTCAGAATAAAGAACTCGAGTCAACGCATCACACTTCGAATTTTCATGGTTAGAGAATCATAAGAATCCTTCTTCAAGCATTGCATGAAGGCCCCTTTCTAGTTTGACAGCAATGCAGAAGGGCAAGCAAAAGGGTACACTGTCTTCTGGCCACACATTACTCCAGTCTCCATATATGAAGGAACTAGAAAGAATCTTATTCCAGCTACCTTAGATCATGTAACACTTTAGATGGTCCTTGTGGTGAATGTCAAATCATAGAATTACTCCAAGCATTACTGCAAGCTATGTTCTTTCAGTTGTTTTGACCAGAAAGGATCTTACTCTAGCTACCCTAGATCATGTAACACCTTAGATGGTCCTCGTGGTGAATGTCAAATCATAGATCATCCTAAGTGGTCGGAGAGCAAATAAAAATCACAGCAGCCACATGAACAAGCCACCACCACCTTGATATAAGATATCTGCAGCTGAATTATCCCCCAAAAAGGAAAGTGATGCAGTGAGCTTAGGCTAGTGACAGTATTAGATGTATTTGGCATTCACTTATGATTTTCAAAACTTGGAAAGACCTAGTGAAGAATAAATTCGGATATACTCATCATAGCTAGTACCTGTCAATTGCTGGCTTCTAAAGATATGTCAAACATGGAGTCTTAGGCACCATAAATTGAAAAATGGAAAAAACACTTCCTCAGGATTGCATAGTTCACATCACACGTGTTCTCGTACCGAAGAAAAGAGCAGCCCATAGAAGTCAAATTACAGTATATACTCTCTGATCCTTCTTTGTATCCTTAAGACATACACACAACAGGCTTATCCACGACCAATGAAATACAAAAAAGCAGAGCTCATCTACGAATTCTCTGCAATCACTTTACGCATTATAGAAGCTCATGTATAGGCTAATCATATTAAGAACTTTATCGCAGGATCAAGGAAAATTTAATCGTGGAAGACCAGCTGTGTGTTAAAAAAAGAAAAAAGAAAAAATCAGTTAGGGAAAGGTACTTACTACTTTCAAGGACATCAATTTGTTTGAAATAAGGAAAGATTTCTGTAAGTTAAGAAGGAAGCAATTACATCCAAAATTGCATGCACCATATATTACTTTCCATCTCCAATTACCCTATGGCGAGGAGGATCTTCCTAACCCTTTTCGCAGGATATACATATTTCATATTAAATTTCTCCTTTCTTGACGAGGGGTCTTTACACGTTCCATAACCATCTAAATTCTGGAATGATCTTGAAAGGCTGTGTTGCACTATTATTCATGCGCGAGGCTTATCATCAGTAGGCAATTCCATGGTAAAAGGAAAATCCAGCAATTTCCTTATTTGCTTTCTTATCCAAATAGTAACAAATTAACTGCAAATGGAATCACAGGACACGGATTGACACTATACTTAGAAAATAAGCCTTGACTGATTATAGAATTCCAAGTGACATCTTGAAGGGTGAATACTATATGGTTCTGGCAGGAGTTTCAAATATAAACAATTGATATATCATGTCTATATAAACTTTATAATGGATAAGTGACTGTTTTACCAATAAAAATAAGTATGAAATCAGATTGACAATGCAAATCCTAATGGAAGAGACTTAAACGAAGTTCTAATTTTTGAGTAAATTAGCATTCAGCAGCAACAGCAAGAACAACGACAAGTGCATTAATCTAATCACAAGCAACCTGCACATTACAGATGCGCAATTTTGTTCAGAAATAGATTATTGGAGTGCTCTGTCTGCTCATACAACTTTCCCCTTAGAGACTGATAGTGACATTGACTACCTCACTCATGAATCTTCAGAACTTCCTTTTTTTCTGTTGATTTTTCATTATATAGCTTCCACTAACATGTAATCATAGAAGAAAATGATGAATTAAGGCATCAAATAATGCCCACTATGATATGGTAAAACAAGGTTCCTTAAAAAGTACGACGAAGTATGAATTTCGACTTTTCAAGAGCGGAATGGTGCACTAGTTCCCCAACCTCTGCTGCACCCAAACTATGCTGAAGAGTAATTGAGGCAACATACTAATGCATATGACGTCATGTAATTAATGCCAGAATCACTAAATTAAATTCATGAATTTGCTTGCACGTGCCAATATCTAAAGAAGCATGTAGAGAACATAGTTGACTAGTCCTACAAGAGGCTATACCTTCAAGCAATCTGCGACAACCAGATGCTGCATAAGCACTTGATGGGTCAACGATTGGAGAAGAATCTCCGTTCCTCGTGCTGGCCACTCCTCCGAATCGAAGTTCTGAAATACATGGAAACGCATTCTTCTCATCCAACCCCTGATCATAGAGGAAGCCCCTGAATACATGCCCGCTGATGCTAACGGTAGCTTGATAGGCAAATTCAGCTGCATTGTCACTAATTGCAGTGACTCTTATGCACCTAAAAACGGCCGGAGCACGAACTTGGCCTGGTAAGGACTGCTTGAAGCTAGCATCTGGAATCCAATAAATCACTACATCGATCTTAGAATAAGATCCAATAAGCAGATGAGTTGATCAATCAATAAGATGATAAATCCCTTTAGTTATCCATATTAAGCACTAGAAGACGTTAATAATAAGAAAAATCCAAGCTTTCCATCATTAATTACCACCCTCTGGATCAATCTGCTTTTCCATTCAGTTAAACATTCACTCTTCTAACACATAAGACTTAGATCTTCTGGACTACTTAGCTTCAGTCAATTTTAAAATGTCATTGAAAGCTGCGCAGGTGGCGCCTTCTCTTGGTGGCCCTCTGATACCCCGTCTGGAGAGAGAGAGAGAGAGAGAGAGAGAGAAAGGACCTTGATGATGACAAGAACTAGTATCAAAGCTCCTAGGAGTGGTAGCATTGGAGGTGGAAGAAGCATTAGTTGCACCGTGATTTGATGACCCCTCAACTAGTTTTGGTCTCTTCACTCCAGAAGACGACCCCGAAGAACCGCCGGCGCCACCTGCTGCTCCTCCCTCACCACCGCCGCCGGCGCCGGCGCCAAAGCCAATCCCCATCATGGCCATCTGCCGCTCCCGCCTCCTCGACGCCGGTACCCACGTGCTCCTTACGTGGGTGGAGCAATCATACCCTCTACTCTTGCAACAGGTTCTGCACCTCCTATAACTACACTCCTTCTTGGCTCTATTCCCACAGTCCTTACACACCCTCAAATTGCTACTGCTCAACCCACCGATCTCCTCCGGCTTCTCCCCTTTATTGCTCTCGTCTTCCCCCACGCCCAACGCGTCTTTCTTGGAGAAGCTGGACTGAACTTCGCATCTCCTCCAGAAGTTCGCAGTGCCGTTGGCCTCGCTGTTGTTGTTGTTGTTGTTGGCGTTGGGGTTCCCGCAATCCTCGACCACATTGTACGGCGCCGCGGTGAGCAACGGGAAGATGCTGACGCCGACGCCCAAGGCGGTCGACGACGGCAAGTGGAAGTTGGGGTGGTGGGGGTGGTGGTCGGAGACGGAGGGCGGCTGCTGGGGCTGCTGCTGGTGCAGGGAAGACGGCGGGCCGATGAAGACCACGTCGCGGAGGCCGAGCATGTTGATATGGTCGGCCGACGCGTAGTTGAAGTGGTGAGTGGCGGCCATGCACGGAGAAAGCTAGCGTGAGAGAGAAGGGAGAGTTCTGGACGAGGAAGAGCGAAAGTGGGAGAAGGGTCGATGAGAATCTTTGGAGCTATGTATGTATGTGACAAGTAATTATTGCATGCGCTACTAAATAATACCATACAAGAAAGAGAGAGAGAGAGAGAGAGGTTTGATGTTGTCGTTGTTGGTTGCTGCTGGTATTGATGATGGTGCTGCCGGGACAGCGCCGGGAAGTTTCCGTCTTTGAGATTTTGCGTTTGATCTTTCGTTTGTCTCTCTGGAGGAGAAAAGAGAGAGAGAGAGGAAGAGGAAGAAACAGAGGAGAAGAAGAACGAGGGAAGGAAAAGGAAGACACAACCACCCCCAGAAAATGCAAATGCGCTGCGGGAAATGGGAAAGTGAGGAATGATCTTAAAAAACCAGCTTTTCCCACTTCACTTCCCCTCTCAATAATCAACAACTTGGCCCCAGAAATGCTTTTTTTTTTAATTAAAAAATAAAACCACATAGCCTCTGTTTTTCATCCTTTCTCTGTGGAAATGCTGCAGATTTTCCATGTTTTATATGTTCATCATTTTTAAAGAAAATGCGAAGATTTGACAAGACACTTAAGATCGTCGCGAGAATAAACTTAAATTAAAATTTCAATTTCTAATTTGTGACTTACTTATCATGATTCGTCGAACTGAATGAGTCAATCATATAATCATTTTCCGCGTGAAAATATGCTTATGACATGATTAGCATAATTGCATTGAAAGTGAATACATATGAATCCATTTTCTTTTGCTAAAGGGGTGGTGTTCCCTAGGTTTTGATGGTGCTCTCCAAGTTGCAACCCATCAAAATAAGCAAAAATTTATCTTGCTTACGTTATCAATTGAATTTGGTTTAGACATTAGTTGCAATTATTTATGAGTGTTTAGATATTTTTTTTTGTGCTAGAAAATGACAGTTTAGACATTGACTACACATGTTTGTAAGTATCCTTTAATTGTTCATGAAAGAATTTGATGAGTTGAATTTATTATCTTCCTTGTATTTTGCTGGAATGCCAATTCATGGACCTTCAAAATAAACAATAAATACTCTTACAATTACAATTCGATTTTGTGAAATTAATCCTATTGCATTCTATTTTGAGATCGCCTTTATATTTTATAGTATCGAATCGACTAAGGTCAATCACCTCAAGAATGTTAGCTATGGCATTTATCCCAACAGCATTTCATGTAAATTCTCCCTAGCAGCGCTCGGTTGATCTGACCCTTATGCCTATCCCTCTTTTGAACTTATTCATATAAAAAATCTGCATAGAAAATAAAGACTAAAGCATATGCGCACTATAGGCCGACTCTCAAGGAAGCAAGGAGAGAGAGGGAGAGAGGGGAAAGCCACTAATATCTCCCGAATTCACGAAATAACGTGGATTGATATATCAAAATAAGAGAAACCCTTTTTTTTTTATTGGTCGAATATATCGAAATAAATTTCAAGCCATGCAAATCATGGGGGACTAATTGGCAAAAATTGAGAGAGAGAGAGAGAGAGTGTGTGTCAGAGAGAGAGTAGCGGTTAATGAGGGGGAGATGGAAAAAGTGAGTGTGACGGCGACAGGCGGCCGATAAGGTGGAGAAGAATGGGGAGGGTGGTGTAGCCGTATACTAGGCTTAGCCCCTCGCCACAAGCAACCCCACAATCAAAAAACTGCTACTGACATTGAATTCCTAATGGATTCATGCTCACACTCTCTCTCTCTCTCTCTCTCTCTCTCTCTGTACTATAAGCTACAACACTAGAGTGAAAGGGCAGAGAAGTGGGTTCTGGGACCAGCCTTTTGCTTGCTGACTAGGTTGTCTAGGACCAAGTCTAGGCCTAGAAATAGACCTAGACTTAGGCCGGACTATGCCTAGGGAGCTACCACGTGGGTCCCACTAGCCACCCTATTGCACATAGGCCGTAGCCCCCTATATGCCTTCCCTCCTCCTCCCAATTGGCTGTACCCCACGATTTGACACCGGAGTTTTGTGAAAAAGGTGGAGGAGGGAATACCATTATTATTCAATGAGAAAAGGAAAGGAGGGAGTGCATGATAACGACTTGTCATTATTGGCTTGGCTAAATTGGCGGTGAAGGGTTGATTTTGGGTTGGTTTGGGTTGGGTTGGGCGTGTTATGCGGGTGGGGGATGATTGGGGAAATGTTCGCTCGGTGAAGGATTGGGATTTTGCCCAGAAGAAAATGGCTTACAAGCCACTCCACCCCTCCCCTCCATCCGCTGCTGTTGCTGTTTCTCTTCTTCCAAAGCAAAGCCCCCGCTAGCCAACGAAACGTCAGTGACTAAAGAAATGATTTTTAAACGCGTTCGGCGGAGGAATTGGAATCCCGAGGGCTTTTGCTTCTGTTCACCACCTTGTTCATAACGTGCTGGAAGAGTGTCGGCTCTTGAGCTTAGATGGATGGGCCAAGAGGTTAAAGAAAAAACCGTGCCGCTCTGCTCTGCTGATCTGCAGAACTTTAGACTGACAGGGGAGACAATGGAAAGTTCATTAGGCAGATATTATCCATAACTTCTTTGGGTTATCCAAAACTCGATGGTCAAACTTACAATTAAACTAAAGTTCTAGGGACTGAAATCAGAAGGAACACGAAGAAACGTGGGTCCGTGAAGAGGTTATTTCTGTCCTTGTCTTCAACCTCCTCGACGGATCGTGGGCGAGAGTGCTGTTTAATTTGACCACGGGTGTGATTGAATAGCTATTTGAAGCGGACACAATAATGGTTTCGTCAAGAAATAGTGCGCAACATCATCAAACTTTTCTTTTGCAAATTATTAAAGAAAAACTTCAGGGGACGACCGAATTTTAAGAGCCAATCCCACTTGCATTAAAAAAAAGGCTAAATTATATACGTCGAAGTCTTCATTCACCTATGAGGTCGAGTTTTTTGGGTTAAAGTTTTTAACACGGCATTCGTCAATCCCGTTCTTTTTATGACTTCCGCAGAGTCCATGAACTTTTATTTTTGCTCATAGGACGTACAAATTTGGAAGGCGCCAGGCAAGATCAAGAGGTCCCAAGAATCTTTTCAACGCTTTTCTCCCAATCCGTGAGCATGAAATGGCGAAAAAGAGTTGGCTTCTCAAGATGTTCCTTTTGCTCCCTTCTTTGGGTAAATCGTGGTGCAGATCTACAACACATCGCTTGCCAATTACTGTAGCATCGACGAAGAGGGTGACCTTTGAGGGCATAGGGCATAGGGCATACGCGTGTCGCTTAGCGGTTGGCCTAGGGTCAATTTCCACCACCTTGGATCTGAACAAAACTTCAACATCGCAAGGAGTTTAGCAGCTAAACGAAGGGTCAGCTACCAACTCTCACACCCACACACTCAGCGGACAAGAGAAAAGCAAACAGAATTTTGTTATCATCGTCTTCAAATGTATTATGTAATTGCCAAAGCAGCAACAAGCGGTCTGAGAGAGAGAATGTCCTAGCACATTTCTGCCGTCCTAGGCTGAAGCTGACGTGCGGGTGCCTTTGACAGGAGCTCAAGCGACTGATCACGTGAAATTCATCATACCATTTACGACTGCAATTGGCATTTGACTTGATTCACCGTGTGTCGGCAATAAACGGGTCTCAAAGAGAATTGGCAACGACTAACGCTTACTTAGCTTTTGCATGAGGTTTCGTATCACGTGAACGCCTCTTAAAGTGATCACGACCCACATGCTGTTTTTTTTTTTTTTTTTTTTATAATTTATAGAGGATAGTTTCAATACCCTACGACTTTTCTTTCGTAATGATAATGGTTTATGAGATGATCTGTTAGGTGATGCGAGAAACGTGCTTGATCGAGATGGGAGACAGCATTGAGGCATCATGATTGTTTTCCGGCGGAGAAAAAACCAGACAGCTGCGCATCGCTTGACGAGGCCCGAAAGGGACAAAGACAAAAGGATCAAAACCTTAAGTGACCTTCCTTTTGTAGCCCGGACCTAGGTCTCTAAAAGTCAAAGGTTAAATGAACCCATCCCACAAATTTTTGTTCACCTTGGATTTGTGTTCTTTTTCGTCTAGAATTCATTGATCTATAATAGTTGGAGTTGAATATAACAGGATAGGATCAGAAGCTACATACATGTCTCATAACATATCTCCCGTTTGGACAGTATAGCCAGGTTTTTGCGCTATAAAATGCTACCATTTGACAAAAGCAAAGAAACAGTAATCCGGAAAGCGGTGTTGATAACGTGGTACCAGTAGTGGGAGACTGGGAGTGGAGGTGCTTGGATAAAGAGACGGAAAGGGATCGATGCCAGTAATGGCGATAGAAATGTAAAATGTGATCTTGTTGGTGATATAGTGGTGGGAAATATGGTGGAGGGAGATTGCCTACCGATGGATTGAGCTTGTGGAAGGGGCAAAATGGTAGCCGTGAAAGAGATGGAAGTGTTTAAGCCCGCGTGGCCTGCGGTCATCACATGTTTAGTTAAGACTCAAGAGACGTGACCGGTTTTGATGGTAGGGCCTATGGGGCTGAAATTAGAGAGCATGGTGGCAGTGTTGACAATGTGTTCATGTTGGCTGTGTAAGTAGTGGGAGTAGAGATGGTGGAGATCACACAAGCAGCGGTATTGGTGATGGGGAAAGAACTGAGATTGACATCTTGAGCTCAGAAGTCCCATAAATCATGTCAGGTGCTCGAAATTGCATTTACTACACAGGAAAAAATCTCAAGCATTATACCAGAATAGATTTCAACTCAGTAGAAAACTGTAAGTGCAGTTATGTGATCACTGCAATACACTGATGTAATTGTCGCTGTAGAGACTATTTGGAATATACAGAATGATTTACCAAAATTTACAAGAGATGCCAATTTCACTTGATGATTGAGTCAATTTTGCTCAACCGCAAAGAACCATGCTCCATAAATTGGTTCAAAAGCATCAATTCCAGCTTTGACAAAGAGCCCTCAGTCACCTTGACCTTGCTCCTCTTCCCCAAAGACTATACAATCGCCCATGGTCCTTCTAATCCTTGTGGTTGCATGTTCAACTCAAGTCAGTTGTTCCTGGGGATTCATTCTAGTTTTTATCGTTCACAAACCTAAATGACGACAGAAACATCTTCCATTGTTAGTGTCCCCTAACACTATAGATGAGCCTTCACCATGGTTCAGAATTGTTACTGAGAAAATTCCTAGCATGTGTTGGCCTTTCCCAGCCATCCTCCATCAATATGAGATTGAGGCGAACCATGAGTTTCTCTTCAGCATCATCCTCTATGATGCTGGATGGATTGCTTGGTATGTCTTTTGAAGAGGAATTCTGCAGCAACAGAGATAGCAATAACTAAATAAGAAGACAAATCACTTACCAGAAAAGTCGAATTGTCTCTTTCGAAATTGAGCATATTTGCCTCCAAATCCAGGCAAGAGCTATCTCTTGCCTCCTACATGGAGATTTTTCGAACTTCCACCAGCCACTCCCATGTAGTCCTAGTCTACATATGTGAAACTGAAAATTTCACACAGCCAATCACAACCCCCCATGTGGAAGGCAGTAGCTAGATAGCTCTTGCTCAGGTTGGAGGCAAATACTTGTACATAGAAGTTTACCTTTGTCTCTTTGTACAGCTTGAGATAATCCAGAGATTGCTCGTACAGACCACAGTGATAGAGAAGAATGCTGTAGTCTCTTAGTTCCTTCGGATCAAAGTCAAGAAGGATAAGACGCTCACATGCTGGAACAATGGAAAATACCGATTAAATTGCCTTCTCCTAGAGATCAGAAAAGCTAAATAAAAAGACATTCAAGTACGTTCAACAATGGCATCACAAAATCCTCGGTTCCCCAATTGAGTACGGATGACACAAACTAGTAGAAGGCAGACAGAAAATACACGAAGTATCAAATCCGCTGCCAAACATGAAAGACTTCATCGGTGTCCGCTCAAATTATGGAAATCTATTCAAATAAACCAGTGGTTGAGTCGATGTGCATAGAGAGAAGTCTGAGAAGTTGTCTATTGCCAACATAGGCCATTGCCTCCCCAAAACATCAAAATCAACCAAGAACCTTACAAAGAGAAAATCTATTTAAGACCCGGATCACGTTCCTCCAGAGTCCAGCCAATGACATTCATTCCAGAACCCATGGCCTCTCAGGAAGAAATGCCCAAAGCCACAGGGATGTGTGGTGTATAGCATTAGGATACACATTATTTTCACACTTCCATTGGCAATTTCCAGCAGTACCAATGCAAAAACCAATAGACAAGAAAAATTCACCATTTATGCATGGGCAAGAAAAGCAGCACAAATAGTGTCTATGACTCAAGAATTTGATGTCAAAATGTGGCAGGCTCAACAGTAAAAACTTTTTATTGCTATTATTATTTTGGCCAATGACAGTGGGACTCTTTCAAGTTGCACATTACGCACCAGCTAATGCACGCCTCATATCCCCAAGACGAACAGTAGTCCAAACTCCACGATCCAATCTGTATTGAGCTGCCTTGGTAGATGCAAGCTGAAAGCCACTGTGACATGCCCAAAATAATTCTAAATGACTAGAACCGACTTAAATTGCGCTTTTAGAATTGCAATTTTAAAAAAAATATATATACATAAACTGCATAGAGTAAACTCGATTATCTTCATTAAAATCAAATCTATCAACTTGATTAGCAGCATGTGCAGCCCTAACAGATAAATAAAACGTAAAACCCATAGAAGCATACTCAACTACCTTTCTTCACCAGCATTGGATCTGTCAGAACAATTAGCAGCTTGTGCAGCCCTTAAGAATAGACTCTCATTACGGTTGTGTTGAAATGGCCAGAAAGCACCCTTTAAATCTCTCAAAATCTGCATAAGTTATCAGGCGGAAAGCTCCATAAACAACCCCCTGTATTTGCAAAGGAATAGCCTAATATATGACGCTAGTTATTCAATCTAATCAATCCCATAAATACTATGCCACAAGCCATACCGTGAAGAACCACATCGAGAAGGATGCATCCTGAGTTTGTACTACGCCATCAAAGTGATATGAACACAAAAATCAAGATTATGAAACTGACACTGACAAAATTCCTTCTAGTCATTTTTGTTGTTTTATGTGTTCATATTGGTTCTTCCCCTGTCTCTTTCTTTGTGTTAACTTTAGAGACCACAGACCTCATGGCATGGGAAACATAATTCAGTTTTCATCCTCACATAAATTGTCAAAATCAAAGAGGAGCATCTTTAGTAACTAAGGACATGTTTGTTTGCATTTAAACAAAAGCAAAAAGGTACTATTTGCTTTCCCAACAGAATTAAAATATTATTCAAATATCAGAACATTATGAAAGAATTTATATGTGAATCTATGTGTCAACAATTTATTGTTGTGAAAGTTCCAAGAGTTTTGGATTTAAAAAAAAATCAAGTCCCATGAGCACAAGGTTTAAATCAAGCACAAAGCAAAAGTAAAAATTAATCCAAACATACCCTAATGAGAATATCAGAGAAATGACCTGCACAAGTAGGGCTTGCGATGTCAGTATGTGTGGTTGATCAGACTCTTTGCTTTTCTGTTTATCATAGCCTCTTGGAAGACCTTCAAGATCATGCGGAAAGAATATTTCCACATCAAAATTCAGAATACCCCAAAGTCTCAGCATTTTCAAGCTTTCTGAATAGATAAGGGAAAGCATCGCAGCTGACCCTGAGCGGTGCGTCAAAACCTACTCAGAACAGCAAGACACAATGAATTATTAGAAGAAAGGCCCACCTCTGATTCTACCCATTCCCTTCATAAAACGGGCATAAACTCAACAATGAAGTGTTTACCGAATGGAGATACAGAGATCGAAAATCTAGCAGACCCTTGGCACTGCTTCTGCGAAATCCCTGAATCAAGATGCTATCATGGTTAGGCAACCCATAATTGTACCAAGAAAAATATAAGATCTAAAATGCCAACACAATGAGCATCTTTCATTTCGGCAGAACGCTCTATTTCAGTAGGAAATGCAGAAGAATAAAACCATCTTAGAGTATCAGGGTGAAGATCTGTGGAAATTATATATTCTGGAAATGAACTTCTCTGTGAATGCTTCCGCTGATGGACAGAAATAGGGAGATAGTCAGGACTGCGCATAATACCAGGATAGATGATAATTGAGGACCAAATCCTTACATCAGTATTAATAGCAACCAAAATCCTCCACCACAACACCATGGGTACATTTTCCAATCATCTAAAATCTATGGAAAATTCTCAGTTTGATCAAGCAAATATGGAACCTTCTCCAGATAGAGGCAGATCGACAATTGAAAAAGAATAAAAATAAAATAACAAGCACAAAACAGGAACTGAACGTAAGTAAAACAAGCTTTGCACTCAGATACCTTCCTGACGTATAAATACTTATCTAAACTATCCAAAAAAGTCTGTGGTGATGACTTGAACCGAGAATTGTAGTGCGAGCAGTATCCCATTGAGAGGTCATCCAATCTTTGAATAAATGCCTCCACAGGGAGAGGTACTGAAGAGTGAGAAACAAGGGAATCATCCTCCGCCGCTATATAGAGAGCAGTTTTCCCCAAATCAACACCCCTGTTGATGCTAATGCTGGTTTCCCTCTCTATATCAGAAAAGTTTCCAATCTGCGAGCAATATTTCTTCCTTGCCTCCTATGGGACATCAATTAAGCACCAATTAGAGTAGCGAATATGCATCAGCATCAAGTTTGCCAGGGAAGCATGCAAACGCGAGCGAAAACCACATGTAATCAATTACCAGATTGCATAACCAGAACTCTAAAAGGAGCGAGGAACCAACATTCCTATATCCGGACAGATCCACATTTCAAACTGAACCGACTTAAGTCACCAAAAAAGGACCTGTCGTACCAATCGGTGGGATTTAATCAAAAACATTTCTTGAGAATTTCATCTGACTTTCCAATAATAAGCACGGTAATATATTCAATTTTCTGTATGGGAAAATAAAGGGAAACCGATAACAAACAGAATCCAAAAACAGTCCGGACGATACGAGAACAGAAACCAAAGACATCCGGTAATCGTCAAGGAGAAACAGATGAAACGCCGGAGACCGTAACCTGGATAAACAATACTAAAGTACTTGATCAGCCTAGCCATGCATTGCGCATCCCTCGTATGACGTATCAGTTTCAATTATCCAAAAAACCAAAAAAATAAAAAAAGAAGAAGAAGGAACATCTTATATTCAAACAATCTAAGCAAAACAACACGACACGAGCATTACAAACGAAATTGAAAATCGCACAACCCTGGCCAAGCAAAAACTTAACACCCGATCAACGCACGGAATCGCGAGATTCCTCATGCATAAAACGATGCTCGGGAGCCGATGATCACTCACTCTGGCGTGGGTCGTGTCGACGCCCAAGGAGTCCAGAGCGTCGTGCAACGCGAACTTGAGGTCGCCGGCCCCGAACTGAGGGCTCGACCCGGCGCAGCAGATCGCGCGGGAACGATGGCGGCGGGACCGGTGCTGCGGCGGCGATGATCTCGAGAAGTTCGCGGGGGGAGGAGGCGCCCTGAGCAGCTTCACGCATTGAGAGGGAGGAGAACAACAAGGAGGAGGAGGAGGAGGAGGAGGAGGAGGGGAAGGGGCAGCAGCAGCTGCCGTCGCCATGGAATTCATCGCTTTCACCGTCGCATCGAGAGAGAGAAGGAGAGAGTTGAATGGAGATGGCGCCGGCGGCGAGGGAAGGCTATTTATATGGGGGGACCGGAGGAATCTCGATGGGGCGAGAGTGGACGTCGTTGGAGGAAGACGGGAGCGATTTCCATATTTCGGGTTAGATTTTTCCTTTTTCTTTTTTTTTTCTTTTTTCCGTTTTGGCATAAAAAAGTTCGGGTAGAAATTTCTCCCCAATCATCGTACTTAACTAAAATTGCGATATAGTCGGCGGTGTCATCAATTCACTGAATTCAGCTCTATGAAAATTAATTTGCCGTCTCCATTTAACAAGAATGTTTTCGCCTCTCCCTACTAGCTTAGCTTAGACTAAGATGTTGCCAACTTGTAGTACTTATAATCACGAAAATAGATAAAATAAAAGAAACATATCTCATCCCAACCTTACCCAAACTCCTTTTTCTTTTTCTCCGTTTAAAAAATAACCAATTTTCATTTTGATAATGAATATCGAACTTACATTAATTTTGAAGAAATAAGTATCGATTTTTAGATATCAAAGCAGATTTATTACCACGGTGAAAATTAATGACTTTTTTAGACAAAAAAAAACAAGAAAAATTGAGAATCGATCTAAAATTTGAGTTTTTAAGGATGTGATATTTGGCAAACTAGAAAAGAACAGATACTATGTTGATATTATGTTTTTTTTTTCCCTAATATTAATTATGTCGGTCCAATCACGGGTATACAAATCTGCACGCCTCCGAACGAATGTTGTCCACTTACCTTCAATCATCAGTCGCTTCTCGTGGGTTTGCGCATTGGAGTTCAATGAGGAGAGCATCCGTGACAACCACGTTGATATCTCCCATCAATCGTCTCATCCTGTCGATGCCTTTGGCCAGACAATCACCGATAGAAACATGGGGAAACAATCCATGTCCTCACTAACATCTACAAAGGTGACAGGTACCATGCAGAGGACATGTTGAACATAGGAACGTGCAACAACCCACAGATCATAACGATTTCTAGCGGTTTTATTACAGATTAGTTTGTAAGCACCATCTTCGTGTTAAGAGCTGCTAAGCGCACCTCCAGCGACCTTCTCCTGTGCTATTTGGTCCGTGCTCTGTGTCGGCTCGGCATAATACAGAGGGTCGTTTCTTCTACCTTTGTGTCTCCATCTGAGCCGTTGTAGTTTAGGCACTCATGGGAATGACCTGACACCACCGATATATGTTGCGACAACTGATGCAGATCCTCCAGCTGCAAGGTGATCCCACGAGTCGGTGGATAATATGACGAAGTCTGCCAGCTTTCCAGGAGCTAAAGAGCCCAGGTCATTGTCAAGGAAGCATGCATGGGCAGCTGAAATGGTGTATCTGCAGAGGCAAGATTTGTGATCAACAAGCAGAGGAGGGCTTACAATAGAATGCAGAACAGGGCAGAGTGATGTGAGGAACAAGCATCCATGTGCAGTCTGCTCGCGCACATCACACAGAGAGATGGCCAATCCCTTGGTAAATAGAAAACTTTCATGTACAACTTTCAGATTGATTGAGAACAACTTTCAGATTAGGGGGAATCGATCAGTGAAAAAAATAAAAGCATCACCTTTGCACCCAAAAACTAGAGGGATGCAGGGAGTTACGGTAAGGTGCCAACTGATAAAAACCGGTAGAGTCAACAGAAAGAAATGTTCCCATAAAAAGTATGGCAGCTAATGCTTCCTAGGCAGCCCCTCCATCAAATCTGAGCAAAATCGTCCTCCTATTTATTTTCCACCACAGCAATTGCCCTTAACCCGACAACAAACCACAACCACCCAAAAAAAAAAAAAAAAAAATAATAATAATAATAATAATAATGAATAATAATAATAATAATAAAACCCATAGACTATTGATTAATACGACTTTGCTGGATAGAACTAATTGAGTGTTCCAGCATATGCAGTCTCAATAGGATGATTTGGGGAATCAGCCAACTGGCCAACCCCTGGAATTCTCCTCGTTGGGCTAGCAATCCAGCTAAAAATGATACTCATTTGCAATTAACTGCTAAACCATTTATCATAATGCGCACGTGAATAGCAGCAAGCATGACAAGCCATCAAAAAACAGAAAATTCAGCTTACGCATTTATGGCTTCTTTCAATGTAAGGCATTCTGTGGGACCCCAAGGGTCTTCCCAACCAGGTGGTATTCTTTTAATCGCTGTCCTTATACTATGTAAAGGATCAATATCTGCAACCTGAAATCAGAGTATCCCAAATGCATCAAAGTAGAATATTCTGCTCTTAAGCAATGCATACTTAGCAGTTGGTAACATAATTCTTACAGGCCAGTCAGAACCAAAAGCCAAGCCTCCATTGCTGCCTAAAAGTGATCGAAATAAGTAAGATCCCAGGTCAGCCCTTTCCTTTCCAAGCTTCTTTGACGCAGAATCAGCATCATCTAGCAAATGGTCTGGCTGTAGAAAGTAAGCATTAATCTATGCAGTGGCAATTCATACATTTAAACAGATCAAAAGGCAGAAAGGTCATTGGACCATTAGTTGCATCCAACAGAAAGCATCACATAAAAAATACTCCAAAGTGCTGTAGATTGAAATTGAGGTGCATGAAAAGCAATCAGGAAGTTGCAGAAGAAACAATCCTCTCCAAATGTGGGAAACCCGAAAGGTAATAGTTCATGTACCTGCACTGAGGCAATGATCCCTTGCTGACTGAATCGAGCTGCTGTTCCCATGGCCAAATGTTGTGCATGCTCAATCTACAAAATGCCCATATTATTCATGAAAAATATCACACTACAAAGTCATTGACTAAAGTCAAAACTTAACCCTCCACAATCTGTGACAAAGTCTAATGAGACAGTATGGCTAATTTTTTGCTTTAGCCAAAACATCACCCTGAATCTGCGATCTCTCACTCCATTCATAGAACCGACTGATTGATACACATCCAAAACTAAATCATTTGCTTTATCTCCGATAGCATGAATAGCAACCTGAAAACAGCAAAACAAAGCTTTCAATTGTCAAAGATCAGAGAATTATATCAATTTCAAGTAGTTTTCGTTGAGATATTACTTGGAGCCCAGATTTATCTGATGTCACAGTCATGTTGAGAAGCCTCTCATGTTCTATCAGTTGCAAACCATGATTATGAGGCTCATTTAAATAAGGCTGTGAAAACAAAGCACACATGAGCAATTCCTATAACTAGGTTACATGAATAGAAAATTTACGTTCTTGTCATACATTAATACAATAGTTTGTCACTACCAACCTACCAACATGCCTGCCTTTGGATGGAATGTAATGGAAGAGAGAAGACTAAAAATTCTCCAACTATCCCACTAAACAAGGGTACATGCTCCCACATTACATAGAATATTATGTGAATGATTGTCTCTCACCTCATGAAAAAGTGCACTACTAGAACCCAAAGATCCATCAGCAAAATCCTTAACGCCACCCAAGTAAGTCCATTGGCTCAAGACTCGACCAAATTTGTTAATTTGATCCTAAGAGACAAAATCACAGTTTTGTATTAAGTGAAAGGAAAGGAAAGAGCAGAAGCACACCATAAATTTTACAGACATTCATGTCCACAAAACGTGTAACCTCTACATTTGCTTTGACAAAAGAGCAAGAACACAAGTGACACAGTTTCCATTGCAAATGAATAGTGTAAATGATAATTACGGTGCCCAAGAGAGTTTATATTGATGGAGAAACTTAGAGATGATGCCAAATATTATAACAAGTATCAACTGAAAATGCAGAATCTTATAGGAGACTTGTCACTTATTTTTTGGCAAATTTCTCCTAATTGATGCCCAGATACAACATCTTCATTTTTTTGCCATATTCCATAGAATGAATGAAAGAAATGGAAAATTGACAGACCATGCAGAAAATGTGATCAAACAAACTCCAAATTGTCTGCCAAAGTAATATTTTATTATTCACCTACGCAATAGCTCGTGCAGGATTTTATTGAAAAAATGAATGAAGGTAACCTTTACTTAACTGAGAGCATTATGTAGCACAAACATATACAAAACATGCAGATTTCAGATAATAGTTCCTATGACAACGTACAAGCAAAAGCGACCATGTCTCCATTGGAAAAAATAAGCAAACTCTTATTATCATCCTCCCTGATGAATCGGCCCACTGATAAACATCTGCAAAAGATGGCAGGAAGTCATAATCCTGATAACTAACAAATGATGGTTCAAAGTGCATCATCTTTTTTGCTATCATTTACAAGATACCTTATTGATGTCTTAATGAGGGGTGCCTTTCCTCTTATGAATACCAGGTTCAAGAGCATTATTACTCCAATAAAAAGTGAAATCTACAGGAGATACAAGGAGAATAACTTCTTTTTTTACATTTATCATATAAAGCTGGTTGAAAAGAAAGTAATTCAAGTACAAAACTTTCAACAGGCAGAATCGGTAAGGAAACAAAGTATGTCCACAATATAGAAGACACTAATATTTCTATTAGGGAAAAAGAAGTAGACAAGTCGAATGTGCCGAGATTTTCAAAGTAGAAAGACAGCATTACAAAGTTCACATAGTTTATGACAAGATAATCTCCAATTCATAATCAGTGCCTATGACAAGTATTATTCCCTGATACCTGAAAAATCCTGCCAAGAGAACTCCACTGGAGCCCCAGGAAAGTATCTTCCAAAATCAACAACTGTGGTTACACCCTTTGTCAAGGCATATTTGCTGGCTCTGACAAGAGCCTCTCTCCTTTCATTCAAAGAAACTTCTGGTACAGATGCAAGAAGCAGCTTCATTGCAGAATCAATCAGCAAACCAGTAAGTTCTGCAGAATGATACAACACCAGATGCAGAATTGCCCTCATTAACTTTGGATGAAAGTTACATATACAGTACATTTGGCAACATTAAGAAAGTCCTGACAAAGAAAACTAGAATCAAGTAAAACATGACATGAAAAACTTCAAAGGAGGATCAGTCCATTAGTTGCCCACAACAATTTCAAGTGTCCGCTATGGATTTCTCAGGGAACCAGCAACAATCAATAACCCAGCAAGTTCTGATACATTTGCTAGTATAAGGGCGGCATCGTTGCAGTTTTAGCTAACTTCTATTTTCTATCAAAATGATTGATATCCTGCCAACAGACAATGCTGATTTCCAAATACATTAGTAGTTGAGGAACTTCTCCAAGAAACCAAAGCTCTGTAGGGAGAATAATAATAGAAGTACCACGTACAGAAGCACCCACTCACCATCCTTGCACCCATGACCAGGAACATACTGGAATTACAACCCATACACAATTGAGGCAAACTCAATAGCTTCTCTTAACTTGCAACGATAATGTACATTATGTGTCATAAAAAATCATGTTCTGATCTGATTCAACTCATTGAATTGTCGGAACAATTGGACAGTATTAACATTACCTCCATCAGCAGTTCTAGAAATAGTTCCCCCTTTTGGATCTTCCGACAGCTTAGAAATACCTGCCAGCTCCAGTGCCACAGAGTTAGCCAAGCCCATGTGACCATCCATCCTTGTTACCCAGACCTGTAACAATGTACACAAAAGGGACAATGAAATTTCAATTATAATCGTATTACAAGAGTATCTTAACCACACAAATTATAGCTCCTTACAGGATTTGCAGGTGTGACATCATCAACCCAGGAGGCCAAAGGCAATTCTCCTCCCCAAAGGTCATTGTTCCATCCACCACCCAATATCCAAGAACCAGGTTTGGAATCTGAAACAATTACCATGACAGAAGCCTTCCAGCATGTTACAAATCACATGATCGAACACCAGGTATTTGATTTCCAAAAATCAAATTGAGTTAGAGCTACCGAACTATATTGCCAGTGACAATTCCTTCTATAAAAGATGTTCCAAAAAAAAAAAAGTATGCAGGAAAAGAAGAAACTCTCAGTGAACACTGTGGTTGATACAGCTCTGGTAATGTCTGCCTTCTAAGAAATAAGTAATTGGATAGAGAAAGAGAGTAATGGAAGTAAAGGAGTATTTCTTTGTTGGGCCTACAAGTCTTTATGAACTGACGATTTCACTTCATCTACAGCATCTACCTTCAAACTTTAGGATATCTTTACTTTTTCTATAAGATCAAACATAAAAATAAGACTCGGAGTCTATTCCTGACATGAACATTCACAATCAAAAGATTAGATGCCGCCATGACCTTATTGAGGGATGACATCACAATCTAATGCTAGGAAGTCAACAAATTGGTAGCTTGTCCAAGTGACAGAAGAAAAAGGAAATGAAAAAGGTTACACGTGAAACACAAAATCAAGCTATAGGAAAAGGTATGTAGGAGAATAGAGTGGCTGAGAAAGACCTTAGGAATCTTTCCTGCTATAATCATCAAGAATAAACACACACAGTGAGATCTTCAATGGGAAATCTATGAGACATTTCCAAAATATGCACAAAAAATGTGACCCACAGGCTACAGGTATATTTGCTACTTCACTATTAGTTAGCTGAAAATCAGGATCAGATTACTTCTTGCAGCTTCTTCAATCCGCCTCACAAACTCTTCTTTACGATTAACATCCCGGAGTTCCACCCGGCCCATCTGTTTTCCACCAACATCAACAAGTACTTAAATGAAAATACGCAAGGATCGGATGGAATAACCAAATAGACAATGCAAAAGAAGAATTGTTCTTAGTAAGTTGTACAAAAAGGACAAACAATTTTTGGGGATAAGGAAGAAAACTATTGAACAGACTAAAAAAGCACCCTCAACAGCTTTAGCAGTGACCAGAGAAAGTGCACACAGAACTGTGCTGAACATCCACGAAGCCAGAATCTACAGAGCATGTATAATTTAAACATAACATCTGCTCAACCCCAACAGGAAAACCATAAATACGTCAAGCCAACTTGATATGCCCGTTTTTTCTACTTTTGCCCTTCTCCCTAACTGCTGATGGGAGAATGCAAAGGACAAGCAAGCCTGATTCGGGAGCGCAGCAGCACATTCGAATTCATAAAAACAAACGATACGTTTTAAGTCGGGATGGTATGTAGACCTGGAGTCCTCCATAAATCATGTGCACGTGGGAGTCGATGAACCCGGAGACCACAACTTTTCCTCCGAGATCCAATTTTTCGGTACCAGAGTGCACCAACTCCTGCATTCACGCGGTCCATGTATGTAAAAGAAGGCACCTTTCTGAGCTTACGAATTTATGATGAAGCTAGAATTAAAGGCAGCCCCTGAGTTCGTCATAACACAATCAACTTTAAGAGGCTCTCTCTGTGTATACTAGGAACATTTAGTTTTAACACGTACTTGAAGCATCCAGACACCAGCTAATTCAAGCCTTCTCACTGAAAAGAAGGAGAAAGCGAAGAGGAAGAACCTTGAGAGAGGAGTAGCTTCCGACTCGGAGGACCCGACCGCGGCGGACGGCCATGGCGTCGGCGAACGGCAGCGACGCATCGCTGGTGTATATCGTGCCGTTCCACGCGACCAGGTCCGCGACCGGAGACGACGGCGTGAAGGGGAGCAACGACCGCAAGCTCGACCAGTCTTCACCGAACGACAAAATCCAGCGAGCGCGCGCAATCAGAAGAATGAATACGACGAGAAGTCGCGACGACGAGCGAGGGGCGGAGACTTACAGTAAGTGTCGAGAAGACGGAGCGAGAGGATCGACAGAAGGAGGACGACGGCGGCGGAGACGATCGCGGCGAGATTCATGCGTTCGGTTTCGGCTGAGCTCTCTCGCTGCTCTTTCACTCTCTTTCTCTCTCTTTCTTTCTCTCCCTCCAAAACGAACCCGACCGTCGCGGCCACCGGCGGAGAATCATGTGCGGTGGAGATTCCCTTTTTTGTTTTTTTCTCCCCCCATTTTTCGCGGTGGAGATTCTGCAACGGTGGAGAAAGCAGGAGGTGCGTGAAATGGGCCGAATCGAGATTAAAAAAGACAAAGGGTCGATTTTTACGAACGTTATTTATGGGCCAGAAATTAAACGATCGGGCCGGGCCCATAAGAGAGGGGGCTTCCACGGGGGCCCCCAATTCCGACACGGAGATATGATTCCATGACAGACCAGAAAATTGTACGAGGTTAATAATATACATTAGTCTTATCGCATGACTAAGAAGAACATAGCGTTTTCACAGGCACGATTGCAAAATCCGATTATGACATGAGAATATGAGTCGCTAGCCTTTATTTTCTCTCTCTCTCTCTCTCTCTCTCTCTCTCTCTCTCTCTCTCTCTCTGTGTGTGTGAAACTTCAAGCGTTGGAGAACTAAATACCTTGGGCAACCATGCTGTTGTGCTTGAATTCGGATTTTCAATTGAGAAGCATTATCCATTTATTTCGCCCAAAATAAATAATTGAAAAGATAAATTCCTAAAAATAATTACTTATTTCACTTGAAATAAGTAATTAATGAAAAATCTTTTCATCATTGACAGTAGTTTATGTCAAGCATTTTCATGAACGGCGAAAATATATTTTGTTCATTCATTTATACAAACGGTGCAATCAATAATTTTTAGAAAAATAATACTTTCGAGATCATTCGCTTCTCAAAGACTTTGTTTGTCGTAATGAAAAATTAATGATTTGGAAAATATTTTCTTAAGAATAATTGTTTGTCTTGCTTAAAAAAAATAAACAGAAAATATTTTATATCGCCAACGAAAATATTTGGACATAAATTATAATTAGCAACAAAAATATTTCATTGATTAGATTTTTAGGAAAATGTTTTTTGACGAACAAATGGAAACTAAATGCGTGCTTAATTTATGAACCACACAACCACCTTAAATTAAGGGGTAGAGGTTGGTCAAGCTAGAATTATGATAAAGCCCTTTCTTTGTTGACCTTCCTCCTTTGAGAAAGCATGCTAATTGGTGTTACAAGGGAGGAAAAGGCTGGTAAAACTAAAATTACGAGGAGTAGAAAAAGTGTCGAATCATTTTTGTCAGGTTAAGAGATTCTTTTAATTTGTACCACAAAAAAAAAAAAATTTGCGCACAAGCTACATGCGCACCGACAAAAAAAAATCGACACTTAAAAGATTCTACAGTGCCAACGCATTAATAAATTAAATTTATTAATTAATGAGGAAAAAATCCTTGACATAATATGGAAAAATTCTACATATACATGTATGCCGAAAAGAAATATATATGTCCGGATATGAATTTTTTTTTCCTGTAAGGTTCTTTTGTAAGATAGAAAATATTCAAATTTTTAGAATTGCACGGGATAAAAACAAAGAAAATAATTTGACCCATTTGCGAGTTATTTCAATATTTATAAAATAGATAATTGAGGATATTTTGGGATGGAAAACGAGGATTGTAATTACCTAAAAATAGGAGATTCTCTTTGATTTATGTAATAGTACAAATAAGGCTTTTAATTATATGATTTATCGTTATCTTTTTGTCCGTGCGATTATTGCTTCGGATCTTGGGAAAATCCTACAAATTGTCATACGAAAGAGTCCCCATTTGGCACGAATTATCCAACACGGGTCTAGAAGAAGTTAACATCCCCGGATTAGGTTGTTTCGTACAACGGTACGCATCGGGTACGTAGTGGCGTGGCGATTACCCAAAAAGAGGAAGCATCCCACGAAAGAAACGTGTTAGAAAATTTACCCCGGGGCGGGGGCGGGTGGGAAGATCATGGGATGTTTGCTGAAAAGCTCCGAGCTTTTCAAACTTGTCTGTTACGAGTCTCGCCGGGATGTCCACTTCACGCGGGTCAATTGGAAGAGATCTTCTCTGTGATTTTGTGGCGGGGCCAGGGGGAGAAGATTTCCAACGACCCAGAGGACACCTCATCCGAGAATACAAATATTTAGCAAAGTCAAGTCGACTTGTGGAAAAGTCTCACGTATCCGATCGGATCCGGTCGCGTGCCGCGAGTTGTAAAAACGAGAAAGATTTGATTTTTTTGAGCAGACCCTGGACCACAGTCGGCGACCCTTTGGCAATGGCAGGAAGGGTGGATGGAAAGTCGAGCAGACACCGTGCGGGGGAGAAGATGCCCTTCGGCTTTAGTTTTAGCTCCCAACAAAACGTCACTGGAATAGAAATCGATTTTTGACTATATAAATCGATTTCTCAATTTCTATTTCGTGGACGAGTTTTTGCAAAGAAACGCATTTGATTCTGGAACACAAATTCATTAAATAACAAAATAAAAGTTCTATTTCTAGGGGGGACGGGGGTGGCGTTCGGCGGCGGGCGGCGCTATCAGCATTCAACACTGGGTGGCTAGTGTCCAGCCCTCGGCGGAGGGAGGGTGGCCAACGGCTAGCGACCCACAGGTGATAGCAACGAAAATGAACGATCAGAAGAGTTTTAAATTCTCACTGCATTTTAGAAATAAATAAATAAATAAATAACTAAAAATTATAACTTCTAATTTGTGCCGCAAGTTCTGCAAATCTATTTTTGGAATAGAAATTTATTCTATAAATTAAAAAATAAAATTACATTATCAAGCATGTTTCTATTTCGAATATGTTCTATGGAACAGAAAAACAAAGAAATAGAGAAATGAAAATTTTATCAAATTCGCTATAAGAAGGGTTAATAGTATAGAAAATAATTTAAACATAATGTATGCTCAACCCCAAAAGAAAAATCATACCTAATTCCATGTCTATCTTTATCTTCCCGACAAAGAGGGAATACGGTATACGGAGGTGAGCCAAGGCGAATCTCTCGCCTGTTACTTCCCCTTGGAGTCTTTTATCATGCCAGCTTGATATGCTTTTTTTATTTTTATCCGTTTGCTCTTTTCCATATCTGCACATGGGAGGATGCAAAGGACAAACAAGCGTAATTTGAGAGCGCAGCAGCACGTTGAAATTTATTAAAAAAAAAAACAAACAAATACGTTTTAAGGTGGGGTGGTATGTAGACCTGGCGTCCTCCGAAAATCATGTACGCGTGGGAGTCGATTCACCCGGAGACCACAACTTTTCCTCCAAGGTCCAATTTTTCGGTACCAGAATGTACCAACTCCTGCATGAATTTAGCACGTCTCGCGACGATCCCATTGACAAACCAGAAAATTCTTCGTGGTTGATATACATAGGTCTCATAGCACGACTAAGAAGAGCATAGTGTTCTCATAGGCATGATTGCAAAATCTGGTTAAGACACGCGAAAATGAATCGCTAGCCTTGTTTTTTAACTCTCTGTGACATCTTATATTTTCATCATATCTATTATGTATATTGTGTTATATAAAAATTATATTCATATTTCTCCATTTAGGCATTGATCATTGTGGCATGATCCTCGCTATCTCTGATAACCATAATTTATTGGTCACTTTCCACTAATTTGATTTCCAAATCCCTTAATTTATCTTCTAATTTCTTACTTGCAAATGACATAATTTCTTTCGACTCTAGCCCATTGATGTTTTTTAAGCTTTAAAGGCAAGAGTCCTCATTCATCATCCACATGTCCCTCATTTTCAACCATAAGTTTGATTTACAGATTTACATCATGCATGACCTCGCCCTTTTGCTTCATTGATTGCAACTCAAATAATGTCCTCTCGTTCATGCATTTAACTTGGCAAATTATAAAAATATCTAGAACCATGGAGTTAAGCCATTTGTCAAATTCTAATTTGACCACATCTCATTCAATTTCAACCTAGTGTTTTTAACCCTTCATTATCATTGCCTTTAACCTTGGATAAAAGTTCTTATCCTTTTGTTACTCATGGAGATCTTCTAAATACTCCCCTTGGTCAGGTGCTTGCATTTCTAGGTACTTCGATTCATCATTGTTTTTAACCTTAGTTAATGAATCTTAACCTTTTCCTACTCTTGTAAAGTTCTCTAGTACGTCATCCTTCTTTGCTTGAAAGAGCCACTTCAACTCGTTCTTACAAAGGAAAAAGAAAAAAAAAAAAAAAAAAGAAAGAGCTCCATGACTCTCTCCTTTCCCTTTCATCTCACACTCGTTTGAAAAAGAAGAAGATGAAGGCCTCATGTTTATATTTCTAAAGTTTCTAATTTCACTATTTCAAGTGTTTACAAGGCGAACTATTGGGTTTCCTCTTCATTTGATCATATTAGTTTTGTTGTTTAAAAAGATTAAAAGTTGTTAATTTTTATTCTTGTTTATCTTACCTTGAAGGTAGTTAAAGTGTTGAGTTGTCCAAGGTTTATTCAAGGTAAGTGAAAACTTCAGGGATTAAGTTAGATTGATCTACTTAATACTCTTGACTTAATTGGTTAATGTTTGTTGGTTTAGTTTAAATTTGATCTCAAGTGCAAATAGGTTTCAAGATTGACATATAGAGTTATAGTGAATCATTCCATAAATTGAAATCTTTAATACATGCCTAGAAGGTATTTGAAAGAAAAACCCAAATGGTTTTGTTGCACCTTAGATGGGAAAGAATGAGAAAATGATAACACTAGGCATAAAAGGGGTATTTTGGTCAATTTCTTAAAAGGTTAGAGGCAAATTTGAAATTTGCAGAGATGAGTTGGGGCTATGAACAAGGTTATTTTATGATTTTTAGTTTTAATTAGTGGGCTATTGAGTAATATTATTTAATAGATACTTGTGACTGGTTAGGATTATCTCGATTCATGAGGTATTTTGACTAATGAGATATTGTCACCACCAACTCATGGGGGACGGAATTATACATACTCTTGATCACATCTTAGCTCATTTATCATGACTATCCTCTACATCAACGGGAATAAACACGTTATGTCTAAGCATCAGCCCATATGACATAAAATATTGTCAACGTCATACATTTTTTTCATTTATTTTTGCAAACGGTTGAAGCAATAATTTTTAGAAAAAAATAATCTTGATATCATACATTTCCTGCAAATACAAACACCCATTAAGCCTTTATTTGTTTCATAAAAAATGAATAATTTAGATAACATTTTCATAAAAATTATCACATATATCACTTACAAAAATAAATGAAATATTTTCATCGCCTATAAAAAAATATTTAGATGTAAATTATTATCGATAATGAAAATATTTCTCGTCGACTAATATTTCAAGAGATTCAAATAATATTTTTAAGAACATATTTTTTGAATAATTTAGTTTTCATGAAACAAACGGAAAGTAAGTGAGTGCTTAATTCATGAACCACACGACCACCTTAAATTAAGAGGGAGCGGCTGGTCAAGCTAGAATTATGATAAAGTATGCTAACTAATGTTATAAGGGAGGGAGAGGCTGGTCAAACTAATATTACGAGAGTGGAAAAAGTGTCGAATCACTTTTGCCAAGTTTAGAGATTCTTTTAATTTGAACCACAAAAAAATTGCGAGCAAGCAACTTGCGTACGAAAAAAACCGACCTTTAAAAGATTTTACGGTGTCAACTCATTAATAAATTATATTTATTAATCAATGAGGAAAATATCTTTGACACGATATGGAAAAATTCTACATATTCATGTATCCCAAAAAAAAAAAAAAAAAAGAAGCCCGGATATGAATTTTCTTTTTGTAAGGTTCTTTGTAAGATAAAAAAAAATATTCAATTTTTTTTTAAAAATGCACGGAAGAAAAAACAATAACTATACAATAACTATCATTTTACGCATTTGTGAGTTGTGTCAATATTTACAATATAGCTAATTGAGGATATTTTGGAATAGAAAATGAGGATCGAAAGATCTTACATATTTTTTCATAATAGTACAAATTGGGTTTTTAATTATCTGATTTCTCATTATCCTTTTATTCCGTGATTATCAGTTCGGATCTTTGAAAAATCCTACAGATTGAGTTCCCATTTGGCACGAATTATCCGATGCGGGACCAGAAGAAGTTAACATCGGTAGGGTAGGTTGTTTCGGACCACGGTACGCGTCGGTTCCTTGAGTAGTTAAGAAAGAAAAGGGCGGATCCCGCGAGAGAAACGTGACGGAAATTTCCCAGAGCGGGAAACATCATGGGATGGTTCCTAAAAAAGGCTCTGAACATTTCAAACTTCTCTGTTACGAGGTGTGTCTACTTCACGCGGGTCAATTGAAGAGATCTTCTCCCTGATCTTGGATATCTCCGGGGTGGCGGGGCCAGGGGGTGGGGGAAGATTTCCAGCGACCAAGAACAGCGCCTCATCAAGGAATACACTATTAGCAAGTCAAGTACGACTTGTTGGCGATGTGCATCGCGAGCTGTAAAACGAGAAAGATTTGATTTTTAAGCAGACCCCGTGCTACGGTCACCGACCCTTTGGCAATGGCAGGAGGGTGGATGGAAAGTTTCACGTAATCAGATCGGACCTGGTCGTATGCCGCGTTCGCGAGGCAGCCCGCGAGTTTGTAAAACGAGAAAGATTTGATTTTTAAGCAGACCCTGTACGACAGTCACCGACCCTTGGCAATGGCAGGAGGGTGGAAAGTGGGGCAGAGCAAGTAGTGCAGGAGAGAGGCGGCCCTTTTGGCTGTAGCTTTAGCCCCTAACGAAAGGTCACTAAGAAGGGTCAGTAGAATAGAATATGATGATTGTCCTCGGCACGCAAAAGTCGTAAATAGAATAGTGGAAGCCAAAGCACCTTCTTTGCTTGTTCTCGAATTCAAAAATCAACGTCCCCCGGAGAAGATCCTGCAGATTCTGGATGTAATCTGTCGGATCTCGCTTTCCAAACTGTCAAAGATTTTTCCTCCCCCACCACCGGATTCTTATATCTCCCCCACACTCCAAAAATGGGTTCACATTTGAATATTGACCCCCATCTTGTTCTCTTCTTTCATCCTTTCCTCCTCCTCCCCGTTGTTCCTCGCCGTTGTTCTTGATCGATCGCCGATCGAAATGGGTGTCACCGCCGCGTCGCAATTTCATGTCTTGGCGGTTGATGACAGTCTCATCGACAGGAAGCTGATTGAGAGGCTCCTCAAAACCTCTTGTTATCAAGGTAGTTGCCTTTGCTGGGTCCGTTTGATTGAATGAACGAGCTTCGGCTCCGATCTTGTTCAATCTTTTTTTCAATTTCATTGGTTCTCATGCGTTTGCTCATGTGCTTGGTGGGGTGACAGTGACTGCAGTTGATTCTGGAAGTAAGGCTCTGGAGTTTCTGGGCCTGAATGAGCAGCAGCCCAGAAATGCCAACGCTACCTCTGTCTCTCCAAGCTATCATAACCAGGTATGCGTCAGAAAAATTGCTGTCTTGTACTTAGTTGTACTTTTTTGTTCTGATTGTATTAGAATATAAATGGTCTTTCTCTTGTTCCTGCAGGAGATAGAAGTGAATTTGATCATCACAGACTATTTTATGCCAGAAATGACAGGATATGATCTCTTGAGAAAGATCAAGGTAATACGGTTTTTTCTGGTCTGGGTTAAGCTTCTTATGTTTTAAATGTTTCTATTGTCGATTGGCCACACAAAACTATTGTGGTTGTGCTCGAGTTTTGCTAGATCCAGTATAAATTTCTCACCTAGTTTGGCAATACTTAATGCAGTATTACTCCAACTCCCAGCAATTAATGTGTACTTCCCTGGATCTCGAAATTCAAAAACTTTTTAAAATTCTCGACAATGGTTTTTCCAAGGACACGAGACTTTGAACATGCAATGAATTTCTTCGGGTGTTGAACTTGTAGCTAATTATTTAAGTTTAACTTCTTGATGAGCAGGAATCGAATAGTTACAAGGACGTACCAGTTGTGATCATGTCGTCTGAGAATGTTCCCTCAAGAATCAGCCAGTAAGGGGACAGTATTTGCTTTTCCTTTAGTACTTCAATTATGTTCCATGACCATATAATTTGACATGACTTGATGGCAATGCCTTATCAGATGTTTGGAAGATGGGGCTGAAGAGTTCTTTCTCAAGCCAGTTCAGCTAGCAGATGTCAACAAGCTTAAACCCCATTTGTTGAGAGGGAGATCTAAGGAACACCATCCCAACAGCGAAAAGAGGAAGGACAGGGAAGAGATCTTATCACCTGAGAGGACAAGAACAAGATATGATGTCCCTGAAGTGATTTAGAACTAGACACAGCTAATGCAGGGCTCTTGTGGTGAACACTCACGGAAAGAAGAAATTTGGCATAGTTTTGTTGAGATGTAGTCTATGTAGATACTCTTGTCTTCTCTTTCAATTATAGGTCATACAAACTTTATCGAGACAAAGAATTCTGGTTAGAGAGGATTCTCTCTAAACAAAACTTTCAGAGCGTTGTGTCTCTCTCTCTCTCTCTCTCTCTCTCTTACTTAGGCATTTGAATCTGCTAATGCACATCAAGACTTCTTTTTGAACAATATAGAAAAACTCGAATGACTGTACAAATGTCATTTCACTCTGTCTTAAGATATTTCGGGGAACTTGGCAGTTTTAATTAATCTGAGACTCTGCACTAGACAAACCGAAACTGATTCTACATTGACTCTTAGAATTGCATTGAGGAAGACTCAAAGGAAACCTGAGAAATTATGGCCTCACCAAAACTAGACAACCTTCTCCCACATGAATGTGGGTTTGCACGAATGGGGATCCATACAACGTGTTACTGAGAAAGGATGGATTCAGTAAGCACTTAATAATTTTTCGAATGAATCCATGCTCTTTGAAACCCCAACAAACCAAACGTATCACTTGTTCTTAATACCGCTATTTCTCTACTCTGGACAAGAAGGGAGAAAGCTTTCTCTTGAAATAAGAAATTGAGCATCATCTTCAATATATTATCGCAGAATGTCATCAACAGCTGTTGAGTAGTTATTGAGCAGTTGACGAGTCTAAACTGCTAATGAACCACAAAACAGACTTTTGATAATGCTAAAGGATGCTGCCAAGCTGGGCTAATGAAGTCAATGGACTTTTCAAACAAAAAAGAAGAAGAAGAAGAAGTCAACGGACAAAATGAAATAGAGAAAACAGAGACATAAACTATGGGATAATTAGTATCAGAGTTGATAACTGATGAATCTCAAAATTACGCCACCTGCTCCTCTCACAACCTACATTAGCGACTTAAAAAATTTAAGTTGACTCAACCCAACATATATACTGCAAGATTGATAATATGATCCATATTACCAAACAAGAGGGACGAGTCATCAAAGATGCAACCTTTGGAAAATTATATAAAGATCTATGGTTGGTGGAGAAAATCAGCCTGAGACCAGCTTTACCACTATGCTGATAACGTTTAAGATGATAAGCGGAACCCTTAGGTATTGGGTTGCATTGATGAGACCAAGAACCTGCCCTTTCAGTGACTTGACCTTGCCTCCTGGAAATTCTTGAAAGCTCCACCCTCGTGGAGTGAGGAAACGGTCCTCATTCAATATTGCCAGTGCATTTGCAAGAAGCAAAAGGCCTTCAAGCAACGTCCACAAACCCATTCCCTGCATCAGGATATTTTATGAATCAGATGCTGAAATTGTAGGCTTGCATCGACAGGAAAACATCATGAATATTGAGGCAAGTGATTCCAAATCCAACCTTCCAGCATTTGCTTAACATTGTGGTGTTCCACTTTCCAGTTAAATAAGTAGCAGCTAATTAAGCGAGGGGAGGGTAACAAAACCACATTAGTCCGGAATTGCTATTACCAGCAGATACTATTACAGGGTTCCAGTCCATCCATCACCAATTTGGGAAGAAGGCATTTCTTCCCAGATGGTCATCAAATTACTGTTCTTTGCGTGTGCCTCTCGTCGAAAACAAGCACAACATCACATAACTGAAATGGAAAATATCCTCGATGGGGTTGGGGCAAAACGCTAAATTTTTACGTCACCGATCATTTTATCTCTTAAAGTCCAACAAATTTCACCAACATCCCCTTGTTCACTAATAATCTGGATGTTCAACTGCAAACGGCAGGATTTATCGAAATTTGCAAAATGTTTGCTTTACCTTGATGAGTTTGGCGAGATGTTTTCAAATCGACGGTTCTATGACAGGCCAGTTCTCTTCTTGATTCTCCAGACAAGAAGACAATATAGTTCTATCAAGATCAGACCGAGAGACGGTACTACATCATACAAGATCAGAATAAGAAGACAATGTGACAAACAGTTTCATCAACAGACACCACAGAGTCAAGAAATCGCATACAAAAGCACTGAGCTGCCACCTAAATTATATACAATCAAAAGAAAGCAGAGTTTCAGAATTTCCCGTTGATAATACACGAAAAGATTCTGACAATCACTGTAGTTTTACGATTTGCGTTGCGATTGAGATGAAAAGGGAGGAGACTCCACCTGATTCTTGAGACCGAAAACGCGCGGAGCAAGCGAAAATCGGAATCAACGGAGCAAGATCGGATTTTTAATCCGGCGACAACACAACTTCTTTGAGTCCCGGTGGTTATCCTTTTTTTTTTTCTTTTTTTTTAAGGCTGTGCCGATTGAACCCCCGATATTTCAGCTTCTTCTACGATATCCACCCCGACATTTTGGAATCCGTTTCAATGTGCCCCTGCTTTCGAGTGCGATCAAATCCTCGTCCGAACTTCAACTGCATGCTCTCCCATGACTTCTGTGAAGGGCAAGGACGTGCCGGAAATTCACGAGAGTGACATTTTGCCCCCAGGCTTTTGCGATTATTACAGATTATGCCAATACTTGAAAACGTTTTGTCCAAGTAACTTTATCCTGAATTTGATGACTAAGACAAGTACTTTGTTTTGGGACAGGGTTCGACCCGATTGTCCCTTTCGAATAACCTAGAATTTCTCAAAAAGATGTCCAAATAAAGAAGACGCATGGTTGGAAGATTGGTCTCTAAGAAACCCCAAAAGGGTTGCCGTGACAATCCTCTTATTTAGATAGCTCGAGTCCCTAGGAGAGATTCCCTATGGTGGGGGAGCCAAAATGCATGATGGTTTCACACGACTAGAGGCTTAGAAAGAAGTAATATAAAGTAATAATCTAATAGACTCACTCCATTAGAGATTCTCGCAACATAAAAAAGTTTGAAATATCTTCCATGGCAAAATAGCTTGTCTGTATTTTTTTTTTCTCATTTGTATCACTTGGCTACTAGTCACAAAAATTTAATTAATAAGAAATAATTATTTCCATTATTACCTGTTTTTCTCTTTTTGTTAGCTGCAAAATCCGAGGCCCTTGAGTGAAAACTACCCGAACCTATAAAATGAAGCAAAAATTGATAACATAGATGTAAGACCTACCTAATGACGCCTTCAAACTTCTCAAGTTTACCTTTAAAGGTCCACATCGTCCTATAACAAATTCAGCTTCCTTCACTGGATTTTGTGCCTTAGCTTAGATGTCACGTCCTCTATCCTCTATTACGCTCCCGATGGGTCTTTCTTTTAGTTTCTTTTATCTGATTAAGTCTCTGGAGGTTGTGATCTCTTCGAAACGAGTTGAATCAGCCAAAAAAAGTTGAAAAGGCACCCTTTTTCCCTCATTTACTTCCCCAGATTCTCGCCCATATATATATATATATATATGGCCAGGAAGCAAGTTTTTCAAAAGTTTCAATAAAATCCACGCATGCCATAAAATGAACAATAATCTGCTTCTGAAACCGTCCATGAGAAGGCAAAAGGCTTTTGAACGACATCTTGCTGAAAAAGGAATTTGGCAGCGACTCAAAAAGGTTTGACCGAGCCCATCATTACATTCACAAATCTCTTATCAATTCTAAATTTAAACTGGACATTTGTTGTATAATTGAAAGATCCAAAGTATTAACAATTCAATAAATATTAAATCGCACGGGCCTTAATTGTTAGAAAAAAGTACACCGTAAAATTTGTTACAAACTGATCGTAATCTGGGTTTCTTTTTAATAAAAATGACTGGTATGACCCGTTTTAGTATACTAACCACAATGCTTAAAGCGATACCCTGCGCAAACAAAACTAGAATATGGCATTGAATGCATTATATAAAACAAATCAATGGTCATCAACCTCGCGTTTACATCCCTCATCCAAAATCAAAACTCCCAAAGCCATGAAAATTCGAGATTTACTTCTACTTGGACTATCAAGGGCACTGCGACAAAACATCTTTAGAATCGTCCCAACAGCTTATGGAACCAAGAACCAAGAAGATACAACAAAGAGCAACAAACTTCAACGCATTGCCACATCAAAGAGCTAAATACATGTTTTACAGAAAGGAAGGATGAAAAATAAATAATAAAGAAGAGACGCCAGAACGACAACACTAGGAGGAGGAAAAGAATTAATGAAGCCCCTTCAGAATGCAACAAACTTCAACGCATTAAATAAGTCATTGAGGTGCTTGACCATGTGGCGGAGGACCAGGAGGCGGCGGGGGAGGCATACCTGATTGATTTCCAGGCTGCAAAGAAGATAAAGGTCAGCTCCCGCCGAATTAAAATACTATGCTTCTTATCATGGTGATGGCTATTTAGAAAATGATCAAATGCATCAAAGTCACGGAGAAAAATAATACTACTGATGACAGAATGAGATGATTATATAGCCACCCAGCCAATTGTTGACATGAAAGAGAAAAGTTTAAAAAGTTCTCACAGCAGTCACAGCTGCAGCAGCGACGACAAAAACCAAGGATTTTTGCGTCATAGCCCTCTGCCTTATATCAACTGTTACTACTCAAAACGCTAAGTACTTTAGATTAACTCCGTAATAGGCATTCACTAGATTTTTTTAAGCAAGATTTTCCTGCGTCCATCGCCATGATTAACAATATAAACAAGGACCTCGAATTACTCAGTCAAATAAACTCCCAGAAAGCTCACTTATTTGTTTTGAGGGTGTAATCAACACTGAAGTTCTAAACTAGCTTCTCTTATGAGATGCCCTCTAGTCCTTTCACCACTACATGGGAGCATCTGAGGTCACGCAACTGCATCCTCAAGTTACCCTCTAAAAGGCCTCTTTTCCAATGAGGCATTAGATTCGGCCGATAAAAGAAAATACTGAAAGGCTTCCCAGCCATGAATCAAAATCCAAGATAATACTTCGTCAACTGAATGGCAAAAAACTAAACCTTTTACTAATGCAGTTTGGATTACCATACCTGAAAAGGATTGTAACCTGGCATCATAGGCATTTGTCCACCTTGTGGACGGTTAAATGGACCACCCGTTGGATACATTTGGGCCCCACCTCCACTTGATGGCCCTTGCATATTTGGCAAACCACCAGGAAACCCACCAACTGGAGGAGGTCCGCCACTTGAGGGTAACGATCCCGAGTGCATTGGGTTCATGCCCATATAATGGCCCTGTGGCATAGGAGGAACCATCTGATTCATTGTACCTTGCATGCCCTTCAATAAAAATATAGACACGCTTACTAATGGTTCTGGGAGCAAATATCTAAACCAACAATACAACTCTTGTGCAATTAGATCAAGTAAATATCCCATTTCCTGTGTATGCCATCACAATGGATGTGACAGTTTCTGAAGACAGAACAAGTAAAGACACAGGCATTGATGAAGGTACCTGTGAGGGCATATTAAGCGGAGGCATCTGGGGTGGAGGTCGAGGTAAATGAGGATGAGGAAGCAAAGGTAAATGAGATGGAGGTTGTAACTGTGGCATATTTGGAGGTGGCATAGGCAAAGGAGCCATTTGCTGTGGGAATGGCTGATGTTGTTGCTGTTGCTGGATTTGCTGAGGATTTTGTTGATAAGGTTGCTGCTGACTAGCAGCAAGAAGGGAGGGATGTGGACCAGGTGGTAGAGGAGGAGCTCCTACAGGCATTGAACCCGGAAGAGGCTGCTTCTGCTCTGAAGAAAAATCTAAAGATGGAATTGACAGCGGCATGGCAACTCCAACACCTGGAATGGTCCCATCATTTCGAGACAAGCCCGCACCAAACGGTCCTGGAGTTGTTGGGGTTTCAGGTACAGGGAAATTGCCAGGCATGCGGCCAGCAAGAGCAGGGTTTTGTTCACCATAACCTGCTATACAGTAATCAAAGCTTAGTTTCAAGAGAATATCTAACATTGACTGCATAAAATCCTTCGGTATAAGTGATGAAGCACACGTGCTAAATCATGCCTAAAAGAATTTGCATTTTTTCATTTCTATATGATAAAAGCAGCAAGTCTACTATGAATCAATAAGTGTTCAGCTAAGTTTAATACAGTGGGTCCACAAAACAGAGTAGACACTAACCTTGGTTGGGTCCCATGTTAAATTTATCACGAGGAGTATCACCTGGTCTATTTCTGCACCAAAACTTGGTTGTATGATCATTGCTACCACTGCAGTAAGAACAACACACATTTAGTAGTTGAGAGCAGAAGTCACAGTTACAATTAGATACTACTGAAGATATTATACAAAATACAGGTCATTTGCTGACAATATAGCACAAGATCGCAGATCACCCACTTACACCTTTTTCTAGTAAATGAAAGGAAGTTAGGGTGTGCTTACTATGACTTAAAATTAGTAGATTTAGCTTTCCTGTCCCCATTAAAAGAAATTACTGTTTTTTCGTAGTTTAGAGCAGAAGTCACAGTTACAATTAGATACTACTGGAGATATTATACAAATTAAAGGTAGTTTACTGACAATATAGCACAAGATAGCAGATCACCCACTTACACCTTTTTCTAGTAAATAAAGGAAGTTAGGGTGTGCTTACTATGACTTAAAATTAGTAGATTTAGCTTTCCCGTCCCCATTAAAAGAAACTACTGCTTTTTCATTTTTCTAAAAAGAAAAATTAAAGAGTATGTACTTTAAAAGATTTGAGGTTTTCAATATCACACAAAGTACAGATGCTAAAAGCACAAGGAAAAGCAAAAGGCCAGAAGTATAAACCACCCGAAGTGCACCCATAAAAATAACCCAGATTTACCTGCAGAGCAAATAGCCAATAGGATGCCATGCGAGGTCCCATACACTGTTATCATGTGCGTTGGGTATTTCAATCTGAGGAGTTTCATGCCTGATAATTTTTTTCTGACAGTTAGAAGACACTACAGACAGCCAAAAAATGAAAGTAGAAAAGAAAATAAAACAAATAATAATCGTTGAAATTAGCCAAGGAACAGGACTGACTAATTAACTAATGTATCCATGCAGTACATAGAAGAGTGGCAAAAAAGTGAATTACACATAGTTTATAGAGTGACCCCAGATCAAGTCCCACTAAATTTCTCCCTCTAACCTTGCTCTAACAATCACCTTTAGTCCATCCAACAAAAATGTATCTTTTCCTCTTCCTGTTCAAGGTAAGTGTGCTTTAAAGGATGTGGCAAACTCCACTTTTACCTTGCTTCTGGGCATCAACTTGAGTCCAACTGTAAGTATCTTTTTCTTTCTCATTCAAGGGAAGTGTAATTTTACAGATGTAGTCTTATATCGTTCGAAGACCTTATGTTTCGTATACATGTAGAACATCGACTGTAAGTCCAGGAGCTTCATGCCCAGGTGGAAGAAAACCTCATATATCTACTAGACATACATTCTATAGAGGATACGATTCCTCAGATGACATGAAATGATGTTCCAATTTTTCACACCTGCTAAAAAAAAATTTAGTTTAAGCCTTCATACTCAACTTTACAGAGAGCCCCCAAGGACTTCCAGGAATGGGCAAGTCCATTACTAAATGTTGAGTCTTGTAAACAATGATATCAAAAGCTACTATTCAACCAATCGCCTTTTCCACTTCAATTATGACTTCTGCCACGAAGTTACGTTAATCTAATAGCAACGCCAGGTACACTAAGACTAGCTTACAAATTAGTTTGCAAAGTGATACGGCAAGTTGTGAAAGGTTATTTGACAAGGTGGGCCAAATGGTATTAAACCATGTATTAGACATTTACCCGACAAGCCAGTGGAAGATGGATCCATCAAAGCTCCCACTGACAAAGTACTCCTCATGGAATGGATGCCAAGCCAATGCTACAAAAATTTGAAAAGTAAATGTTTCAATGTAAGTATCAGACGTAGTAATGTGGTAGAATGAGAGACATTAACTTTAGTCCAACACACTGAGAAGCTAGACTGGATCTTACTCAACTAGCTCTAACTTATACTTGTAACTATAGCAAGCAACAAAACATTTGGTCATCACTCACCAGTGACATCCTTCCGATGACCACGGAAAGATTCAAGTTCCTTCATAGCCCTGATGTCATAGAGCTGCAGTCACAAGGTAATATGCTTAGACTGCAATTGAAGGTGGACAAACCGAAAAATATATCAAAAACAATGAAAGGATAAAGCTTAATTACAATCAAGTATCAAGCCCAAGTCTGCCATACAATGACAGCCAAATTGAGAAAGTAAGCACCTTGATGATTTGATCCTTCCCGGCAGTTAACACCCAGTTTCCATTTTGGTTCCACTTAACACAAAGCACGGTATTCTTGTGGCCATGACTTCAACAGACATGTATCACATCTCAGAAAGTATGATGATAAACTAACCATTTAAAAGTTAAAAGAAATTGACCACTCACAATGAACAAAGCTCCCTTCCTGATTTAGCATCCCATAGTTTTACAAGATTGTCCTTACCGCCTAATAAGCAACAAAAAAATGTGACAATGGTGCCCAAGAAACTTATAAATCTCAGGGAAAAGATTATGGCAAAAACTTTGTTCACCTGAAACTAGCAAAGATTTGGTAGGGTGCCAATCAACGCTCTTCACATCCCAACCATGACCTGCCTGAGTTTAACCCACACATAAAAAGAAGTCTTGGTTTATTGTAAGCAAAGCTGGCATAACACATATACACACAGACAATTTATGTTTCACAGCAGAGGATTCAAGAGAAAAGTTTTCCTGCCATGTAATCTAAACAGGATGTAAGTGCCAGTACCACGGGGAAAAAAAGTAAAGATAGACATCTTGTCATTTCCAGGCGCAAAAAAGGGAGGAAGAGGTGACATGCATGAAGGCTAGATATAGGGAAGTAATCCTTAAGTTCACATGAAAATTTCTAAAGCTCCATGGTTATCTGACTTTATTGTCTCGATGTTAGAGAAAAAAAGATGTCAACAACAATCTGCAGGTTTTCACCCAATGAGGCACAACCACCATCGCTAATCTGACAACCAATGATTGCTTTGGAGCCATGGCCTCCTTGGTAACAGGAGCCTCCAAAATAAGACCACTGATTAAATGAGCACACCAGGTTAGTTGATTTCCAAGGGGAGTTGAACCATTACTTGAAAGTTATTCAATTGATGGAAACACTACTACATCCTACAGGCTCAAAATTGGAATGCACTCCTTCAAACTGGTCCTTCCAAGAGACTGATTGCTTTCAAATTAATTCCTTTTCACAACTGAACGATGAACTTATTCAAGAAATACTGAAGATCTTGAAAAGGAATACACAGGTTTTAGAACTAAATGCCTTGGATGTGCAAAAGTATCTAGGATATTACGTTATGCAAAACCTATGTCGTCTTGTGCTACAGTTGCAACAAATTAAAAATTGCCATGCCATTTAATTCTGGACCTCCAATTAGTCAAACACTAAACAAACTATCAATCCCCATTAACATGATATTAGACATAACAAGACGGTTAAAATATTGATCAAGTAAATGAATATAAGCAGTAAGCTTTGTACAGCTTGAAGACACTGCCAACAGAATTCTACAATGACAATTTAAGTGAAGTACTATCTTTTTCTTCGCAAGTCAAAAAGGAACTTCGGAAATTTAGAACATCTATAACTAACAAAATGTGTAGATAAATTAGTGCAACTTCACCAAAGCTCGAACTGGAAAGAGCCATGCAAATTCTCATGACTAAAGTAAAGTGAAAAGGCAAAGGGAGCTCCATACAGACAATTCAGCAAGAGTAAGACAGTCTTGCATTAGACAAGTGTTTGGTCACATTACCAGATAAGGAACGCTCTTCTTGGCATCGAGCAAAGTCCCAGACTTTAACAGTAGTATCATCAGAGCAAGAACAGAATTTCAAGTCTGTCCTACAGAAGCTGTTGCAAAAGTTCAATCACAACATGCCCCATATAGCTAGGGTGCAGGCAGAAACAACAGCATTCAAAAGGCTGACCTTAAGTCTCGAACTGATTCTTTATGAGCAGATTTATTGGCCTTCACATTGTTCATGTTGTTCTGCCAATACCTGAGAGATATTCCCAGCAAACACAATTCATGAGCAATAAAAGAAAATGCTGAGATCAACACATTTGTGCATCCATGTGAGGCTCTTTTTTTCTTTTCTTTCTTTTTTTTTTTTTTTTTTTGGGGGGGGAATCAGAGGGCATTATAATTTAAATGTGAAAATTTGTCCTCTGAAATGGGAAATATTAAATGATGTACTTTATAGCTCCTCCATCATCGCCGGAAACCATCCAATTGTCATTGTGGCTCCACACCATTGACCTAATTGCTTGATCATGTGCCTAGAAGTCAGACAATGCACCAAAACCTATTAAGTAAACATTCCTCCTGGTTCCTAAAAAATGAGGAATAAGGATTTGGCCACTTATAATACCTGAAGAATCATTTCGAAATTGAAGGACTGTCCATTCCAGAGTGTGAATTCACCGCTATGAGAACCTGTAATGAGACGCCGCCCCGTAGGAGTCCACTTAGAAAGACAAAGAAAAGGTCAGCAAACACTGGGATGAAAGTTTTGAGTTCATAGCATGAAAAGTAACTTAAATGACAAGTACTGGTCAAGTTTAACAGGAAAATTGAAATTTCATATGCTAGGGCCAAAAGATGTATAAGCTCAAGAAGCAGGTCGATTGTCTCTTTCAAAAAGATATTATGTTGCTGCTTTAAAGAGAAATAGCATCCCATTCTAAAAGATGGTTCCTCTCACCAAAACTCGATTGATTGAACAGCGGTTCTTGTTTACGGACGTATGAACAAACTTTGCAGCAAAGCTTGTGGAAGGATTATCTGAATATGCAACAGCTGGCAACGTCTGCATGAAGGATAGGTAGATGATAAAAGATCCTCAAACAGTATCAATTCAGCATATAAAGAAAAAAGCACAGATGATGCTTACGTCAATGGCTGCAGCTGGTGTAGGCTGCAACACCGTCCTGTCTCTAGAATCCCTCTGCCACATACGAATCTGCAAAACACAATTACAAGCTTCACAACCAAACTCAAACAGACTTGCACGGCATCACAACTAACTTACAGCTTCAGAAAATTTAAATCATTCAAAGGTAGGTCGGTAATAAATATACAACCAGTTCTTAAAAAAACAAATCTACAGGATAGAAAGAGCCAAGAAATAAAATGCATGCAATTTCCTGTGAAAACCAGAAGGTATTAATGCCACAAGGAGATGTTGAACCGCCTGCATTTAATAGGGCATGCACAAGATGGTACAAAAGATACCTGCATATACCGCACTACAGTGCTAGTGTAGTCAACTGCCCTCCTTTGTGTAAGCTTTCTCATTCTTTTCGCAGCAAAGTTATCGTTATGAGCTGCATATAAAGACAGACGAAAATGAGCAGGGATTCTCCTATCATTCTCCTGAGCATACAACATAATTCATAACAGTCCGAGGACCCAATAGATCGTTCCAAAATTAACAAATATTAACCTAGCCATTTCTTCCCAAAATTTATCATTCATGGTATTGTACTTGCCTACAATGCATAGCTTGACGAAAATATCAGCGACCAATATCTCAATCTGTTTCATATAATGATGCAGAAGAACTTCTATATTGTCCGTGCCAGTATGAGGAAGAGGCAAGGCAACCATTTAGCCATAGGTCAATCCCTCCAAAATTTCAAACGCGCACAAGCACACACAGGCACATGCTGCTGGGCAGGTAAAATAGAAGCTTCTAATGAAAGATGTGATAAAAATCGTGATTTCGATAATTCCTGCAATAGGGAAGCTACGAGATGTACAGGAATGGAGAGGAAGCTGAATTGAATTTACACTTGACGTTTCTAAAATGAGACGGTAGGCAAGTAGTTAAGTATGCTCAGTCGTTATTTGATAAACTGCAAACACAGATTGACAATCGGTGTATGGGAAGACTATACTAACCCATTAAAAACGGATATCAAAAGAAAGAAATTTGAATTGTCGCCTCCCGACACCAGCAGTTCTTTGCTCTGCACCACCGACTCCCTCTACACACAAGTCATTTCATGCACTGGTATCCTAACTTAGATGCCTTACGAAAAGCCGAGTTACTCATCCCTACGACTTGCGGCCAAGGAACCGCGCCCTAATTCGGACTTACGAGCAAGAATGCCCAAGGCATTGCGGTTCGTAGCCAAATCCGATAAGAAACGAATAAAGCATAACCCTGCCAATCCCTAGGACAAGACATCTCTAAATGATTAACATCCAATGCCACGAAGGTACATATGGCGCAGACGCTGTACCGTCGTAAGGATGAGGTTGGTGCGGGGGAGGCGGGCCCGGCTGGTGGTGCTGGTAATCCGGAGGGGCGAGGTTGGTGGAGGACGCGGAGGGCTGCCGCATCATCATCGGAGGCGGCGGCGGCGGCGGGCCCCGGTGGAACTCGCCACCCGGCTGCTGGTGCTGCTGCTGGTGCTGCTGGTGCTGCTGGTGCTGGGGATCACCGTACATCATGGTTGCGGCTGCGCGCAGCTCTCGCGGTGGAGAGAGCGAGGGTGGGCTCCGGTGTGGCGCGTGGCTAGCTCAGGTGGACCCGAGACGCGGGGGAGTTGGACCTTCAAAACCCTAGTTCAGCCCCGGTTCTTGGACGCGGAGGTGAGGAAGAAGAAGAAGAAGAGGGAAGAGCGGGAAAGGGCAAAAGAGAGACTGAACGGCAATTGAGCCCATGAGGCTTCCCCCTTTTCTGGCCCGGGAAGAGAGTTTCCTCTTTTATTGGGATATTCTCTTCTTTTCCTTTTTTTTTTTCTTTCCTTTTCACCAAAATTGGGATTTTATTCTTTCTTTTTTCTTTTGACGTAAAACGGATTCTAATTTTCATTATCCAATTTATAACTGCAGCTAGGGGAACTAAATTAACCTGTGATTGAGGGGTGCCATAAGGCGTGTCAACTCAGCTGGGCATTTAACTCACCCTCACTTACTCCAAGCACGGGAGTCTACTATATCTGGTAGTAACCAAAATTAAAGTCCTGATATGGTATTTACCTTTATCACCGTGAGACTCCTTAATTCCATGTCTATTTTTATCTTCTCAATAGAGAGGGAATAGGAGGACAGCACGGAGTCTCTCACCCAAAGCGGTTCCCCTGCCTATTTCCCCACGAGCCTTTTAATAACCTGCTTAGGTCCAAGGCTTCCCCTTTTTTGGCCTAGGAAGAGAGTTTCCTCTTTTATTGGGATATTCTCTTCTTTTCTTTTCTTTTCTTTATTTCCTTTTCACCAGAATTAGGATTTTATCCTTTCTTTTTTCTTTTGATATAAAATGGGTTCTAATTTTCATTATCCAATTTATAACTGCAAAAGTGGTCCTTAAGATGTCATTTAAATCACAATCTTAAAAACTTTAGAGAATACTAAATTATCTTGTCGTGTAAATCACAATGACTATTCTTCTTTCATTAAAGAAGATGAATCTTCTTATGAGATGGACTTCTTTTTTTTTTACTCCAATCATCAAATAAAATCATTAAGCAAGATTTAATTATGTTATTTTGCCAAAAAAAAGTTTGCAATCTAAAAAGGTCAAAAATTTCAATCATCGATTTTCATAGAAGAAAAGCAATTGGGTTCTTTCCTCTTGTTCAGATCTCAAGATGTGCAACTTTTGTTAGATTTAAGTTATGGAATCTGACTCACGTCATATTGAAAAAGAAATTCCTTTGCTTAAGGCACATTTGAAATTCTTGGGGACGTACATGACAACGTTTTTGTTTCTTTATTTATTTGTTTTTTATTCATTTGAATAAGTTTTGAGCAAACTGTTTAGTAACATAATTTTATTTTTTTATTTTTAGAACAAATTTCTATTCCACATATAGATTTTGAGTATAAATCATAAGTTAAAATTTTTAATTTTTCTATTTTTGGAACAAAAATGAAAAATCAAAACGTTTTTATTGTTCACTCTTGTCATCACCCGTTGCTCACCCGCCGCTTGTGGGATGTCAAACGTCTGCTGTTGGTCGCTGACTGCTCGCCACGGCCCCGCCCATCAACCGCTCGTCACTGATTGCCGATCACCAAATGCCGGCCGTTAGCCACTAGACTCTAGCTGCTCATCATTGAGCTGTTGGATGTTTCTTTGTTGCTGAAGAATCATGTCGATGGAATAAAAATTGAGAAATCAATTTCGCCATAAATTAATTTTTATTATAGAAATTTTGTCATAAGATCGAAATTTATTTGATTTCGAAATTTTGTCGTGCATACTCTAAAACTCAATACAAAAATCCTTAAAATCACGTTACCAAATGCTAGAAAACTGTTTTACAATACTCCCCAAGAACACAACAAGTCTCCCATGGTTACTCGCGCACGCCTTTCTCGGAGAAATTTTCGAAAATTACGCCACTTTAAGGATTTTTGGATTATGACGAAAAAGGATTTTTGGAATTTTTCGTCCAAAAAAAAAGGACGTTTGGAATTTTCTCCAAAAAAAAAAAAAAATCATCAATAGATTCTCATATACGTTTTTCTTTCGGTAATTTTTATTAGCTTTTGATTTTCTGCGCAGCCGGAGAGCGGCAGAGTCAGAGAGGCAACGCCTGAAAGAGACCGGGGGGGGGGGTCCTAGGGTTTCTCCATCTTCTCAGATCCTCTGCCCCTCTTCCAAGTTCGCTGCAATTCCAAAGCTTGATCTTGCGACAGCGAAGGAGATCGCTTCGGTGCGAGGAAGAGGAAGAGGACGAGCAAGAGGACTCGATTCCAGAACGGACCACGAGTTCGAGCTTGATAGCATTTTCGATCCCGCGCATCCGGATCAGAACTTTCCCCTTCTCCTGAACCGAAAGGTAACTGCGGAATGCGCCGCTGCAACTCTTAAACTCTTTCTGGCTGAATTCTCGCCTCTGCGGATGAGCCTTCGGGTCTTGTTTTTAGCGCCTAATGCCAGTGTGTCAGTTTCGTGTATGCTGTTTGATCGGTCCTTGTATGCATCGCATCTTTCGGGTCGGGGTATTCGTAATTGTTCGAGAAGGGAAAACTCAATTTCGCTCTGCCTCTGCTATGGGGAGAGTTCCGCAAGTCCCGCGTGATATTCTAGTGCAAATGCAATAACTCTCTCGATCGGCAAATGGCTACACTGAGTTCTAATCGTCAGGTTGGATCTGGGGATGGCATTTTTAGTTTGAGCTATCTGTTTATGCCTCGTGTATTAAAAGATCACTTTTGGTTCGATTCTAGGTAGAGGGCAAATTTATTAAAGAGGAAGAAGAGGTTGGAGCATATGTGGCTGTCGCTGAGGATGAGCGAACTGCTCATGGTTTTCAAGTTTTTAGTTCTTTATCCAACTCGCGATTCTCCAATAGGATAGAAGGGAAACTGATTTAGAAGCATTTATCATTCCCCTTGTTCTTCTTCAAGGAGTCCTCCATCTCTTCTGGGTGCTTTGATTTTTAATTGGTGTTGATCACTTTTTATTGTGTTGACTCCAGCGAAGTGTAGATGATCAGGAAATCTTTGTTCTTTGCTATGAAAATGGATGGTATTGTTGTGGAGGACATATATGCCATTCTCACCGTCTTTCATCCCATCCTATTTGTGAATACATTTCGACTGATGTAAGATAGAGTGCTTCTTTGAAAGAATGAGCATAGATGGGAGTTGTTTGGATATGTGAGCTGATGGAAAGAGTATTATTCATATGCTCTTAACATTTTTAGTTGGACTCCATGAGCTTCCTTGATTATTAAACACAGGTTGCTACCTAAATTATATAGGGATTCATAATAAAGCAGTATCTGCTCTGCACTTGCCATCCTCGAAATTAAAGTATAAAGACTAGATATATTGTCAGGTCGTTAACACAACATTGATGCTGTTATTCTGTTGAACAAGTAATGAAGTTCTTTAAGAAGATCCCGTCGATGATGTTTAGGGAATGAATAATCAGGGCATGCCTGTGCTCTTCTATGTTTCTGGTGATTTTGTTGGATGTCGTCTATGTGTACTTTGAAGGATAGAGTCCTGCAGATAGATAGCTTTGCTCATAATATTGGCTGACAGTTCATTTGTAATGATGGCTGCTGATGACTACCTAAGTTTTACAGTCGGCCTTTCTGTTACTGTGTATGTCATCTTTAAGGTATCTAACAAACAGGAGATAAGAAAACAGAAGTACATGGAATGGACCTTTCTGTTACTGTGTATGTCATCTTTAAGGTATCTAAGAAACAGGAGATAAGAAAACAGAAGTACATGGAATGTATACGGCAGAATCAATGCATTTCTTCGTTGGATTTTGGTGTTGCTTCCCACATGCTGTGTATATGCTGTCTTGCTTTCTCTGTTTTCTGCCCCACATGGTCATTTTATGGATGACCCTGTTGACTTTCCATACTTGAGCAGGATCCAACTCAGGATAGAAGATCTCGCATGACATGGCTGCTTCTGCGAAAACTCTTGCCCTTGGAAATTGCTCCTTAAACGGAGAATGGACTGTTGTTGAACGTCGGCGCGGCAAACAAAGAAGATATGTCCCGAGGATCAAACTGCCAGAAGTAAGAGAAGCATGGACTCCAGCAGATGCCAGCGTAGATACTGAAAGAGTATCCAAATTGTTGCAGATGCTGGAGACATGTATAAAGAGGATGGAAAACTCTCAGTTCTACCAGTGTTTTGTGGAACAAATTGAAAATTCAGAAACTTTTAATTGCTTTCGCCGGGTTTTGGGCTCTGAATCGGAGATGCAGGTGGTTGTTTACGGTATCGGCAGCATTGACTCATATGAAACCCCAAGGTTGCAGCTGAGCCTCTTATTATTGATGAAGAGAAAGTTCAGTTGGATAGGAGGCATAGAAGTTTTTGATCCCATACTTTCTGCAACAGAATCTCGAGTGTTACAAGCTCTCGGTTGCTCTGTCCTCTCGGTTAATGAGCAAGGTCGTCGCTGTGCTCTAAAGCCCACACTTTTTTACATGCCTCATTGCGAGGCCGAGTTATACGACAATCTTCTGCATGCCAATCAGGAGGCAGCCACGCTGAAGAATGTAGTACTGTTTGGAAATAGCTTCGAAACGTATGAGGAGTACGCATCTGCGATTAGAAATTCTTCCATAGTTCATTCTGCAGGGCATATGTTAGCTCTTAAGAAATTCACAAGTGAGTACAAAATCCAGATTGTGTCCGATGATTATTTTAAAGCCTTCCATGATTCAAGTTGGCATTTTTTCCACCAATGTGCGTGACGCATAGGTGCTATTTGTGTAAACCCGATCGATATTGTCGATCAGCATTGTGAAAAACTATGTGCTGGTAGAAACAGAATGGCTTTGGCATTAAGTTATTGTGGGAATTCATCTGCGTATGAAATGGACTTCAACGATTTATCCCAAAAAAGGGCAATGTGACTCTCAATTATGAGATAAGTTGTCATTTATCTTTACCCTAATTCCCATATACTGCCTAAAGAGCAATAGCAATTTGAATCAATCAGTCTTGATTTTTTTATTTTTTTTGTACTTGGTGGCCAAAATTTCCCTGACAAAGGAATTCAATTATATGAATCACATAAGTTAGCCGACTTGCACAAATTAAAAGTTCAAGACACTCGTAATAGAAGCAACAAAATTGAAGGTCATACTATATAAGTGTTGCCTATAGCCCTAGAGATGATCTATTATGGTATGATATTCCAATCTATCCCGATGTCCATTCTTACGAAGGAAATTCAAGCCAGCTCACAATGTGCCCCCACATGAACAATCTCTCTCCAATCACTCGCATCCATCTTTGGCGCTCGGCGACCGGATCTACTGACGAAGTTCCGAGCTCTTCATGCACAAGAATTGGCCATCATCTCAAAATGATTCTTTCTAGAAAAAGGAAATAGGGGCGCGTGCGTGTGCGTATGTAGGCCATAGGCATTGGCTATCTCTCGAGACTTTTTAGTTCCACGGTTAGCCTACACGGGCTTCGGATGAACTGGTCCCTCCTGTCCGTTCGGCTTCGGATCCGTTCGCGACTAAAAAAGAAAAGTCCAAAGACTCGTCACGGATAACGTGTCGTCGGTCTCCCTCGACATCATCATCGGAATTCAAAACAGAGAGCTTTCCCAACCGCGTCGGCCCGCCCCCCCCACTTTCCGATTAGGCGGTGCGTCCATTCACCAGCCCCACGCCGCCCAAAATCGACGGGAAATCCTTAAATCATCTTTTAAAATCCTCTCTTCTGTGCCTTTGTCCCTACGCCTCCCGAAGCCGCTCCTCCACAACTTTTTTCTCCGCCATTTTACTTCGATCCCACGTCAAGCCTTCCCCGCGAGGTGAACTGTCAAAACGAATCGTCGTCCGTTGTTGTCCATCGAACTCTCGATTTTTGCCAATAAAGCTGCCGCTTTTCCGCGACCTTCCGATGGCGAATCGCGATGCCGATTTCGATTTCTCCGCCGCCAAGCAGCGGCGGCCGTCGCTGTTCAACCGGTCGTTCACCATGCACGCGGGGCCCGCGGAGAAGCCCTCCTTCGGGCAAAAGCCCTCTTTGGAGCGGGCTGGCTCGGTCAAGAGCATCTACAGCTCGATCGAATCGTTCATGCCCTCCGGCGATTCCATCAAGGGCAAGGTCCGGAGGCTCCGCAGCTTGTTTGAATCCGCCAAGCCCTCGTCTCGGGGCGTCGATGAGACCCAAACCGCAGCTCCCGCCCCTCCTTCGAAGCTGAAGCCCGCGAAGTCGGTCGATCCCGGGTATGATCAGGGATGCTCGTTTAGGTTGCCGGGCACGGAGGATAGGATCGTGGTTTATTTCACCAGTTTGCGTGGGGTTCGGAGGACGTTCGAGGATTGTTACGCGGTGCGGATGATATTGAGGGGATTCAGGGTTTGGGTCGACGAGAGGGATTTGTCGATGGACTCGGCGTATAGGAAGGAGCTGCAGGGTGTGTTGGGGGAGAAAAATGTTAGCTTGCCGCAGGTCTTCGTTGGAGGCAAGTATGTGGGCGGAGCGGATGTGATCAAGCATCTTTTTGAAGTTGGCGAATTGGCAAAAATTCTCGAGCGGTTTCCGAAACGGGCGCCTGGGTTTGTGTGCGATTGTTGCGGGGATGCGAGGTTTGTCCCGTGCACGAATTGCAGCGGAAGTAGGAAGGTGTTTGATGAAGATGAAGGGGCATTAAAGAGGTGTTTGGAGTGCAATGAGAATGGGTTGATTCGCTGCCCTGATTGCTGTTCTTGAACAGTCAAAAAGAAAGTTCCCGCACTGTTTTCTGCAAATATTCGATGCTCATTTGCTGAATTTTCCTTTAAGACTGTCTGCCGTTGAGTCGGTCAAAAGGTGGATATGTCTTTGGATTTGGGAGGTGAATCCACATAGGGTTCATGTTGGGTGTTCTTTGTTAACTAATATTAGTTGGGATTGATGTTCATCATCTCTCTGAACAGGCTCGAGGGGGATTGTACTTACTACTTATATAGTGAAGACAACAACTGTCTTCTTCATCAGATTGTAAATATGTAGTCCATAACAAGGACAAGGATGCAAATATTGTCTCGGATGGATTGTAGAGAAAAGAGGTTTATTGATCCTCTAATTCTCAATGATTGATTGCCAGGAAGGGCAATTCCTGGTACCCTTGTTTTATTTTTATTTTTTGTGGTGGGGGGGGGGGGGTGTGAATCTCATGTATTTAAGGTCTTTAATTAAAAGTGGTTTCCACTTTCGTCTACTGCTTTACGTTTCTCTGGACAATTGAATTGTATGAAGAGGTATCATGAGACTTGGGAGTTATTTTCATGAGAATTCAACAGGAAAATGGGATGCAGTCTGTTGCAATTAGTAGGATTCTTACACAGGGTGATGCTTAACTTTTTAAATCATGAGTGACCTGATTCTTTCTGTTGATTTTCTCTGGTAAGGACTTTTGGAGATAATAAGGGAGCATTTCTGTTGAAACTCAGAACCAGATATGGCTTTCTTTTACCTATGCCTTTTCTGCCTCATTTTTAATTTCTCCATGCATCCGATTCTGGGGGACTGTTGCGCCTGTTGAAAACCCTCATTTTGAAGAATAGATGGAATGTTGCTCTTAATGAGAGCCCTGTTTTGGACCAGGTAATCCACTTGAACTGAAATGCTGAAAGCTCATATCAAGCTTCTTCTTATCAAAAGTTGTTGGCACTATTATCATACATGTTTGGGGCTATCCTTGCCTACAGCAATAGATTTGCATGTCGTGCTCAATTTACTCTCTTGAACATTTTTGTTTTTTTTTTAGGTTGAAACTTTATTGAACATTTTATTGAGCAGTAGTAGTACGTTGATGTTTTTGTATGCCCCGAGGCTTTCTTTAAGAACTTGTGAGTTCATGTGATGTTGGATGCAATCTTTTTAGAGGAGGATTTTCTTTTTTTTCATTTGAGACTAGACTCTTTGACTACCATTTGTGAATTGTTATTCCAGATGAGGACTCTGATAGTTATAGTGTACCGAAGAAACTGTTGATTAAGATGAGAGCTTGATATCCACTATGGAGGTTTTGGCCCTTTCTACTGTTGTGCAGTGCTTTTATCTTGGCTCTATGAGGAATTAGCAGACGATGGATTGGTTTCAGGGGATCCGAAAGTGTACAGTCGTGATGTTGGATTGGAATGCCGTGGTATCCAAAATCTTTACAAATTATATACCGAAAACATGGGCTAACCGGCAGCTGTTCTCTTAGTAATAATGCAGAGGTCATCCTTTGACTTATACTTGTGTTCTATGGTTGTCATTATTCCTCTCGATGGATTTGATGAGACTTGGGTGTGGAAGTACATGACAAGTTCATCATCTTCCATTTGCTTGTGCAGCATCCGTACCTGTTCAAACTTTTGTGCTTTGCTGCTGATCTCTCTATGATGAAAGTTGGGTTCTGCTTTAGAGGTGTGCAATCAAATTGATTCTATTTGGGAATTGGACCGAATTGCCTAAAAATAGGTTTGGGAACTTATTAGGGAACAAGTTCCAAATTTTTAGAACAGTTGTAGCTGTTTTGGGAACAACTTCCAAATGAATATCCACCCAGTTCTTGAATCAAACCATTTTGTTTTGGAACCGGTTTTGGAATCGGTTTTATAAGCCAAAAAGCAAAAGCCAAAATCCTAATTTTTTTCTCTAAATTCTAACCTTAAGACTCCTTCGTCCTTTGTCATTTCTTGGAAATTCTCCTCTTAAATTTTTATGAATTAAAGGGAAATATAGTTTTATAATTTATAATTTATATTTTATGTTATGTATTTGTATTTTTTTTGTTATAATTATATGTACTATGTATTCATCTTATAGATTATTGCTTTTGGCAAGTTCTATTATTCATTTTTTATTTTAAATTATTTCGTTAATTATAACCTCATGTAATTTTAGGATGCGAATGGTAACGTTTACATTTTTTTTTTTATTAGGGAATAGAAACAAAAAAAAAAAAAGAAAAAAAGTGTTTACATTCTAACAATTTTGAAACAAAAGAACGCGTTTGGTAATGTTTGTTAGGGAATAAAAAATAAATAAACACGTTTGGTAAATTTTATTCTTTTTTTGTTTATTTTAATTTTTTAAACATTTTTATTTTATTTTTCATTTTTTCCTTTATTTTTTATTTTTTTTTTTTTTTCGGCGGTCATCGGCTTTCGGCGATTGGCCGACGGGGGGCGCAGAACCTCGCCCGGCCAAGGCGAGGCTCGGCCTCGCCGCGCGGGTGAGCCCGAGGGGCGCGACGCTCGACGCTCGGCCTCGCCGGGGCCGGCGACGCTCCGGCGAGGTCGTTGGCCCTCGGCACGTCGTCGGTCCGTAGGCGAGGCCGGCGATCGGCCAAAAAAAAAAAGAAGAAGAAAAGAGAAAAGAGAGAAGAAATTTTGTTCTTTTTTTGGCTTTGAAGAAGTGTTTTCTTTTATCCGTAAACAACTTTTTTTGTTTTTTTTTTTTTCCGATTTTGTTAGAATAAAAACAAAAAAAAAAAAACGCAACCAAACGCGTTTTGTTTTTTTTTTGTTCGAAAACAAAATCCGTACGAAGTGTTTAAACGTTTCTTTGGAGCGTTTCCATGCACGTCCTTACCGTAAAAATTAATAAAAAATAACAGAGATTTCAGATAGATTTTGAAATTGGATAAAAAATAGGGTATATTTCAAGATTCAAAAATTGAGAAACAGCGGGTAACAGCGGCCCAACGTAGCGTCACATCGAGTAACAGCGGCCCAACGTAGCGTCACATCACATGAAAAACGCAAATATTGTTGCAGAAATTATGTATAAAAAATTGTCGGCAGGCCACGGACGGGGGGGAATTCCGAGTACCTATTTTTCTGATATATAAAAACAAGCGGGATAATGTGACAAACATCACGTCGCACGAGTTAAGCCAAGATGTTGTCCGACGAAACAATCTTAAATTCAACGGATTCATAGGCAATCGGCAAAAAACCCTAGCGCCAAAGACCCAGAAAAAGAAACAAAGAAACGCCAAAAAAAAGAGAGAAAAGGGCGAACATCGTCAGATGTTGTTCAGTCCACTCTTCCCAACGCCACTCCACTTTCTCTCTCCTCCGCGCCCGCTCCCCACGCCACTTTCTCTCTCCTCCCCCTCCTCTCCCCCACCACCACCACCACCACCACCACGACTACAAAAGCGCTCCCGCTCCACCATCAGGACGCCCTCGCACTCTCGCTCGCCGCCGCGAAGCAGCACGACCGACCCTCCAGCCCGAACCCTCCGACGAGCCCTCCCCCACCGCCGCCGACGATGGAGTCGCTGATCCTCCGGCTCCACGAGATCTCCGCCGTCAAGTTCGGCAGCTTCAAGCTCAAGTCCGGCATCTCTTCCCCCATCTACATCGACCTCCGCCTCATCGTCTCGTACCCCGAGCTCCTCCGCGACATCTCCCAGGTGCTCATCTCCTCCGTCGCCTCCGCCGGCTTCGACATCGTCTGCGGCGTCCCGTACACCGCGCTGCCCATAGCGACGTGCGTTTCCGTCTATAACAACATCCCGATGGTCATGCGTCGCAAGGAGGTCAAGGACTATGGTACTTCCAAAGCGATTGAAGGTAAACTGCCTTGCTTGTGTTTACATAAAGGACGTGGATTTTTAAATTTTCCAACTTGAGGATGATGATCATTGATTTTACAATGCCGTCGGTAGAGGATGTCGTTTTCTTGCCCAGCTGTTTGGAAAGCTTGGATTTTTACATCATATTATATTGATTTCTCACTCTGTGTTTGTTCAGGTGAATTCAAGAAGGATCAAGTTTGCTTGATCATCGAGGATTTGGTGACGAGCGGCGCGTCGGTGCTGGAAACGGCTGCCCCGCTGCGCGCCGTGGGGTTGAAGGTAACCGACGCGGTGGTGCTGATCGATAGAGAGCAAGGAGGGCGAGAGAATCTGGAGCAGAATGGGATCAAGCTGCACGCGATGATAAAACTGACCGACATGGTGAGGATCTTGAAGGAGAAGGGGAAGCTAGGGGATGATGTGGAGGCCACCGTGCTGAAGTTTCTTGAGGAGAACAAGAGGGTGGCTGTACCGGCGAAGGAAGTGAAGGCGAAAGCTAGGTTTTTGGGGTATGGGGAGAGGGCAAAGTTGTCAAAGAACCCAGCTGGGAAGAGGCTGTTTGAGGTGATGGTGGAAAAGGAAAGTAATTTATGCGTCGCCGCTGATGTCGGGACGGCTGCTGAGTTGCTAGATATTGCTGAGAAGGTCTGAGCTTGATACTCCTTCTCTTCTTTCTTGATATTTGCTGATTAATTTAATGAAGCGTGCGGAGAATCGTTTTCTATAAGTGAGAAGCCTGCATCAAGATGTATAAACTAAGGACGTCATCAATTTTATTTTGAGTTGCAAGCACTACTTAGACTTGGCATTTTCTTCTGTTCTTTAAATTTTCTCAGACCAAAAAACGTGTCACTACATTACTGTAACAGCTGGTGCCATCATTTTTATCATTGTTCTGTCCACCTGGGTTAAAGTTCTGGCAGTACCTACTATTTTGGTTTTTTTTGGGGGGGGGAGGTGCCGCTCGGAGTTCTACTAATACCGTGGAATAGTGGACATATTGTACTGAATTCCCATGAACTGCCTTACGCATCTGCTATCCTGTGACATGAACAGGAGTTATGGTCATTGTTCAGTAGTATCGTTCCATGGACTGGCATTGCTGTTTATAATTCCTTTTCTGATGTCTAACGACACATTCCATTCGGTGAAAATGGCTCAGATTTAGTAGTCCCCCATGTTCACATCTTTTGTCTGGACTTTTTTCAGGTTGGGCCAGAAATATGTTTATTGAAAACCCATGTAGACATATTACCCGATTTCACCCCGGATTTTGGTTCCAGACTGCGCACGGTATGTGCCAATTCCATAACTCTGCTATTTCGACGCCATTATTGGATTCTTCTTTTCTCTTTCTCTGATATAGGTAAGCGTTTTCTTAGATTTGTCTATCATGTATAACACAAGTAGTGTGACATATTACTTTCTCTTTGATGATAAATTTTAAGAGCCACGTGCTCAGAAAATCTTTGCGAACCTTGTGCATATGCAGATCCGTTAGTTTTATAAATCTCAAGTTCCTGCTATTTTTAAACCATCAAAGGCTGTGAATTTCTTCTGATGGTACTGAATGGCATGACAGATTGCAGAGAAGTACAACTTTTTGATATTTGAGGATCGCAAATTTGCTGATATTGGTAATACAGTGACAATGCAGTATGATGGGTATGACTTACTCTACAGTAGTTGTTTCCTCTTCGTCTATTTTGTTCTATAGACTGAACTCTATAATGTTGCATTTGTAGTGGTATATTCCGAATAGCAGATTGGGCTGATATAACTAATGCTCACATTATCTCCGGTCCTGGAATTGTTCAGGGACTGAAGCTAAAGGTTTGTTCTGTAAAAGGACTGCTTTTAGTAAACCTTTTGAAATAAATCTTCTTTTTTACCATATTGATCATTATGATGATCCTTTAACAATGCAGGGTTTGCCTCGAGGTAGAGGCCTATTGCTTCTTGCTGAAATGAGCTCAGCTGGTAACCTAGCCACAGGGGACTACACTGCAACGGCTGTAAAAATTGCAGAGGAACATTCTGACTTTGTTATGGGGTTCATCTCAGTTAATCCAGCATCTTGGCCAGGGGCACCTGTGAATCCAGCATTTATCCAGGCTACCCCTGGTGTTCAATTGGTAACTGGTGGTGACAACCTCGGGCAACAATACAACACTCCACATTCTGTAAGTCTACTCATTTGTCTTCAAATGTTGAAATCAATTTGCCAATTTTAGCAGCCATTAAATTTTCAGCTTCACCAATATGGGTGCATTCTATGTTAGTATTACTAGGTAGGTGTGCGCAATTTTCTCGAAATGATCTTTGGGGTGCTGAACTAGCATTTGACTTTTTGAGAGGAAGAAACTATTTCTCTAATAAAATTAAGAGACGGGCATTAGTTTGGGACCTTCTCTAAAGCATCTCTCTATTGTCCATGTGAATTTTCCTCATCTATGCATATAATGTCTCCAGTATTGGCCATAACTTGTTACCTATATTGTTGGTAGAAAATTGTTCAGTAGTAAAAATAGCTGGCCATGATGGCAAAGACTGTCACAAGAGTAAGTGGCTGTCCCGTGGAATGTGTTATTTAAGGTCCATTTCATATGATCAGACGCTACTGAATTGCAATGGAACTGTATTGAGTCTTGTCTGACTTAGGCTCGAGATAATTAGCACGAGAATGTCTCGCTTTAACTTGGCAATTTTTCTGTTTATGCTATTCTCATTCGGAAGGGTTGCTTGCAGACAAAGTTCTAGTGTGTCAAACTTGAGCTGCGTATTATGTATTCTTTTGTCGGCTGAGACTTGACTCCTTGCGATTGAAAATGTACTTCCAGGTGATCCATGACAGAGGCAGCGATATCATCATAGTTGGGCGTGGAATCATAAAGGCTCTGAATCCGGCAGAGGCAGCTCGGGAGTACCGCCTCCAGGGATGGAATGCATACGTGGGTAGGTGTTCATAAGACTGGAAGGTTCCCAAAAGGATGAGCCAAGTTCGGGTCCGAGTCGAAGTCTTATCCCTTTTGGTTGCTATCAGTTGGCGGCTTCTTAAGCATGTGCAGCTGATTTATCATGCGCTCTTTCATTTTGCTTTCTTCTCTCTTTTTATTTTCTTTTTTCAGATAAAGCACCCCAAATCTTCTAATGGGGGAGTCCCTTGTGCTGCTATCGACACCGTCTCGAAGTCGATAATGAAATCATAGGGATTGTGGACACATTTCCGGGATCGGATGGCGCCGGATCTTAATCTTGTATCCTATAATGAAATTGAATATTTCGCTTATCCCTCTCATTTTGACATTTTACGGGCCAATTCCATAAAAAAACATGAACTTTAGATATTGTCCCAAATCTGGTCCGAACTTTATTTTATCTAAAAGAAAAAAACATCAACTTTTACTCGTGTCCCAAATCTAAGCTGAACTTTATTTTGTATAAAAAAAATGCACCAACTTTCACTTGTGTCTCAAATTTGGCTCGAACTTTATTTTGTTTTAAAAAAAAAGGACAAACTTTCACTTGTGTCCCAAATCTAACCTTCTGTTAGCTCTCTGTTAACCCTCCTTTCACAGACATCCGACGTGGTATTTCCACTCGAAGTCTATTTGAAGATGAATGAAGTAATTCTATTACAAATAGGCTTCACATTTCTATCTAACTACAAGATGCACACGTTTTTAATATTTTGCTTTAAGACAGTGTAATCTTCTGCTTTCAACCCAACTTCTGACATTGAAAACAGCTTACCAATTATTAATTGATCTAATGGCTCTAGCTATGTGCCTCGTCCCCTGGAATTGAAGCTACTAAAATATTTTTCCCATGAGAATCGTTTGTAAAGTTTACTTAATTGGAGGGCAAACTTAAATTTAACACTTTCTCCAAACACTCGAATGCAGCATCGTTTTGCACCTCAACAAATTTGGACCTCTTCACAGTTGACCCTTAGGGCAGATAGGAGGAGTGCATTTATAGCAACACCAGATTCCATAAGTTTATGCATCTTCTCAGCATCAAGTCCAAAAGCATCTCCATGGTACCATTTTGTATCAAAGGAGTAGATATCAAAGTTATTTATGACATCCAAAAAACAATTAGATTCAATGCACATTAATTTCACAACTTTCACGGGGCCAAAATTTCCGACGGAAACAACACCTTTGAGTGATCGAGCTTGTTTATGTGCAAGAGCGAGTGTCTTTGTGTGAGAGAATGAGCGAGCAAGCCAGTGCGTGAGATCATCCTACGAATTGAAGACTCTCGTGCGCGAACTCGCTAAGGAAAGGAAACCCTATAAAGAATTCTCCCAAATCACATGAGTCGTGCATTAGAGAAGAAGAGAAAGCCCAAGAACAATTTTGCCTTTATATCCATGTCAGCTTGTTGTGTTGGATATTATTTTTTTTTTCTGTGTTGGATATTATTGCTAACGTGGAAATGTCACATCGGATGACTGTGGAATGAGGGTTAACGGAGGGCTAGATTTGAGACACAAGTAAAAGTTTGTGTTTTTTTTTTCTAGACAAAATAAAGTTCGAGCTAAATTTGGGACAATACCTAAAATTCGTGCTTTTTTTTTAGATAAAATAAAGTTCGGGTCAGATTTGAAACAACACCTAAAGTTCGTGCTTTTTTATGGAATTGGCCCGACATTTTACATGATGGATAATAGATTGAGCCCCATCAATTATTGTCGGAAACCATACAAATTTAAAGGGAGGATTTCTTCTTCAAAAATAGGAAGCAAATTAAGTTACATCAAGCACAGAACTTTGAAATTAGATTAGAACTTATTGAAAGAATACCTAGAATATGCCATGCATTGAATCGGATGTAAGTTAAAAGCATAAAGCTATAGATATATCGCAGTAAAGATTTCTAACTCAAAGAAAATTATCGCCAAAACAAAAGGCAGAGTTCGAAACTAAAGGCCGAAGTGAATAAGTTTCTTTCTAAAAAATGACATGTTACGGACCAAGAAATGCTCACTTTTCATAAATGGTGGTAAACTTGTTATTGCAATGCTAACCTAATCTAGCCAGTGACCGTACTTTTTCAAACATTTTCTTTGAAACTTTCATTTGTTTTCCCCGTTTAGTAACATCATCCTAGTCATAAAGAGAGATCATGGATTTTTCAATTGTTAATCTCCATAAATGATGGTGGCCTTTCCAATGGGGTAAATTTTCATAAGCGGGTGGTATTGTCCGTGTCGATAATTTATCAATGTGTTAATACTTCCACGTTAGTTTCTTTCTATAGCTTCCTTTTTGAACATTTAATTGATCATTTCGTGACTGAGAAGCGATGGTAAATGTTTGAAGATTTTGGTCATTTCCGTATAATATTTCTAAAATGACGGCAACATATTATTAGAAATGATAAACTTTGAAATATGTTGATAATATCATGTTAATTTATCTCGATGAACGCTATATCTTGTCTTTGGAAACTTTGTGAATATGCGATAGATCATGGACTTTTTTTCATTCATCATTGACCGTCTTCCTAAGTGATGTTAATTTTGTCAAATATGTGGGTACCTTTTCATGAGTGATTTTTTTGTTTGTTACTAATGGTGATGATTTTTTACACGTTTTAGTAATTACTTTTTAGATGTATAACTTCCTAAACATGTTGATAAATCGTGATTTTTTCATTCAGGGTGGATATATTTTCCCTAGAAAATTGTTGTAGTTTTTTCCCGAATGTTTTGATAAATCGTGATTTTTCATTCAAGGTCGATAGATTTTTCCTATAAAATTCTAATAATTTTCCCCGAATGTTTTGATAATTTTTCATAGGTGATAGTAATTTTCCCAAGTGTTCATTTTTCCAAATGGACAAAACACTTCACAACGAGACGGCAATTTTTTTTCCTAAAAAAAGTTAAAGCCGAATACAAAAATCTAACATTATAAATCTATGTAAAGAGATATTATAAAATGAAACTATTATCCAAATACTGGTCGGTTTCAAATCAGCTACGTTAACTAGTTAAGAAGCCGACAGATCTGCTTGAAGGTAACATTATAGAACTTTTCCAGATATCTTTCCTAGGTTGTCGAATTCCGAGGAAATCCGAAATCAATTCCTTATTAGACAAGTCAAATAAGGCGAATATAGACAAGTTGACCGAGTGAATGAAAAAGACATCTTTCGACCGCCGTATGAGAAAGGCCTGCCGCGACAAAGATGGAACAACTGGAGGCAAGTGGACAAGAAAAGGAAGAGAAGGAAGACAATACAACACGTTCTCATTCTTCTGCTTGGAATATACGACATTTTTGCTGTCTTCCCATTCATGTATTCGATGCATAGTTCAAGCAAAGAGACATTGCCCCCCTAATATTCCCAAAAAATACATGCCCAAGAAGACGTGGTGATCACTACGCGGACGAACTATTCTGATTTTCAAGAGCTGGATAATCTAAAGGAGCGTGAGACAGAAGTACCCCGTCGTCACTGTTCTTTCCAGATCCTACCAGTCACCCTAAGCTTCAGTTCCTTCCGGTCGCCACCGGAGAAGAAGAGAGCCATGTTGCGTTGGATGATGAGGCCATCGAAACTATCGCGGACTTTGCGGTGGCTGTCCCTTATGCTCCGAGGCACACCTTGCCAGATCATCTTTCTCCCGTTCCCACCAACCTCGAGGCTGTAACTGTAGTTTTTCGCCTCGTTGTCATCACCCATAAACCGCAGGAATGCTATATAGACTGGTGCCATTCCAAGCTGAAAGGCCTCGAAGTGCAGGCAAAAGTACTGACCAAAGCAACTAAAAACCTGGAGATCAACCGAAACTTGATTACTATTGTGCCCTTTTAAAAAATTACAACAATAACACAACTTGCAACTGTAGTCTCCCATGGGTAACACAGACTTGGGCCAGCTTCTTTGATGGGTCACTTGGCATATTTAAAACAATCATTGAACATTTGATTCAACGACACAAGTAATATTAAAAGAAAACCTTGTTAAAACTTAGAAGGAAGCTCCAACAACGACTTAGTTGGATACTTCTTCGAGTCATAAAGCCCCATTTAAGCTTCCAACCTCACAAACTTACATCAGCTAATCTGTCTTTATCTGGGCTTCCAGCTTTCGGCCAATACAAAAAACTAAGAGACAAACCACATCTAAATTTAGAAGGAAGGAAGAACCGAGCAAACATAAACAGCACTGATTGGAAAACGAAATGATCTGATGCCTGAGATATATCAACTCAACAACTTAGACCTGTATTTCACAGAACAACTTATCAAGAAAATAACAGATTTAATCCAAATTTCACACAATTTTGCGTTCACGGGTATATAAACTTAAACAATTCTGATGAGCAGATGGTTACTTTTGACAGTTTAACAAATTAATTAACTACCGGATAACTACAGAGAGCCCAACATATGCCTTGGATAACTGAATCAAGGAAAGAGGGAAAAGAGTACCGTTAGCATCCACGTGGCATTCTCGACCTCATGTGGATTTGATTTGACGTATCGGTGGTTAAAGGTACTGCCATTGTGCATGTCAACTTTGTGATCATCTTTGAGATGGGCTACCAGACAAGGAATGTCACCGATGACTGTGCATTCTGATCCGGCATAGGGGCAACTATAGGGTCTAAAGGCACATTGTGATTCATGCTTCAGCTTGCTGTAGTACGGGTATATGCCTACACACCCAAAACTCTGATATTTACATGGAAGTTCAAGAGAGGCAGCCACCTTCTCCAATGCAAGGCATCTGATGTTCCCGAGTTCGTGCCTGCAAGTAGGACATCTGTTGTGCACCCTTGGCTTGCAACCAGAACAGAGTGTGTGGCCATTCGAACACTGATGCAAAGAGAATCCCAAAAATCAACTTTTGAGTCTTTATTACCAAATAAACCACAGGGATGCAAATATCACCTCTGCAGGTGTCTAACGTTGAGAAGTTGCACTAATGTGTAATAAATAGGTGACTTCGACCAAAAGAGGTTAAAAGAAACAAGTTCCATGGTGTTCGTGTGCTTTAAAGGAAGAATCGATACATTGAAATAAAGGAAAATTGAAAAAAGTGTTAAATGCAAGATTAGAAATCCAAACCTGATGGATAGGAGGGTACATTGCATTTAAGCACACAGGGCACTCTAATAGCTCTCGGACACTGCTAGAGACAGTTACATTAGGTTTGAGAGCATTTTGCGTTGGATCATTCACACTTTCACCGATGTCCGTCGTGTCTTCACTTTGAGGAGGATCAATAACCTCAGGTTTGTTTCGGATCTCATCAAAGAATGCATTTGCAGAAGCCATTTCGCTTGAAGAGACTTCCTAGCCTATGAAACTACAAATGAAAAAAAGAAAAAACACGTGTATTATTAATTAAATACAAAAGAAGCAAGACTCTGGAAACAAAGACAAATTAAACAGGTGAATCTGGCATGATGAACGTGATTGCATGAGCATTCATACTGAAAGTATGAACTCTCAATGGCATCATCACGGGTCAGATAGGAAAAAACAACCCGTCTTCAAACGAAATTCCAACCACTTAGAATTGTCTTTCTGAAAATCCAGATTTGCATTATTCCAAAGTCAAGCCGGCTTCAATAAAGCTAAAACTAAAATGTAATTTTCTCTACAATGCTGAAGCATGCAGCGTGAGGAAACATTTAAAAGTTGAATGAACAGTGAGACAAACCCCTTGGAACCTTTTTTTTTCGTTTCTCTTTCTTGCTTTTTGGCCTTTGCCTTTTTCATTATTGATCATAATTAAACCTCGCACAGACATCACAGGAACTGCAGCATCCCAACTTCTCTCCATGGACCATGCAAAGTGAGTTCTATAACAGACTTGTAAAAAAAATTGTCAAATCACTTATCCTGCATACTTCGTCATCGTATTCTACACATGATACCTGCATAGGTAAAGAAGATGCATTACCTGATTATAAAAGCAATTTGCCTTCAGCTTGAAAAAATTCGAACCCTGATTCCGCAGAGTTCACAAAAAGTCCACGACTCTGCCCTCGGCAAACCTCCACAACGACTGAAATGATCAAAACAAGAAACCAGGTCAGCCAGTAGTTAAGATTATCGGGGAATCACTGATCGTGACAGATCAAACCTTCGATCCCCAGAAGGAAGGGATCGAAAGAAAAATTTACGGACCCCCAACCCAAAGTAGATCTATAAAGTTCCCACATCATGAACCGGAAAGATCGAAGCTTTTGCCTCTTGGGAAGCCGAGGAACACGAAAATCGAGATAAAAGATCGAACTTGACGACGGATGCCCATGCAAAGGGATGAAGCGGAGATGGAACAGAGACGGGGAACTCACCAGGAATTGCGGAAAGATCAAGTGGGTCGATTTCAAAACACCCACTTTGACGGAGCGGGGGCGACGGTTCAAAGAACCGACCGAACCCAGATGAGGAGGGAGGGATTCGAGGGCGTCTAGAGAGTAGATGGGAAGATAGATAGAGGTAATAAATGGAGGGGGAAAGAAAAGGAATAATATAAGCGAGAAAGACACGAAGTGCGCGTATAATTTCAAATTAAAGCCGCTCGAGACAGGGGCAGAAGGAAGAGAGAGAGAGAGAGAGAGAGAGAGAAGAGGGGGAGGAGAGAGAGGGGAGCGTCGCCTGTGGGCGAGGAGAGAGAAAGTCCTCGAGAAAATACAAAAAGGGAAACAGTGAAACGTGTAGGCCCCGCTCCCCCAGGCTCGTTTCTCTCCCTTTCTCTCTTTCTCGCTCGCCGCTCGTCGGCGTCTTCCGTTTTTGGCTCTGTGATTTTCAAAAACCTCCTCGTATTTCCTGTTCTCTCTCTTGTCTCCTTCCCCGACACAGCACACGGGGGCACGCATTGATAGGTGATAATCAGTCCTGTGTGATACGCGCAACCCCTCATGCTTCCATCTGGATCCCCCAGCAAGCCTCCCCGATTTCCCCCGTTCCCATTGGAAGAGTCCACGCGAAAACCACTTTCTGTCTTTTTAAACTGTTCATTTTCTCGGGTACATGCTTGGTTTATGAAACTAGAAAGTTTTTCGGGCATAAAAAAAATTGAAATTTGAAAGAAGATGGTTGATTCTGTCCTTCTCGAATTCTAGAAATATGCCAAAAAGATCGGAAAAATGCCTCCTTTTCGTCATTTCTCTCTGTTTTGTTTTTTGTTTTTTTTTTTTTCCTTTTCCCTTGAATGATGTGATTGTATATTCAAGCAAAATTCACTTCGATCGGCTACTGATGGGAGATGGAGGAAGGGGAAAGACCAGATTGCTACGGCCGATGATGTGGGGTCTTGTCCTGTCTGCTGAAGTTCAAGCTTTACTGTCTGCTAACTGGAGAATTGATGTTTGTCTGAATGACAGCCGAGGCATAAATAGGCATATCTGCTGGACTGTATAGAGCGAATCTGTCCGGGTTCTGATCTGGGATTGTCTTTGGGTGAGTGTTGGTCCATTCGTGGGCTTTGCTTATAGGGTGTTGGTTGGGCCTGTTGGGTCTTGGGTCTTAGAGAGTTGGGTTAGGTTGAATTGGTTCCTGGGCTTTTTAAAGGGGTGCGGTCTCCCTCTATTTTCTGGTTCTTGTGCTCAGTGACAATTTATTTACAAGAAAAAGGGAAAAAGTCGAAAAAGAAAAACGTTGAACTATGCTTATGATGACATGTTTACTCTTTAATATTTTTTTTATGCAGAAAATCCCAAATTTGTACATTGGCGACACATTTACCTTCGGTTGATGAGCATCATTAAAAAATATGATTATATGAATAATAGAAGGTAATCAATGTTGGCGATGACGTCTATTGTATCTCATTTATTCGAATTTTTTATACTAAAAGTACATGTGTGATACATTTTCCTTCCCACCATGATTCCATCAATGAGCAGTATTAAATTTTTTTGCTAATATAAACAATGGATGGCAAATCATGTTGGTATGATCCGTGACTTAAATGAAACAAAAACAATGTTGTTTGGTCGAAACATCGTTTGACAAAGTCTTGATGGAGTCAAGGGTATAAGTTTGAAGTTTTCAAGTTTTAGGGTAAATACGTTGTAATTGGCATAAATTAAAGTTTTCAAAGACACGAAAAAAATAAAGTAAATATTATAGTAGAGGTAGTTTAAGATTTTTAGTGACTTTTTACCCTAATGAAAACTGATAAAGAATCACTGTTGTAATTAGATGCCTCTTGAATTTATGTACTATTATTATTATCATCATCAATTAATGTTCATAACCACTCGCCCCAACAAAATTATAACGAATTCATGTGTATGATTAAGAAGAAAAGAAAATGTGGCATTGGGCCTAAACAAGCCCATGACAATATACCCGAATCAGCTCCGTGTCGAGAAAACCGAAAAAGCGGAAAAGAAAGTGAAAGAAAGGGCGTCGGAAGATTAGGGAGAGAAAAAAAGAAGCCAAAAAAACAAACACATTTGGAACGGCAACTGACGGAAGCAAAAGCTTCAAAGCGCTTTTCTTTCTTTCTTTCTTTCTTTCAGCTGCGCGAAAAAACCCACGTCTCCCCGCGTAGTAATCAAAGACTGCCCCAGAAAAATCCTCGCGCTTCGGATTGGCGCGGCGTTCCGTCGATCCGCCGCCTTGAATTTGTAAGTGAATGTTGGACTCGTTTCGCTGTCGGAGCAGCTCCTGTTCCCGAGATTCTCGATCGCCCGTCGCTCCTTTTCTTCTTCTGCTTCTTCTTGTTTTTTTTTCTTCTTCTTTTTATTTTCTTGATCAATTAAGAAGCGGCGTGTTTGCTTTATGCACGAAATGGAATGCGAGGAAGTGTTGGGGTTTGGGGTTTGTCCGTCCTTTTTTTTTTTTTTTTTTTTTTTTTGCCAGCGTGATTTTATGTTCCGCGGCGGATATATTTTTGGGACTTCTATTTGGGTGTGCTTAGCTGCACATACTTCGCAATCGAAGAAATCATAGCGGGAATTTGGAGTGAGCGCGTTGTTGGAAGAGTTCCCATGTTGAATTTCAAAGGGAATTGCTGGCATGATAAAAAGAATAAATCAGATGCCTGAAAAGCGAACGAGAAGAGTGTTTGATGTCTGCTTGCTCTAGTACCAGTTTGTTGATATGACTGAACTAATGGGAAAGGGATAAAAGACAGAATTTTGTCTATCTGGGTTGGCTTTTTGGTATGTGGTGGTTTTGTAGAAGGAAGGAGCAGCACAGAGGGACGGGGCCGGTGTGTTAGTATAAGGTGGTTTTTTAGAATGGAGGAACAATAGAGAGTATAGAGAATGAAACTGACATTGGAAGGAAAATATACTGCATGCGTGGGGATGAAGTTGCTTATGCTCTTTGTTTATAGGGCATTTGGCTGCGATTGCAATTTGTTACCCTTGACTGTTTCACTAACTGCGTGTGTTTGCAATGGTACGGAGTGAACTAGAGAACAAAAGACTCTGGTTTAAAGGTGGTTACGGCAGCTGTTACATCTAGACTTACCAATTAGTGTCTCCTCAATGGCATTCGGTCATACGGGTTCACCAAAACTTAGCTCTTGGTCATGTTTCGTTTTTGTGCATGGAAAAAATTCTGAGTAATCTCTATCTTTGCTCTTCAATTGAATGGATCAAACTTTTTGGGTACTCCAGACTGATCTTTTGCTATCGCTTAGGTGAAAGTGGTGGTAGATCGGTAATCATGCCAGACGTGCAAGCCCTAGTGAATGAGTTCCTTTTCAAGCTTAAAAAACGGTGAGATCCTGTCAAACTCCAATTTTTAGTTGTGAAGTTCCTGTAGCATGCTTGTAGGCGAGAAAATAAATTCATGTTCTCTATGTGGCGGCAGCAAGATTGAGGGCTCACATGCAACAGCAAGGCAGACAGCGATACTCCTTCGATCGGTTATTTCTCAGCAGCGAATTCCACACACCCACCAGGCAGCTGCTTTGATTGATGCTGTAAAAGCAGTAGGAGAGCAGCTGGTTGCAGCAAATCCAGTTGGTATGCCACTTTTATTGCTTTATATTTGGTTAATGCTAGTTTAAAATCACCAAAGTGTCTGTCATTGCCTGATATCAGCTTGCAATTTGAAACTGGACACTATGTCCCAATACTTTATTTTAAGTATTATATATATCCAGTGTTGACAGTAACGAAAGTTTCTTCTGCTTTAAAATAGGCACTGTTGCCATGTCCTAGTACCTCAATTTCTTCTTGCTGGTGTCGAATAAAGGCTAGAGATGATATTGCGGCTTTCATTACCACAACAGGGCACTTATATTGCTCCATTTTCTTTTATTCACACTGGCAAGGAACAAAGAAGCACCATGCACAAGCTAAATCTATGTATCGGAAAATGTACCTTCTTTAAAAGTATGAATTGTGGATACTCCTGTTGTCAATGACTAGATAGTGGCCATCCACATCCTCATCTTGCTCAAGTTTGTAAATTGTTTGATTTCTTTATGTACTTTATAGTGCTGCTATCCTATAAAAGAATAATTAGTTTTGGTTTTTTGAAGTTATGCTCAACTAATATTGTGTTGCAAGTTCTCTTTTAAGCTTTTGGAAAGAACTATCGTGATGATTTATGCTTAAGCATCTCTTTACAGATATTGTGGGTTCCTTGCTATATGTATTGACGAGTTGTACTTGTGAATGCAGAGCTTGCTGTCGGCAATATCGTCAGACGTGTTTTGCATATTATTAGGGAGGAGGATCTTTCTCTCACGACAGTGGCTATGGCTGGGTTGAATGTATCACCTGTAAGTGACGACGAAGGTGAAACAGACCAAGATGATCATCCTGTGTTGTCTGCCGCTGCAGTAGCTGCTGCTTCAAGAAACACTTTGCGCCCACCTTCCTTGCAAACCCTTCTTGAGGATCTACCTGACTCGACGGCTATTCCTCATACTTCTTCATCAGGGGGTGATTCTGATGGAAAAAGCAAATGTGAGCTTCCTTTATCGTTCAATGGTCTGTTTGTTGATGCATGCTAGCAATGCAAAAGATAGCTGGTGTTGTGATAAAGCATAGAGTCCTATCCAGTGAATAGCAAATTGCCATTGATGGCACATGGAGATTTCTTTTCCATTCACAAAATCACTTGCCAATTTGATAAATTAATTTTATAGTATTATGTTAAGAATTGTAAGCAGAAGTGTGAAGGAAATAGCTGTTTCTGGTAGATTTAGTGACTTGCTAGTCAGTGCTAAGAAACTCTTTTCCTTCACAGCTGCTGACAAGAGTACAAGAAGCCGGAAGCTGAAGCATGATGTTATTGAAGCATTGAATGAACTCCTTGGAGATATTGACACTTGCCATGAACAGATTGCTGAGCAAGCAGTGGAGCATATTCATCAAAAGTACTTCTTTTGCCTTGTTGACATTTGCTTGTTCCCCTTTTATTAGTCTGCTTCTTGTTTTAATGGTTCTTTGCATCAGTTTTGCCCTTAATTGAGTGTTAGGAAACTTGAGATGGGTGTCTTTTTCAGTATATTTTGGAGTTTATGCGTGGTGATGTTGATTTGGTTTATTCATTTTTGATTTTTTACTGCTTTTAATATAATAAACTTCTTCACAATTTAAGTAACCAACCTCACATGAAATAAGAAAAATGATGTGATGTTTTTGTCTTTTTCTCCATCCATAAATCTTTTAACCTTGTCTTATAGTCTGCAGTTTCCATGATAACCTTTGTGGCGTGAGGTTGTTACTCCCATATGCCGAGTTTTGGTATATTTTGGTATGATGTGTGAAATGGAATATTATGTGCTTGTATAATTTCAATTTGGAAACGTGTCTGCTATATGTACTCTTTTTTGTATTGGAGGTCAAGCATCATTTGCTAGCAAATTGGGACATGGTTAAGCATATGCCAGATTTCCTCATCTTAATATAGTCTGTGGGTTTCCTTAAGATGAATGCATGCTGTTTTTCTCGCTAATGGCATGAATACTCCTCTACCTTGTTGGGCAGGTCATATGTCCACGTGATTGATAATTATCTTAGGAAATCCTTAATCTATGTCTGGTCCGATGGAGCCGTCGCCCTCAGACCGTTGGTGCGGTTTTGAGACGCTGGTTATCTGATGATGAACTGGGGCATACTAAGACACAGAAATATGCATGTGAACACATGCATTGGCAGAGTTTAGGATTTTAGGCAGGCCTTTCCTAGGAACTGGGCCTGGATTCAGGTGTCCTCATCCTTTTCTCCCCTCAAGAGAAAACCAATAAGTGCATCCATATGAATTTGTGTTTGTTTCTTTTGGGGGGTTAGCATGATCTGTTGTGCTTTGAAATCTCAATAAGTTATTTATACATTATTGACTTATTTGATTGTTCTTCCAATTGATTTCATGATGATACCTTTTTTTATTGCTTAATTTTTTGCAAACAATGTCTGAGATGGCTTTCCAGTTTGACTGATTGTCACTTGCTGATTATATTTCATGTGTTTTCAGTGAGGTAATATTAACTTTAGGAAGCTCAAGAACGGTACTAGAATTTCTATGCGCAGCAAAGGAGAAAAAAAGATCATTCCGTGTGTTTGTTGCCGAGGGAGCTCCAAGGTGAGTTGATCATAGGTCTTTGGTCATTCTAATATGTTTTCATCTCTTGCTGAGCTCTTCTAATCATGTGGTCCTGATCAGGTATCAGGGACATCTACTTGCAAAAGAGTTGGTTGCGAGAGGTTTACAAACCACGCTCATTACTGATTCTGCTGTCTTTGCCATGATTTCGCGTGTGAACATGGTACACATCTTTTTTATCAATTTTTTGCCCTTCAGCATCTGATTTACTGCAATGACTGTTTGAACTAAATTTATGCTGAAAGGTAATTGTTGGAGCTCATGCTGTAATGGCTAATGGTGGAGTTATAGCACCTGTGGGGTTGAATATGGTTGCTCTTGCTGCTCAAAGGCATGCTGTTCCTTTTGTGGTGCTCGCAGGCAGCCATAAGGTAAACTGGGGGAATAACTATTCACTTGATGCTTACTTTAGTTAGTGTCCAAAGTAAGCTACAACAAGCATTTTAATAATTAATATATTTGCAGTGTATTCTGTAGTTACAGCGGTTGCACAATTTGAGTAGTGCTAGACATTTGAATTATGGAGCAGGGTTAAGAACGAATTGACATGTTTTTGTTATTTAGGCTAATTTTATGCATTTTAGACGTAGATTGAGTTGACAACATAGTGGGGTTTGGTTGTCCCTTGGATGCATGTTTAGTTAGCTGGAAATGTTTGATGACCTTTGATGAGTGTGCTGGTGCTATACTGATCACACAGATTTTGGATTGCAGTTGTGCCCCTTGTATCCTCACAATCCAGAGGTCTTACTAAATGAGCTGAGATCACCTTCTGAACTGCTTGATTTTGGAGAATTCTCAGATTGCATGGACTTTGGAAGTGGAACGGGCTCTCCACTTCTTCATGTTGTCAACCCAACATTTGATTATGTACCACCTAAACTGGTCAGCTTGTTTATCACAGACACGTGAGTACCTTTATTATGCCTATCTTGCCAGAATTATTTTCTATATATAAATGCTATTTTAGAAATGAATTTATTTACAGGAGAATTAAGTAGAAGGTCATGGCAAATAGCAACAAGAGCTTAAGTTGATAATACGAAGCCTTTGAACTTGTTCTTATCTCCTAGACAGACTTGCCATTAACTGGGAACCTCTGAGTTTCATATAATCTTTTAGAACAGTTCTAGCAATTCTCAATTTGCTCACATTGCATATTCTGGATTATTTCTATCTACGTTGTACTGGGTCAGGCTATTGTGATGGTGACATCGTTTAATTGTGGACTCAATTACTTCTAGTTGTATCATCTTTTGAGTTTCACTTTGTTCCCCCTAATATTTCCAGAGGAGGACACAATCCATCATATGTGTACCGGCTAATAGCAGATTATTATTCGAATGATGACTTGGTCCTGCAGAGGAAACCTGCTCCGACCAATTGAGTTAAGACCGGAGCATTGCCAAGTAAGTAGTGGCACAATTCTTAGTGTGATCTTTTCGTTTTGTATTGCTTGAGAGTTTTGGAATGTCACTCAGCTCTGATGACTGAAGCTAATGCATAGAGATCTTAGTGTTAATTTAGATAGCGAGTTGTTAGGCGTATTCTTCCATCAGCTTCTATGATTGAGCAGCTGCTGATGTGATCATTTCATTGCTTTTAATATACATATATACATGTTTGACTGCATCTATGGGATCCTGTGGTAAGAGCAAAAGAACAAGGGAAATATTCATATCTTGTTCACTTACTGAAAGAGAGACCTTTGAGACGTGATGTTCCCAAGAAGGCAAGAAAGCTTTCATAGACTCTTAGACTCTTCTGTGATTGATCCATCCCTGTGTCTCTCATGCATGAATAAAATTAATTAGCTCTCCAGGAGCTTGCTATGCAGAAAAGTGACTGCCTCTTTAGTTGCTGTCTTATTTCTTGAGTTTAGATGCTGTTGTGGACGGACCCACAGGAGCAAGAAAAATCTTATCTTTGATGAAATTTGGAATCTTGTCATCATTTTCGTTTCAAATATACGTTTGTTGAATTGAAATCAGCATTTCAGCTATTATTGAATTGTTTTTGAGCCTAACAAATGCAGTTGTAATTTTTTGCAAAAGCCTCTCCCCAAAGAAATGGATATGGCATAATCATCAGCCTTTAATCTCAGGCATTATCATCTTTTAGTGACGTAGTCATGTCCATTCCATTGACCCATGACCAATTTGAGGGATCAGTGTGACAATTTCTTTCAAGTGTTTCCTTTTTCTCATGTCAGGGTTTGTAACTTCCTCATTTGTTTGTCTGATCCTCTCATACTCTAGTCATCACTTCCCTCTCATACTCTGGTCATCACTCAAAAACATAAGAAACTTGTGAATATGCAGTTCAATTTTTCTGCCCAGTCTAAAGTGTCATAAAAAGAGAAGTCTGCTCTATATTTTCTCAAATAATCCTTCAGTGAAAGGGGCATTGGTCCCATCCCACTGCCATATATGTATTGACAGTGACAACCCAATGTAGAGATGTAGAGAATATGTATTATTGTTCATAACTAGACTCTGAGCTTCTTTATATGTGTTAATTTAATTGATTATGGACTTGGCATGAGAGATTGGCTGCTATTTTGATGTAACAATTTACTTGCAAAATCCAAATCGTCCTCCATAATGCTTTTCTTTGATGTATGATGTTGCTTCTTGTGGTCTGCTAACGTTTGCATTTGCTTGTCTTTGAAATTCATCCAGGAGAATACTACATAAGCAGGGGGACATGGAGAATATGAAGAGTTTAGTGCCGGTATATACCTTCTCTTCAGGTTGCCAAAGTCTCCGGAAATTCAAGAAAAAGGAGGGTGTTCCAAAGAAAGAGTAAATGGTGTAATGATTTAAAACCTCGAGGAAGGTGTATCTCAATTTTGTGATCGTTTTTGGTTGGCTGCTGAAATCTTTATGTCGAAATTTATGGGGAAGAATAATCAAAGTCAATGCTTTCTTTACATTTTAGGGAACTGAGAGTTGTAAGTTGGAAGAGAATAAACCACATAGCTGAGAGTTTGCTTGTCTAGAAATGTGCTGTCTCATCTTGCATATAGTGATCGTGCTGTAGTCATAGTTTATAGGGATTTCTTGCAAGACGTTCTTATGCCTGAGAACTCTTTCTTTGACCCATGTTTGAGGGTTGCATGGATTTTGTTATTTTGGCCCAAAGCTTGCATGGATGCTAAAGTGCGTGTAAACTTGGATTAAATGGCTGTTTTATGTGTTAATGTTTGAAATGAGCGGGCGCCGTGTACTATTCAATTCATCTTTCTGAGCAACTGAACCACCTTGGCAGCTCACGAATGGCAGTTGGACGTTCCTCGTTTTGCTTAATTCTGGACTATTCTATCTCGACATATAATGATCATTGATCTTGTTTACCGGATAAGAGAAAGCACTGATGTGTTCATCTTGTCCGATAGGTGTCAAAACGATTCCTTTTCATATGATCATGAACTTGGTGATACCAGTTATTCAACAAAAGATGGAATTGGTGCAAATCTAGTCGGGAGGATTCCTTTTATAAATCAAACCATGAATTTTGCTTCGGTGCAAGATTTCATCTTCGTGGGTCTGCAAAAATTCATTGTGCGCGGTCCATTGTAGAAAATTATTCCAGCTCTATACAAATAAATTAACACGTCAATGCAAGAAGCGCCTTGCAAAAGAGAAGAGAAAATGACACAAAAGTTTCAAAATTATGTTAAATAAATTAAAAATTCATAAATGACACTACACATTGGATCAATATTTACAAATTACATTAAACAAAGAGATATGTGCACTATAAGTTTTAAAATTTGTTAAGAAAGTGCATTTGAGTCATAAAATTTACAAAAAAGTATAATTAAGTCATAATACTGGTCAAATTGATTCAATTAAGCCCTAAGGTTAACACCCTCCATTTAGTTAGACTAACGAAAAATGACATGATTTTTTAAAATATTTTATCTCTCTTACGTAGTGATGATGTGACTTAAATTTTAATTTATTTAACCAAAATATTAATTAAATAAAATAAAAATTATTCATAAACAAAGAAAAAAAAATGAAACAATGGGCAAAGGCAACATGCCCTTGTTGCCGCTGCCCCCATCACCGGCAAGGGTAGATAGAGGTCGCTAGGGATCACCAAGGCCTTGGTCGAGGCCGGCAACCCTCACCCATGACAAGCAAGGGCCTAGCGACCCTCACTCAAATCTAGGTGGAGGGCATCCTCACCGAGGGCCGGCGACCCTCATCGAGGGCCACCACAGCAGGGTGAGGGCCGACGACCCTTGTCTAGATCTGAATGGAGTGCTATGACACTTGTACGGATTTGGGCTAGGGTTGCTGGCTTTGAGGTGTCTAGATCTGAATGGAGTGCTATGACACTTGTACGGATTTGGGCTAGGGTTGCTGGCTTTGGTTGAGGCCTCAGTGACCCCATCGGCTCTTTCAGGCGACGGGGGTGGACACTTGTACGGATTTTAAAATTATTGCTATTATTTGAATACGATTTAAAGCAAAAAGTGATTAAAAAATACCACATAGGAAAATAAATTAATTTAAAAATATCACATTAGCATCTTCTATTAGAAAAATTGACAATAATAATGAAAAACTAATTCGATTGCACCAATCTAATATGTTTTAGGACTTAATTACACTTTTTATAAATTGTAGGATTCAATTGCATGACAAGTTTTAGGACTTGTAGTGTCGATATCCTTTAAATAAATTAAAGTCGAGATCATATCACATACTGGATTAAAGTTCATGGATTATTTGTTAATTATCACAGAAGAAAATAAGGATTTGGATGGCAGGATACGATGAAAATTCCACAGTATCCACACCATCACAGCAATATTCATTAACATCTTTAAAAAGTAAAACTAACTAGTACTTGTATATACTACAGACAACAGCACAAAGATATCGAGTCAAGAGGGACACTCGACGTCGAACCAGAAGAACATAGAAGTACGAGCACATATAACCCGAACACGCTGCAATGCCAGGTCCCCACTAGTCAATACGGCTTTGGCACCACCTTCAATTCGTGTCCGAGAGACCGAAACACCATCGCCATGACACCCATTAGGAGAGGAAACGACCTTGCTGCCTGTAGCTGTGCTCACAATTGGGCACGAGAGGTAGTCTAAAGGGTCTGTCTCACATTGGAGAATACAACCGTCGATAATCAGCCTTCCGTTCCTATGAAGCAGACAGCATCCAAGCTCCGCTTTCACAGTTAGATTCGACAGTTTGCAGGTGGAAAGGAACTCCAGGGCACTGCTTAAACAAAGGAAAACATGTCCAATTATGTTCCTTGTAATCGCCAAAGTTAAAATTTCATTAACCAAAATCTGCACTGCAGAACATAATATCTGAAACAGTTGACAAAGAACGAAAAACTCATTACTCTTGCAACTGCAGTATGATTTCAAGGTAAGTAAAGACTGGCAGTAGATTTCAAGGTAAGTAGAGACTTGCAAAGTCACTGAAAATTGTTTTGAGCAGGTTATGTTGACGGGTGCTTCACAGCATGTTAAAAAGTGACCTAAAATTTCATTAATTGACAGAAAGAGGGAGTCAATTCACTAAGCAGTAACCGATGCGAGAAGGAATACAGCATCTCCCAGATACCATCTGTAAGAAGAACTACTGACATTCACGCTTTACTGCATCTGAAAAAGGTGCTTCACAAAGAGAAGAAGAAGTAAACCTGTCTGAACCTCGTGAACAGAGAAGCATTGTCTCGTCTGGAAGTTCACCTCCACCAATCTGAGAAAAGGAGGTAGACAAGAGAACAAGGTACGGATAAAAGTAATTAGGAGATGAAAGCTATGGTTAACTTAACAAGCATGCTACCATAACTTGCAGGGAATACATAAGCAGCTTAGAGCTTTCCTCAGAATGACTTATCCAAAGAATCCCGAAATCAACACCGCAAGTTTCAATCATTTCAACATTTACACATTCCAAGACCAAAGAATCCCAACAATGCCACCTCCGTATGCTCCTCTTAACTTTTTAAACATTTACATTGTAAATCTCATGTTACCGAGACCCACTTAATTCACATACACGAGTAACATCTAAATGCCATTTGCCCCCAAACAACAATCCCACCCTAACACAGGTTGGAAGTACGACTAAGAACTAGCCAAGTAAGTAATAAAACAATCATCAAGTGGCTTCTCTAAGTTCACCTACTGTCTATCAAACAATTTTTTCTCTCTCAATTATTACTTGCATTTTTTTTTCTCAAAAAAGGCTAGTAGTTCTGCCCAATATACTAGTCAGAGACTCAAAGCCTCTAGGACATGCTCTAACAACAGTATAATGGGAATAACTAAAAATCATGCTAGAAAATGATAGTTATACAATAATCACATGTTCTTTATCAGTAAAAGATAATCATGCATAAATTGTCCATCCATGGTACAGGCTCTGAAAACTACAGCAGTTTTGAGTTAAAGTTGTGTAGGTACCAGGCAAAGTGGTTTCTTTATCTGAATATTAGAGGCAACATGACTTCCCCCTGCTGCAATCAGAATAGTATCTCCAGGTCTATGAGGGTAAAATAGCATCAGAATTCCATAGCTCATTAAGAGATCCAATTATCTACACAGAGGATGTTTATGGACCTTGCAGCAGAGACAGCCAACTCAATATTGGGGAAAACTCCTGGCTCTGATGAATCTTTTACAGACCGGTCTACTCGTAGCCACAGCCGAGGGTGACATGCCAGGTAACACCATCTGTGGCAAACGAGGGCGGTGTTATAACGATCTGCAAACTCAACAGCAATTTGTGACAGACAACGCAACAAAATAATATCATGCATGTATTATTTCTTCTTGGAGAACAGGGTGGAGTTAAAGATGTTAGCCTTTATAAGTATTTAATTCATGTACTTTAAAACATAATATAAAATACTACATATTGCACAAGCACGTGATATCAGATAATATGGAGAAAGATGCTCCACCAAAGTATTGGACTATTACTGAGTCCTAACGGGTCTGTGGCACTCCGACATAATACTGGATATCTTCTCTAGCACATACCCTTATATGAGAAATAGTTAATGGGTATTTAAATTGAGTAGCTTTTGGTCATTAGGCTCCCCAGATAGACCAAGACTTTGAAAAGGCAATTTTGCTCGGGAACTTGGTGAAAAAAAATAGGGTTTTCGACTGAGTGTAAAGTCTGCAGCCCAAAACAACCTAATCTTAATTGATAAGGTTAAAGTGGTGGCAAGTAGACAAATGTATTAACAACAGAGAACATCTTCTTTTCTTTTTCTTCTCTTCTATCTTGTGAAGAGGAGTCCACCCAGCAAAACAACGCGGGAGCAACACCAAGCAGAAAGATAAAGGAACTGTGGTTCCTAGAATCCTAGCCCAGACCCTATATCTGAAACGGCCAAATCTAGAAGAAAGCGCAAGGTAAATCTCCAGTAGGATGGGAAATTCACTAAACTAACATATGAAATAGTCAAATTGTCACCGGTCGCCTAAACTACAGTAACCCCACATTACTCCTTCAAGTCCAAGCATCATTCTCGTAAAACTCGTCATTTTCAGGGAAAATTCGATGAGCCTGCCCTGAAATGACCTGCTCCCCCAAGTTCCAATCAGCCAAAACTCTCAATGGACAACCCAGACAACATGGCTTTACGGAAAAGACCCAAACTTTCGACGCCAGCACATAACAAGCACACGTACATTCGAACCATACGTGAAGACAGGAGTTCCAACACATAGTTTTAGCGGAAATCAAGAATCCGAAGACCTAGAGCGAAGTTCCCGAAACTATATACGCGGATAGAAGACATCGAAATGACAAATTAGGGCAAAGAGGAGCCGAATGGGGGGAGGCGAAATCGAAACGGTACCTGGAATAGGAGAAAGGAAGCTGAAGATGTGCATGAGGCACCCGTCATCGAGATTGTTGATCGGGGCGAAAGAAGGAGCTCCCGATCTCGATTTCCTCCGCTTCGTCGCCGCCGGCTTCTGCTCTTTATCTCCTTCCATGAGCAGAAAGCCGCGAGCAATCCCACCAGCTGCTCCGATGGGCGAGTGCCGACTTCGAATCTCACGCAACCGGAATCCCCGGCCGTCGACTTTTGTGACCGCACGCGACGGACCGACCGACACGCAAGGCCGCATGGACCGACGAGGAATGCCCCCAAAAGAAATGGGTCCGAATCCGAATTTGTATTTGGGTCGTGGGCTCTCATGCGGAAGATTGGGCCGGTGGACATGCAGTGACGGATGATCCAGAATGGCACCAGACATTGCAAATTCGATTTTATACTTTGCAGTGGAAACATGTTGGTTTGCGTCGATCCACGGGGTTATTCGCGCCGCGTCGCGTCACATTCGAATTTTGTCTTTGTGATTCGCATTTCGCCGCCTCGTACTATACTGTCGTGAAAATCGGTCGTGCCCAATATTGCTAGCCTTGCATGATGGACATCGCCAAGCCTCATCCGATATGCGCGAGTTATCGTTCGAGCATGTAAGCAAATTTCGATGGAACCTAAACAGATGCACGAGGTATGGTAACCTGATGAATCTCGCGCGAAGTTCTGAGAATTGGCAGAAAAACTGGTTGGAAGAAAGAGCGGTAAAAAACTAATATAGCGCTAAGGATAGATCTCTCCGTTTGTTTTTTGCAGATTGAAAGGGGCAGAGACTTTGGCAAGTGAAGAATAAGTAAGAAGGTTGGACCTGATATCTAAAAAGCAAACGGCTTTCAAGAACTCTTCGCAAGCCCAAGCCAAAACTTCAGAAAGTGCCTCCGTGGCATTAAGGTGGTGAACCGTTGTGCGATTCTTGAAGGTGCATCTAACCATCGATTTGTCATAGTACAATTCTTAACACTCCTACATCTCTACAAAGATACCATCAAGAAGCAGATACCATCGACTTGGTTTGATGACGGCATAACGGATTGACTAGTACTCTCTGTTGTCCTTTGGTGTTTTCTATTTGGGTTGCTACCTCAATGGCAATCGGTGCTGCTCAGTGTCACGAGTATCTATTCCTTCTTGGTTGAACCGGCTTGAACAGCAGGTAACTGGACGACGCCAAATGAGAAGGTAGTAGATTCTTTAAATAGGATCAAGGGAAGCCAAAAAGAGAAGCTAAGCAGAACACTGAAGCATTAATCAAACTGACTAAAACATGCATGCATCCATGTAAATGAAGCATGTTCTGATTAAGGTATGGTATCCTGAATGACTGGGCGTACGACAATTGTAGAATATTTGTATGAGAACGCTGATCTGGAAAAATGCAACTTAACAATCAGGTCAAGAAGGGAAGGTGACTAAGCCGATTGAGGATTGATAAATACACGGAAGTCGCCTGCTACTTGCTGCAACTTCTGCAATGTAACAACTTTCAATGGACACCATTACTAACAATCGTCTTAGTAAGTTTTTTCAGTCATAAGAGTTCAGGTTCAGTCATAATGGCTAAAGTATCACATAGAATTAAGTTCCACATAATAGGCATAATCAAGACGACGTTAATGAAATTGCTCCATTCCTGGCCTTGTCACCTTAAACAAATGATTCTGACTTTGGTAATCGCACTCAATGAAGCTTCAGCTGGCTGAACAAAAGAGAACCTCCAAATAAGCAGCAATTCCATCATACCCAAGTAGTGGAAGAGTTTATATGATCATGGATGAGACGAGAAGAATAAATTACCATCATGAATTTTACTGCTCTTGCGATGCTTCAAGAGTTCCAGCTCCGCTCTCTGTTGGCAAATAGGCATTTTCGGACGTGTCCATGGAAGTGCTGTTTTTGAACTGATTAATCTGATGGGTATCTGTCATCTGGTCTGTACTTTCTGATCCTTGAAGAGAGGACTGCGACTCAGTTTTTGAGATCTTGGACAGTCCCTCGTTCTGCACATTTGCCAACTCTTGTGCTTTGTGTTTGTGAGGGAGCTTTCGAGAAATCAATGATTCGGGTGTTCCAGGACGTTTAGTGGAAAAAGGCCGATGGAAGAGCAAATGGGCAACTGCTCGGTCTATTGGATTGGTGTCTGTTTCAACATCAGCTGGCTTAACCTCCCTGTAACACCGAGCAATAAAAAATGGACAGTAAACTTATCAATGGTGCCAGATATTCGACTTGAAGAAAGTTATGCCAGTGATTTGAACAAGCTTTCTACTTCAATTGAAGACAGTTTGTCAAGTTTCAAGTTCCTATAACTGAAACTTAGTTTTGTGAACATTTGGGCACAAGTATAGATGAAATCAAGAAAGGAGTTGATCCTAAAAGATGTAGATTTTCTATTAACCCATAGCAAGTTATTGCCTCTGATCTTCTGCGTTTTTTGTCTTCTCTATTTCCCCTTCGTCCTTTCTCATTAACGGGTATGGTTTTATCATCAAGATGACTAATAACAAAGACAGGAGTAAATCTAAATAATCATTACAATACTTCAGGATATGAACATAATACCCAGGGCATCGAGAACCGTTCAATTAACTGCAATAGAAAACCAAAAGCATCCATCTTGCAGTAATTAATTTTTATAAATAGGAATCTGCTTGCTTCTTTGGTTGATCTAAGAATTTCATCAAGGATAGGAAGTAAAATGTCACTCGACTGTTGAAACACAGAAGTAGAATATCATACTCACACCAACAAATGCCATTCAAACTTGATCAACCTAAGAAGGGTTCACATATTGTCAATCAATTTGCACATTGTTCCACAGAATTACGCTGGAAATTAGATGCTACCACTCAGACCAGGTGAACTGTCCTATATTAAGTCACCTTGACAATATAACTCTTTGCAAAAGCATTACATAAGTAAGGGAAACCACAGATAGATTTGTTAACTAACCTGTTACTAGCCTCTGATTCCTCCTTTGCTAAAACTTCATGCTCATCTTGTGGATGCACAACAGTGCCAATCATACTCCCAGTGTGTTGCCTTTTCATGGTACTTTTAGCCAGGCGATACAAGCTATCCCGTATACAGATTTTGATCCTATTGTCCAACTGCACTACTCCACTTTATCACTCTAGACAAATTAAAACCCACTTGGAAAAGAAGCCACTGGAAAAAATAAATACCTTTGCAATCACATCCTGAAGCTGATTAAGCACCACATCCTCAATTGAACTGCCATCAACAGCTGCAGAGACGAAAGTAGAACCATCCTGCTCTATTGAAGAACTTATGTCAATTGAAGGAAGACTGCTCAGATCATCAACTTCCAAATGGGCGCCATTGCTATGCTGATTTGAAATTTCCAGAGTAAGCTCTTGAGCATCAGAAGGACAGTTTTGGTCAACAAACTGCTGTAGCTGTTTCTTTATAGCAAGCATTGCTTGCATTTGCTGGCGACGCCTCAACTTTTCAATTTTCTCTTGAGGCGTCATTGTAGGAGGTTTTCCTGGGGAATCAAGCCTCTTTCCTGTAGAGTCGACATAAGTAGAAGATACCTTGTACCCAGGAAACACGACTGGACACTTGACCTCCCTGGATTGGAAGCTCGTTGGTGAAGGTACTGCTGGAAATGATTCTGCATAGTTCCTGAATGCAGCAGATTGTGCGTATGGATCAGAGATCTGCTGGAAATGGGTGGGCTCAGGTCCTCTAATCCCACTTAGTTGATTGATAGATGATGGAAACGGCGATGGCTGGTGGCCGTACTGTCCCCCCGAATCCACATGTGAATACCAGGACCCGTAAATATCTTGGGATATTTTCCCTTCAGCTTTCTCTTGGGACTTCTTCTGGCTTTTATGGAGCGTTTTGTGCCTGTAAACCTGCATAACGTAGCGAGAACCTGAAGAGATGGAAAACATCTCAATGGAGGGGACTATGAAACTCAATTGACATAAGCATGTACAAGTAGTGGTCTTCACAGTCAAATTCCGTGGCTATTCACAGGAAGATGAAGATTGTCGACCTGTCAGGACAACTGGAACTTGAAAAATTTAAATGCTCAATCTACATGGAGCAACCGATGGAAACTAATTTTGGCTTTCTATCTTTAATCTCTTGTGGATATATTAAAATTTGGGAAGCAGATTGAATTACTGATATTGGCAGAATAGACAAGGCAATTTCACTATTTTCCATGAGAAAAGTGAATACCTTATCAGCACATTCATTCAGGGTAAAAGAACTATCAACAAAAAGACGAGAGTTTTCTGCATGGGTCTTTCCTACCATGGCCATATTCTTCTATAGAGAAAAATGAAAAAGCTTTACTTCACTTGTATAATAGAAGGAGAAAATAGTCCAATTCAGATTGCACATTCAGTGATCTGATTTACAGTACCTGATCTTTCACCACTGGTTCAACAGTTGCATTTCTTTGCTGAAAACTAATGGATGCGGGCTCATTCATTTTGTCATAGCCAAGGTTGAAAGACTGCTCATCTTGATGTTCATATTCTGTTTTCACTTGCGGGATCTCTGATGAACTCGTCAATGCTCCAGAAATCAAACCAGGAGAATCCGCAGAAATGGAAAATGATCTTACTGGACTGCTTGTTGCGTCTTTAGAAGAAGACCATATCTCATCAGCATTACCAAGATTTGCTTGGCCAAATATTGGCTCATCATTGCTGCAAAATCATCACTTGTGAGAACATTGAGTCAGATAAATACCTGAGAAATGCGAACTAAGAATCTCAGACGCAAAGGAGAGTGTGAGCTGAGTAGAAAGTAGGGATCTTCCAAGTCAAGAAAGCTCACCATGTTTCTTGATAAAGTAGGTCATTGTCATTAACTATTCTACAAGGCTGCGTTCTCATTCAACAGAAATTTGGCATGACTACAATAAAAAGTCTTAGCAGCAACATTATAGGAGTAGCTGTTTCTCATCAATCATCCACAATTGAGAAGAGTTTTCTAGGTGTTACGACATATGCCAACCCCAATAAGCATAACTGTTGAGTAGCGAACTACACAAATTACACAAGAGATATTAAAATTGATTGAGGTCATGCATTACCTAAAGATTCGATCAAGGTCATCAAAGCTGCTGATATTCTCCCATCCATAGTCAGAAAAATCGGTATGCTCTTTATCTTGGGTGTTTCCAAATACATCAGCATCTGCATCGTGTTGAGCCGTCTCTGCTGGAAAAATTGATGTTGGGCGAGAAGTATTAGAAATATCACAAGTCAACTCAAAATGTGCTGTGTGCTTCATGTCATAAGAAATAGCATTTTCACCACCTTTAGATAAATTGCATTCGTTGATTTCTGTCACATTATCGGAGACTCCAGTACCAACAGATCCTTGCTCATCTTTAGCAGCTTCCGATGAAGAGAGATTTGGCCATGAGTCCAAGCTCGATACAGCAATCCCTCCATTTTTGTTGCTTCTGTTGAAGCATTCCAGCTTCATACCATGGAGATTGAGTTTTGCCCCGAGTGGCTTCTGTTCCCTAGGCTTAAGGGTCGCGATGTCTTCATTTTGGATTTTATTGGGCCGATCATCTTCCTTTCCAGCTTGATAAGGGACTATATGTTCGCCATTTTCACCAGCCTCACCCCATATGATACTTGTGAGCTGAAACAGCAAAATGTCAAATATTGAGATGAACCGGTATATAAAACTAAGGACACCAAAGTCAGTTCTGCAAATAACAAAAATGAACATATTTCCAATTGTAATGGATGCTGCAAATCACATTTGTAACTTGCACGCAAGTGTGGGAGGGAGTAGCGGGATGGCATTTAAAAACTACAACCCCCAAACCAGCTGAGAACCAATGAAAAGTACGCCATTTTAAGCTAAGTTATTCTGCTCACAGGAACATGGCCAAGTCCACCGCCTTACACGATGTTTAAAACAAAAACCAAGACAAGAAATTAAATTCAGATGACACGGTCTTGCGCTTCAATCATGCGGCCACTCATTATTCTTGCCGAAATGCTTTGGCCCCAATCTTTTTATTGGACAATTCCCCATGCAGTTTTTATTCTTTCATTTATCATTCAAGAATCAGCCCGGCCACTTCTTCAATCATTATAGCTCCGCGGAGGCACAAAAAGATTAAAAAACAACAGAATCGCCCTTCCGTATATTCTATCTCGGATTTTCTACACGAGTTGGCGTTTAACGTTCGCGAATCCAAACACTATGAACTTCTCCTTCTCAATGAGCAAAACTCCGAAGAGAATCACATCTTCATTCAACATGGGACACAAGGAAATCTAGCAGACCAGGAACAAGCAAAGGCCAGACCTTCAAATTCAAGAACTCAAGCACAAAAGGAGAAGCAAGAAAGAAGCTGCCACTCCAAAGGGGCAAGAAATAAAAACTACAAAAAAAGAAAAGAAGAACTTACCTCTTCGTCGTTCCAATCAAACATATCTAGTGAAACAACACCAAACCTCTAAAAGAAAATCCAGTTGAGGGACACACTGGTAAGTAACTCCATACATGGCCAATTTACCTAACAGATCACCAAAACAATCGAAAAGGCCATTAATTCTTCAAACCCGGGAAACAACAAGCCCACAGGGACACGCAGTTAGAGAGAGAGAGAGAGAGAGAGAGAGAGAGAGGTAGAGAGGTAGAGAGGGAGTGACCTGTAGAGAGAGAAACAGGACATGCATACGTACAGGAGTAAGTCTTCTCCACAGAGCAACCCAGTTCTTTCCCCGAGAGAGAGAGGAGCTGGGAAATGTGGGGAGAGGAGGGCCTAGAGTTCACGTGACGTCACGTGCGGGGAGTGGTGGTACTTTCCCCGAGCGAGGGGGGCTGGGTGGTTCTGGGTCGTCGACACGTGTGAGCAGAGGCGCATCCGAACTTGTGGCCAGGAGAGGCGGATCTACTTCCGCGACGTGATTGGCTGGGGGCCCGAAATTTACAGGACGAAAGTCGCAATTTGCGCTGCATTCGGGTTTCATTTCATTCGGCGCGGCCCCGGTGGGCCCCGCCCATGCGGCGACGGGTCGAGTTGGTGGTGCACTTGGCTCCGGAAGTCGCTTTCATTTTGGGAGACGGCCATAAAAAAAAAAAAAAAAAAAAAAAAAAAAACGTCAGATAAAACCTCCTCCTCCTTTTTTTATGTCTTTATTTCCATTGTTCTCATCTGCAGACCAGGAATATAAAAATGGTTTCCATTTTCACGTTCTGTGGTGGATTGGCTACTTCACTGAGGTCCAATTGAGACAGATCTGTATCCGTCTGTCTAAATCAAAATTGCCAATTCTTCATGCTTATCAGCTTTTTAAATTGCCCTTTGATTACGACCAAAAACGAAAATTGTCAAACCGTTACTATCGTTTGTCAAATTTGGTTATTTTTATTCCAAAGTTTCAATTCGATAAGAAACGGTGTCGTTGTAATATAAGTATTTAACCTTATTATTTGTACATGATGGTTGCTAAAATTGTACAACCCTCGGCATCATCTCACCTAGGTTGCCCATGGTCGTGCAACGTCAATGTCATCTTGTACAGCATCTTTGATAGTTTGATTGTCACTGATAATGGATTTTTTTTTTTTTTTTTTTTTTTTTTTTTGGCTAGAGCTGGGAATGGGTTGGCTTCCGCCAAATTTGCTTTCACCATGGGATATCTTTATTCTCTGGTAGTCATACCTTCTGTTTTTCCCATTTATTTGTTTTTTCACTTCAAAGCTACTTTGCCAAATAAATATAAAAACTTAACCAAATGGTATCTGTTTTGAATATATAGACCTCTAGTTAAGATTTTTGGGGAAAATGATTTCGCATTTCTCCTAAAAGACACCTTTCATGTGATGTGCATGCATATATAAATCCACACATGGACAAAACTTGGCCAGTGATGACTTTTTTGAATGTCCGATGGAACTTGGGGGCTTCCGCACAATTTTTTCAGGTATAAGGATCAATTTGAGGAAAAAAAAAAATGAAGTCCAGAGGATACTTTGAAAATTGGCTATCGACACGGGCTGCTAATTACTAGCAGATGCAGAACCCATCAAGAAAAAAGTCACTAAATCCAGGGACCAAATTGAACAAAAAAAGAGCTCACATCATCAGATTGGGAGAACGTAATAAATTCAAGACGAAACCGGCAATCCTAAAACTCCCGGGCGGAAAACGAAAAAGGAAAGGCGATCATTCAACCGTCTAGGCAAAAAAGCTCTACTGATGTTCGTTAACATCCGTCGGATCAGATATCCAATAACCGAATTCTCAGGCAACGGCTCTGATGGGACCGCGAATCCTGAAGCCGTCCGCACCGGATCAAGCAAGGAGCGCCGGGCAGTTGCAGAAGCCAATGCCACGTTGTCCGTCATGCAAAGGTGGCAACCGCACAGTGCACGACGCGCAGAGTCTCTCTCTCTCCTCTCTAAGAACTTCCATCTTCTGTTTTCTCTCTCTACAGTCGCAGTGCTTCCTTCTCTCTCTTCTCTCTTCTCCTCTGGCCATGAATCCGCAGAGCCTCCTCGCGTCGGCGTCCATCAACATCGGGCTGGCCCTGGTGGTCCTCTCCCTCTTCTCCGTCCTCAAGAAGCAGCCCTCCAACGCCCCCGTCTACTACGCCCGCCGCCTCTCCCGCCGCCACCACGTCCCCTTCGACCCCCCGCTCGCCCTCCGCCGCTTTCTCCCCTCCGTCGCTTGGATCCCGCGCGCCTTCCGCGTCTCCGAGGACGAGATCCTCGACTCCAGCGGCCTCGACGCCCTCGTCATCATCCGGCTCTTCAAGTTCGGGTTCGAATCCCGGTTCCCTCGGTGCTGTCACTCGTAGCGGTTACCCGCTTCTTGTTGATATGCCTCTGACGTGGCTTCGTTGTGCGGTGATCTGGTTGCAGCATCAAGTTCTTCCTGCCTTGCTCGCTCATCGGATTGGTGGTGCTTCTGCCGGTGAACTATAACGGCCAGGACGGACCGCCTGAGTACCTGTCTATGGACTCTCTCTCGATATCTAATATCAGAAGAGGCTCTGACAGGTGAGGGCGAGACTCTGTACATTCGCTTTTACAGCGTCGTGTTCATGTAATTGAGAGTGCCAAGCGATGTGCATGGTCCGAGAGTACGTGGGAACATGACGGGCTTTTCGCAACTGACATGTCAATCGACCAAATCCAACATTCGACACGCCATTTCCCACTTATACCCTTGCACGCAAGCAGACAGAGATTTTCTCTTTTTGGTTTTGGTTTAACTGGTAGGATATGGAGATGTTGGATCATACGGTAACTAGTGAGGTCTTCGGTGTTGAAGATTTTATAGAAGGATCTGAAGCTCATACTAATGTGCTACTCTGTAGCTCCTGGGAAGATTTATCAAACGCATGATGAAATCGATGGTAATTTGCTCGTAGAGGTTGTAGCACAAGCTAATGCCAATGCAACCTCAGATCATCATCCAAAGGATGATTGCCTGTTGCGTGTCATCTTTGAGCATTCTTTTTTGTCTGATGTTCGATCAGTGCATGATAGCCTCTAGCTAAATTAATGACAAATGAATTGATGAACCGGGTCGGCTGATGTTCTGAAGGTGCTTATTCGTTTTAACCTCGTCATTGCCAGGCTTTGGGTGCATTTCACTTGCTTGTGGTTGATGTCTCTCTATGGGCTATACCTTCTTTACAAGGTGGGTCTATGTTTGCAAATCTGGAGCATGACTAAAGTCCTCTCTAGATGAACTCAAGGCATCTGGCTCTTCATCTAGCTCACTCAACTGAAATTTTAGAGTCCTTTGATTGATGGAACGACCTTTCCACAGTGCTTTTTAACATTAATTCAAAATGTTGCAGTGATGGCTGACCATTTTCCCTTCAGGAATATAAAGAGATCTTGGGTAAAAGGATCCGCCGACTTCAGATTATTAGACATCGGCCAGACCAATTTACTGTTTTAGTTCGAGGAATTCCTCTTTGTACTGATCACAAGGCACGTGGTTGTTCTGTTGACCACTTTTTCTCTAAGCATCATCCTTACAGTTATTATTCTTACCAAATGATGTACGATGGAAGCCATCTTGAGGATCTTTTGGTAAGGAAAAATTGTATGAGTTCACTTACTTTATGGCATTCTTTTGGACTTTTCATGTTCACCACTTCAAAGGAACTCCAGCAAGTTTATTCTTTCTTGGCATCACTTTTCGAAAATTCTGCACTTCACATTGATGAGAGACATCTCTGATTGGAGCATCATAGTTGGTGGAGTTTTCAAGCCCTTATAAGATTTGTTCTTTGGTTGCTTATCGACTGTCCTGGGGGATCAAATCTGCAATAAACGAAAGATGTGCAACATTTAGAACTCCCTCTCTCTCTCACATATTGTGATATCTGCTCATAACAGCCTGTTTCCTCTTTAGTAGAGTCGAAAATAATTGAATTTTGAAGTGTCCTGGTCCTTTCCATTTGACATTTAGACCATGGTTCTCCATTTTATTTATTTTTTTGATAAATATGTTTCTGGTTACAGAAAAGAGCCTTTCTTTGCCTAGGGTACTTCTTAGAGTACCTTTTCTGCTTTATGAGTGATGCATCTCATTTCTGGCTTATTTCCTCCAACAATCAAGAAGTATGTTGTGCAGGACCAGGCAAAATCTACTGCAAGGAAGATAGAGGATCTTAGAAAGAGATCCAGTGTGGACAATCGTAAGAGAGAGTTCCTACTCTTGTGCACTGATGGAGAAGATTCTGCTAAAGTAACCTTGCAAGAAGAGAAGCTTCAGGAACTTTCTCATAGGATCCATCAGTTACAGTGTGAAGACATGCTTCGAGATAAGGTGCTTTACTTTCTGGCAACAATTACATATGTTGACACTCATTTTGCTCTTGATGCATTTTTTGTAATAAGTTGATAAATGGGGGAATTGTACATATTTCCGACTTCAAATGCAAGTTAATGTTGTGGATAGATTTGTATTCTTAACTATCTCTCTCTTTCTGCAAAATGTACTAGCTCCGTCACTGCATTATTGTCCTAGGATTTCTGTAGAATGACTAGAATTCTGATAACAGTTAAAACATTGTCCACATGTTGAAAATTTCAGTGCTGCAGATTTTTTGTGGTATTGAATGAAGAAATTTTTTGGGTAATGCATCAAAGTTTTGATTTTGTAATGCCAGATAATCAGGGGATAGACTATAATATGCCAGACTAGGAGAAATAGGACATTCTTCTTTGTTTAAAAGAATTTTGTTCCCCAATCCCATCTCTTGGCCATGAGATGGGAGAGAAGGAAAATCAAATGGTATTCGACGCCTTAGCAGTTAGCATGCCTTTTTCTTCAGGTAAATTAGATTTTGATCAAGAGCTAGCTGATAGCATTTTTATTTTCCTCTGAAGCCAAAGAAGGAGTCTGGACAATGTGTTTACCTAGAAAAATTACAGATAGAAAATAGTTGCATCTCCTTGCGGACCGCTGTGGTTTGTTATTTATTCTTGTGTTTATCTTGATTGAAAATAGTTCATCGGATCAAGGTCTTCATACTATAATTGCAGCTCCTTGCGGACCAAAATATCCAGTTTTCTGAGTTTTCCAATCTTGCAGGAGTTGCCTGTAGCTTTTGTTGTATTCAAAACCAGATGGGGTGCTGCCCTAGCTGCGCAATCTCAGCAACATTCACATCCGCTCTTATGGACCACTGAAGTGGCTCCAGAACCAAGAGATGTATCATGGAAGAATCTGGCAATTCCAAATAGAGTTTTGCCACTTTACAAAATTGGAGTCATTCTTGCAGCGACACTCCTTACTATTTTCTTTGCTGTTCCAGTGACTGCTGTTCAAGGAATAGCCAGATTCGAGAAGCTTAAGAAGTGGTTTCCTCCAGCCATGGCCGTGCAATTGATGTAAGGTTCTTATCTTCATCAAGCTCTTACAAGTTTTGAGTTCGTCAAGCACTTGAATAGTTTCATAAGTGATTATTGTGCAAGAAAATCTGAAAGAGAGTAGGGTATGCTTTCTTATTGATGGTTAAGGGGATGACATTGTGGTTTGCTAAATCTTTAACCATCATGATGCACCAAATTTACTTCTTATTGAATATTTCCATGTGTGCAAGCCGAAATTGCAACGAACATGGTTATGGACTATGGATGCTGCCATTATACTGTAGCAGCAGCTTATGTATAAAATAAAGCCTGAAGTCTTTTCGATTTTTAATCTGGTGAAGACAACTGTCTTTCATTCCCAATTGATGATTTCCCCAGTTTTCTTTTCCTATTCCTTTGTAATTTTTTGATCAGATGGTGAGGGTTAGTATAGTACAAGCAATATGTTAGCCCAGATGAGGGACTGCACCTGGCCTGCTAACTTGCAAAAGGTTACGTAGTGCACCATCTGCCCGGTTGATGAGCATGCTGCTTCCAGGTCTCCGAGCTCTCTGTCGCACGCTAGACAGGATCTAAAGACCATGCTCTTCTAAATCCAAGATATTAATTGAGTTCAAATTGCCATGTTAATGAAGTATATGACTGTTAATTCTCGTGAATGTACACATTAGGCATGGCCTTTTGCAATATTCCTAAGACCAGTATATGGAGTTGCTTGACATCATTATCATGATTTGCTTGTCAAATGTACAGCTTTTCTCTGTGATACATACTTGGTCGTCCTTCTGATGAACTGATTGGTTAGCAGACCAGGCTTGAGTTCCATCGTGACTGGATATCTGCCAAGTGTCATCCTTAATGGATTTATATACATCATTCCCTTTGCAATGCTTGGAATGGCTAAACTAGCTGGTTATGTGTCAAGGAGCAAGGAAGAGTTGAAAGCTTGTGACATGGTTTTCTACTTTCTAGTGGGAAATGTTTTCTTTTTGAGCTTGTTGTCTGGATCTTTACTCGATGAGATAGGAGAATCAGTTACGCATCCAAAGAACATCCCCAGTCATCTTGCTAGGGCTGTTTCTGCTCAAGTAAGGATAGCTCAACTCACTCATGCCTCTTCTTTTGTGTTTCCCCGAAGTTAGATTTCTTTTTACTGGCTAATACCTGATAAAGAATGAGGAAAAAACCGAAAATACTATAAAGCAAGCTACACTATTTCCTGTGTGCACATGGACATCCACTTGGTCATGATGTTCTCTTTTGATCATTGCACGATGTGTTGAAATTTAATATGAAAAAGTATTAAAAGAATCGTAGAAGTCAAAATGGTCAAAGGAACCCACATGGAAGTAACATTACCTTGTGAAATATATCTGGGATTAGAGTTACACTGCATCTTCTCTGATTTACTAGTTGATTTGCCTAATCTGCATGGGTGTAGGTATTTTCGTTTGTTTCCTAGCATCTGTTCTATTGATGATGTGCACATCTAAATTCTTTCCTTCTCTTTCAGGGAGATTTTTTCATTACATACATATTGACAGATGGAATGTCGGGTTTCTCGTTGGAGATTCTTCAGCCTGGATTACTTCTGTGGGATTTAATCAAGTCACTCACCTACAGGCATGGGAAGGAGAAAGAACCATATCTTTATTCTCTACCTTATTTTAGAGTTATCCCTGTGGTCTCATTGGCAATGTTAATTGGAATGGTGTATGCACTAGTTGCACCGTTGTTACTGCCATTTCTCATTTGCTACTTTTGCTTGGGATATGTCGTGTATATAAACCAGGTCAGTTTTCTAAGCATCCTTGTGTCCAATAAAGTTCATTATGGATAAATTGTTTCTCCACCATCACCCATAACGTTTATTCAAGCATGGGGATTCCTTGGTTACAGCAATAAGAAAGTATAATGTACTGTAAGTAATATTGTGAAGAGACTGGACTAAGTCTAAGCAGGCTTCGTGTCCATGTAGGTAGTTTTCTCAAAGAGTTTGTTCTTCCGAAAGTTGTAGTCAAAATTAATGCTCAAATCTAGCTAGGCCTTCTGCGTACAGAGTGGGTAGAATAAGAATCAATTGGTAGAGCTTTTGCTTGCTTTTACTTATGACCAGGTAGTAGATCAGAGTTGGAACTGCGGATTGTTTGAAAACATTCATATGTTATCCAAAATATAGTTTGTTCAGAATTTAGAGTGGGTAGACAACTTGGCAAACTTATGTTTTGATGTACATGATAGGATAAAAAGGTGAGTATGTGCACTTCTTTTTGTCACTACTCTTTTGGGCCATCCATGTTATAGGTCATCAAAAGGCGTCGTTACTTTTGCACCAAGTGTTTTTGTAGGTGTGGCTAATGAGCAGAGTGGGATAAGGTGCCCGGAACTAGAAAATGAAACAACAATTAGCTCCAGCAGTGCTCTATCTGTGTATGGGAAGATTTTGTGATTTGTTCTCATTTAATGCTTCTTGCGTGTTGTAATGATTAGCGTTTGCTTATGGTTATGCTTGGTGTAATTGATATTTACAGAATTCTTTGTGATTCAGTTTGGCTTTTATTTGTTGGTGTAAAGAATGCTGATAATGAAAATGAAACTCTCATTGCATAAAGAACATGTGTTTCATTGCTTTGCAGATTTCAGATGTGTACGCAGTTACATATGAGACGTGTGGAAAGTATTGGCCATACATTCATCACTACATTTTCGTTGCTATAATTCTCATGCAAATCACGATGATTGGTCTTTTTGGACTAAAGTCAAAGCCAGCTGCTTCTATATGCACAGTTCCACTTTTGTTGTTCTCTTTGTTGTTCCACGGGTATTGCAAGCTTCGTTTCTATCCCACATTCCGCAACCACTCCATACAGGTGTTCATGCAGCTTTGCAGTGCTATTTCATTTGTTATTCTCGTCGTATCCTAATGTTCTGCACATAAATTTTCTAGATGTTTGTGCTAGCTTCACAATTTGGCTTTCCCTTGTTTTTTGTGGCCTTTTTATGCACTGGAGACTATCTATGTCTACTTGGTCCTTTAGTCCTATCTTATTAGTCTGCTACAGTTTGATTGGAAACTCTTTCAGATTCTAGATGCTTATCAAAGTTGAAACTTGGACATAAAATATTGGATAAATATTTCATTAATGAGCAGACCTGGCTTATGATCACAGGAGTAAATTGGTGCAGTAGATTGGAATACTTTACATGTAACTTTTCCTTATCTGTAGTCTCAATACAACCTTTCAGAGAAGACAATCAAGCAGCTTGTTTGAGTTCTATATTTTCTAGAGGATATGTGCATATACTTTTGCATGAACATATGTAAACGTCATGTAAATTTCAGCTTGTTGACTATTTGGTTGACTATGGCTTCTGTTGATGGGTGTTAGCTAGTTTTGTCATTGTGGTCATGTTTCACAGATCCCAATTGGGTTATCTCCTGACAAGTTTTCTCATGTTGGTTGCTTCATGCCCTAATTATGACTCTTTTAATTCGCTTGTGAAGATGCTGGTTCATAAATGCTTGAACTAAAATGGCAGAAAGAAATCTCATACCTACCTCTAGCTTTACATGTGGTAACCTGTGCACCTTATCTACATGTATCTGCAGTGATATGTCTCTCTTGTATGATTTATGCACCCTACGGTTGTCCTTTTAGTTATTTACAAGTAGGATTACCCACACCTTACATGGATTATACTGCCCTTGCATGGACAGGAAGCTACTGAAAATGATGAATTTGATGAGAAGAGCAACCAGTTGGAACTGAGTTCTGAGATTGCGAAAGATGCATACTGCCCACCATTTTTACGACCTATAAACCTTGTGGCATCAGAGTCAAGCTCGACGGAGCCGCTAGTGTCTGCTTCTGAGTCTCCAGCTTGAGTATTTTCACTCTGCCTTTTGAATATATCATTTTTGAGATCAAAAGAACCTTTTATAAAGTATATTTCCTTTATGGAACTCTCCTTGCAGGCTGCACTGTGTCTTCTTCCACTTGATTCTGATAGAACTGATTGCTGGGGCGTCAATTGGCAGGAAAATGAGGCGCCTAAATCGTACATAGATATAAGAGTAATTGTTTTCACCCCAGTATTTGATTCAGACATTTCTTTTGTGTGTGAATTCAGGGATTTTTAGTTCCTCTTTTATTCTCGAACTTGACCATCACCTTTTTTCCCCTTTTTTTCCGGGGCCATACGCACTTGACCTCCACCCTATAGTGTGATATATTCCATGCGGACTGGCAACTGATATGATCTGGCATCAGTTGGGCAAAGCAGCAGATTTAAAGCCTCGATATGAACAAACTCAAAGTACCGGCGTTTAGACTTAGTGTCATGATGAAATTTAACACAAGGTTCAACTTCTTGGAAGGGCTGAACGCCGGAGCGACGGGTGACGACACATTTTTTCGCCTCGACGTTCTCTGAGTAACTTTCTGAAATACTTTGCATGTTGGATGCCTTAAAGTGGAGGAGAGATTTCTCTTGGCTATTACATTTATTAGAATCTCTCCACGAGAAAGTTGAGGAATCTTTTGCCAGCTCTGGTTTCTAGGAATTCTATCCTTTAGTTTGACACAATGGAACAAGATGTAGAGATGGACTACAGATTGATGCATTAGAAACCTGTTGTTTGGTGATGCCATGGCAAAACAGATCTTCTGATGACGACATGAGAATTTGATTAGTTGATAATACAAACCTCCTTTGGAAAAAAAAAAAAGACAAAGGGAATGCCACAACGAATTAGGAGTAATGCACAAACAATTGGTTCGAGCACTCTGCAGAAGGTGTGTAAATACATGAGCGAGCTTTCAATATCAAAACAAGCACACTTAAACCAGGACACACAAGCAGGGAAGAATGGAACTTATATTTTTGCTCCAAGCAACGTCAACAAGAAATCTTTGTAATCTCCCGATGTATCGCCGATGACGGCACTGTCTAGGCTGCTGTTATACATGTTGTTGTATTCCCCTCTGACCTTCATCAAGTCAATTTCAGCTCGGGTTATGATGGCTCTGGTGAGCGAATCTTCATCTGTGCCGAGCCCGATTATGGAATTTCTGACCACCTGGTGATATTTAAGGCTCAAAGATCACTACTTCTTGAGCAGAAGCTATTGAAGTATGTAGACCAGAAAATCAAGCGCACATTTAACAAATTCAGATGCTTTATTTCACATTCCATGGACTAAAATCCTTCAAAAGCCACAGCGGTTCGTATTTCATACTAGCGTAAGCAGTTGCCAGAGACGGCCAAGACAAGATGGTTTCAGGCATAACAAGAATTCAGGGTGTAGTGGCTTACTGGCTTGTAAGAATTCGAATTTAACAGAAAACCGCACCGATATCCAACACTCATGTGAATGAAAACTATCTCACACGAACCGAGTCTTATTGTATTCTCTTTTATGTCACCACCATGAATAATTGTCAGGTCAGTAACACCCTGACACCGGAGGATTGGCAGTGGATTACTTAACTGACCTCTGCGAAGTGTCTCTCGGGGCAATCTAGGCAACGTACTATCACTCCTAGCAGAGATTCCAGATCACCCTTCCCGCAGCTCTTGATATCCTGAGTGATGCAAGACATCCGGATAAACTCTTCAAAAAGAAAAATAAAAAGAAACAAAGGATTATGCGATGAGTTAGACATGCAAATACTAGACCTCGTCAACAGGACTCCCGTAGTTCTGCTCGTAGCATTGGAAAGTTGCTCGGAGCTGAAAGATGTTCCTAGTGCCAAGAACCCACAAAACAGAATCTTGATCCAATTGCTTCCTTTCAATTGCTTCGTGCAGCAGTGCTGCTTCTGAATTAGCAACATCCATATTTACCACTTCCTTATCATATCTATAGGGGCTCACCAATCCTACAAGGGTCTGCAGGAGCAGAGACACTGCAAATTATGAGGAAACTCTGAAATTGGAGCTGCTAGATGGAGGGGAACATATACGGAGTCATGCTGAAATGTAGAGGGTACTCAATGCGAAGAACTTCCTACTTTTACTATACCGTTGAGTATGTACTGGACCCTTGCTCCTAAGTAAGCCTTAGTAGAACAATTCAAAGTTTGACTCAAACATCAGCTGAAGGCCATGGACGGGCGCCAGAAATGAAGTATTCACTAGAGCAAACAGAACTAGAATTGGATATGTGCTAAATTATATTTTCTAGAATAGAAGTTAGAATTTTTTTGGAACCAGATAACAACTTTTAATTTCTGTAATCAAGTTGAGAAAAACAGCTAGCAACTGAATAGCAATTTACCTTATCCTCTTCAGTTGTACTCGAGCATTATGAATACAGTGATCTGATATTATTTTAGGATTATAGCATTTCATATGGTTACTCAATGGCAATTTCAAAATAGCATGCCAAACTGCAGCAGGTTTACACTTATTCCTGAAAATGGCCAATTAATACAAATTTCTTCTGGCAAACGAATCATGCATGAAAGAAAAAAGTTCCTTTCGACTGCAAAACCTACATATATGAGTAACACCATTCTAAAGAAGTGTTATCTAAGCATTTACCTTTCGGAAGGGTAAAGATATTGTTGACAAGATGTCTTCCTCGAGCGAGCAATTATAGAGTGAACAGTAGGCCTGCCTTACGGCAATGAGATGGTGGGGAGATGTCGCACATGCGATCTCAACAATCGGAAGTAAGTGGTTTATGCCTTTCCTTTTAGTCTGCAAGGCCTCGTTTGCCAATATGGCATCCCTCTCTGGAGGATCATATGTCCAAAAGATCACCGCTTTCTGAAAGAAACCAACCAATTACAGCACTCATATTGCCATATCGACGATATCACTTCAAATTTCTAGGTGAAGGTAAAGACATGAAGCCAGATTACTTGATGAGCATATCAAGTTTAATGATTGATAACATGTATATGTGAAAAGAACACTACAAAGAACATGACTATCGTACTCCGAAATCGCCAGAGAGTTCAGAATGAAGACTGTCGACGAGGGATTGGTAATAAAGCTGCTGATAAGTCTCCCTGATTAGCCTCCTCTGACTTGCATTCCGGTGTCCTAAAACCCAAATGATCGCCTTTTCATCCGTTCCCCATCCTACATCCATCAGCCAATCCTCAGCTTATTTCAAAAGTATCTCTGAATCAATAAAGAAAAGCAAGACAAAGCAGGAAAAATGCTCATCAGTGCACGCTAGCGACGGCACGAAACTAAAAAATGGGCGCGAACATGAGAGGATCCGACAAGTCTTTCACTGTAATAAGAAAAACTGAACTGGCTTCATCATCATTCGTTTTTCAGGACAGCGCAAATTGCCGCCATCTGGAGAGCGTGGCCGAGAGATGGAGCACACTCCAAACGGAAAACACTCATCCGATCATTTTCCATCACTACGAGAAGTCGAAACTCACAAACCAAACAGCCGGAGATGCAGAACCACCTCAACCTCAACCGGCAAAACGACAAGCGCTAAATCGGGAACAACCGGAGTCTCGGAGAAGGAGAACGAGAAAACTTGGCCAAAAAACATCGTCAGCGGGTGGTCGAGAGAGAGAGAGAGAGAGAGAGGAGGAGGACCTTCGAAAGCCTTCCGGAGCCTCTGGCAGTCGTCGGAGGGGGAGGGGACGACGTCCGGGACCCTGAGCGTGGCCATGCCGGTCGCCGGCGGGAACGTGCCGGGGGAGCGCCTCGGGAAGCAGCGGAGGAGGCAGGAGCAGCGGCGTCCGATCGAGGATCTCAGCTGCAGCTTCGCTAGGTACGCCTTGATGCTCCTCCTCCTCCTCCTCCTCCTCGGCCGTCGTCGCGTTCTGCTCCCCGCGCTCTTCCGCCCCAGCGCTTCCGTTTCGGTTTCGGTTTCGGTTTCGGTTTCGTCTCCTCCGCGACCTGTTTCCTGCTCCATAAGCCTTAACCGTCGCTGGAATAAAGGAGCTTCCTTCGTCTTTCTCTCTCTTCCGGATTTTTTTATTCCCATTTTCACTCCCTTAAGTGTGTGAAAGTTTTCAATTTTCGTCCTTTTTCGTCACGAGGGTCGCGATTGCTTGGTATTTGCGCTTTCGTCCCCCGGCGCTTTTTGCAACGAGGACCTTGTCTTTTGGGTTTTATCTGAATATCGTCCTTTGAAAATTTGGAACTTTTCTATTTCATTGCCCCATCCAGAAATTCTGGACTCCATCCTCGACCAATGTGCGGTTTCCTAGACCTTCTCTTTATGAAGATGGTTCGATACTGCAAACATAATCTTAATTTTTATAATTGTCAAATGTGAAATCTTGTGCTACTTTCTTCTGACTTACATTCTTAGCTCAGTTGGGTTGTACCTTGTATCAATTTTTATAAAACCGCGTACCAGTGCCGGTGATAAAGCAATAGGTCATAGAATTCAGATCGTGAAAACAAATAAAGCAACTAAACGTCATATGCATTACGCGGATCATCGTGTACACGATGATCATCTGCTTCACTGTCAGCAATCAATTCTTAGATGCAAATATGTCAGTCGACCGAATAATGGAGAAGGCCTCCAGCTCATGCACGGACCACCTTCGGTCACGCACGTCGGAACTCAAGTGGATAAGCATCAAACGAGGATCCGATGCTGCAACAATCATTCTCGAAAGCTTCTTTCTTCTGGGCTCTATGTGAATGGATTCGCCCTCCGCCGTACCTAACGTAGGACCAGCATGTAACGCACGTATTGCAGAACCGACACGTTCGTATCCTCGTGTTTCAGCTGCTGTTAGCTTATTCTAATAAAACCCTAAAACAAGATCGTGTTCCACAATGACACCCCCACGCACGACATCTGTCGCACGTAGAGCGAAAGAAACAAAAGCTGAGAATGACAATGCAAATGTAGAGCAGGGCTTTCCCCGATATCCTCAGCATGTGCATAATAGCTAAGAACCAAGCGCTGTCCATGCTTCTGTTCATTCGTCTCCTTTCACACATGCAGTTCATGCACGTGAAAGATTTTCATTAAATTACTCATCGCTTGCTTTCTGCAATTATTGCGATGATGGGCAAATATGAAAGCTGGGTATGCATGCGTGTCCGGATCTGCTTTGATTTCGTGGCTGGTCAGTGCGCTCGATCAGCAATGAATCGTCTCCGCGTGGCCGGCCATGTTTTCTGTAGATTATTATCAGATCGGCGGGCTCTTTAAAGTGTCCCCTTTCGTTTTCTTCTTTAAGTTATCAGGACAATGCTCCATGATCACAAGAACGATCTGGAAAGTCAATCTTTACGACCCATCTTTATTCCCCGACATTTGATTAATCAGGCCGGATTTGATCCTGATCTTCATGACTTGGACAACGAGGCTAGCCTGTTCCGTTCACAATCATTGATCTTTTTCTTTGCTTTCTGGAAAGTGGGAACCCTTCAAGGTCTTCTCCTTCTTTCTTTTCTTCCACACTTGGTTTGGCAACTTCTCCGTATGGACAGGGTTTGTCAGACATTACTAGCAAGGCCCTAGTACATTAATTACGCATTCATTCAAGAGTAGCCGTGTGGGGAACACGCTCATAAGTTGACAAGGACAAGCCCTTCTAATTTGCATTTTCGCACGTTTATCTGAACCAGATGTCGCACCTCAAGAAACTTTTTGTAGGTTTAGCTAATTGGTTTAGCAGTAGATGCATATCACGTCTTCAATGTCTAGTTCAGACACAGCTGATATCAATCAATCTTGGCTGCAGAGAAACACATTCCATTCAAAACTCATCATAGTCAGAAACCTGTCTTCCGCAGATGCAACTACAATAGGACGAGGTATAGCAACTTTTAGGGAATCGTTGGGTATTACATGTGGTAATGTGCATTGAACCGCCGCATTGCTAGCTGGTCTCTATGTTCATTAGGAACCAACAGGCTAGCCTATTCATAGGCTCAATCCATTGATTTATGGTATAATTATCCAAAGAGTCATAAATTTGTTATATAAATACTAAATGAATTCTAAAGTTTTTATTTAGATAATTTAATTTTAAACTTTTTGATGGTACTGATATCGATCATTTTACGTGGTATGGCTGGTGTTGATATAAATAATATTTATAATTTTTTAAAAAAATTTTAAATTTGTTTCGTTTTTCATGTCAGTATCGGTTATGTAGTATAAGAGGGTCGGCATCCATGTTAGTAATTTCAAGTTAAAAATTATCGAAACCTAAAATGATTATATTGATAAATGGTTAAAAAATATATGATTAAGTTTGTCAAATCAAATTATCATTAATATGATATATTTAAGATTTTCTTAGTAATTTTTCCGCTTATTCATATTTGCAATTTATCTTTGCATATGCCAGACATTGTACTTCTTTTTAACCTCAGCCACAAACTTTATCTACCCCTTACTAAACTAGAGACTTGATTTAAAGAGGAGTTGTCAACGTTCAAGTCTTCTAGGTGTAAAAATCGTTAGTAGTTTGTGGGGAAGAAAAAGAATCACAAATAATTAGAGGGCTTGAGGTGTGTGGGCACCGACAAATTAAAATAAGGAATGCAATCTTGCTGGGTGCAAGTTACCGAACTAGTGGGGATGACCCTTGCGGTAGGTGAAACCCGTACCTTCCGTTCTTGTGACAGGCTCCTCAATCAGCCAGAAAACTTTATCTACCCCCTACTAAACTAGAGACTCATACAACACTAATCGTGGACGATTCTAGGCTATCCTAGAAAGTTGGGTCCATATTTCAACAATCGTCCTATTGTATAGATGTCACATTTATCTCATGATAATTATAGTATAACAGATGTGGTGCCCAACCCATTTCCATAATGTCGACTCAACCATATTTAATTTTTATTGAATAAGAAAGAAAGGTGGGGACGAGGCATGTCCGTCGCGGACCATCTCCATCATTTAATTCGCATGTTACTTGTCATGAGAAGGCAAGAAAAATCCGGTCTCATTTATTGCACCCCCTCTCATCTTGATGTGCCTCAAAATGCAGGCCTGTAGGCCACAGTCCATCAAGAGCAAATAGAAAAAATAACTGTGAATTTACGAGGCTCGAATTGCCATTTTAGCGATATATATATATATGTAGTGTCTCCAAAATACAAATAAAAAGAAGAATTGAATCGAATGCTGTGGATTGACCAAATGGTACTTCGACATTGGGAATTGAATACTTCAATTGAATATCTTGCTATGTACAATTCATGTAAAGACGTTATTATCGTGTCCATTATTAATTACTTGTTATCTCGATCATGCCAAGGGAAGAATAGTTGCATGGAAGGTTCCGAACCATGTAAAACTTAATTGAAATAGCATAGAAGCAATTTTTTTGGGACAGAAACGCACCGTCAAGTTGGAGGGCTCACATGAATTGGAAGCTTCGTTTCGGGTGCGCATCACAAGACACAAAAAGACATTGGGAGTAGGGGACTGCAAAATTCGCCAACCTAGGGGGCCGAACTGTAAATCCACCGAAGCACGGGGGCATCACCGCAACTCAATCAATAAGTCCATTAATCTCTAGCTTTTTTTTTTTCTCTTAAAACTAACCTTTCAATCCATAACATCTCAACGAATTTGCAACTCCCCCGCTCATTTAATAACACTCTCATTAATTATACACAAAATCAGTTTCGTCTTTCCTCGGTCGCGAAAAATAAAAAAAATAAAAAAATCCTGAGATCCCGTGCAATGACGGAAATGACCTCGTGGGACCCCTATAAATACGGCAGCGACCCGGCGTCGAGACAATCGTCGTTGCATGATCATAAAACCCGGCACGAGAAAGCGAGGAGACGACAGCGACGAGGCGATGGCTCAGTCCGACGAACTCGAAGCTCTCACCAAAGCCTTCTCAGGTCTCACGTTCGAATGATGGATCGCTGGAGCGGTCGCATTCTCGCGCGATCGAATCGGCTTCTTTTGAATTCTTGTTTCTTTTTTTTGTCGGCGTTGTTGTTGTTGCCGGGTCCGACGTTTGATGTTTTTTCGGGTTTCAGGACATGGAGTCGATGAGACGACGCTCATCGCGGTGTTGGGGAAGTCGCACCCGGAGAAGAGGAAGGCCTTCAGGAAGGGGAACCCGCACTTCTTCAAGGAGGACGAGAGGAGCTTCGAGAGGTGGGATGATCACAGGATCAAGCTCCTCAAGCGTGAATTCTCGCGATTCAAGGTAATCCCGAGTTCTTTCGCGGTTCGGCTTACTCTGTCACTTGTCCGCGGAATGACTTGTGCGCGTTTACTGAAATTGTTCGAATGATTGAATGTCTGTAAAAGATCACTGGATAGATAGTTCTTGTTTCTGGGAGATTGGAGCCCATTGCGAATGCCGGGATAACTTGAAAAGTTCATAATTTGATTCTTTTCTGGGATGGGAAAAGAACACAATAGTGGCGAATTCAGAATTTGACATGTGCTATAGCGAATTTATGCCTGAATGTAGCTGCAAGAAAAGGTATTTGATGATTTGCTCTTGCCATGAATTGCTCGGGAAACTGACTGCTGTCGAATCATTTGATGGCTGCTTCGATGAATCTCAGAATGCCGTGGTGCTCTGGGCCATGCACCCTTGGGAAAGAGACGCGCGTCTCATGAAGGAAGCCTTGACAGAAGGTCCAGATTCTTATAATGTCCTAATAGAGGTCGCCTGCACGAGATCGTCGGAAGAGCTACTGGGAGCAAGAAGGGCTTACCACTCCCTCTTTGAGCACTCGATCGAAGAGGACGTCGCTTCCCACGTCCATGGCCCCGAACGCAAGGTGAGTAAATGCTCAGACCCGTGAAAATTGGAACATGTTTTTAGCATCTAGCTGAATGAATCTGACTTGTTTCTGGTTAAAAACGCAGCTATTAGTGGCACTAGTCAGCGCATATCGGTATGAAGGGCCGAAGCTTAAGGAAGATACCGCGAAAGCCGAGGCAAAGACTATTTTAAATGTCATCAAGAGCGGTGAAAAGAAGACCGACAATGAAGAGGTCATAAGGATACTAACGACAAGAAGCAAGCTCCATCTTAAGGCAGTCTATAAAGATTACCAGGAAATTAGTGGCAGTAACCTTGATGAAGTAAGAAATTCGAGTCTAGTCGATCCTTTTGAAAGAGTTGTTTGATTGATAAATGTACGGAATTTCATGCCCTGTTCTTCTCTTTGTCTCAGGATCTTAAATCTGACTCGAGACTACAAGAGACGGTGCAATGCCTATGCACTCCTGAAAGATATTTTAGCCAGGTCATAGTTTGCCCGAGGCAATTGTCACTGCAGTTATGTGTCGACATATGCATCGGGTTTCTTGGATATTGAACGTCCTGCTTTTGATTGCAGGTTTTGGACTTGGCATTAGAGATTGATGCAGACAAAAGCACAAAGAAGGCATTGACTAGAGTAATCGTAACCCGAGCTGATGTTGATGTAAAGGAGATCGACGAAGAGTTCAACAAGATGTACGGAGTTCGCTTGACCAAAAAGATTGAAGATACAGCTAACGGGAACTACAAGGATTTCTTGCTCACGTTGATAGCTAAAGGAGACTGATCCTGATTGCAGAATCTGCCGGACCGATTGAGAGTGACTCGACTTTTGAGTCGTCCTGAAATTGTTGATGTAATCGGGATGTTCCCTGATTTTGCTTGTTCCCTTCTTGAGCTCATTATATCTGAGCTTTCCTTGTGCTTGTATCTGTCTTCTGTAACCTGATAGAGAGTGTAATAAAATCCGGAGCCAAAAACCCTTCGAGTTGGTTTTCAGTTTTCACTAAAAAGTGATGAATTTGTTTGGACAACTTCATCTGCAAAAAGACTCGTTGTCCTGCAACTGTAACTTCTTTCCCTAATATACATTCCTAGGAGCCCACAAGCTTTATTCACCTCGGCCCAAGACAAGAAACGAAGAAGAAAGTTAACCATCCACTTCTTTTCCTGGTAGGAAAAGAGAAGAAGAGAACCACTTACTTGGCAACTTTGAGAGTCAATAATGTTGGATATATTATTAATATAGTTCAAAATAATATGTTCACATACAAGCCCAATAGGTAAAGCCATGGTTATTTGGGTCTATATGGGCCGGAGCCTAATAACTTTCATATAAAAACTTTAGGGTTTCCCTACGCTGAAGGTAACACTGTTGAGCGTTCCAAACTTAACGTCTCTTGTGTAATACTTCAAGCAACTATTTTTTCTCTCTCAAACTTATTACCTCCAACAATCTTGAAGTATTAAGTTCGTCTGTCGGATTTGAGTGAGTAAAGTGTCTTCTTGAAGATTTCGTCAAGACGAACTCGCGGCTGTAATTTACTTTCGATTTCAACGGTGATATTGGCTCGGATCTAAGTTTGAAGATTCGGGTGACCGAAATCTTTGTTTCAAAAACCCAAAAATTATAGCCAATTTTAGAGGGTGAAACCACTTGGGCTTTGTTCTACTCATTGATACGAACGTTTTGAGGGTCACTCGCATCAATCGGAGGTCAGACGGAGAAGTTACGGCACCTGGAAGTTTCCATCTGAATTTCTAGCAAATTTTGGGGGCGAAATTTTTCGGCGAGTTTCAGCGACAAGAGCAGTCCATCTTAAGGTTTTTGGGCGCTCCAGATTCGTTTTTGGGGTTTGTTTTGACAAATTCCATCTTTACAGAGTGGTTTGATCAAGGTTAGGGGAGTTATTCAACTTTGTTGCTCTGAGGACTTCAAGGTGCACTCTTTCTAACACTTTGCTTTGCCGTAGTTCCCATGATATTATAAAGTTGCAATCTTTTGATGTTACTGAATTTCATGGCTGGAAATTACATGTTCAATTTGGCATGAAAGAACATGACATATTCTATACTGTATTGAGCGATTTTGCATCTACCACTGAAGATGTGAATGAATATCAATGGAACAAAGATGAGGATTTTTGTAGAGATTACTTGTTGAACTCTCTAAATCCTAATCTGGCTATGACTTATAGTGAGTATAAGACGGCGAAAGAGATATGGGATCACTTGAACGCTCAGTTCCAAAAACAAGAGGGGTTATCTAAAACTCTCCTAGTGGAGAAATTCTTTGACTTTAAATTCACTATGAATTCAAGCATCACCTCTCAGTTAGTTGAATTTGAAAACATGAGGAACAAGCTGAAAGATGATAATTCTGATATGTCCGATAATCTCTTTGTCGGTCTTGTGTTGAGCAAACTGCCAACTGAATGGAGTTCTTTCAAATGCACAGACTGAAGGTACAAATGGGACTAGATGAATTAAAGAGGTATATTCACATTGAGGATCAAAATATCACTAAGAAGAGTTTGGAATAAGTGGGGCAACAAAAGTCAGTTGTCAACTTAGTTTCACACTCCAATAAACCTCAGAAAAAGTCCAAGTCACCAAAAGGTGAATCCTCTTTACAGTTAGAGGCCAAAAAGACTATCTTCAAAAAGAAAAAGAAGGGCAAGTGCCATAACTGTGGAAAGTGGGGTCACTAGGCAGCAGAGTGTAAGTTGCCGAAGAAGCCAAATAATGCCACACCACATAATGAGGCCAATATGCTAATTAGAGGATCTGAGCCTCGAGCCTTCATTAAAATGATGAAGAGTGGAAAGGCCAACGTCTCTTCTGAGTGGTGGTTGGATAGTGGCGCTACTTGTCATGCTACAAATGACAATAAATTATGTCACAGAACTGAAAGATACTGTGGAAAATTGCAATGGTGGTGAGGCAAATGTAACTCATGCTGGAACTGCAAATTTGGTGCTTTCTTCAGGTAAATTACTAACTCTGAAACATGTTAGAGTAGTACCTTTACTTAAGAAGAATTTGATATCTATAAGTTTACTTGATATAGCTGGTATGTCTTTTTCAACTATGAATGGTAGAGTAACTTTATCTGTTAACTCATATTATTTTGGTTGTGCATTCATGGTTAATGGTATGTATAGGTTGAGTTTAAATGCTGATAGCATAAACCATGTGAATTCTACTTTGATTGATCCAAAGTTGCTACACAATAGACTTGGAAATGTGAATTACAGGAAAATGCAACATCTAGCTAAAACTCATAACATTCTATTAGATACTTCTATTCGATTTGATAAGTGTGAAGTGTGTGCACAGGCTAAAATCACTAGAAAACCCTTTAAGTTGGTTTCTAAAAGCACACAACTTCTTGAGCTAATACATTCTAACATTTGTGATTTTAGAAATTACATTACTAAAGGTGGTCGGAAGTATCAATAACATTCATAGACGATTTTTCTAGATATTGTCATGTCTATTTGTTGAAATCGAAAGATGATGCTTTTGAAAAATTTAAGATTTTCAAGTCTAGAGTAGAAAATCAACTCAACTTGAAAATTAAGAGGTTTAGGAGTGATAGAGGAGGAGAATATACTATGTCAAGGTTTAAGGAATTTTGTGCTTGAAGGTATAATACTTGAAACCCTTTGCTCCTTATTCACCCCAATCAAATGGTGTTGCAGAGCGTAAGAATAGAACGTTAACTGAAATGTTAAATTTTATGTTACTTACAGCTGGCATGCCTTCCTCCTACTGGGGAGAAGCAGTTCTAACTGCTAATCACATCTTGAACAGGTTACCGCACTTTAAGTTGTCCATGATACCTTATGAGATATGTCATAAGCGCCCTTGTAGATATGATACTCTTAAGACTTGGGGCTGTATTGCTTATGTAAGTATACCAGATTGTAAGAAACCTAAGGTGGGATCTAGAACTATTACTTGTGTATATCTAGGTAGTGCAGAAGATAGCGCTGCAAATAGGTTTTTAGATTTATCTACTAACACAGTGATAGAATCTAGAGATGCAGCGTTCTTTGAAAACAAGTTTATCAGAGATCAAGGCTTGAATGTTTCTGGATCTACAGATATTATTTCAGAATCTCCTGTAGAATTTGAAATAGGCCCTTCTGACACTAATTCCACACAGTTGGCTATTGAACCAACTCTAGTTAGAGTATCTACAAGAGAGAGAATTCTCAAAAGTTTTGGTGAGGACTTTGTTGCTTACCATCTTGAGGATGATCCATTCTCCTATCAGGAAGTAATGAGATCTAGGGAATCTCTACTGTGGGTAGAAGCCATAGATAATGAAATGAGCTCTCTGCTATAGAATCACACTTGGCAGCTAGTAAATTTGCCAAAAGAGGCTAAAGCTATAGGCTGTAAATGGATGTTGAAGAAGAAACTGAATAGTGATGGATCAATAGCCAGATACAAAGCACGTTTAGTAGCTAAAGGCTATAAACAACAGAGTGGAATAGACTATTTTGATGTCTATTCACCTGTGTGTCATCTATCAACTATAAGAATTCTTCTTGCTTTGGCATCTATTGAACACTTTGTAATGCATCAAATGGATGTAAAAACAGCTTTTTTAAATGGGGATTTAAATGAGGAAATTTACATGGAACAACCGGAAGGATATGTTATGAAAGGTCTTGAGGACAAAGTTTGTAAATTAAATAAATCCCTATATGGTCTTAAACAAACACCTAAGATGTGGCATCTTAAATTTGATGAAGTGGTAAAGAGTTATGGCTTTCAGTCTAGTTATTCAGATAAATGCATTTACCATCGTTCTATGTCAAATAAGATAGTCATCATTTGCTTGTATGTTGATGACATGTTAATTCTTGGTTCCGATCATTCTGTAGTGAGTGACGTGAAAGCTACTTTAGCTAAAGAATTTGACATGAAAGATCTTGGTATTGCTAATACTATTCTTGGTATGAAAGTAAGCTTTGAACGGCAAGTCATCTCCCTTAGCCAGACTCATTATATTGAGCAGCTACTTTTTACTTGAGGATACGATAAGTGTAAACCGAGTGAGACACCATGTGATTATAATAATAGGCGAGTCCTAATGAAGGGACCAGCGTGGATCGTTAAATTACTCGGCGATTAGTAGTCTCATGTATGCTATGAGTTGCACTAGACCCGACATAGCCTTTACAGTTGGCATGCTGAGTCGTTTTACTAGTAATTCTAGTAAAAAGCATTGGGATGCCCTCAATAGGCTAATGAGATACCTTAAAGGTACTAAAGATTATGCTCTTTATTATTCTGGTTATCCTCCAACTGTGGATGGGTATTCTAATGCCTCATGGTGCTTAGATATTGGAAATAGTAAGTCCATTAGTGGGTATATATTCACTTTGGGTGGAGCTGCTATTACTTGGAAATCCAAACGACAGACTTGTATTGCATTGTCGTCTATGGAATCGGAACTTTTTGCTTTAGCCTCAGCCGGTGAAGAGGCAGAGTGGATAAAGAATCTGATTACCTTTGACTCGGCTAAAGATTAATTCTTTAAGCCTATTCTGTGGTAGTCGAGCAGCTGTCCAAGTCGTCAAGAATTCTCTCTTTAATTCAAAGAGAAGACATGTGAGACTGAGACATGCGTTGTTGAATTATCTGAGAGAACAAGGGGTTTTCACCTTGATCGATGTGAGATGGAAGGATAACATAGCCGATACTCTCACCAAAGGTATGCCTAAAGATCAATTATTCAAAACAGTGGGGGAACTGGGGTTAAAGACTATATAGGCAAGTCTTAACTACCATTTAGTTACCTTCTAATTGTGTGTTTTGAATTATCAAATCTTTCTTTATTGGCTACAATGATAAGTACAGTTTATATGTTTCATCAATGTTCACAGTTGTTGACTAATTTGAAGAGGGTGAGTTGTCTCATTCCAAATTTGATGAAGATGACTTTAACCTAATTCAAATGTTCTATCTGGGAAAATTGTGTCATTCCAAACTTGATGATACAATTCAACTAGATTGGACTATCCTTTTTGGTTAAATGATCCCATTCCAAACTTGATGCTAGATTATTTGACTTTAAGGAATCAGTAATTGTGACATTCCAAATTGAAACATAGAAACAATTGTTTACATAAGAAGCCTATTTGTCTTGTTCTTAATTGAAACTTGATATTACATGACTAAGTTATTGTAAGTGACTTGACTATTGGTCTTGTTCTTTGAAACTAGACAATAGTTATTCTCCTACAAATAAACTTAAGTTGATGATTCTTTGTAAATCACATTATTTAGGTCTTGTTCATAATTTATGAAACTGGCTTGATGCTTATGACATGATATTATGATGCTTTATGACATCAATATATGTTCTTCTCTGCCTGATGGAATGGTGCTAAGTTTTTATTCAATTGATTGAATTCATGATAATATGAAATTCATATTTGACATTTTACAGGGGATGGCAGAGATGGAGGAGAGCTTAATGAGTGAGATCCTAACTAGGATGACCTACTTGATAAATGAATATATATCACTTAGAGCGTGTGAGGACTTGACAATTTACCTGCTATTGCCTATTTTGATAAAGTTCATTTACTTGAGACTTACATTTTACTATTTCTATTTTGTGAACATTATTATGCTTGTTTCTTATATTTGTAAGGCCTTAGACTATTTTGACTGGCCTACTTATACTTGATTAATATGCATATATTGGTTGTGAACTGAATCTGAGATTTATTTTGGGATTTGGATTTTTAACTTTAGAACAGATTCATGATTAGAATGATTCACTTATTTAGTTTGCACATGATGATTTAGTTTAATACTTTCCTGCTGGAATACTCTTTGACCGATCCGAGTTGATTGTCTTGGACTGAATGTGGATGATTTATGTTTGTACGAACATTACACTGACTACCTTATTGGATTGTGCTGTATGGTGAACATAGGAGGAGATTGTTGGATATATTATTAATATAGTCCAAAATAATATGTTCACATACAAGCTCAATAGGTAAAGCCATGGTTATTTGGGTTTATATGGGCCGGAGCCCAATAACTTTTATATAAAAACTCTAGGGTTTCCTACATTGGAAGTAACATTGTTGAGCGTTCCAAACTTGATGTCTCTTGGTGTAATACTTCAAGCAACTATTTTTTCTCTCTCAAACCTATTACCTCCAACAAATAATGGCAAGGTTAGCTTGGGATTACTGAAGACAAGTTGGAGGGTAGTTCAATCGTTCCACGACTAGTGGATTAGACTCATTCAATTAGTTTCGATATAATCTCGACTAAAACGGTTGTTCCAGATAAGCAACTAACTGCGAACTTTCCCTAATGTTCTAGGCGAGGAGCGTATAATGAACCTTAACTTCCTTTGCTTCATTCCTCTTCCTATTGTGTGGAGAAGCTCGACACAGCCATTTAGTTTGTCGACGGGAGAGCAGACCAGACGGTATCGACGACTTGTCAAGAGCAGACATGGCATTATTCGACGTCCTTTGGTTAGGACATGCGAAAGGCAAAAAACATGCATTGATTCTCGAGAAAGATGTGTAAATGTGGTGGTGCTTCATCTTTAGCTTCGATTATTTCTCATGGTTTAGAGCAATCGGTAGAATTACATGAAATTTTTTGAAACTCAGAATACTTTCATTCTGTTGCATCTTCTTCCTCTTCCTCTCTTCCTCATCACACTCGCACGCTCGTCGAACACTTCACGCAGCTCTGGTAATCATCATCACCAGACACCATCAACAACTACAACCAGCATCTCTTCCTTCGATCCTGAGCTTCTCTCTCACTGATGACACAGCCGCCACAAATGCTCAGCCTCAGCCGTCATTCCGTCCCTCTCGTTTTAACGTACATTACTCTTAGTTGCGCTTGAGGTTCAAGCTCAAGCCATGGTGCAGCGCATTCTCTCTCATGGCCAGCACGGGAATCATTCTTCTTCGTCGTCAGAGATTGTAAGCGTGCGCAATTAGCTTTGTTTGAGCTCATTGATTGTTGTAGAGTGTCACAGTGCTCTGTTTCTAGTTCGAAATATGGTTTCGCTCAAATTTTTTGAGCAGAAAATCTACGACTCATTGTGTATCCATAACTCGCCATAAATCAAAAGATGAGAGCATTGACAAAATTACCAACCATCTAGATGGCATTTATATTATGAAACCGATTAGAGAGATAGTGGAAAGGGCTCTAGTGCTCTTGGTCAACATGGTCAGAAAAGGCTGCAACAACATGAAGAGAGAACTTGAGATCTTAGCCATTAAAATGTGAAGGAACCCTCCTTTGTTTTTTATAAGTCACCTCCCAGGGTTATAATAACAAGTGACCACTCATCGTATGATATTTTTGTTTTGATAAAAAAATACGTTCGGCTTTCAAAACGTTGACTACGCATTACATAAGAAAAATTAATGCATTCGATGCAATGTAATGTAACCCTTTTGTCGATTATTCAATGGACACCTCTTTTCTTATCATATGTGAGATTCGCGATTTTAATATATTGGGTATACCATTCTTTTGGTTTAAGTATCTATAGAGGGGATACTTTTAACGTGGAAGGTTCGAACGAGATGGGCAAAGTACAATATCGAATCCAAAAGTGTTAAGGTGAGATGGGGGCCACTAGTGCTTTTGCGCATGACTTGTTAGAAAAGCAGTAAAAGCAAATATTATGGGATTTGGCAAATGTCCGCGGCGTGTGTTTACTGACTGAGTTTGCAATCCTGCCGTTCTGTGACTCTCCTTTTACTCTGTCGTCAACAAAAGGAATTGATCTCTCCCTCATTCCGTCGCATCGCGTGAACCGCACAAGCCGACCATTTCGAGTTGCCGTCTTTCCATCACATGGCTTCCACAGGGAGAAAATTTCAGAGACATTTTCGGTAAGTGGGAACAACGGTGATGACAAGACTGGAGCTTGTCATGTTGGGAAGAATGTAACGTCGAACCACGTGGATTCGATTCAACGGTTAGCGCCAGGTTTGAATGCAATGAATCTCGTGCTCGAATCACCCGCATTTCTAGAGGCGATTAGAGATTTTGCGCCTTTGAAAATAGGATCGCCCCCGCCTTCCGTTATGGTTTTACGAGAGGAGAGTAATGTCGAAAGAGAATATTCTTTATGAATCCTTTAATATGAGCACAAACCAATAAATTACCATCAGTCGGACGAGAAAGTTATTTAAAATGGCTAATGTAAGTTAAGGCTGATATAAACATATAGAAGAAAGAAAAATAAGGAGGCTACAAAACGAATGCATTATCTATTTACAAAAGTGTTAAGGATTACTAAAATTGATTTACACAATTGATTTATAAAGTGATGCGTTATATTATTATTAGAGTCTAAATATGACTCATTTGATAAGTGGTCACTTACAATCGGACAATTATTTAGCTACATGATCAGAGATTTGAGTAGTATCTTTTTACTTTTGTGCCTTTGTCTTTTCTTATCTTTCCTTTTCAACATACTTAACTCCGGCACTGCTGTCAGCTGAGTCATCTTCTTTTTTCTTTTGTAGACTCCAATTTGCGTTTCTTGGAGGTAAAGTAACCAGCATAAAATGTAAACGTAATTTCTTGGCGACTTTTCATTATTAGTTTACAAGAAGTCATCCTTTAAATATGGTCATTAATTATGTACATGATCATCTTATTTAATGTTTAAAAATAACTCTACTTCATAGGTAATTGACTTTTTCGACCCATCGGCAAGGCATGACCTCATCGGGCTACTGTGAGGTTGGCCTTGCCATGGCCGGGCAACACCGATGTCATTGTTTTTTTTCGTTTTTTTGTTTCAAGAAACAAAAAAAAAAAATAGAATCATGCACAGTTTGATAATAGCCAACCCATCCGCTTCTTTTCTTGGGAGGAAGAGAGAAAAAGAGAAGCACTTCCTTAGCAACCTTTGAGAATCAATAATGGCAAAGTCAGCTTGAGATTACTGAAGACAAGTTGGAGGGGATTTCAATTGTTCCACGACTAGTGGATTAGACTCATTCAATTAACGCAGCCATTTAAGTTTGTTGACGGGAGGGCAGACCAAATGGTATCGACGGGTTATCAAGAGCAGACATGGCGTCGTTCGATGTCTTTTCTTTTGCTTAGGACACTGTAAAGGCCAAAACAGGGACGATTACTTCAACAACAGCGACGGGTGCTTCAACCCCAACCCGTCTCTGAAAACTCCCTGGGCATCTTCTTCCTCTTCCTCTCTTTCTCATCACACACTCGCGCGCTCGTCAAACACTTCCCGCAGCTCCACTAGTCATCATCACCGCACACCATCAGCAACAAGAACGACCAGCATCTCTCCCTTCAATCCCGAGTTTCTTTCTCACCGACGACATGGCCACCACAAAAGCTCAGCCTCAGTCATCATTCCTTCCCTCTCGTTTTAACTTACATTACTCTTAGTCGCGCTGGAGGTTCAAGCTCAAGCCATGGTGCAGAGAGGTTTCTCTCGTGGCCAGCACGGGGATCTTTCTTCTTCGTCAGAGATTGTTTAAGTGTGCAGCAATTTGCTCTGTTTTTAACTTCCATTACTCTTAGAGAAACAGCGCTCTGTTTCTAGTCCGAAGTATGGTTCGCTCAAAATATCTCAACAGTAAATCTACAACTAATTGTGTATCCATAACTCGTCATAAATCTAAATTCCTAATCTTCTCTATTAGCCTTTGTAATTAAAAGAAGAGAGCATTAACAAAATTACCAACCGTCTATATGGCATTTATATTACCAAAGCGATTTAGAGAGACGGTAGAAACGGCGCTGTTACTCTTGGTCAACATGGTCAGAAAAGGCAGCAATAACTTGAAGAGAGAACTAGAGATCTCGACTATGAAAATGTGAAGGAACCCTCCTCTCTCTCTCTCTCTCTCTCTCTCTTTAAGTCACCTTGAGGGTTATATGTTATTTGTGTTTTGATAAAAAAAAATGTGGTCGACTTTCAAAACATCGAATACGCGTTACATAAAAAAAATATTAACGCATTCGGCTCAATGTAATACACTCTATTGTGGATCACTCAACCGGCACCTCTTTTCTTATTATATGTGTGATTTGCGATGTTAATATATTGGGGTATATCATTCTTTTGGGTTAAGTATGTATAAAGGGGACACTTTTAACGTGGGAAGGAGATGGGACAAGTACCATATGGAATCCAAAATTGAGATAGGTGAGAGATGACTTTTAGCGCTTTTGCGCATCACTAGTTAGAAAAGCCCTAAAGCAGTAAAAAAGCAAAAGGAGAGAGCAATTACGATGGATTCGTCAAATGTCCGCGCATGTGTTCACTGACTAAACTATCGATCCTGCCGTCTCTCCACTCCTCCTTCCACTCCTCCGTCGTCAACGAAAGGAATTGATGTCTGCCCCTTGTCTCATTCTGTCGCCCGGCGTGAACCACACACGCCGACCATTTCTCTTCGCCATCTCTCATCACGTGGCTTCTTCCCCCAGGGAGAAAATTCAGGGACTCATTCGGTAGGTGGGAACCAACGGGGATGGCAAGTTGGGAAGGATGTACGGTCGAACCGCGTGGATTCGATTTAATGGTTAGGCCCCTCATTCGAAAGCAATGGATTCTGTCGCCCGGCGTGAATCACATGCATTTCGAAAGGTATCTTGGGGTTTCGCAGCTCGGGAAATGGGATCGCACCGACAAAATATCATTGGCTAGATGAATAAAGCATGCTGACACAAACACATTGAAGAAAGAAAAGCAAGGATACTATAAAACGAATGCATTACCTATTTAGAAAACTAAAAGTGTTAAGGATTACTAAAATTGATTTACAAAGTTGATTTATTAAGTGTTGTGTTGTATTATTATTAGTGTCTAAATACGACTTGTCCAATAAGTGGTCACCTACAGGCTACAGCTGAACATTATTTAGTAAGATCAAAGATCCGAATAGTACCTATTTACTAGTTATTTTTTCGCCCTTATCTTATTTTTCCTTTTCAATTAGACTTACATCTAGCACTGTTGAGTCATCTTTCTATTTTTTTAAACTCCAATTTTATTTTATTTTCATGACTCAACACAACAAACAAGAAGAAAGTTAAGGGTGCGTTTGGTGACCATTTTGTTTTTGGAAATAATTTTTGTTCAATGATGGTTTTTTTTTAATTCCGTTCCTATTTTCTGATTCAGTTCTCTAGACGAGTTTCTAAGTATTTCAAGGTGTTTGGTAACTCTTCAAAATTTCTATTCTCAAAATAAAAATGTGTTTGGTACGACTCTTAAATTTTTTTGTGACTTAGAATTTCTTTTAATTTTTACATAATTTTATCACATTTTTCTCTTTTCTTTTCTTCTTTTCCTTTTTTTTTTCTTCTTCTTCCTTTAGACCGGCAACCTCATTGGAGCGTCACTGACCCCCATTGAGGTTGACCTCACCCAACACTAGTGAGGGTTGTCCTCATTGGGCCATTGTGAAGTGGGCCTCGCCATGCAACATCGACCTCATGATGGTCGGCAAGGCTCCGGCGAGGTTGCTGGCCATCAGCCATGGTCGGTGACCGGTTAAAAGAACAAGAAGAAGAAAAGAAAAAGCAAAGAGAGAAAAAAAGAAAAATGCTTGATTTTGGAGTTGTTCTTGAGAATAGAGAAATAACTTCTTTTTTTTTTTTTTACTTTTTAATGTTGTTTCAAGTCTATTCTGAAAACAAAAAAGTTTACAAATGGATTTTTATTCTTTTTTTTATTTCGGGAAACAAAAAATAGAATCAGCTACTGTTTGACATGTTATTAAATGAGTCCTAACCCATTGGCTTCTTTTCCTAGTAGGAAAAGTAAAAAAAGAGAACCACTTCCTTAGCAGCCTTTGAGAGTCAATAATGGCAAGGTTAGCTTGAGATTACCGAAGACAAGTTGGAGGGTATTTCAATTGTTCCACGACTAGTGGATAAGACTCATTCAACTAGTTTTGATATAACCTCGACTAAAACCGTCAATCTAGATAAGCAACTAACTGCAAACTTTCCCTAATGTTCTCGGAAAGGCAAGGGGTATATAATGAGCCTAAACTTTAGGAGAAGCTCGACGCGACCATTTAGTTCATCGACGGAAGGGTAGACCAAATGGTATCAGCGGCTTGTCATGAACAAACACGGCATTATTCGACATCTTTTCTTAGCTTAGGACATTGGAAAGGCATAACAGAGACGGTTTACTTCAATAATTGTGACAGGTGCTTCAACCCCAACTCGTCTCTGAAAACTCCCTTGCATCTTCTTCCTCTTCCATTTTAGGAAAATTGTCTAAAAAGTCATAAATGTATTGCACTTTTATCAATTTAGTCATTAACTTTTTAATTTTACCAATTTAGTCATAAATCTTTTCACTTCTTACCAATTGAGTTCATTTGATTAATTTTGGCCAGAAAATGCTAGCATGAATGTTGGTAGTGCCACATAGGACTGCTGGCGTTAACGTATATAATTTTTAATAATATATTATTATTTTTGAATAATTATTAGTTTTCTCTTCTTCTTCTTCTTTTTTTTTTCTTTCTTTTCTTTTTGTCTTTCTTCTCTTCCTTTTGCCTGTGGCCGATTGGCCTCGCCCACCACAGGCTTGCCCGATTGGGTAAGGGTGAGCCTCGACAAGGGAAGCCTTCGCCTAGGTTTGGCTCGGCAACAACTCCCTTCAACCAGGCCAAATCTGGCGGGGTGAGGGGAGCCCTCACCGGGGCTCGCCCTCACCAGGCCGGGGGCAGCCTCATTAGGTGTCGGTTTGGATCGACCGGTGGCCGGCCACTGGCAAAAGGAAAAGAGAAAAGCCAAAAAGAAGAGAAAGAAAAAAAAAGGAAAAAAATAGAAAGAAATAGAAATAAAAAGTATTAAAATTTTATGAAAATTTGTCCATGTTAGTGTTGACAGTTTTACGTGGTACTACCAGCATTCATGCCCGTGGCACTGCCGGCGTTCATGCTAGCATTTTCCCACTAAATTGGTCGGATGGACTCAATTAGGAGGAAGTGAAAATATTTAGGACTAAATTAGTAAACTTAAAAGGTTTATAACTGAATTAGAAAAAGTGTAATAGGTTTGGGACTTTTTGGATAATTTCCACTGTGCTCTTTCTCATCACGCTCGCACCCTTACAACAACCAGCATCTCTTCCTTCAATCCCGAGCTTCTCTCTTGCTGACGACACGGCCGCCACAAAAGCTCAGCCTCAGCCATCATTCCTTCCCTCTCGTTTTAACTTTTTGGCTCTTAGCCGCGCCGGGGGTTCAAGCTCCAGCCAGGGTGCAGCGAGGTCTCTCTCATGGCCAGCACGGGGATTATTCTTCTTCGTTGTCCGATGTTGTATGTGTGCGGCAATTTTCTCTGTTTTTAACTTTCATTACTCTTAGAAACAGCGCTCTGTTTCCAGTTTAAAATATGGTTTAGCTCAAATTATCTGAAAAGAAAATCTGCAACTAATCGTGCATCCATAACTCGGTATGAATCCAAATTCCTAATCTTCTCTATAAGCTTTTGTGATTTAGGGCCTATTTGTTAATGTTCTTTATTTCTGTTTATGAACAAAATTTCTATTTTTTTTGTTTCGGGAACAAAAAAATAATGTAAACGCTTGTTTTTGTTTGCATTTTTGTTCCAAATCTATTTTTTTGTTCCCAGGAACACATTTGGAACATAAACAAGAAATAAGAAAAACGTGTTTCTTGTTTTTGGAACAATTTTTAAGAACAAATTTTATCTCTTCTCTCTTTTTCTTCTCTTTTTTTTCTTCTTTTCCTTTTCTTTTTTCTTTGGCCGGTCGCCGGCCTCGGCCATGGCTGGCGACCGGCAGTCGAGGGTCCGCGACCTCGCTAGAGTGTCGCCGGAGCCCCGGTGAGGCTCGGCCTCACCTTGATTGGGCGAGCTTGGGCTCGCCTAGATCCGGCGAGCCCGAGCTTGCCCGGCCACCGGCGAGCCCGAGCCTCGCCCAACCACGGCGAGGCCGAGCCTCGCCGGGCCGGCGAGCCTCGCCGTGGCCGGGCGAGGCGACCCCTCATCGGCCGGTCGCCGGCCATGGCCGAGGTCGCAACCGGCCAAAAGAAGAAAAAAAGAAAAAAGAAAAAAGAAACAAAAAAAAAAAAAAATAAAAGAAACAAAAAAAAAGAACACAAATTTATCAAACATGTTTCGTTCATTTTTTATTTTCGAACAACTTTACCAAACGCGTTTTTTTTTTATTCAAAAATTATTCCTTGGAACAAAAACACTTTTTTCTATTTCGTTCGTTCTCAGAATAATTTTTAAACAGAAATGTTACTAAACGCGCCCTTAAAAGATGAAAGCATTGACAAAATTGCCAACCCTCTACCCCTGGCATCTATGTTATGAAACCGATTAGAAAGATGTAAAAAGGACGCTATTACTCTTGGTCGACATGGTCAGAGAAAGCAGCGATAACATGAAGAAAGAACTTGTGACCTCAACTATTAAATTGTGAAGGAACCCTCCTTTGTTTTTATAAGTCACCTCCAAGAGTTATAATAACGAGTGCTTTATCTACCACTCGTCGTATGTTATTTGTGTTTTGATAAAAAATATATATATATATATATTTGACTTTTAAAACATCGATTCCGCATTACATAAGAAAAATTAATGCATTTGACGTAATATAATATACCCTTTTGTCCATTGCTCAATGGGCGCCGCTTTCGCGATGTTAAATATTGGGTATACTTTTCTTTTGGATTGAGTATGTATAAAAGGGACACTTTTAACGTGGAAGGTTCGAAGGAGATGGGGGCAAGTACAACATGTATTCCAAAAGGGAGATAGGTGAGATGGGCACTACTTGCGCTTTTGCGCATGACTAGTTTTTTTTTGGTCAGTTGAAAGCAGTAAAAGCAAAAGGAAAGAGCAGTTACGATGGATTCGTCAAACGTTTTACTGACTGAACTGGTGATCCTGCTGTCCTTTTACTCCTCTGTCGTCCACGAAAGGAACTGATCTCTCCCCGTTCTCATTCTGTCGCACGGTGTGAAACGCGCAAACCGACCATTTCCCTTCGGTGAGTGGGAACAAACGGGGATGACAAGACGGGGCTTTTGTCAAGTTGCGAAGGACGTTGTGAAGAACCGCGTGGATTCGATTCAATGGTTAGCATCTGATTTGAAAGTAACGTATCTCATACTCGAATCACATGCATTTCAAGGACGACTAGGAATTTTGCAAATCAAGAAATGGGATCACCCCTGGCCTTCCGTTATGGTTTTACTTGACTTGAGTAATATCGAAGGAGAATATCCTTCATGACTCCTTTAATATGAACACAAATTAACAGGTTACCATCGATTGGACAAAGAAAGTGATTTAGAATGGTTAATGTAAGTTAATGCCAATATAAATACATATAAGACAAAGATATAAGAAGGCTACAAAACGAATGCATTATCTATTTGGACAAGTGTTAAGAATTACTAAAATTGATTTGCAAACTTGATTTATTAAGTGATGTATCGTATTATTATTATTAAAGTCTAAATATAACAAATTTAATAAGTGGTCACTTTTCAATCGGACAATTATTTAGTTATATGATCAAAGATCTGAATAGTATTTATTTGCTTTTGTGCCCCCGTCTTTCCTTATATCTATTTGCTTTTGTGCCCCTGTCTTTCCTTATCTTTCCTTTTCAATGAAAAAAATGTTTAGTAGTTTCAAAGCGCCACATTAGCTGTTGATGGCCATGGACGGCTAGATTTGGAGAGCCATCTGCGTCGCCGTCATCGGCCATGGTGGCTCGTTCGAGGTGAGTGCTTTGGATAAACGGGGAAGATGAAGCTAGGCAGAACAATTCTGCATCAATTTAAATTAATTTAATCCTAGACACGTGTAAATTTTTAAGTGGATACAAAGGAAGAAATGAGTGTCACATCAGTTGCTGATGTGGCGGTTTGAAACCCTTGAATATTTCCTCAGTTTCAACAAACTTACCTCTGGCATGGCACTGCCGAGTCATTTTTCCATCATATGACTTCCCACGAGAACGAAATTCAGTGACTTTTTTGGTAAGCGGGAAATACGGGGATGACAAGATGGGGCTCATTTCATGTTGCGAAGGATGTACCGTCAAATTGCGTGGATTTGATTCAATGGTCGTTAGGACTTGATTTAGATGTAACGGATCTTGTACTCGACTCACGCATATTTCTAAAAGTGATTGGAGATTTCGCGACTGAAAAAATAAGATCCTCCTTGACTTTCTATTATAGTTTTCCGTGACTTGATTGATATTAAAGAATAATATTCTCCGTGACTTCTTTAGTATGAACATGACTTCTTTAGTATGAACACAAATCAAGAGCTTACCATCGATTGGACGGATGAAGAAAATGATTTAGAATGGTTAATGTAAGTTAATGCCGATATAAATACATAGAAGACAAAGAAATAAGGAGGCTACAAAATGAATGCATTATCTATTTAGACAAGTGTTAAGAATTACTAAAATTGATTTACAAACTTCATTTATTAAGTGATGTATCGTATTATTATTAAAGTCTAAAATATAACTCGTTCAATAAGTGGTTGCTTTTCAATCGGACAATTATTTAGTTGCATGATTAGAGATCTGAATAGTATCTATTTGCTTTTGTGTCTTTGTCTTTCCTTATCTTTCCTTTTCAATGAGAAAATATTTAGTAGTTTCAAAGCACCACATTAGCTGTTGATAGCCATGGACGGCCAAAGTTAGAGAGCCATTTGCGTCACCATCATCGGCCATGGTGGCTCGTTCGAGGTGAGTGCTTTGGATGAACGGGGAAGACGAAGCCGGACAGAACAATTTTGCATCAATTTAAATTAATTTAATACTAGACACGTGTAAATTTTTAAATGGATACAAAGGAAAAACTGAGTGCCACATGCAGTTTGAAACCATTGAATATTTCCTCCTTTTCAACGAACTTACCTCTGGCACTGCTGAGTCATCTTTCCATCATATGACTTCCCACGGGAAGGAAATTCAGTGACTTGTTTGGTAAGTGGGAACAACGGGGATGACGAGATGGGGCTCATTTCATGTTGCGAAGGATGTAACGTTGAATTGCGTGGATTCGATTCAATGGTTGTTAGGACCTGATTTGGATGCAACGGATCTTGTACTCACCTCACACATATTTCCAGAGGTGATTGGAGATTTCGTGATTGGAAAAATAGGATCGCCCCCCCTGACCTTACGTTATAGTTTTACGTGACTTGACTGACGTTGAAGATAGAATATTCTTCATGACTTCTTTAGTATGAACACAAACCAATCGATTGGATGGACGAAGAAAGTGATTTAGAATGGTTAATGTAAGCTAATGTCGATATAGACACATGGAAGAAAAAGAAATAAGGAGGCTACAAAACAAATGAATTATCTATTTAGAAAAGTGTTAAGAATTGCTAAAATTTATTTATTAAGTGACGTGTCGTATTATTATTAAAGTCTAAATACGACTCGTTTAATAAGTGATCACTTTACAATCGGATAATTATTTAGTTACGCGATGAGAGATCGAATAGTTTCTATTTGCTTTTTGTCCCCTTGTCTTTTCTTTATCTTTCCTTTTCAACAAATTGACCCCTGGCAGGCACTACTGAGGCATCTCTCCATCATGTGACTTCCCACGGGAATGAAATTCAGAGAATTTTCTGGTAAGTGGGAACAACGGAGATGACAAGTACAAGACGGGCTCTTGTCATGTTGCGAAGAATGTAATGGTGAATGCGTGGATTAGATTTAGTGGTCAGGCCCCTCATTCGAAAGCAATGGATTTCGTGCTCGAATCACACGCATTTCGAAAGGCATTTTGGGATTTTGCGACTCCGGAAATGAGACTGCCCCCACCCACCTTCTGTTATGATTTTCCATGACTTGAGTAATATCGAAAGACAATATTTTTCATCACTCCTTTATTATGAACAAAAACCAACAAAATGTCATCGGTTGGACGAATAAAGTATGCTGATGCAAACGCATAGAAGAAAGAAAAAAAAGGATGCTACAAAACAAATGCATTATCTATTTATAAAACTAAAAGTGTTAAAGATTACTAATATTGATTTATTAAGTAAAATGTGTCATATTATTGTTAGTATCTAAATGCGACCCGTCCAATTAGTGGTCACTTACAGCTAAATATTATTTAGTAAGATTAGAGATCCGAATAGTATCCATTTTGCCAGTTGCTTTTTTGCCCTTATCTTATATTTTCTTTTCAATAGACTTACTTGTAGCATTGTTGAGTCATCTTTTTTTTTTTTTTTTTTTTTTTTGGTCTTTGGAGGGCAGGCATGGCCAAACAATCCGCGCGCCGTAAACCCGGGTGCGACACTTAAATAGGAGGACCCACCACCCCTGAGTCACACTTAATACACCTAGCGCCTCCCCTGGGTTTTTTTTTTTTGCTTGGCCCAAGACAATAAATAAGAAGAAAGTTAAGAGTGCATTTCATAACCATTATGCTCTTAGGAACCCTCTTTTCTTTTTTCTTAAGTCACCTCCAAGAGAGTTATAATAACAAGTGCTTCCTTGGTCGCTCATCATATGTTATTTGTGTTTTGATAAAAAATATATATATATATGTTCGACTACTTTCGAAACACCGATTCCACGTTACATAAAAGAAAAATTAACACATTTGATGTAATATAATATATCCTTTTGTTGATCACTCAAGGGGCGCCGCTTTTCTTATCATATGCATGATTCGCGATGTTAAATATCGGGTATACCTTTCTTTTAGATTAAGCATAGAGCGGACACTTTTAACGTGGAAGGTTCGAAGGAGATGGGGGCAAGTACAACATGGATTCCAAAAGGGAGAAAGGCGAGACGGGGGCTACCGGTGCTGCTTTTGCGCATCACTAGTTTGAGGGCAGTAAAAGCAAAAGGAGAGAGCAGTTACGATGGATTCGTCAAATGTCGGAGGCGTGTGTTTACTGACTTAAACCATCGATCCTGCCGTTCTGTCCTCTCCCCTTTTACCCCCCTGTCTGTCGTCCACGAAAGGAATCGATCTCTCCCTGTTCTCATTCTGTCGCACGGTGTGAACCGCGCAAACCGACCATTTCTCTTCGGTAAGTGGGAACAACGGGGATGATAAGACGAGGTTCTTGTCATGTTGCGAAGGATGTTGCGAAGAACCGCGTGGATTCGACTCAATGGTCAGCATCTGATTTGAATGTAGCGGATCTCATATTTGAATCACATGCATTTCGAGAGGCGACCGGGGATTTCGCAACTCAAAAAATGGGGTCGCCCTTGGCCTTCCGTTATGGTTTTACATGACTTGAGTGAAATCGAAAGAGAGTATCCTTCACGACTCCTTTAATATGAACACAAACCAACAACTTACCATTGATTGGACGAAGAAAGTGATTTAAAATGGTTAATATGAGTTAATGTCGATATAAATACATAGAAGAAAAGGAAATAAGGGGGCTATAAAATGAATGCGTCATCTATTTAGCAAGTGTTAAGAATTACTATAATTAATTTAAGGAGATCTTGGTCACAACGTCAAGCTTGCCAGCCATAGAAGGCTGTCACCTTCAAATCCAAGGCGAGTGCTTTGGACAAACGAGGAAGACGAAGCCAAACAGAGCAATTCCACATCAATTTTGAATTAATTTAATCCTAGATATGTGTAAATTTTTAAGTGGATATAAAGGAAAAAATGAGTGCCACATCAATTACTGATGTGGCAGTTTGAATTAACTGAATGTTTCCTCCTTCCTTTTCAACGGACTTACCTCCGGCACTGCTGAGTCATCTTTCCATCATATGACTTCCCACACGGGAAGGAAATTCAGAGACTTTTTTGGTAAGTGGGAACATAGGGGATGACAAGATAGGGCCCTTGTCATGTTGCAAAGGATGTAACATCACACTCTGTGGATTCTATTCAACGGTTTTTAGGACCTGATTTAGATGCAATGGATTACATACTTGAATCACGCATATTTCTAGAGGTGATTGGAGATTTTGCGACCGGAAAAATAGGATCGTCCCTGACCTTCCATTATGGTTTTACGTGACTTGACCTATCGAAGAATAATGTTCTTCATGACTTCTTTAGTATGAACACAAACCAATAGCTTACCATTGATTGGACGGACGAAGAAAGTGATTTAGAATGATTAATGTAAGCTAATGTGGATATAAACATATAGAAGAAAAAGAAATAATAAGGCTAAAAAATAAATGAATTATCTATTTAGGAAAGTGTTAAGAATTACTAAAATTGATTTACAAAATTGATTTATTAAGTGACATGTTTTATTATTATTAAAATTTAAATACGACTCGTTTAATAAGTGGTCACTTTTACAATTGGACAATTATTTAATTACACGATAAGAGATCTGAATAGTACCTATTTGCTTTCGTGCCATTGTCCTTCCTTGTCTTTTCAGTTTTCATTTCAATAGACTTAACTCTGGCACTGCTGAGTCACCTTCTTTTTTCTTTGGCAGACTGCAATTCGCGTTTCTTGCGGGGATGTCCAAATACTACGTCCCATGAAACAATTACTTAAACCAACAATATAATACAAACGCAAATTCCTGACGAATTTTCCTTTTTTTTTAAAAAAAAAAAAAAGAAGAAGTCATCCTTTAAATAAGATCATTAATTATGTGCACGATCCCCCCCGTTTAATTACTAAAGAAACTCCGATTCGCAAGTAATTGACTTTTTCAACCCCCCAAAAAATGAAAAATAAAAGAAAACACGGAATTAGTCCAAATTCGGTGGAGTTGCTCGTCATTACTCGGAAAATTAAAGAAAGACTCGAGCTCAGTTGACCTCGGGGAATACCGTTACACGAAGCTTCACATAAAATAATACCAATGAAAGCCAAAATCAGTTAATTAAAAGAGAAAAAAGCCAAAAAGGAAAAAAGGAAAAGAGGGAAAGCCACGTCACGCGTGGCAGACGAAGATGCAAAGCAAAAGCCGACCACAGAGATCGAGTCGAGAGAGAGAGAGAGAAAGGAAATAAAGTTTGACGCGGTTGGGGGTTCGACATCGACAGCGACGTTCGACGTAAAAGCAAGAGGTTATAATTATGATGATGATGATGATGATGATGAACAAATGTCCGACGGCGACGCCAGCGGGGATTGATTTCTTCTCCTTCTCCCATCTTCACTTCACCATTCCCGAGTCAGAGACGACTGACGCTGACTCCCAGGAGATCCCCACGCCCACAAAACGCCAACCGCTTCCCTCCACTCGGACTCCCCCCGTCCGTCGCTGCTGTCGATGAGCGGCACCCCCCCCGGCCGTGTCGTTTTCGTCTCGCGTGAAGTTGAGGACAGAACGGGTCGTCCCGAATTTCTCACGCTCCATTGAAGAGGGGGGGAAGATGATGACAGGCGAGCGGCCACAATAAAACGGTTTGAGCCCCCGATGAATTGGTCTCCGGTCGTCTTCGGGTTTTACTCGTTTTCTCTTTCTTTCCCCGTCAGGGACGGAGTGATCACGAGGGAGATGAGGACGTACGCTTCACTGCCTGTTTTGCTGGGTCCTTTGAATTTTCTCCGGCCCGGTTCCTCATGATGTCCCCCCCGTTGAATTCTCCTCTTTATATATGTATATGATAACTTTTTCAGCTTCTCCCAAGTGACCCTGCTTTTTCTCTGAATTCCCCGGTTAGCTTCTTTTTCTTGCCGATTCTCTCTCTAGAGTTAACATGGACGAGAGAGATAGGAGCTTCGGCGAGCTTGTATCCAAGCTCCAGGCGTCCATTCGGGATGTCGCTTCGTTGGCCAAGGGCTCTGAAGTCGAGAGCGAGGTTCTGTTAGAGTTCGGAGCTCTGGCGGAGAAGTTCGTGCCCATTCTCGACGATTTGAGCGGTAATGATGGGGCGATAGGCTCGTCTCCCATGCGGAAAGCGGTCGAGTCGCTCGACATGGAGTTCGGGCGGGCTAAGGCTCTGATCAGGAGCCCCAACCCGAGAGAACCCGTGAAGCAGATTGAGGAGTTGGCTCATGATCTCGGTCGCTCCCTGGGGCTCGTGCTCTTCGCCAGGCTCGACATCTCCGCGGAAATCAAGCAGAAAATCGGTGCTTTGCACAGAGAGCTGATGAACACCAATTTCGCCACCGGTCGAATTACCAGTTCGAGCACCAGCAGTGAAGTGGGATTCGATAGCGAATCGGAGGTGGAGGAGGAGGTGGAGGAGGAGAAGGATATCATAGAAGAGATAGAAGAGATAGAAGAGGAGGGAATCAATCTCGACATCAACGACGTGGCTTTGCAACTGAAGTACGGCGATGACGACAAGCTCAAATTCGCCCTTCTGGGGTTGCAAGATATGGTTAACGGTGAGGTGGTGAACCAAGACTGGATTAGTGACGAGTCCATTGTTCCTATCCTGATTAACCGGTTGAGCGTCGGTAAGCAGAATAGCCGGCTGACTGTCTTACGTATATTGAGAACCCTTGCTTCGCGGGATGCTGAAAACAAGGTACTTATGCACATGCCGATTCCAATTTAGCTCTGCAAATTGAACCTTTCGTGTAGTCTTTGAGATTCTTTCGTGTATAGTCGATAACATAACCATGTTTTTACAGGAGAAAATGGCGGATGTCAGTTCCTTATCGGTGCTTGTGAAGTCTCTGTCACGGGACGTGGAAGAGAGGCGGGAAGCAGTGGGATTGTTGCTTAGTCTCTCCGATCTCAACACGGTCAGGAGGCGAATTGGCAGAATACAAGGCTGTATTGTTATGTTGGTGGCTATGCTCAACAGCGAAGATCCGGTCGCCTCGAGTGATGCCCGCAAATTGTTAAATGCTTTGTCTAGCAATACACAGAATGCACTTCATATGGCTGAAGCAGGATATTTCAAGCCGCTCGTGCAGTACCTGAAAGAAGGTACCGTCTCCCTCAAGTTCCTTTTCTACATATTTTGAGTGGTTGCAAAATCTTGAATGATTGCAGTAGCAGCCGACTCTGTTTAACTTTCACGGTATATCATGTGTTGGTTTCACGAGTCACTGTGCATGTACCTTCGTGTGGATCAAACGGTGAGGTCTATGAATTAGTGAATAATTGCCTGTTGTTAACTCCGATCAGCGGCTGCACCTAATAGTGCCTAGCTGGCCCTGACTTCCCTTCACTTAATTAATGTGCAATTGGATTGCTGAGGGTAGATATACGCAGTGAAAATCGATGATGAAGACATTTGATGATGTCTGAAACGCATTTGGCACTGATATCAGAGTTTCCACAATATGTCTCATCGAAGAGTAAATCAGTGCTTTTGGAGTACGAAGAGAGTGATCGCAACATACAGTTATTAGTTTGTGTTGTGCGTCAATAAATAGTTGTGCATCCATATATTTTTTAAGGCTGACAAATGTCAAACTCTGTCGAAGATCTCGCGAGATTTCAGAGCCTTTTCTGATGTCATCTATTGACAAAATGCCTTTGCAGGTTCTGACATGAGCAAAATTCTTATGGCTTCTGCACTTTCGAGGATGGAGCTGACCAATCAGAGCAAAGCTTCTCTTGGGGAAGATGGGGCAATCAATCCCCTTGTCAAAATGTTCAGTACAGGGAAGCTTGAGGCTAAGCTGTCTGCATTGAGTGCACTGCATGACCTATCCAGCTTGACAGAGAATATCCAGCGTTTAGTCAGCTCTGGTATCGTGAGCTATCTACTTCAGCTACTTTTCTCTGTTACATCGGTTCTAATGACTCTCCGGGAGCCTGCATCGGCTATTCTCGCACGAATTGCTCAATCAGAATCAGTTTTAGTCAATCCAGAAGTGGCTCAACAGATGCTCTCACTTTTGAATCTGTCGAGTTCAACAATCCAGTGTCACCTCTTGCAAGCTCTTAACTTCGTTGCAGCCCATCCTAATGCATCCAAAATTAAAAGGAAAATGAGGGAGAAGGGTGCATTTCAACTACTCCTACCCTTTCTCACTGAAAGTAACAGTAAAATAAGAACTGATGCGTTGAAATTACTTTACACTCTTTCTAAAGATTCACCAGAAGAGTTGGGAGAGCAACTAGGCGAATCTCACTTATGCACTCTGGTCAGTATTACAGCAACCTCCATAAGTATGATTGAAAAAGCTGCAGCGGTTGGCATACTGAGCAATCTCCCTATTGCTGATAAGAAAGTGACAGACACGATGAAGAGGGCTAATTTGCTGCCCATTCTGTTGTCAACAAAGAGTTCCAGTTCTGCGACTTCAACATCCACAGATCAGGCCGAGCTCTGGTTGGAAGAGAGCATTGCAGGTGTTCTGATTCGATTTACTTCTCCATCTGACAAGAAACTGCAACAGTTTTCTGCAGAACATGGGGCTATTCTATCCCTTGTGAAGTTGCTGTCCAGTGGCTCACCACTTGCAAGAGCCAGAGCTGCGACTGCACTGGCTCAACTTTCACAAAGCTCATTCTCCCTTGCAAAATATAGAAGATCGAGGTGGTTATGTGTGTCCCCTTCCTCCGATGCATTTTGTCAAGTTCACGAAAGCTTTTGCGGAGTCAAATGCACATTCTGCATTGTCAAAGCAGGCGCTGTCGCTCCACTGATTCGTGCGCTAGAATGCAAAGAGAGAGAAGCTGATGAAGCTGTTCTAGATGCGCTTGCAACTCTTGTCCAAGACGAGAATTGTGAGAACGGAAGCAATTACTTGGCCAAAATGTCAGGTGTCCCGGCCCTGATAAAAGTTCTGGAATCAGGAATTGTGAAGGCTCAAGAGAAAGCATTAACAATACTAGAGAAGATCTTCAGATCTGATGAGCACAGGCTAAAGTATGGAGCATCTGCGCAGATGGTGCTCATTGATCTGGCCCAGAGTTCGAATTCCAGATTGAAATCGACCGTCGCGAGAATGCTGGCACAGCTTGAACTCTTGCAAATCCAGTCTAGCTACTTCTGAGTGTGACGACGCATTTCAAGTGTATTTTCATCTCTTTGTTAGCTCTTTTTTCAGGAGAAAATTTGTTTGTGTAGCTTCAACTTGGTTTGTAATTGGTCTTGGCTGGTAGGTTACTTTAGTGGAAAGAATCATGAGTACTATTCGCTGGGTAAATATACAGTACACAACCGAAAAAAATTACTGTTTTTTGCAAAATAATGTGTATTACAGATTTCGATAGGGAGAAAGTACATATGTAATGACAATAAAGTCTCACTGTATGTTTCATAAAGAAGTGAAAGTACGGATGTAAGGATAATAAAGAAGTGAAAGTGTGTAATTTTTAAAGCACTTCCATTTTCGATTTCTATTGTTTTTGAGATGGAGTGTCATGGCTTTACCCTTAGAGAAAAGAGAATCTTTATAATGACCATCAGCTTTGGAGGCAAATGCGATTGAAAGGACACCGGGCACTAGACCTCCATTCAAAAGCTGTCTTGCTTAAGGAACTAGTGACAACACCGCTACTTACCAGATCAACTACCTGGACGGTTTGACAGTTACATATCAAGACCTATCGCACGTGCCATGGGAAACTGCCAATTACCGGGACCAGCCGACACTTGTCATGATTTAGTAACTGCTTTCAACACTAGCCCAACAAGAGGAGTAAAAAGACCTATGAATAATCTTCGGATAAAGGGGATCGAAACTCTTGACTCTGAGTCTCTGATATGAATTCCTTGTATTTTCCTCCTCCTTCAATCTTTGACATAAGCATCGGAGGGCAAATCCGTGTGAAAAGAAGGGGACATTCTACCCTATGTTGATTGTTGCATATTCAGTTAGAGGTGAGAGTTTGAGCATATCCTTAAAGGCCGAGTTGTGCATCGGCAAGTTGGATGAATACGACTTGATGGCTTAAGTATCTGATGTGAGTCTCCCGTTAAGGACAAGTTACTTTCATATGTCACTTCGCTCAACTATTTATTTAAATCTCTCACTCATGAAAAGTTGAAAATTTGAGTCCCTATTCTTAAATCACATTACATTCAATTATTTTTAACAAGATGAATATGCAGTATACATACTAACGAAACATATAATGAGGGATTTATATCTGTGAGCACATATTAAAAAAATATAATCAAGGGTTAACAATTTGCTTGATTTTAGGAGTAAACTGAACAGGCTACAATGGTAATACATAATGGATTACCGCTATAATTTAAGGAGCAAATTACTCAAAAGATTCATGAGAGTTTTGGGAGTTTTGTATAATTTCCTCATTATTTACAGGTTTTGTTAAAACGCTAAAGAAAGTTTGTCATCCTCTCGTATAATTTGTGATTAGTGTATTGAAATTAATTTTTTTTTAAATCAAGTGGAATTCATGAGTGTCCCGAGAATTACTATTTGCCTAGCCTGTTTGAGACGACAAGGAATGCGGTCAATTGGGACGAAAAGTCAACTGTCTAAACAACCTAAAACCCTTTCGAGAAAAAGAAAAAGAAAAAAAACTAAAACCCCGCCTCTCTTCTTCTTCTTCTTCTTCCTCGCAAAAACCCTAACTTTAACTGCTCGCGCCATCTTCCGCTAAATTTCAGGGCGAATCCTCGCGCCGATTGCGGCTCCTCGCATTCAGCAGGGCGAAGAGATGCTGCGCAGGAACATAAGGTTGCGGAGGGAGTACCTGTACCGGAAGAACTTGGAGGGCAAAGAGCGGTTGCTCTACGAGAAGAAGCGGAAGATCAAGCAAGCCCTTGAAGGTAACACGCGGAACCCATTTGATCTGTTCTGCGAATCCTCTGTGATTGATGTATACATTATCGATTCATCTGAGTGGTTGTTCCGATGTTTTGTTTTGTCTTTTTTTTTTTTCTTTTTTCAGATGGGAAGCCGATTCCGACTGAGCTGAGGAACGAGGAGGCCGCGCTCCGGCAAGAGATCGACCTCGAGGATGAAAACACTGCCGGTACTGAGTCATCTGCCTTCTGCTTCTCCAGTGAGAATGTGGAAACATGAGTTTGAATAATGTGAAATGGTTCTGGAGGATTCTCATCCGAGTGTTGCAAATGCTTTCCGTATTGCGGAATCTGATACTGATTGTAATAAGTTTCTGATTGCTGGTTACGACAACATAAGTCATGAAAATTTAGCTGTTTTGGAGTTTGGGTATTGCACATTTTCTGAGATGAGGTCTTTATGTAAAGACGAATTTTTTACCATAGATTTTCAATTTACAGAAGAGTTGTCTGAATTATTCATTTGACGTCGATGCCATGTGATGGTTTTCCTTTTCAATTTGTGAAGCTGATTTTTTTTTTTTTTTTAAATACAATATTGCTGATATGCCTTTCGTGTTTGCTCAAATGTAGTTCCGAGGACACACATTGATGATGAGTATGCACATGCCATGGAGAGAGATCCAAAAATATTACTCACTACATCTAGGAATCCGAGTGCTCCTCTTAAACAGTTCGTAAAGGTGGGTATTGTCTATGGAAACCATTGGCTATTTGATTGATTTGAGGTGTCCATTAAATGGCCACTTTGATAATGTAGTGGCGGTTGACGTTTCCTGCCTAATTCTTGTTCGTATGGTGCTACTTACAGGAATTGACAATTGTATTCCCTAACGCGCAGCGTATGAACCGTGGTGGTCAGGTCGGTGGAATATTCTTTCTCTAACTGTGATATCGTTCCATATGGTTCTGTTTTGTTCGGGAATTAGATGCAGAATGAGGGCTGGTGAAATGGGGTGATATTTTTTTTTTTTGGGAAGTATTATATGATGTAAAACAAACATGGCTTTTCATTAAAATGAGTCTGAAGTTTAGTTTCATAATCTTCAGGGGGGAGAATATAGGTGTGAGTGAAATTTGGAGTCTGGGGATTGTAAATCCGTGCATTAACATGCCTAGGAGAAGTTGGTAACTTAGCTAAATTAGATCCTCAATGCAGGTTATATCTGAAATTATTGAAACCTGCCGAGCTCATGACTTCACTGATGTGATCTTGGTTCATGAACATCGCGGTGTGCCGGATGGTTTGATAGTCAGCCATTTACCTTTTGGTCCAACTGCATATTTTGGATTACTCAATGTTGTGAGTAAATCAGATTCTCTATTTCCCTCTTGATTTATGCCTTGAGCTTTCTCTTGTGAACGAAGTGTGCTAATTTAATATGTACTTAGGTTACAAGGCATGATATTAAGGACAAAAAGGCGATTGGCACTATGCCTGAGGCCTATCCTCATTTGATTCTTAACAACTTCTCGACCAAGGTAAAATTTAATCAGTGAAATCTCTGTTTTTCTGTTATTTATGCTTTGTTTATTAGAAATTGTCCCTTGACACCCAGTGGTGGATTGCCACCGAAGGTTATATCATATACCGATCAAAATAACATGTCTTTTGTTCGGCTTGCATACCCTCTGAGCACTTTTAGTGAATACTTATTGAACTTTCGTGTCTTTATTTTTTTAAAAAAATTTGTGACAATTCAGAGTATGCTCGAGAGTAGAGGACTGATTAATATTTTTGGAGAAAAGGAATGCGCTAACTAAACTGTTGTATATGATAAGCCAATATGATGTGACAAGAGTTTCACTTCGACCTGTTGGGATATCTACATTGATGTTGTACAGATGAAGGCAACTGTTCAAATGTAGTTATACTGAATAAGTCGATCTTATCTAATGAAGGTTTTCATTTCTTTTATATGTTAATGGATCTTCCTCTCAGTCCAGCCATACACATTTCCTTGAATTGGAATGATATGAAGTAGTTGTTGCTAGATATTTATCCTTTGTAATTGGTGCCAATTAATGTATTAATCTCGGTTTGGCTTATGGGAAGTTATCGTGAATGGATATCCATTGTTATACAGTTGGGACAAAGAACGGCCAATATTTTGAAGCATCTATTTCCAGTGCCTAAGCCCGATACCAAACGCATTGTTACTTTTGCTAATCAGTCAGATTACGTTTCCTTCAGGTTTGTTCTGTGTTACCCACTGGATATTTTCTGTTTACATGGTTAATATGTCTTGGGATAATTTTAATCTTGTCTCTGCCATCCCCTCTTTTTTTTTTTTTTTTTTTAAATGATTCTTCAAAGGCATTTCTGATATAATGGTTCTGAGTGGAGCATCCTTCTCATCTACACCCTAATGCAGGCTTAAGTCTGTGTCAATGTGCTAGAAAATGGATGATTGCAGATATATACTGATTATTATCTTTTTGTCTTTTGATAAGGACTAGGTTTCTGCATCTGCAGTCTTCCAGAGAATGTCTTTGTCTTGCAGCTAAAAATTGTTAGAATTGATATTTCTCAACTTGTCATCAACTGGAAATAAGTGATACAACGTAGACCTACATCCTCTAGTATGATTCCATGAGAAATGATGGACCTGATATTTAACCATATTAATAATCTTATTGGTGCCATAATGCATACGTGCAATGCTTTTCCCATGTACATTCTTTCCTCCTATCATCTTAAGGAGAATGAGTGTGCTGTAGGGCATCCATTTAATCTTAATTCCATGTTAAGAAAATCTTTGTTTCTTCTTTGTATTTTTACTGCCAGCAAAATCGAGGGTTATGAGTTTTTACCCAGAGGAGTTTAGTCAAGATACTACCAAAAGATTTGTCCTTGCTATTAATCTCTTGGAGACCTCAAAAACAAAGTGAATTAAGAGAAGTACTATTCAGGAAACTGCATGACTTTACCATAATTAGCTATTGACTATTTTTAACCTACAAGACCTAAAGCAAATGTCATCACTGGACTGTGAGATTCATTGATGTTAAAGATGCTTGAATGATATAAAGAAGTTAGAAGCGTACTTCTGCATTCATAAAAACCCAAAAAAACCTAAAGGGCCAGAAATTTCAAATGTTGGAACTCCTCACACCATTGAATAAATTTGCAGAATTCAAAGTCATTTCATGGTTCTTATGTATCGTGGCTCGTCAGTCAGAAGCAACTTCTTTTTAGAGAGACCCTGATCATCTAGGCTCCAGTTTTTCCTTCACCATCCTTTAACATGTGATAGCATTTTCTGTTTGGTCTATTTATTAATGTCATATGACTCATACTTCATGGTGCCATAGCATTTTCTTTTCTAAATTTTGCCCATTTCATTCGTGCAGGCATCATCTTTATGAGAAGGATGGCGGTCCCAAAAGTGTCGAGCTTAAGGAAATAGGCCCTCGGTTTGAATTACGCCTATATCAGGTAATTTGGCAGTCAGATTGGGTGAGGCATGGAGAGCCGGTCTATTTGTTATCCCTTGTATTATGTTCTAGTAGAAGGATGTTCTCCTAGGGTTATGGCCCATGAAGCACAGATATATGTATCTCACTGATGTTGGTCACAGATTTCTGTTATTCCCCTTCTTCTCTGGAGAACTTTTGGAAGTTTAGTTCTTTTTGTGTAATTTTTGTTGGGATGCATGAACTTTTTGTTTTTGTTTTCAAGCTTTTAAAGTAACTCTGAATTTTAGGTTCTTGGAAACTGAGATGTTGGCTTTTGTTTTTTATGTAATTTATATTTTCTGGCCTGTCTGCGTATTCTATCTTGGGGACCATTTGTCCCCTCTAATATCTTCCTTGGATGATGCAGGTAAAGTTGGGCACGGTGGATCAGACTGAAGCGCAAATCGAATGGGTCATCAGGCCATATATGAACACATCAAAAAAGAGGAAGTTCATTGGAGACTGATGATGGGTACCAGCAAATCTTTTGTTGCATTTGTCTCTAAGAAACTCGCCCAGATAGCTTGTAATCATCTTCAGCTGTGGATGCCTTGCCTATGAGAAGAATGTGGTGGAATTTGCACTCTGGAGTCCTCTTTATTTTGCCTCTGGTCATAAATGCTTTCCAGGGCAACAAGAATGCAACCGCTGGCATTGTGATTGGAATTTCCTCTACTGGAAGTGAGAATTTGTAGTACGCTTCTGTTATAGGAGGGCTACTGGGACGTTTAATTCTTGTTTGGGCTGTCATTAACGTAGCATCCTACCTTATATTCTTCATTTATTTTTTCTACACAACATTGAGATGTGTTGTATCTCGATTTGAAAGTAAGATGTTGCCCCTTAGGCAAAACAGATTTCCTCTCCTTTATCTCCATCACATGAAGGTGGGATTCTGCTGCATGTGCGACTCTTGCAAAGATTGACATACTATGTTCACTTCATCTAAACACTTGAATTGGTTTGAGTGATGATGGGTTTTGGCACTGCCATTTGAACTCACCTCGGAATTTTCCCAAACGGCATAGACAATATTGATGTCATGTCTTGTCCTCATCACTATTCACGAGAGTCCCCATAACTCCAGTTGAATCAATTACTTGTGAGTGACCCTGGTTCCAGTATTCCCAGAGGTCGGAAGGTTGCTCTTCACAGGAAGAACTGTACAGGTTTTCGTTTTCCTGTGAGTGAAGTTATGTGTTGTATAAACACAAAATTGACTTAAAAGTGCCAAATTTTGAGAGCTGTCATGATGAAATTCCGGTAGTTGAACAGTCTTTTTTTGTTGGTTTAGCGTGGAAGTATCATAGAGCAAATGAAGTAGAGCAGCTTAGGGGCATCTCCTGATATTACAAATAGATGTAATAATTCAAAAGGATGGAGGTACGAAGGTAGTCAAACAGTCTTCCCGCGATCATAATACCAGGTGACCTCCTGGTCTTCTGTCTCTTTTTTCCTTTTTTAATACAAGGTTAACATGTCGATAAAATTAGTTATGTACTTGTGAGTTTCCATGACTCAAGACTGTAGTACGGATATTTTCAAGATTGGTTTCAGGAATGCAAAATTGAAGGTCTACTGAATAATATACTTTAATATAATCCCACCACCTAATGGGAATCGTTCGATTCTCTTATCTGCTGGCTACCGAAGATGAGATAAATTAATACGCAAGGGGTTACGTGTTCTTAGTTCTTCATTTTTTCTAGTTTGGCCAATTTTTGGTCCGTTGGGGCCACAAAAACTAATAGGTTGCCCCACAAGAGACACCAACGCCACCCCCATTGACAGCTAATTTTTCTGGATTACATTCCTCCATACCAGAAAGCAACAGAATGGCTGAGGCGGTGGTCGGAGCATTTCTCTCTGCTTCACTTCAGGTGTTGCTTGACCGAATGGCTTCCCAAGAGATTCTGAGTTTTGTCCAGGGAAGAAAAGTCGTTGATATTTTGCCAAGGAAGCTGAAGATAACTCTGCGTTCTGTGAATGCAGTGCTTAAAGATGCAGAAGAGAAGCAATTTGCTGACACGTAAGTCAAGAAGTTGCTTCATTCACGAGCTTAAAGATACCATGTATGATGCAGAGGACCTAACAAGATCACAACTGAAGCCTTGCAATGCAAACTAGAAGTTCGGCACCGGATGGGCCTAAGAGAGGTGCATGACATTCTCTTTACTACACTAACTCGTTCGAAAAGAGAATAGGACCCAAGGTAAGAGAGATTCTCGATAGGTTACAGTTCATTGTAGCAAAAAAATAAAATTATATATATTTATCAATTTTGAAAGAGATAGCTGAACCTAAAATGCAACAAGGATTACCCACTACTTCATTAGTGGACGAGTTCGATGTACATGGCCGAGATGGTGATAAAGAGGCAATAGTGAAGATGTTAGATATTGATCCGTAAATGATAACTGCTTATCTGTGATTCCCTTGGTGGGTAAGCGTGGGTTGGCAAGACAACCCCAGTTCAGTTCGTGTATAAATGACAAGAGAGTCAAGGGTGGTTTGACATAAGAATGTGGGTTTATGTGCCAGAAGAATTTGATGTTCTTAGATTCACGAATGTGGATAGTTGTTAATTCAAAGACGGCCATGCATTGTGCCCCTGATTTCAGCTCGCGTGTTTGCTTGATCTGTGAAGATGGAGTTGTTTATTTATAGTCCGGAACTGACAGTAGCCCACTTCCCCTTTCGTGATAAATAGATAAATGGAAAAATAAAGTAGAAGCAAGTTGCTCCAAACTTGAGAAGCATACGATTAGGCTCCATCGCATACATCAATCTCGTCCTCTTTCAATAATACTCCATGAACATGAATATATCTCAATGAAACTGACCAGATTTCATCAATTTATCAACTCGCCAAGATTCGCCTACGTCAATTTACAACCCAACATCATGCTGGATCCCAGCTCATAAAACTGCGTCATTTTGCCCTTCAACTCGGTTCATGCAGTTGGCAGTTCCAAGGGAAACCGAAGATGCACGACCGAAGAAGAATATCTTCCACAATGACAAAAAAAACCGAAGGAAGAAAAAATCGAATTTCTTCAGATGATTCTTGGCGAAACTTCGGAAACGAAGCCATGGAGAAGCAGAAATCAAAAGAAACAACATTGTCAAAGCGCAAAGATTGGCTGCATCTAATATTACCAAGATCGATAATTAGGTGCTGTACAGCAGAAACTATGCTACAATTTCTACCCTGGACCCTGAGGATGCACTTCACAATCTCTTCCAGTACGGTATTTCAAAATCGCCACGTGCTCCCTTCGGAACAGAGGACATTACATATTTAACTATTTGATGGTGTTCTCGAGAAACTGCTCATCTCGTCTACAAGTGGAGCCGACTATGAGAAAGAGGGTCAACCGTATCATTCCAACTCTCCGGGAACTGCTCCTTGACACTGCCGGATAAGAGGGGCAGCGGATCTTCAACCATAAATGGATTCATACAACAGACTACTCCTGCATCTTTGTCTCATCATTCGAGCTCTCTAGCATGTCTCCATTTCCATCAGATTTATGGACTTCTGGCTCGGTTTCCCCTTTCTGTTGACTCTGTAGAGATAATTCTCCATCTTTCTCATTAACAGGATCATGGACTGCTGCACTATCCTCTTCATTATCGGTGAGCATATTTCCGGATGTGTTGCTCGGAGGCACAGGCGTGCTAGCATTCTCAGTTTCCTGTGATGATGTTGAAATCATATGGTCATTAGGAGCTCCATTGTCACTCACGGCACCAGCTGCTTGTTCAGAATGGGCCATATATTGATCCCATTGGGGGTTCCTCATCTGCACGCGGAACATAGGAAAGTGGAGATCATGTTTAGCTTCTCTGTGATAAAAATAAACTGAGAACGAGCTCATGAGAAACAGAAAATCCTAAAACTAAGTTCTGCAAATCTCCTATTGGAATGAAAACTAAAGCCAGAAGCAATAGTTGATTTCGAGCTTGCTTCAATTTTCCAACTAGATTTTCTTGCCAGTCATTTGTCTAATGCTATTCACCAATTTAGTCTCGCCATTAATCGAAGTGCCACGGCTTGCATTAGTTTATATTTCCCAAAACTATAATACTTAAATCTCAGGAGCTCTCCAATAAATTATAGAAATGTCATTTGGTAGCACCAGTTCTCTCATCCCACAATTAAAATTTAGATTAAGCGTGCTCCTACATAATCATAAAGAAAAATACAAACAGAAATCTATAGCCACAAAATGCTCCATGGCAGCGACTTAAAGAACTCAACGTCTTCAGTATTAAGGCGCCAAAAAATGCCCGTACTTTAATTGCTCGATTGCAATGTTGTGAAGGAAGAGATAAATACCTGATAAATCCGATATATCTTATCCATGACAATGCTGCTCATCTCCTCAACGCCACTGACTAGATACCTATCTCTTGTGTCTCCAACGTGCCGATCAGTATATGATGTATCCTCATAGAGATTTAGAGCAAGATGATCAGGCCTTTGAAGTAGTAGCCGGAATGTTGGCTGTAGCTCATAGCATTGCTCAAACAAGGAGCGGCGACAAAAAACATACAACCCAAGTCGGGCACGAGACATGGCGACAATTAATCGTCTAACATCACGAAGGTGTCCAACAAAGCGGGTACGCACAAGAGACAGCAAGATGAAATCATTTTGCTGACCCTGGAACTTATCAACTGTAGTGACCTGTTGAAAGCGGGAGAGAATGGTGAATTATCATTTCAGGGATTTATTTATAACTGAACAGAGGAATAGAAGAGAATTCTAAATACTGTTGCCTTTGCATCACATTCATTGATCAATCCTGCAAGGTGCTTTGATAACTAGATAAGGAAAGTATATTTTATGCTTTTAACCCAAGTTTACCAACTCATCCCAAACTTCCGTAAATAATACTCTTTCACTAATTGAGATTTGGATGCATATGACAGGAAAGAACAAGGGAGTGAAACATGGAGGACAAATATCACTGAACATCCCTTTCCAGAGTATTGCCACTCACAACAGTTCGGCATAGCGAACAATCTTTTCACAGATACGTTCATCAAATTTGTTATTATACAAGCAAATCTGACAGAAAAAAGGTGCGGTCTACTGCAAAATTGTAACAGCGTTCCATGAATCTAACTAAAAAGAAATCATCACATGAAACCATCAAACAAGTTTTTTTGTCACTAAAAGAAAATCTAGTATCAAGGACCAAACTTAACAATTTCAATTAATTCATTGAAACATGTAAATCAACCATCACAGAAGTCACGGCCAGTCATGGCTTACCTTGCTGGGAGGACCGATGAAGTCATAAGGAACACATCGTCTGTTGATAACATCACGGATCAAAAGTTTCTGGCCATTGTAAGTTGTCAAGATGGAAATCTTATTTGCTGGGTACCCCAGTAAGCGCATGTACATATAGACACTAACTACATATTCAGCCTCTCCTTCATTTTGATAGAACCATGGCGAAGGGGCACTCTCACCTCTCCCATGGTAATCAGGCACGTCAATTAATTGATAATCATAAGTGAACCCAGCATTTGCTTTGTGGAAGATGGCAGCCTCCTTTAGGAAAGGAAGATCTCCCAAATCACGGTACCTCCAGTTATAAAGCTTGGCAATACTTGGCCGGGCTCTACCCTGCGCATTAAGCTCAATGTAGGGTATCCCCAGACGAACAAACCTAGTGAAGAGGCTCTGATCCATGTGGCTATACTTCTGGAAAGCCATATTCTTTACAACTGGAGGCAACTGATGGTGATCACCAATCAATATACAGCGTTTAAGGCGTGCATAACCATCTTCCTGCCTCTGAAGCAACATTGGGATGAAAGTCTCAATTTCTAGTATTTGGGCACTTTCTTCCATCAATAAGTTGTCATACTTGAAACCTAATTGAAGAAAATCTTTCCTTTTAAGGGCTGCATGAGTGCAAGTCATTGCTACAATCTTTGCCTGCTTGGTCATCAAGTAATTTGCTCGATCAGCTGTTGACTTGAGCAATTCAAATGCCCTACACTCTTCAAGCTCCTGAAACATGGTTTTAAGATGGCAAAAGCACCCTTTCGCAGCTCGCATGTCCTTTTCAAATGACTGACCAGTAAAAACAGGCTGAGGAGTGTCACAGAAGAACTCCTTAAAGGGGAAACGATCTTGAACAAATGATGGTTTATCTTCATTATCAGCACATGCAGCAAGAAATTGCTCCCAACGTGAATATACATGTAGCAACCAAAAGTAACCAGCTGTTTCACAAGTGTAACCCACATCCTCAGGCAGTCCAAGAGATCTTGCAAGCCTTTCCACTTCACTAAGCAATTCTAATCGCCGAACAAGCATCGCATTGACACGACCTTGCCTGCTGAAGTCCAGATCAGTTGCCAGTTCTTGTTCTCCTTGACCTAGCCGAAGAAGATAGCGTGCAGGTACATCCCTCTGTAACCAACAAGGATGTCAATTGAAATCAATTTATATTTCGACTATAGAAGTCAATTTAAAACTTCACTGAGATCAAAGTTGCAAATATCCAAAGCACAAATTAAATGAAAGTGCGACAAGCTGCAATGGACACCGAGAATAGGGATCTCCAATTTTGATGAGATGTGATCGCATAGGCTGGGTGCATGCACCTTAGGTCTAATTGCACCACTCAATAGTAGGCCCCATCGTGTGAAACGTGCGCCCACAAAATTTAACTGTTAAAATGGAAGCAGTGCATGTACTTGGTCCATAGAAGACTCTTTCCATCTTGATATGGTTGTGAAAGCTTACCTCCATAATCTTCTCAAATAGGTCATTAAGAGCCTGATTTGAATGAGTGATTATCAATGTTCTCTGAGAAGGACAATTGTGATAAAGAACGTTCAATATCTGCACTGCTGTATCAGTCTTTCCAGTACCAGGTGGACCAACAACCATCGTCAGTCCTGGTTGGATGCCTGAGATAATTGCCCCAACCTAAAACAGTAAGACATGAATCAATCAGCATAACATTCCTCTGACTTTTGGACCTCATAATCTGGGGTAAGAAAAAAAATTCACTACCTGTGTAGGTGTGAATCTAACAGAATTTTGCTTTGGCTGATCTTGGGGATAAGGACCTGGATCAGGGGGGATATAAGCTTCAACAATGAGAATTTCCTTTTCAGAACCAGCATCTGCCACATTAACATCATCCATTGAAGTATCAGATTTCCTGTTCCCTGGAAGAGCATGGGTATTGGATTTCAAAGTCCTTGGAAGTCTTATGCGAAAAGGGGGTTTTGGTAGGGAGTTTTCTGAGCCATCTGGATTTACAAAGGACACCTAAAGCCAGGATTGGAAAAAAACTGTTACTAGATGACATTAGAAAATGTTTCACCAAAACAAGAAGAAAAGATCATCTTGATAACTGACCTCATATTCCGAGAAACTCTCTTTTAAATGGTTTGCATCAAGGAAAGTATCCTTAAAATCTACAACATCAAGAAGATCAGGCATATTAGTCCACTGTGCTGCAGAAGGATTCCCATAGCCCAGAAATATGTTGTGCAACCACTCAGGAACAATGCAATACTCATTCATAAGGTCCCTTATTGATTCCAATATTGCCTTGAAGTTGTTTTCCTTGGGTTTTCTCCTCATCAATATATTAAACGTGCCATAAACATCCTCTGAAGCTTTCTCTGCAATATCAGTGACATCCATATGGTACTGCGCTGCATCCAGAGCAACAGTAACAGTCCTCAATTCACCCTTTGGGGGCTTCCACTCATCACGTTTGATTCTTCCTGTAAAATCATTCATAAGAGTTCCCTCTTCATCACGGATCTCAATAATTTCACATCCCCTCACAAACTGAAGGCCAAGCCTCTGTGGCACACTAGCCTTTGACGCTTCCTCTGCACTAAGAGGCTCAAATGAGGGGCGGATGGAGAGCAAAAATAGGACATCATGCTCTTTGAGGGCATTCCACTCTGATCTTACTTGAGCTCTATAACTGGAAATGCTAAAAGTTACTTCCGCTGTCACAGACGCAGGCTTAACCTCGCCAATATTCGGCTGCTTTACCTCTGTCATCTTAAATTCTTTGATTGGCACAGCCATCCTTGACCAACCACGGAATGCAGTTTCTCCTTCATTATTGATGTATGCAAGGAGGTGAGGCACAGCCTCCTGAATATCCTCACGAATCTCATATGTGGACTCAAGACGAAAGAGATTAAAATTTCTTAGAAGATAGTCATGGAGTGTCAGGAACTGTAAATTGAGTTTGGGAAGAGCCAGACAACCTTCCCCTGAGTAATTTATACTGGGTACAAGACTTTCATCCCACATGATCTGCTCATTAGGGTAGAGTGGCAGCGCATTTATAGCTTCTTTCTGAGACTGTTGTTTTCCAAAGTAGGATACCATGACTTCAACAAGAAAATCCACCCTATCTGACCAGGGATCTTCCTTAGAGACCAGCTTAAGCTGCATATAGAAAAGGAACAGGATCAGAGCATGGTTTTCCAGTATAAATACCCCAAGGAGGAAGATATGTCTATGATCACATGGTCAAATATCCCAACCAGAAAAGATATAAAAATCGCTGTAAGATAGGCATGTAAATTTTATTTTTGTTAATGTTCTATTTGTGTATCAAGTCCAAGAAAAGTAAAAGTACACCCAAAACAATGTGAAAACGATGACATGCCTATAAGCATTTAACATTGGAAGATTCAGCTAATTATAAGAATTAAATAAGCCTCAGGTCTCAATGTTTTCAACAGTTGCACAATGCCTGTGATGAAGAAGCGCCCCGGACCCTCTGTATAATGACTGTTCAGACCTATTTATTTGTTATTTCTATCACTTCTTTCCCAAGGATGAACCCATTTACCACATAAAATAAAACCTCCATAAAGCTCCTTAAACATGAAATATTTTTTATGATCAAGCTGCATTTTTTTGGAAAAAAAATCATAGCACATAACCAGAAGTTTTACAATTTAAACTGTGTCAAATTCTAAAATCTTTCTTATATGCCTTTTTCTTTTTTTTCCTGAATTTCTGCAAGAACTCATACTCCGATACTCATGCACATGCTTAGACAAAGGTTATAAAAACACTTCAGATACATCACATATATATTTCATAAAACACTTTCTTCTTCGTATGCCAATTAATTATCTTTATCAGCTTCACCTAATTTACAGATGCACTCTATCACAGCATACTTCATGGAACTGGGATCATCATCAATTTAACATACAAATGTTTCCTGGAATGGCCAATACAGATACAACTACGTAAGTGCTGCATTATTATTTGCTCGATTCTGCTTATGTGTGTTATTCTAACACTTAGCCCTCAGATAAAGTAACATACAATATGTAGCCTAGGGACTGCATAGCTCAGGTGTTGTCAGCGGTCAACAATTCATCTTTGAGAAAAAGAAGTGAATCCGATGCAACTAAGGACAAGTAGTATGAACCACCCCAGATGCCCAGTAAACTTGATCACTAGATGACAGAAAAAATCAGTACAGGGTAAAGTCAAAGACATAGCCAAAACAAGAAAGAGAGCAATAAGGTTAACAATGTAATACTGACAAACCTTGTGGCAGACTAAGTCCCTTAACTCGTCTTTGGTAAGTACAGACAATTTCTTTGTGAGATCATTTCTCTTGTGAATTGCACCGATGTTAGCCAATGCAAGTTCTCGCAGCTACAGGAACAACAAAGAATCAGAAAGAAGTTAGTTGATGAAAGAGAAGATCAAAAGGAAGGAAAGGAGATGAATATCCATCTTTCTCAGGATCCATGAATGAAGCAGCATTTTACATAAAACTGTGGCCATAACAAACCTTGGGGACCTTCTTAAAAGCTAGTAGCTGGAAAGACTGAAGGCGTTCATAATGAGACTGAACCACCTCATCATCTGTCAATTGTGTGCCCACATGGTCATTAATTTCAAAGCCTTCATAGAACTGTAGTAAGTCAACAAGTTGTGCGAAGAGTTTTCCCTTTTCATGTCTATACAGAGCACTTAAATGGCATTTGGCGACAATGGCCACATCTGCCACAAGAGGCCTCAGATACCTGCTCATCCAAAATGAAAAGAAGGGTGAGGAATGCCGAAGCATAGTGGTAGTAGTAGCATAGTGCTGTCAGCACAAGGCTAACAACGTGATTCAGCTGAATATTTCAGAAGAACCCTATGCAACCACCTTAAAGAGCCAACAATATGAGAGAAGAAAGCCCTTGAACTGATATTTTAATAATTTTCACGCCATGTTAAGTTATTTTACAACTATCAAACTCAATTATTTGCCTTGTGATATAGAAAGCTTACTATAAAACAACCTAGGCAGGAGACAAAAGAAAACACTTATACTTCTGGCAGCAGACTTAGATGAAGCATAGAAGTAGAAAAAGACCCAATACCTTCTTGTTGGCAGCTGGCTCAGAAGATCGATGAGGAATTCTATAAATCTCTCGCAATATAGGATGGAAGCATCATCAACTCGTCCAAGACTGTAGGCACCAATTGTTTCATCATTCCCATTATCATCTTCTGGTTGAGGGAAAACCTTGAAGTCAAGTACCTAGAATTACCAAACAGAATATAATTTTTGTACATTATTTTCATTGTGGAGCAAAAGGGCAGGTATCCAGCTAAAATTCGCTAGTGGTATATAAGTTCTATTACTTCACAGACAGTACCTCCAAAAACTCCTCCATGAGATTCCTCAAGAACTTCGACTCCAACTTACAAGAGGGATCAAACTGCTCACCACGTTTCGTGGCATCCTTGCTCTCTCTCTTTATCATCCTTTTCCATTTTTTAATCAAATCAGGGTTGAGGCAAAGCTCCATCTACAATTGTAAGAAAACCATGTATCAGCTTCTTAAGATGCCCATCATAATTTCACACACACCCTCACTTATCCCCAACAGGAATAGCACTTGTAAGTACATAACATAACTATTAAAGATTCACATGGAGCATAGCCAAATATTACCTGGAAACGACCAAACGACAAACTGTGCCAAGATTGCAGACTTGCTAATCTCAAAACGGTCTCACTGACAATTTCATCTTCCAAACTCTGCCAGGTGAAATAGCAGGTCAACCAGAAATTATGGCAAGTAATAAGGGTAGTTCTGATTGCGCAGCTTACTCAAAGAAGGATCAAGGGTTATACAACAAAATTCCGTACTAAATGAAGTAAGAAATTACGCCCTAATGGCAGTAATTCAAACATCCATGAGAAATGTAACATACCTGAAAAGCATTAATCATGAAAACCAAGTAATTAGTTTTCTCTGGAATACTTAAGTCCCTTCCCTGGAAAAGAAAAAGAATAATAGGCATATGAGGCAGCAGCAACAAAGCAAGAAAATGATTAAACACAGAATACCAGCCAAGTTTCCTAAATTACATTATGAAACATACAGTGGAGTCCCTTTGCATATTACCGGTAGCAGGGCCCCTTAGTGAAGAAAAAGGTTAATTACACGTTACGAATGTAATAGAAGGATACAAACCTCCTTAAGACGGAGAACCCTGTCAAGAAATCCCTTGAACTGATCCTTTCGGTCATAAAAGCATGTCCAAGCTGCCACATTCTCTCGAAACTGCAGGAGTCATATATACATGAATTTATTCAAGTTCAAAGGCACAATTTCTTCGAACAAAGTATTATTTTCCTATGTAATGAAGGCAGTGCACGTAATAAAGAAAATTATCATTGCTGCCTCATCACATTCCTAGCCATTGTCCAAAGAAGTTACCTTAATCAGCTTATTGACTTGGAATTCAGACAAACGAAGAGAAAAGACTCGAAGTCATATTGCCGTTGTTTATCAATTCCGCTTTCCCAATTCACAATTAGACGTTTTAAACAGAAAAACCTATAATCAAAAGCTGTCGCTCTTCCTCGTTGCCTCAGATTAACCAGAGCAATTATTGAATCTCTCGTTGCAAACGGAAAAACCTAACTATGAGAATGCAAGAACCAATCTCTCCATCAATGTCACCTTCTTATCCTACCAGCTCGTGGATGTGGAAAAAACTTACTCGATGCCCACACATTGTCTAGCAACTACTCGAAAACTAAGTAAACTAAATCGCAATCCTCAAATTAGCAAAACCTCTAAAGCTCCAGCAAGTCCCTCGCAACTCACCTTCTCATTGACCATGAGAATCATCGACATGACATGCTCGAACGTCGCGGCCCGCGGGTCGAAATTCGGCCACAGGTAGTTCTCCAGGTACTGGCTCACCTCGAGGATCATGACCCTCTGCAAGGGCACCGGCTTCCGCCCGCCCTTCACCACGAGCTCCGTCTCGTAGATGTCCTTGACCAGCTCCGGGTCGAAGGGCCTCCCGCCCCCGCCCTCCGCCTCGCCGCCGCCCCCCGCCTCGCCGCCGCCGCCGTCGCCGTCGCCGTCGCCGGAGGAGACGAGCCAATTGGCAGCGGCGATCTGTGTGAGGCGGTCGCGCTGGATCTCCGAGAGGGTGATGGAGGCGGGGAGGGAGGAGCCGGGCTTGGAGTCGGCCGGCTTGTCGGCGAGCTGGAGGGGCGGCTCGACCGGGTACTCGGCGACCCGGTGGCGCTTGAAGTCGTAGGTGCCGGTGCCGTACACCTTCGTCATTTTTCGCCGGAGAGAAGAGAGAGTGAAGAAGAAGAAGAAGAAGAGCGAGGGTTTATGGTGGTGGAGAGGACCTCCGCCTTGTCTCGAAGGCGGCGAAGAGGAATTCTTGGATCCTGAGGACGGTTTTGGCCCTCGGAGTCGGCGGTTTTTACGTCAATGCCACTGGTTAGTAGTTTCAAGTGATTTTTTTTTTTTTTTTTTCATTTCTCTTATTAATGGTTATTCTTTTTAATCCGGGAAAAAAAATTGCCAGGGGGAAGAAATTTCAGTAAATGATCAGAGGCTTTGTAAAATTCGAAAAGCACAATCTCAACTTACAAAAAAAAAAAAAAAAAAAAATGGCTTCACTACATAAATACTTCAGTTATTCCATCAAATTTTGACTATTTAATGGTGGGAATGAAAAATTCCCATGTATGCCATATATTTTTAATCATACTAATTGACTTTTAACATCAAACTATAGCTGTACTCGTTGATTAGTCGAGTTGTGCGAAAAATTAATCCGGATGCTAATGATGGCTGAAAAGAAAAAAATGCATAATTTTCTTATGTATTGCTTACAACGAATTGCAAATCTCTTATACGAGTAGGAAAAGTGACAAAAAAAAACCTCGGAACATGAGTTATTAAGTGAAAAGCTTAAACTTTTATGAGAAAATGACATAAATAATTCATGAATTTTGGCTCAGTAAGTAATATGATCAATAAACATCTCAATTTGTTCGATATGGCATTTCAATTAGTCCTTAAAATATACAAAAATATTAAATTTTATCATTTCATTAATTCAAATTTTAAGAACAATATTAGACATATTTATAGAGTTTAAGGATTAAATTGAATATGTATTAAAATTTCATAAATCACTTTGAATAAATTTAAAAAAAAATGATACTTACAATGAGTTGAATTTTATATATCATATTAACAATAGGTCAAAATTTAGGGACTGCATACGTGTCATTATACCAACTGTTATTACACTGAGGAAGTGGGACTTCAATGATGACGGATGAATTGGTCAGTGTCATGTGTCATCTATCGAAGGAATGAACGATGATGTACACGGCAAGGGAGATGGAGAATATACTCGTTGGGGTGTGGCCCGTATTGCGCGTCGAACGGCTGTTCCAAGTAAATTGACAGCGATTAAGAGTGACTGGCAGCGGCTCTTCTCGCTCGGTCTCGCTCCCGTCAAACACGAACCAAGAACAGAAAGAAGAAAAGAAGCTCACAACCATGTCCATCTCCGACTCTGGCCACTCTTCGCTTTCCTGCCAAAGGTAATTCGGATGAAAGCTACTCCTCCCGCAATCTCTCTCTCTCTCTCTCTCTCTCTCTCTCTCCGGGAATGGGAATTTCTCGTTTTGGGTCTGTTTGACTTTCTGCTCTCGAGGCAAGAATCAAGATCCCCCTTTTTTTTTTGAAATCTCTCGGTTTCTTACGTGGGTTTTTTCTCACTGACTGTCGTTTCTCATAAATGGGTACGGCTGTTTTGCCTTTCATAGCAATCCCGTGGCTTGTGGGCTTTTTGATCTGCATCTTCTTACCATCTTGAGGATGTATCTTTTCCTTTTATTCCAAGCCCAACCTTACGTTCTGGTTCATGGGTAGCTCGATGTTCTATCTTTTTTTTTTTTTTTTTTTAAAAACATTTGATTTGAATCGGCCGAGATCCCGTCTGGACTTCCCTTCGTCCGTGGCTGGAGCCACTGCTGCGATCAGTCTGCTTTTGATGTCTTTGACTAGAACTAGTAGTACAGTTGCTAATCTCGTGTATTGGCATTCTGTCTTATGACAATGAAATTTTTGTCCCGATTTCTTGCTGTTTTAACTGTAATGGTGTGCGCTAAACATGTCATGCCCCCATAATAGGTCATCTAAGAGAGCTGCTTCAGCTCTCGTTATCAGAAAACTATCTACCAGTGTAGCTATTGACTGCTTAGAGTGCCTTATGAATCAGCTTCTGTTGTTAAAAAGAAAGAAAAGATGTAATCAGTTGTTGTGAGCATGTCAGCCTTGCCAAGCAGATGAGTACTACCGTATTATGTGTTTGTACCCAACCGTGGATTCAATCGGCGGATGGTCTACTGCGCAGTTCTCCTGTACCTACCCACATTTCCTGCTTTCCGCCTTCTGTTCTGGGTGCTAAGATGTCATGTAGGAGCAAAGCGTTGCACATCAACTCCACAAATTTACATTTGCCATGTGTTGAACAGTTAATCAATTGGTTGCGATTTTCTCTGCAAGGTCAATAAACATATCATGTTCATGCTACTATTGCCAAAAGTCAAGAATCGAGGTCAGATTGCTTTCCCTGTATCTTCCAGTTACAGTAGAAAAGAGATGATCTTGTTTCCTCCATCGAGGCAAGAAGTTTCTTTCTTGCCTTAAAGTCCTTAAAGGCAACCGTATCTCATTTATAATTCTTGTAGTTGAATCCCATTGCTCGTTTAGGATTCATGTAGATGGGAAACCTATTCTCCTTTTCTGATGTTTAGCTGTCCTTTGAAAGGTTCTTTCTCTCATTTTGCACCTCTGTTTCCTCGGTCCCCTTAACTGAACAGGAGTCCACACTGTTTTGCTTCACTACTGATGCCTTTACATTCTCAGATTACAGGGGAAGGTCGCCTTGGTCACTGGTGGAGCAACTGGAATTGGAGAGAGCATTGTGCGCCTATTCCACAAGCATGGTGCGAAGGTTTGTATCGCCGACGTGCAAGATAACCTGGGTCATCAGGTCCTGGAATCTCTTGGTGGGGAACCTAGTGTTTCCTATGTGCACTGTGATGTCACCCTTGAAGATGATGTTCGCCGTGCAGTCGATGGAACAGTCAGTAAATTCGGTACGCTCGATGTGATGGTCAACAATGCTGGGACATCTGGCCCGCCATGTTCAGACATCCGTAATGTAGAATTGTCTGATTTCGAGAAGGTGTTCGATTTAAATGTGAAAGGGGTTTTCATCGGAATGAAGCATGCCGCCCGTATTATGATCCCTCAGAAGAGCGGTGTCATAATTTCTATAAGCAGTGTTTGTAGTGCCATAGGGGGCTTGGGCCCACATGCGTACAGCGGGTCCAAGCATGCCGTTGTGGGACTGACCCAAAATGTCGCGGCCGAGCTGGGAAAGCATGGGATACGCGTGAACTGCGTCTCTCCCTATGCAGTTGCGACAGGCCTGGCGATGGCTCATTTGCCCGAGGAGGAGCGAACTGAAGATGCCATGATGGGCTTTCGCTCCTTCGTCGCTAGGAATGCCAACTTGGAGGGAGTCGAGCTGACGACGGGCGATGTGGCGAACGCGGTCCTCTTTCTGGGCAGTGATGACGCGAGGTACGTGAGCGGGCTTAATCTCATGGTAGATGGGGGTTTCACATGTTCAAATCACGCTCTCCGAGTCTTCAGATGATCAATTTGGGACTTATGCACTGTGCATACCATGCTGCATCCTGCCTCAGTGGTTGTTACTTGGATCTTGGTGGGTTGTATCATCAGGTATGGATCAAGGACCAACAGGGTGCAACTGGATCTTACCATGGCTAAGGGTATTTATGAGGCCTTTGCTTCTGCCCCACTTGTTGAAGATGAATTCGAATTGTTTTCTTTTACCATTCGCACATTTCCTGATCTTTGTTTTGACCTGCAATGACTTCTGTAATAAAAGTTAACTATCATGTACTATCATTACCCATTTAATATTAAGTGTAGTCGTGATTAGTGTTTTGGCTCTGGCTCTCTTTGCCATCTCTATATCATGCTCAGCCACGGAAGAGGGCAGGCAAAGTCCCCGTCCCCTCTCCCAGAATTTGTTTTGGGATGGAAATCAGCTGAAGTTATACAATGAAAGGAATGAAATAAATGACATATACTTAATTTTTAATGGAAACGAGATAATTTCATGTCAAAAGTTATTCCAAAAATTTGTAATATAAAAAGTTTGTATTAAAGAAAAGAGAAGGAAAGAAAGAAAGAAAGAAAGAAATCTTATTTTTTAACTGCACCAAACCTAATTCATGAGTGGACAAGTGTCACAACAAAAACAAATTTAAAGTGTTCCATTTTTGATAATTTAAAAGGTATGAAATTTAAAGTTTGAGTCATAATTACTCCACATAACATTTTTTTTTTGTAGAAAGTATTGGAAATTGGCGAACTCATCATTGGAACCCATCAAAATCCTAACAAGTGGTAAGTCTCTTTAAACGAGGTATGCTGTGTTTAGGCAACGCAGCACGATCTGTTTAGAGGGTCGCTCAGGACGTGTGGAAGACAGGTGACCTTCACCATTAAGCCAACCACCTCGGTGGTGAGATGTGCTTTTATCTTGTGGATGTGTATTTATATGCACGTCAAACATGAAGCGTATGCTATACATGGACATACACAAGATTATGCAAAGCCCAAAATGTACAAAACGGCCGACCTGAAGGCCCGATATACAAGCCCGGCAAGACCACGTAACGCAGGTAAGCACGTATAGCCTGTGAAACACAAACGTATAATCATAGTACTAATACCAGACAACATTTGGTTAAAGTCTATTGTAGCAATTACTTTGACATTCCCTAATCTTATCATCAAGAAAAACCTTGGAAATCAACCCTTCATTGACGTCGTGCAGTCTTCCGAGAAATCATATCAACCCAAACCCGATTTCCTATTCGCGACCCAAAGACCACGAAATGATATAAGCATCCATAAAGCTCCTGAAGTGAATATGGTCCACCCCCCAAAAAAAAAAAAAGACAGGATTAAGATTAAGCAGGACATAAGAATCTCTTCTCCAGTTAAAATAAGAAAAATTAACAAGTTCTTGAGCAACAACTTAACCGCGCCTGGTGCTTCCATCAGCTCCGGCCTTTGATATCAGTGGGGAAAGAAAGTTGAAGAAACCCTTTTTTAAATTACACGCGTGGCAAAGGAAGGCGTTCAAAGCACGAGAGCGTCACCGAAAGGCAGAGGGAGATTTTTCAAGTGTCGGCTGGAAAAGCAAAGGAAGATAAGCAATATCTAATCTACTCCGCGGGACATGCATACGAACGGATACGATGAGCCCACCGATTTTGAAATCAAGGAATTTGACGAATTCCCGTTGCTATACGTGTCCGTTACATGGCTAGAGATGGTTTCTTTCAGCTCTTTCGTCAAGTGATAAGGAACGCCCAATGGGAAGAAAGCTTGTTTTGTTGAATATGATAGGAGGAAAGAGAAGCGGATTCAGGGGGGGTAGCGTTGCATCTAAGCTGAATTTAAGATCGTATTTTTCTTTATTTTTCGATAACTAAAGATTGTATCAACTAGTAACAAAAGTTGCGTGTAAAAACTCGAAATATTATGTATTGTCATTCCGATTCTTACGAGCCGTTTCTAGATACCGCATAGTTTACGGAGCTACTTTCAGATCAATCACAAAGAATTCTCGAATTGAACGGTAAGAGGATGGGATTGGAAAGGTCGGCGTCCAAGATGTGATGGGAAGAAAAATGGGACGAGTTCGTTGAGAAGAGAGCGAAATGTTCAATGTCAATGGCCTAAACTAACGAAAAATATTCTTGAAAGATGGGGTCGCGGGCCGGCGAGCGTTTATGATAAGGGAAATTGAAATTGAAAAAAAGGAAGCGTGGGTCAACTTGAATTTTCTTAATCTTTGCTGTTGCTCAGCCTTTTTGAGGCGATGAAAGTTGAAAAAACAGGTTGCAGAGAGCAGGGAAGAGGAGCGTCTGTCTGGATTTGGAGTTTTCTCACGGTGGATCCCACCATCGCCGACCACCACCACCACCACCACCGCCCCCGCCCCACTTTCCTTTTTGGAAATTGCCGCCCACCCAGTTGCTTACGCCTCCGGCTTCCCCAGTCAACAGTGACAATATTCGCATCAAATCAAAAAGAGAGAAGCTTTGCCAGTCTTTTTTAAGCATATACAGTGTCAAGACTAGGCATTTTTATCCTTCCCCTGTTCAAGACTGATGTCAAAGATCAATGGGTTTTACGTGCTTAGAAGGATCTCTGTTGGTTGAACTGATGTTCGAGAAATAAAGAGCATGATAAGCCCTGTGGGCTGTACCTACTGAAAATGAAGGTTTCAAACTACCATACTCATACCTAATTGCAACATTTTATAATACCCCGTGGACCATAAGAGTACTCCAGAACTATTTCATGCGTGACACAGGGTTCAAACCGCTCTCTACAGTCTTGTTCTGTGGAGTTGGGGGGGCAAACACGTAATTATGAGGACATGGATTAGTCTAGGGCCTCTGTAAGGTGAACCCCACCATTACGGAAAGATCACCTTGAGGATTAAGAAACAGAGTGAGTGCCATTCTGCAGATTTCCCAGGGCACACGGACATGGCCAAAAGCAATTGAATCCGAAAGATGCCCTTGTTGAAAGGGTCCCAATAGCGACCCAACTGTACGTTAGTGCATGTCAGCATCAGGCTGCTATCTCAACCCCATTCAAATCCACCGAGCATTGCTCCCAGAAAGAACACATAAGGGCCAACCCACCTCAAGACGCTAAGCTTAACCACAAGGAATATTTTCCTTGTTTGGTTTCCTGGGATTCCGATGTGAAAACTTGCCTTTGGCTTTGTTATCCGAAGCTTCGCCTCCCTGGTACCAAAGTAAAGAACTCTCGTTTTCTTATTCCCTCTGGTTTGTCCGTCCTGGTGGTTATCTTTTCCTTCAAAGATGGTCCAAAGAAAGGTTGCCAATAAGCTTGGAATCCAAGCTGATCAAATAAAGTCCGAGAAGCTATCGGCAACCCTCGGACCCTCTTCTCATCAGAACCATGATGGCAAAACCAGAGGGACTGACCTGAAAAAGAAGATGAAGAGGTCAAGATCGATGAAGCTCTCCAGCTTCGACGGCTCGAGATCATCTCTCTTCAGGAAGGAAGTCCCGCAACCCGGAAGACCGCCGCCCCGCGACGTTCAGATGTCCGCAGCAACTCCACAGAAGCAGTCTCCCGTCAAGCTAAAGGGTGCTGTGCCTAACTATATGAAGTCCACCAGCTGTTCAGTTGCGAGAAAGGAGTGCTCTCAGGTAACCTCGCAGACAACCAAAACTGGTTCTGATAGTAAGAATCTGCATAGAAGGACTTCTAGTGCTTCAAAACCAACCCCTGTTTCCTCTGGTAATACATCCCCAGAGAACCTAAAAAGATCATCGAGTTTGAAACTCGTTAGGACTCTAACAAAGACCCCTAGTTTTAAGCCTGCAAGGTCATCTGTCAAAAGGTGTTCCAAAGTAGTTCTCTGTGCAGACATGGATGCACAGAAAGCTACCTGTTCTTCGACTCTGAAGGAATCGAAGTTTCCTGAATACCTCACGCTTAATCCTGGCGGAACTGAAGCAGAAGGAACTTCAGCGATGAAGGTCTGTCCCTACACTTATTGCTCTCTCAATGGCCATCACCATGCTCGATCGCCTCCTCTCAAGTGCTTCCTTTCGGCACGGAGGCGATTGATGAAGACCCAAAAGAATGCAAAAGTAGTGCCTCTAACCCCAAATGATGGGCGTATTGATAGTAAAGCTGCCAGTGAGGAGGAAAAAATTGGACTGGAATTTTTCGTAGAAATTTATGCTAAAAATGAAGATGAGAACTCTTCTTCCATTGGAAGTGTCGATGATATTAAGGAAGAAATGGTTGAGTTAGAGGGGGAAAGCAAAGATGAAGAAACCGTGATTTCTAGTATAAGTGCAGATAAAGAAAAAGAAGAATATGCAGGTGATGAGCACAGTGATAAGAGACTATCTGATGCATCCTCACATTGCGAAGATGATCTTAAGCAAAACCTAGAAGGACGTATGGATGAGAGTGACAAAATGGTGGAAGGTGAGAGCTTATGCGAAGAAAGTGTCGAACTCCTGGAGTCCTGTTCAGAAGATTCGGATATGGAGTGGGATGCAGGAGAATATACTGATTCAGAGCTTGATGGAGAAGCGACCTACTCAACAGAAGAGGATAATCTATCATGTTCAGATTATGAGTATATATCAGAAATAGAAGATCCTACTTTGCACAAGATAGATGCTGTCGCTTGTGAGAATATGGACAGCAATTGGAAGGACATTTCCGATGATCAAGTACTGAAGGAAGGAAAGCATGCAAGCTTTGAGGTCCAAATGCCAAGCCTTGGTATGGAAGTAGAAGGCACAGATGAGGCACCGCAGGATTCTGAACCCAGCCACATCTTTGATTACTTAAGCTACAGCGATGATTCATCCAAAGAGGATGAATTTGAAGAAGTGAAAAGCCTCAATGGAAGTGGACCGTCTTCAATAGAGGAGGTCATCGCGGAAGTAAAGTCATCCTTTAAGGAGGATGAAGAAGAAAACATTCCTGGTGCTGACAATACCAATGCTAATGTTCTTTTGAATGCTGTCAGCGATGGATCCGACAGTTTGGACATGATAGGGGATGCCCCATATGATCAGAAGAATACCGAACTTTCCGAAGCGTCCGAGTTTGATGCTTGTCCAGGTTTGACAGAAGATGAGGAGGCACAAGTTCATACGGATCTTACCACCAAGGGTAGCAGCCTCGACGAGGAAATCATTCACAATGATGCCGGAGAGACAACAAAAGAAACAGGGGATAATAATGAATCTGAGTCGGAGGCTACAATCCTAATTCCTGCTCAACCATCCAAACATTCCTGCAAAGCTGATGATGACGCTCCAACACTTGCGGTGGATGATTCTGAGGAACAGGAAGATCCAAGAACTAAAAGATCTTACCAAGATGAATATTCTGGTGGAGAACCTGACGAAATGGGACGGGAGAAAACTTCAGAGACAGATTCAGCAGATTCAATCCTTGAAGAGGACAGCTCCACTAAGACGAATTCGACAAGGATATATACCAGGTTGAAGAGCAATCATGATGAAGAACCCATTGATTTCTGTTTGAAGGGCACGATCAGATGTAAAAGATCCAGTGAGCCAACCGAGGACTTACGAGATTTTATGCCAAAAGAACCGAACTTTCTGCCACTGCCTCCTGAACCAGACACTGAAAGAGTTGATTTGAGGCATCAGATGATGGATGACAAGAAAAATTCAGAGGAATGGATGATCGACTATGCACTCAGACAAACCGTAACAAAGCTAGCTCCTGCTAGGAAGAGAAAGGTAGCACTTCTGGTCGAGGCTTTTGAGAAAGTCATGCCAACTTCAAAGTATGAAACCCATGTCCAAAGCACTTCAGCAAGCTCAACTCATGCAAGGACCATTCAAGCTTGCAGCTGAATAAGATCCCTAAAGCAAGGTAAAAACCTCCGAATGTTCCTTCTACTTGTTTCCCACTTCCAGAAATATCCTTCTAATTCATCTCTATCCCTAATATCCTGCCGCAGGTTATAAGCAACAGCGCGCATTTCAAGCAGATTGAGAGGTTTGGCAGGCACCGCACGCTTGACAGAGCATAACTTGTTCGGCTCTAACATTTGGATCGGGCAGCTTGGGGAAAGGATCATGGGACAAACATTGAAGTGCTCCGAAGGCAGGCAAACTACTAGGTGGCCAAAAAAAAAAAACTATTGAGTGTTAAGCTTATTACAACATAGGCACTGCCAGTGCAATATAAGGAGTTTGAGTTTCCTTTTGTACGACCAGGAAAAAAAAAAAATCTTTTGAATGTGTATCCATGTAGCCTCAGTTGTAGGGGCACTTAGCTCCAAACTCTCGTGACTTGTTCTAGTTGATATTTGTCTGAAAAAATGCATCGCAAGGTCATATATATTCTATATTGGTCTGACAGTTGTTTTGCATTCGCTTACGGTTACAAAAACCTTGGTACTGAACAACAGACGAGGACTTGGTGTCGCCGACAGGAAACACTACGTTGAAAATTTGCATCTCGATAGCTATACTCCCAATGAAAAGAGAATACATACATAGCGATTTGACTTCATACAAAATTTTTAGAGGGTAATGTCACATTATGTTTTAGGAATTGATGACCAGATTTAGCCCATCATCGACCGTACAAGCAACTCAGAAAGATCAGCTCTACATGAGGTGCTCTCATCACCTGGGAATCAATACCGAGCCTCTGCACAGGCATGCGGACTGTTACTGTTGCCTGTAGAGCAGTTTCTTTCTTTAGTCTTCTTCAAGATGGAAGAAGTTTGTGAAATATCCATTACCAGTCACAGGCTGAATACCACCCTAATATCAATTAATAAAGCCTGCGAACTATTATCTTCTGCAAACTAGTCGTGTCTCTTGGAAAGAACGTACAGCAAAAATTCTCGCACAAGGGCATGAAGACCGTCAATGGTCAACATTTAACAAAAATTTACAGTGTAGTTGCTGGTAATATAAACAATATTTCCTAATTACCTACAATATAAATCCTTGTAAAGGTACAAAAAGAACACATCACTGAGAAAGCTATCCCCAACAAGCTAGGGAGATATATCTAATCGAACGTCAATTGCAGGACACTCAATAAGAAGTGATCTTAGTTCTGCAAAATAACTTCCCAAACGACTGGGTTCCAAACTTTGCACCTGGGAACCCGCAGTAAGGCCACTAGCTTCCGCCGCTTTACTTTGTTGTGTTTTTTTGTCAGACATGATTTCATCACTAAATAATTTGAGAGCATCCGGTGTAGAGAGAGAATTAACAGACTTATACAAGTCTTGAAACTTGTCTCTGTGTCCTTGATCTTCCACTAGCCTCTCTTTCAACTCATCAGGAAGGCAAGCGAATGCACTTGATGGGTGTTGCAGATGGTCAAGACAAAAATTTCACACGTCAATGATCAATGTCCCAGAATTTAGCTGGTCAAAACAAATCTCAATGCAATCTAAAAACATCTCATCATCAATTTTCGTAACTCTTTTCTTTTACCTGGTGGCACCTTTAACAAGACCCCAGTTGTATCCGATGGGCACTGATTGCTTAAAACCAACATTGAATCCCTCTTGTGCAGAAGCCTCTTTTCCGGCTATTAATCCATCGCGATAACCGATCTAGCATTTGACAGATGAAGATTATTCTCATCCAAGAAAAAGAAACACAAGAACTTACAAATTCAAAATTCCATATTACTGTGTAAAATTGATCATGCCTCCTTTGCCACTCTCTGTCCAAGTCAGATGATTCGCCAAATACCTCATCCGAATCATCCCATGCCAATCCATCTTTGTCCAACAAATCAGTCTCATCATTACCTGAAGCAAAACATATAAAGATTCATACTTCTAAAAATCGATCTTTCAAGCCTTGCTCCGGACGAAAAGGCCTACAAAGGGACGTGATACTTTTAAGAAATTAGAAATAAACTGACAAAGGTAATGTAAACATATATTCATACCAAACTGACTAACAGCTAAAAAACACCTCTTACCAGGAAGTTGGTGGTCATTATGGGCAGCAGAACTAGGACTTAATTCTAGTCGTGAGAATCGCAAACTCTCAGAATAGAGCTCTTCAGCAATGTTATGCTCCATCTACAAAAGGAAAGCAAACATTTTATACAATTTTAACAGGACATGGCAGTAATATTCACAAAACACACAGGGAAAGCACACTTCGATTTAGCCGCAGCAATAACAGGATAGAAGGAAGACAACACTTGACCATCGATGAAAAAAAACTCCCATCACATGAAATACATCGATATACACCCACTTGGAACAAATCAAAAATCGGGGGCCGCACTATCCAAAATTTGGTTCAGGCAATTTATCAAACAGGTGGAGTGCGTCTTGGCCAAAGGACTCGCGTATCAAATTGCAAGCACGAATTATTCCAGAACACCTCAACCAACAAAGATTGGACTCCCAGATCATCCAAGTAGGACTCGTTCAGTGTCGATTTCCGAATAATCACAGCCTTATTTCCGTAGCCATTCCTTTACATGTACAAAAACCGTGACCATGGAAGTAATCGTACCTCTGCTCAGAGCGAATGTGCGATGGAATCAGCACTTGAAGCTCTCGACACGGCTCAACCGCAGATGAACTGAGATGGAGATTGAGATAACGATGAAGATGACGAATGGAGATGGTGAGTGGAGTTCGATTTCTGAGGAACTGAAAATGACAAAAACCGAACGAGCTGGGTCTGATGGACCGATTCGAGTGGTTCTGGGCCGCACGCGATGGGCTGATGTAATGGATCTGCATTTGGTCTTTAATGGATCTGAATTTGGTCTTCTTTTTTTTTTTTTTTTTTATTATATATTTTTTTCTATTTTCATTTAATATTTTTTGTTAAAAGAATGCTTAATTTGTGGGAGTAATATCCAGCTGTCAACGCACATGGTTGATGAAGTTGAAGAAACTTTACCGGACATTATTTTTTTTTTTTTTTTTTTGGAAAATAAAATGAGTTAATCCATTTTCAGGTGTCATTCAACATCATGCAAACGGAACAACTAGCGACTGCAATAAGGCCTGAAGTTCGAAGGCCCGATCTGTAACTTATTCATAGCTGGGAGGCCATCGTGCATCAGTGCCAAAGTTTTTCCTTTTTTATTTTTCCTTTTTGGTGGGAATCATTGCCAAAGTTTGAGGTGGGGGTAATCTGTAACTTTTTATAGTTCAAGAGCTATTGCGTGACGGTGCCAAAGTTGGGGAAGTTAGGTAATTTATTCTTTATGTTTTTTTGGCTAAATCCCCTAAAAAAAACTCCCAATTTGGGCTCCAATCCAAAATTGGCCTCGTACTTGTTTAAAGAAATATAGAAAAACCTTATCTTTAATCTCAAATTTGCCTCGCGTCTAAAAAATCGCCATTTGATTTTTTTCATTTTTTTTTTTTTGGAATTGTCAACATTAGGACTAATTAGAAGCTCACTACGAGAACTTGCGTGTTCACCAACATCTTCACCATTTCATCGATAGCCCCTTAATGTTAGTACTGATAAGCAATTTCTTGCCTCATTCTTGTGCACTAGTGGAGATAATGAAGGAAAAGACCTGCTTTCCGTGGATGACATTAGGAAATTCTTGATTAATTATTTTTTGATTAGCCTAATAAAAAGACTATGTAGGGACTGCACATTGATTCCGATTTGGGTGGTAGGTATGAATGTTACTATATTATATTGCGATTGGTGAATTTAATTAGTTAAATCGAGATGATTAGTTGAGTTGCCAACCTTACTAAAGAAATGAGGACGCACTGCAGATGCGGTCCTAGAAATTTCGAAGCTTATAAAAGTACTTGTACCAGGGCGAGAATTCTAAAGAAAGACAGCAAGAGCAACTTTTTTTAATATACTAGCAAAATTCATGAAGAGAGCATCTTTTTTTGAATCTTTAGAAAATCGGATTAGCTTATTGAAGGAAGAGAAAAATTCGATTTAAAATTCCAGAATCCAAGAGGGGTTTATTAGAATGATATGAAATTGTGTTGGCTTTCTAAGCTACCTATCCTTTTTGCTACTTGTCTAATCATATATTTGCTTGATTATAATTGTATTGAAATGTCTTGGGAAAAAATTGAAATTGAAATTGAAATGTGCTTTAGAGTTAGTATGGAAATTAAAATATGAGATGCCCAATAGTTAATAGTTACAAACTTCTTTCTTCTACTTGTCATCATTGGATACAAAAGTCTATGTCACATGTGTACCCAAACCTTTTGTACTACATCTGGATCTTTCTGCTGCAAACTGTTTTCCTTTTAATTTTTTAGCCGTTGCTGGGTTGTCATCATCTGGTCATTACCATTATTGTCTTCATCACGATCTTGACTCCACGACATGATTCCATTTGCGAGATTTTGCTTCTTACTTGATGAGTGGTTGGCATATGATCAAATCGCTTTCCCACTACAATCATCAGAGCTGAAGTGGGGCTTCGGAACTTTTGGCGAGATGGAGGGAAAGTATCAAGAGGAAGGAAAATGTATAAACAAATGATGGGTACTCTGTCTCACGGGTGATTCCAGGGATTGCTCCGTGTCCATTCTCGTGTCTTCAAGTTCCACGCAAGTCAAATCCGAATCCTCTTTTGATTCTCTCCCCGCAAAAACAAGCTTTGCAAAACCACCCGTCTCTGTCTCTGGCTCTGTCTGTCTCTGTCTCTGTGACATGACATGCATGATGAAAGGCGGAATCCAATAAGAAATTTCCGAGGCGGCTCCTCTTCCTCGGATGAGTTGTTTGTCACGTGTTTCGCATGAGAAGAGACCCCAGATTTGCAAAATGCACGACATGGATCCGTAACTAATCGATTTGGTACAGTCCACCCTCTCGTGCTCTGTTTCTTTGAGAGTGTTTCAGAGATCTAGTTCACTCAATGCCCACGTCTCTGTACTGAAAGTCTTCCCGTGATTTTCTCACTTTCCAGGAAAGGAAGAAAGATAAGGGGCCAAATATTTCTGTCCCTGTGCCGGAAAGGTAGTTTCTTGCGATGTGGTCGGTGACCCATTTTGGCAGTTCTCTAAATATCTGCATTACAGCCCATTGAAGGCAACTCTTGTATCGTCAACTTATCTACTTCTGTTCTCTCCAGTTCATCACACAATGTGCCATCGGATCAGGCCAAAGGGCCATTTTTTTGGCATCTTTTTTCTTTTTGGTTAACTTCATTAATCACACACTCTGCCATTGGCTCAAGCCAATTATATTACCAACACCGCCAATCAAACTTCCTCCTCTTCTTATGCAATGCACGTATATTGATTTGGAAAACAATCTCTCACTCTCTCTCTCTCTCTCTCTCTCAAGCGAAGAGTGAAGAGTGCAGTCAAGATTCAGTGCAGAGACAGAGATGGCTCCAGGGTGTCAGAGAATTGTCTTGGCTATCTTGGTTGCCATTTCTCTGGCACTCGACTCGTGTGTTAGTTCTGCAGAAGCAGGTCTACTGCAGAGCGAGAGTGCAACTGGAGTGAAGGGTAAGAAACAAGAGCCGGAGGAGAACTGTAACATGTATGAAGGGAGTTGGACGGGTGACACTTCTTACCCTCTGTATGACCCCTCGGCCTGCCCTTTCGTTCGCAAGGAGTTCGACTGCTTCAAGTACGGCCGACCCGATCGGCTCTACCTTAAGTACAGATGGCAGCCCAAAGGCTGTGACTTGCCTAGGTACACCTCTCTCTCTCTCTCTCTCTCTCTCTCTCTGTGTTTGTGCGCAGGCGCGTCTCATGTCGTCGTCGTGTTCACACCATAATTCAGATATATTCATAGGCTAGTGGGTGTCAATCTTGCTGCTCACGAAAAGATGGAACTTTGAAAAGTTCTCACCTTTTCCCGAACGTCAATGTTATTAAATCTAGAGTTTGCCACCCCGTGACAACTTTTAATTCAGCGGTTGGGCTTTAGGAGTGGACAGGAGTCAAAAAGGTACTGCTATCTTTTTGAGACCTAACGTTGGTGTACGGTGAAACTGGTTCCTTCGAGAGAAGAAAAAGAGCCTCTTCAAAGTTGCGAACCACCTGGTTCCTTTCTTCTACCGGCATCGAATATATTTCGGTACATGTTAGTTGGGTAATGATTGTCAGAGGAAAGTTGGTACCGACTCTTGGTAAAATTTTTGTCTTTGCCCATCACGATGACTTTCTTCTGGAGGCAATGAAGGCGATACGAATGGATGGTTATGCAGAATTTTCCATTGCGTATGCATCCGATGTTGTCGATGAAATACGTGTTTCTGAATGATGTTGCAGATTCGATGCTCAAGGTTTCCTAAGAAGGTTTCAGGGCAAGAAGATTATGTACATTGGAGACTCCTTAAGCCTAAACAACTGGCAATCTTTGATATGCTTGCTTCATGCTGGCGCACCGAATTCCAGTATCTCGCAGGAGACGGAGGGCTCAATTTCTACGGTCACATTTCAGGTGATTGGAAAAATTTTACTTCCTCAAAGAGTTAGATCAAAATGTCTGGATGATTAGCTTAATAATGGACAACATGCAATGAGTAAGAAGTGAATGAGTTCATTGATCTTATGACAATACCATCGTGCAGGACTATGGAGTATCCGTAATGCTATTTCACTCTGTATACATGGTCGACATTGAAGTGGAAAGCATCGGTAGAGTTTTGAAGCTAGATTCGCTTAAGAACGGTGGTTTATGGAAGGACATGGATGTGTTGATCTTCAATACTTGGCAATGGTGGTACCGGAGAGGAGATAAGCAGCAGTACGTTGTATTTTCTATAGAAGCTGTGCTGTCTTCTACTGGATGAAAGATGCATAAACAGACCTCCTTCTTTCTGGTCACCTGCAGATGGGATTACATTCAAGAAGGTGATCGCACATACAGAGACATGGATCGGATGGTCGCATTTCGCAAAGCATTGATGACGTGGGCGAAGTGGGTGGACTCGGATGTAGACACGATTAAAACTAGAGTCTTCTTTCAAGGAATTTCACCCTCTCACTACAAGTAAGTTCTTTTCTTTTCAATCCAACTTCAGTAAAGCAAAGAGTCAAATGTGTACTGATTGCTTCAACAATTTGATGAGTTAAGCGGGACAGAGTGGCACGAGCCAGGAGTGAAGGACTGTTCAAAGGAGAAGCTACCGATGACTGGATCAACATACCCAGCTGGGTTGCCAGCTGCAGCATACGTGGTGAAAGAAGTGATAAGTAGCATCAGAAAACCTGTTCATTTGCTGGACATTACCACTCTTTCTCAGCTGAGGAAAGATGCGCATCCTAGCACTTACTCTGGTCTCCACGTTATGGACTGCACACACTGGTGTATTGCAGGACTTCCAGATACATGGAACGAACTCCTATCCGTGGCGCTTGCTGCTTGAACAGAAATACAATGCAAACATGAGAACTGAGATTAGATGATGGAGTCAGGGGTAGCCAGATTGATCCGACCCATTGATGGGACGAATATGTCCTCTCCAAATAAGAATAATGCTCATTCTTTTCTGTGATAAGGACAAAAAAGATATGTCATTACTTTCATTTTTCCAAGTCATAACTTTGTCTAGGTAGGGACTGGTGCCACAATATCAGCAAAAGGAATGGCAACAGTAAGACCTTCTTCGTCTATTATTCATTTGAGAGTGAAGTTAATCTCATTTATCGAATAAGAGATCGCTTTGAATAGGGAGTACAAGATATACTCCGCCAAAACCAACGAAATGGCAGCAGCTCAACAGAATAAATCACTTGAAAGACATGAAATTCTGCATGTCATCCACTTCTTACTCCAAAGCTTTCTTTTTTACTCTTCTTCATCACACTTCTCATATTTCTCAATCATTTCCGACCCAAAAACATATCATCACATAACAGTCCGGCATAAGCATACCTTCACACCTGGAAGAAAAAAACTAGCTTATCTTCTGTTTATGACACCCTAAGACTCAAAAGTCATGTAAGCTGGAAGACCTAGTGGCTTTAGGACTAATCAATAATAAATCATCTGAGAGTGTTATCAGGGAAGTTTTGGTCCCATGGAAAGTGTGCAACAATGAGAATGCAGATAGCACTCTTCAGGAACACCATGTCTTTTTCTTAATCAGAGAAATAACGCCACATCCTAGCAGATTACAAAACAAGCTGAAGATATAATCTAACAAAACAAAATTTACCAAGAACAGGTTCACTAGACAAGTAGGGGAGCAAGGAGAAGGATGGGCACAGGATTCAGCATGTATTGTCATGATTCAAATGAAACAGAGAGGAAGAAAATCGAGTGACTATGTTCAAATGAACAAAAACCAAATGAGCCTATATATAGGCTAAATGCAACCAGGAGGCAAAAAAAGTTAAAGATTCCACCAAAAGGGGAAAAGTAAATTTAAAACAGTCATGGCAGAGAGATGAATGAATTGGATTCTCTCCGTCAGTTCACTATGCACGTGCTGAGAAAGAAGAGCTTCAGTTTCTTTATACAAAATATGAAAGAAAATTAGAAAATAGGAGAAAAGAGAAGAACACAACTCCCACATGATACACAATACTATTTTCTACCTCCTAAATCTCCAGGCTGAAACTGAAAACAGGGGCCGGTCGTGCCAACATAAGAGGAGACACCCATTCTCTTCTTTTAGGGTGTACCCATCATAACCATAGTTCTGCAGTAACATCCCTGCCTGCATCAAACCATTGTAACTTAAGGACACCTTTCCAAACCCAGCTAACTCAAGCCTTAAAATCCACTTTTCAAGCTTCTCATGTCTCTCCTTCCTCTGAATGCCCTCGCAAGCAATGATATTTTTAATTTCCTCTCCGAACAGCATCTTCTCAACCTTTTGTCGCTCTACCGATGCTCTTGGAACAGTAGACTCCAGACAATCAAACAGGGAACCATAGAAATACAATGCTTCCACATATCTCTCCATTAAGGTGCCATTATGGTTTGACTCTTGCTCAGTAATCACCATTAGCTTAGGCGACAATCCCCAAAGAGAAGTTAAAAAACCCCCCATCTTTGGTGAAGATACCAAGGCTGAGTCAGGACTAGCGCAATATAGATTGACCACATCTTTCTCAAGCCACTCTCCTAGAGTGCGCTGCTTCATATGCAAAGCTCTCTGTCGATGACTAGAATTTGAACTGTTGGATGCAGAAGGCGAGGTTCTCCGCTGCGTCTCATCATCAGCTGCCAAGATGGTATGCAGCTGGAGAACAGAGCTAATTGCAAGTGCTTCACCAGTCTTGACACGCAAACTTTCTAGATCAAGATTTTCCAGTTTGCAGACAACAGGATTGAACTGAAACGGGATATCCAATTTTTCAGCTTCTTCATTCAATCGAAGAGCCATTTGATCTAAAACCTCTTTCTGTTCATGGATACCTGTAATCCTCAAGTGAGGTGGGCCTTCTGGCCTAGCACTTAGTGACTGAAGAAGATTGACCCACTGGGCAGGCTCAAATGAGTTGAGGTCGATAATGTGAACCATCTTCTCCCCATCCATCGCTTCTAGTATGGCCTGATTAGTGATTACATATGCGAGCTTCAAGAAGGGGCAAAGCTCAAAAAACCATCGTTTGACAAGGATTTCCTCAGACACTGGGGATATTTTTGTGGAATTAAGGGCTTTATGAAGGCCTGGCCAACTTTTGAGTATCCGGTCAGCAAGTGCTTCAGTGAAGTAAGCAGCGATTCGCTGCATAGTATCGCCATCTGGAGAAGCATGATGGGAGATTTGCTCAAGGCAAATATTAGCATTATCTACACTACCAGCAGCGACATGGTTAGCACAGCCAATAAGATAACGGATCAACCACAAACCCCGGTCTTCAGGACTAACTTCCCTGAGCAATGGGTATGGCGATCCTATGCCGGGAGAAAGTGACATCAACGAAAACATTTGAAGTGGGGATGAAGTTACGGGTGATGATCCCTCATCGTGAATCATACCCGTCATTGATGAACCTTGAAGTGATGGGCGATATATGACCTCACCTGCACCACTACAATGAAATCAGTTCGTGCAAGAAAAGTCAATCCCAAGCAGTCACACCAAAGTTCCTTTGCTTTGGAAAAAAAGGAAGGACATGAGAACAGATGCAAGCCAGGACTCCTTACTGCAGAACTCAATTTCAGTGAGTAGCTCAACCTAGAAAGGCAAAACAGTCATAGTAAACTCCAGAAATGAACAACATTAAACGACCTACCAAATGATGTTGAGCATCTCACCACTCACAGAACATATTAATCAAAGGTAGTCATCCACCTTCATCAACTTCCAACCTCTTATACTGAGACGGTTGGAGTTACAAATATATTGATTCCTCGATGAAACACTTCCTCATTTAATTGCCAGTAAAGAACACAACAGCTAAAACGGAAGTCTTTTCTACTGCCGCTGTCCGGTTTCTCACTGAGACCTGAACAATTCACACCATTTGTTGCTCAATATAGTCAATTGGGCACTTCTACCTCTTGGTTCTTAAAGTGGTTTGAGCTTTCCAAGATCAAGAAAGCAACTACTTTCATTCCCCAAAAGAAAAAAATGAACCACATCATTTACTTAAGATATTCAAGGACATGCTATGCTCCCTTCTTTCTATTAAAAAAAAAAAAAAATCAACCCCAAGCCATACTCAAAGAATTGAGCAGGATCAAAAGACTTACCAGATCAAATGCCGATGGATGCTTGCTTCTTGAATCCGTGCTCCAGCGGAGCAGCAGATATACGTCACTGAGCTGGGAATGTTGATGAGCCACAAACCCAGAAAAGACTCCACGAAAACTTCTGAGCATCTAGGGTTTTATTGCAGAGCGAGCCAATTGGGATAAAAGCTCTTGTCTTGAAGAACTTTTCCATGGCTGCGTTGGCGACAAAGCACGAGGTTGTGTTTGTCGTCATTGTTTTGTTGTTTTTTGTTAGGACCAGAGGAATATGGAATTTCTGAAATCCAGAGCCCCTCCTCCTCCCCCTCTCTCCCTGTGTCTGTTCCAAAAAATTGTTTTGTTCTCTCACTCTCTCACTAGGCAGAGCTTTGTCTGGACATGAAGTGGATGAGAATAAAAGCTGGCCAGGATTTGGGGCTATTCTCAAGAAAACTGTTGATCCAAGCATGTCATAACAAAACAAAACAACACCTTTTCTTGTTGCTTAGTGGGGGATAGTGGGGATTGCAAGGAAAGCCTCCCAAGTCCCTCCAAAATCTGCATTTGGATTCTTTTGGAAAGGCAAGTGAGAAGAGACCATCCACTTGGTACTTTGTTTTTATTTCTCCCTTTTTAGTTTTAGATGCTAGGAGTCTGAGGACACTGGGACAAGGAGATTGTGGAACAAGCCAAAAGTAGATATAAAAACATTTCAACTTTACTGGTGGAGTTTTTGGGTGGGAGGGTTCTTGGAATTTGTTAGTTCCATTCCTGAGAATTCCTATGCACATTCTTTCAAGAGGGAAAAAAGAAATTAAAAAAAAAAACCCATGAACAATTTGTCTGAAGCAAGCAACAGGTTGCCCACATAATCTTGAATGTTGGGATATGCAACCCAAAAAGAAAGCCTTTTAATATTGGGTTAAGAGTAGTGGTACACCACATCATGGTTACTTAAACAAATTAATGTGTTTCCTTAGTGGAGGGTACTGCAAGGATTTATGTTTATGTCCAGTCCACCATCTGCGTTGCCAGTAGCATGCTGGACTTTTGATTAGGTATCTTCATTATAATTTGGAAAAGTAAATAAAAGAAAACAGGACTTATGGTTTTTGGTGGTGGCATGGTGCTGGCATTATCGGTTGCCAAACATGCCTTCAGCACTAAAAATAGGGTGCTAACGTTGCTTTGTGCCTACCAAGTTATTCACCTTTTACAAGCAAGCCTTTCTGTCGTTGATACATCATGTGCAATTTCAGCTACAAGATTCTGCTTGCCTTCAAGCAAATAAATGTGAGCATACCTCTTTAATGGAGGCAAGATTTCCTTCTTACATGACTGGTTAATCCTTCTGTTTTGTTCTCTCCGAACGTCCAAAGCCCTAATCTTTTCTCTCTCCCCTTTTTTTCTTTCTGGCTTTGGGTTGTGAAGACAAAAGCCATGTTTTCTTGCTTGTTGTGAATCGGTCAACAATTACGCCCCACTCAGATATGCCAAATTCGCATGTGGACAGACGAAAGCATCTGTCTTCGCTTCACACGCTCCCTCAAAAGTGGATACAAACTAGAGAGAGATGATAAAGCAAGGGTACAGAATTCTCTGACAATTTTAGTTTATGTGGCAGGTTTTCCCCATTGCCAAAGGCAAGCAACCTTTTGAGCAAACTAGTGACTGGTTTTGTTCATCCTAGTACTGAATCACGTAAACCCTCTTTAGACAGAGAATCAAATAGACATGCCTTAAAACTACGCAGGTTAATTAGTATGCAGTTAATCAAGATGTTTAGGTCTTTTTTCTCTTTTCTTGTTAATGGTCTGAACTCCATGTTTGACCAAATATTATGTTTGATTACTTTAAAGGTCTTCGTTGGTGAGAGATTGGTGAACCTAGGTAGGTAATTCCAAAGAGTTAGATACAATCATTGAACATTGAAAGGGAGAGGCGAATATTGCTTTTGGAAATTTCCTAGATTTGCTTGTTACTAAGAAAGACGATTTGTCCTCTCGTCATGAAAGCTAACTTCTTGTCCTAAGCGGTAAGATGTCGGTCCTAACAATGTCTTAGTGAGGGTGTTTTCATAGGAAGGACATTTTGTAGCTTTGTAGGCATCGTTAGCAAATATCTCCAAGTCAGTCAAGCAAATATTTTAAGTGCTAGTCCGTGGAGTCAAGTTAAATGATAAGGATGTCATCGTAGAATCAAAAGAAAAACAAATGAAGGGAAGGCCCCATGAAGAAGTGTTAGAATCAAGGAGGACAAAGTTAGAGGAGCCGTTTTCACCCTCTAAGATAAAGACAATCTCGACGAAAGACAGACTTTATAGCACCATTTTACTGGCGAGCTGATAAGCAAAATCAATCATCGTGTAGCATATATAAAATGGGTAGAACGGGCTTTTCTTATGGAGTAATGGTGGTGACTTGAGTATATCTTGACATATAATTTGTCCAATCTGATGAAATGTACTTACAAAATGATTTTGTTAATGAATGTAGTATTGATAGTCAAGTCTTAATAAACAAAATGTTTCACGACTTATTTGCTTTAACGTGTCATTAACTTCTACTAGATGACTATAACTCATACAAATTTTACATGAGACTCGCTTGATGCTACTACGATCAAAATAACCAAGCTGCCGATAAAGATTATACCTTTGAAAGGAAGGAGAAGGACCATAAGAATATGCTAAAAATTAAGATAATGCTATGAATTATAAAATTGTTCGAACATTTGTTTATGAAGAAAAATGGACAAATAACGAGGTCTTTTTCGACACACCGAATCAAAGGGAATCCTATGCCACGCGACAACCTGTTGGGGTCTTTTGAGGATGATCACTTCATCACATCAAAAGTTACGAAGATAATCCACATGAAACTAACGACGAACCATTGGTTTGTACGGGTAGGGAAAATTCCTTATTCTTGTAAAGATGATACGGATATTCTAAGAGCAAGGAGCATCGTCTCTCTTTTGTGCCGAAGAGACATGTAGCACTCAACAAGGAAATGGATCGTTAAACACGCGTGGACATAGAATAGATCGCAAAACCATAAAGAAAGTTTACATATATAATATACGTGCGCTAATTCTCCAAAAAGTTTTAAATCCATTATGATGACTAATTCATTCCTAAACCTTTTAACTTGATTAATTTAGTTCTTATAATCAAAATTTGGTTGGAAATTGATAATATGGACGTTAGTCATCTTACCTAGCACAACTATTATTGACATGAATGATTTTTTCAATTTTTTTAAAAAAATTATGCATTTTTTAAAGATAATTTATGATTATTGTTGTTGTTCTTCTTCCTTGAAGGGCTGGCATGGGTCATGGGGGCCTTGGTGATGGCTAATGACCCTTACTTGCCACAAGCGAGTGTCGTGATGCCCTTACTAGTCACTAGGTGGCCCTTGCTAGCGTTGTGTGAGCTGGCTATGACCTTTGCCTTACTCGTAGTCTGCGAGGGTCGCCAACCTTCGCTCAACTCTGCCAAACTTTTGGGGAAGAAGAACAACATAGAAGAAAAGTAAAGAAAAGAAATTTAAAAATTCATAAACATTCATAATCGTCGAAAGGTTAAGTATTAAATTAGTTAAATTGGAGGTGCCTGAATTTTTTGGACAAATTTCTCTGGTATACACCGTTTGTGTAAAATTATGATAAACAAAATATGATTAATGTTCTTTTGGATATAAAGTATACATGATATCAATTAAACACCAAATGACGGGATCCGCAGCTCCCACTAAGCCTCCTCAGTCCATCGTCGGTCGGACCCAAGCTCATCGTCTTATCCACGTAACGAGCACGGAAAGGGGCACTGTTGGTTCACGGAAAGGGGCACAGGGACGTTCATGCAATGCACCTGGGTACATCCTTCCTTGAGGGGCTCTTTCACGTAGTGTGCTCCAAGCCAGACGATTCCCTTTCTTCTTTTCCCTTGGCATTTAGTGAATTGTCGTTTGGCAAAATCAGCGATGGCGAGCCGCCTTCCCCACCAAGCATCCGACATGTATCATCAAGCTTTCGAGAGTGAAAAACCCAAGAAAGTTAGAATGGACCAGGGGCATCGAAGATGCAACTTCATCACCATTTTTCTAGATGCCGCTTTTCACTGCAGTCCTCCCAATTCGGCTTGGTCCTTGGTTGCATCAGGTTCGTATTTTGTCTCGCCGCACGGGTTTAGGAAGGATCGACGAGGAAGACGCTGACATTTTCTAGGGGATAATATGCGTGCGGTGACATGGGTTTGCGACAATTGAATCAAAGTAATGCAAAATAATTTACAGTCGAGGTGAAGAGTTTGACTATAGTCGGATAGATGAAAAAATTGCAAAGTGGATTACCGCCGTGTTTCGACTTTCTTTCATTCTTTAGAAGTTAAAAACAAGCTGTGCGCTCTAGAGCACCTATCAATCTCGGAACAGGTGTTCCTTAGATGAATCTTCTGTAACAAAACTCCGCGAGCTCATATTTAGCTCCAAACAAGTCGTGCCATCATTTTAGCATTTGACTAAATCATATAAGACATATAGAAGGTAGATGTCTCGCCTTCAGCTGTAAGATCTCTCGATTTCAACAGGTTTCCCGTCCTTGGTGAAATCTTTAAAATGCTAGGTTGTCAAACTGAGTCAAAAAGTCCAAGTTCTTGATATGCCATGTCCAGCAGCTATGCCACATGTTACCAAACATTCAATTGATCACCATCCAACAAAGTAGGCATATTCCTGCCCTCAAGAGCATTGGATTGATATTGGAAAGCCAAAATCATATTACTGTGCACATCCTAATGCTCAAGCATCGATGCAGAGTTTTTTTCATTCACATCTTCCTCCTTTTTTTTTTCAGTGTTAGACGCGTAAATCTTTTGACCAGCATCATATCGTCAAGGTTTAAGAGGTAACAGAAATTAATCGCCCCACACCAATCGGAAGATGTTTTTACTGGCAAGCTTGTTGACAACATTGTTGGTCTGCTTCGTTAGCATTTCCTCTTGAGCACATAGGTCGCCGTCCTTCCCAATTATGGAACAGACGAGGAATCAGGATTACAGTGAAAGAAACATATCAAAGTACTGTTCTGTTTCAATTGCATGACAAAAACATTGCTTCGATTACACATTGTGCTAAGTCACTCTATGCATGTTCTCAATTTAGAGAAGGCAACTCTATCATGAAAAAAAATTCAAGGACTGTGCTCTCATTAGACAGAATAGACATGGGCAAGAGATAGACTGATTGGAAACATGTCAAGAACAGGATTTAATGCATAGACACAGAAGTGTTGAAGAAATGTAGGAATGGCTTCAGAAGCTTCTTCAGTCCTACAATGGTTACTATGACCTTTTAACTATCATATCCTATTCCAGTCATATAAGCTAATATAGTTTCTACCTGTGCTTTCTAAACTATATAACTTGAAGATTATTTATATGTTTTACGCTGGAGAGAGTTGCCATTCTTGTAAATCATGTAATATATATTTGCAATGTGAATATGAATAACTTCACGTACATCAGCACTCACCAGAAGAGCATAGGCACGGGCAAGAGAGAGAAGTGTTGGGTACATGTCGATAACAGCTATAGCAGTTTCTTCAGTCACTTGTGGAACCTGCACACACAATCTCACATAATTTGATCATCCAATTGGGGAAGATTTTATCAACAATTCCAGCAATTAGACATAGAACTCAACATTTATCCAGTAGGTAAAAAAAGCCTAAATATAACTCCTGAGCAACAGAAAGATCTCCCTTTATTGTTAATAGAAACTTTCACCAGTAATGTTTCACAGTTTTAAAATATGACCAAATCCATCCTTACTATGAAAAGACCAAGTACCTGCATGAGTTGTATCGCAAAGACATCACTCACAGTCATTTTCTCCGCATCTTGGCAGCTTTTGATAAAATCATCGAAAGGTGGGCAAACCCCAGTGCATTTGGACTGGTCATCTTGTGACTGTGATGTGTAATAATGAATAATCGCTTGAGTTAGATGACCATACTTCTTAAGTGTATCAGCTAGACCGCTTGTTCTCTGCACGTCAAAACCCTCCAGAATCTCTGTCGTGAAACAACTGCATGGGATAAAATTACTTACAGTTTAAGAAAAAATCATAATTAACTGATCAGACAAGAAGTCATCAACACAGGAACAGGAAACCTTCAGTAGGAAAGCTTGCTACCAAAAAAAAAAAAGAACATCTTACATAAAATGAAAATCCACTAAGCAGCAATTACACCAAGTTCACATTAGTTGCACAGAAATTTCACATATATTATACAGAAAAATCACATATCAAATGCCCCAACTGCATTATTTTACTTCACAAGGAAACTGGCAAATGATAACATTACAGAACTTTTCGCTCACTTCGAGAATTTTCCATCTTGCAAACTCATCTGCATATAAAGGATTTCACAATTAAATAAAGTGCAAAGAAACTACATCTATCCATGCCCTAGAAACTTCTGAGAAAACGACAAATTAAAAGAAGGGAATCTAAGAGGCATTTCACAACCGTTCTACTCCGCTTTGTTGTCCCCGTAGTCTATCCTTCTCTTCTTCATCATGCATTCTCTTAAAATCTATACTTCTCTTCTTTCCACTTTCTAGCCTCTACCCTTCCCTCCCCATTGCCAGCTTAACAATGATAGTCTTCATTGTTTTAACATTCCATAATTTCATTAATTGAATACAGAATGGCTCGAAAGAATCAAGGTATGGTACCTAGGATGAGATACTTACGCTGTCTTGATGCTTTCGGCAGCTTCACACTGATTTGGATCACCTTCCACAAGGTAAATCAACTTCTTAAGCCCACACCTCTAAAACATTTGTAATACTCAGTGTCAGCTTAATCATCAGTGATCACATGAAAAAGCTAATACACAGTGCACGCTAATGGGATTCTCATCTAATTCTGAAGCTAGGATTTCATCAGTTTCATCCAACAGAATAAAAACATGATAGGTCAAACCTATAATGGACATCAAGTAAATTTGGCAGGAACCATAAGTTCTCTCATTAAGCTTTGCTCTCCTGCTTATTTTAATCACATTAGCTGATCAATTTTGGTGAAAAATTATCATTGTTGTTACAAAATATTGATACTAATATCAACAGCAAAAGTTTTTCTCCTATGAATACTTCAACAGACAGCATCTTTCTGTCCCAACTGCCTCTACATGTCAAAACATGAAAGAATGCTTTGCCTACACTGCCAAGTCACCAAATCAAGATAAGACAAGGAACACACAGTTCAACTTCACACTGCATGTTGAAAACTTAGGTAAAAGACCGTCAAACCAACAAAAGAAATGACAACTCTGCAGGTGACTATTAGCAACATTATTAGACAGGTAAACCACATTATAACATGCATTGCACAGCTAAAATTTCACAACCAGGGATTTACACAGTTACTTGATGATTTAAATAACTGAAACTAAGTACCAGAAGCTTGAATTTCTGATCCTTATAGCGATTGTCTCTGATGGAAGAACGCAAATCCTCAACCTTCTTTCTCTCTACTATAAAATCAAGAACATATTCAGAATCATGAAATTTATGACGAGCTATCCAGATTCCATCTCCTACTGGCAGCCGCCTGACCTGCAAATAATTTTGGTGACAGCAATACGAGGGCAGTCAGACAAGTAAAGAGCAGGCACCTGTTGAAGTATCCAATATCTAATATACATATAGTCTCCCTCCACCTGATAGCTTAAATTTTTAGATTGGTGTTTACACAAAATATAAGACGCTATTCTTGGCACAGTTGGTTGACTCAATAAGTGTCAATAACTCTTAAATTTTTATGGCATGAATGCTACCTTGACTAGTAAAATTAACTTCCTATTCTTCTACTTTACATGATATTCCTGACGAGCAAGCACTAACTCGTACTATCACACATCACAGGTGGAACTCCCTTCATCTGCATAAAATGACTCCTACATAAAAGGCCTTCACTTCAAATTTTCTAAAGCATTAGGACATTCACTTTCATTAAACTCATGCTTCTTCCATCATAGTGGAGAAAATACTATCAATATGACCACGAGTTGAGCATTGTTTGCAAAATTACAGGATCAAGAACAAAATTCAAGCCGTGCACCATAGAAATAAAGCCAGATGAGGATCACAAGAATTCTCCAGATGCATTTCACAAAGAGGTTATTCCTTTATTGCACATAATTTCAGAGTTCTTATGTGTAAAGACGAAAAACACACGAAAACCATATTATTCTACCTACAAACCTCACAAAGAAAGAATAAAAATTGTTTTATTGTGCAAAAGTGGTGGATTACTCATGAGCACTAACCTCTACTTTGATGTTAAATTGGCTGCAAATGTTGTCAATTAGTCTCCGAGAACGTGACCTGGCAATATCATGATAGCAGCATCAATCAATAGCTTAACATTAATGATAGACTCAATGGAAAAGTACCACATTTGTGAAGTTGAGAAAACAACTTATTGGCAAGAGCCGAAAATTTGTTTGCAAAATTATAGTTTGATGTGAAGTTTCCTCAACACAACCAACCACTTGGAATTATCTGATAGTTTCTACTATAATGATGACTACTTTTGTACGATTAGCACCATAAGAATCCATCACCTCACTAAATAAACTATCCCATATACTGCAGATATTGAAATTCATGGAAACAACACTGTTAACCGACTCCAAGAACCACAGAAGTTTCTCAAAATGGCATCAAAATAAATGTTAATTTGCATCTACCAAAATAAATGGACATGCAAAATCCTAACAAAAAAGTAGAGCAAAATGCATGGTGCAAACTTGCCAAACAGGACAGGGGAAGATAGAGAATCAAGCTCAAAACTTACTGACCCACGAGTAGCAAATTGCTCTCGGTCATCCAATATTAAGATTACTTCATATACATCCTGAAACCTCTCTCCAAAATTCAGAGGCGGCTTGCTTAAAACATTCATACTGCCCTCCACATTAGAAGAGCCTGATCCACTTGCTGGATAATCCTAAGAATTCAGGTGCAAAAGAAAATAAGAATTTGCATCACCACCAACTGATCTACAAATATTTGCAGAAAAAAGATATCTGATAAATAAAAAGCCAAAGCTGATATCTTATATTGATGCAGAAACGAAAGAGGGATAAACATATAACAATTTGGAAAAAAACCTTGCAATATTATTCTCATCTTAGAAACCTGAAAAAGAATCTCAGATATTTAACTCAAATAATATAGGTTCTGTCCTTATCATAGTATCACCGCCAAAAAAAAAAAAGGAATATTGAGAGAGTTTAAATTTGTCCCAGATCAAGGATCAGCATCATTTGGTAAAAAGGAATACACAAAGAGAAGCAGTAATTTCTCTAATAATGTATTTAAAAATACAATCAGAGACTGCAAATTCATGAAAAGATGTATAATTTGTCTATTACTCAGTGCAAACATACATTTGAGGAGCAAGGTTTCATGGTGAAAGAGTTCTGTGATGAATCAGTGAAGGTGTATTTGGTCTTGGTCGCATCATCACAGCCAAGCTCCTCCCTTGTACTCTGACTACCTTCGATGTCTACTTGACCTAATTGTAGAAAAACAAGAAATTCCCCAATTAGTATATTTATAATCCAAAACTGTATGGCGATATATGTGGTAAATTATTAAAATTATCATCAGTTTAATTTCAGAGAAAGTGATTACCATGTGCCACCGCAGATCTGGTTGAAGTTGAACAATGTTTCATGGCAAATGTGGTTGAGGTGGAACAACCATATACTTGATCCTCTCTAAGGTGACATAGAATTGCTGGCCATAGAGTTGAAATATCCCTCCCATTGGAAGTTTTTGAAACTTCAGCAACAGCACGAAGAACTTGCTCCTTCGCATACCCCATGCCCAAAAACTGGAAGATGAAGATACAATATTCTATATTAGACAAAATGTGAAGCTTCCATCATGCAAAAAATGCTACCTTCATAGTAGAAAGATCATTTTCATGATTCGGTATTCATAAGAGTACGAGCAGTTTTAAGATCAAACAATGTGGATATCAACAAGAAGTCTATTTTCCAATTGACTTCAGCAAAATGAGAATGTCTCCTCACCTCATGTCATGAACGACATTGTTCATGAGAATAACTTATGAACAGTTTATTTCAAAGCCTTGTCTATAACACAGCTTCTCCAGCTAAAATGTTTGAGGACATGGATGTCTTTTTTCCAACTTCAGCATTATAGAAACAAGATCAACAAAGTTTCCTAGAAGATTACACTGCTGAATTGCCATCTCATACCAAGAACATTAAGATAAGCACTCAATTAGTAAGACCAGTTAAACCAAAGATACCACACCTCGCATCATACATCATAAGTGTAAAAGGAGATATAACTACACAGACCCATAAGTATCCCTAAGGAGACAAAAATTTGCACTAATAGCATGAGTAAGGTTTTGACAGTACATGGAAAAATTACATTCTCAACAAATTCGAAAAAGAAAAAGAAAAACCGTGAAAGTGCCACATTCTAGATACATGATAGCAAGAAGTCAAAACAAATCTAGAACTAATAAAGACACCACAAAAAAGCCCAAGAACAACTCAAAATAATTTGATGGTTGCTGAATGATCAACAGCTGAAAGACCAATATGCCTGAACTGTTTGTGCATATGCTCCTTCACTGTGGTATCTGACATATGTCCACTCTGTAATTTACTTAAGCAATATTAAGAAGAAATAACTTACTCTCTCAAGAGTTTCAGGGGGAATATCGGTTGGGTTTTGCCGCTCTCTCACGAAGATAGGTTGGACTGTCAAATCTTCAGAAGATTCAGGGCTCACAGTCTTCAGATTCACCCCATTGACAATGTCCTGGTCAAGAGATCCATTGTCGGAGTGAGCTGAGTCCCCCAAACCAGACCTCAGCAGACAGTCTCGTGCTGCATCCTTGCCTTCCTGAGAAAGCATGTATCTGTTTATGGACAAACTCTCATCAAGTACTGAGCCAACTACAAAGTTATCACATGATAGATATCAGTCCAGATCTGGATCCCCCAACTAATTAATTAAATGTTCACTAGGCTACTGACAGATGATTGAGAGAACATGATCTGCACAGCCATTAATCTAGAAGCTTCTACATCTTATCTGTTCAGGAGTTAACTACAATAACGAAAATAGCAGATGCTCATCACAACTAGTGCACCTTCTTCCTATATTTCTTACTCCGTGAATTGCAATTTTTTATAACAAGTAAGATACCTTAGCCATTGCAGACATAGGCAGTCATTCATGAACAGAAAGTAGACTTTTCACCTGGTTGCTCTATGATTGAATAATCACTAATATCAGAAATTGACTACATTTACATAATCCACTAGAAATGGAATCTCCCAAATCCCCATCATCATTTCATTTCAACAACAAACATAGCTTTGAATGGTTAGTAGCAGATTGAATATTATTAATCTTTTCACCCGGTTGCTCCATGGTTGAATAATCACTAATATCAGAAATTGACTACATTTACATAATCCACTAGAAATGGAATCTCCCAAATCCCCATTATCATTTCATTTCAACAACAAACACTGCTTTGAATGGTTAGTAGCAGATTAAATATTATTAATCATTCAAATACAAATGTGCTGAGAAGTTTCAAATGGGAGTGCAATGAAGGATAAATCATCCAACATTCTGCAAGGCCACTACCAATGACAGAAAGCACAAGATAAGCAGATCTTAGCAAAAGACATTAACGAAATTGCAAGATAAAAGAAGTGCTATACTTTGCTGGACAGCTAGATTTCATAACTAATCCTTTAGTTATCAGTGTCTTCATGCAGCTCCATCCACTGTACCAGTCCCTTGGAGAACTTCCAAATTGACCAGCTTTCCCTTTTCCTTTTTCTGGACTAAGAATAGAATAATGTGATTACAGAATGAACTGTTAGCTCCCCATTCATAGAAAAAAGAAATTTGATGAACAAATGACCTACACAATCGGCACCCGAGAAAGTCCGCTAGCTTCAGCTGCATCAATAAGTTCTTGCTTACGCATGTATTCATTCCCGTTTGAGGTTCCCCTGAAGAATAAACAACTTAAAAATTAACTTCAAAGCCACTACAAAATATAATTCGAGAAGATGAGATATTCTCTACCTATAAAGAGTAATCAGCAATGCATAGGCAACAGAATTCTTTTTGGGAAGATAACGTTTGGTTCCTTTGGCATTCTTACCTGCGACAAAAAGACGTTGCTTATTTCTCGGAGATAACCAACGAATTCAACATCTCCATCTATGTGAATCACTTTCAATCGCTATGCTATGTAAAATATAGAGCTTTAGTTCAAGATGAAAGCATTCAGTTCCCGGTGAGGATTGCTTTATCTTACAGCGAAACATAACTTGCAACTATCATTACACTGCATTTTAAGATTGGAACAAGAAGAACATGAATTGGGAACAAATTAGCTGTAAGAATCAGAAAGAGAAGGGACTGATAGTACCCTTGGTGATCAAGTCTTCATTGTCCGAATTGGGCGTATCATTCTCGAAATATCCTCGCACGAGCTTCAAAATCCACTTCCCAACGCCCCTGATCCAAAATACCCACATGAAATGCACAAGTAAACATCGCACTCGAATTTTCCAACATATTCACAATGCCCAGGATGCTTCGGCAAGGGGAATTCTATCCCCAAAGACCAATTAAGCCAGCCAGAACGATTCGAGACTCTCCGAGAGAAGGGCGGGAGAACTCACTTCACTTGCGATAACTCCTTGAGGGAGCTTATCGGCGACTGGGACTGGGAAACGTTGCGAATCGCCCTGGCGAGAGTGGCCTCCGTGTTCTCCGACAAGCCCTTGGGGGTCTGCGAGAGGTCGAGCCTCTTCTGCAACATGTGATGCACGAGCCCTTCGTTCGACGGGCACGCCGCCCCTCCGGTCTGGCCCTCCATTCGAGAGGCTCCGGCGGCGGCGGGGGCGGCGGCGGCGGCGGGAGGCCCTCCGATTTTCCCGATCGGCGATGCGAGGACGATCTCTTGGCTTGGCTTGACGAGCGGGGTTTTGAGCGCGGAGAAAGGGACGAAGAGAAGTAGCGGTTAATTCGAAAGATCGAAAGGCCTCTTCGTGGGTCGGGTCTGGATCGGGTTTTGACGAATATGGATATGGAATCGGGACGGGCCCGCGGACTCGGGTCAGGCCCGACGGGTCGAAATCAGGTTCTAATTGGACCCGTTGCCAGGCTGATTGAAAGCTTTAAGAACATTGTATAAAATACCCAAAGGTGTTGGGTCGGATCTCGCATCTTCCATCCCTACTGAGAGTAGTTATCCGGTGTTAAGGTCCGAGAAAACAATTTTCTAGTAAATTCTCTCGAAGAAAAATAATAATTTTGTGTTGTGTATGATGTAAGGCCGTGCTAATTTCACCTTTATAATGGCTCCATCCCCGTTTTAATGAAAAAGAATGACAAAAATACTCTAGCATTTATATTGTTCATCTTCTTCTAATATATACCTCCACCGCTTCTTCTATTCCAAGTATGGTTTGAACTAATGATGAGTAGAATGCCTAAATCATTTTAAAATACGGAATTTCAAGGAGTTTTATATTCAATAGTTGATTGATTTTTACCTAATATTATCATCAAGTCCACTTTCCATGCTAGCAGCAACAAATTTCATTCATTGCAGCACCAACAGCCACAAATCCCCTTCATCACCATTTAGGCCCTCGTGGCAAACATCATCACTTCGCCAACAAGTTATTTTTGCTATCATCCATCACCGACACTCAAATTCTTAGCCAAATACACCTTGCCATCAGACGTGCAAATCCGGAGCCACCATTTGGTTGGTTAAATTGCCCTAAGCAATGCGAGTTGAGCGAGCCGAGTGATAGAGGAAGAGATTAAGGACTCACGAGGGTACTTTCGTCACCTCCTTTTTAGGGTGTGAACGAAATTAATTGGGAGATGAAATTATCGTGACCCATAATTTTGTAGAGTCATCGTGTAGAGAACAAAATTTCTCAATCTAATTCGAAAATCTTGAGGTTGACCAATGAACACTTTTCTCATGAGCATGACTCCACGTCCGTTTCCGGTCCAAATAGCGGGTCACATGAAAACATCCATTTTCTTAAAAGAGCATCACTTGTAGCATCACCAATTGCATGTCCCTTCAAGTCGACAGTTTTCAAGGAACGATGCCAGGGCAAGTCCCCCACGACTCCCTTTCGATCTCCTATATAAACCCTAACCAATTTCACTCCCAAGACGCACGGCATACACAAAAGCACACACCGAGAGAGAAGCGAAAAGAAAATGGCAAGGTTCGAGCTTCATATCGCCGTGGCGGTGGTTTTGGCTGTGATGGCCGGTATTGCGACCACGGGCGAAAACAAGGCACGGGTCATGGCTCAACAGTCATGCCAGGGCGACATGCAGGAGCTACGGACTCAGTGTATGCCCTATGTCCAGAAGGGGGCACCGCGGGAGCAGCCTTCGCAAGGGTGTTGCGACGTGATCAAGAACACCGATGTGTCGTGCGTGTGCAAGCACTTGTCCCGCCGGGTCGAGCAGCAGCTCGATATGGACAACGTTGTGTACGTTGCGGGGTACTGCGGGAACCCCCTCGGCCATGGCTTGCAATGCGGAGGTAGAGCGGAAGATTAACTCGTTTCTCTAGCTTCTGCATGTTGCTTAACATTCAAATTCAAGAACCTGGTCATAAACCTTATCCTAAATTGACCACTTTTTGCAGGTTATACGGTCCCATGAAGTCAATGGATGTTGAAGAGCAAGCCGAGACAAGAGGCGAAAACCTAAATAGACCAGGAATAATCTGTCCGTTTCCTATGTAACTTGAGTTATACATTCCATGTTGCTCAAGGAAAAAACATAGTGAGAATAACACGTAAAATAACGTTTGCCGTGTTTCTCAACATCTCCAAACTGTAGACGATCCTTTTATGGGCACGCATCATTTAACTCATAAGTATGTGTTGGAGATGGATGGGACTAAAAGCATTTACCTCAGGATCTATCTATCTACTCCTTAGCTAGGAAGATAGGTCCCATGATTTTTTATTATGTTTTGTAAAATTGCTAGCTCACTGGTTGGTTGACCTACTCATAACCAACTCACTGAGTTGAGGAGAGTGAGAGTAGCACTATATGATAATACAACTCCATGTCGATACTGAATTAGCAGATTTGGGTTCACGTAAATTTAATTAGTGAAATAAAAAATACGTACACAGGTATACCATTGCCAGAATGGTGTTCATTGATCCTATGCTAATTTAGTGTCTATCAAGTCATCTATATAATTCCAAACTCACAATATAAGAAGCAGTGATCTTTGTTTCATGAGAAAGGGCTATCAGCAACATCCATTGCGTAAATTATCAATTTAAACACAAGATATCTCAAGCTTTTTAAAAATATGTCTTACTTACTAGATTATTTTTGTTTAAAAGATTAAATGGACTACTCTGGCATATCCACTAAACTCACTAATAAAGACAACAAGCACATTTTCATGATAGATAATTCAAAAATTACCATATTTTTAGACAAATATGATAAAAATATGAATTCTTTTCTTGTCTATTAATTTCTACTTTTAGAAGTCTATTAATAAATTTTTTTATGATTTAATTATATACTTGTTTGCATTCCCATCGAGCCGATAACATGGATTTACTGCTGGTTCATTAGAGAAATCAATATGTAGCAATTAAATTGCCAAATCACTTTCTCTTAGAGTGCATTTATTATGTGAGAATAAATGAAAATATTTTTATTGTTGATAACAATTAATTTATACATTTTCATGGCCATTGAAAATATTTTGTTTATTCATTTTTGTAAGTCACACAAGCAATCATGTTATTTTTTTTCAAATCATTTATATAATGCAAAATGAACAGACCCTTAATGCCTCTCGACATCTCTCTTCTTTGTCACTCTCTCCTCGCATTAGCATTGAGAAATTTCACTCTCTAAAAATTTGCACAAACCTCAAGATCATATCAAGGTTAGTACTAAATAAGGTTATTAAATAAATCATTAATTTTGATTGAGCCATGCCAATTGGGAAATACAATGGAATTTTTCAACAATCAACTAAAATTGTTACATAGCGTGATAAGCACATTTTAGTAAGAATAATTTAATATTGTATGCCTTATTTTATAGGGGAGAAGATATATTCACAAATTGAGGTTTGAAGTAATATAAGAAAATAAGTAAAGGGGTGACTTTTGCTTCAAACTCTTAATATGCGTATTTTATAACTTTTATATATATATTGTTTCCCATGCTCTATATTCTATTATTAAGGCTTGTTTCTTTCAGCTCAACCTAAAATTTAAAGGGCAACACATACTTATTTATTTTCCTGTCAAAATTTAATATATTAGGTAAGTTCAAAAATGCTTTCCAAAAAATTATTTAGGACTAATTTTCTTTTAAAAGTCTAACTTCACAAGCCGTAAGTTTTTTTATAAAAAAAAAAAAAAAAAAAGATTAGGTTCTTAACCTAGTTACTGATCTATCTTCTTTTTTCTGTACTTTTTAAAAACTTGGTTTTTTTTGGTTCCCAAGCAAAACGAACAAAGCCGACGCTACGGCCCAATCCGAGTCTTCTCCGAACGTTGTCAACTCGAACTTCGGTAATTGATCTTCCTTCGTAATCCAATCACGCTTTCTTGCCTCTCTCTCTCTCTCTAGAACTCTTCTGAAATCCATCGTTCCAATCCAAAAAGATCATTTCTTTTGCGTTCGGGTTCGCTTCTTCTTCGATCTCCGATATTGGGTGATCTCGAATTTTGTATTTTTCACCTTCTTTTTTTTTTTGGGCATTTCATTTGAGGATAAAGAGAAGGCGAGAGATGGAGTACAGGTGCGTGCAGTGTGGATTCGAGATCAAGAAGTTGTACGTGCAGTACTCACCCGGCAACATTCGCCTCATGAAATGCGTAAAGCTCTTGACTTTCGTCTCGTCTCCTTTCGAACGAGCTCTTTTAGGTGGGATGAGCTGAATTGGTCATCAATTTATGGTCTTTTAGGAGAACTGTAAAGCAGTTGCTGATGAGTATATTGAATGTGAACTCATGGTGAGTAGTCTCTCTGGTGAATTTCTTTTTTTTCTGCCGCTGATTTCGGTTTCTTAGTACCTGTAAAATGAGTGTAATTCAAGGTTTCTGTGTGGTTAGATTCTGCTGATTGATTTGATTCTGCACAAGCCGAAAGCATATAGACATCTCCTTTGCAATGTACTCAATCAAGAAACAGGGGAGTGCAAGGTACGCCCACCTTGCTTTTAGTTGCTTTGGTTTCTTGTGCTGATGCAAGTGAACATTTCATTGATATGGGTTTTGGAAATCCATTGATGGACTTGGCAGGGCTTGTTGTGGAAGTCAGCCTTGGCTTTTCTTGCTTTGGATGCTTGTATCCTTTTATGTTGAGGATTTAATCATCGACCAGATTGTTCCTCATAATGTGTTTGGTCTGTTTGTCCATGAGCTATACATATAAAGAACAAAGTGCCTTAGCAACTCAAGACAGGTGTCTGTTGCTGGAAATGGCTCGGGAAGGATGGGATTCATCAGTGAGCTTCAATTCTGTTACTTGGACGTGTGTAAAGGTCTTTTTTTTACTTGTGTTAAATGGATGGATTAGTTTTTGAGTTGTTTCGAGATCTTAAGAAGTGGCATTGTCAAAACTGCAGATATTGGTGGATGTCTTTCTTGGGAACTTCTTCCTTTTTTATTTCCTTCTGCTTATGACGAGAATCTCTTTCACAATACCGGCTGGATTCTCCAGGTGAACCTCGATTTTAGTTTTGTATACCTCACCTAGGTAATAGTCAAGACTAAAACACTTCCATTTCTGCTGTAAAATTAATCCACTTTCTATTTAAGGCGCAGTTGCTTTTGTTTGAATGGACTCAGCCCATTGAAGATGTGTCGTTTGGTGGATCAATAGAAATGATAAATTTGATATGAACACCCCTCTATCTTAGGAAGAAGATGTTATAACCTTGTCTTAGAGTGGGTCGACCACAAGTCTTTCTTGTATTGTGGCCATGGGATACACGGTGAAAGGCTACTGGTCCTCTATGTAGTGTTTAAATGAGATGAAGAGAGCTTCTGCTCATTTAATTGGATGGACAATTGTTAAATAAAATATTTACTCCTTTTAAACTATGTAATATTATCCAAGGATGTAGAGAAAGCTGTTATGTTGTATTTGGCCTATTCTTTTTTTCTACTTGAAATTTGCACTGTACTCTTATTAATATGTTATTTGTTTGAGATTTTGATGTGCCTTTTATTTCCTAACCATGTAGGCACAAGGACTTTACTCTCGCAATCCTTGTTTCAAGCTACTTCAAGCTTTTTCTATTAGCCATGATGGTAAGGCTTGGGCTTGACAAGTCTGCAGGGAACACTGCTTACAATGATCATCTTCTCTCTCCCCCCACCCCCTTCCCCCCAAAAAAATAAATAAATAATTGAATAAATTCTCTGATGTTTGGATTTGTGATGCTACAGATCTGGGAATTTCCATCGTCAGTGGTTTTCATTATTGACCTATTTGTCTTGTCCTCCAATGCAATGGCTTTGAAAGGTCAGATAATTGGACAGTTGCACAGATGATCTATGTACTCATTTATATTTGTGTGGATCTGATGAATGAAACTCAATACTAGATTCTGTTCTGTTAGTGCCTTCTCCATTTTCCTTGATTGGCATCTTTGCATTGTAAAGCAGTGATCACCAAGTCAACCACAGAAAAATGCATTGGGGCTTGTTTCACTGCACATGCTGCCAAGTATTTTGTCAGTCATGTAAGTATACTTATTCAGATCCTCGCTAATCAAACTTATAACTAGCTTTCTTAGCTTCTAGTGATGAATGATCGAGTAGTTTATTAATTCCTTGTCCGATTGATTTTGGTTCCAGCTTTTGAATTGGTGCTTTGCTTGACAAGCCCGTGAGGTATGCAGCAATCTCAATATCATGCATTATGCCATGTTCACAAATGAGTTCGACACATTGGGAAACTGTTTTAGGATCACCACTTCTCCTTTTCATGGCTTCCACTTGGTGGAGGAAGGACGAAAAGGAAAGGCTTCGGTTGATATGTCCTGACTTACTTTGACTTGTCGGCCTTCTGATGTCACATATGGAAGAGCGGCTTCAGATGAATGCTTCAAAGATAATGCAAATTGCTGGCATCTCAAGTTCTGAAGCAGTGTTTTGGACAACCAAAGCCTACCTCACCACTTCATTGCCTGTTCAAAGCAATGGTAATCTTTAAGTGAGCACTTACTCTTTCTGCTGTGTCATGTATCCAGCTTTGGCTCCAACTGTTTTCGCATCAGCAGAAGTCGTTAGTGAGGTTAATCTGACCGATGACCCAGTGCTTGCTTTAAGAATATTTAAGTGTTAATAAAGGTGATTACTGAAGTTGGCTTGGTTACTTCTCTGTTGATATGGTCAGCATCGCATTGTTTGTCAGCCCAAGTCCAATGTAGAGAAGAGAGAGTAGTGTAAAAAACTCGAGTGTTTAAATGGGCCGGGTTGAGCCCTTTCATCTCGTTGGCCGTTTTTCTCTCGCTCTTTAACCCAGCCTAGACCGGAGAGTGATGGTTTTTACTGGGATCCACATGATCTTAAGGGATGTGATTGTATCCGATTCGTTTATCCTAAATTCCAAAAAGTTGTCCTGTGTTTTACTCCCAAAAAAAAAGGGTTGTCCTGTGTAAGGGCCCTTGGTGGCTGCGCCAAATCTACCAAACCTAGACAGATGCTTATGCTAATGACACCAGTAGGAGTGGAAGATGTTGAAAGTGATGCGAGAGAAGAAATGACACTTTGCTTCTGCCAATTGGTAGCGAGTGTTTATGGTAAATAACAAACTGCTAATCACTGACAAGGTTTCTGTCGTTACTAACCACCCACCTGACTGCAGGGTGTTTGCTGACTTAATGCGACTCTTTGCATGCATTGAATCTTATGCCCTAGTGCACAAACAAAAATCCGTACCGCTAGCTACCAAAAAAATAAGTTTGTCATATGCTATTAGCATCTTTTTTAGACCCGACTTAGAGAAAACCCGACCAATGGCGGTCTTGGAACATGGAAAACCACTAGCATACGAATTCTGGATAACATGAAATACCCAAATTTTGGAATAAAAAAGATTGATACTTCATGTTACTCTTTCGGCAGCTTGCAGTTACTCGGAACGAGAGAGGAAGTTATGATATGCTTGCTTAAAAGGAGTTTAATAGTTTCTTAAACGAATATAATAGCATTTTTGGATCGAAAAGACATTCCAAACCCACCGCGCACTCCTCATTGAAAGAAGATTCGACAACTTTTCATTAGTTTATGATGACGCGGCTGTGTTATTAATCAAAACCGTAAAATGATTATTTCATGTGCCTTGTTCATGCTCCAAAAACATAAATTAGTGTTTTATAGTCTAAGGCAACTTTGGAATTGTAATAGACAGCCGACCACCATGTTTCTAGGACGAATGTTTTGAATACTTTGGAGCGCAAGGTAAACGAGAGACGTTAGTTTAATGAAATTTCTTCAGTGGAACAACTTTTAAGTTATGCAGGCGTCCTCATGTTGAAAAGTCAAAACCTCTCTCCTGAAATTTCTGAGCTTGAATAATCTCCACAATCCATGCCAATTTATTCAATGATAATATATAATACATTTACAAAAAGAAAAGAAATAAAAGTAATTGATTTGTCGGTCAATCTTCTTTTTTTTTTTCTTTTTTCTGGGGAGAATCGATTCCATTACTACAAGTACCAACTCAATTCCTGACTAGTAGGAGAGAAGAGTCCAAGGGGGGGGATAGAGGGCAAAATAGGTCCATCATTAGGAATATAAAAAATAAATTAGGTGCATGATGGTGTAGCTTAGCTCCAAGAAAAATAATGCCTTATTTACTAGACGGTGCGACCCATGTGGAAAATTAATAAATCAGTTGGGTCACTATTCACTAACTTGTAATCTGATGTCGAGTACTATAATCTCCAATCAAGATTCCCACATAAAATCTCTATTGAGTTGTTATGACTAGCTAGATGGATGAGAAGATGCTTCGAAAAATTTCTGAATTTTTCAAGGGAGAAGAGACAACGCTAATCGTGATTATTTCCTCACACATCTTTTCTTTTTCACTAAATTGGTCTAGTTGGGATAATTAAACCAAAAGGGGGGAAGCCATTCAGTTTGCCAAGCACAAATTCATGTCTAACTTTCACTTGACCCACAGGTGAATGACCTAACCCATGAAAGGATAAGCTTTGATAAGACTAAATGAAATCAAGAAATGGGTCATGTCCAATGTTCATCTATGTAGTCAAATTATGAAACTTTGGCTCGAACGACCTAACCCTAAATAGTTTATGGTCGTAGAGGAGACGGTAGGAGCGTCACCCTCAAGGGTTCATATCTTATCCAAGATTTGCAGAGAAGCGTTTGACTTATGTCTTATTCTTTTTATATTTCCGCCAAATTCAGGAAAAGTGTTTGACACGGTTTGCATCTTTGAACCTTCCCACGGCCAGTCCGTTTGAAGATGCCAATTGATCGACCAAGGAATTATAAAAGATTGAACGAGAAAAAGAAGCTCTGAATCTTCCTGCCCCTAATGTTGAATGGAGAAGCAATGTCGCATTGGGACCGACTAAGGCTCCTCTTCTGGATTTGTTTAAGGATGACAATTGACTCGTAACGATAAACATGTCGTCGCCTGCACGTCAGTTTTCATCCCTATCAATCACTCTTATGGATGTGAATATGCATTCTCTGCTTTACATAGGCCAATCACAACTAAAAGCGGAACGCCATAGCTTATCCTTTGCTTCGTACAAACTCTGTTTATGGATTCCTCCTCTGAAAGGTTTATATTTGTCGACGTTGTTTTGTTTTGTTGCTTTTTGCCATGCCATGGCCCATGGTAGGCCTAAGACAACTGGTCACCAAAACGGACCAACATGACATGACCTCGAATTCTCGGAATATTCTAAGTAATGAGGAGGAGGGGGCGGTGGTCCCTTTCTTCGTAACCTAATTTGCGTGGAGTAAAGTAACGATTTTTCAAAGTAGCCGTTGCACCCACACCTGGATATAACGATTTTTAAAATAGTGAAATCATGCAAAACCTTTCCCTCAAGAAATCCGTGTGTTTCCTCCTTTACAACTCCGCTCCACTTTAGTGAACTCCTCTTTATATAACCTACCCATCTTCGTTCAACACAGTTGTCTCTCTTTAACGTCTCTCTTAACTTCCCCCCGTAGTCTATGTTGTGTTTCTTAATATCTGTATTAAGACATCAACAGAGAAAGTTCTTTCCTCTTCTTTCGATGGATCTTCTTAATGTTCCAGATGTTGCAGTCTCCATTCCGCTGTTGTCTGCAACGATAACAAGCGGTAGCTGCAGCAGCAGCAGCAGCCTCGGCAGCGAAACCGACGAAAGCCCTGCGAGTTCGCGCCGGTTCGAGCTCCTGGACGCGAAATATCAGCTACCTTGCTCCCCCTTTTCGGGGTTTCAGTCGCACAAGCCGTTGGCAGTTTTGTCTGGCCACATGGGTTCAGTTTCTTGCTTGGCCTTGTGTGGGGAGTTCATCTTGAGTGCCTCCCAAGGGAAGGACATCATAGTGTGGCAACAGCCTGATCTGAAGCTATTCACGAAGTTCGGCCAAGGGGATGGCTCTGTGAAAGCCCTTGTGACTGTGGGCAACAAGGTGTTCACGGCACATCAAGATAGCAGAATCAGAGTTTGGAAGGTCTCGAGGAGATCGGAGAATATTTTCAGGCTTGTCGATACGCTTCCCACCACGAAGGACTACTTGGGGAAGTTCATGAAGCAGAGCAACTATGTGCAGACAAGAAGGCATCACAAGAGGCTGTGGATTGAGCATGCAGATAGCATCTCTTGCTTGGCCGTGCATGATAACTTCATCTATTCCGGGTCTTGGGACAAGACCCTCAAGGTGTGGAGGATATCGGATCTGAAGTGCTTGGAATCCATAAAGGCACATGATGATGCTATCAATGGGCTGGCGGCGTGCAAAGGGATTGTGTATTCAGCTTCTGCAGATGGCAGAATTAAAGCTTGGGGCAAGGAGGGAACAAAGAGCTCACATTCCTTGAAGGGCATTTTGGAAGGCCACAAGGATGTTTCTCTGAATTCGGTGATTGTTTCGGAGGATGGGAAGTGGGTTTATGGAGGAGGGTCAGATGGGTTTGTTATGGGGTGGGAGGGAAGTAGTAATTTTGCGAGCTGGAAGCTGGTGTGCGAGAAAAAGGCCCATCAGATGGCTGTTTTGTGTATGTGCTTGATGGGAGAGTACTTGTGCAGTGGCTCTGCTGATAAAAGCATATCCATATGGAAGAGAGAGGCCTTTGGTCAGATTTGTAAGGTTGGCCTGATCAGTGGCCATGAAGGGCCAGTAAAGTGTCTGCAAGCATCACCTCTCAGAGTTGGTGAAGGATTCATGCTCTATAGTGGTGGTCTTGACAAAAGTTTGAGGGTATGGTGGGTTCCCAAGTACTCTGCCCAGAAAGAGGACACAGCTTCAACACCAGTGAATACAGAGAAAAGCTCTATTTTGTGATAGAAAAACTTTCAGATTTCTGCGAGTTATGAGGCACTGCTGCTGCCTTTTTCATTGCCTGCAGTGCTTCAATTTAGTTTTGAGACGTGTCCATAGTTCTTTGAAGGATGAAGAAGAGTCGCGATTCATTTTGTTGAGAGTCTGAAGCTGGGTCTTGGAGGTCTTTGAGTTATTTTTTTCCCTTGTGCAACAGTCAATGATAGATAGGGTTCAAGAAGATAGACTTTTTTGCTATTCGTTTTTGTTTTCTCTCTTTGTTTGGGACAAAGTTTAGAACATTCCAGTGAAGTGTGGATTGTTTGTTGTTTCTCGTTTCAGGTGTCACAGAATTCTGAAATACTCTGTATATGAAACCGGTTTGTTTTGAGGATTTGTTCAAATTATGAATAACATCCTTTCTTTGGTTACATGATCAAGTTGCAGCTTTTCCTTAATTTATGCTACTGATTCTTCTTCTCCAACCAAGCCTTTTCGTTTGGAGTTGGGGCAAAATATAATACCAGAACAAACAGGCATCTGGAACATGCTTTGCTTCCTCCTACCATGACAATGAGACCCCACCAATAACATAAGAAAGACATTGATGCTAAAAAGCCACAAGCAAACACAATTTAGAGTTGTGACCAAAAAAATATCGCCTTGTTCTTGGTCTTACAAGATTTCCCGTCATTTGTTAGATTTTCCTCAGCAGATGTCCCAACCTAAGACGAATTTATACCAAGTATAACTGGTTATGTTATTTCGACACTGTTCATGTTCGAGGAGACTGGATAGCTAGCCCTACTCACTTCGGACAATCTTTCTTTAAAATGAAATTGGTTCTACCTGGCTCGAGAGCTTAATTGATTCAATCACGAACTTCAATTAGAAAATATCCCAGGGACCGTATGACTCCTCTTTGCATAGTCACCGGACAAGGTTAGATCATCACTAAACAAGAATAATTTTTCGAAGCCAAGGAGGAATTACAATTAAATCTCTGATCCCTTTCCCTTAATTAGTACGTTATTGTCATGATTTCATCATGAGGAATGATAAAATGAATGGAGGGAATTACCGACCTCATACCCAGAAAATGGTTTCCTTTTCTCTGCATCTCCGGTCAAATCCACCCCTTCCAATCAGGACCACCATAGTCTAAAAGTTCAAGAACCAAATCCTTTATCTTTAAGCAATCACAGGATTGCTGAAACCTCAAGGAGTGAACCGGCAGGGTTCATTCATCAAAAAAACAAGAAGGCGGTAGGGTTCAACAACCTGTCAAGGTTTTCTCTAGCTGCTTGGAATTTGCTTTTTAGCCACGCCATTAAACCATAAAATATGTCCTATAGAAAGGGAGGGAACACTGGGTACTAAAAGTTTAGCTTGGTTCTTTGATTCCTGCCGAAGGAAACAAGCCAAGCAGTTTACATATAACAGTACTCTGAAAACAAACTCAAGAATGATTCTTTGATACATGTGAAAGTAAAGAAGCTACCAAACAAAAGCCATGCTCTAACAAGGCTTCTTATTTCAACTATCGTGGGGGCTGGCGTGCTAATTGGAAGTCCATTCAATTATTCATGAGAAGCTTCTGATTTTCATACCAGAGAAAGTAAACAAAAGAGGTCCAACCTGGACCGCCCTTTTGCCTTTTTCCCAAGAAAGAACAGTTCTTTGAAATATCTAAGAGAAAAAGCAAGCATCCACTGAGAAATATCCAAGGGAATTCAGCTACTGGCTTCCTGCATCATCCACATTTGTCTACTGCTATTAAAGATCTGGAGGGACCATTCAAAAAGTTCAAGCAATAATCCTTAGCCCTCAAAGGGAAAATGAAAATTTTATTTCTCAGCTGTGACAAGCTGACTTGACCTCCACCTTGATCAGCCGGCATTTAACGAGAAATTCCATTCACATAATGCACTGCACAATGCGTACCTCGATCACAACGCAAGTGGCAAGGAGAACAACAAGAGTGAATATGGCGCTAGACTTAGTTGTGCTCCAATTTAAGGGCATGTTATATGAAACGCCGCAACCTAAATGATGGTTAATACTTCATTTGAAAATGTTAAGAAATAGACGCCTGATAACAAAAACTGAAGGGGCGGGCTTCCATGAAGATTCCAATGGACCAACGTGAACCGACCCAAAATTTTCGGGTCTTTCTGGGCCGGGTCTTCTTAATGTTTGGGTAACAGGTAAACAAACAGATATTGCAAAAGTTTCGGTTCGGTTCGGATCATAAACCCGACACCACACAGAATCACATTTCACTGAGTTCAAACCTTACCAGATCGTACTGCGTAGAAGGCCAAAAATGATACTATCAAACAGTCCTCAACCTCAATTATCAACATCCAACCTCAGCGACTCAATATAGTCTGTTAAAAAACCTTCCAAGCACAAAAAATTCATGCTGTATCCGCAACACCACTTTTAAAAAAAGAGAAAATTTAACCATATCAAAATTGACTATTAACTTACTCCAAGTAGCAGAAATTTCATCCATGCTCCCATTCATTAATAGTATGTCAAACCCCCCAAAAAAATTTACAATTTACCCTAAAGATCATCAGAAAGGGGAGGCCAAGAACCACCTCAAGTTTCCCAACATAAATGGACAATGATACACAGCGGCATCCATGGCTTTTGGCAAGTGATACATAGTAACAACTTTGTTATCAACTGATAACTTTATTCAAATCAGCAGGCCTCTTTCTTTTGACACAGGTGCAGGCATCCATAAACATTCTCCACCTTTACACCTGCTTGTAGAAGAGGACGTATGCCTGGTCATGCAATACCTTATTTGTCTCAATAACAGTCACAGATGCATCATCAAACCGTAACCACTGGCCATTAGCGTGCAGAGCATCAGCAGTATAGTGACCCTTTGTGGGCTCCCTGCCATGGTGGGTTACCGTAGCAACAAGCTTGTATTTGCGGCCCTGTAAAGGCAGAGTACAGCAATTTCACTTGTTATAGATCATAATAACCCCAACTAATAAAAACACCTAGCTGTCAGGTCCTAAAGTTGATTTACAAAACATACAGCTATATCTCATATATATGCACCATAACAAAAATTCTGGAGAGACCGTGACAACAAAACAGGTAGTCAGGAATCAGGAAAAAACATGAAAGGATGAGTCAGGAAATGGGATTGTGACAATGATTGCAAGAACAGATGTAGTTTCGAGTTGCACAGCCATCAGAAGGCATTTTCTAAGGGCACTCTAATGCTTTATGATAACAAGATGATGCCAACACAGAATAGGCATCATAATTTATCAATTCAAAACCTCAAAAGTTGACAAGAATGCAGCATATAACATATTACAGAAAAAATAGTTAAGACATGCAATTGATAAGTGGAGAAAAGCATCACCTCTGTAGATGAAGATACAAGCAGCTCACGACTCAAAACCAATTCAAGAGGAAAATACACCGCTTTATGCAGCTTGGTGCTTCCTTGTCTTCCATACCCAAACCGCTTCAGGTGCAGAATCAACATGTTGGAAGGTCTTTGAATTTTGATGGATTTCCTAGCAGCCACCACCCCAGCCTGCAAAATAATGGAATTAATTAAAAAACTCAGATGCATATCCTATGACATTTGAAGTTCCCTGATTTTATCTCATGAAAGTAAAATTTCAGGAATGCTACCTAGTAGCTTATTAGAGTTTGCAAAGACTGCTATACCAATGATAATTAATAATTATCCCTACCCTACAGACAGTACCAGAAAAGGCAAGACAATCATACTCATAGTCCAGTAAGAAAACTTGTAATGCCATTAAGGAGACAACAATATGCAGAAAGGAACAGAAAGTGGAGATGCAATAATGTTAACATGACATGATATCAAAGAGTTACATATGCTTTATGAGGAATATGCATAACCAAAGCAATATGGTTTCAAAATCTAATGACCATAAAAAGTTTCAGTCCATCAAAATATCATGTTCCACAACAAAGATTAAAACAGTAATATGTAATGAGCTGTTGGCTCAGACTACCTTTCCACTTGCTGATGGTTTATATCCCTCAAGAGTTTCTGGTGCTGAATACAATCGAAGCGCATCCTCAATAGCATGAACAGCCTCTGGGTAAATATCTAGATGTAGCAAGAGAAAGGGTTGAACAGTTGCAGAAGCTTTACTCCCTGAACCAGAGACACAAAGATCCGCAAATTATCACTTTGAGAGTGCTTTATTGACCAAGACAAAATAATGATCAACCAGATTAGAAAATCAGCTTGTAGAAGCAGCTCTTCCATCCATAGTTTAGATATTGCCAACACCAATTAGATTCAAACTCAGCTCGGCCAAGCAGATAGAAGGCTAAAATGCCCAAAAAGATCGCGGTTCAACAGTTATGGAATAGAATCAAATTAAAGAACAAAATCAAGTTTCTTTCTTCTGAACAAAAAATCAAATCTCTAAACAGAACTACCGTGGTAAAAGGCAGTAATTAATGCATCCGATGAATATACGAGGACCTAGAGAAAGCACCTAAGTACTTTAAACCAGTAATATAGTGCGCTACCTCTTGCCTTCACAACACTTCTCAGTTGGCCACCAAAGATATCACTTAATTCTGACGGGACAAAACTTTGTGTTCTAGTCACTGCCGATTTGTTCTTTGGGCCAACCATCTCCCATTCATCATCTTCCACAGAAGAAACTAAAGATGATCTTCCCCCATTAAGTAACAAAGAATTCCCACCAAGCTTAAGTAATTCATCATGTATTTGATCCATGATGAAGCTTAAAAATTCCTGCGCATCTTCTTGCCTACAGCAACAATAAAAATAGAAACCAACTTAGAGACATTTTTTTTATATCACTGACGCAATGCTTAAAAAAAAAATAGAAATAGATCTTTTATAACAAAAGTATTTCATTCTATTTTCAGCAGGATACTAGCTGCCATTTTCTTGCGTCACCAGGATGTCTAAGCTCAATTCTTTCCTTTGCCAAACTAGACATTATATCTCAAACACCTTGATTGCTTAAACATGCTGTCGAAGTCTTGCATAAACAGGAGGGCCAACCAAAATATGCCACTCATGACAAGGAAGATCTTAAAAGTAAGAGAATCTTAGGGCATTGACATATCCAACTCAGTCATCTAAAAAGCACTGGCACCAAGATTAATGCATCGTCATTGAACAAATTCCTTTACCTGTGTTTGAATTACATTCTTCAGATATGTACACTGAAGACAGCAATTGACAGAACTTCAACGCAACATGAATGTAAGCAATAGTTATAGGCCAATAAACGATCCTATTTGCTAAAATAGTTGAACAATTAATTAGCAAAATGAACAAACCTTGGCCTTGCTGACATGCTATTTGGCACATCCGGAGTAAAATTCTTCAGCACAGCTCCAAACATAGCAGGGTTAAAAGGCCTTCCAGTCTCCAGAGAATTGAGTTCCTTTCTGTTTAAGCTTGAGGCAGCAGGCATCTCAAATTCAGAGATGAACTCAGTGAATGCAACTAAAGTGGGATAGCCAACCTAGTTAACCACGTGCAAGGGGAGCACAGTGAGTAGAATTGAAGCAATGAAAAGTTAATAGAAACTGAGGCATCAAATCATCATCATGTTAAAGCTCTGCAACAGCTCCAGTAAATGTAAACAACTAAGATAAGCGCAACAAACCTTTGGGATGTCCCGCTGCTTGAGGTCATGCAAGAGCCGCACAAAAGGAGCACAGGAGAGAAGAGCTTGTAGAGTCGCATTAAGAAAGCACAAGTTACCCAAATTAATTAAGCCTCGTGGAAGTATGTCCTTCAAACATGGGACAGACCCATTTGATTCCTTCAAAATTTCCCTATTAGACACCATCCGTGGCAAATCCCCAGTAACACAAGTTAGGTCACCGTCTTTTGCTTCTCCGTCATCCAGGATATGAAACATTGACTTTTGAGAGTGATTAGAGGGACTGTCTCCATTTAGGGATCCACTTAGGGATGTTGAAGTAATACTGTCTACTTCTACTTCTTTCACCCCATTACTACTTGAAGAAACATGGATTTGATTGAAGTTTCCATTTTCTATTGGAGTATCTGAAGCTATTGGCGCATGGCTCTTTGTGTTTGCTACCTCTGATTCTGCATGTTTCTCTAAAGGTTTTAAGCTCCCAAAAGCAATTGACCCCTTTGAAGAATCCAAGTTTCTGCCAGATTGATCATCCTTATCGTCAATGGAAAATGAACCTATTCGTATTTCTATGTTATCAGCAGCCTTTTCAGCACTTTTGGAAGACTGACCTAGCAGCAATGACTTGGTCTCGTCTTCAGTGAATGAACCAAAGAGAACTACCTGCTCAAGCATTATGAAGAGAAGAAAACACCATGTCCAGATTAAAATAAGCCAACTAGAAAGTTCACAGAGTAAATTATAATGGTTCTTCATACATATTTTTTTGCTAGGATCATGTGAATATACACCAAATTTATATGATTTTTCAAGGGAGTGACATATTTTCCCAATATCATTCTTTCCACGAAACAGACTCTGTCGGAAGAAAGCGTCTCAAATAATACATTACGCATCAAAATACTGTCTCCTATTGGTATGGGTACAAAACAAGAAAACAAAATTACTACGCACAGGAATTCATCCAGAAACTAGCCTGGAGCAAAAAGACTCGCATGGACATCCGGGGTCCTCACACTAATTGCGTCTAATCATCAAAATCCAGCCCCACAACCTCAAAAGCCATGCATCTTTATCCGTCATCGAACCCACTCGAAATCGACCGAAACATACCCACAACTTGGACCAACAAGCAGTAATCAAAAAGACAAAATTTTCCAAAAACCCACAAACAAGGAAAAATACCCAACTCCCCAGACCCAGAAAAAAAACTCAGAAAGCCCCCTCCTTTTTCACGTCAATCATCACACCCACACTCCCCCCGCAATCACGACCCCAACAAAAATCAAACGCACCTTGGAATTACTCATTTCTGGGGGGGCGCGCAGACGTCCCTGTAAGTTCCGAAGGATCCCAGATCACCACCCCAGCAGCACTTCCGGCAATGCCCGAATCGTATGGGAAAGGAATGGGAAATCAGGGGTTTTGCGAGCCCGGGAGCGAGAGAGGAGGAGAGGGCATACAGGAAGCCGATGGCGGTAGACATGAAACTCGGGCAGCGGCGGGAGGAGAGGAAGGGGGGACAGAGCATTTAACGATTGAACCCTTTCTTAGGCCCTTCGCTGCCTGCTCGCCGCGACGGAGCATTGACCGACTGTAGAGAGAGAAGAGAGAGAGAGAGAAAGAGACGGGGCCAAGAAGCTAGGGTTTGGATTTGGCTCTCTGGTTTTCTGCAAGATGAGAGAGAGAGGGGGGTTATTCGCAGAGATTCTTGTGTTTATCATGGTATATTTGATTTCAAGATTAAGATATATATATTATATATATATATATTTAGATAAGAAATGTAATCCTTCTTGGTAACTTGTTCTGTAAGTAGACAGAACTTCCTTGCATATTTTGATTGCCGGAGATTATATGTTGTTATTATATGTACTGTGTAAATAGCGAAAAGATAATCACTGGGGGTTCGCCCCAGTGGCCACCCTTCCAACATGGAAGGGAGATGTGAGGGGTTCAAATCCCCACCTTCTCGAAGGGGACTGAACTGAAAAAAAAAAAAAAAAAAAAATAGCGAAAAGATAAAAAAAAGAAAAAAAATCTTCAAATTAGGATTTTGTCACTTTTTCTAACTTTCTTATGAATCCTATAAGAACCCTCGCAGCTCCTTAATATACATTTTCAGTTTTTATTATTGAGCAGTAGATAAGATCAGCAATCGAGATAAATTACGATAATTAAAAAAGCGATTCCATGAATCTCGCATACTTTTTGAAATTTAACAATAGCCTCTAATTGCTTTCATAAAAAGTCAAAATTTTACCTTCTTTTTTTTAAAATTTTATTACAATGCCGTCCGAAACACGTTGGTGAGATAATTGTAGAGAGAGAAAAAAAAATGGTAAACTTATTATTGCATGAACAGGTGGAAGGAGTATGTGCCAATTATGCCCTTTTTTTATTATTTTATTTGGGACAATTTTAAATAAGATTAAAAAGTGAGCCTAAGTTTGCTTTTTCAATTATATATTAGATTAAATCTTTAGGGGTTACTTACTGAAGAGTTTCTTTTGTAACTTTTCTTTGCACATGGGCTTATGCTCTTTTGCTAGTAAAAAACAAAATGAGAAAACTTAACTTCTGAAATATGCAACCCCCTTGAAAAAGTTACTTGTAATTTAAGTATTTATCAAAAGGGAGGACAATGAAAAAACAAACAGAAAACTGGGAGTAATGGAAATTAGAGATAGTGATGTGATTATGATTTTCCATTTTCTTTTTGGAAATTTTGCAATTTTGATTTTTGTCAACAAATATATCAACCTATCTATGCTAATTGTCGAAGAGAATTGGTTTCTACTTTTTGAGAATCTATTATTCATCCATTTTTCATTTTATTGTTAAATAATGAAATTGCATGGATTAAATATTTAAATATGTCCTTTCAAATTATTAGGAAATTCCTTTTTTTCAAAGATCATAAGTTTTATCTTTTTTTATTGAGAACATATTGGTAATCCCTTCTCATGTTTATCCTTGAATGATCATTTTACATATATATAATATACGTGGGTAAGTTTGACCTTTCAAAATACTAGACAATTGCTGATCTTTTCAACGATCACATGCTTGCTTTCTTTATTTACCTTTCTGTCTCTCTATCTATTATAGAGTAGACCTAACGCCATTAAAATTAATCATGACTGATATCTATAGATAAAATGGTAACTCCAAAATCTCTTAAACATTCATATAATTTCATAAGTCTATCACAATTTATTTTTAATCCTAGACAGATACGAAAATCAATTATTATCCTAATATAATTCAGTTCCGAACATTAAACCCGTTTTATCTTATAAAAATGTTTCTCTTTCTATAACCATAGTACATATACGCGAATAACCTCTTTATATCACGTCCACAATTTTCCCACTAATTAATAACTTTAATATTCTGTATGATTTTATGTAACCAGTTAAATGTTAATGTCTCCCTTACATGGAAAGCCGTGGGCTTTCACTTTCACCAGTTTGAATTAAATCCTCCACGTGCAAAACTACGAACAAGTTGGAGAGAATTAATAATAATAATAACAATAATAAACATAACTTGATGATTAAGCTTAATAAAATTTCCCGACCAAACATGATGGTGCTGCTCAAATAAATAAAAAGTAGTTTTAAAAAAAATAAAATTCAAAAGTCTTCGTCTTCTTCTCTGCCTCTCTCTCTCTCTCTCCTCTCTCCTCCGCCGGCGTCCGCCATGCCGAGCCACCTCCACACTTCGCTCCGGCCAAATGCGCCTTCCCACTACTCCAACTCCTCCTCCTCGTCGCCGTCGCCGTCGCCGTCACTCGCCGCGAAGCTCCTCCTCCTGCTGACGCTCCTCCCGCTCTCCCTCGCCCTCCTGGCCTTCGCCCTCCAATGGCGCGGCGGCATCACCGACCCCACCACCCGCTGGGCCCCGCCCGGATCCGCCCACCTCTTCCCCGGCATGGACAACGCCTCCCCTCTCTCCTCCGTCGCCCGCCACTCCTCCCTTTCCTCCTCCTCGTCGCCGTCCGATTGCGCCCATCTCGCCCGCAGCGCCTCCCCTTCCTTCCCGTACTACCGCGATTGGAAGTTCGATTTCGGGGCCAGTTTGAAGCCGAAGGTTCGTTTTTTTTCCCTTCCCGCCAGCCTCGTTTCGTCTGATTGCGTTGATCTTGGCGTCGATTGTGCTCTGGAGGTTCAGTTTTTGAATTTCGAGGACGAGATTTGCGATGTCGATCTCGGATCGGACATTTTCAAGATTTTTGTTCCTGTGTGAAGGCGAAAGTTTGAATTTTTATTTTTCTTCTTTTTGCTTCCCGCTGCTTGTGTTGATCCCGATCTGGGTTCTGTTTTTGTCTCAGTGCGTGTGATTTTTCTTTGGTCGAGTACGTTAGCTGTATATGGCATTCTGGATGTTCAGAGATGTCGATCTTGGGGGGTGGTTCGCTTTGGTTGTCTGAATGAGTGTTGGTGACTTCTAGTACTAGTCATTGGTCTAGTTGCTATGTGAGTATCTTGACATCATTGATCGATAGGTTTCAAATTATGCGTCTGATCTAGGGTCATAGGGTGCATCCGATGATAATTAGTAGTGGTATTCTCTTTTCTATGTTCAGAACTGGAATGAAAGGGAAAGTTTATTTCTAATGACGGACTTTACATATATAGTTAATTTTGATCCCTCATCATGAAAAGGAAAAGAAAAATCTGAACAGTTTCCAGAAGTGTTTCATGAAATGAAAGAGTTGAAAATTTCATCAGCTGAATTCGCCCATATTTTTCTGCATTGGATTGTGTATACCTTTCGGACTTTGTATGCTGCATGTGTACCAAAACTGTTGGTGTCATTAATTTGTCAGAGTGATTGGTAGACGTCATAAGGGAACACAGAGAACTGTGGGGGAAATGTGCTGGTTACTGATCTTCAGGTTGTGAATATTCTGGCTGGTTTAATTGTGGTAGAGAGTCAATTAGGTGAGGAGAACTGAGAGTTGGTGCGAGCATTTTTATCATTATGTTTGATCATGTGGTAGAGTCCATTCTCTGTTAAATGATTGCAGATGTACGGACGATGTGCTGTCATCCGTAGATACAGAGGCTTTTTTGGGTTTTCAACTTGCATATGACAACCTTCTCAGATTCTCTTTTTACTGTGTAGATATGCATAACAACAAGCACCTCGGCTGGTTTGGATCAGATTCTGCCATGGATGTTTTACCATAAGGTTATTGGAGTCACAACCTTCTTTTTGTTTGTGGAAGGGAAGGCTGCATCTCCTAGCATATCCAAAGTTCTTGAATCTATTCCAGTAAGTAAACACTTACTTTTATTTGGTTGGCTTTAATCTCTCTTCCCCTTTTCTTCAGGATCTATATCATTTGGATTTTAAGATTCACGTGAAGTATTGAAAAGTGTGCTTATAGAAAGATATGATCTCAGGGGCAATTATGTTCTTTTACTACAACATAAAGAAAACCCAACATTCAGATATACCATGGGGTGAAGGAAATCTTGACAGAACCCTGGACTTGTTATGATTCTATTTGTTTTATTTTATGGTATGGCAGTTCTGCATGAACATTTATTACATGCTGCTTTTGCAGGGTGTGAAAGTGATATACAGAACAAGAGAGCTAGAGGAGCAGCAAGCTAAAAGGTGAAATTTTGCCATTTAAATGTTGGATCGTTACACACTGCTCCAACAGGCTGACTGAGATGATTATTGGCAGATAAACCTTCCTCTGTTGTTATTTCTTCTTTGTTATTATCATACTTTGATCATATTTTCGTTTAGTGTAGTGCAATTGGCTTTTGATTTGAGATATGTCGACTACAAAATTAACATATTTTCTGTGGTCTATGTACATGACATGGGCAGCCCTCGGAAGTTGAAAGTTTATGTATAGTGGTTATTCACTTAATTACCTTTCTAAATCTAATTGTCTTTTATGTTCTTATTTTTCTGTGGATCCATCAGTCGAATCTGGAATGAGACTTGGCTATCAAGTTTCTTTTACAAACCATGCAATTATGAGCTATTTGTGAAGCAATCTCTCAATATGGAGATGGCCATCGTCATGGCAAGGGTATCAATTTACATGCATTGTATTGTATAAATTTTATCACAAGAATCACATCTGACTCCGCTTGTGTAATGTCAGGATGCTGGAGTGAACTGGATAATTCATCTTGATACAGATGAGCTGATGCACCCTGCTGGTGCACGAGAATATTCTCTGAGGCAATTACTGATGGATGTTCCTGATAATGTGGACATGGTTGTATTTCCAAACTACGTAAGTGAAGGGTTTTGACATTATATTGATGGTCTTGTAGGTGGTTCTTTTAGTTCTTTTTATTATTTTATTACAAACTTATTTGTAGCCAACTCCTGAAGGTGGGTGGTTTTTCCAGGTTGACATTGATTTTGATTTGTGTTGTGAGATAATGAGGGACAGAGATATTAAAGTTTCACCTTTCTCTTTGCTGCCTTTGGTTAGCTCTGGTGCCCAATATAATTGATATTTCCTCTGATTGTTTTTTAGGAGAGCAGTGTAGAGCGTGATGACATCAAAGATCCTTTCAGTGAGGTAAATGCTTCTATCACACTCAAAGTTTCTTGATGTTGGCTTCATATCTCATCTCGAAAGTCTGTGTTCACCATTTTAGGCCATTGCTGTGCCTAAATTCCTACTCTTCTGTCTTTTTTAGATTGTGGCATTATAATTTCATGACTGCTGTCTGTCAGAATGCTGTTACTTGTTTATTTCCGTTAAATCTTTGATTTTTGTCTTCATTACATTGTATACTTTCAAATATTAAGCCCTTTTTTCCAATGAAGACATGAGTTTTCAACTTTGCAGTAATAAACAAAGTCTGTCTTTTTAGACTGTGGCATTATAATTTTATGACTGCTGTTAGTCAAAATGCTGTTGAAATTGTCCATTACCATCAAATCTATGATTTTCGTCTTCATTAGTTTACATTGTATAGTTTCAAACATTATGCCCTTTGTTTCCATGAAGACACAAGTTTTCAACTTCACAGTCATAATTGTACTGGTTTGTCATTGCTCATTAAACAAGAGGATTTAAAGCATATTTCCAGCTAATTCTGGATGTTTGTGAAAGATATTCGCTTCTTTTGATTTGTATATGAACTCTGCTGAGCAGGTCTCAATGTTCAAGAAAAATTATGACCATCTTCCGAAAGATACTTACTTTGGAATGTACAAAGAATCGACTCGTGGTAATCCAAACTACTTCTTGACTTATGGAAATGGAAAAGCAGCTGCCCGAATTCAGGATCATCTCCGACCTAATGGAGCACACAGATGGCACAATTACATGAAAACCCCCAAGTATGGCGCTCTTATCTGTGAATGTTAGGCTTTTGATTGGCATTCTACTTCATAGGCCGCAAATAATGCATCTCACTTTTTTTTTTATTTCCTTCTAGATGTTAGTACAGTTGTTTGGGTAATTTATCTACAGATCCATCTCCTTGAGTGTCAGTAGGCTGATTTTACTAGTTTTTTTTTTTTTTTTTTTTAAATATATAATGAAGGATGTTTGCTGGATTTATTTGTCATCTGTCTATTTGTCCATAAATCTTTAGCACAAAGTCTTGGTATCTGTTCAGGTAGAATTTAACTATGCCATTTGCTTTGGCTGTTAGTGAGATCAAGTTGGAAGAGGCTGCTGTTCTTCATTACACATATGCCAAGTTCTCAGATTTGACTTCTAGGCGTGATAGGTGCGGCTGCAAGCCCACAAAGGAAGATGTTAAAAGATGCTTCATGTTAGAATTTGACAGATCAGTGAGTGATCTCTCTCTCTCTCTCTCTCTCTCTCTCTCTCTCTCTCTTCATGTGTATTTTTTCTCATATAGACATTTCTTTCCCTCTTCTTCTTTTGTTGGGTTGAGGAGTGAACTGTGGGTGGCTTTGAGGAAGGAGAGGCGGTTGCTGGTGAAACTGAGCTGCATTTAGACGTGACTGGCTCTTATTTACTTTTGGGGAGACCACAAGTTGTAGGAGGCCATTACATTGATTTTGATTTAAATTGGACCCATGTAGCAACAAATAAGCTTCCATAGTGATAAGCTATGTCTTGCCTAAGTGTCAAGGCTTCTACACACATGCACACGCGCACAAATGATGTGGGATTTTCAGCAAGGAATGAACTTTGCTCAAATGGAAAATCATCTGTCTTGTATTATGATGATGCTGGGTAAAAAGTGCTCTCTATAACTTGGTAACATCTGGGAGTCCAATGTAGTCACAAGTCTTTATTTCTCATCCTAATTTGCATGTAGTATGAAAAATTATCCAGTGGTTGAACTGTAGAGTCTATGTTTATGCTATAATAATCTGTTTGTGAAATTCCTTTTGATCGATGAAGCAAATGTAAATGCTGCAGGCATTCATAATTGCTTCGACAGCTACTGAGGATGAAATGCTAAACTGGTAACACCTGGATACTATTCAGTTCTTTTCTTGTCTGATTTCTTTTAATGACGCTTCAACTTTAATATGATGAGGATCGGTCTGCTCAATAGTATTGGCTCACATCGAGCAGCTCTCATTGGCAAATTATGTGATTTTTGGTTTTCTTTTGGTTTAGGTATCATGAACATGTTGTCTGGGGTGACAAAGACATAAAGATGAAACTCCTAAGGAAAGGCATTCTAACTCGTATATATGCTCCCATGGTAAGCATCATTTCTAGTATTTTCTCTACTGAATAGTACTATAAAAAGGGCTTTCTGCCCTTATCTCTAATTATACTTTGTCAAGATTGGACATGGGTGGGGGATGATAGAGCAAGTTTGGATTTTGTAATGCTGGACACATTTATATGCTCTAACAACTAATTTCTAGTAGGTGGATCTATACTAGATAAAGTGTAGTTGCATAGGTAAATCTCTGAACCTTACCCCACTTTTGGGGAAAAAAACATGCTTTCTGCTTTTGGAGTTCAAATTGACAGTCTTTTTTCTCCTCCTAAATTCTTTCTTCTCTCTATTGAATCCATTTGGTGCAATCTCTTTTACATCAGGCTATTATACAAGGCCTGAGGGAATCTGGTGTCTTCAGCTCTGTCATTGCATCCGCCCCATCAGTTCTATCAAAAGACAAGTTCTTATCTATGATTGGTGGTGGTAATTCATCTAAAGCAGCTGCCTCAGAATCCCTACCATCGAGAAAGGTTGGAAGAAGCATGGAACACCACTCGACTGCAAGGAAGATCTTGGATGTTGAAGCCAGTGCTGCTGCTTCTCATGAATCAGCCATCCCACCACTATCGCCCCCAGGACTAGGGGGATACATCTTGGATGAAGTATATTAGTATATAAACCGGTCCATGATGATCGTTGCCTCTGCTGCTGCCACGGCTTCTCATTCTCGTGTGCAAGTTTTTGGTTGAGAGGAAGAATCAAGAGACAAAATTTGCTAGCTTATGGTTCTGGCGGGTGTGACATGATCTACTTTTGTGCTGTCTCCTTTGGTTCTTCCCGATCATTATCCGAGTGGCCTTTGTGAATGAACTGAGATGCAGTCATCTCAGTGGAAACTGAAGTGATGTACCTATATTTCATTACATGTAAAAGTAGATGCTCAGATTGTTTCCCTTGTAATTATTGGTCGCCTCTTTGACTTCGCTGTGATTTACTAGTGACAAGAACGAAGACGCTGGAAGCATTTCAGTCATAGAAAATTTTGCATCGGGAGATTGTGCATTACCGTGTAATATCTCTATATTGCCCAGCTGAGATTAAAACAGGACCAGCTTATATAAAATCGAAATATGACCATCAATTGATAGGACAAGCGACGGGAACACGAGTTAAGCCTTTCCTAGCTACCAAAGTCAACGAAGATTTCAACCAAAACAATAAAGTCCACGGAGGTTGTCCTCTTTTTGGTCCCGAACTATTTTCTTTTTCGTTTTTCTTCAAAATTTAAAAGGAATATAGTTTGAAGCATTCAACCGCCTAGCTATTAGAGGAGGCATGATGTGACGCTCGGGATTTAATTTACTTGAAATATTGTTTACTTTGACCTATTTCATACTCGAGATCACTTATTATGAAAGTGCGTGCACATGTGCATAATTAACTTTGGAGTTCCAAAGTTAAATATTGCCATTACGTCAAAAAGCACTTTCATGAATTATTGTAGTTTTTGCATACATATTTCATAATCGTTCTTCTTATTCAATGCACAATTCGGTTAATTCCTGACGCCTTCGCTATTTTAGAAACTTATCAAGAACCACTTCTTGTCTAAGTCCGTTGGCTCAATGACCACTCCTTACCCTCGTCAAAGTAGGTCATTACAGGTCCACCATAGGTAATATCACAGGCGAGCACCTTCTCAAATGGTCACCCATTAGGAGAGTGCTCCCAAATAAGCATGTTTAACTTTGGAGTTTTAAAAGTAAGTATTTTCATTATATTAAAAGGTATTTCCGTGAATTAATTTTAATTTTTACATATATATTTCAAAATAGCTTTCCTCTTGTTCAATATGCACAGGTCGGTGTATTCCTGCCCCTTTACCATCTTAAAAGCCTACAAAAAGCTGCTCCTTGTTTTAGGCCTTCTCCGGCGACCCTCCTTGTCCTCGTCGGACTTCAATTTTGTCTGCATTTTGCAATATCGGTGAACGAGTCAAAAGTGGATAGAGAAGGAGACTGGTGGGTGGCATTAGCAGGCAGCGGAGTTCATTGTCGAAAGTTGAGTATGGAGACTCAGTCGCACAGCTAGTTAACCTCTAGCCATAATGATTTTTTTTTGTCTTTTGCCGGCATTGCCACCAAAGCAAGAAGACTAGAAACTGTGAATGATTAGAGTCAACTTTCAGCAAAAGTTGGAAATATCAACAAAAAGACACCAACTTGTCACCCTGCTCGCTTTAGCTGTCTCAGTGCTGCGTCCGCAGCCAGAGCAAAGCATGGTTTGGTGGGAAGCAGTTCTCTCTCCGGCCTTGCAGGTGCTTTTTGACAAGCTAACGTCTGGAGATATCACGGAGTTTCTTCATCGCTCAAACATCGATGAATTCCTCCTTGAAAAGCTGAAGATTACGTATTTTACGAACATTGCTGTTCTTGATGATGCAGAGGAAAAGCAGTACGATAATCCGGCCATCGAAACCTGGCTAGATATGCTTAAAGAAACGACCTATGAAGCTGAGGACATATTGGATGTGTTGGCCACAGAAGCATTGAGATGCAAGTTGCAAGTCGGCTCTAAAAACACGAGGAATCAGGTGCGCAATTGGAACTTGGTACCTCCTTTTAGATCATTTGATGACACGATTAAGTCAAAGATAATGGAAATTGTCAATAAATTAGAATATATTGCAAAACAAAAAGATTTGCTTGGACTAAAAGGTGAAGGTGGGAGGAAGTTTAGAATCACGCGAAGAATGCCAACGACTCCACTACTCGTTGAGTCTCGTGTTTTTGGTAGGGATGATGACAAAGAAGAAATAATTAGGTTACTTTTGGACAGTGATTGTGAAAGGCAAACCAGTGAGTTCTCTGTAGTCCCTGTTTTGGGGATGGGTGGAATTGGTAAGACTCTGCTTGCTCAATTTGTCTTCAATGACAGAAGGGTGGATGAGTTTTTTGATGTGAAAGCTTGGGCCTGTGTGTCTGATCAATTTGATATGATAAGGATAACAAAGGCAATTCTTGAATCAGCCACTCAGAAGTCGTGGGAAACCATGAACTTGGAGCTACTGCAGAGGAGCTTAGGACAGAAGCTAAGCAAAAAGAAATTTCTCGTAGTCTTAGATGACTTATGGGATGACAACTATGAGAATTGGCACGAGTTAATGGTATCTTTGCTTGCTGGTGCTCGTGGAAGTAAAATAATGGTCACAACGCGCAATGAAGCTGCTTTGTCATTTATGAATACCGGCGCGCCTTATCGTCTCAGGGAATTGTCAGATGATGCTTGTTGGTCATTGTTTTCTCGACATGCTTTTCCAAATGCTGACTCAGGAACTCGTCATCAGCTGGAAGTTATCGGTCGAGAAATTGTGAAGAAGTGCAGAGGCGTGCCTTTGGCTGCGAAATCTTTGGGAAGCCTTCTTGGCTCCAAGTTAGGGATTGACCACTGGCAAGAGATCTTGCATAGTAATCTTTGGGATTTGCCAACAAGAAGAAACAGCATCCTTCCTGCTCTGCAGTTGAGCTATCAACACCTTCCTGCAAATCTAAAGCGATGTTTTGCATATTGTTCATTATTCCCAAAGGACTATGAATTTGACAGAGACAAGCTAGTCTTGCTATGGATGGCTGAAGGGTTCGTTCAGCAAGGAGAAGATAATAAAAGAATGGAAGATCTAGGTGTGGAGTACTTTAATAATCTGTTATCAAGATCATTTTTCCAGGAGTCAACTGCGGATAAATCACGGTACATCATGCATGACCTGATCAATGATTTAGCTCAGCTAGTGTCGAGAAAGATGCGCCTAAGCTTCGAGGGTAGATCAGGGCTGCAAAAGCCAACTGGTTTTTCGGGAAAGGCTCGTCACTTCTCCTATCCTCGTGGTAGATATGACGTGTACAAGAAATTCGAATCCTTAATGGAAGTTGAGTGGTTGCGGACATTCCTGCCGTTGTCTCCATATGAGACCGGATTTTGTTACTTAAGCAATAAGGTGGTCACAGATCTTTTGCCTAGGTTGAGATGCCTGAGGGTGCTTTCTTTGAGTGGCTATTGCATCACTGAGCTACCCAACTTGATCGGTGATTTGAAAAATCTCCGTTACCTGAATCTCTCACACACTGCCATTAAATCTCTACCTCAATCTGTATGTACTCTATACAACCTGCAGACACTGATGTTGAATGATTGTGATTCTCTTGAAGAGTTGCCTACAGATTTGACAGACCTAATTAACTTGCATTATTTCGATATAAGCGGGAGCATAATATCGTGCATGCCTTCGCATATGAGTAGACTGAGAAATCTTCACACTTTGCCTGAATTTGTTGTGGGCCCTAAAAGCGCTTCTGACATAGGAGAGTTGCGCGATATGGTGCATCTTCATGGAGCGCTTACCTTATCAAGGTTGGAGAACGTTGAAGATGCTTGGGATGCAAGGAGGGCCAATTTGACAAATAAGAAGCACCTGACCACATTGACAATGGAATGGAGCAGCAACTTTGAATTGCAAGACGAAAATGTTCAGATAAACGTCCTTGAGATGCTACAACCTTATTCCAAAGTAAAGAAGGTCGACATAAGAAGTTATGGAGGCACGAGGTTTTCGTCTTGGTTGGGGGACCCTTCATTCTCTAACACGGTGTTTCTCAGCCTCACGGATTGTCGAAGATGCGTGTGCTTACCCCCATTGGCTCAGCTATCCTTGCTGAAACATCTCTGCATCGAGGGACTGACTGCTGTGAAGAGCGTCGGTGTGGAATTTTACGGCTATGCCTTATCTCGTGGCCAGCCTTTTCCCTCGCTGGAGACACTTATTTTCAAAGACATGTTGGAGTGGGAGGAGTGGTCTTGTTCTCTAGATGATAAAGGAATTGTAGCGTTCCCGAGCCTTCGCGAGCTTTATATTGAGAGATGTCAGAATCTAAAAGGAAAACTACCCAACCATCTTCCTTGCTTGGAGAAACTTGTGATTCATGAATGCAAGCTGTTGGTATCTCCACTCCCAAGGCTTCCTCTGCTCCGTCGACTAGACATTAAAGGATGTGATGCGTTATCACTTGGAACCGCCCTCGATATGAGCTCACTTCTCTCCTTGCAAATCAGTGAGATCTCGAATCTCACTCATTTCAACCCGGGTCTGATGCAACATTTGACACGACTCGAGCATTTAAGTATCACGGACTGCACTGATCTTAACTATTTGTGCGAAGATGATGGTGGGTTTCAACAGTTGACTTCCCTTCGGAGTATGGTTATTCGGTATTGTCCACAATTGATTGCTTTGACCAAGAAAGAGCAACATCTGCCGAAGGATATTGAGTATCTGGAGTTGGAGCATTGTCATAGTCTACAGACTCTGCCGGCCGCGCTTCACAGTCTCACATCTCTTCAAGAGTTGACAATCAAGCACTGCCCTGCAATTGTATCGTTCACCGAGACAAATGTTCCGTCCATGCTAAGGGGACTGGCAATTCGCGGATGCAACCTGGAGTCCCTGCCTAGAGGGATAATTTATAACAGGCATACATCGCTCGAGTATCTGTACATAAGCGGATGCTATTCCCTCACCTCCTTTCCGAGAACAGGTGAAGTCATTCCCACCTCTTTCCAGCAGTTGTCTATCGACCTTTGTCCGGATTTGGAGTCGCTTCCCAGTGGAATAATGCTACGGGACAATGTCCTTCTCAAGGTCTTGGAGATCTTCGACTGCTCCTCTCTGATATCCTTCCCGAGTGGCCAATTACCGCTCACACTGAAGACGCTGACCATCTGTAGCTGTTCGAATCTGGAGTCAGTAGCCGACATCCTAAGTCAAGATGGTGAAATAGTTCTCGAATCTTTTCGTGTCGACAACTGCACAAGTCTCGTGTCCTTACCCAATGGCCTGCACAAGCTGGATTTTCTTGATTATTTGGAAATCGAAAGGTGTCCAAGTCTGACATCCTTCCCAGAAGGAGGACTTCCCATGGCCAATCTCAAAAGGGTCCATATTGAGAACTGCGAGAGCCTCAGGGCATTGCCCGAGCAAATGCAGAATCTGACTGCTCTTCAGGAACTGTGCATTTCAGACTGTCCACGAATTGAGTCCTTCCCAGAAGGCGGTTTACCCATCAACCTAGTATCCCTAGAGATCAAAGATTGCAAGAGCATTAGCCCCTTGGCCGACTGGGCCTTCCATAGACTGAACTCGCTCGACAAATTATCAGTAACCGGGGGATGCTCGACTCTTTCCACTTTCCCCGAGTGGATGCTTCCTCCCACTCTCACCAGCCTTCACCTGGAAAGGCTTCCGAACCTGGAGTTTCGAACTAACTGGTTGCAGAACCTGACATCCCTGGAAGATCTTAGGCTTAAAGATTGTCGGAAGCTCCACTCTTTGCCCGTCGAGGGGCTTCCCGCCACTCTTTCACGCCTGGAAGTCAGTGGCTGCCCCCTGGTCGAGCAACAATGCGAAAGAGAATGGACGAAGATCGACCACATCCCGTGCATATTAATGTAGACTCTGCTGCAAAAACTGACACCAGCATAAAGATGAAGCTCTCCGTTTTCGCAACTCCCGAATCTATCATAACGAGTGAACTGAGGTGTTAATTCAGCCCGTCTCTTTTTCATTGTCCAAGATGGGCACTGTGTATTATTGGGTAGTTGCTAGTGAGTCAGTAGCACTGGAAAGTGGTAAAGCTAGCTTGCTATCATTACGCAACACGCTTGGCTCATCAAACACAAGAATCTATTGGCAAAAAACATGTGTTGTTCAAGTGTTCATCATCTGCTAGAGTTTCCAATTCCAGCAAGTCTTTCGGCAGATGCTGGGGTTTTTCTACTTGTCCCATTTTGTTATATTCCCCTCCTTTTCACTGAAATTGCATTTTCAGAAGCTCGCTTAAATCGAGATAAGGAAACTATCAAAAAAAGAAAACCACGAAAATCCTTCGAAGGCAAACTTTTGATCCGTGTTAATGGTAATGCAAGATGGTAATTTTTCAAATGCAATATTAATTTGGTCTACTAAATTCTATAAATATGTTGCTTCCCAAAAAAAAAATCATATATTTAATTACAGTATGTTTATTCTCAAAAAGATTCATGAAAAAAGAAAATACTTTCTGTTGAAAATCATTTCCATGGAAGATAGTTAGCTTTGATTTATTTAATAACATGCTGAAAAATATGACTGAAAATGTTATTAGGTGTTTGCATCTCGTTTGGGATAAAAGGTATTGTGTTTGGGCCCAGTGTGGCTTTTCATCCCAGAGTTGGAATCATTTGTACCATTTGAGTTCTGCCAAAAGACCTGTCATGCTTGGGAAAATGACTTCCTCTATTTAAAATTAGAAATTGATTTCCTAATTTTAAGTATGAGTATTTCCATTGGTTGTAAATATTTTTGTGTTAACTAAACAAATTAAAACTAATAAGTCCAGACCTTTTTATTGGATATGATGAGGTCAAATAGGATATGGGCCAGATTGGATAAAAATGGGATTTCCCAATAACTTACACAACGTTTGGCAAAATGTTAAATGTCTTTGGATAGATGGGGATGTCAACATAATGGCTCTGGCCACCAATAAATCTCACCTCACTCTCCTCCCTGTAGTCCACCTCCTCCTCCTCTTCCGCCCATGATGATTTTGAATGTCAACCGTTCAAATTTTCAAGTCCTCGCGGATGTCCAAGCTGTCTGAGCATCGCCATCGTGCAAAATCTTCAGAAAGCACCAATTCATCCTCCATCTTCATCGTCGACCAACAATTTTCAGCAACCGCGCCACTCGTACCCTCGTGGCTGACACCAAGGTTGAGGCCTAGCGGACAAAAGGTGCGAATGCCCTTTGCAATGCAGAGGTGTGCGAGACATGGGGATTACAACTCTTGCTCAAGATCAAGCCATGGAGCTCCTCCTTCGTGGCCAAGATTGAGGCTAGCTGAGTGAAGAGACATATGCCATGGAAAAATCACACAAAATGATTCTTAAATTTTCCCTCGATATGTAATGTAATCTTTATAATTTTGATACATGCTCAATATAATCCATCGACTATATTAAAATGTGCAATGTTATTTTAGTCTAGGGAATAAATTTAAAAATTCATGACATATCGAGTAAAAATTTAAGAATCAAATTACATATTAAACTAAAATTCATAAATTATTTATGTCTTTATCCTATATAAAATAGAGTGTCTTTCTAAATGTAGAAGTTAGAACGGGGTCGGGTATAGTTAGGGGCGTTTTGGTAAAATGGCATCGTGGCGCGCTCTGTGAAAAATGAAGAGATAAGACGAGGGACGGACGGACGGACGGACGGAGTCGTCCCCGCGCCACCGCCATGGCGAGCCTCCTCCCCTGCTTCAACTGCCGTTCCCCTTCCCCCTCCCGCCCTCCCCCGCACGTGCGCCCCTCGGGCCCCGCACGTGCGGGTCTCGCCGCCGGTCGTTTTCCCCTGCGCCGGCGGGACGCCTCGCCGCGCCGGCAGGGGCGCCCGGCTGGTGGCCCCCGCCGGCCCGAGCGGGAGCAGCTACGTGTTCGCGTTCGTGTTCCCGCTCTCTCTCCTCGTCGTCACCGTCTTCGCCTCCATAAAGATCGCCGATAAGCTCGACAAGGACTTCCTCGAGGAGGTAGATGATGCTCCCTTTCCCTCGATTCTTAGCTCGTTTTTCTCCCGATTTCTTGCTGCTTTTTTCTCCCGGTTGTGTGGAGGTGATGGCTTTCCGAAATGCCTTGTTGTTTCGCTCGATTGTTGAAGTACTCGTGTTGATGGTATGAGAAAATCAGTGTATTAAAAATTGTAACTTTTGTAAATTGGTTTAACGAGTGACCTCGAGGAGCATTCTCCAAGATTTGATTATTTGGAGCCCGCTTCGGAGTTCGATTTCCGAGGGATGAAACCTGCTAATCGTGAATCAATTTCGAGTTTTCTGAGTAAAGTCTTGGCCTTTTGCTGGGTGTGGTGTTGCGTGAAGCTGGTTGTATTCTGCTTGTGAAAGATTGCAATTCGCACGACTGTATGTATGTAATTTTCAGATTTTCTTCTATATTGGAGAGTTGCTAAAATGCTGATGACATCCATTTCTTGCGGAGAATGGAAACGGAAGATTTAATCTTCTTGCAGTGTAAAATTAAATGGGCAATTCATGTTTTGTTGGGAAATGGTGCAACTCGTGTTTCTTATCTTTTAGCTTTAGCTGATTGGTTGACAGCTTTGCTGCTCACCACGAGGATTTAATGTTACCTACATGACAAAAGCTCTTTTTGGTTTGGCATATGTTCTAGTCATTCTCAGCTAAGCCTGCTATATTCAAACTACTCGAGTGTTGCTATCACCTTGATTTGCACGTCAAAGGACAACAATAAGTTGCCAGCAAATGGAAGAACCAATAAGGACATACTTTAGTTTGTGAATTGCAACAACATAGTCTGCTTTCCCTTTCTTTGTTTTGAGTTTGCTACCTCGAGATACAGAAATTTTGCTTTGCAGACAGGATTGCGTGTCTACATTGGGCTACTGTCTCATCTAAGCTTTTGCTACCTTTTGGATGTCTCTCTGCTCTTTTCTGTGTGGTAATAGCAATAGGAATCATAACCTTTCTCAGATTTTGGAGAAGCCTCCGATGAAATTTTTACCTTCACAATTTTAATGCCAGACAAAGTGTGCGACCGCTTCATTCTTCCATGTTTTTAGATGGTCCTTTGTCCTTGTAGTGGGTGAACTGTATCACATAGAGATGTGGGTTTTCATATCTTTGATGGTTGAAGACCAGCATGTTGATTTGATCCGTCACTTGGAACAAACCATACAAAGAACTTGTTAAGATAGTCTGTCGATGTTTCTATCTGTGTTTATGAAGAGGCTCACCCTAGTGTAACAGAATTTACATTTCTCTAATCCAGCTTGCAATCAATCAAGCAATAAAGGATGCAGATGAAGGTGATGATGCCGAGGTCTCTTTAGAAGAAAAACCTGTTCTTTCCCGCACTCGCAACCGGCCAAAACGAGAAGCATAGGCTGCAGCGGCATTGTGTGCAGTTTTGACTTTAGTTGAGAGACCAACACACCTTTGGGAAGACCGATCTGGAGAGAGCCGTAGCATGCTTGTAGTTTCATGTGATTCATCTTGGCCTTAAGTAACTGTAATTTGGTTATGATAGAATACACAGAGTCGGTATACTTCTTGAGGATAATGTGACAGGATTGAACTGCAACCCGAACGTAGTGAATTGAACTGCAACCCAGATGTACTAATGTCAATATCAACAGTTATCAATGTTCCATCTTGTAACGTTGCTTATCCGCCCTTGTGATCTCTCAATTATATTCAACTAGTCCTTTCTTTTGGTAATTTGTAATCCAAGTTCTTTCTTAAGCTAGTGGATTCATGACATGGGTTAATTGCTAATAAACAACAGAACACCTCCCTTTATTGATTAACCCTTTCGAGTAGATGCTACAGGATTTACTTTTTAATGTCTCAAAACAGATCCTCAAAGAAAAAACGTCAGAATCTGGGATCAAACGCAGAAAATAGCAGCATTAAGTGATGAGTGCCTTAATTATATCTATAACCGCATCATCTCCTCTTGCAAGATCTTCATAGCACCTAGAACTCCATTGATGTCTTGTCCATGAGGAAAGATCAAAACCACTTCCTTCTCGGGCAGTTTCCAAGCCTGGAAATAAGCAGCTTTCCCTAGCCGAAATCCGTCATATGAAATGACAAATTTAGTCCGGGTACTAATCATGAAGGTGCAAGCAAGGGACACCCTTGATCAGTTTATTTCAAAGTAATCAAGCCGACCTGATATAGCTACCTGTGACCATCCTAATTGCATCTTAAGTTAGCCCCAGAGTGAGCAAAAGCGGTTTATCCCTGAAAAATCGAGTGGGCTGCCATTACTCCATTTCCAAGGTACCATCTTAGAAGCGGTGGCTCTAATTTAGAACACACGTCGATGGCAAAGAACATCCTGGTTTGTTGCTCAGGCAGCATATTCAGAGCCCAGCAATCAATGAAAATGCAGAGAGAGTTCAAAAAGTCGTGCATTTCTTCCTCCATTTTCCATTGCCTTGGCATTAAATTTTTCGATCTTTCCAGTGTCAATGCAGAAGGAATTGTACGGCAGTTACTTATTTTTGTAGACATTGGCAGTGTTAGACCTGTCTTTGATCGCAGCAAATTCCCTATGTGGGTAATCGATCTTTGGCGGGTTCCTCGATTTGAGAATGGTTCTGTCCAGGAATGATGGAATGGATAGAGGCAAGCCCTTGCTGTTTCAGCCCATGAGTTGGTGGATTCCATTACTACGATCCCATCAGACATGCAACGGTTCACACACAGACCCAGTGTTAAATCTCCACATTTGAATTTTGTCACATGTTCGATGTCAGAGGATGAGGGCGACATGCTGAGGTCTCTTTAGAAGACGAGCCTGTTATTTTCCACTCACAGTGGTCTGAAACAAGAAGTGGAAACTGCAGCTAATATTGACTAGCTTGAGAGATTGAAACACACCATGGCAAAAACCAATTTTAAGAGCGCAGTAGCGTGCTTATAATTTCATGTGATTCTATCTTGGATCTGAATATTTGCGGCATGGATTCTATAAAATAAACTCCGTTACGCAAGATCTGTTGACCCGTCTGTATTTGGGTTTGGTAGGATGCACGAAAGAAAAGAACTCGAGGTATTCCTCAAAGATAATATGACACGATGCAAATGACTTCTCTGTAAAAAGGCCAATTAGATCACTGCAATCCGAATGTAATTTATTAGTCTGCAAAGAAGACGATCTAGATGTCAACTTCATCAGTCATTATTGTTCCACTCTGCAGTGTTGCTCATCCACCAATTGATCTTTTGCGCATATTTCACCAATTCACAAGATCGGTTAACGGCTAATAACTCACAAAACATCACCTTTATTGATTATCATACACCCTGTAAAAGGAATACCAAAGGATTTACTTTACAAAAGTCTCAAAGCAGATCCACCAGAAATCACATCATAAATCTAAGATAGAATGCAGAAAAAAGTGAAAGTGTCTTAACCTTTCCTATATCTGAATCATCTCCTCCTGGAAAATCTTCATAGCAGGGGCAGGTAAACCTAGAACTAGACTGATACCTTTCTGATCCTTCCCATCAGAAAGGAACAACATAACTTCTTTCTCAGGAAAATTCACAGGCCCTGACATAAGCGGTTCTTCCCAGCCAAAATCTGTCTTATGAAATGACAACCCTGACCAGGTTCTCATCAAGACGGTGCAAGCAAGAGAAGGTTGCGTTCGTTTTGTTTCAAAGTAATCAATGGCTGACCTGACATAGCTCTCGGTGACCATCTTGATTGCATCTTGAATTAGCCCCACAGTGAACGATAGTGGCTTCTCCACAATTTCACCTGCCCGGTGGATCAAATGGGCTGACATTATTCCATTCCCAAAATACCCTTTCGGTGGTGGGTGATCAAATTTGGCACGCATGTCGACAGCAAATAGCAGTTTGGTTTGTTGGTCAGGCAGCATACTGAGTGCTTTGGTTCTAGCAATCCATACAAATGCAGAGAGAGTTTCAAAAGTGGTCCATTTCTTCAATACTCCATCTCCTATCGCCTTGGCCTTTAATTTCTCGATCTTGTCAGCATCTAAGCAGAAGGAATTATACAGCAGCTCATTATTCTTGTAAAGATCCACGGAGTTAGACCTGTCCTTGATTTCAGCGAGTTCCTGGTGTGGGTATTCGACCTTTGGTGGGTTCCTGGATTTGAGAATGGTTCTGTCCGGGAATGGTGGGATTGATAGAGCCAAGCCTCTTGCTGTTTCAGCCCATGAATTGCCAAATTCCATCGCCACAATCCTGTTAAACATGCAATGGTTCATGCACAGCCCCAGAGTAAATCCTCCGCATTTGAACTTTGTCACCTGTGGGATATATAAATATCAGAACTCAGTTTTCACGAATTATCGAGAGGAAAAGAGCCTTGTTGGAGAGATGATGCATACACAAAAGCACATGCTCTCCAGCAGATAAGGGAAATAACTGTCCAACACTTAATGGTAAAGTGAACATTCTTGGAGGGATCTTTGTATCAAGTTGAGTCTGAGCACCTCATCTCAATAATATACTCCCCACGATACAGTAATACTTCATGACAAGATGCGCATAGTTGCACAGCAAGTCTCAAAACCAGCAAATGCTTAGACAAGAACATTTTCAGTAAAACTTAGACTGACATTGAAGGGATACATTGAAGGGACAGGTACCAGAAAACAATAGTGATGAATGTTTCGCAAACCTGAGCGGCGACAAGAGGCATCTCAAGTATGCTATTTGCACCAGAATGTCATAGGCCAACTTCCAAAGTCTGTCAGTATCAGGCTTGGTCATGTCCCCAAGCTCATTGAGCGCACAATTCGCTTCAGCCACAACAAAAACCACACCTTCTCCATTGCAATCCACCATCAGCCTTCCTGCAGGGCTGATGATGAGCCTCCCTGCAAGAGGGTAGTAACGCACGAAAACCTTTGCCAAATTCTTGATCACCTCACCAGCCTGTTCATTCCCTTTTCCATTTGACTTGAAGCAATATACGGTTCGCACTACTGAAACGAGGGCATTGTCCCTGTTCGTGAGGAAGTACAGTTCTCTCTTTGTTTCTTCTGCAGGAGAAATTAGTATTGGCTCACCTAGCTTTATGCCAAGCTGAAGCACTTGGCCATTGGAGTAATAATTCTCCATCAAAGAAGAATGTTCAGGCTAGTTCCAGAAACTAAGGCACAAGCTCAATAAACAAGATGGGACTATATAGAGTCTAGAACTTGGCATTATTCATCTTGACGTAAGAAGAACGTGATTTGAGAGAATTATGGGTATGAATGCATACCATAAAGCTAAGAAAAAGTCAGACCACGTGAATGGGTTGAGACAGATCCATAAGAACTTCTCTTATGTATTATTTCCCCTTTTCCAATAAAAAAGGAGGCGCCTAAGATTAATGTTCCTATAACGCTACCTCACCTCACTGCAAGAGGTTGATATATCTGGACAATGGATCAACGAATTTTGTTGGATTACTGAAGTAATTTCCATGTATTTGCGATATTAAATTGGCAATCCAAATGTGATAAACATGAAAGAGGAGATGAATGATTTCTTTTGTGAAACCATGTCCATCTTGACAATGGTTTTATTCCACCGTTATCTTATTTTATTATAATTGCTTCTTTCATGAATGTAATTCCTTGCTATGATTCCTTGGAGTTGAAGAACTCTTGTTTCAGGCACGGCGTGATGGATTCTGAATGACTGGGAAGACCTGTTATTCAAACTTTCCATGCAAATTCTCAAACAAGTTCTCTTTGGGTCACGTGGTTGGCGGTGGTCATGACAAATGAGATATCTCCAGGAGTTTTGCAGAGGCAGTCCATTTTGAGAGGCTATCTCATTAAACTGATTAGCAGTTTTATGATGGTGTCAAAGCCTATCCGTGTTTATAAAACTAACAATGGCTCTCATTAAACTGATTAACAGTTGTCGGATTGATTACAGACCAAGGCGGCAAATGAAACAAGTTGCTTGAGTCCGAGAAAATTGAGCATCTCTCATTTCCAGGATCACTGTCGCAGATCATCTGAATCCTGACGATGTTGTCATTTTCCATTACTTATCATTAATTAGAAATTGAGAAAAGAACAAGTTAGAACGTCAAATGGAAGACTGAGTCTTGATGCAGGGAACTCAAAAATAATTTACATGTCATTAGGAGTATAACGTAAATATATTTAAAAAGAGATGATGGATACTGTAGGACGAGAAAGTTCTGGACAACCTTTCATTACATTTGCAGATGATTACTATCAGCAATTAAACATTTGGATCATCTTGGAATTCCAGTGAGTCATAGCTACTTAGTGCAGTAAGTAAAAGTAGTGGCCACATCAGAATGCTAACTTTCATTGATGGAGAAAGCCAATATGCATATATGTTCAGGCACTACACAGTACATACCGAGATTAAGAGGGTAAAACCAAGGAACATCGTCAGTGATGAAAATGATACTCCTGCTTATATATCTTTGCCTCTGTTGAAACAAAAACAGGTTGAGGCATTGTATACAGACACTTTTATGTTCAACAAGCAATTCTACTACCATAACATGGATGAGACCATCAGTCCTTGAAGAGCCCATCAAAATTGGACGTGCAATCTCCGTTCCCAAAAAAAAAAAAGAACGATTATAATTCCTGATTGCACAAGCCTCTAACTTGGGATTCTCTATACAAACAACTTCATGAAACCGAAGATTCAAAAAGCAGTAACCCCACACAAAAAACCGGCTATAGATTACTGCAGTGCAAGACTAACCCTCTTGTTATCTCTTTCGCTGCTCCAATATTGATTGGCTTGCTTATCGTCCCCGCGGAACCCAGGGCTCCTGTACCTTGACATGTGCTGATGAGAACTTCCCCTCTTGCGTGAGCCCTCTCCATCTCTGGGAACCCAGGTCCTTCTGCTACTTTTTCGCTCATCCTTGTGCTCGTCCCATTGTTTCCAACCCCTTGAAGCGGTGGGCACATTCTCTCTCCATCTTCTATTTGAAGCTCTATCTTCTCCAATATAGCCATAGTACATAGCATCAGGATTGGAACCCCACTTCCTCGACTTTTCAGCATTCCAGTCTGATGAGTTAAGGGCAGTTTTGGCCCATTTCCCATTGTTCTCAGAATTCCCACTGTTCTGCCGATTAGAATCGCCTCCCCCCTGGTTCCAACCTGATAATTTGACCCCATCATCCCACACATTTTCCTTCCTCACCCTATTGCCCTGACAGTAGCCTTGTTCCCATGGATTGTCATCACTACGCTGACGTCCTGGCTCACAAATTTCATTATCCCATGAGTTTGTACTCCATGCCAAATTCTTCACATCCTCACCATGATGTAAATTGTTTATTTCCCAAGAATTTTCGCTGTTTTCTGGTTTAACATTGCATCTATCAGATAGTGAGCCAACTAAGTTCCCAGTCCTTTTCATTTTACTCCCCATCTGTTCGCCTTCTTCAACATCGTCAGGATTAAAATACTGCTTATCAACGTCCTCAATAAGTTTTGGGTCGATGGCTTGATTCCAATTTATCTCATCCGTAAAAATATCTGGATCAGGCAGAGAGATATCACAAGGGAGGCCATTGATCTCTGCCCAAAACCGTTTCTTGGCATTTTGGAATGCCTCTTCAGCAGCAGAATCATCCCAGTGGAATATATTGTCATGGTAGTTCAGAAGTGTCTTCGAATAAACAATCTTCCCCCATGGAATTGTTCCGACCAGTCTACAAAATCTCTTCTCCCATGAAGGCACGTTATCTTGCCAAACAACATTAAAAAATTAAACCAGTTGGTGAGAAGACATAAAAGCTATGAAGAATCAGATTTTAGAGGATTGCTGACAAGCAATCTTCTAAAAAAAGAACCCAATAAAATAAAAGAGATGGCTATAGAATATTGTTTCATTTGTTTGGAAATATATTACAAGCATACTGCAGGACTTTTGGAATGTCAAAAGTTTTTCCAATCAACCTACCAAGTACAGCATGCTGCTGCTATATGATTGCAGCGCATTTTTGCAATGCCAAGTGCTAATAAGAATTCCCTATTAGAATCCACTATAAAAGAGACATTCAATTAACTTCTACTACAAAAACCATCTGCCAGCTTTTTTCCTTTTTCCTTTAGGGGTCAGACCTGCCAGCTTTCAGAAAATTGACAATGTACTGAACCACGAAAATCATCTATCAAGTTCAAAGAACATGGTTAATCAAGGCAAGAGGGAGAGTAGCATTACGAATTCAAACAGCCATTTTATATTCCTTTACTAATCAGAGAATGTGCACCAACTCGCTTTGTGAGTCTAAAAGACAAGAAAAGAAAGACTCCAAACCACAATACACTACTCAATTGGATGCATATGAGCAATTCAATTGTCTGAAATAGAGACAATAAGATCAACAATTTCAAACTACGCTATGCGAATTTTATTCACAAATGACAGACAGGGGTAACTCAAGACAGTGAGATTTAGCCATCATTATTGTCCACATTGTATATAGATCAAACCTATTAAGTAAAACCAGCAACGTCCAATGGCTGTAGAAACCACCATAAAGGAGACAGAGTGCACAAGTGTTTCTCTTGCCACCACATTCTCTATAAGCAGCACTATCTTTGGACAGACGAATAACTCGTACTTGCAAAGGCTTGAACAAGTTGAACTCCAGGATCACACCATAGCTAAGACTAACATCACAAGTGAGCCTTTTGAAACCTCAGTATAATATGAGGAAAACGAATTGGTGCGACCTATCGAGAAGAATTTATGCATAACATAATCAAACCCTAATGCCTCTTTATCATTTGATCACCCAAAACTACCACACTTTCCTTTGCCAAACCATGAAATGGGAGCGCATATGGCTACATATACATAAAGACGGCAACCATAAAGAATTTTAGTTTACAAAGTAATCTTTTAGAGCATTGAAAACACAAACTTCATTTTCAGTGGCAATGCAACTGAACAACAACAGCTCATATAGGCAAAATGACCCACATCGCGGAATGACAACCAAAATCACCACCACACACGAAGGAGTCACCCGAAAACTGATCGGGAACAGTTAACGAGTTCCTCGCACAGACAAGCAACAAGATCCTCAATTGTCTCTTGGCAAAACCCCCAAAACATTAGGAATTGAAAGAGAGAGAGAGAGATAGAGAAGCTGGGTCAATCAAGAATCGAGGAAAAGAAATCTTGCCCCCCACAGATCACGAATCGAAGAGCAACCCAGTAATGTCAAGCGAGTTTCTTAACCCACCTTCTGTCCAAGTCAACATCCAGAGCCGATTCAGATGACCCAACTAACAAAAAATCAACAAAACCTTAAAAAAAAAAAGGAGGGACAGGAAGGATTCTTGCTTCTACTTGCGCAATGTACCTGGAGTAGATTGGTCGTGGTAGGAAGGGTGAGCGCCCTCTTGGTAAAGATAACGATTGGGGTCGTACTTCCTCCTGCGAGGAGGGCGGTTTCTCCAACTGCCCATCCCGACCCAGAAACCAAGACGGCCTCAGATTCACTGTTTCATAGATAGACAGACCACCCTTCACTCCCCGGTACCGATCAGAAGCAAGGCCAGAATCCAGACGTGGGCAGTCGTCCTTTGTAGTGTCCGGACTCGGGAGTTGGAGGGTCTTCTGAGCTTTCGGCTTAATGGAAGTTCGTGGGCCGTAAAGGCGTTACCTTTTTTGTCAGCTTCTTCCGGAGGCAAAACGAAAGACCTCTCTCTCTCTCTCTGACTCGATGTTCTCGGATGTTCTTTGCCGGATCGAAAGGACCCGACTGTTTCGGCTTTGTCTGCATCCACCTCTCTCCTCGATCAACCTCAGTAACAGGGTCACTTTTTCCTTTTTACCTTTCCTTTTATGGATCTTTGTCTCAAATGCTCGAAAACTGTATTTTCTATTTATAATAAAATTACATTCCAGTCAGTCCGTGTGAAATTGAATTAATATTATGAAAAATTACAAATTGATATATTTGCGATAAGTGGAAGGTAAAATCCCAATCATATTGTTGTAGCTCGAATTGGATTATATCATATAGTCGTTCGTATCTATTGTCGATCATTCTCCTTGGTGCATAATTCACGTAGGATAAAGATTTTTCTTTTCAGATTTGTCTTTGCTGGATTCCCAAACACACAGGAATGTTTTTATTTTCCCATTTTCAGTTCCCATGATTATATTGGCGTAGGCCTTCTTGTGAACCCAAAAACAAGGTAGAAAAAGAAAATGGGCCCAGAAGCAGTAAGGGTTGGGCCTAGACATATAGTGGCAGCCTCGTCCAAAAAATATATTCATTGAACTAAGTTGTGGTCCAATTCGAAGGTAAATGGTCTTACAAGGCCCAACAGCCGTCATTGAGCCTAGTTACTATATTGTCGGTGAAGACAGTTCTTTTCCCTCTCCATTTCATTATCGACCATAAAGCCGATGAAATACCCCACCAAGGATAGATCGAAGTCAGAATTCCTTTTTACGGTATTTAATGTCACGCAGAATCGAACATGTGTCGTATTAGTAATTTCCGAGACTTGTCTCTCTCTATTTCCTTGCCACTAAACCAGTTTATGGACTAGAATAAGCTTCGACGGTCCAAATTGCAAGATTCTGCCGACGAAAAGTATGCAAGAACTTTTTCTTGAATCCGTTTTAAGATCTTTTAAGAGTACGGAATACTGATGTGTCGAACCTCGATTCCGTTATTCATTAGGTGACGATCAGTTTGGTTATTGGTTATTGTTTCGCATGTAAAGAACCAACTTCTATGTTGTCCCAACCTATCTCTTGACTATATGCAAAAAGCTTAACATATCGTTCCACGTAAGGGAAGCAAACTCCTTAAACCCACTAAAGGGAAGCGGCATTTGAGGAATCGAACATGAGGTGGGGAGATGGCTAGAGCTTCCGGAAGACTATAATCGGTCAATTAGTTATCATCCAGGCAAAGCAAATGTTAACGGTAGATGTCTTATGTGTGAAAATATGGCAACTTTATTGACTACGGATAGACCTCAATAGAAAACTGAAGAGTATCGGCAGCAAGTGATTGAGTTCAGAAGTTTCTCATATAAGATTATTGACTCTAGAGATATAGTAATATGGAGAAGACAAAATTGTTTCAAACACCAACAAAACCAGAAGACCCCTTGTTTCAAAGAGAGGAGGACGGGTTATTCACATTTCATTTGATGGTCAGACGCAAATTGAAAGCTAAGTAGTGGTAATTTGAAAGAATTTGAATTATTTGATTTTTATATTCGATCTTGAATTTTAATGAACTTCTTTTCATTTTCAGCAATTCATGAAAGAATGAATCAAGGAATTGTTGGACGCAAATTGCGTAACCCCAAGATCTCTATAACTAGAACAAGAACATGCATAATTGAGTAGAAAGATTAATGCACATGTTTTGGGATCCATTGTTCTTGAAGTGGAAGTGGAAACACAATGTTCCACGCGCAAGTCCTTCTCCTCTATTGCCCTCCGTATCACTGGCTCAATGAGGCGGCCCCCTCACGTGTAGCGTTAGGTAAATGCCCCTTAGGTGAGGATACATGTGAGAATAATTAGGGTTAGAGGAGAGACTTGAGCACTATTTATAGAGTTTCCAGCCAATCCTCTCATTACGGGCTGGCAGCTCAACTCGGCCCACACTTACCCCATATTAGACTAATTAAGAAACCTTCTATCTCACCTTAGATCAACCCCTGTTTTACGGTAACCGTAAAAACAGTAAATTACAATATCAATTAATTTAGTCCACATTAGGAAAACTCTTACATTCTCCCACTTGGACTATATTAATTGAAATCGTACCATATGTGCGCACATTTGGTCCAGAGATAATTCTTAATAGTCAATCATATCCCATAAAGTCTTAAACACCAAATCATGGCGGTAACTGCATGTATACACACAGAACCTTCCTTGGTCACGAATGTTCTCAACTTTATTGATATGGATTCAATATGATAGTGTGTCAAATGGATAACATCTCTCATAGAGAGATCCCATTTGTCAGTCACCATTCTCTTACCTTAGGTGTTACAAAAAACTTGTGCCACTAGAGAATGCTTTATGGTTCCAATGAACCCACATATGTCTTGTCCTCATGGTTAACCTTTCTTTATGTATCACAAGACATATGCACAAGGCTAATAACCGGATGCCCGGATGCCCCTAGCCTTCACTCAAGGTTTATACAACCCCTTGAAACTTTATCAATATGTATTCAACATAATAACAATACATTCAAAAATATTTTATTGAATGCAAAAGTTGATACATATCAAACCATTACAAAGTGTAACGAACACAGATGAAACCTTTATCAAAGTAAAGCCAAAATAGCTCCCACTAAACAACAGTATCCGAAGATACTCCTAGGCCCATGCTAATGACATGTCACTCAAATACACATGGGCGTAGGCCTTTAGTTAGTGGATCTACAACCACATCATCTGTGAAAATATATTATATTAAAACGTCACATTTAAATACCGTTTGCTTTTGATCAAAAATTTTGACCACCATATATTTAGACCCATTGAGACCTCTGTAGTAAATAAATAATACTACAAATTTGTTATCTCAGTACAACCGTATGGATCTATCCATAAAATTAAAACGATCAACTCATTCATGAGGTTCTGGAGCCTAAAAGCCCAAGTAACAGCCTAAAAGAATGTTACTAACACTGCTTACATAGTAGAAGATGACATAAAACTTTATTTACTGCACTTACTTTGCTAACATAAATATGTATTCCGTTATTGATATTATATCATCCTAACAGCCAGACAAGGTTTACATCTAAATATCCTACTAACTGCAAGAATTGAAGATGTCACGTAAATTAGCATATAATCTCTTGTCTTCTTTAAGTACCTTAAAACCTTCTTTGACAAAGAACCCAATGATCATGTCCTGGATTTAATCGATATCTGCCTAGAAGTCCCGTCACAAAGACAACATCTAGTCTAGTGCAAATCCGAGTATACATTATACTATTAAGTGCACTGACACAAAGTACTCCCTTTAATTAGATTTTCTCAATATCTAAATAAGGACAATGTGATAGATTTAGTCCATCACCCTTAACAACAGGAGCAATTCCTGGCTTGCAATGATGTATATTGAATATTTCCAATATACAATCAAGCAAATGTCCTCTCGAGAAAATCTAATATAATATGGCAAAAACAATCATTCTGACTCGCCATACAAAGGATATAAGATGTCTCAAGATCACAACTTGTAAGCAAAACATAATGTACATAAAGTATGAGAAAAAATAAATTTCCTCCCACTAACCTTGCAGTATATTGAATTACTTTGTTCCCAATTGAACAAAATAATAACACTATGAAACTTTAATAATATTGTCTGGAAACTTGCTTAAGACCATGAATTAGAACTTTTTAGTCTACACACAAGTTTACTTGAATGCTGCAAAATCATCCAGGTTGCACAATATACATTTTGTATCTATTTGTCGTAACTCCATATATAAATAAATAAATAAATAAATAAACTATTAATGCCGCATTCACTCTGAAAGAATCTTTTAAAGAAATAGTTATTTCTTCACTATAAACAATCCACCCCTCTTTCAGAGTAAAAACTTTAGTTACCAATTTGACTTTAAATTCCACAATCTTTCTTTGAAATTCTTTTAGTTTTGTACGCCAATTTGCAACTAATAAACTTGTGATCTTTAAACAAGTCAGTAAGTTTCCAAACATGTTTCATAGATTGTATATCGCCTTTTTATGGCATCTAATCACATACTTAATTGACAACAAGAAACGACATTTATATAATTTGCTAAAACAATAATGTAGTGGATATTATAATCATGCTCTCACAAATAGACTATATAGTATGATAATATAATTGATCGTCTTTCCCTAACAAATCTCCTTAATAAAACTGCAACCACTTCATTCTGCACTTGAGAGGTATAAGAAATTTCATTATAAATTATATCAAGAATAGTACCTTGAACCTCAACAAGTTTAGTCTATGGTACAGGAGATTCCATAATTATCTGTATAGGTAAAGACAAAAATATAGTAATCTCCATCATACTATTATCTTTAATAGTCTAAGAGCAGTTATCCTCTACAATTACATCAATCTTTAAAAACTTTAGAGTATGTGATTCCATAATTCTTGTATCTTCTTTAGAGTCTTAAAATCAAATACCCTTTTGAACAATTTAGGTAAGATACAAAATAATTTCAAGTGAATCTTTTGTCAGGATTTTCAAGCATAGTAATTAAGTTACCACCCTAGAATCTACCAAGTATTTGACAAATGACCTTTTAAGCTATTTCGCATTGTCATACTTGCCAAAATACTCATGGCCACTATTAAACCTCACAACCTTTTAATCATATACGAGATGTATATGTCATTAGGACTTAAACACAATCTTTGCAGATATGTCCTAATTTCAATATCAGATAAGACATAATTTCAAGCAACTAAGGCTTCCATTATCTTATAGCAGTGCAGTATGCAGGCAAACCTCTTTTCAAGTGTTCCATAATGGAACGCTTCATGAACAGTAAGCAAATTCAATTGCTCTTTTCTCAAGCAACAAATTATATGTCCATAACTTAAAATTTGAAGCAATAAAAACCTTAATAATAATGAAGTTATTAATTACAGAAAAGGTGACTGAAAACCAAGCAATATATATAATTAGCATCATGTGAGTACTGTGTAACTTGACGTATAAGTACACATCTAGAGAGTTACACGCATAATTATATAATCACCTTTGGGCAGAATAACATGACATGCAGTTGTACACTCCCCACATGATAGCGGTTATGAGAATATATTCTAATTTTCGTGAATTCATCACCTTTGGGCAGATGAACCATTAGGATCAGTCAATCATCTACCACACCATCATGTATCCCTCCATGAACTAATACACAATCACATCCTTTGGGAGTATGACCACGCATTAGACCAGGAGACATTCCAATCATCATACGAGTCCGAAATTTCTCAAACCCAATCAAGCGTGCCACTTTGGCGGTCACTACTCAATTGAATCATTAAAATTATCTCATACTAGGGATATAAACTTTACTCCTCACATACACCATATACATGTGATTTTAACTTTAGTGATAGGGGCAGCATATCATCAAAATCACATATCATGCTAATTACATTGCTTTATTAATTAATAAAAATTAATCATACATATATATATATACGGTGAACCGAAAGACAGATTCCAATGAGATCACCGATTACGGTATCATAAGAGAATTCTCATAGAAGCAAGCATCTTGTGCACCCCGATTGCGGTGATTTTTGAAACAACATTAAAAGAATGCCGATCCAAAGGATCCTTCACAAGTTAATATCAATAGCAATACAGGGTACTCCAGATTGATAAACTTGATAACTAATCAACTATTGCTCATGAGTTTCATACAGCAAAACATGACTCCAAGGCCAACAACTGATTTATTAATCAATTTTAGCTAACAAATATCATTACTTCAACCAGTGGCCTATAAATTGAGTCAAATCACAGAACTAAATATCTAAACTATAACAGTAGATACTATTGCTCTACATAAATATTGTCATACTCATTAACTATAAAAATATTCAACTTGATAGATATTAACAAGTGAGCAGATGAGTTCATGTACAATATGCAATAACTTAATCGACATGCATTACCCATATACAGCAGATATATTAATCAGTACAATCAATTTGGTCACGAGTTCTTAAGACATCCATCATTCAATGATTACCAACGTGTCAAGGAGTATGCATGAGCAATAAAAGTTTCATAACCTTTACTGTTTTTCATCACCAATACATAGCTCAATTACTATTCCATAATGGTTGTATCTCATTAAGCCAGATTCAGTTCACAATAAAGTTTGATTTTTATTGATGAATCACACATTTATAATGATTATGTAATAATATACCTATAACCCAACACTTCTATTTCCAAAATCACAGAAAAATACAAGGAAAAATACGCAAAAATTCATTTAAAATACACGTATTTAGAGTTTCATATGCAATTTCGCATCAATAAAACCATCAAACATATAAAATAAATATACCACGTGATAGGAAATCACCATACGAGTCCAACGCCGCCGACCACGCACCGATCCGACGCTCCACGCGCCCACACGCGCCGCCTGAGTACGCGGCGCATGGAGCTCACACACGACGCGCGTTCGACGCGCAGGTGGCGCGTGGCCGCGCGTGGGGGCGCGTGCGGCCTCCTCCGGCGACGCGCTGCCTATGGATTTCTTCGTCTCGTCGAGCCCAATCTGAATTTGTGATTTAATTTAATTTTTATTGAATAAAAAGTCTCGAAAATCACAAATTAGGGCAAGATCCATACTAATTAGGGCTAATCGGTACAAATTAGGGCAAAAACTTTATGCGTTCAAGTTCTAGGATTATGGTTGCTCTGATACCACATGTTGGACGCAAATTGCGTAACCCCAAGATCTTCATAACTAGAACAAGAACATGCATAATTGAGTAGAAAGATTAATGCACCTGTTTTGGGATTCATTATTCTTGAAGCGGAAGCGGAAACACAATATTCCACGCGCAAGTCATTCTCCTCTATTGCCCTCCGTAGCACTGGCTCAATGAGGCGGCCCCCCTCACGTGTAGCGTTAGGTAAACGCCTTTTAGGTGAGGATACATGTGAGAATAATTAGGGTTAGAGGAGAGACTTGAGCACTATTTATAGAGTTTCCAGCCAGTCCTCTCATTACGGGCCAGGGGCTCAACTCGGCCCACACTAGTCATTCATATTGGTAATTAAGAAACCTTCTATCTCACCTTAACCAACCCTGCTTTACGGTAACCGTAAAAACAGTAAATTACAATATCAATTAATTTAGTCCACATTAGGAAAACTCTTACAGGAATAACCTATGAATGTAACAACTACAAGAAAATACCTCATGATAGTCAATATAGGACCTCACCACCCATCAATGCATGGTGTTTTATTCTCATTGATGGAGAAAATTATTCAAAAAGTCATAAACATATCGCGTTTTTATCAATTCAGTTATAAACATTTTTAATTTTGCTAATTCAGTTTTAAATTTGTTGCCAATTAAATTGACTTAATCAATTTTAGCAAGAAATTACTAATATAGATGCCCATCATCCTACGTGACACCGTTGGCACTAACATTAATAATTTTTAATTTTATTTAGTTATTTTTCTTTCCTTTCTTTTCTTTTTTTAACTAATCCTAGGTCGGCAACATTGTCGGCGGACCCTGGTAAACAACAAGCGAGGGCGTCAGCCTCGTCTCCCTTTAGTCGGTGAGGGCAGCAACACTCTTGCTCAAAACCAAGCGAGGGTCACGACGCCCACGCCGGCCCAAGGTATTGGCGACATGTGATATCAAAGGCACTGAGGAGATACAATTAGATATGAAAAAGTCAGATTTTAAAAGCCATAAAACAACTGTCTTTCTTATCTGCTGGGATCATAATTGGGGTTGAAACCATAAATTATTGCCCACAGATTTCGACATGATTAAAAAGATCATTATTCTGTTAATGGGGGTAAACATCACATTATGTTGTTTAGAGAATCTCAAAGTCCAAAAGGCCTCTGGGATCGCTCAAACCTTCCAGGCCACACCAATCTCCCATTCGTCAAAGCAAAGGGTTGTCTCCCACCACGACCTGTAAACATCAGGGATGTCCTCACTGCCAACGCATGCATTCTCCTTTGGAGTTGCACCTAACCAATCTACGGCAAGCACATGGTTTGCTCCGTCTGAGCTGCAAAAACCCACATTGAATTGACTGAGATAGATTGGTCAAGCCCACTTGAGAAGGGGCAACGTCCGTCCAAATAGTCAATTCAACGAGCTGCCTTCGTGGGGTGTCGTTAGTGCTTTTCCTCCTTCTCCAAGATGGACTCCGAATTCTCGCTCCAACATAATGTCGAAAGCTAAAGACAATGGTGTTGCGCTTGGAAATTTCATGCTTGTAGATCACTCCCTCTTCATGCATGAACGCAAACTATGGAATTGACACCATGTCTCTGTTGATGTACGAAAAGCTTCGTGGTAGACCGTCCAAAGTTGAAGTCCCGCGGACACCCAGAACTTGTGTACGAGTTCCATGTGGCAATGAAAATGAGAAGCCATGGAGTATTGGTGGTGGCCATCATTGAATTGGAGGAAGAGCGGATTCATGTGGCCACCACCTTTTTCTTAGGTGCATTTTTGGATTTTATGGAGAAAAGGATCGGTCTTATGTCGAAGCCATTAGGCTACGAAAAGTACTGAGAAACCAATGGAAATGGATGGAAGCAACTACATGCCAATGCGTCCCATAATCATTGAGATGTGGCCAAAGCACAGTTGCCTAATCAGCTTCTTTTGAATGGAAATCTTTTATGAATCAGCGTACTTCCAATTTCCTATAAAAAGTAATTAGCTTCCTTCTAATTCCAATGGTGAACGAGATCTAATTCAATTTGGCATACGACTCTCTCTTCCAATGGTGAACAAGATCTAATTCGACTTGGCATACAACTCTCTCTCTCTCTCTCTCTCTCTCTCTCTCTCTCTCTCTCTCTCTCTCTCTCTCTCTCTCTCTCTCTCTCTCTCTCTCTCTCTCTCTCTCTCTCTCTCTCTCTCTCTCTCGCACAAAAAAGCATTTCCCATGAGTAGGTTATGAGAAACGTGGCTAAAGAATGAAAGTCTACTTCTGCAATGACCATGAAGGTTGTGATGAGTGCCAGTGGGACTGGCGAGGAAGCAAAAGCTGCATCATTCGGAGCTAGAAAGGGACTATAGATAGGAAGACCTTTCGGGAAGGTTTTTAAATTGTTGACCTCACAAAGAGTGGACGAGAGAAGTTGCAGAAGGAAAAGATGGTGATAGGCACATGGGATTAGAAAAAGGATCCCACGCATGTCCATAAAGATATCCCATTTATTTTTCTTTCTCGTCTAAGCACTCGAAACGAAAAATAGAATCTATATGAAAAATATATGGCAATCGAGTGAAATCGACACTGTTCTGATGTTTGTAGTGATGTAGAAATAATTTGGTCATCCAGAAATCATTGGAATCAAATATCAACTATATCATTAAAGACACTTTACAGTAAAAATAAAAAGGAACTCCATTGCTTTATTCGAGGAAAGCTTTAATGAGAGTTTTCACTGAAATGCGCATCCTACCTAAAAAAATTTCACTAGACAAGCAAAAATGAATGAAGATCAAATTGAGATTCCATGAGGACTTGATTCGACATACTTTACGGTAACTTTTATTTTAAATTTGACTTCTTGAAATTTTGCAGACTTAACCCAAAATACTTAAAACTTTTCAAAAATCAGATGTAAATACTCATATGGTAAAGATATTCTTTTGAAACTTGAATAATATTTCTCATTTTCAAAATTCTAAGGAAAGGTAGAAGTAGAAGTAAAACAAAAAGAAAAGAAAGTTGCCCCAGATAAGAAGTCTAAGTGGCTTATTCTCACTGTTCATGCTCAAATTATACATTTTTTATGAGAGGAAGCTTATCTTATATATAAAGGTTGAATAAAATGGATATTCATTATCCTCACATGTGGATTACACTCTTGCACCAATTCTTCTTTCAACCCTTTTGCAAAATCTAGAATATAACTTCATGGATGGGGTTTTGTGAGGTTTCTTCGGGAATGGGTATGAAGTGGTACTCCACGTACTGAGGAAGTGGGTTGACGACCTCTTCAATTAAAGTTCAAACACCACTGAATACATCCCACTTTTCATCATAGTATAGTAGTCCTAGGGGCATAAAGAAATGATTTTTGATCCATTTTAAAATGTGGATCAGTGCAATACACTCGAAAAAGCAAAGATGTGCACTGTCCACGGCACGACATCTGCTTTTGACGTCAAATGTAGTTGTGGTCTGCTTCCCCACATTCGAATGCCCTTGCACTGCCATCCTTAGGAAGCAACTTCCATGGAAAGAAACCCTTTTTCTCCTCTTCCTCTTTGGCTCGACATTAATGGAATTGTCATCCCAAGAGGGAGATTTACAGTCCCACCAGAGAGATGGGTAGGGACGCACAGATCTCATAGACTGTCATGTTTGCTTTGTTTTTCTTTTGATTTTGAACGACAGGATCTTCTCTTTGACGAGACGCTCGCTCATGCGGATGCTTTCATGCACATGCATTTAGTTTGCCACGGCAACTATGGTCCGTCTAAAGTAACATTTTCCTTGGACATGAGACCTCCGCTTCCTTAGCATCTATCGTCGGGCATCTATCATCGGGTGTGACCTAATTCATGATTAACTTTTAAGGCCTTTGGAGTCAATATGAATGTACGTTGATCCATTTTTAATTCAAAATCAAGCATCGCCATCTTTGGACGATACCCTGCAGACGGATCTTTCTGTAGTATGTCACGAGTGATCAATGCTTCGACAACAGAGAAAGATCACAACAAACATGTTTAAAACACAAACAGAAGAAAAGGTTGAAGCTTTCAAAGATCTCACCGCATAAATGAAAGAGGACAGTCCGACATTGATTAGGGTCGAAATGAAGATGGATAGGGAACATGATAAGAATGCTTTCATCTCTAATCCAGAATTGTTTTTTCTCAGCACCCTCAATATCAATTCTGCACCCCACCTACCCGCCTAACTCCCATTACTTCATTATCACCGTAATCCTGATCCAAATCGAACCAACACCGCACGTGGCACAGGACATAGATAACTTCTTGGATCTAATGGCCCTTAATACGACGCTAGACGATGCATTATCTCCGTATCTCGATCCGCCCAATCGAGTACCTCGAATCGCAATCAACATGGCATGTTGGTGTCACTTCAATTGATGATTTGATGAGGCGTGTTCTTGAAAAGGCTCGATGGAGCCCCCGGTTCGCCGCCCCTTCGATTTACTAATGACAATTGGAGACGCTTAGTTTTTAATGCCTTGGACTTTCATGACCCTTTTTTAGGTTCCACAAACATGGCATTATGGAGACATTAGGCCCACAGATGGGCCAACCGTAGTACGTGTAAGGAGATGCTCCAGCACAATAATTACTCTTAGGAAACCTGATCTACGATTTAATTATTATGGTCGGTCTCCTTCTAGAAAGCATGCAATCACAATTAGGTTTTTCACCACAAACAAAGGGGGGGAGACTATGTTCCTAGTTCACACTTAAGACACCATGATGGCCCATTACCCCCCCCTAATAAGAATATGAGAATGCCATATCCACTCCATAGATTATTCAAATAATATAATGAAAGGTGAGTCCAGATTTCGACAGTCCACGATAATTAACGGCTAAAATTCCATGATCCTAGTGAAGATGAAACGTCATTTGGATGCATTAACCCACTACCGAACAAAATGAATCGTCCCGAACAGAGACAAGCCATCCAAGTTTTTTTGTCGAAGTGGAGGTATCGCTGTCGGAAGAACATGAGAGAAACCCATTGGTGCAGCAATTGAGAGATAATAAAAAACAGATACAAACATACCAGTTCAATCCGTACTTGCATACGAGTGATTTAATGGTCAATACTGAGCCCCCCCCCGCTGACATGGACATATGAGGACTGCAATCAGACACAACTTACGAGCAAGAGAGAATATTTCAAAGGAGCTGAACATCATGATTCACGAAAATCCGCTCCTACCAAACAAAGAAGAAGAGGTCAGATGCATTTAGACACGTAACAAGAGAATCATTCATAACTGCAGGCATCAGTCAGCCTTTTGAAAGGCAAAGAGGAAGTGCGTAGGGGAAAAATAGGGACTTACAAGCCGTTTATCACCCTCTTTCTCCTTCCTCTTCCTCTTCCAAACCATTGCATCGGGCCCCGTTCAGGTCCCAGACGCAACCAATCATATCCCTCCGCCCCACAAAGCCCACAGCCATTTGAAAATTCACGTGCCAGTCGGACCCATGGACCTCCCACACTGGTCATCCCTCAAGCTTGCAAAAAGAATCATGGAAGGCCCCGGCAGTCTCTGTCATTAGATCTGCAATTAGATACGCGATTTTTACACTAGGACAACAATAGGATCCAGAAAGAACAAACAACTCATCGCGCATCATACATATGAATAAAGACACGACTGGGGGAGGTACCTGTCAACTGGAACAGAGGAATGCTGATTCCATCCCAAGCTTATTTTTTTGCTATAAATGGCAAAGGTATCCGTAATATGATTAACAAGAAACCATTGGAGATAAAACCCCTCTGATGCAAAATGTGATGATGTGGTTACAACTGTTTGAAAAAGGGAAAAGATTTGTAAGATCTTCCTTTCTTGTGACTTTTTCCTCCTCAACTTGGCTTATTCGTGATGGCTTCTCCCTCAAATGAACGACACCAAAAAAGGAAGAGCTAAAAGCAAGCTCCTAAGACTTCCACTCAAGTGGGCAGTCTTCATACGTATTCTTGCCAACGTAGATAAGTTGACTCTCCCACCAAATCTCCTCCCTTTAAATTCCAGCTTTCGACCATTCTTTTCTGCCTCGGTTCTGCTAAACCTCTCCTTTGTTCTTTCTCACGACAAACAATATATATGGAAGCAAAAGTCTTCCATCTTCCACTTCTTCTGACTCGTCCAGTGAGAAAAATGAGAAAGCCGGCAGCAAGTTCCCCCCAGCCAAAGAACTTTCTTGTAATAAGAGGCTTCTTGCTCTTATTACTAAGCTGTATAGCTGCTAAACTGAGCCTTTGCTTTTCGAATATCCCCTCTTCACTTCTAACGCTATCCCTTGATGGGCATCTCAATTTTGATGAAGTCCAACACGTGGCCAAAGATTTCGGCAATCAATACCAGTTGCTGCCTCTTGCAGTATTGCACCCCAAGACGGTTACGGATATTGCAATCACCATAAAGCATATCTGGCAAATGGGTCCTCACTCAGAACTCACCGTTGCAGCCAGAGGCCATGGTCATTCACTTCAGGGTCAGGCACAAGCCTACCGAGGTGTTGTGGTCAATATGAAATGTCTTCAGAGCCCAATAATGCAGGTCCATGGCGGGAAATTCCCGTATGTTGACGTTTCTGCTGGAGATTTGTGGATAAACATACTGCGGGAGAGCATGAGATATGGTTTAGCACCAAAATCATGGACAGATTACTTGCATCTAACAGTTGGCGGTACTCTGTCAAATGCCGGGATCAGTGGGCAAGCATTTCGACATGGACCCCAGATTAGTAATGTCCATCAGCTGGAGGTTATTACAGGTACTACTGATGCAAAAGTTAAAGAAACCAATGGCCAACATACTTCATCATGATATATAAGACGAGGGTCAATATACCAGCATGAACACAAAGATGGAGAAATGACACAAGCAATCATCTCAGCCTTTGTTGCCCGACACCCACCGCCTCCCCCAAACAAAAGAAAATGCTTTTTGTCCCATCTGCACTATTTATATATCCTAGTCCTAGTTTATCTTGACCTGCCAGGTTCTCCATAACAATCGCCAAATTCTCTTTCTTATTGAAGCACTCCCAAGTTCAAACATGATAATTTTGGTCATTTTGTAAACAAAATGCAGGAAAAGGGGAGGTCGTAAAGTGCTCAGCAAATCAGAACGAAGACCTCTTCCATAGCGTCCTTGGAGGACTCGGGCAATTTGGTATCATCACTCAAGCAAGGATATCTCTGGAACCAGCACCTGACAAGGTAAACGCACACCATGTACCTGTACCTACATAATGCTACATACTTCTTTACACTATATGCCCCCATAGAAGATTAGATGTAAGCATAAGATAACAAGATCCTTGGATCTCAGATAAATCCAGACATACTCATACTTTAGACATATAGTTGCAAGATTTAATGCAGTGGAGTTACAAATTATTCTAATAATTTTACGATTTGAACAGGTGAAATGGATTCGGATGCTCTACTCAGATTTCGACACATTTACCAGAGATCAAGAGCATTTGATATCTTCAGAGAATACGTTTGACTACATTGAAGGATTTGTGATAATTAACAGAACTGGCCTTCTAAATAACTGGAGGTCATCCTTTAGTCCACAAGACCCACTTCAAGCAAGCCACTTTAAATCTGATGGACGAACTCTCTTTTGCCTTGAGGTGGCCAAGTACTTCAACCTGGGGCAGACAGATACTATAATTGAAGTAAGATATCGGAGTCATAATTTAAATTTCATTCTGAACGCAAGAGCCATCATTAGTTGAAAAAAGAAGAAAATTTTAACAAGTTATTTTACATTTCAGGAGGTTGAGAGGCTATTATCCCCGTTGAATTATATCTCCTCGACGCTTTTCCTATCGGAAGTATCATACATAGATTTCTTGGACAGAGTTCACGTATCTGAGGTGAAACTCAGGTCAAAAGGTCTGTGGGAAGTTCCACATCCTTGGCTTAATCTTCTCATACCCAGAAGCAAAGTTCATCGATTTGCTGAAGAAGTCTTTGGCAATATCCTAACAGACACGAGCAATGGTCCCATTCTCATCTACCCAGTCAACAAATCAAAGTAATGGCGTGCAGAAACATTAGTTTAATCCTCCAAGTTTCAAGAAATTGCCAATCTGTACTGATAATTTTGTCAATTCATTGCAGGTGGGACAATAGGACTTCTGTAGTGATTCCTGAGGAAGATATTTTCTATTTGGTGGCCTTCCTTTCCTCTGCAGTTCCTTCTTCCACAGGAACTGAAAGCTTGGATCACATACTATATCAGAACAAAAGAATATTAGACTTTTGTGAATCAGCCCATCTAGGGGTGAAGCAGTATTTGCCTCACTATACTAGACAGGAAGACTGGAAGGCCCACTTTGGCCCACACTGGGAAGCTTTTGTAAGGAGAAAATCTGCTTATGATCCCTTGAGAATACTGGCACCTGGCCAAAGAATATTTCAGAAGGCAGTGCCCTTCTCATGATACTCCTTTTCAGGTTCCCAAGCCCCTTTAGAGAAGCAAAGCAAAACAGGAAGACCCTTGCCAAAGGTGCGGGGGAATGCCTTAGTTACATATACTGTAAAGCGTTGATTATACTATTTATTCTAATTCCTTGTATCTTCTCATATATTATAAGTAATGAGGAGGAGAAGCCTGTATTAGATATGATTAAGAAATCAAAATGCTTGCTTAGCTATATAGGTAGAGAGGAAAAAAAGAACATGCTCCATACCCCTTAGAAATGATGCATATGACAAATTGACATGAAAGCAAATCGTGATAATTTAGGACATATCGACTATAAATGAAAAGGAAGGCCATTTTGGCCTTAAAATTACAAGAAAGGTGGGCCACTGATATACCCTTTACTAAGGAGAGACATGACGAGTGGCATTTCAAACAGGAATACCTCTATGCCAGATAAAGGCCAAGTACAGTTGCACCAGCAAGAGTGCACGCGCGCTCTTGCTGGTGCAACTGTACTTTGCGCAAGCGCGTGCGCGTGAGAGAGAGAGAGAGAGAGAGAGAGAGATTATTTTCCATCTGCAAAAATGAACAACCAATTGCACAAGCAGCAAACACTGATGCAGTTCATCTCCAAAAAATTTGCAGTGCTCATGATGTGGATGGTATGGACAGATACTAGAAGTTGATCACCTGCATGACTTTTCTTCTACATTCTGAATAATCACATGCCTAAAGGCCTTCAGACAAGTAACGATGTTATCTTAACAAGTGATTATTGCTATTATCAACAACATAGAAAATTCAAATATATCATATCCCTGATTATACAAACATCTTTGAGATGAGCACTCTGTGTGTAGGGGAACCAAAGCAATAAATACTGTTTAAATGCACTGGTGAAGTACGAGACTGGGAGGAGTTTCACATCAGATAATTAAAGTTTCATTAGATAGCTAATTAAATAAGGTTGCTAATTGATCAAATTCTAGGCTCGTGCTAGTGATCTTCCGTTATGAGGTACAGACTTTTTTCACTGAGTCTTATAGGTCGCATTAAAGCCACTAATCTGAGTATAGCCCCAGTAACAATAGGCATTTAAAAATATCACAGCAAGAATCTTGTGCAACGTTGCTTCACTGAGTGAGGCTGCTGTCAAGGTCATCACAGTTCAGTCTAGAGGAACAGAACATAAGTGAACGAGGTGTACATATTGAGAGATCAGTGGACTTTGAATTTGGTGTATCGCTTGAGGTGCCACACAACCCTGGGAACAAACAATTTAACCATAGTATACATTCATTAAATATTAGACCTGGTAGTGGGTGGATATTGTCCTCAAGTTGCACAAAACCAAAGGACAAGATGTCTACCCAATGAAGGAACAGAGCTTCAAATGCTGCACGTACAGTCCATCGAAACATTAGAAGGTTAAAAAAAAAAAAAAAAGTGGAGCCATGATTGTTATTTTCCATTATCTGTTTAATCATTAAACTTGCTCGCTTTGTTACAATTGCACTGTGAAAGAAGATAAACTCCCATGTTTGACCTTTATCATCACTAACAAAGAGCAGAATCAGCAGACAAATTACGCATCAGCATTTAGTGTTTATCCAAAATTACATCATGAGGACTTCACATCAAAACCTTTTCTCTAATATTCAACTCGATTAGCATTTTGTCTTCTTTTTTTTTTTTTGATTTCTAGTGTCACCAACAATCATGTACCTTATCTTCTATCCACCCAACAATGCCAAAAGAAATACATCTTTTGAGCTACACAAAAAAGAGATTTAAAAGAGCGAGAAGATCTTTTTCACTCAAAATATTCCGGAATCTGTTTCTCAGGATGACTGGGACCATGTTAGTCAATGGTGCTCAGAATCCATGTTTCTGCTGAGTCACTGCCCAGTCTGCACTTGTAGATATGTTCCAGTTGATGTGGACGGGCCCCAGGGGCCAACATACTGTACCTAAAATGTAGCGGCTGAAATATTTCCCTTTACTTTTCAGACCATTGGAACTGCCAAAGGCACTTGGCAGATCAAAGCATCGCCTACTAATGGAACGGCCCAATTGCCAATTGAAAGGGACTATTCGCTTGAAAAGGACATATTGCACTATACAGGGCATGCATGTAAAGACCTGAAAACTCTAAAGAAAACTATGAACCATTCATTCTAGTCATACTGCCAATGATTCAACGGTACTAACCTTACCGTACATGAACAAGTGGCATTAGAATGCTTCTGTGACATTCTAATCATAAGACAGGTGTTTACTTCACTAACATCAAAGTTGCTTGCTGAGGTTCCTCTTTGGAAATACTACAATGTAACACAGTTCCAACTTCATAGTCAACGAGAAAAGCAAGTGACACAGAAACCTCCATTATTCCCGTTTCTCCTAGAACGAGGGCCTGCATTGACCATGGAATGGAATGCAGCTGTCTCCTTAGCACTTGCAAAACTAGATGCTGCTTTCCCGTTGACAAGGCAGATCTTTCTGAAACATTAGACGCCACAATAACCGACCCTCCACGCCTATCCATTCAACATCCATCAATCACGGATGTCTTCTTCAAAAACACCATCCCCTCAACTCAGTTCCTGTTACCCACAAGTATTCTTGAGGGTCCCACAAAGATAACCCTTCGAACAGTTTCTAACTCAACTAGGGGAACTTCAAGAAAGGCGTACCCTGCGCTTGCGGGCAGCCATAGAAATGCAGCACTCGGACGTCGCCACTTCACCAGGGTCTTTTGTCAATTCAATTTACACCCAACTTCCTGCACGTATATCCAAGAAGACCCACGTTGGTCTCGGAAGCATTTAAGCAAACACCTTGTCATCGTGCGTCGAAATGACTTTGCCCTCCCGCGAGAGAGATAAAAACACCTTGTCCTCGCGAACCGATCTCCTCCCTCGTTCTGAATCGAAAAAAAAAAACCAAGTGAACCTGTCGAAAAACATGCAAACGAGCGTGGAAAGCAATGGAGTGCAAGAGGGCATGGTCGGATTTACAGCGTTACATCGGACACCCAGGAAGCTGATGCGCGGGAGTTTTAACCGAACCTCTGATGTGATGATGTCATTGCGTGGCGCCGTGGCGGTAATCCATAAGCCCAAAGGAAGAAGATAATTCACTAGAATCGCTTGTTATTACATCAGCAGAAATATTGCAACGCTTTTCTAAAGATTACCCAATATTATTTTACAATTACATTAATGAAAAATCACTAATCATCGATAGAAGTTATCGAAAAGATACATTCATAATCGAGATCAAATTTGTTGCTTGAATTCTAAATTAAGGCCCTTTTACAATTCTATAAATAAATAATCACAATCTTAGTGGGAGAAATTACTGTACTTTTATAATAATGACTAAATATATTGAATTAAACACCAGTCACATATTAATGTCACTGACGAGATTAATATTAATAATTCCTTTTTCATGTTCATAATTGAGATGAAAATTCATGGCTTGATTTATAAATCGGGGCCCTTTTTCGTTTTTCAACTCACAGTGTGAAACCAAACTATTCTTTTTTCTGTAGAAAAAGTTGCCATCGAAGAATTACTAATAATGTATAAAATAATATTAATTGATGATAAGCATTTATTCAATGTGAAAATATATATATAATTGCAATACAAAAGGAATTTAACTTAAGTTAATTTTCCATTCCATTTCTTGCTAGGAACATCCACTTCTCTACATTTTCTTTTGCTTTTATTAAGGCTTGATTTGTTTCTTAACAAATTAATGATTTACTGAAATATTTCGTTATGAAAATAAATAAATGAAAAATATTTTTATAGTTCATGAAATTATTTTAAACATAAATTACTATAAAAGTAAAATTATTTTTCATCGACTACTTAACTTTTAGACACAAACGATCATTTTTAGAAAAATATTTCTTAAATCATTCATTTTAAGCAAAATAAACGACATCAAAATTAAATAATCCTATGATTCATATCTTTTCTTAAATTGTCTTGTCTTAGATTTTATTTACCGAACGTAAGGTAAAATTCCCGCTGGCTTTCACCGACGGGGAAGCTCATCGGCATCGCGAGCTGTGCACGACCTTCGCAGGCATCGAGTCCGGAATGTCCGTCCGTCGAATCGAATTCGAAACGCGCGAAGCCGGGCATAAAAAACCCACATGGGCCGCCACCTCTTTTCCCTTCCGACAATATTATTGTGGTGCGACGAGTCCGATGAACATGAGCTGGGCCACGATGTAAAAGTAACGATCTTGTCGCGATTTCGTCGACGAAATTCGAGCAGAGCCCAAGGAATTTGTGCATCCTCCGATGGCGGTGGGCGAAGAAAGCACGAAACTTTCGACGCGGGTCGCGTGACGTGACATGTTTTCAGCCGTGTACGCGACCGCGGCATCCTGCATTTCGTCGGAGGCCCCGCCTGGGGGAGCTGCTGCTGCTGCTGCTGCTGCTGCGTCGTCACTTCCACCCCCGCAAGAAACGAGAAACGTGGACGAAAGCGTCGCCTCGTTTCCCTTCTTTCGTTTTCTGCTTTGCGTCAAAGATCGCGTTTTTAATCGGGAGGATCGCCGCAGGTTTCATTCCTGGTTTTCGGACACGAAAGCGAAAACGGTGGGGACTCCGAGAGACTTACGCGATACACGCGTGTTGCGACGTGGGTCTTTGTCGACGGAGAAGACGTGGAAGGATCGAAGCTTCTCTCTTTCCTTTTCCTTTGCCAAGTTCTCCCCCCTACGCGAATTCACGTCGGCCAGCTTTCTGTTGCGTCTTTTGGATGGCACGAGCAGATGCGGACAAAGAGCGCTCGAAATCGACGTGGCCCGCCTTGAGTAATCCGCCGAATTGAATGTCGAGTGCATTTCTTTCCCACTTCTCAATCTTTGTTTTTTTCCTCGTTCCCTGAACAGTTTGGTTCGGTGGGGTTGATCCAAAGGAGGGTGACGATTACCGTGTTCCCAAAGCTGGGTCTTGTTTTGCATGTTTTTAGATTTATCTTCCCCGCGGTTCTTGAAGTCATAAACCCTGTCAAGTCGGAAACCTTTTAGGAGGGATCTAGTGTAATTGCGTAGGAACGGGGGTGTTCAATTCAACCTGTGTTCCTTATCAGCCCTGAGCGTTGAGCTAAACTCAGCGGATAGAGAGGAGGAGATGGGGGAGACCTCTGAAGGGATGACTGATGATGTCTACTCAAATGGGTCGATTCAGAGTAGCAATGGGTCTCTCGAAGAGAAGCTGGATGAGCTCCGTTGCCTCATGGGAAAATCAGAAGGTGATCCGCTCAGGATCGTCGGTGTCGGAGCTGGTGCTTGGGGCAGTGTTTTTGCAGCTATGTTGCAAGATAGTTATGGTCCCTTGAGGGAGAAAGTTCTGATTCGTATTTGGAGGAGGCCCGGAAGATCGGTCGACAAGGCCACGGCCGAGCATTTGTTTGAAGTGATCAATTCGAGGGAGGAAGTGTTGAGGCGTCTCATTAGGAGGTGTGCATACTTGAAGTATGTCGAGGCGAGATTAGGTGATAGGACGTTGTTTGCGGATGAGATTTTGAAAGACGGGTTCTGCTCGAACATGATCGACACCCCTCTTTGCCCTCTGAAGGTCGTCACCAATTTGCAGGAGGCTGTGTGGGATGCCGACATTGTAGTGAATGGGTTGCCTTCAACAGAGACCCTCCAGGTGTTTGAGGAAATTAGTAGGTATTGGAAAGAAAGGATTACAATGCCTGTTATCATATCATTGGCAAAGGGTGTGGAGGCAGAGTTGGGGACTGAGCCCCGCATAATTACTCCCACCCAAATGATTAATCGAGCGAGTAAGCCCTTCTCCTTTCTGGTTTCTTGACCAACTAGACATTGCTGTCTGTTACACGGTAGGCCTAGTAACCATTTTCTTGGACCAACATACTTAGGCTGTTGAATCTCTGTTGTATTAACAAAGTATCTCATTTTTGGTATGGGTGATAATATCAATATATTTGTCTGATTAGGATGAATCACATCACAAGTGCTACAGCAGCCCCTTCTTGATAACTGGGCTTTCTTTGTTCCACCTGTTATTCTTCTTAAAGGTTAAGGCAGAGAGCTTCTCTGCTCGTAAACTATGCGAAGTTGGTTTCATTGTGATCTGGCATTTATGTTCCAGCTGTAAAAGGCTATCAAAGATTATATGTTGGTGTTAGCTTTGTTTTCTCATTTGCTTATTGAGGAGCACATTGTGTAACGGAACATTGCATTGAAAACATGAACACCGGTTTCGCCTCTGGTCATTTCAAAATATCCCATGCCATTTCTTGACATGGCATAATCTGCTTTTGAAGAAAGGAAGAATTAGCATTGTTATTTAGAGGGTCCATTCCTGTTACTTGCAATGCTTCGGCTCACAGAACTTCAAATTTCAGTTTCCATTTTTCATGGAGAAAGCTCTTTTTGCAAAAAGAATTATCTAGAGAAAGCTTGACACTATTTTTTTCTGTGCCGGTTCCTCTTTTGTCCTTGTCTTTAAATGTTGAACAAGTATCCTCTCAATGGTACTATCTTCTCAATATCGTCTCTATCATTGCTCTTTGCAGCTGGAGTGCCACTAGAGAACATTTTATACCTTGGAGGACCAAATATTGCCTCTGAGATATACAATAAGGAGTATGCCAATGCTCGAATATGTGGATCAGCAAAGTGGAGGAAGCCTTTAGCAAAGTTTTTGAGGCAGCCCCACTTTACAGTGTGGGACAATGGAGACCTTGTTACTCATGAAGTTATGGGTGGTTTAAAGAATGTTTATGCCATTGGAGCAGGTAATATTGTTTGCTTGGCAATTTTACTCTTAGGCTTGGGAAAAATGTGGTTCTGTCAAAATGCCCTTTTCTCCTGACACATCATCGATAGTTCCTTCCTCCACTCTTGTTTAGGAGCATTAGTATACTAGGTTTGAGGTTTTGACAAGCTACATAATTCTGCAATTGCACCCCTTACAGCTCCTCTCAACTTGAACTTCACAGGTATGGTTGCAGATCTGACAAAGGAAAGTGCCACCAGCAAAGCAGTATATTTTGCACATTGTACGTCAGAGATGGTATTCATCACACATCTGTTGGCAGAGAACCCTGAGAAACTTGCAGGGCCTCTACTGGCAGACACATACGTAACTTTGCTGAAGGGTCGTAATGCATGGTATGGACAAAAGCTAGCTAGTGGGGAAGTGAACCTTGACATGGGTGATAATATCAAGGGGAAGGGGATGATTCAGGTATTCAATCTCAATCACCTTTAGGTGCCGTTGATAGAAACTTTTGAATTTGAGCCTGTAAATATGAGAAGTTCTATTACAGAATTTGGTGGATGTCTTTGAACCGAAAGAGTTTGTCAAAAGAGGGTCTTCCAGCAATCATATCTTTAGGATAGATCAATACCATGTGTCACCATTTTCAATTCCTAATTAGATGGATGTATGACCAAATAAAAAAGTATATGATATCTTATTCAAAGTACTGGATGGTTCAGTGCTTTCATGTGATTAATGTTGTGATTGAGAGGGCTACAGTAAGAAGTTCTTTGTCCACTGTTAAATTTCTTAGTATGATATCTTGCTTTATCGATAGAGAAGGCATGCGTTCTAACTTCTCATTTACTATGTGATGCAATTGCTCTGCCTTGTGTTTGTGATTGTAGGGAGTCTCGGCTGTGAAAGCCTTTTATGAGCTGCTGAGCCAGTCATGCTTGAGTGTACTGCATCCTGAAGAAAATAAACCAGTGGCTCCTGTGGAGCTGTGCCCAATCTTGAAGAAGCTATACAAAATTCTTATTCTGAGGTAACAAAAGCTCTTATATTTTGAGCCTCTTCTGGGTCCCTTTTCTCTTTCCTCACATCAGAGAAATTGAAGGCAGTGTACCCAAGTTAATTGATTGATCTGTGTCTTTCATGGGCTTGATAGCCACTCTCCGGGAATTGTTTGCGCAAATATTTGAAGATGACTGGACTGTATAGGTGCATACTATATCTCTGAGAATGGATGGGTTGTATCCAGAATGGTGAATTCCATCTATGAGTAAGCCCTTTGGTGGTAATGTGCCTAAATGCACAGTCCGGTGAATCAGATAGACTTCGGCATAGCATTCCGTTAAATTACTTTGCTCTGTACCATTGATATGCCATTGATGTCATGTGAGTACAGCAGCAGAACGTGATATTATCACTTTGTTTGCAGGGATTTCCCACCAGATGCTATTCTTCAGGCAATGAGAGAAGAATCTATGAATGATCCTCGAGATCGCATCGAGATAGCTCAATCCCACGCGTTCTACAGGCCATCGCTCCTCGGGCAACAGCCTTGATAAGATGCGCTTCCATCTGCATGAAGTTGCAGTCATTTTTGGTCCTGGACTGAATAATCGATGTGAAGTGGATGGTCCATTGTTGCTTGTATTTTTCTGAAATGGTGTTCATTGGGAATGTGTCCTGTGTCAACTGGAATATGTTACTCGTGTACCAACTCGTCTCTAAAATGGTGGTTTGCGAGTCATGATGCATCTATTGCTTGTTAAGACTTTTAGGCTTGTTTTGGGGGAAGTTAAGAAAGTAGCCCGGTTGGCAAGGTAGGTTAGGAATTGTACAGTCATTATCGACTTTGTCAGATCGAAAGCTTTTTTGATCAAAGAGTGGAAGCAAATTGAAAGGCTGCACGAGCTTTTTCCATTTCCATATCCACCCGCCGAAAATTCAACAATAATCTAAATGACCCGCTCCACAGGATCCATGTATCCGGTTTTTTCTCCGGCAGTGTTTGACGCACGAACTAGAACTATTTTTAATACGATGACAGACGAACTTCAAAATCGGTCCCCAATATTTACAAAAGAATTAGAGGTGTGATGGTATGCATGGTTTGGAGAGAGGCAAGCAACTATGATCCAGTCCCACCATATAGGCCAAATTCTTTCAGCTATCGTTCACCGTGGATGCCAGAATTTTAAACCATCTAGTGAAATTGATACTTTCACAGTGACAAAATCTTCTTTAATCATCATGTACCAAGAAATGACAGGGTTGGTTCTGCTGAAAAAGATAAATTGTCATGTAGTTTCGTCCATCATTTTGTTCCTCGAACGAGAGAGCGTCTGCACTTAATTTGAGCTGAAAAAGCATTCAATTTTGCTGGTTTTCGGCTTCCTCGTCCGCCGACATGGGACGGGTCGAATAACAGGCGCCGCATCCCCTTCCCCCACAACCCCACAACCCCACAGACAGAGAGAGAGAGAGAGAGAGAGGAGAGAAGAGAGAGAAAGATGTCTCTGGTGGACTACGACGCTTCTTCAGACGAAGACGCTTCGGACGTTGAAGACAAGGAGGCGCAAGAAGGAGCGGAGGGAACGGGGCAGGACCCAGGAGCCCCGAAGCCCGGGCCTACTCAATCCGAGCCTCCTCCTCCTCAGACCCGGTAAGTTCGATCGGAAAGATTGCGTTTTTCCCTCGTTTATCTTGGGTAGAATTTCTTCCGACATTTCGGACGCGGGTTCACCCAGCACCTGGCGATTGTTTGTGAATCCTGCATTTAGCAATTTGACGGCATAGGCAGCGTCGACGATGGTGTCCGTTCGCTTGGTCTAGTGTTTTGTATCCCGATTGTGTGCTGCGTGACAACATGAGGCTTAGCAGCTGTGCCCTAGATCCCCTTGCTCGGATAGAATAGTTAGTTGGTTGGTTGGTTAGTTTTGAGGGGTGTTCCGGTTGATGGTTGTTCATAGCTCTTAGTGACAACTCTTCTGATAATCGCGGTCCACTATTGGTCTGCCAAAATCGTGGTGATGAGCCTCAAGTTCTGTCCTTTTGTTTTGTTTCCATTGCTTGGAGCCACGCGGCCCCATACCAAGTTAAGCTCATTATGTTTGTGATCTTCTGATTGTCTCATGAAAGTCTTGCATCAGATTTCATTTGATTTTGCTTCGAGCTTTAACATTTCGATGATTTGATCTTTTCTGTTTGTGGTGATAATGATCGAGCAAATTTCGTTCTTGTACTTGAAGGTGCAAACTTCCTCCTCTTCCCTACATAGGGATTTCCGCTTTTAAAATTAAATAAGAGGTGGTAGCTTTGGAGAACTGGTGAAAAATTGCTCAAACGTCTTGATTTGTAATATTTGGACATGGTGCACCATGGCTGGAGTGGGTGATCTTGCCCATGCATTGTATGTCTTCAGAAGTCGATACACTTTAAATTTCATCTTTATAACCTGAGAAGTTGTTCTAAAAGAGAAGATTACATTGCTTAAGAGGTTGATGCAGATGGGAACACTCTATAGAGTTCCATTCAAGAGTAAAAGTTTAAGCAGCCAATAGGAGAATAATTGTCTTATCCCACTGTCAATTTGGCAAATATGATTTTCTATTGTTTTACCATGGTGAGTTGTTTTTTTCCCTTTGTTTAGAAGTTTTGCTCCCTGCCTTAGCCTGTTTGAGTTGACTGATAGTTGGCATCAAATGTTTGTGTCACTTGTATGGCGAGGATCTAGGGTTAATTGCTTTATGGGTCAATTACAAGTATATGAAGCTATAGTGGTATCAGTCAATGAAATGTCTCTCAAAGGTCAATGGTAGTGAGGAAAAAGAATGAGTGAGAGAGAGAGAGAGAGAGAGAGAGAGAGAGAGACTCTTACTTTCCGTACTTTGGATAAGTTGCGTATTACTATCTATATTAACTTGAGAGATTGGCTATATTAAAGGGCCAAAAGTTGCACCAGTTATCCAGTTTATCCATTTCAGTTAGCATGGTCTATAGGTAGGACTGTTTTTTCTAGTGATCTTTAAGATATTCAGTATGTCTTTCTTGTGATCTGCCATAAGTTTACGATTGTTGCTGTATATGATAAGGTTTGAGTCTTCTCATTTTGTAATCTTCACTTGCGTTGTGTATAGGGGATCATCATGTGCATCAGATCATCAGCTAGAATCCACTGCAGGTTTACCAGCGCCCCCAATTGAGAAACTTCCTGATGCTTCCCTCTTGTTGGATGCTCCAGCTGGATTGGCTTCTCCGTCGAGTGGTGGTGACCATGCTTCTAGAGTTGCAGCAGCAAGGGCTGAAAGTGCTCTGCGAAAGAGAGAGTCTCATTCGCTGTCTTCATCTGTTCCCCGCAGCAAAGTGCCAAGGGGGACATTGACCCATTTGAAGAATGTTCCAGATACTGTTGATGGACGACTGGTTCCTCCTCAGCTTAGTGGAAGGTTAGTTCATTCTAAACTTTGACATCTGCATTACATTGTGTCCTTTGCTTAGCAAATAAATTTTTTTTCATTCTTGTCAAAAAAGTGCTTTTTCCTTTTTTTTTCTACCTTCCCTAATAAATCTGAAGGCAGGAAAATGAATGTTATAAGTTCAGAAAGTCGCGAAAAAATTATTTATGATTCTACATGTGAATATATGTATATTTCGTTAGATTTATGGAGTTTTATTTTAAAGAAAAAATCAATTTGTGGAGCTGCAGAATTTGGAAAAAAATTAAAGTTACAAAGCTCACTGGAAAGTAACTTTAAAACTGAAGAGATGATTATATTAATATTCTAGACGAATTACCAATAGTGGCGGGTACCTACACAAGCAGTTACATAGAACAAACACTGAATGAAAACAGAAAACACCTACTGAGTTGAATCAGTGTTGACTGAGTGAACTCAGATTACCCTGATACAAGTACCGATATGCATTCAAGTACCCTAACATGAGTACGTGCCATACGACATGCGTTCAATCTGTCTGCAGGACTTCTTAGATCAACCTCCTGAGTGAACTTCCACATTCTGTCTCCTTAGAGTTTTAGATCAACCTCTGGCCCAACATTAGAAGTGACTGGTTTAGAACTGTGATTTAGAATTTGGATGGTTAGTGATGCTGGGCCTTGATAAATTTAGTCTTCAGCGGTGATTCAAAGATAATATTTTCATCATGCAACTGATTGGGAGTTTTAGTGGTCATTTTCTCAAACTTAGTTTTGTGTGGATGCAAGAAAGTATTTAGACTGATGAGTTGGTGCTTTTTTTTTTTTTTTCCCAGGAGCAATGTTGTGACTGAAGATATTAGCAAGTTATTTGTAAAGGGACATGCTGAGAAATCATCTCATTAGGGAACTTACAAACAGGTCGTAGTTTCTTCTCCGTAACCTTATCAGACCTCTCTTATTAAAGCCGTGAATATGTCCACTTTCTGGAGGGTCTGTGGCACGTACAGAATGGCAAGCAATGTTGTATAAGAATGACCGGATAAAAGATTCATAAACCCGACAGGATGATATCATGGATTACGTCAAAACGGAAATTTTGTATCTGGTGGAGTATGGATTTTGCAGGAAACTATTTGGCTGAACCTTTCTGTTGGTTTAATGGTGCACATGTAAGGGATGGTCCATTTATTTACTTTAATATGATAGCGGCTTCGATAAGCTGAATCTACCTTATTGCTGCGATTGGCTGTATCTCCTAAAAATAAATTTGCATCATCTCTTCTCAGCCGGCCTCTGTGTTCTTTTTTTCTCTGTTAAAAGAATATACATCTACCTTCACATAGTTATGAGATTTTTCTTTACTTGCAAGATGATATGGCTAGTGGCCTGGCTATGGTTTCGAAGACTTCAGTATCTTTTAACAGTTCTTCATCAATACCGTCTTGACACGAAAGAGTATATGAAGAGATATCTCTAAAGAATGTCAATATGATGGTTCGAAATTCTTTTCATGATGTGGACTCCTCTTCATCTATAGACTGAAATTGTATTGTTTGCGATGATTCTGATAAGACGGCAGAATTGAACATCACCAGCCGAGGACACCCGTGTCAATATGGAAGAAAAGATGAGTTAATCCATGTCATGTCAATATATCCATTTGCAAGATGAGTTAAACTTGATAAGTCGTGTAATTTTGGCCAACAACAAAGATAAGGGGATAAGCCAGAGTTCAAATCCTTAATCAGTGAAATTGATCTCATACCATATTTGACCCTGCTTCGCTCTTTAGTAGCTTTGTTAAAGCTTAAATTAGACAGAGGAGTATCTCATGGATCCGGAGTTTATTCCTCTCTGAAATTCCATGGGGCTCATCCAACGGACGACTAATTATTCTACTGATATGCGTGTTCAGTCAAAGAAAGGGAAAATATTCTGCCAGATATGACGAGCTGTTCCGTGGCCCTGATTTGGTTTCATAGACGACTAACCAAAGCCAATGACCCTTCAGCAATTCTTTATCAGTATTGCTATCTTCCTCCTGCGTGAGTTTTCACACCGGGCGTTGGATGTAGACTTAACAGAGACTCATTTCATCGAATCAGGAACCGATAGACTAGCCACCCCAGGAGCAATCTTGCCAAACCCATCATGACACAGAATCGTAAGCCACCATAACTCTAGCTCCAAACATATTTTATTGAGCCGGGGACAAACCCGTCTACATCAGATTGTGTACATGATTATCTTCTTTAATAGAGCAAAAACTCTCCTGGGCCATCATCACCCCCCCAACGTTGAAGCCCCCTTAATCATGAAGAACCTTTTTTTTTCCTCATAAAAAAAAAAGGACAGCCTCCGCCAATCAAGAAAAGTTCACCTTGGTCACCCCTTTGAAAACTTCCACTAAAGTTTGAATCAATCACTCACTGACACTAAAAGAAAAGTTAAAAACAGCAAAAAAAAAAAATAATGATAGATTGGGCATTTGCATGTCTCTGTCTTTACTTTGCCAGCTGTCTCTCCCCTCCCTTTCCGTACTTTTAATTTTTTTTTAATCTTTGGCAATGAACTCCTTTTTGTGCCACTCTCCAATTTCTCAGCTGCTGATGATAAAAGACTCCTCCGGTAGGGGAAATTTGTAGGTTAGTCCCTTTAATTAAGTTGTGATCTATCTAAAGATCAGATTAGGTTAGAATAGCAGAATTTCTAGCCTTTTCTGGGTTCAAGGAGTGGGGAAGAAGTGATGAGATATAGAAAAGGAGAGATAAAAAGGGAATCACAAGCTTCACTGACTGTCACACACACTCGCAACTGCTGTTCACAGAACCAGAAAAGATTCCTGCAGCAACACACCGTGCACTTTTGTCATCCGTGTGGCGTCAACATCTACTTTTAGATCTGTGCACGTCCTTTCCTCTCGTTCAAGAACCCCATTAAAAGATTATGCAGCACAGAGAGTTGCAGCATCTCTCACATGGGTGTGTTGTTGGTGAGTGAGGGAGAGACCCTACACAACCTGGCATCAATTATATTCAGTATTTTAAGGAGGAAGGGGGGACCCGCCGTGAATGTGTCAGCACCCCCATGTGAGATCACTGTGACACACTGGGTTCTGTGGGGCCCGCTCACTTTATGAATGGCACCGTTAAAGGCCTCCTCTGTCGATGACCCCACCACCCACATACATTTGCATACGTTATCATGTCACTCACCCCTAAAGATATCATATATGGGTAGATAATAATAAAGAGACAAACTTTTCTAAATTTAAACGCAGCAGCACATCCACCCAAGAGGGACAGGGGAGAGAGAGAGAGAGGAGAGCCATTTCATAAATTGTGAAACTGATTTCTTTCTTTCTGGTTGCTGATCTTTCACTAGTTCCTTTTCTGTCTCTCTGATCCACATGAGTAGTTGAACACAAACTGTTGTATAATAAACAGCTACAGTAAACATCAAACATTTAATAATCGACCTCACAAATTTGTACCTGAAAACTGAGCTGACTAAAACCCTATTCATCTCTGCCTCTCCCATCATCCGTTCCTCCCCTTCAAATCTCTCCCCTCCTTTCACTTCCAAATTACCATTCATGGGGATGAAAAATCAGCCCTTGTCGTCACTTCTTGCCTTTTTGGCCACTCCCTGGCTCTTTGAATTCTTCGATTCTTCTTGCTGTACAAAGATTTGATCTTTCTTGTACCCTAACAACACAAACTAATAGAAGACTGTTGCTAATTATGGACTCCGCCACCCTCCCAAAGGAGGGGCCGTAGTAAAAACTTGAAAAACGGGAAGAAGAGGAAATTTACAGCTCTGTGAGTTTTAAAATACTGCACATAAAGACTGTAAAATTCCCCTGGTGGTCCAAACTGCAACTAGAAAAAAACATGTGAAAATAGCACAAAGGAGATTGGGCTATCCCACTTAATTTAGTCATTTTTTTTACGTATGCATTTTTGTATGGTATCCAGTAGTATAGTATGGATAATTGAGGTAGTGGTGGAGGTGATGGTAGTGGTACGGATTCTCTACAGATCTGGTCTTGATAACGGGTTTGTTTGGTTATTGTTGTTAATCTCCCTGCAAATGTTCAGACAAAGCAGAAAAGAAACAACTATGTTCAGTCAAAAAGTGAAACCTCACAAAGCCTAACGATACAAGGCGGATATAAGGAAAAATTACCTCAGTCAAGGAAGAGCTAGCTATATACCCACTGGGCATGTTGGCCCTCCGGCACCGGCATACATTCCTATGGCTCCATGACCAGAGGAAAATCTGAGAAGTTTAGAGGACAAATTATCATCGTTGCTTTCTCAAAAGCATAATAATTCTGATCTGTTCTTTTCAGTACGTAAGCTTTAGATTATGCAATCTTGGGATACAATCTTACCTAGGAATCTGGCAGTTGAAAGATGTGAATGAAGCCATGTCCATGGCAGAGGTGCCCGGGATCAAGGGTGAAGAGACTGGGTTATTGCTGTCGGGAGAAGATGAGGCCGAATCTGCACCATCCTTTTCAGCCTCGCTGACTACATTGGTTAAGGAAGAGAAGTACTCTGCGGAGGCTTTGGTAGGAGATGCAAAGGGACTATCAGGAAGGTTATGCTCCAAACTGCATCATTTTACAAAAGTTGGTCATAGTTAGAAAATGTGCTAAAGCAGTGGTTAGAAAACTCATGCAAGCACAAGGGAAATTGCTATTTGCTTAAGAAAAGTCAATTCATTTCTCAAGAGCAGAAGCATATACCTTTCAGCCAAGCCTTTATCGTCAGTATGGGAGCTTTCCTTGTCATTCCCATTACTTTTGTCACTTCCAGTCAAATCTTTCCCAGCAGAGACAATCACAGACTGGTAGTTCAAGGGCTGACCGTCGGATAAGCCAGGGCTAGAACCATTCTCTGATTAAACAAAAAAAAAGAGAACCTAATCTTAATACCACATTTGCCAAAGGAAATCAACTAGGCAAAATTTGAATTAAGAGCGCCTAAGAGGAACAGGTATACCTTCTGTGACGCCTAGGCTGCGAACCGAAGGAATGTTGAGGAAGGTTGGATTGTTGAACAAAGTAGGCGATTGAGCAGGAGATGGAATGGGGGAGCCAGTTGAGAGAGCCCTCTGATGATGATGCTTCTTGACATCTAGAAGCTGCAGACTCATCAGCCGTTGACTCTGGTATTCAAGGGCTTGTTGTAGATCAGCTTGCTCCTCGAATCTCCTCCTCCACAGCATGTCCTGAGAATTGTAAAACGGCCTCGCTCCTGCATTACAGATCAAAACAAAGGGAAGTGAAGAACAGCCCACGACTCATCTCACAAAATAAAAAATCCCACTCAGGCTAAAATTCTAACCGAGGTTGAGGTCAAATGGTCCCCCCCTCGAATCCAACCCAGTTGGAGTTCCACACGGCGAAAAATCACCCCTTTCCACCAGCTGGGACTGCTTCCTGTAAAACGCCCCAACATACTAAAACTTGAGCTCATTTCCTCTCATCAACTCAGGCAAACAATGGACAGGCAAATGTAAAAGGAACAACCAAACTGAGGAAGAGCGAGAAAACGTGCCTGAACTTGTCTGGCACTTTTCCCTTCTCTTTGTAAGGCTTGACGAGAACTCTAGCATCACAAACAAAATGAGGGTTCCCTTTGGCCAAAATGAGCTTCACCGTTTCTGGGTAAACAAATGTAACAAAGCCAAACATCCTCTTCTGCTGGTAAGGAATTCTCACATCTTGCACCGGCCCAAAGTTGCTTCATACAACATCCATATAAGACAATTGAACAGTCAAAACAAAGTTCTTGATTTGAATAAGATCAGAAACCGGAAAACGAGGAACCTCCAAATGAACTCGCTAGCGAAAAACATTACTCACCTGAAATAGTTGGAAACATCTTCCTCCTTGAAAGTACTGTCGGCTGGGAAAGTCAAGTAAATCTGCCTAGAAGCAGGATTCACACAACCATTCACTGAAAAATCGCTCCTTTCAAGCCTTGATCTGCCATACTTGTAGAAGTCATCACCCATCATCAGCGCAGCAGCAGCAGCAGCCCTGCCCACATATGTTCCTCAACATATTATAAGAACATGAAAGATAAGACTTTGTGGATACATTTGTTACGTCCCTTTACTGACATGCATAGCGTACCTATGAGCATCATTTTGCTGGTGATGGAGAAGTAAATTCATGGATTTGGGAGTGTAAGGGAAGGTTGCAGAACCTATGAGCTGAGAAGCAGCAGCTAGTCTCTGCTGCTGAGCAGATTTGGACCTCAGAACAGCTTCATGGCACTGGCCCATCATGTCCACTTTACTCGGGGAGCCAACCACCGCGGACGCACTGCCGTCCGGGCTGCCGACCACAGAAGCGGCATCGCCAAGTCCACCACTGTGCAAGAACCTGCAGCTGATCCCATTCTTGCAGTACCCTCTTGCATAATACAAGCATGGCCTCCACCCGACTCCACAAGATGGGTCTTCTGAGGACCCCGAGCACACGTCGCTGACCGAGCAGCTCCTCCGGTGCACCGGGGCGCCCCAGCCCGCGGCCGCTCCGCCGTATACGGCGGTGGGACTGGACAGCAAGTCCTGCTGGGGGCAGAACATATCAGGGTTGCTGTTGGGTCCAAGGGGTGGGGAGTTATCGTTGAGGAAGGAAAGCTGGTCTTGGAGCTGAAGCTCATCAATCATGGTGTCACTGCCTCCATTTCCATACAAACAAGAGGAAGAATTGATCAAATCATCTCCACTTGAGAGATCAGAGAAAGAACCACCACCACCACCACCCCCCCAAGAAGATGGGCTGGGGATATTTGAGAGAGAAGATGGCGAAAAGTTGCTTCCTTTAGGCCTGGAGGAGATGGAGATGGGGTTGGTAGACATGAAAGGAGAGGGAGAAGAAGGTGTGGAGGGCGTTGAGGGAGAGTTTGACGGAAGGATTATGTCCTTCCTTGCCTTGAGGACCACTGAGTGAAGCAGAGCCTCCGGTCCAAGAGCCAGCCTGATCATCTCCTTCTCACCATGATCTTGGATGAGGAGGAGACCCATGATCTTGGAGGCATTCTCAGGGTCTAAATTTTGGATTCTTGAGAAGACAATCCTTGTGGCTTCATATGCGTCCATGGAAATAAATGGAGTGAAGTGAGTGTTTCTGTTTGGTGGCTGTGTGGCCTTCACCTTTTCATACCAACCCTCTTGAAACCCGGTTTTGTTGGCGATGATCTTTTGAGTTTAGTGTGCCTGCGAGAGAGCGGGCGAGGTTGCTCTCTCTCTCTCTCTCTCTCTCTCTCTCTCTCTCTCTCTCGGTAAGTAAAACTTCTTTCTCAACCACAAACCCCACCTACTACCAACTCAGCTTGTGAAGCTGTGTGATGAGTTCTTTTGAGTATTCCAGTGTGTCCATCTTTCTCATACACCTGCAGAAACCAAGAAAGGAAAGGAGAAAAAAAGGCAAAGAAAAGAAAAAGGAGGCGTTAAAAGGAGTGCTAGAAAGAGCGATTCTCGTGTGTGGGGGGGGGAGTTGGAACTTGAAAGCAGGCGAGGAGAAAAAATGAGAGTGAACAATATTAGAATATATATATGAAAGAGTTTACTTTTCATTATCCTTTGTTAAAAAAGAGAGAAAATAGGACATGTTGGTTGTGCTGAATTTCTTCATAAAGAAACCAGCAAGGGCTAAAAGTAGCAGCAATCAATCATATGAAGAAATAACGATAAATAACACTTAACACGCCTTTCTTTGCTAATATTGTTTGTTTCTTTCTTCCCAAAATTTCTCTCTGGTTCTTCCCAGAACTGAAATTCAAAAACAAAAGCTCTCTGTGCATGAATGAAGTCTGCAGCAATAACTGACTGCTCCTGTGGCTTACCATCAAAATCTGGTCTTTCTTCTTTCACTTCTGACGAGAAGATCAGGCTCTCTCCTTCTTTAATGCTCTCTCTCTCTCTCTCTCCCTCTTTCTCCACCGGTCAAAATTCAAAACTTTATAGCTGCAAAAAGCAAAACCCCAAAGCCCTTGTTTCTAGGCTGGTTTCAGCCATGGCAGAAACCAAAAACTATCAGCTCAAACTTGCTTCAGCGTGGTTTCTTGGGAAACTGAGGCTAAGTTGGTGGCAGTCAAGCTGAAAAGGAAAAGAAAGCTCAGCTCTCCCTCTCTCTCTCTCTCTCTCTCACTACCCACCTAGAGTTCTCTACCCTCTCTCTCTTTCTCTCACTAGCCACTCTCCCCCTCTCTCTCTCCTTTGAAAACAATAAAAACAGAGACTGGTAGGAGAGGCGGAGTCGCCCACTGTGGCAGTGAGTGAAGTGATAGAGAGAGGAGAGATGAAGAGAGAGAGTATGCGGAGAGTTGAGTGATTGAGGATCGAAGTGGATCCAGATCTGTGCTTCAAATAGTGCACGTTCTCTCTTATGCTCACTCATACCCTCAATGACCCAAGAAAACTCTTTTTACCTGATCTTCTGTTTCATCCTTATATATTTAAGCTTAACCACTAATGAAATCTGAGGTGACCCGGCGACGAAGCACAAGCCCACTTGCAGTTCCTGGACCGTGAACAGCACACGCTTATGGAACCGGATACGACTTATCGCCCCAGACATGCTTTAGTTTTGAATTGGATTGACCCCATGAGTTATCACACGTACAAATTATTGTTTTGGCTTTCACCTGATACGAGGCAAAACTTGCTCAATTGCTTGTCCGATAAACAAATGGTTTTGCGAGTTTTGTTCTTGTTATGTTTTGTTTCTTGAATTTAAAACACAGTTGAAGCTCATTAATATAGTGCTTGAGGGGGAACTAGGATAATATTCAGTTGAAATATACATCCAATAAAATCTGGGTTTTGTCTAAATTTCCTATCATGATATTGGCATCCTAATCCTAGGGAAGAAAAAGAAGTAGCTTATTAGAAATTAAGATCGTAGGCTGATTGAAACATGATGGGGGGAAATGGGGCCCATCTCCCTAAAATCTTTAATGTCTAGTAATTGGAGAGTGAGTCATTTGATGCTTAGTTTTTTGTTTTGGTTTGATTGAGGCATTATGGATTTTGTGGGAGACGGTCAATTCTCTCTCTCTATCTCTCTCTCTCTCTCCTCTCTCTCTCTCTCTCTCGAAAAGGTGTTTTCTTTATTGATCTCCTCCATCCTCTTTTCTATATTTTGCTTCTGTTTTGCACCATATTCCATGAACATCATGAAGGATCGACTTTTGGCCATGTCCCACCACCACATGTATGCTCCCTCTCCTTTCATCTCCACGAAGCATTTTCTTCATTGCCTTAAATAATTGAAATTATGGTGATTGATGATGATGATGATGATGATGATGGAAGTTTTATAATCCATGATTTGATTTGTGAATGTGTGAGGGAGAGGAGCAAAAGGGTGGACCCTCATGATAGAAAATAATAATCATTAAAGTAAATTTATAATGTTTTGGGGATTTGTATCTGGCCCATGTGTTTCTTATATTCTTCCTCCTTCAAGAGTTCAAATATTTGTTTAGAGTTAGACCAAATATGCTCTCTCTCTCTCTCTCTCTCTCTCTCTCTCCAAAATAAAGTTCAGAGAGAGAATCATAATAATTGACACCACAAGGTTGAAGTACTTTTTCTCCTCCTTTCGCAATATTCATTTCTTTTTCTTGGAGACGTGTACGAAAGTTAGAATTTTTGAAGAGAAGAGGGGGAAAGGAAGGGGGGGAAAGAGAAAGAGAGTAGTACTAGCTTTAATTTTTCCCCTCGCATTCATGAGAGTAAGAAGAAAATGGGACATGAAAAGTGGAGCTTTTTCCACATGGTAGGCACAACTTTCCCTTTTAGCAGACGGGCAAAACTAGCAACACAGCTCGAGCGAGGTAATCCAATTTATCAATAAATGTGATAGCAAGAAATGTCTAATCAGAGGGTAACTTTCATGATTGGTTTTTGTGCATGATAAGGTAAACTCAATATGATTTCCAATGCTATATCTTTGTGACTTCGATGCAATTACATATGTGTTTCAAGATTTTACAAAGTAATAATAAAGGCAAACCAAAAGACTGTTTTTCTCGGCACCATTTCTACTTTGATCATGAAAAGTTGTTCATATTTGTCTAGGCTCAACAAACTTTGAGGCATAAATTACCTTAACGATCCTCATAAAGTTCGCGTTGCGCCGCCTTTTATAGTAAAAGGGAAACAAGGAACCTCATGTCAATAGGACCGTTTATACTAGCATCTATCTTTGATTGTGCAGATTCACTGGGGAAAATGATAAAATGATCGTTAAATTTTGATTTAATATGTAATGTGGTTTATGAACTTTTGATTTATTCAATGCTATCTCTAAATTTTAATTTAATGCATAATGTGGCCCTTAAATTTTGGTCCAATATGAAATATGGCTCGTGAATTTTTAACCATTTATGTATAATATTGAACTATATTGAATATCTACAAATAGTTTGATGACCATATTGAACAAATTAAAGATCCAATAACAACATTATAAATTGGGTTAAAGTTCGAGAACCTTACATAAATTATAAGTTCATGGACGACATTACACATTAAATCAAAATTCATAGACCATTTATGCTATTATTCATATGCCTTGCATCAAGAGAGGCTTCATTCAATCATATTTCATGTTTTTATGATCCTAAATAAAGAGCATCTCACAACTTAAAGAAATAACCAGGGTTAACACCAGCAAAAAATATTATAGATATATATATATAATTCTAGCTTTTTATCACTTGCTCGTGTTGTAACTAAATTCGCACAAACTCATTATACCATACCCTTGTTATCCTCAATGAACCAATCGTACTGTCTTGTGAACAATTTGAATGGCAAAAAAAGTTAGATGAGAATGAAATGATTATCACTCGTCACATTGGCTAGAACCCATATATATGACCGCAAAAGGTGGGTTGCCATTGTAACCACGGTCCATGAACACGAACCCGATGATGTGACTCATGCTGTCAAAACTTGAAAGCCTTGAGCTCGGTAATTGAATGTGACTTCTCACTTATAAAACCCTCCACTGATTTAGGGCCTTCTCGAGAAGCCTTAAAAGCAAAATATAATAAATAATAAATAATAATGTTGACTTTCTCGCAAACATAGGTGCAGCATCTTTTTCCTTCAAAATTTACCAAATGCTTGTGCCGTGATTTCAAATGGCTGTAATCATTCATGTAAAATACAGGGTTTTAGAAATTTTTTCAAATGTTACAAGTGCAACAACAAGTAAAAGACCCTCGAAATAGATATTTCTTATTTGAGTCCTATAACACAATTGCCATGCAGATCTATGCAATATGCAACTTGTCGGAGATGATGAGAAATACGGATGCGGGATATGCCATTCTGCTGAAGAGTGATTACAGATGCCAACGTAAACTATATTGCATGCAGTGGCCAACGAAAGAGATGTAGGTAGATACGAGGAAGGCAACGAGAGTTAACTTCAGACCTTTCACTCCTCGATTCTAATAAGCTCTTCACTCGGTTTGCATTGACTCGAATACTATTCTAGGAAGTTCAATCGAGATTTCAAGTTACAAAGCAAAAGTAAATACAAGATGGCCCTACTTCGTGCAGGAGAGACTAGGATGATTGGCCAGAAAGAGAGAGACAGGAAGCAATAATCCATTAGTTGAGTTGTCCGAGGGAAGAGGGGCCATCGGGCGACGGGAGCCCCTCGGACAATAAAAGAGCTAAAGAGGGTTTATGTTCCCCAGGGGAACATCTTCTTGAAAAGATGGGCATTTCTGCTCCAGTTTGCATGCACTCTTAATTAAAACAAACCGCATCATTGGACCAAGATATTGTCTGTCCCCTAATCACCCAATCGAATCTCTCTTTGATCGGTGGCTCCTGTTTCCTTTTTCCTGCTTTACATTAAAGATCTTAATCGATCTCTCTTCACTTTCTACTGCTTCTAGTCCTTGTATCAAGAACAGGCAGCAATTCATGCAATTACCCTCCATCTGCAAATTTGTCGAGTGTCCTTGATTGCAGGAGCAAATTTTCCATGGTGCTCGCCAAATCGCGACGTGGAATGCCATTTTGGAATTCGTTTCTGATATCTGCTTTGAGCTAACTCAAGTCAAGAGCCTCTGCCATGAAGTTCCTTCATAGCCTTCTCACGTCTCGTGACAGTTGCCCGTGGATCAGTCTTCTTGCTCACCGTGTCCGTTCCAAATATACCAACGGACAAAAGCAATCCCGTTCAATGACTCCTTCAACTGAACATTATAACAGACTAGCTAAATTTCTGATTGATCCCCCCCGTCAACTCGCCAACCCAATAGCCCCCGACCATACACACTCAACCCCGATCACAAGCAAATAGCAGAAGCTCCTCATCCTCTTCGAGGTACAAAAAGGGCATTGAGCATGCTCCACCACTCTTCTTCCACAAAGACATCAGTTAGCTCTTAGTCAACAGCTTCCAAACTGATCTGTCAATCCTCTGGGGAGAGATGGGTTCTGTTTATTATCCCCTTGGAGCCTCCTCTTCATGCATAAAATGATATGCTGGCCCCAACTGTGCAATACAAATAGATTATACATCCAGTTGACGATTGTCAGGATCAGGAGAGAGTAATCACAGTGAAATTGCAAAGGTCGGGACAAAAACACCAAAGTCGGATTGAAGAGAACGAAAAGCAAGACAGAAGGCGCTAAAGAGAATGCATGAAAGGACAAAAAGAAAACTTGTCCCATTTGTGAGAGTAGGCAGAAGAAAATCTCCTCTCCCTAACAAGGGTTCTACATCTAGTCTTCGTTGTTAAAATCGTTTGTCTTATTTTCTGACCCGGTCGACTTTTCTTTTTTCTTTTTTTGGGTGGTTGCCGAAAGTTGGTCCCGATCCGGACAGTTTTGTTTCCATTTGAAAAGTTGGTCCGCTCCGGCTCCTATTTTTTATTATTATTATAATTCGTGATTTAAATGTCCTAAAGTTCCCACTCCAGCTCATTCATTAATTTAGGTTTTGCTGATTATTCCTCACCTGAGTCAATTACTAAAATGATGCCGCATCTCCGCTCACATTACTTTCAAATTTAAAGGGCTCGTGAGGCATTTCCCAGTTCCAGCTGTTTCACTAAACATCCATAGGAACATTTTTGTATGGTGCTGACCTTTTATTAGCATAGCTTTAATACATATTCATACGGCAAGAAGTGTTATGTAATTAACACAGCAAATTAGGAATCAGAGATACAATATTGTTCGACCTATTTACAAGGATGCATTTCAAATTTGAAATTTTCAAAGTTTTGTTACAAACACTTTTCATTATATTTTCTTTACCTCGAATTGAGTTGTTGAAATGAGATTCATATTATTAATATCATATGGAAACAAAAGCTTCATATCATCTGTGATTTGGCATGTGCTGCATAATCATGTCTTTGCTTAAAGGTTGACCTAACGACTGGTATATTCTTTTCAATAATTTAACTCAGGAACCAAATTGTGACTCGGGACTATTCAGAGGGTGGCTGGCCGATGTGGGGGTTTAGTGGAGTTCACCATCAAGGTGACAGTAACCCGTCGCCCTTTTGTGAGGTAAGTACACCGTCCAATTCCATCAACCAACATCATTTAGATTACAAATTGTATAATAAGAGCTAGGCTGAAGAAAAAAGTATACCATTATGGTACCGGAACTGGGTTCTAGTGTGTGTCTGTATTATATACCCAGATGTCTACATATATATATTTTTTCCCCTAGATTAGTCTCTCTTCTTGGAATCATAGTTCTAGCCTCTGAGAGAGAGAGAGAGAGAGAGAGAGAGAGAGAGAGAGAGAGAGAGAGAGAGAGAGAGAGAGACAGAGAGACTCCCTCTACTGCCTCTTTTAATATTGGTGCATGTATAATGCAAGGCATACTAAAACCAATCATTTAAAAATTTATTTGATAAGTGATGTGATACATTTTGATTTAGTGTTTGATCTAACCTGCTTATTTAAATGCCTATGAGCCATTCTTAAAGCTAGGACACATGGAAATAGAACACTATGAATACATATGACTTTGGTTCATTTTCAAGGAAGAACGATTAATCTCAAAATTAACTTTTTTACCCATTTTTCTCCATTCTTATATTTGGAAATTTTGACACAAAATTTTTCGAAATTTTAATTTTTATACTTTTTTTAAGGCTTTTTTTTTTCTTTTTATAGCTAGAGCAACGTAAATCACTATCCAAAAGTCTAGAAGCCTATAGAATGCTTTATAAGTCTTATGAATAGATTAAATCGCTGACATGAACGTTAATTTACAAGTGTTCTAAGTATTCAAGCCTTACGTCTTACCACTATGTATTTCATATTCATTCTTTGTTCCTAATCCTATTATCAATCATGACATCGTAAGAAAATGGAACAATCACTTCATTTCCATTTCATTGCTCTTATTTTCAATCAACTAAAAGTCCTTTAGGGAAACCAATCAGATACAAGCGATGATACGTCATTATGAGTTTATTGCGCCCGCACGACGTGTGATGAGTGTGGCTTCTTTTGCAAATGCTTATGCATTATGCTATTGTCATCCTTTGTCTCTATTATGGAAAAATTATATAGTAGATCTCCAGAAATGATCCTTTTCCTCCCCTATTCCCTTTGGCTCCTCGTTATCAACGACTTGAAAAAAGAGTCAAGGTGTGTTTTGATTAATTCTACTTTAAAAAAAAAAAAATTCCACAAAATTTTAAAATTATTATACATTAGCAATTTTTTACCAAAATTAACTGAAATAACTACATTAGTAAATTGTTAAAAGGTTTAAGACTAAAATAGCCAATTTAAAAAGTTGAAGACCTTTTGAACTGTTATCTCCTCTTGCTTTCTACCTTGAGTTCATATATAATTCAATATTTGACATGGTTCATATCTTGTTCAAGATTTTAATTTTAATTTTAATGCTGATCACTTACAAAATACTTTATTAATACTGATAACATAGTAAACACGTGAATTTTTTTATATGTTTAGCAAAAAGCTAACATAACAGTTTAGGTAAGCGAGAAAGCAAAGAGTGATAAGTGCAAGCAACTTATTAAAAAATAAAGAAAAACTCATATGCATTACAATTATAACCACTTGTGATCGAAGATATATAAGGTCAGGTTTATAATATTGTAATATCAATATTACAATCTTTGAAAGTTTAATTAGAATGTTACGAAGGTACTGTCAATTTTAGAAAAAATTTATGCTGTCATATGAAGAGGTCATTTGATATTTAAACATTTCGACACTGTCGTGACTCATTCTCAAGCGTAGACTAAAAGCATGGAAATTACTAATAATAGGAATAGATCGAGAGTGCAAAAAGATTTGAATTTATAAACTTCTACTTATCATACAATTTTCTAATTAGACTACCCTCAATTATCTTAAACACTTGAATCTTTAAAGGAAATTTACTCAGCAAGAGTATCCCACTTTTACTTTATCAAATATCAATGTAAAAAGTCCTTCAATTTTTTGATCCGAGGGGCACCCATGGTATCTTATGATTATCTAGTCCTTATCTTTAAAAGAGTGGGAAAGCGGAAAAAAAGGAAGAGAAAAATGGGAGCAATCATGGGGGGGGGTAGATGGAAAAGAAAGAGGGAGAGAGACATCGAGAGGGGAGGATATAATTGAGCAACCACCCCTAGAAAAAGGGTAGATGCGGCACCTAAATGCGATGTAACTGGCTGCATGCAATGGACCATTTATATCATGTCTCTTTCTTTGGACCAAACTCCAAATAAACAAATAATTTATATAAATAAATTAAATATAATAAATTTATTAATCGATGGGCGTTGCGAATACACTTTGTTAAGCAACCAATGTAGCAGGAACTTCAAGCTCTAATGCTCAATTTTCTTTTTTGTGATCGGTGTTTTGAAATTAAAACTTTTTTTTATGAGACATTCTTATTGTAGGGCACTTGTTAATTATGATCCACACATAATAATCTAATTAATAAATAGTCTCTTTCAACCCGTGTTGGATTGCCTTTCAACTTTTCTATAGATGGTGCCTTCTTTACTGTTTGGTACGATGAACACTAAACACCCGCTTCTCGAGCTTGGACCATTCTTCGACTGTGCCTTTCTTTGATCATACTCCTTCCATTGTCACCTACTAAAAGGTGGGGATAATTTCATTATTTGGTAGACTCCAATAACGTATGGAAATTCAACCGAAACTTCTCACCTTAACACGAAATAATAATGAACTCAATCCTAAACTTTGGAGGTTTCGATTATCCTTTAAATTATGAACGGCATGTGATTCAATATCTTTTTTATTAAAAATTCACTCTTGATTTGGAAATTCAATGTAAATTAAGCATAGGAATGTCATGGACTTTGTTCACGGCATTCCGCCACGCGAAAATTTTGTCCAAAAGTAAGACACATTAAGGAAATTTCCTCGTTGCCGTACTATCTATCTTTTTCTTTATTATTTATTTTCTTTTTGCAAACTTGAGTGCTTATTAAAAGGGAGAGATGGAGGGTGAAAAGCCATGTGCCCTCCCTTTCTCTCTCAACGATAATAAATAATGGGCATGCTCCATCACCGCCCTCCAATTTTTTTTTATTCATGTTGGAAAATAAAGAATCTTCACATGTTCTATTAAAATGCAATTCTTCTGCACAGTTATTATATAAAAAAGGAGAAATTATTGACCAAAAGAATTAGAAAAAATATATATAAAAAAGGGGAAGTGGAGTAGAAACCCATGTGGACTCTGGTCACAGTACATCATGAACTAAAGGGGAAAAAAAGAAAACAATAATAGGGTCCTGGCAGCGGGCAAGAACTGAGTCGAATGGGCCCAACGCACGACTGAATCGGACAGGCAGCGAGACAAGAGCGGTGGCTTTCGTGGATGTGACCATGCACTGTCCCGAATGAATTATATTTGTTTTTTTGTCTCCTTTCGTTTCAGAACCGTCTCCCAAGACCTCACTTACATTTCTCCATAAGCTCAGGCAATTTTCATTTAAATTAGGAATTACACGAGCCGTTTTTCCTCACCAGTGTTGTCATTATGGTCAGATTAATGTGATTCTTGTTTTTGCGCACGACGGTGGAAAGGGACATACATTTCGGATCCGACAAGATCTTGCCGGACTAGAAATTAAAACCCATGTGTTGTGGTCAATGTCAAATGCTAGACTCTCTCTCTCTCTCTCTCTCCCTCCCCACCAATTTAGCACCACCGTACTGTCATGCATGCACTTCCCCACCTCAACTATTTGCTCAAATATCATGTATGCCACTAGTCAGTAAAAAATTGTATCAAGAATCAGAAATTTTTCTGAAGAAAAACAGAGAGAATTCGATTCTGATGCAATTATACCATTGAAATGTTGATGGGCCAACAAAGGCCCGGCGTAGCGCATGATGGCCCATTTGATTTGTATTGGACCCGAGCCCGCCAGATGGATATGGATAGCTTGGGTCGGCCCATGTTCGAGTTAAAATCTAGTTTCATCCCATGTTCCATTTCTTCATCACGGCATTGATTCTCACTTATAAGAATATGCTTCGCATATATAGTATGTCATCGAGTGTGAGGCTTGGCACTCTTCTTTGTTGATTGTCATTTGACAATTTAGTTGGAAAAATTATCCTAAAAGTCCTACATTTATTGCGTTTTTGTCAATTCAATTTGAGATATTTTACTTTTACCAATTGCATCTAAATCCTTTTTCATTTTTTGCCAATTAAGCCAATCTAACTCATTTTGACTATCGACATGGACACTAGCCTTACCGCATAGGATGATCGAGACTGGACGAAGATAATCTTTAATAATCTTTTAATATTTTTTTGAAAATTTATTTATTTATTTTTCTTTTTTTTTAATCTTTTCCTTCCTTTTTTTTTTTAATTTTTATTTTCTCTTCTTTTCCCTTTGCCGGTCCTCTTTGATGGCCGGTGGAGGTTGTCGGCCTTAGGCGAGGGCTTGCAAGGTCCACCCTCGCCAACCCCTAACAATGGCCGCCCTCCCTAGGTGAGGGAGAAAGTTGCCCACCAAGGTAAGAGTTGGCCTTGCTTGATTTGGAAAGGTGGCCCTCACTAGCCTAGGTCTAGGCCTAGGCTTCCCTTGCTTGAGGTCGATAACCTCTACCGGCTGACGATGTGGTCTAGTAGTGGGAAAAAGAAAGGAAAAAGAAAAAAAAAAAGAAAATGGGGAAAAAAAGGAAAAGAGAAAAAGAAGAAAAAAAAAAAGGAAATAAATAAAAATTCAAACGATATTAAAATATCATTAAAAATTATTCATATCAATCGATTATCATGCGCGTATGATGGCCGACATCCATATTAGCAATTTCTATCCAACATTAGTTGGATAGACTCAATTGACAAAAAATGAAAATATTTAAAGTTTAATTTGTAAAATTGAAAAGTTTAAAACTGAATCGGTAAAAACGCAATAAATTTTAAGGCTTTTTAGATAATTTTTCTCAATTTAGTTTGTGTTGCTATGTTCAACATGATCATGGCCTGCAGAGTGCATTTTGTACGAAAGGCCCAACCAAAAGAGGCACAGGACACGTTGTTGCTCAAGCTGGACAGCAATGACCACAAGATTTCTTTCGAGGATTTACACCCCTGAAATTGGCTCATAAGTCACTTTTTGTGGCTTTGCTTTGCTTTAAGATGCGGAAGTTTGCAAACCTGAGTTGGAACCAAGCGAGGTACAAGTTGAATTAAACGAGAATACTGACAATTTAACGGTACAGCAAATACTCCATTGCGGAGAAGCGATAAAGCTCGCAAGCAAAGACGACCTGGACAGTTCTGATCTCACTGACAAGTCATAATTAATCTTGATCACCTTGAAACATCTCATCTGATAGCAGACCATGATCGGAAGCATTTCTAGCTTAGGTATCGACATCTCAGCACCGCCTCTTTGCTGGATAGCCACCCATTAGCCTAGAACAAGCCGAAACAGCGCAACCCTTTCCGGTACCGATCACACGTAACTAGCTTCTTCAACTTGCAGTGGAATCCAAGTTTCTTACAAAAACATAACCCAGCATCCAGCATCTACGCTACAATATTGAGCAAACCCTCCATTTTCAGTTCTCCCTGAGAGCAACTGTTGTGCTATCAGTTAAATCAGAACTTTACAAGTTCGGTCTTCTTCATCAGTCATCAGAAATAGCAGTAGAGTACAGCTGCTCGGGTTTGTACAGGTTACGGGTTTAAACGTCGAAACAGATCACAAATGACATAGGGGACAACCTTTCAGTAAATCATGGAATCTTTAGCCAAAAATCACCTTCTCCAAAGATAAAAGAAACTAGAGTTTTTTCTTTAAGGTTGTGTATTTAACAAAGAAGAGAAACAACATCCACAGGATTTAGTGTACAATCTGTTCAACAAGATGACAATATATATTTCATTACATAGTCACGCCCAATTTGGTATGTATCTACCTATCTGTGTACATGTATTTAGAGAGTCATTTCGCACTTTTGACTAACATTATAAACAAACTGCTATTTGGGCTCCCCCCTGATCCCAACTAAGGAGCTGCTACACTTAGGCTATGCAAGAGAGCAAAGCATCCATCAATGTCAGCAAAATCTGGGGGAACTTACAGAAAACCTGCTATTATTCGACTTGAGAAGTGGTTGATGCGAATTTTTGGACCGTGTTCGAATTGTGACCATCAGAATTCATGCCAACATTTGCCTGGAATTGACAATCACCAATTGCTGGCTGGCAGTTTTCCCCGGCCAAGGAGACCATCGCATCATCGCTCCTGCCAATACCAGCCAGAGATGACGAGCCCGTGTGAGGATGAAAGCACGTTAAATCAGTCGGACACTGTAACCCAACCAGTTCGCTGCCGGACTGGACCCCACAGTCACCTTCCTTAATAGACGTATAATTGCAAGGCTTCTGAAAGGGCATAAGACCTAACTCATAATCAATTTTACCTCTGAGGTCTAGCAAAAGTCTTCTAAGCCTTATGACCTCATCGTAAAGATTTGCTTGAAAATGCAATTTTCCATTCAATTGCTGATTCTTCATGCGCAATTCCTGGACTTCCTGCTCTAAGCAAGCTGTGTGAGCCTTCTTTTTCTCCCTATACTTCCTCACCGCCACTTTATTACGAGCATTTGTTTTCACCTTCGTGCACGGGTTTCTCCCTTTGCGGTTTTCATCGTCTTCGGACGAGAACATTTGGGTGTGGGTGTGGTAGCATGTGTGAGTGTGAGCAGCGTCTGGACCAGGAGGATTGCAAGTGTGAGTGTGAGTGCAGGTCCTGGAATTTTTCAAAAACTCTTCAATTAAAGAGTCCATAGAGGCCGGGCTCTGTAAACTGCTCGAAGAGCTGGCATTCGGTACCAGGACAGGATCCGGAACCTCCACCTCCCCATCATCCATGTCCTCCCTTCAAATGCTTCAAGAGGAGCTCTGGAAGCTGTCAAGAACAGAACTTTTGTCAACAACTGCAGTCAATCTAGGCTCCTGGAAATCCTGACCCTCCACAGAACTGAACGGAATGGACCTCTACAATCCCTGCTAAAAAGCAGACCCTTTCCAGCCAGGGCCATGACACCCCAAGAATATATGCAAAGGACCAGAAAGACAGAAACAGAAGCTAATCTAGCGATTGCCCATCTTTCCCACGATCGATCAAATCGCATATGTAGCAAAAAAAGGTTGACTTTGTGCGGCCCCAATCAGGGATGAAACCAAACCCCCCCTCAGAAATAAGGCAATTCGACGAGTGTAAACAAGACTTTTCTTATCTGAAGTACCTAATAACTGCAGAAGAAGAATCCCGAGCTTGCTTCAAGTGGGTGCAAAGCGACGGGACGCCGAGAAAAGGTCCGCCTTTTGCACAGAATCCCGATCAAAAGCGAGCAACTCAAGTTTATCTGGATTGTATAGCATCAGGATTCGATATTTATGGGCCAAAAAGGAAATATATATACATATTTTTTGGGCTTGCTTGAGCGTGATGCTTCAACCACTCGCCACCTCAGGGTTTGACCATTGGGAAATCAACTAATTTAAAAACTTCTCAGGTCTCAAGTGGGTGGGTTACCCTTTCTTGCTTTTTCTATGATTTTCCATCTTTTGAGGCCCGAATACCAGCAACAGCAGCATGCTTGATGACTTTGCTTAAGTTGGGATCAGATTAAAAAAAAATTCTTAGATTTTGGGTGTAAAGAGAATTATTTAAACTCTGAAAAGAAATAATAACAAAGCTGTACGTGCATCTTCAGCCATCAAAAAAAAAAAAAAAAAAAAAAAAAGACCTAGATAGCGGTCCTGTATTTTCGAAGATTTGAGAAATTTGAAGTAAAAACTAAAGGGAAAGGCCTCCAAATCCACATGAACAATTGATTTCTTGTTAGCCATTGAGTTACAACAAGTGGAAAAATATTTTAAATCTATTGTAATTGTAATTGTGTCAATTTAATTCTAAATTTGTTTTGCCCAATTCAATTCTAAATCTTTTAGCATATGTGTAAATTCAATTTATCTGACCAATTTGCCGACCATCTAGGCAATGTTGGTGCGGACAATTTTTAACAATATTTTATTTTTCCTTTTCTTGTCCCTACTTCTTCCTTGTTCTTCTGGTCGGTCACTATTGGCTAGAGGCGAGGGCCGGCAAGATTAGCCTCGTTGTCATTGGGTGAGGCTTGCCCCCATTAGTTCGTGCCTCTAGCTGGCGACGACCAGTCAAAGGAACAAGGAAGAAGGAGGGAAAAAAAAAAAGAAAAAGCAAAAAGAAAAGGAAAAATTAATTAAAAATTCAAAAATTAAATATTATAAAAATTATTCACATAAGCGCTGACCTGTCAAAATTGGCCGAATAGATTGAATTGTCACAAATATAAAAGGTTTGAGACTGAATTGATAAAAAAAAAAGTTTATGATTGAATTGGCATCATTGTACAAAGTTTATGATTTTTTTTAATAATTTTCCCAAAAACAAGTTTGTTTAAAGTTTGAAATATATGATGATTGACGTGTGTGGATACTTCACATCTATGCATAAGCTTAGTTCTTCCCATTGTGGGAGGCTTAAGTTATCTAACATATTGAGAGTTGCAAAATTTTTTTACCCAATTCAATCCTAAACCTTTTAGCATTTGTGTCAATTCAATCTATTTGGCCAATTTGCCGACCATCCAGCCAACGTTGATGTAGATAATTTTTTAACAATATTTTATTTTTCCTTTTCTTTTTCCTACTTTTTCCTTGTTCTTCTGGTTGATCACTATTGGGAAGAGGTGAGGGCCGGCAAGATTAGCTCGCCGTCATTGGGCGAGGCTTGCCCCCATTGATCCGTGCCTCTAGCCAACGGCAACCGGCCAAAGGAACAAGGAAGAAGGAGGGTAAAAAAAAAGAGAAAAAGAGAAAGGAAAAAGAAAAGGAAAAATTAATTAAAAATTTTAAAGATAAAATATTATAAAAAATATTCACATTAGTGCCGACTGTCAAAATTGATCGAATAGACTGAATTAGCACAAATGCAAAAAAATTGATACTGAATTGGCAAAAAAAAAAAAAAAAAAAAAAAGATTGAATTGGCGTAATTGTAAAAAGTTTAGGACTTTTTTTCCCTAAAACAAGTCTGGAATTGAACCTTTAAAGTCTGAAATATATGATGATTGACATGTGTGGATACTTCACATCTATGCGTAAGCTTAGTTCTTCCCGTTGTGGGAGGCTTAAGTTATCTAACATATTGAGAGTTGCAAATTATGTCTATCTCTTTAGTTAATTTTGAAAAATACCTCGAATGTATTTGAATTTTCACCCGAATATAAAATATATCATGCATTTCTAAAATTGAGATCTGCACTTTCACCTCCGCTGGAATGACCTAAGCACCGTCCTTATGTAAAGTCCTAATAAAAAAAAAAACATTTACAGCCTTAATCATTCCCACCAGGTCCCTTGAAGTCCCAATTCAAGTGTGTTGCCGGATTCCACCACGCAGCCCCACCACTGACGGTGCCACCAACGCCACCAGTCATGCCAATCAGTTTGCTCGGGCAGGCGGTAGTTCCTCGGCGGCGGCGGTGGAGTCAACGACCGGTGATCGAGGGCTTCAGCGGCTGGTGGCTCACGGCGATGGAGTGGGAGGATTGGTCGGAGGCGGTGATGATGGGGGTATGTGGTGCCTAAGTTAGGGGGTTTGCGGGGTATGTTGGATAATAGGAAAAAAAAATTGAGGATGATGGTACTTCTGATTAGAAAAACCGATAATATTGTGAATAGATGTGGAATTTTGCCATTCGAGGGATGTCAATAGTCGTATTTTAAAATAAAAAGCGTGGCGTGTGTTCGATATTTTCTAGATTAATTTGGCCCCAGGTCTTCAGCTCAATAAGACCTTGTTGTTTATACTTTGCTTCGCAATAATAGAACTATAGAAATAATCAAAGTCTTACCAAAAAAAACTCAAGGGTCCAATAGGCAAGAATTCTCAAAGTCAAACTCATGACGGAGGTTAGTTAGTCAATGACTTAATCATGATTAGGCACAAAACCATCTTTTTATGTTATCTTACATAGTTGACCTTCCTAGTTCCCGAAAAAAGAAATCATATCTGCAGGTCTACATAGAGTCCTTAGTCACGCGTGATTCAAGAAAGACTCGGAGGACATCACAACTTACAAAATGTTAATAATAACTGTGAAGGTTCAACGTTCATGAATCTCACTAAGCCAACAAAAGAAAAAAAGAAGAAGAAAAAAACCCAAAAGAAGGAAAGAATTTCCCATCAAACCTCTTTCAAATTTGTGATGAGGTTTGGCTTTAGTTAGCATGGAAACTCTGCTGAATTCAAGGAAGGTCATATTATAACTAGGCAGCTTCAACTCAAAGAGCACAATAGCAAATACAACTTAAACATCTCTAGGTGATTATTGATTGGCAACCCTCCTTTTATCGATTGCCTAATATGAATGGTTTTCATTGTTGGGGATGCTATTTCAACCAAATTGATTTTCTTGCCGAATTATCTGTGATAGAAGTCAAAGGAAAAATTCAAGCCATCGATGCCATGTTTGAGAGATATTTGTACACATGGCGTGTCGAATACTGCAATCCACGGAACATGAAAGTGCTCTTCCGTGAAGGAAAGAAAAAACTCCCTAGGAAATGCGTAGAGGTCAAGAACTCCCACTGGCTACGGTGGAACTGGAAGGAAAACTTCTGTATAGAGGGCATTGCTTTTGTCTACAATTGCATGCATGAAGGATTATCAAAAAAAGTTTTAAATCTATTTCAATTATATCAATACTTTTTTTTTTTATTAATTCAGTCTTAAATCTTTTGCATTTATGTCAATTCAGTCTATTCGGCTAATTATGGCCGGTCAACCTTGACATGGACGATTTTTTTATAGTAATTTATTTTTTTAATCTTTTTTCTTTTCATTTTCCTTTTTTCCTTCTCTCTTTCTCCCTCCTTCTTCCTTCTTCCTCTGGCTAATGACCTTCCCATTGCCAACAAAGTTGACCTCCTTGGCTTGAGGAAGAAGGAATGAGAAAAAAAATTATTAAAAATAATAAAAGTCAAGACTGGCCGAATAGACTGAATTGCACAAATGCAAAAATTTTAGAGTTAGCTAAACCTAATTAGGACCAAATTAACACAATTGTAATAGGCCTAAAACTTCTTTAGTAATTTTTCCCCTTGCATGCAACACACGACCATATCCATTTTTGCTTAAGATAAAAAATTCCAACCTTCTATAGGTTTTGCTCTTGTTTACAATTACGGAGAGTTACCAAAAGAATTCTAAACTTATTGTAATTCAATCATATATTTCTTTATTAATTCAGTCCTAAATATTTTGCATTTGTGTCAATTCAATATATCCACCCAATTTTGGTTGATCAGTGCTGATGTGGATGCTGACTAATGCTCAGGTGGACAATTTTTTAATAATAGTTTATTTTTTTGAGTTTATTTTTTCCTTTTTCTCCTTCTTCCTTCTTCCTCTAGCCAGTGAGGTTAGCCTCGCTAGCCAATGGTGAAGTCAGTGCCTCTAGCTGGCAGTGACCGGCCAAAGGAAGAAGGAAGCAGAAGGGAGAAAAAAAAGAAAAATTACAAATTAAAAATTATCTATGTTAGTACCGGCGAGCTAAAATTGGCTGGATAGATTGAATTGACACAAATGCAAAAAATTTTAGCATTGAATTGACAAAAAAAAATTAGGATTTTCTTTACCAAAAAAAAATTATGATTGAATTGGCACAATTACAATAAATTTTGAAATTTTTGATAATTTTCCTATTGCATGCATGCAATACATGACCGTATCCATTTTTGCTTAAGGTCAAGAATTCCCACTGGTTGCCGGTGTTGCTTTTGTCTACAATTGAAGAGAATTACCAAAAGAATCTTAAATCTATTGTAATTATATTAATTCAGTCCTACATTTTTTTTGGACAAATTCAGTCTAAACCTTTTGTATTTGTACCAATTCAATCTATCTGGCCAATTTTTGCCGATCAACACTAACATGGACGCCGGTTGATGTTGACATAACAATTTTTAAATAATATTTTATTTTTTCGATTTTTTTCTCTCTTTTCTCCCTCATTCTTTCTTCTTCCTTTGGTCAGTGAGGTCACCTCACTAGTTAATGGCAAGGTTAGTGCCTCTAGCCAACAGTGATTGGCCAAAGGAAGAAGGAAGGAGTAAAAAAATAATAATAATAATTAAAAAATTTGTCCATGTTAGCATGACTAGCCAAAATTGCTTAGATAGGTTGAATTGGTATAAATGCAAAAGGTTTACAGCTGAATTGGCCAAAAAAAATTTAGAGCTAAATTGACATAATTAAAATAAGTTTCGGACTTTTTTAGTAATTTTCCCCATGCATGCAATATGCGACTATATCCATTTTTGCTTAAGGTGGGCTACGGGTGTTGCTTTTGTTTGCAATTGTGGAGAATTACTAAAAAGTTATAAACTTATCGTAATTGTGTTAATTTAGTTTTAAACTTTTTTTTTTACCAATTCAATCTAAATATTTTATGTTTGTGTCAATTCAATATATTTGACCAATTTTGGCTGATTAGCATTGACGTAGACGCTGGCCGAGATTCTTTAATAATATTTTATCTTTTCCGATTTTTTTATTTTTCCTTTTTTTATTTCCTTTTTTCCTCATTCCTTATTCCTCTCGCTGGTGAGGTCAGCCTCGCTAGCCAATGTCGAGGTCAGTGCCTCTAGCCGGCAGTGACCGTTCAAACTAAGAAAGAAGGAGGAAAAAAAGGAAAACAAAAAAGGAAAAATAAAAAGCTAAAAAAATAAAACATTATTAAAAAATTATCCTTTAGATCCGATTGGCTAAAAATTGTCGGATGGACTGAATTGACGTAAATGTAAAAGATTTAGCACTGAATTAGCTAAAAAAAATTAAGATTGATTTGACACAATTATAATAAGTTATGGACTTTTTCAATAATTTCTCCTTCGCATGCATGCATGTAATATACGACCATATCCATTTTCACCATGCATCATCATACGTTGGTCCCGTATTTAGTGCGCTGATGAGTACCCTCTTGGGAGGAAAGGGTCGACTGAGGCAAATGAACGATGACAGACGGAGCAAGGAAAACATTTACGCAAAAAACATATTTGTGTATATAATTATAATATATAACGACGAAAAAAAAGACGGACGAAAAGCAAAGCAAAAGTCAGATGGTACTTAGATTTTTCTGTGGCAGGGATGAGGTGGCAGCTCGCTAGAGCTATCTGCGGTCGATTCTTAAGGGGACTTAAAAAATTGGACCTTCATATATGGACGAAAAACGAAACAGAGGAGGAGGGATCGACAATCCCTTCTCATTGAAAAGGAAAATTCCTTCGTTCTTGATTTCTTGGGTCCTGATAGTTGTATTCATCTGAGCAAGAGTAACAACTTGAATATGCGTTTGTTCTTAAAAAGCGATAAATAATTCTAATACATGGAAAAATTTTGAGGAGTTAGATTTAGTTTCAGATAATCAAGAAGTACGAAAATATGGTTTTTTTTCGAGAAAGATTTCGATATTCAACACATGAAAAACGGAAAAAAAACGGTGGAGAAAAAAACAAAAAGAATGGAGCAACTTTTTCCTTGTTTGGCCGTTTAGAGGAAGAAGAAGCTTTCAAGCAACCTAACATCTCCCTTTCTCTACGCGGTGCTCGAATCCTCCCAATAATTCGGTGGAGACAGATTCAAGTTTTTGCTCTCCATGAATCTTCCTTCTGCAAATTGAGGGTAAAGCCTCTCTCTCATTCTCAGTCCCTCGCGTTGCAGTTTCCATTTAGTTCCACTTCTTTTCTTGATTGAATAAGGTGCTATTTCTTTTCTTCTTGTTGATGAGTCTGTATGCTGTGATCTTTGAGAGCTGCTCTATGTCATAACTGGGAAGCTTGTTCATTTGCAACTTCTTTTTTCCGCTACTTAATTCCCTTTTAAGCTGCCTGGCATGTGATGGGTGAGAGAAGAGAGTGAAGACTTGAAGATTTCTGGTGTTCACAGAAACTGTTCAACGAGTTTCTTTCCTTCTATTTTTGTATTGTTTTAATATAAATTCTTTAGCTTTTAGGATCAACCCCACCCCGGAGAGTTGATCAATTTCCTTATCTACAGGACATAGATTCTGGGTATGGAAATTCTCTCGCACAATTTTGCACCCTGCCGTCATGTTGCGGATACGAGGCAGAATTTGAACAATAAGCATCTGAATTCTAGGCAGGCTAAACTTTTGGGTGGGAAAAGAAGTAGGGTTTTGCTTGTCAGGATCCATAAAAGAGTTCAGTGTGCGAGTCTTTCTGCAGGAGGTCATCTTGGCCTAAACCATTCCGGGACCAATAGTATTGTTAAATCTTTTAAAGCGCCCCAAACTTCCAGGAGTGCAGATTCGAAGGTCTTAAGTGGAAGTAATAGTGGGTATGTGATTGGTGGGGAAGAGGACGCGAGCAGTATTTCTGAAGAAGGGGAATCGGAGGCCAAGGTATTGATTCCGGCTTTGCCTGATGAATCCAATGGTGAACGGGGAACTCTTATAAGCAGCTGCTTTTGGGAGTGGAAGCCGAAGCTAACCGTGCACTATGAGAAGGCAGGGTGTGAAAACGTAGGGTCTCCGCCGGTGTTGTTTCTTCCTGGTTTTGGGGTTGGTTCATTTCATTATGAGAAGCAATTAAAGGATTTAGGTCGCGACTTTAGAGTATGGGCATTGGATTTTCTTGGACAGGGAAGGTCATTACCATTTGAAGATCCTGCACCTCAGTATAACAGAGAAAATGACCTAGAAGGGAAGGAGACTCTGTGGGGATTTGGAGAGAAAACGGAGCCGTGGGCAAGTCAGCTGGTTTATTCAATTGACTTATGGCGGGATCAAGTTCAATACTTTGTGGAGGAGGTACCTTAATTAGCTATGTCTTTGCTTATGTAATCCTCCAGAAGTATTACATGACATTGTTCACACACTGCTATATGGAAAATTTATGGAGCTTTAGAGTTCTAATGTGTATTCTGCTTTCGAGCATAATTCACTCGTGTTTGTTAAGCCTTTTTCATTTCTTCTGGATATGTTGTTTCAATGTGAAATTAGAAAATAAAATTGTACTCACATTCAATTCTCTGTGCCAGTGAAACATGTTCTAGAAAGTGACTGTTATGTAGACAGATCTGGACATTTCTTTTGTTTGGAACTGAATGGATCAGAATTCATCTTAATGATTCAATTTTGAACAATTGTTTTTGTTCAGGTCATTGGAGAACCAGTTTATGTTGTTGGGAATTCGCTTGGAGGATTCGTCGCACTATACTTTGCAGCAAGCAACCCACACTTGGTCAAGGGTGTTACCCTGCTGAATGCAACCCCCTTTTGGGGGTTTCTTCCTAACCCTGTGAGATCTCCAAGACTGGCTAGGATATTTCCATGGGCTGGGACATTTCCTCTGCCTTCCAGAGTTAGAAAGCTCACAGAACTCGTGTAAGTTGGTCAGCTAAATTTGTCACCTTCTCTTGTTTGCCACCAAGACCGGGGAACTTGGTGGTTCTGCCTTGATTGAATTAAACAATGTCTTTGCAAACTCGGCAAGTAAATACCAGAAACATACACTGAGATTTTTTTTTTTTTTTCTCATTTATGATTTACTCATCCAACATGGGAGAGGAAGATGGCCAAAAAAACCAAAAAGATCAGAGGGCAAGTTGTAATTGTACTTTCAAGATGGGAAAGTCCCAAACGAAGTCATTTTATTCTCATTAGCTTCATGGACCATATCGATATCTTTTACATTCCATGATCCTGATTGTCTCCTACACTGTAACAGTTGGCAGAAAATAAGTGATCCAGGGAGCATAGCCGAGGTGCTCAAGCAAGTTTATGCAGATCATTCAACAGATGTCGACAAAGTCTTTTCCTGTATACTTGAAACAGCAGAACATCCAGCTGCTGCTGCCTCGTTTGCCTCTATCATGTTTGCTCCTCAGGGACAATTATCCTTCAACGAGGCTCTATCTGGGTAAAGATATAAATCCTGATTCTTAATGGTGGCATGAGCATTAAACAAGCATGAGCATTAAACAAGTATAACGTGCTTTTTTCCTGCATAACGCATTACTCTAATGTGGTTACTTTGTAGATGTCAGAAGAACAGTATACCCATCTGCCTTATGTATGGAAAAGAAGATCCATGGGTGAAGCCTGTCTGGGGCCTTCAGGTTAAGAGACAAGTTCCTGAAGCTCCATATTATGAGATCAGCCCTGCAGGTCACTGCCCTCATGATGAAGTTCCTGAGGTATGGTTTGAGAAGTTTAACTAATATCATGTGCATGTCATCTCCATTCTTTAGGTAAACCTGTGGAGACAACTGTCATTGAGGACTTTTTTTCACGTACTAGTGTTTGGTTGCGAATGGCCAACAATAGAGATGAAGGGTTGTGTATATATTTACTGTTTTCTGCATACTTGAAAGTTGAAACTATGAATCAGTAATCCTTTATGTAGTATATTATCAATGCTTTACGTGTGGTTCCTGTCTTCCTGCTATCAGATAAATGTAGAAATCTCATGATCAAACTCCCCAGATACCCATTGGCTCAGGTTGATAATCCAATATCTGGAAGACCAAATCAATTTTGGCAGCATAAGTGTTAGGGTGCCTCCTTATGTATTTATGTCTAAACCAATTTTGAGAAACTTCAAAAAACTATGAACTGCGAAATTGGTTCTACCGGTTTATCACTCTCATGAGATGCTAGAAGGCCCTGGATTCCTAGGATAGCTATGGCCGGCTGTATTGCAAGTCTGCCTTGGATGCTGCTGGTTCTTATGTCGTGTCAATCTATATGCAGGTGGTGAATTATCTGTTACAAGGATGGATCAAGAACCTAGAATCGCAGGGCTCAGTGGCGTTGCCTCTGCTCGACGACCTGGAAACTATTCAGCGTACCACTGCAAAGGATTTAGAATTTGTCAGAGGAGGAGAAAAAAGATCCGTCAAAGTGAGATTCATCGAATCAACATCCTTACCTTGGAATAGGATAAGCTCTTTTATTGGATCTCATGTTGGGAAATTAAAACTGAAATCTTGATTTTAGAGCGTAGGTTGGGAGAAGAAATGTAAGATGAATACTCAAAACTGCAAATGTAGTCTTTTAAATTGATATTTTCATCTGTATGTAAAGGTTTGTAATCAAGGGCTTTCTCTTGTTTCAGATTAACACGATGTAACTAGTGAAAGGGAAATGTTAATGTCATGGTCATGACTATGCACAATTACACATTTCAGATTTAGAATTATGATCTACTTTTAAAGACCATTGGTTGGATTATCCTTGAACTGTAGAAAATGCTACAGAAAGAGTTTGGTCAAGCCAATCCAAAATGCTGGCCATAAAGAAAACCCAATTTTTGAAGCAATGGGTGTAATTGGTCCTATGCAGGGCAAAAGCTGCTTTGCATAGAAGATCCATCAAAAAGCTTTCCTTTGATGGGCATCATAAGCCATGGTGAACGTAAGTTTGGAAAAGGGAGCTTTCCCTTAAAGGAAATGTTCCAATCATGAAGCAGTTCAACTTTGTCACGATATGAAATTTATTATTGCAATACTTGCATCCCAAGGAAAAGAGGTATTGATTCCTCCTAAACAAATATATAGTACATATGTTGGACCAAAACCATGCATTTTGGAACTAAATACCAATAAAAATTATGCTTCTTTATAATATATTTATCTATAATTCTTGAAAAGTTACTAACTCAATAAGGGGATGAAAACTAATAGCAAATTACTAATGTGGACGTATAGATGAGACTATCAACATATTATACGAATTTATTTTATTACTAAATTTTATGATATTAATTTTATTTAAATATATTTGGCATTCCGACCGACTTCAATTATGAATTTTGAAATTTAAGCTTCGCTTATTTGGTAAAAAAAAAAAATTGTTTAATTTTTTAAATTATCCATTAACCTCGGACTACCCTCAATTCATCAAATAACCGCAGGAATCAACGGCCTGTCGCCGGCAACAGACGGGGCGTCCGAGGTTTCGGAAGTACGGTACGATTGGGCAGGAGCTGTCAGCTGAATGAATCTGAACCTGAACCTGAATCAGCCCAAGATCGATCTCAAGATGACGAGGCTTCTCTCCAGGACATTTCGATCCGTCAAGCACCCCACCTCAGTTCCTACCATAACGAAACCCCCTTCGAGATCATCATCATCATCATCATCATCCGCGTTGAAGCTCTCGCAATCTTCGCCCTCGGCGTCTGCGTCGGCGATTTCAAGAACGGGGTCGGAGCCCATTTCGGGGGATTCAAGAACATGGTGCGTCTACCTCATCCTCTCCACCAACCCACCGATCAAGACTTACGTTGGCGTCACCACCGATTTCCGTCGCCGGTAGGTAATGCTTCGCTCCTCGATTGATTCTCTCCTTCGAGGAAATTTTGGGTTTTTTGTGCGTCGATGGGTGGATTTGTTGGTGTTTGTGTACCTGGGAGCAGGAAAAGATTGAACATTTGAACGGTTTGATTCATTATCTAGGTACCATTTGGTAGTTTTTCGTGATATTTTGCTAGGTTCCTGCTGCTGAGCTGGTTGATTACCAAGTAATATAGTTAATGAACTCCCTTGATGTGATGTGGATTTGCTTGTAATGTTGAACTTTTGCACATAATTGCTCAGACGTAGCCTTGCAATGTATTAAGCATTTGACTCGAGTGTGTGTTGTAGGAAGTTTTGCATATGTGACTGAGTCGTGTGGTACATGTTGATATTTCCAACGCTTGAAATGCTACTATTGGTTGATGAGACTATTTTGTTCTCTCATACAGTAATGCGTCCGTGTGCTATGTACTCCTCTGTTTTGACTTCCCCTAACTTGGAAATGTTCTTGTGATCTTTCTTGTCCTCTGATTCCCTGTAAATTAGTATCTGAAATAGCATGCAGATACTCGGCTTCTTATCGCTACTCTTCATTTGGGTTGTATGTTTTCTCGTTGAAGGTCATGTAATACAATGCTCAAATATTTGAATCTGTATGCCTCATTGAATCTGCGGTTGATTCAATAGTGTACAGTTTTCTGTCTGCATGCCTAAGTGCTTATTTATTTCTGTCGGCATATCTCAAAGTTCAACTATTTGAATCTGTTATGCCTCATTGTATCTGCGGTTGATTCAATAGTGTACAGTTTTCTGTCTGCATATGTAAGTGCTTATTTGTTTCGGTTGCCATGTCTCGAAGTTTGAAGCAACATAACGGGGAACTCAGCAGTGGTGCCAAAGCATCTCGAGCTGGAAGGCCATGGGTCTGTGCCTGCCTTGTTCAGGGCTTCAAGGACCGAAGTGAAGGTATTTTCTTAACTTTCTTGTAAGTTGACTAGAGCACTAGCTTGAAACTCATGTCTTCCTTCCACTTCTGCAACTACAAGATCACAACCATGTCTCCGAAAATATGCTACTCTCACCAATTGCGACATGCAAAAAATCTAAGTAATATTCATTGCTCAGCATCCTGCAATAAGTCACCTTCTGCAAATTGGGGGCGTCCTCACTTATGTTTTACCCTTTTGCATGTTTTCGGCACAGATGTTTCGTTTCCTCATATCATGACGAGAATTATTGAGTCATGCCACTAGTTCAAGCGTCCTCATGATTGCAGAGCATAGACATGTCTCAGTGTCTGATAGTTTTAAGCTCTAATTCTCTCCGCATATTACGCAGCCTGTGTTTTTGAGTCAAAATGGAAAAGTTTATCAAGGAAACTACCTCGCCAGAGGTCATGTGGTGACATGGAAAAGCAAGCAGAAGATATCTCTCAGTTATTGCTTCAGCATAGACAAATGGCTTTAGATAGAGTTAAAGGTGCACTTGACTGCAGTCTTTTGGAAATTGATTGGAAATTGAATCTTACTTGATTTCATGGGTTGTTGCTTTCACCAAGGTACGGAATGTTAATATGTCCGAAATTAAGTTACAGCCCACCTATGAAATGGCTAGCATGTTGTGAGACATGTAAATGCTATTGGCAGATGCATGGTATGCTGGTCTTTTATTCTGTTTTACTTGTAACTTTATGATCATTCGAACTGGCAAAAGGTACGGGGTGAGATTATAGCCAAAAAGATGTCCCTTTCATACACATTGTAAAGTGAAATGAATGAAGAAAAGGGTTTTTAAGGTTCCATGTGGAGGGAAACTGTTTTCATCCCATCTTTTCAAATAATTCTGTATCTGCCCCCCACTTGAACGCTTGATTGTACTCCTTGTTTCGAGAAACTACTGAAAACATCATTGTCTAGAGGCATATAACTGGGCATATTCGAAGCTAATTTCTTTGAACCATATATTTTCAATTTTTCCTCTTTTAATTCTACAGGCGAATTGGGAGACATCAAAATCAATTTACCTTTCTTTATGTGTTTTGCTAGGCTTCAGCCTTACTCTATATTCCTGTAAATGGAACAGAGGTGTGTGTATTCATGCTCTGGAACTTGCCATTTTCTGGTGAAGTCACGCAATCTTGCACAAATCACAAGAATGTGTGACTCATGTTGTTGGGTGTTTGTGTGTGGGTGTGTTGTCATCCTGATATTTAATATGAAAGGCACCGTTCACCTTCTGTGTGATGCACCTAACTGCTGCGGATAGCAATTGCCTTCAGCATAATGAATAATGTTTCTGCATGTTCGAGAAGAAGAGATTGAGCTTGGTTCTTTGATGCAAAGGCTCATATTTTTGGACTAGTAAGCCAGAAAAAGTAAGATACAACTAAGTTAGCCTCAGATATGATATTATAAAAATCCAGGCACTTTTCGTCATCTTCTAATCCTCACTCAGTAAATTTTGCAAAGCAGTATCTTTCGAAATTCATTTCCAAAAAGAAGAGGATAGTTGTCATGATGAGTCGGCCATTCACAGTCATTGACTGTTAAAACTTGGATGGCCACTCTACAAGCGAAAGTGATGGAAAAGTGATGAAGCTTTTTCTCCTTTCGATGTGCAGCAGGGGGGCAAACTTTTAACTAATGACGCTCTGCTTCCGATAATTAACTAATGACTTTATGGGGGGCCGAAAGTAACCGGTGCATCGATTCGCTTCCCCGAGTTGCGTTATAACCAGTACAACTAATGATATGGATCTTAAGGTTTCGTTCTTGTTTGATGATGAATAAGCGAGGAAAAGAGGGAACTACTTTGATTTCACGTGGTGTCTCAGCCAAGGTTGCACGTTGGTTGGGTCTTGCCTTAAGGGTGACCTGTGACCACCACCATACGGCACAATTATATGTACCTCCCTAGCTTTAGGCCTTCATGTGGGCGCAAGAACTGGGTGGTTACGCTTCATCTTTTAACTTCTAGGGTGACCACTTGGGGGGGAAATAGAAAAAGACAAGAACCAAAGAGAGAGAATTGAATTTCGTCTGTTCACCGAACTGGGTTTTTTTTCCTTTTAAATGAAATGAGACCGACGGCTACGTTCTCTTTTGCCTGAAAAATCTATGATAAAAATGTCTAAAAGGCAGGAGTAGCGTCGCTCATTGCGGAGTTTGGCAATATCCGATAGGAGTAAGATACGGGTTAGGGCAACCGAAACATCATGATCCGTTCAAAAAGCTATGATTTAGAGTATTCATCCACTCAGATCTCCGCAAAAGGAGCTTCTGCTTTTGTTTTGTCTTTGCTTTCCACTTTTGTAGGTAGCATTGTCGTTGTATAGCTCACAAAAGGTTCATAAAGAAGAGGCGGACGATAATGGAAGACCCACAACGTTAAGAGCAAGCAATCTGATAATTTTCTCGAAGCTGGACCATAGTATCAACCACCAGATAATATAATGCCAAAGCCGATAAATATGAACGTGACATAACAAGAACAAAGGTCCTTTTGTATTATTGTGTATAGGCTTCCCAGCTGCTAGCTGCGACATTAATGGATGCTGCAATAATGCCTAGCGGCAGCGTAAGGGCAGCGGTGCTGCGTGATGGTGAAGACGAAGTTCTTCTGTCCGGACAAACGAGTTCACCAAATTCTGGATTTTGCGTCTCATCCCTCGTCTAGCTTCCCTCGACAAAGGGGAAAGAGTTTAGAGAAAGTTGGAACGTGGGTAAAAAAAAATCAAATAATGAGAAATGTAAAATTTTATAAAAGTTTAGGACCAAATCAAATCTAATCAAAACTTTTGAATTTCAAAGAGCATGAAGTATCGGTGCCATTCATATCAATTTTTGCACGGACAAGAATAATTTCTCTTGCAGACTTTAATTCTTATACAAATTGTTATGATAGTTTTAGAGATGAAACAATCTAAGATGAAGGATCAATAATCACTTCTCTAAATGTATTTCAATGCTCATATGTATATAATAAATTGTATAAAAAAATGTTTAGATGTGAAGATTGAACTGCATCAAGGGTACCGAGTCACTTATTTCCCTTTATCTAAAGACGGGAATTTAGTAATGTTAGAAAAAAATTGGTCAGGAAAAACGTGACCGGGAAGGTAGAAAAAGAGGAAGGAATAAAGGAAGACGAGGGAAGAAGAGACCAGAAAATTTGATAGAAAATGACTAGGTGGAAAAGAAAAAGAAAAAAAAAAAGGGTGTACAGAGTCCAGATACAGTAAAGGTACGGCGTTGACCGTAAGGTAAAAATACAAGGTCTGCGTACCATGAGATGTAAGTTTAATTGCTTATGTAATAATCTTACCACCTTAATACATGCCATAGATTCATGGGGGATTGTCCTTGGGATTCCAATTTGGTAGTCTCTCTCTCTCTCTCTCTCCTTTCCCCCCTTCTGAGACGCCATTACAGCTCTGTTCATAAAGTCATCAAGAACCAAGGAAATTTATCTCCATAAATTCTCTACCAGCTTCTCAAGTTTCTATACCAGCCAAAAAAAATTGAATCTTTTTCAGTTTTTGTTTGATGGGTTATCTTTCTTGCAAAGCTGAATCCTCCATTTCCATTTCCACCTCCAACTCCCACGCCCGTTCGTCGTCGTCGGCGGCGGCTTCCAAGAACCAACGCCCCCTCAAGCAAGAACGAGAGAGGCCGATCAAGATTCAGCAGTTCGACTACAGCGACGTCGAGGCGGCCACCGATGGGTTCTCCGACCAGAGGCTGCTCGGCAAGGGCAGCCACGGCTACGTCTACAAGGCCTTCCTCCGCGGCCGCCACGTGGCCGTCAAGAAGCCCTCCAAGGGGCTCGAGATCGTCTCCGAGGTCGACAACGAGCTCGAGATCCTGTCCAAGATCCAGAGCCCCCGGCTGGTCAACCTCGTCGGCTTCGCGAGCGACTCCACGAACCGCCTCCTGGTCGTGGAATTCATGAGCAACGGTACGCTCTACGACATCCTTCATTCCAACACGCGCGTCTTGAATTGGGGTCGCAGGATTAGGCTGGCCCTGCAGATCGCCAAGGCCATCGAGACCCTTCATACTCAGAACCCACCTATAATCCACAGAGACATAAAGTCTGCTAACGTGTTGATAGATAGGAACTTCAATGCTCGTTTGGGCGATTTTGGGTTGGCTCTCAGATGTCATGTCAATGATTTTAGGCTCCTGTCCACACCCCCAGCTGGGACTCTTGGGTATCTTGATCCGCTCTATGTGACCCCTGATAACTTGAGTACTAAGACTGATGTCTTTAGCTTTGGGATATTGCTGTTGGAGATTATCAGTGGGAGGAAGGCCATCGATGTATCGCACTCGCCGCCCTCCATCGTGGACTGGGCAATCCCCTTGATTAAAAAGGGAAAGCTCCTTTGTGTTTATGACCCGAGAATGGCGCCCCCAAAAGATCCCGTCGTTAGGAAGCAATTAGCTGTTATAGCTGCCAAGTGCGTGAGACCTTGTAGAGAGAGGAGGCCGGCGATGAAGGAGATTGTTGATTGGTTGAGCGGGCTGAGCAAATTGGTTCCCCTTCATTCGTGGAATGGGTTTAACAATCCGTGCCTCATGGTGGAGACGATGGGACGGCCGGTCGAATCCAGGAATGTGCAGAATAGTCCTAGATTAGATAACACGGACACAGGGTATCTAGATGCTCTGGATGGGAAATTTTCAAAACCAGCGATGAGAAATTCGCGAAGAGTGTACTCGGATTTGGGGTTCAGGAGTGACTTGATGGATCTCATGGCTGCTAATACAGATGAAGAATCTGAAGTTCGGGGGGAGGCTAGGGGACTTGAGCCTACTTCGAAATTGCCAAACCAGTCATACAGTTCTAGATTTGGTAGCGGAAGATATGTGACCAGGGTAAGAACTCAATCTCAATCCCGTCGTCACAGAGATGATGCTGCCTTCATTGTGAGGAGAAACCGTTCGGTCAGGGGAAGTCCCAAAAACTTTCCAGCCATAGACGATTCGGTGGCTCGTTCACAAACTCAGTCATTAGAGCTTGCTCACGAACTGCATTGATGTAGATATCGTGTCAGATCTTCCTCAAGAAAGAGGGTTCTAATTGAATAGTTCATGTGTTTTCTTTTATTTTCTCATTATGTTGGGGACATCACTGGTGTCTCACCACAACTTCCATAGGATTGTCAATTGTACTTGTTACCGATCTTCATACCTGGATGCTGCAAAAATTGTGTACGAGGAAATTGCTATTTAATACAAAGAGAGCGCTAGGCTGACTTTCACAGTCCTTTAATCTTTTCCTAGTCTCACTTTTACAGTCGATATGTTTCTTCTGTCGAAAGAAGTAACTCAAGCTGGATTTTTATCTATTACCCTCCAAAGAATTAAGTGATCCTTGTAGAGCAAAGTTTCTTCTCTGGTCAACAAAACAATGGCTCCTAATTGGAACGGTTTGAAGAACTAGTTTTTGGGTTTCTCCATCTGTGCAGCAACTTCTTGTGTTATAATCTCCTAGATCACGGTGGTCATAGTAGATCAACCAGAAGCTGCAAGTCGCAGATATGGACAGCCCATTCGTGATCTATCAGAAGAAAAGTTCGAATTTCTTTTGGCCCAAATAATTTTGAGTTTAGAAAATCATATATACATGTGTCATGTCAACCACTCAAGCATAATTATGTGTCTAATGATAAATTATCAGTGATTGCGTAGGTGGCAACCTAATCTCAGCCATCTGGTAACAACCCTAATATGATAGCGACGCGGTGTCACTGACACCATCGCATCGCCAACTTGGTCGCCTCTATGATTTTTTTCCTCTCTCCTTTTCTTCGGTAAGTTCAAGCTTAGGACAGATGAAAGACATTCAACTTCTACAAACAACAAAAGGGGAAAAAAGAAGAAGAGGAAGCCTGAAAGAAGAACCCGGCGCAAGATGGGCAGCTTAATCTTCGCTGTTATGGGCCGGTCTACAGAATTTTAGGACTATATTTAAATTGGAAAAAGAACAGCCATGTGAGACTCCAGAAGGCAAGAAATCATGGTTGCTGCCAAGACCAAAAGTACCCTATTGTTCAAATAAGTGGAGTCCTTGTCAATAGAGGATTTGAGGAAAAATTGATATATTGAAACCCTAGAAATAAGAGGCATGCTGTCTATCAGCTAACAGCAGTTAGCCGCCAAGGATGAAAGTATGTGTGGATCTTTTCCTTATATCAAGGCTTTACAGCTAATATAGTTTTATATCAGCATGTGCCTCTCCTTTTCTTACATAAACCGTTTTAAGATCCATCGTCTATGCATGGACCTTTGACCTTAACGCCCATTTTCTCGAAGGGACCACCCAATTTGTGCAGGCAAACCATTAATCATTCCGGGAAAAAAAAAGAAACGCTTTTTTCTCGTTAGAATCTCTCAGTGCTCCTATCTTCTGATTGCTTCGATGGGGAAAAAGGTACTTCTTTGAAACGTAAAGGCATGGACTAAATTGTATGAATAGAATATTTGACAAGGACCCATCAAAAGGTCGATTCTTTTTGGAATGCCTGTATTAAAACGGATTCATGAGAAGAAGCGCTGCTGTTGAAAAGCATAGGGATGCTTATATAGACACAACAATACATCGTAATGCATTCGCCAAACAAGGGAAGATGTCGAAGATATTTCATCTTTCGAGGGCACTTTTTGTCCTCGAGCGGTTGGCCTTTTTTGATGATTGAATGAGTTATGGGTCACTTTTTCTAGGTTCTGGAGTGTCCTGTCGCTTCACCCACTCCATTGGTTTTGAATTTCACCCCACAAATTCCACCAATTAGTAATCCAAAATGCAAGACTTTTATTAAATGAGACTCGCGTAGGCTAGCACTGATAGTGTGAGCTTTGGCTGTATATGGTTATTGTTTTGCATACATTGCTACTTCCTCCCTTCACATGCTCTTGAAGACTCAAAAAGAACCGTCTGCTTCCACACTTTTAAGTTGGAGCACCCAAGTATCTTGATGACCAGTCGTTCACATGCTTTGGAAAGAAAACTAAAAAACACGAGTCTATTGGTTCCCGAACTTTTAACCAAGTACTTCCTCTGCTAGGAGAAAGTACTTTCTGAATCGATTACAGGACCAACGCAGTACAAGTGATCAATGACGTTATCCCCTTCGATGATTCATTCAAACTGGCTTTGCTTCTCTGTCACATGTCGCACGCCGCACACAATCCACTAAACAAGCGAGGTGCGGTTACAACAATGCCCCAAAATAAATTTGAGATTGCAGAATGACTACGAACCTACTGGAACTAACATCTGCACAAACAAAGAGATCCTCGTAGCAGAGCAGCGTGCCTTCATTCTTCCACCATGCTTAGAAGTGAATAGTCAGAATACTAAATTACAAAGCTAGCTTATAATTCGCAATCCTTCTATTCTTTTCAGTTGTTGCAAACTATTGACTTGATTACAGTGGCGAGTCAGAAAATACTAAGGATAGATTTGTTCGTTGGAATAACAGCATCCTACCGAGTCTTCTCTCAACAGTGTCAAAAGCAAGGTTATTTTTCAGCGACAACGTTTGCTGCTGTCTTCCTTATCCAGATAATGGAAAAAGAAAATAAAAACAAAACGAAGAATCTTCAGCCCCACACCAACAAGATAATTAATTGTTTTCTTGTGACAAGCCTCTCTCTCTCTTTGACAAGCTATCACTCACCAAAAGCATACCAAAAATTCATAAATGATCACTATAACACTAAGTCATGAACAGACGTCGGGCATCTCAGAAGAGACCAGCCTGGGAGAGTAACTTATAGCGAAAAATATTGTGTCAAAAACATCCACCAGGGCTAGTAAAAAGCTCTCTAATTCCTTGACGCTACATATATTGGGTGGAAATCAATAATCACCAACTCCTTTAAAAACTATCCTAATGGCTTTCAGAAGTCAACATCAATGAAAAAAGACATTCTATAACCAAAAACCAAAAATTACTCCAGTAGCAATCTAAGAGAGCCATGCTTTCCAAAGAAATGATCAATTCCCCTACAGAATCCACCACACAAGGCTAAAGAGAGAAAAAAGAACAAAGGAGATGCGTTGAGAAGAATTGGCCTCTTCTCAACTTAGTCTCACATTCTGCCTTGTCTTGATCATCCGCTTCAATGTTGCCAACCAGAAATTGCACTCATCCCACTCGCTAGTCGTGAGAAGTACCTGGAGAAGAAAGATTGAAAGACACAAAAATCATTGAACACACTAATCCCTCGTGCAATCGCAAAGATAGTTAAGAGACTGGCGGTTTGCAGGAAATGCACCTGTATTTGCAGAGCAGTGCTATAATCACCGTTGTCTAAAGCCTGACATAGCTGGACAAGCTTATCAGCTGCGTTTTTAGATATGTCTCCACTGTTGAGCTTTGCAAACAAGGCACCTATTTTCCTTGAATTATCTTCTATCTCACGCTTCTTGGCAGGATTTGCACGTGAGCCTCCCAATGCTTCTGATGTCTCATTGTAGAGTCTCGTCAATGTTGCGATGACAGGTTTCTGGGGGGCTGGTGCATGGATGCAGAAAAGACTTATTCAGTTATGTGTCAGAAAGGAATGCCATCAAGCCACCACAAAGGAAAGCTGAACTCTTATCGATTTTAAGGAAGAACCAAAATTTCCACATGCAATCTTCACTAGCTACTTATTCAGCCAATGGGTGCTAACTCCATTGTAAAGTGCGTAGAGTTACTAGTACATATGGGATGGAATTAAAAAGTATCATGCAAGTTTGCCCTAGCCCCTTCCTAGACTAAAAAGCTCAGTGTCTGTGGTTGCATACTTCATGGGTTGTAACATTTTCATAAAAAAAAATTTAAACAAAATCAATCAAATCACTAACTAGATATTGCAATTGACTCCATATATACTAGCTCATGTGCCTAGTTGGAAAACCAAATGATGGTATAGAAAGAAAGCTCCAAATTGAGATTAAGGCCTGGTTTCCATGCACCAAAAGAGGTTTATCAGTTTCTTCAAACTTTCAGGCACTATTGGCATAGTCATGACCATTTTACCAGGAATGGAGGATTAAGAGCATCAGAAATTATCAGTCTACTACTACAAGCATAATCAAACAAGCCTTGCTTACTGAAAACAGAAGCAAAAACACAGCACGACCAAGCATGCAAGCACAAAGGCATGTTTGGATTGACTTTCACGTTTTACTTTTTTCTTGACCTAACCTTTATGAAGAGCAATCTTTGAGTATTTTTAATCCGCAGCACTTGAAACTTTCATGACATTTATATGTAGGTGCATATATTCCTACATAATTTCTTCATAAGTTCTGAAAATTAGATGATAAATTTTGGCGAGAAAGCAGAAAAGTGCTTTTTACTCATCTTCAAGTGGAAACAAACAAAGCCCTCATAAATCATAAATAAAGAGAAAGACAGCTATTTTTTCAAAACCATACAAAAGAAAGGTAGCTCTTACCAGGAACATTTGAAGTATCTGCTGTCTGCACAGTAGGTGGGGGTGCAGCAGGTGAGACAACTGGTTGTGCAGCTGCTGATTCAATGGGAGTAGCCGGCTGCATGGAAATTGGCCCAGGATTTTGAACAACCCCCGGATTAGTAACTGGCATAAACCCCCGCATTTGAGTAGGAGCCACAGCATGTGGCATATTCTGGCCAGGAACAGAGCTCACTTGTGGTGGCACAGGGGCAACCGGACCAGGTACATGAGGCAAAGGTTGAAAAGTAGGATTAACACTTCCCTATGAGACATGCCAAAGAGAACCGAATCAGTCAAACTAGACGCTTCTATGATCAAAATTGGAACTGAAGAAGACACATACTGGATACAAATGAGAACCCAATGTTGGCTGCTGATACTGCTCTGGGTTCCTCAGGGCAAGAGGAGGCGCTGGTATAAATTGAGATCTCGTCGTGGGCTGACTGGTGACAGGAGTTGGAACAAAACTTGGCTAGAAAGAGAGAAAAATGGTCAACCCAGAGATCCTTTGCAAGAAATCAAGGTCACGGTATACAAAGCGAACATGACAAAACATTGTATCATCCTTGCCAACACAAGTTTTCATTCTTAGAAGATACAAGTTCATATGTACAAAGTTCAAGTATAAACAAGGGTGCCAGCACATTATCTGACTCAGACTCCACAGGGCACAGATAGCAGGTAGTTACTTTTCTATTCTTTGGGGCAATTAGAGACAGCAAATGGAGAAAATTCTTTTGTAGATGACGAAAGAGTGAATGATGATATTCACTATAATATGCCCAAATTAGACAACCATCGCTCCTTCAAACAATTCACCATTTATCCTCTTAATTCTGAGCTTTTTATAATCTCGCCACTCTTTTCCATTGGGTAAAGATAGGCAAAGTCTGTGATGGAGTCCAGAGTAAAATAAATTATCAGAAAACTCAAATAAAGCAGCATCAACCACCTCCTCATGGCAAAGATACCTGGGCATTCTGAGGTGGCTCGGATGGAACAAACATAGACGCCTGTGAAGGAGCCTGATATTGCATGGGAGTATTGTATCCTTTCCCAAATGAAGAGCCAAAAGGCTGCTGATAGTTTTCACCATAAGGACTACCAGGAACAGTATGTGGCACCTGTGGTTGTGCAGCTTCCTAAGCAGTGATAAGAAAAAGCCAAATATTGACAATCATAGAAAAACATAGTGGCAAAAGAAAGGGAGAGAAAAGAGAAGACCAGAAAACTCAACAACTAGATGAACCCACCGGATAATAGTGCTGAGAAGTATCAACCATGCCATAATTGGATTGATCGACACCATATACTGCACCTCTTGGATCTTGAGAGCCATTAAAAGCAGAGATGTTGGCTCCTTTTTCTGCAACAAATTCAAAAGAAACCTTCAACCGCAATTTTAGCTTCATAGAAGCATAACAGTGAAGATAAAAGAAATATCAGTTTTTATCCACTTCGAGTCTTGTTTGTATATAAAATGACTATTCTAAACTAGTCCAGATATCAGGATCACCTGTTGGATCCTTATCAAAACAATGTTATTAAGGGGGAAGGAAACATAAGTATCAAATAATTGCACTTCCTACAGCTGCTTCTCAAGACATATTTCATTGCCAAAAAGTAGTAGAAACAACCCCAAGTATCAACCATTCTCGAAGAAACTAGCGAAAATAAATAGATAACTACAAATGAAAAGTGACTCTTAATGTTCTTAAAGAAAATATTCAAGACTACATTCTTAGCCATCGCAAGCTACTATATGAAACAACGAATCATTTCACAAAACCTAATTCAACCCTGTCCTTATAAGGTAGAAGGAGGTAGCAATTGCAAATAATTCCGCTACCCATGATTAAACTCATGTTCCTAACGCTCATGTTGCTCTTTTGAGCTTTTAAATTCTACTACAGAAGAGACGAAGCAGAGGAAAAAAAAACACGACAGCAAATGTTCTTAGTGGACAGCAAGATAGTTCTATATATAAATTATTAACAGAGCTTTGAATCCACTCCAGAAGCTGCTTTCCCTGTGTTTGGCTCTGAGGCTACTTCTATGAAACAGGGATGAGACTTCCTTCCTAGTAACTCACAATCACTTGAAAACCCCCTTGGCTGTAAAAAGAAGGGCCAGCAAATGGTACAGACATCTCATTCATTACATAAAGAAATGGAACCGCTAGTAGACAGGACAAGCGATTCTCTCTGGAAACGTATGCTAGGAACAGAACATACAAACTATAATGCATGATCGGATGTCCATTTTTGTATCATAGCTTCAATATAAGAAAAAAATGGACTATTTGGAATTTGTGCATGCAGATCTGTCTTAAAAATGTGTAAACAGTTGCTATAGCAAAAGCATACCAGCTTCTACAGAGAAGGCGATACGATCTCTCAAGACCGCAAGTTCAGGTGACAAATCATCTGTCCCCAACAGCTTCAAGTAGTCCATTGCTGTTGTCAAAAGCCCTTGACTAGCCAAAATCTCTGCATATTTTTCAACAAGCTTGCACACTGAAGCGCTGAATTGTTTTTGGCCGCTAGCCAATGCAAGAACAATAGTCTTTTCCATCAAATCCTGATCCCAAGAAAACATGTATATGAATAACTCTCCAGTTGATACGAAGCTAATGGCGTAAAACAACTAAAAGGAGGTAACCACCTGAAGAAGGTCCATGTAGGACATCCCATCATGTTCAGTTGCCAGGTTTCTCGACCAAATTTCCACTGTTTTATCAATATTCCCAGCACAAATGAAACAGAGTGTCGCTGCCAACATGTTACCAGCTGCCATAAGTTTTGAGGCTAGAGAGTTGCAGAGCATTGCCCACTCCTCCCCCTGTGCAAACTTTATATAACCAGAATTTAGATGCATCAGTGGATGTCCGAAGCATTGCAAGTTAGATCAGCAACAGACGACCAATATAATATGGTTGAAAATCACAATTTCAGTACATCAAAGATGTAAATTAGGCTGTCCAATCAACTAGCTTGGGTATATTACTTCCAGGCATCAAATCAAAATGTGACGGGAAAACTTATCAGTACATAGCAAGCTCAACTATCTCTGAGGAAGAATGATATTAAGTGCATCTACATGATTTTGTAGTTCTACCACCAGTGTTAAGAGAGATATTAAAATCAAAGTGGCATAGAAAAATGGTAGTTTTTCTAGCATTCCTGCAATAAAGTAGCGAAGGCAAGTATTCGGCATAAAGAAGCATCCATCCACATCATAAGCACACGAGCAGGAGGCATGCAAAAAAAAAACAAAAATGATAAATAAACTTGAGCAGAAATACATTGATCAGGGCCATAACAAAAGTCACTTCCAAAGAAAGTTCCTATCACAGAAACCCCAACTGGCATAGTTTCTTAACCAAAAAGAAACACGACACTTAAATTCATTTCTACCAATGTTTTCCTCCAGTATTAAGAAACTTACACTACATAGAATAGCGAGCGTCTCTTTCCAGAATTTGAGGGGCCTGGTATCCACAAGGCTCCGGAGATCATTATTCACCATTGCAAAAACAACCTGAAAGTAAGATGATTCATTTAACAAGCGGCATATCACATAGATTTAAAGAAATTTTCACTTACCAAGGTACTACCAAATAAAAATGTATCCAAAAAGAGAAAGATAAACAATTTTAAGTTATCTTAAAACATGTCACCTTCAAGTACGGTGAGCAGCTCATTTTGAGGTACTTATCACGAGTACTCTCCCATAGGGAGGCACCTCCAACATGCGCAATAACCAAAGCATCAGCCAATTTATTAGCAGACATGCACAATGCAACAGCAGCCTTGTAGTCTCCAACAACCAAAGCACGTTGAACACTATCATCAAACGATGGGTCAGAGCTCTCCTCAAGTCCGTCTACTTCATCTTGCGATGGTTCCACGGCAGCATTCACAGTAGGAAAGCCATCAGCAGAAGTTGATACAGGTGTATCGGCCCTGGGACTAGGAAGATTGTTAAAAAAATCTTCGCCATTATCAGTAGGAAACACCATGCTTTCATTGTTGTCCTCCTGCACTACTTTATCTGTAGTCACATCCTCGAGCCCAAGAGCATTAACTTGCTGGGAGAGATCCTCTTGTGAACCATCATTCGTCTCCGTAGGAATATCGAAACCAAGGTGAGCAAGTAGCTTTGACCTTGCGGTTCCATCGTCTTCTAACAAAACTTTCAAGAATCCCCATGTTTCTTGGTCATCTGTAGATCTGCTAGGGAAAATTTTGTTATTCTCCAAACACGATAAAAGAAAAATTATAAGAAAAATTATTTAAATGAATAAGTAACACACTCGCAATGTTGAGACTTCTTTTCACATAATGCTCTCAATGAAGGTCTATCCCCACTTTGGATTGCAGCTTCAAATTCAGACGAGCGGCTCACCAAAGTTTGTTCTGTAATGATATCGTGTACAAAAACCTGGAAAAGAACACAACGAAAAAATAAATGTTAAGTTCTTCTAAATAGCAAGAGTAATGAAGGGGAATAAACAAGCACCTCCGAGGAATTGACTGAAGGACCTCCTGTTGACCGAGTATGAAATGAAACCACCTTGCCTCCAAAACCAAAGGATGCGCCAACAGGTCGTTTAAACCATTTTGGAGCTCTCACAGTTGCTGTGTGGGAAAGGAGAGGTTAAACTTATGGTGTGTGAGAGAACCACAGCAGACAAATTAACAGATGTAAAAAAGGATGCCAACTGATCGTTGTCTGTTAGCAACAGAGTACATGAATTGTTTGACATCAGCATCCTTTCCATTGAGTGCACAATTAATTTGAAAAAGAACATAACTAATTGAATAATTCTTTGGTGTGCTAGTAGCATAATGCCGTGGTTGTCACCTTATAGAACCTGACCAGAACTGGTCCTGTTACATGAGAGAATCAAGTATCTCATTTGTTCATTAATTTCTGTTGTGTTGCTTGAGTCTGGACATGCAACTGGCAGAATCAGCCCGAGATGAACAGAGACCATATCTAATAAGCAAATTATAGAGGAAAGAACGAGAAGAGGACACCAAGCAATTGATAAACAAACTCTCATTCTCTCTTCCCCACTAACAGGGGGCATGCACACATGCAAACAAATTTTAACCTAGCTAATGGTACTTGTGTTGACAAATCATTTCTTTTCAGACAATGTTAGACTAAAAAACCAAATGCAGACTAGCAAAAACACCGGACTATTAATAAACTGTAAAGTACTGACAGAAATGTAAATTCTAGCCATTAGGATAGAATTACCAGCCCCGAATTCATTTTCCCTGACACCATAGCGGCTACAACCCTGCAAAATAATAGGAGATTTTTATGATTACATGTCTATATTTACAAACAAAATTTTGCATCTATAGGCAGATATATAATGGATGTGCAGGTTCAAATCCTGCTGGCTTCTAAGACTTTTAATTTTTCTTTGGGGAGATATTGCTAAAATTCGAACCTTTACTCTTTTATTTTTTTCATTTTCTTCTAAGATATTGTTCCTTTTTTCTCAATAAACATATGATTATGTGACCAAATAGAACATAAGGTGATCCACTATCCCCTTTTTTCATTATTTTTGTTTTCCTCTTTATTTTTTTCTTCAATCTATTCAAAAACAAATTTATCTTTTCTTTATTTATTTCCCAACTTATCTGTTGAGCATAGGATTGTACTGTTGTTTTTATATATTTCCATATCGAACTCAGGTATAATTAAATTGGTGTGACTTCACATATCTCTGACAAAAAAGTTCAACAGTCCGATCTATAGTCAAGTGTTATATGCCAATTTGTCATAATCAATCATAAATCTCAATCTAGTGATAACTTAAAATGGCATCACATATGATATTCTTTTATTTTGTTAGTAGAAATAAGTGGTGATTTAGCAAACCTTGGTTGCTATGTAAAAAAATTGGTAAAGTAAAACAATGACAAGAGATTAAATGTCATTTGTCTATTATCAAGCAATCTCTTTACAGTTTATGGATAATATCTCAAAGAAATTTATAATAGGAAAACACATTTGGTGCCAATTTTAGTTATCTGCATCATATGAAAGGAAGTCTCAAGTCTTTCTCTACCTCGTCATCTATACTATTCTCAAATTGAAATCAAAAGCCCTCAACAAGGTGCAGCCAGATATGAACCTTTAAACACAGAAGAAAAGAAAAAGAAATACCTCAACATTGTAGATGCCTATCTTTCCATCAAATGAAGATGCTGATATAACTCCGGGTATCTTAGGGTACCAATGCACATCAAAATTCCAGTTGGATCCAGCAGGCAATTCACAAACAATCTATAACAAACATGAGTAAATGAATGTTGTCAGAATAAAATAAGCCTGACATACTAGCAGCCAGAATTGCCACTAAATGAGTGATGCAAAATAAAAAATAGACATTGAACACAAAAATGAGCACTAGTACAGGAATAAATATTAAGATAGAATGCAAAAAGAAAAAAGGGGAAAACACAGCATCAAAATAAGTACCTCTCCAGTAACTGTATCCCAGCATATGGTTCGATTGTCTTTAGCACAGGTGACCAAATAGGAACTATCATTAGGACACCAGGACATTGCAATAACACCTGTGTCAGATATTCAAGCAGAAGAGGTGAGAAGAGAAGCCATCGACTCAGTTATAGCAGAAATTCCAATGGCGGAAATGAAAAGATATAAGAGCAAATGCTCATTGGTATGCAAGTGGATGATGATACGTTTTACTAACAGACAGAAGCATGTCAAAACAAGCTGCTGCAAGAAAAGTAAGCCATACCAGGTATGCAAAGAATAAACTTGGATTATATGTAGAAGCAATGGAATTCCACATTGCATTACATATGTCCAAGCAAAAACATTGATATTCATCAACATAAGGAAAAGAAGTGCAAGAAAGGATCAAAACAAGTCAGAGATATTGCATCAAGTTGACAATTCTAACCAGATAAAATAGTCGTTTTGTCACATTAAGTTAACTCTACACAAACATCAGGGCAACGGTTCATTCTTACAAGAAAAGAAAGCTAAAAAGGAAAGAGAAGGAAGTCTCCTAGAGGTGGTAGTTAAGCGCAGTGGCCACTGATCGCACATGCAATCGACAGTGATCACCGTGGTGGTTGTCACCACCAAGACAATGCTATGTTTGTCTGTCTTCTATATTCTCAAGGTTCCGTTGCTTTATTTTTGTATTTCAATTGATTTTTTTAATTTTTGACCAATTTTAGTTAGGCCTCCCAAATCTCGATTGGTTAGGGTACTGTTCTTATACTCAGTAGATTCTAGAAAAAAGCTTAAATCCGATCCTATCCTATATGATTTTATTTCTTGGTGACCAAATGCAACTGAAGCTACTAATTCATACCATTTTCCATATCAATCCATCTAAAAGATTACAATGAGAATGATACTAAGGATTCTGCATTTCTATGCTACAACCAAATCAACTTCTCCCTCCTCCCTGCCTCTATCAATATGACATTAGAAATGATAAGATCTTTACTATAACAACAAAGGATAATGCTATTGGCTTAGATGTGTACCTCTTGTATGCCCCACAAATTCTTTAACAGGTGACATTATGTTTCTCATATCCCAAAGCTGCGCAAAACATCGGCAAAATGAGAGATTATACATGCTCCATCTACCCTAAGTACTTATATGAGATAGCAACAACAAGTCAGGTCATTACCCTTAAGGTAGGAGAACTATCTTCATCTGATGCAACAACAAGTTGAGTAGCCAGGTCAGGGTTCCATTGCAAAACTGAGCAACGCCTTCTAACTGAATCTGAAAAACTGCCATTTGGTAAAGTGTGAATCATATTTACTGTTGTCCAGATAGCTACAAAGATAATAAAGACCAAGCAAATATACATGTGAGGAAGCTAGAGATCGAAGGCTACCTTATGACTGGTTTTTGTTTCTTGAGATCCCATACAACTGAAAAGCAAAAAATTAGACCTTTGCCCCAAGGAAGATAAACATCACTTTAGAATAAAAAAGAAGAAAGGGATAATATCCCTTTTTTTCTCACCCGTTGTCCCGTTATAGGAAGTGGAGGCTAATATATGTTGAACTTTGCTATTCCAAGATAAAAATGAAATTTCACCTTGAGCAGCAGAACCACTACCCTGCAAGAAAAAATATAAAGACTTTGGTCAGATGCCTCAGCAAGTCCACCTTGATCTTTATCTTCCTTATAGGCATCATAGTTGACCCATACTTTTAACTTATAAAAGCATTTATGGACAAATTCAGGGAAAGGCCACTACAAGTGTCATAACTTTCATATGGCGCGCTTTCTTTCTTCTTTTTTCGATCACTTACTTGCCACGACTTATTAAAAAAGATTCACTTAAGTACCATAACTTTCAATCAATCACTTGATTGTCACAACTAAAAAAAAAAAAAAGTTCAGCCAATTGTCAAAAATCCAACGTGGCACGGCACTCGTGGTGAATTTTTTAAAAAAAAGTTATGGCACTCAAATGATAAAAAAGAAGAAGTTATAGCGCTCAAGTAATCGCCATTCGAAAGTTATGGCATTTTTGGTGTCCTTTTCCCACAAATAAATAACTACAAGTTACAGAAATCTGGACAAGACACATGAAAGACAAAACGATGAAAATAACATTTTCAACAAGCAGCATCAGCAAAGAGATGCTAGACAATTGGAAATTTGGCGGTTCCACAATATAAGCAGGAGATCATTTCGTACCATAGACCAGAGTAATAAGCAAAATGCAAGGCCAGACCAAGACGCACGTTATTTGGGCATTATTTCATGTCATGCTGGGGACAATGCATCATGGATGATAAATGATGCGTTCCATGCAGAAGTCTAATTGTGTTCTGACAATGGGCACACTTTTTAGAAAAAACTGCAGAAAGTACCATCAGAGACAGACCAGCTCACATGCAAGGGTAGAGCAGTTGAGAACCAAATATTACCAAAATAGGAATTGTCTTTGTGCCTGGATGGCCGTGACAGCCATCCAAACCTACTCACTGGCAGGCAAATAGCTGAGAAGTGAAAAAGTTAACTTCTCTCATGAATCCAAAAACACATCAGCATGCTTGCTGCTCACTACAATGGCTTGTGGGCAAAAAAATCCTCAGATACATCTGCTTAGCCCAGAAGTTAAAATTATACCGAACAAATCGAGACCTTAATTCTTCACTGATAAACGCCTTGATTAAAAAGATCCATGATGTCCCCACCAAGTGGTGTAAGGTTTGTCATAAGGAAAAAATATCCATTCATCACATAACATGACAAGACAAGCCTGAATAATATAAAAGCATATAAATAAATTCCAAAGCAAGTGAACTGTGTTAAAAATCCTCAGATCCCAACATACCCTAAGAGGAGGGAAATGAGAAGGTTCTCTTGGTGCAGCCAAATCCCAAATGCAAATTTCACCATCATCAGCCCCAGAAGCAAGTAAGTTTGGTGCAATGACGTTAAACTCAAGACCACGAACCTGGATTAAGAAATCAACATAACCATCCCATAAACCTAAGCATCAAGAGACAGAGAGACAATAACAAGCTGTGAACAGGAAAAGACGAAGACAAGGGACTTACAGGTCCTTTATGCCTAGAAAGGTGTCCTACGATTGCCTTATCACCAGCCTCAGAACTGAAAAGGGAAAAACATTAAATACAGAATACTACTGTACTTCCTACAAACAAAGCAATAGTGTCAATCCAAATAAACACCAGCTGAGACTGTTATTACAAATCAATAACAGCACAGAAGTCCATAGGAATAGGCAGCTCAGCTACTTACGAAAATAACGTCAAAAGCACGTGATATTTATTCAGCCTTACAAAAACGGGGATAGATCTCATTACCCTATTGATCTTACCAATATCCTGGCTACATTAACAACCATTCACCTATCCACTTTACTCGTTGTTCAAGTGCATGGATTCTTATCATTTAACATGGTATCAAATGGGCCATGTAATTGGATGAGCTGTCCCCCCTTCTAAAACCAGTTTTAACTGGCAGTTATGAGGCTACTTTGCGATATGTGCTATACAACTGCATCCTATCACAGAAAATACTTTCCACAAGAATTTGCATGGAAAACAAGTACAGATAGTCTTTCAAACCTCATTGTTGTTTCTGTTCTTGAGAATATGTTACTACAGCAAAAGGGAAAATTTTTCGAAAATGACGACTGAAAATAAGTTCAGTTTAAGTAATTTCAGACATGGTGTGAAAATATTTAAGAAATGAACGTGATAATCATGTGTCTCAATTGAGAAGCCAAATGCCAGCTAAAACCCCTCAGCAAAGGGAAATCGAGGAGGATACACTTCAACATGCATCTAGATCACTGAACTGAAACCTAATACCAAAACAAACATTTCCAAGGCTAAAAAACACACCACACAACAAGCTTGAAGAAGCTTCATGAAACATCCCCAAGATTAACCAAAGCTTCAAGGCTAAAGCTGCTAAACCTTAATGAAGCTTGGAAATGAAATTTCATTAAAAGCTTGCTTTTGATCACTCTCATTAAAAATTGACACTTGAAAATTCATGGGATGCAAATCTGGATTCTTGCTATTTTTCAAAAATCAAACAAGGAAGAGAGAAAATCACAGGCCAGCTTCAGAGAAATAGCAGGACTTGAACGACTAATTTACTAGGTCTAGAGGCACTTTTCGTGACTGGTAAACAGATGGAGAGAGAAAAGAATAAATAGTTCGCCCCTAGCTCCCCCATGTTATGATCGTCTTGTTTCAGAAACAAGACAGGATTAAAATAATGAAAACGACAAAAAGTTAGTATGGGGAAACGCTACTCCCAAGTCTCCAAGAGAAAATATTTCCAAAATGAAACCAAACACATCCTCAATTGCTAACAGCAACATAGTAAAGGCCAGGCAAGACTTATTATATTGGTGTCCCAATACACTGTATAGGATGGAACCTTCATAGCCTGAACAGAAACATTTAGACGAAGTTCAAAACTAAAGCCAACACGACACACAAGCAGCTGAATCAAGATATAACAACGAAACCCAAACAATATAGTTCTCGTCCATCTCTTATGGTGAAAATGGAGATGAACATCTACAAGTTTCTCTTTAGAACCAATAGAAAACCACTCAGTGATCCTACGTCTTTAATCTCTGCATAAGGCACACCAACCAAATGACACCTTCACTTAGCAAAAAAATGACCGCAGTTCTGAAAAAAGAGAGAGTACTAAAAATATGGGTTATTTGAATCATCTTACTCCAGATGACTAAATAAATTCCACCAAAGAATTTGAACATCCACTCTCTCTGTTTTCTGGTTGATTTGGAAGGAACAGAACAAGAGAGCTTTTGATGGAAAGGAATCTTCCATTTTTTGTTTTGAAAGATAATTGAATTGAAGTTTTAAGCTTTTGGTATCGTAAAAACTTGCATATGGATGTTCATGCCTCGGTGTATATAGTTAACATGAGAGCTCTCTTTGGCTTTGTGAGCTTTTCATATAAGGGTTTAGTTTTTTGAGCTCTTTTTGCATATGGATTTCCACGCCCTGGGTCCTCTACAGTTAAATAATTAACCTATCAGAAAATAATAATAATAATAATAATAATAATAATAATAATAATAATAATAATAATAATAATAATAATAATAATCAAACTAACTACCTAGAATTAAAATGGAAAAATGCAGCTTGAAAAAGAACTCTACTACTTTACTCAGTTAAACGAGTAACTTAAAATTGAAATTAACCTCAATCCACTACTTCTCTTGATCATATCTCTTGAAAGAACATCCATCGCTCAATTCTTGTCCAACTCATTCATCCTATAATGCCCCACCAAAATGGGAACCTGGAGGGGCTTTTTGGTTCAAGAAACATTTTCGGATACCTTTTTCCATAAAAAATGAGAATTATTTCATTCTTCACTATTCTGAAAAGATGTTTAGTAAGTCAAAATGAGAATTTCTACAGGAAAGAAATTTTCAACACCTGTTTCATGCGTCAATTAAAAAAAAAAAAATCTTTCCCTTTATTAGCCAAAAAAGTTCAGTCCAAACGAACGTGCTTCCATTTTGGACTGAAAACAGTGAGAAACCAGAGAGGTGTTTTCTTTTTTGTTCCTAAGAAACAAAAACGAGGTTACTGCATCTTTTTCTGAGAACTTCTCTATAATCCCACCAAACACGGTATTAGTGATGTTTTTTTTTTTTTTTTTTTTTTGGGTAAAGATATTAGTGATGTTTTCATTCCCAAATGAGAACACAATGGAAAATTTGAAATTTTCCATCAGGGAAACAGACCCTAGAGTACCAAAACATGATTTCAAGTAAGACCCGACAAGTGGGCAATGACAGAAGGGACTTCCCTTCAGATATCTAACCTCAACTAACAAATTACAGATAGATTCAATAAAACCACTAACACATAGCTACATACAAGTAGTACAATTTGTAAGAGACGCACATTACTATAGATTTAGATGAAGGCGAAGAATTTGTAAGCCAAACCATTCGATTCAAAGACGAATTCTTCAAAAATGTAATCTCCTATTCTTCTGAAACACGGCAACAATCCTGCTATACAGAAGCTACAAAGATACAGAAACTAGACAGCAGTCCTTGACGCTTTAATCTGCAACTGAGATTGTTTAAGAACTAGAAATGCAAGGCATGTCTAGGGACCCTCCATTCGTATGGATACTAATATCCAGACTAACTGGCGTTTCGCAACAGCATTCACCAGCTCGTGACGAGAAGGTTCAGACTTGAAGAAAACTTATGCCGATGCTCAACATTCTCACCATCCTCACACATCATCACTCCAATAGACTAAAGACCTCAGATTCCCATTCCGTTTCCGAATCAAGAAACGGGCGATTGCATCGGAGAACAGACGTTCACCAGCCAAACAAACGCTCGAGCTAGATCTCAACTCCAAGACACCAATTTCACACTCGAAACCGAACCAAAACGATTGGGAATTACCGGATCAGGGAGAGCGGGTTCCAAAGGCCAATGTTCCCGTCGACGAGGCCACCGGCGATCAGGCCCAGGGAGAATTCGTCGGAGCCGGATCCGTTCTTGCCCCAGGAGAGGCGGTTGAAGCGCTCGGAGCTGGGGGATTCGGCGATGAGGGGGAGATCCCGATCGTCGGACTGGAAGTCGAGGCCGAAGATCTCGAGGCTGGCGGAGGAGCTGAAGGAGAGATCCACGGCCCCGGCCATGGTCCCGGTCGCCAAGTACCCGCCGTCGGGGGCCATGGCCACGGACGCCGACCGGCCCACCCCCTTTATGCACGCCATCGCCGGGAATTGCACAGAGCGCAAAAGCTCTCGAGATTACGGATTGATTGGTAGAGTACAAAATCAATCGGATCAATCGGGGAATGGGAAGAATGAATCTCAGAGGGGGCGATGGCGGTGGTGATCTGGGGATGGCGGTCTAGGGTTTGCGTGATCTGATCTGTGCATGAGAGGGAGGGAGAAGGAGAGGGACAGGGGACGGAGGAGTGGATTTTGGGCGTGTGTTTTTCTTGTACATCGCGGCAGGAATTATATCATCGTCCTCCACCGTCGCTGTTGTATCATGGTGTTTACTTTTTTTCTTTTCGCGTAGAAAGTCATTTTATAATTGAGGAAACGCAGTTGCTGCTGCGTATGGTAACGCCCCTGGGAAAAAAGAAATGAAATTTACATTTTTGTGTAGGATTCAACATCTATCTTAAGATTTCGACAAGACTACAATTCTTCGCATGCTTGTTTATATATATATATATATATATATATATGATCATTTTCGTAATTTTTTATCCGAGGATCCATTCGAGGTTTAAGTTGTAAAGCAAACATTTTGGAGTTTCATTTGTACTGACCTGCGAAATTGTTGATTTGTAATCCATTAATATGAGATTTGATATAGGAGGAAGAGACAATATTCGCATAATTTGGTCTATAATTTTGTTGAAGACTATTGTACTTTATGAGGACTTAAAGATTAAAATGCAGCAGATAAAAAGGGTTGTTTCCGAAGCACACAAGATTTAAATACAAAAGATTATTTAGTGTACAATAAGGAAAGCCATATTCGAAATATGTTTGTTTAGAAAGCCAAATATTAGTGAAAGAGAAGTGATGTATTCTTTTAACAATATTGCACCATAATCGTTTTTTTTTTTGTTTAAATATTTTTATTACGGGTTTAAAATGAATATTGAAATTTTTGGAATACTATAGTAAGTAAGTTATTTATTCGTTTAAAATACCCATACGTTAATGAATCGTGTCATAAACTAGCTATTGTTTATTGAAATTATTTTATTTTTCAAACTAAGTAAAATTATTTATTTAATGTAATTTTTTTACTGGCCTAAATCAAATCACTCAAAAAAAAAAATTAATTACGCTTTAGTTAGTGGTAAAGTGTTGTGAATAATTCAATTCGAATATCAAAGAAATAGGCTATAAACGAAATCTTAAATGCAATTATTTTAAATGATGTACATTTACTTTTTCTAAGCGAGACTTATCAAAAGACATAAGTGATAGTTTCAAATTATACAAAAACAAAATTTAAACAGGGGAATATATATAAATTGAATGGATTTCCTTAAATTCATTATTGTAATATTTTCAGAGGTTAACACGCCAAAAATCCTAAACTATTGACATTAAGAGCGTATTTGGTAACATTTTCGTTTAAAAATTGTTTCAGATAACGAGAAATTGAAAAAAATGTTTTTGTTTCGGGGAACAATTTTTGAATAAAAAACGCGGTTGGTAAAAACTTATTCGGGGAATAAAAAATGAACGAAATACATTTGGTAAATTTTGTTTTTTTTTTTTTTTGTGTTCTTTTAATTTTTAAATATTTTTATTTAATTTTTCTTACTTTTTTCTTTCTTTTTTTTTTTCTTCTTTTGGTCGGTTGCCAACCTCGGCCATGGCCGGCGACCGACCGACGAGGGCTGGCAGCCTCGCCCAGCCACGGCGAGGCTCGCCGGCCCCTGGCGAGGCTCGGCCTTGCCTTGGCTGGGCGAGCTCGGGCTCGCCCAAATCCGGCAAGCCCGCCCAACCTTGCCCCATGTCGGCGAGGCCGGCGATGCTCCGATAAGGTTGCCGGCCCTCGACGGCCGGTTGCCGGCCATGGCCGAGGCCGGTGACCGACCAAAAAAAAAAAAAAAGGAGAGGAGAGAGAAAATTTGTTCTTAAAACTTATTCCAAAAACAAGAAACACGTTTTTATTGTTTTCTTGTTTTACATTAAATGTTCTTAGGAACAAAAAAATAGATTTGGAACAAAAACGCAAACAAACGCGTTTATGATTTTACAAAAAAAAAAAAAAAAAAAACAAACGCGTTTCTAATTTTGTTCATAAACGAAGAAACAAAGAACATTAACAAACTGGGTGGGGCCCGCCAGTGTGGCCACTCTTCCAACGTGGAAGGGGGGGCGGGGTCAAATCCCCACCTTCTCGGGGGATGGGGGTAGGGATGCGTAAGTTTGAGAGTGGGTTGCGACTCCCACGCCCGCAAGAGGCGGGCGCACAAGTCTGCAAAGTGAGTGTAAAGTAGGAATAGAGTAGAGACCGAAAAAAAAAAAAAAAAAAAGAACATTAACAAACAAGCCCTAATACTCCAATTTTTTTATATCCCAAAAAATTCGAAACTATGCCCATTGGGATATTTACTACTCCACACTTCTTTTGAGTATCACTAGTAACCCTAGATTATATTTACTATGATATCCTAAAAATTCAAAACTATGCTCATTATGACACTTAGGGCGCGTTTGGTAACGTTTCTGTTAAAAAATTGTTCAAGGGAACAGAAATAGAAAAAACTATTTTTGTTTCAGGGAACAATTTTTGACAAAAAAGACGCGTTTGGTAAACTTATTCCGAAAATAAAAAATGAATAGAAACATGTTTGGTAAATTTATATTCTTTTTTTTTTTCTTTTAATTTTTTAATTTTTTAATTTTTTTCATTTCTTTTTTCTTTTTTTCTTCTTTTGGTCGGTCGCCGGCCTCGCCGGATCTGGGCAAGCTCGAGCTCGGCCTCGTTAGGGGCCAGCGACGCTCCGGCGAGGTCGCCGACCTTCGACGGCGTCGCCTGCCCTCGACGGCTGGTTGCCAGCCATGGCCAAGGCCGGCGACCAACCAAAGAAAAAAGAATAAGAAAAGAGAAGAGAGAGAAAAAAAATGTTCTTCAAAAGTGTTTCTAGAACAAAAAAAAAAAAACTTTTTTTGTTTTTCATTTCCGTTCAATTTTATTCCGAGAACAAAAAAAGATTGTGAACAAAAACGCAAATAAACGCGTTTCTGTTCTTTTTTTGTTCCCGAAAACAAAATAACAAAATTTTTGTTCATAAACAAGAAAAAAGAACATTACCATGCAGGGCCTTACTATTCCACACTTCTTTTGAGTATCACTAGAGACCCTAGATTATATTTACTATGATATCCCAAAAAATTTGAAACTATGCTCATTGGGACACTTACTATTCCACACTTCTTTTGAGTGTGACAAAAGACCCTAAATTATATTTACAATAATACCAATATGCTGAAAAAATCCTATGTGTTATCGAAATCTAAAAAAATTCAAAACTATGTCTACTGGAACACTTACTACTCCACACTTCTTTTGAGTGTCATTAGAGACTCTATATTATATTTACTATCAAAACCACAAATTTTTTTATATACCAAAAAATTCGAACACTTACTATTCCACGCTTCTTTTAAATGTTACCAATGACCCTAAATTATATTTACTATGATACCGATATGCCAAAAAAAAATATTTGTATCATTAAAACCCCAAACTTTATCCTTCTACCACCAACAACTCCTACAGTTTAAACTTTAAGAAATTCCCATTGAATTTTGACAAAATATCCTCCATAATTGGTACAAGTTCGGAGCATCGGTAGCATGAAAAAAAATTTTGGGTAAAAATCTCAACATGGTCAAAGTTTAGGATATTTCAGTGGTAGAGAAAGGGTATTTTTTTAATCATACAAATACAATTTTTGTGTTTCCGTGACAAAGAAAAATGCTTGGCATACTAAAGTCTCGGTAGGGTAAGTTTAGTTTTTTTCTTTTTTTCTTTTTGGTGGTAAACCTATGGTATTCTTCTCGCATCGGCACAAGTTTATGGGTTTTGTTACATAAGAAAACATATTGGTATTACGGTAGGCATAATTTAAGATTTTCATTGGTCTTTTCCTTTTTCTAAAGACAAACGGCATCATTTAAGCACCGTTTGAAAGATATTTTTGTATATTCATTAAGTTTAAACTCAAGTATTTTCACCAATGTGGCTTAAAATTTTTGTTTGCAATTACATTTACAAAAGGGTTAATAGTATGGAAAAACTTAAATTTGTACATTTATGATAAATTTATCCTAAACTAATTTTTTTACCATAAAAATCTTATATAACATATGATTGATTTCAAAATTAGACGATGCAAATATTTATGCAAGAAGAGAGGATCAATCTTTTAGGAGCATCCACCCAACTTAGTTGATACTTTTGAATATATATATATATATATATATATATATATATATATATATATATATATATATATATATATATATATATATATATTTTGATAAAGTTTAATAAATAGGGTCGGTACTTCAATTAAATGTGGGTCAAATGTTATTGCGGCCCTATTAAATCGTCGCACAAACATGATCATTAATTCATTGTTGTCAATCCTCTTTAAATGAAGTTAAACATATACACTCAACTTCATTAACCAGCACAAAGATAATTAAAAACTTACTTGCGTCACGTAAAAGTTAAAATAATAATAATAATAATAATTAATTAATTAGCACATGAAGCATATTAAGTTATCTCTAAACAGCAGCTTGGGGATAATTTTGTCATTCCGCCAAATTTCCAGCTTGGCTGCCGTGTGGTGTGTGGTGGCGTATGTCAGCATTGCCAATGGAGAGGTGCCAAGTGTACGCACACAAGTGTGTAATTTTTGGATTGTGTTTCCCTTTTGACTTTTAGTCTCAATTTTCACCTTTAATTATCCCAATACCTCAAGCCATCAATAAACGTGAATTTTGAAAACTGAATTAAATTTCCAAATTTTACAGAAAAAGCCCCCTTCGGCTTGACCAAATAGAAGCGCAAAGAAAATTTAATCGCGAAAGCATAGCTTGTTGATTCCTTCCAGGAATACCACACAACATACTTCGCTTCAAAAGTGATCTTGAAATAGTCGATGAAATTAGAATTTGATGATATTTTTTTGATTATTTTATCTCATACATTTAAATCAAAACATCCGATCAAAAAAGAAAATCGAAACATAAATGCCCAAATATGGGTTGTCAATATAATATACAACTTCATCATTATAATTTCTTGCCAAGAAAAAATTATCATAACATAAACCTAAGTCCATCATCCTTAATCTTAAGGGTGATATTGCATTGTCAACTAAAGATCTCAATGATGAGTTTGCATTTTGAATCAATCTAACTAACCACTAGCAAAAAAGCACTTTTTGATGGGGATCGTGTGCCGAAAAGTGGAACTTGATGTGCTATCAAAACATGGAGCTTCCAAGTGAGAAAATGGAGCATGTTGAAATGAAGTAAATGAAGCCGAAAATAGCATTCACAAAAAAAGAAGAAATAAAAAAAGCACGATTAAGTTTAAGGGTACATTTATTTGAGTAAAAAAGTTTCATGACTTTTACAATAAAAAGGATGCTTTTAGAAATCATAAGGTCTATAGATAAAGTGTAGAAATTCGTTTAATAACGACGCAAAATTTCCCCCTCTTAGGTGCCTACAAACAGTAGCGGCGGGCGGTGGCTAGCAGGTAAAGATCCTAAGGGTGATATTGCATTTTCAACTAAATATCTCATTGATGAGTTTGCACATTTGAATCAATTTAAGTGATCCACTAGTAAAAAAGCACTTTCTAAGGGGGATTGTGTTCCAAAAAGAGGGAGTTTAATCTGCTGTCATAACATGGAGCTTCGAGCATGTTGAAATGAAGTATACATGAAATTGAAAAAGGCATTCGCACAAGAAAAAATTAGCATTGTTAAGTTTAAAAAAATCTCTGTTTGAGTAAAAATGTTTCTAAGATTTTCATGATAAAAAAATGCTTTTTTGAAATCATAAGGTATAAGAATAAAGTGATTATTTTTGTAAGTGTTAAAAATTTTTGAGCAATGCCAAATTTTTCGAAAATTGTTAATTTGAGTGCTATTAGTGATGTAATATTCACTTGTTATATAAACTTCAACATGACTCGCTAGTAAGATGAAGTCAATTAGTGAACTTCTAAGGGTCTATTTGAAGTCAATTGGTAATCGATTAATTCTTGGCTAATTCAATTCTTTTGTTCCCCGAAAAAAAAAATGAAAATCTGTTTGGTAATGCTAACTAATTTTCGAGAAATCTATTATTTTGTTGCATTTGCTTTTTTATTTGTCGGAATAATTTTAGAATCAAGCAAATTTCTTTTTCCGTCGACCGGCTAAATGAAGGAAAAAAAGAAAAGAAAAAAAGAAAATCTCATAAAATTATTATAAAATTAAAAGTAATTTATAGCAAAATAAATTTGAAGGTCATATCAAGCATATTTTTGTTCTTTTTCTTATTTCAAGTAATAGAAATTTGTATAATTACCAAACGCATTCGAATATTCAGAAATTCGTGTAAGGAATAAATAAATAAAAAACAAAGGTTAAATTGTTCCCGGGAATCGGGACAAATTAAGGTTCTTAATAACCCTAACCCCAATTTGAGAATCACCTTATCAAGTTGGCGATGAAGATTAGAAAGCAGGAGAAACGTCTCACAATTAGGAAATGTTTAAAGCTTGCCCAAGTGCAATTTCACCGCAACGCCTTTGTCTTCGATCCTCCACTCATGACCCCATCTTCCTTGCAAGACCTCCCAATACTTCTGATTCCCTCAAATCTGACACCTCTCTTAACATAAAAACAAAATCTTTCTTCCAATTTCCCGTCCTAAAATCGTGATTCTCCGCTCCGTTTATTTTTGTTAGAGCAGTACATTGATTCTTGAATCAGTTCTTGATTTAATGCTGCGAAGATAACAGAGAAGAGCTTTTTCGTGGGGAGAGAGGGAGTAAGTTTTCCCAAGCACGGTCGCTTTGTTCACTCTGCCCCTTGGACAAAGAATTTTCCACATTGAACTTCATTTTCTTTCCAAAAAAACGAAAAACCAAAATTGAAGTAAAAAATTAATTTAAAAAACCATGATAAATTGCAGGCACTAAAGTAAATTTTCCACCGACGTGGCGATCACTCACAAAATTTAGGCATTTCCGATGTATAATCAACTTGAAAGTTACGATTTAATAGGTTCCTATTTCTACTCGGACCCAAAACATCCGATTGCCCAGGATGGATACAACAATTTACAAACCAACCATTTTTTTTTCCCGAATATGATAATTAACAGGTTACATCTGTCACGCATCGACGAAGTAAAATCCAATATTTGGATAGAGAAACGTGGACATATTCCTAACAATGCAACTTGCTCCATGCACGGTCTAAAAACTAAGCACTCGAACACCAGCCTATCTCAACAGATCGTTCCCAGGGGTCTTCATAACCATGACCATAATCAGCGCTCCTCCTTGTTTGACTCAACCGGTGGGTTGTGCCGGTCGAAGGGGAGTTTGATCTTGCCCATAGAGCCGGCGGGGACGAGCTTGAGGTTCTCGCAGTTGCAGATCTCAACCATGAAGCCGTCCGGGTCGGTGAAGAAGAGCTGGTCGATGGACGCCCCGCTCTCCTCGTCGTCCACCGTCCTCTTCTTGTACTCTATGCCCATCTCGCGCAACTTTTGCTCCACCGCACCCATGTTCTCGCACTAGTGTCATATCATATCAGATTGGAAGGTTATTATCAATGGGGTCATACGGGGCAAAGTTCGAGATAATAACCTGAAAGGAGATGTGATTGTCCATGGGGTCCAAAGGGTGAGATTCCGGGGGGAGCCGGTCCTCGTCGTGGGACTGGACCAGGTGGATGCCGATGCCGTAGTTGAAGAGCCACGCGCCTTCGAAGTCGAGGGCCTGGGGCCGCTCGATCTCCACGAACCCCAGCACCTTCGTGTAGAACTCTATGGAATCCTTCACCGACCGGCACAGCCTCGACACGTGGTTCAGCGCCATCAACGGCATCTCCTCCTCCTTCTCTCCTTTGCTGCTGCCGCCGCCGCCGCCGCCCGCTTTCTTCTTCTCCTTCTCCGCGACGTCGGCTCTCTCCTTCTCCTCGTTCGCTCGATCACGGGACTCGTCCTCGACTCGGTGCGCTTTGCTTTCCATGTTTGGCTTCTATGTTATCCTCGCTTCTTCACCTGTGTTAGCCGGGGGAAGACATGGCCGCATTTCTTATGCTATACATATGGCGGCACTCGCTCTAAGAGAGAGAGAGAGAGAGAGAGAGAGAGAGAGAGAGAGAGATGAATTAGACATGCAGAGGACACGTAGCGTCGATAGCATTCGGTGCAGCCGGACGTGTGAATACCGCAAGGTGACTTCTGTCCGGTGTTCCTTTACACCATACGTATTTGTTGTGTTTTCATTTGCCAAATACGTACGGCCTCGTATATCCAGGAGGGCGTATCGTGTGATTCGAGGGTTTGAACTTTGGAATAATTTGGATCAAATGATATTTCAAATATTGAAAAAAATGTCGGTCGAAATGTAAGTTAGAAGTCCCTCGAGAGATTCTTTTCTTAAGGGTACCTACACAGAGTGGAGAAGGACCAAGGAATAATTCTTAGAATTGTTAGATTAAAAGGAGGACAACAAGGATCTATGGTGATTTTTTTCTAGCATCGTGGTGGTCAAGGAGGAGGATAACTAGGGTACACCATGCCAATAGATGGCGTGAGATGGACAATTATGTGGTTGTGGTTCATTTCTTGAACTTTCGAGGGAGGCGGAGTATTTATATCAATTTAGATTTAAACCTTTTAACTATGCCAATTTTGTGTAATCCTAGACATTTTTATATCTTGTCAATTGAATCCATTTAGTCAATTTATATTGACAATTACTAATATGGATGCTAGTGGATGGTCGATATTAATGAAAATATTTTATGTAATTTTTTTTCCTTTGTTTTTCTTGCCCTTCTCTTTCTTCAAGTGGCATGATCTTCAATAACTTGCCTCAAGCCACAGTTGGCAGTGGTCCAAGCGAAAGCGAGTGCTGGTGAGGGCACCCTTGCCTAGGCGATGCTTGATGAGTTTACCCTAACTTGGGTGAGGTGGGCTTTGCCAATTCTGGCGAAGGAGGCCTCACTGGCGCCTCGACCTGTGGTCAAGTCAAAAGAAAATGGGAAGGAAAGAAAGAAAAATTATAAAAAACAAATGAAATTATTAAAAAAATGTTAATGTCAATGTCAATCATACCACATAAGATGGCTAATACTCATGTTAGCAATTTTCAGCATGAATTAGTTGATGGACTCAATTGACAAGCGTGACAAGATTCATGAACAATTAACTTTACTGAAAAATTTAGAACTAAATCGATATAATTATAATAGATTTATGACATTTTTGGTACTTTCTTGGAATGGATAAGAGATAATGACAATCAATTTATGAAATTAGAATGTATAGATATTTGAACTTTATTTGAGAGTCTCAAATAAGAACCGTCTTATACAGTTACTATACTATATATGTAAAGAAGTAAGATACAATCACTCTTCGTTCAAGTAAAATAATGAAGTTCGAAAGAGAAAAATTCAATCCTAACAAACATGTTAATCCCTAGATTTATGACACTTTCGCATGATCATGTAAAATGCTTTCAGTGTCAGTTAATATCTCGAGTCCCTCCGCTCATATTGATGGTCAGGAATTGGCGGGGGACGGGAGAGTACAGAAAACGGCGATTTCCAATTTCAATTTCGATTTCAATTTGTTGCCCTCTTGTAAACACCGTGATAATCGCGCGCCTTGATTCTTACAAAACATCGAAATTCTCGAAATCCTTTTAGAATATTCAAATCTTTTCGCATCTTCTCGAAACTCAGGAAGAATTCCGTTCTTCTTCCTTTCTTCATTTCTTGAACTTTCGAGAGTAAAGTAATAAACGAAAAATTCCGAAGCAGGCCCAAGGAACGTACGGTGAAGATTTGACGCCCCCGCAAAAAACCACCACCGCCTCCACCACCACCAGGTCCACCACCAGGTCCACCACCACCACCAACAACCTCCGTCGTAACCGAACGACCATCACACGCCCGGACAACTAACCCTCTCATCTTTTTACTTGTCTCGCCGCAGACCCAACCGAAACAGCAGAGCAGAGATCCCACCCCGAATCGTCACCTTACTCGCTCGAAAGCGGAGGAGGAAGAGGAGGAAGAGGGAGGGAGGATGTACAGGGACGTGTCGAGCTGCAACTCGTACAACTATGGCGACGCCACTTACTGGGACGCGCGCTACGTGCAGGAAGCGGAGATGGGCCACTTCGACTGGTACCAGCGTTACTCTGGCCTTCGCCCTTTCATTCGCATGTACATCCCCAGCTACTCCTCTCGCGTCCTCGTGGTCGGATGCGGCAACGCCCGTATGTGATTCCGCCCCCCCACTCTTCGCCTCTCTCTCTCTGTCTCTCTCTCTGTCTCTGTGCTCATCACTCATGCCTCCTTTCCTTCGTGCCCTTTTGTCTTGCATCCTCTGCGGTCGTTGTGGTTGTTTCGATCTGCTTGAATGCAAACGGGTATGGGAGAACGGGTTCAAATTTGGGATCTTTAGGGAAAAATTTGGGATCTTGCCGGTGGAAACCCCCTAGTTAGAGCTCGGATAATTACTATGAATTGAGCGGAGGATTATAAGTCATTGTTCCGACTTTGTTTTCCTGATTTGATTGTGCCGTGGACTAAGAACCTTGGACCTGGATCAATCTACACGGTTTTAATTGCATTCTTGATTTGGATTTTTCCGAATTCTGTTCCCTTGAGGACATGCAAATTTGTGTTTTTCTTTTGGGTTGGAGTTGATAGTTGGCCTGGTCGTAAGTTAAACTCGCTGGTTATCATCCGTCCAGTACCTGTCTACATACGTTTTCGGTGAAACTCTGCTCTTGCAATGTATCAAGGAATTAAATCAAGAAGATGGTATTTGATTGAGGCTTTGAGCTTTATATCTTCTGCATTGCAATTATTATGGGAGCTTATGGAGGTTCTGTAGAAGTTACTACGGCAGAGTTGTGGTATTTTTCTGTAGTTTGAGATGTTCTTCTTATGAAAATTCTTCTTATTTGCAGTAATGTCCGAAGACATGGTAAAAGATGGGTATGAAGACATAACAAACATTGACATTTCCTCAGTGGCTATTGAAATGATGAGAAGAAAATACGAATCTATCCCTCAGCTAAAATGTATCCTTTTAGCTTTCTATATTTGGTTTCAGATACCATTCTCCTGCTGCTTCCAAATTCTGGTTATTTTTCCTTCACGAAGCTTGATAGATATGCAAATGGATGTTAGGGACATGAGCTTCTTCTCGGATCAGTCATTTGACTGTGTCATCGATAAAGGTTAAAGTTCTCCCCCTCAATAAATACTCTTCTAATTCTCAAGATTTTGGCATGCTGATTGTAATCTTTTTTTTTTTCTTTTTCCTGAGATATGCATTCACGTGGCTTGTTGATATGGGACCAGGAACTCTGGATTCCTTGATGGTATGTTACTTATTCAATTGTCTGAGTAGTGAGTACATAATAATTTCATGCATCGGCATTTTTTTTTAAATTTGTGCTTTTCTTGATTAGTGTGGCACTGATGCTCCGACAAGTGCTGCTCAAATGCTAGGAGAGGTGAGCAGGTCGTGTACATGATTTCCCTTGCTGACTTCTTTTTATGTTCTTATAGAATTTCTTTGGTATTTTTTCTGGAAGATGCAGTTCATCTTCTCTTTTAACTGCTCCTGTCCTCACTTGTGTTTGTTCTTGCTTGTAGACTTCTTAAAGCTGGAGGAATCTACATGCTGGTAATTAAATGCAACATGTTAAGCTTATCTTGCTCACATCCATTTCTGGTTTTAGGTTAAAAAAATAGATGATGAATTGCAGATTACATATGGGGATCCAAATGTGAGGATGCTTCATTTGGACCAACCAGTATACAACTGGCGAATCATTCTGTACATCATACGTAAGTCCTTCTGATCTGGAGAGAAATCCCTTTTAAAATGGAAGAATATGACCAATATGTCCTGACAATCTGCAGAAACTACTTGCTGTAACTGAACTTTTACCATTAGAAACATCTATTATATCTACAGGCATGGGGATCATTGTTTAGGTTGTTTTATATCCTTTTCTTTTCTGGCCAGTTGTTTTATATCATTTGTCCTTTAAAAGGATATGATCATCTGACTACTCTAATTAGTCATTACTAGGTTGGTTCGGTGGTATTGCGTATTACACATGCATTAGTTCATATTACAATGTGGTGCTTCTGACTGGACTTGTTATCCCTGTGGATTTTTCCAGCATAAGTATGTCATTTTGGTGCTTGCCATTCCAAAGTGCATGACAGTGAGAAGAATCACAAACTAAATTTTGTCAGGTTACTTTATAGCAAATTGCAGCTCATATTTGGTTTACATTGCTGGTTGTGACTTTCCTCGATTTCTAGTTTACTAATTAGTCATTTGCATTGTATAGTTCAAGTTAATTTTGTTTTGTTTTTCTGTGAGGTAAAGTGAGAATTTGTTCTTTGTATTATCTATTCATTTTTTCTACAGCCAGACCAGGATTTCAGAAGCTTGCAAACAATAGTTCAACATCAAGGTCATATCTGGAACCCGTGCCTCTTACTGAGAAGGGTTTGCTTCCACCTGATTTTGTGGTGGAAGATCCAGATTCTCACTTCATATACGTGTGCAAAAAGATGGACGAGACAGAGCTGAGTAGCATAACAACCTACCCTTTGGATGTTGATCACTTATAGCAGCTTCTCAGAGTATTTCATTCTGGTTAGCTATCCAAGTGTACTCTTCACTAGTTTTGATGCATGTCATAACTCATCACATTGAATACTGCTGATTCAAGTAGCAGGACGATATTCCATTAATCCCCTAGGTATTCGTAGAGCTCTCTGCACTGAAATGGGTGATCTTGGTACTATGATGATGTTTCTGGATGTGGAAAGTCAAATCGACCGAAGGTCCCTTGACATTTTTTTGGAATTATGTAGCGGTCTTGTAATTTTCATCATTAGTGGGTACTTAATTCTGTTCTGTCCTAGTCCCTGTCCTTGTTGTTGTGGTGTACATTGAATTGATAAAGATGCTGATTAGCTTAATAATGTTGCATGGTCAGATCACTGTCCTTGTCTTTCTTGCAGATGTAAGTTCTGTCTCCACGCATGTTAATTACGTGTGCATTGTTTTTCCTTTACCCACAGACAAAAGCATGCACAAGTACATATGCGCATGTGAATGTACGTTATGAATGGTGGGAACGTACAAGGGATGATTTAAAGTTTAGCAGCTCTTAATTGGTGAATTGCATATAAAATTAACTCTCAATAAACTTAGGAACAATTTCATTGCTGGATCCATTGGCTTTACTAGAACAAGGGCAATGCGTTTCCTGTGTCTTGCTGGGCTTCTACTCAATTGATACATGCATAGAGTCTATCGATTTGATAAGCATAATATGAAATTATAAACTAGGATGAGAATGTCGGAAGGGCAAATTCAGGGCTCATTGAAAAAAGTTTCTCTCTCCAGAATGCAAATTCATATTGGAGAACTTGGTGGTTGGAGGCATTTGCATGCATGCGTGGACAGTGCGCGTTGGACCAGGTTGATTCTTCACGAAATTCAGCGTATATAAAGCTGTTTCAAGAGGATATCTTTTTAGCTTATAATTGATAAAATAATAATCCAAAAGGATCGATCGCTCTGGTCTTTTCTCATAAAGCTCTTTCACATATTTTTCTCGTATACCTTTTTCCTAGTTCAAAAGACCATACTTGAGAGTGTGCGGTTTTAAATTCGCTTCCTCCTAAGCGTAACTTGTTAAGAGTTAGATCTTGAGGAAATAGTTAAATAATAACTGACGAACGTACTAGTCTTGACGCGAGCAATCCATTTCGGACAAAAGAGCAGTAACGTATCTATTTTTGAGTGTGAAAATTAAACAGGTCGCTATTTGACATAAAAAGGAATTAAGTTTAAGGCATACAGGGTCCGTTTGTTTGAAAAAAAAAAAAAAAACTATTTCTAGACCGTTTTTTCCGACTTTTTGGTGTTTGAATAATAGAAAGCTTTTGACAAAAAAAAAGGAATAATAGAAAATTAATCAATTCACAGAAAATGTTTTGTATAAACTAAATACAAGAAAATTAAATTGGGGCGAAATGACTTCCTTTTATTGTAAGAAGGAAACAACTTTCTTTAAGTTATTAAATAAAAAATATTTTATTTTATCATGAAATTTTTAGTGAAACAAACATACCTTATGTTCATTATCAATCAAGGCTCCCTTGTTTACGGAAAGTGTTACATTTTTTTAAAATACTTTCCAAAAAAATGACAATATTTTTTGGTAGTTGGCTGAGATCTATAAAAAAAACTAAAAAATATTTTTCATTATTTTGAAATGAAAATTTGATATGATTTTCCTATATATATATAAATTATTTGGGTGTTACTAACTTGCACATTGATAATTAAAGAACCAAAATCTCAAGTCCAGCCTCCATGTTTTACAACTTGAGTGATGGGGACCCAAACATGGGCACTTGGGTCTCGAGCAAGACCATAGGCATTATTCCCAAGTCCACAGAGGCTGGCCTTGATCCTTGGCTCCTAGGCCTTGGTTTGCAAAAGTTAAGTGCAGGATCTTGGTACCAAGCCACAGTGGCTAGGATGGAGGAACTAGTGCTCAGGCTTGAGTTCTCGACACTTGAACTTTGAACAATGGAGGTTGGGCCTAGGATGCTAGCAACGATCGAGCTTGGGTCCTTGGTGCCTGAGTCCATAGCCCAACTCCATAAAGGCTAGGTTGAGTTCATCAAGGTTGGGCTTTGGACCCGATCCCTGTGCTTGTGCTTGGGTCTCTGATGCTCGAGCTCAAAATGTCCATTCCTTGGATCTCTGGTGGCTGAGCGCTAGCCTCGATGGACATAGGCATTGGCAATAGATTTGAGTTGCAGCCTCAATGGACCCAGGCTCAAGTGTGAGGGACCTTGGGCCGGGCTCTTGGGTATTAAGGCTAATCTTGATGGACTAAGGCTTGACCTTGGTGGTTTAGGGTCTAGGCAGTGGTGACCTAGGCATAGGCATCGGAGTCTCAGGCCTCAGCTTTCATGGACCTTCACTCTGGCGTGGGGAACTGGGCACATGCACTAGAGGCTCAAGCTCGACCTCGATGGACTTGAGTTGGGGTGTTGAGGACCTATACCTAGCCACCGGGTTCCCAAACTCGACCTTGATGGACCTAAGTGTGGACGCTAAGGTCTTGGGCCTTAGCCTTGATGGATCTAGGCTAGGGCATGGGGGATTTGAGCACGGGCACTGAGAACTCAAGTTAGATCACTGGGGACTGAGTGCTAGGGACCTGGTTAAGAGTTTTACAAACTTGGGCTTGAGTGACAAGGAGCCAAGGGTCTAACCATGGCTATCGAAGTCTTGTGCTCAACTTTCATGAACTCGAGCTCATGTGTGGGGGCATCGGGCATAGGCATCGATGCTTTGGGCTTGGCTTTGATGGATTTGGATATTGGCGTCGAAGACCTGGGCATGAGTGCGAAGGTCTTGGGCCTAGCCTCAATGGACCCGGGTTTGGGAGTCGAGAACCGAAAATGAGCATTATGATTTCCATGTCAAGCGTAAAGTTTTTGGCTCAAGTGTCGATATTTAATTATATTTTGGAAAATGATTTTTGATTTTTAGAAGAGAAAATTATTTTTTTGAATTTAAGCATAGATTTTCTCTAATTAGAAGACTCATTTTTCTAAGCAATTCAAATGGCAGAAAATGAGGAAAATGTTTTTCACAAAAAACAAAGGGAGCCTAAATCTCAATCAAATTTAGGAAGTCAAAGAGGTCTTAATTTTGAAATCCCACGGTTAAATTGATTTTTACTAAAACCCCGTCAAGAACTGGCTATATAAGTACCTAATAGATGAGCTCAAATAATTGTGCCAATAGTTGGTTACATTAAGAATCAGACGTAAATCTATGCCAAAATAAATTATAGGTAAGAAAAAATTGTACGTGAAAAAAAAAAAAAAAAACGGAGCTTGGCATTTGTTGAATGTAGAAAGTCTAGCCTCTTAGGCGCGAATGATGATCATTCTAGCCAAAAATTGATTTTTAGAAGAAAAATAGATTTTTTTATTTCTATTTTAAGATGAATTTCTAAGCAAAAATATTTCCGCTTAATAACGACACAAAATTTTTATTCTAAAAATAGAAATTCGTTTGATAACGACACAAAATGTTTCCCTTTTAGACGGTGGTGACCGTCGGACGGCGATGGGTGACCAAAGCAATGGTGGCGGTCGGGGCGGCGACCGACAACCGTCAAGGCCGCCGGACGGCGGCAACCGATGGCCAGCGACCGACGACCGTTCGACGATGGCGGCTGACGGTGGTGACCGATGATCGGTCCGGCGATTAGCGGACGGTGGTCAATAGCGACGGATGAACAACCCGGGTTTGTAGTAAGGACGAACGATGAGAATAATTTTTATTTTTCATTTTTGTTTCATAAATATAATAGTAGAAAATTTTTACTTCGATTTATATTCCAAACCTATTTACGGAAAAAATCTATTTCGAAATAGAAAGAAAAATAAAATAATTTTATCAAATGGATTTTTATTTTAGAAACAAGTTTGGAATATAAAAATTGTTTTCAAAAACAGAAACTAAGATTTGTCATGTACCCTCGAGTGCATTTGGTAATGATTATGTTTCTATGAGTAGATACTGATCAGAAATGATTTTTTTATTTATTTTGTTCACAAGAACAAATTCTAAGCATTTTAAGCCGTTTGGTAATGTCCAAAATTTCTAATTTTGGAATAGAATTGCGTTTAGTATCGTGCAAAGATCTGTTCCAAACCAATTTCTTTTAATTTTATAATAATTTATATATTTTTTTTCCTTTTTTTTTTTTTTCTCCTATCATTCTTCTTCTTCGGGTTGGTCCCCGGACCGCTAGTGACCTCACTGGAGTGTCGTCGGCCCTCGTTGGCAGCTAGGCGAGGCTCGCTTGGCCTCGCCGGGGCTGGGCGAGGCCTGCGTGGCCACTGGTGGGGCTAGGCGAGCCTCGCCAGGGTTGGGCGAGGCTTGCTTGGCCACCGGCGAGGCTCGCCCAGCCCCACTGAGGCTTGGCCTCACCGATTTAGTGAGGCTGAGCCTTGCCGGTGGCTGGGCTTGCCTTCGGCGACCAATGGGCGATGACGGTGGTGGAGCGGACGGTGGCGGTGGTGGACGGCGGATGGCGGCGGCGGACGGCAATCTCGAGATGACGGTAGATGAAGAAGAAGAAAAGAGAAGAAGAAGAGAAAATGGAAGAAGACTTATTCTTAGATTTGTTCAAGAATCGACTTTTTTTTTATTCTTGATTTTACTCCAAATCTGTTTCTGAGAACAAAATTTTTACCAAACGTGATTTTGTTCCCAAACTGTTCCCGGGAATAAAAAATTAGAATCAGTCACTGTTACTTTGGTTACCAAACAGCACCCAGTGTTGCAAGCAAAAAAATTACATCGGCTCCCATATGGCTACAGGCTGTTGATAAGACTATTTGATGACAAATAAAGAAAGAGTCGTCTTTTCCCTTGCCAATATTTGGTAATCATCTTTTCCCTCGCCAATATTTGGTAACTGCTGAAAATTAAATAACTAAATTGGCAAAATCATACAACTCAAACTACAAGTTAAGAATGATGCTGTCAGCAACTCTCGGCAACTCCCCAGCACTTAGACTAATTTAGGCAATATCTCTAATTAACTTAATTAACATCAAGAAAAGGAAAATAAATGGATTCTAGCTCGCCCATTACGGACAAAATCAATTCTCTCATCTTGTAGATGTGTGAATGGAGCAAGAAAATTTGAAATGACTCCTCTAGTTATGGTAATGGTTATCCCAATACATTTGAAAAGTTTGAGGATTTGTTGAAATAAGGAGGTGGACCCATATAATATGAGGATATATTGAAAATTTGGGGTATGTTATTATGGCAGTGGATTATCCCAATTAAAGGAAATTCTAGAGACAAAGTTTACAAAGACACTCTCAATAATACTTACATTGCTCAAATGTTGGATGATTCAAACGAAATAGAGGTTATCTCTACCCATTGATCCCTTAATTCAAGGAAGATCAACCCAAAAGAGGAAATTGTTCAGAGAAATTGTGGAGAATACTTGTATTTTTCAAATGAAGGTATGGCACCCTATTTATACATGAGTGCATCTCTTTACAACCGTTAAATCCATTTGATCTAAAGTTGGAGAATTCGATCTTTCTATATATCACTATCCATTGATCACAAGTATAGATTTTCCATTATACCCTTGAAATATTCTAGAGTCTCTCTGAAAATGTAAATGTAAGAAGATTCTAGACCTCATGGTTCTCTGGGCCAACTGATGGGCTATCTTGGGTCATTTCCTCAATCCGTTGGGTTTGGACAATTTGTACATCATACAAATTCGCGCTTCACGAAATTCAGCATTCATAAAGCTCTTTCAAAAGGGTATTTTCTTTATACCGAATAATAGGTAACAAACAGTTCAAAAGGATCAATCACTCTGGTTTTTTCTCATGAAGCTCGATTATATTCTAAATTTAAATTAAATCTCGTTCCTTTACCTGCTGCAAAAATTCGTCTCTTTAAGTGTTCCTTTACCTCTTTTTCTAGTTTTAATAACCATGCTGGAGAATGTACCATTTTAAATATGCATCCTCCCTAGAGTTAGATGAGGAGGAAAAAGTTTTACATGTATCAACTAGCTTTTAACTTGAACAACGCATTTTCGGCGAAAGGCCGAGATAATTTTGGTCCTGTGTGCGAAAATTAGTCACCTAATTATTCGACATGAAAGGGAGTTTGGCCAAAAAAAGTCAGGCTCGGCTGAGAGATGTTCCAAAGAAAAGCTTATAAGTGCTGGTCAGATGAAAAGTAATTGACCGACGCGTCCGATGGATTAAGTTCACTGTCAATGAGAATTCAAACAAGTTGAGGAAGAGCCAAAGAGAGGTCTTGATTTGGAAATCTCACGGTTAAATTGATTTTTACAAGGATCTCGTCTAAGACCGACTATATAAGTTGGTTAGATTAAGAATCCGGTGTGATCTATGCCAAAATAAATTATGGCTTGACGGATCATTTGCATCGACCACTTAAATTGGAAGTAGGAACAGATTCTGAGAAGCCGGAATGGATTGGAAAGATTTTCTTTCCGAAATTCACGGTAAAACTATCTGAAAAACTACCTACATAAAATAATATACATCAACTCGAAAATTTCTTATTGACTAAGTAATGCCAAAAAAGGGATGGCTTAGCTAGAAATGAGCACCGGTTAATGCAGAAATTACAAAAAAAAAGAAGAAAAAAAAAAGGCTTAATGACTGGCATCTCAATAGCAACCCAGATGGGCAAACATTAAATGGAATGTACCTCGAAAAGAGAATATAATTAAGGAGCAGAAAATGGAGAGATGTCCATATTTTTTGCAAATTCCCAAATTTGGCAATGATTTTTTTTAATCGGGTCAAGAAATTTGTGTGTGAAAAGGAGGAGTTGCCACTTATCGAATGTGGCACCTCAGCATTCTAAGTAAAGGAATTGTATTTACTCTAATTTGCCTTTTCCAGGCAATGGGCACTCCAAATATGGCAATAAGACTATGCAGAATTCTAAAACTAGAAACAGCAGATAACAAATAAAGAAAGAGTGGTCTTACCCTCGCCAAAACTTGACAACTTTTGAAAACCAAATGACCAAATTGGAAAAACCATACACCTCATCCTACAACCCAAGGGTGATGCTTTTTGCCTGCTTTAACTCCACAGCCACTTTTGGCAACTCCCCATATTTGACTAATTTAGACGGTTTCTTGATTTAATCTGGATATAAAATAGGAAAAGAATTGAATTCGGCAAGGTATCCCACCACATTACACACCAAATCAAGTTCCTCTCTCTCTCTCCTTTTTCTTTTTTTGGTTTCTCACATCTCTAAATACAGCAAGAAAATTAATACAAGTCCTCTGATTATGGCAATGGACCGTCCCATGTATGGCAATACATTTACAATAAAATGGAAAATTGGGGATCTCTTGACATAAAGAGATGGACCCATAAAGTATCAATATTCATAACAATTTGAAGAGCAGGGAAAACCGGGGTGGGCCCACAGGAGAGACCTATTAAAAGCAAAACACTCAAAGTGGCAAAAGAGAGAAGCATGCACAACTCTATCTTGGTCTACAGAGCCATGCAACTTGCCGTTTCCAGGCAATATTGCCATTTGGTGCAAAACGCTCTTTCTCTCATCACGCCCTTTTATTTTCTCCTCCTCTCTGAATTTAGTACTTCCTTCTTTGCCATCTATAGCACAAGAACCCAGACATTAAAGCCCAGTTTTTTTTCTTTTTTTGGTTTTGAAGGAACGGAAAAAGGGTTGCTTTTTTAAACAGCCCAGAAGGGAGATTTTGTTTGGGATCACCAGTTCTGTTCTCTCTCTCTCTCTCTCGTTTTCTTTTTTTTTTTTTTTTTTTGGTGGGAGGGGGTTTATTTTCTGGGTTTTGATTTTGATCAATTGGGTTTCGTTCTTTCTTTTGTTTGAGAAAGAACAATGGGGAGAGGGAAGATTGAGATAAAGAGGATTGAGAATGCAAATAGCAGGCAAGTTACATTCTCGAAAAGGCGTTCTGGGTTGCTCAAGAAGGCGCAGGAGCTCTCTATCCTCTGTGATGCTGAGGTTGCTGTCATAATCTTCTCGAATACTGGCAAGCTTTACGAGTTCTCCAGTTCTGGGTATGTGTTGCAAAGTTTTGATCTTTTCTTTCTCTCCGAATCGATTGAGTTGCATGTTTTGATCTGTTTTGCCTGACCCTTTGTACGGACTTCCTTTTTGCTTTGTTTTTTGTTTTTGGGCTTTGGAACCTGAAGTGGTCGTCTGATAATATGCTTCTCGTGTGCCTTTGCTTGAAGCAGAGAGTGGATTTCTTTTTCCAAAAAATTGCATGTGTTAGATCATGTCTTCACTTAGCCCTGTTAGTCAAAAAGCTTTTTCATTCCATTTAACTAGAAAAATGTGATTTTGGTTGTTGCACATGTCCTTTGGTTGTTGCAGGTTCTCGTATTTTGCCAATCCAGTGGTAAATTTAGGAACTTTATAGCCGTAGTTTCTGTGAGTTCTATTTCCTTTTAAATACCAGGGAGGGTTGTGAAAATTTGAGAGACTTTTTTGTATAAATTTTAGATCATATTTACCTGAATAGTCCTCCTCTGTATTTCCAGGAGCTCTTGTGTCATATAGTTCCAGGAAGTTTTTGTTAAGGTTTCTAGAAATTGGCGGTAATGGACTTTTTTTGTTCATTCATGTTGCTGTGTTCCTTTGCCAGTTGATGTTAGAATGCTTGAAAGGCCGTAGTAGAATTTGGTAATCATGTTCTCTTCTTGGCAGACTGGGATATTTTTCTAGGACTTTGCAGATGTTCTTCTCATGCTGAATGGGATCTTTGCAATCGATGCTAAATTTTATCATTCTATTCCCTGCCAATTCAGATTTTGTAGACACTTGTATTCTCAAGTTTATTAAGAGTCTTCTTTCATGTTGTGCATACCCTGTTTCAATATAGAACAATTCAAGAGCTGTAAATGCTAAATTTTGTCGGCATTATAGGTATTTATTCTCAAATTTTATTATTTAATCACTTTCCAAACCTCGAAGGTGTCGCCCATTTTGTTTCTTGTGCTTTTCTGGGACTGACTTAAGCTTGGTCTTTCTCGTGGCATTGCAAATTAATTGTGAAAATCCAATAGGAATCCAAAAACTGAAATTTTTGTAACGGCTTATTGGTGAGGGACTGACCTGACAGTCAGGAGTTCAAGGTCTAACTCCTCAACTTTGCGCCTCCCCATATCTCATTAAGTGTGGAGGGAGGGGTTGGCTCACACACCTTGCTAGTTTAATCAACCCGAGGACCTATGCTGCTATGGTTTGCCAGAGAGAGGGTGTCTCATGCTTTGAAGTTGAGACTTCAACGTACTTTTGTAGAATATAGATATAGAAAATGGAAGCCTGGGTACAAAATAAAAAATGCTCTGTTTTAGAAGTCACTCTGGAGATCTTTGCAGTGATTATGACTTTATTGAACCCAAACAAACGTCGAAGCAATGTGATTTAGTTAGCATGTAATGATTGATTATCATATCTGAGTCACTTTGTTACCTGAAGTTAATGTATAGCTCTCTGTCAACTCATCCAACGCCAATAGCAGATTGGTTTCTCACTTTGAGGTTGGATCGTTTGCTTTTGATGTACTCCGACATTTTGTGAATTCAAAATATCCTGTTATTTAAGTAGTTAGCCAGTGGAAGAGACCTTGTTTTTTTATGATTTTTCTACTTGCATCTTGTATTGCAGAATGAAACAGATACTATCAAGATACAACAGGTGTCAAGATTCTCCAGAGTCCACTGTTGTAGAGTACAAGCCAGAGTCTACGGTATCATTCTCATCACTGCTCAACTTGGTTCACTTGCTGGTCTTTTTCATTGTTTTAAAGCCAAACAGGATCCATTGAATGCATTATCTTTTGAAAGGGTTGCCAGATTATTACTATTATTTTTTTAAATAAGTGCCTTTTGCTTATGTTAATATGCTGGTCCCATGTTAAATTACTAGAGATATTTCCTCTAGTATCCCTCCCATTTAGACTGTACTCATATAATTAAATCTACTTTTCTGACTTAACATTTTTTCACCTGAAGAAAGAAGATGATAAGGTGGTAGACACCCTAAAAGATGAAATTGCAGAGCTGCAGATGAGACAACTGTGAGTGTTCTTTTTTTCCTCCTTCATTTTTTCTTTTCTGTTCCTTTCTTTAGTCAATACTTCACTGTTCATTTCTTGCAATTGATAGAAGGCTACTGGGCAAGGACTTGAATGGCCTGAGCATAAAGGAATTGCAGCACCTGGAACAGCAATTGAGTGGGGCGTTATCATCTGTCAAGGAGAAGAAGGTTTTCATAGAGTCAATCTTCTTTTAGTCTTTCTTTTCCTTACAGTTGAAGCTCATTAGGAGAAGCAAATTTTAAACTGGGTTCTGGATTGCCTTTTCTTAGGTTGCCTTAACGTAATTTGTAATATTTCAGGAGCAATGGCTTCTGGAGCAGCTGGAGCGTTCAAGATTACAGGTATGCCAGATTTGATATAATTTTGTGAAAGACTATGGCTAATTCAGAATGAAAATCCCTAAAGTTGTGACTTGGTATTTATCATGGTATAGAGGGAAAAATTGAAAATTATACTTGATTCAATCAAGAAGCACAGAAACACTACAAACCTTTTCCATCTTTCGAACAATCTGATAAGGTGCTTTATGAGCAGAGTCTACTGTTGCTTCACGTATTTTCTTCACCCTCGGGGTTTGAGTTTAATTGGTATCGTTGCATGTAGCACACTTTTTTGTTGGCCACGTAGTTCTTACCTGCTAATAACTGGCTCGATCTCTTCTTTGCAGGAGCAGAGGGCTATGCTGGAGAATGAAACTCTGCGTAGACAGGCAAATATGCTCATCCCATCTTTTTTCGTCCCTATAATCCTCAGATAATCTGTCGTACTTGAGAATTGAGACTTCTCTTTTGGATTTCCTTCACACGCATTGCAGGTCGACGAGCTTAGAGGTTTTCTCCCATCTACCCATCAACTTGAATATAATCCAGAAAAAAGGAGGAAAGCCCTCAACAACTCTGGCTCTGGCAGTCCTGATAAGACCTGCAATCGCACAGCTGAAAACGGAGATTCTGACACAACATTGTATCTAGGGTACGGAATTTCCCTATCCTTGATTAAATAAGCCAAACTTAGTTAGTTTAGTATAGTTTCAGTTTCATTTCTGTAGTTGACAAAAGAATATGGTAAACCACTAAGGGAGTTTACTGAATAAAATGTTCAGTGTGGAATCATAAGGAGGGTTGGCAACATGAGACACAACCTGACCGACCCGAAACACAATATACTGAGAGAAATCCTTATGGCATAACACTGCATTTTTAATCCAAATATCGACAAGTTGACACTATTTTTTAGGTGCTTGATAGTTTAATTTGCTAGTGGTCGTTGTGGCTACATCTAGATGCTGATTGGTATTGAGCCTAAGCTTTTTCTTTGGCTGTTCAGGCTGCCATTTGATGTGTACCACAAACGGAGCATGTCTGACAAAGAGAACTACAACAGCAAAGGGAGTCAAAAGGGCCTGCCGTGATATGCTTTTGGCATTGTTTTCCTTCATTCCCTAGGAACTATGGCTTCTTAGATTGATGTCAACAGTTAATGAGATTGATGCATCTTTTTAGAAACTAGGAAAAAGTTAAGATCTCGGCTTTACTCCTCCCTCATTTATTAAAGGGAGACAGACAATTTCTCCTCAGGATAATCGGAAGGCTAGGCGTTTGCCAATCTGTTTTTCGAGATGTGGCTTTGGGGATCGCAGATGGTTGGCTTACTTTTGGGGCCTGAATTTTAGTCGTTTATTAGCAGAATTTTCCTTCATTGGCTTGAGATCCCTTTTTTTAATCATCAGTCGTGCCTGAAATCTGATGATAGTGTTTTGGCAAGTGGAAGATGAAATGGAACTTCGCTACCTCTGAACAGAAAAAAGTAAATAAATAAATCGTGCTTCTTTCTGATGAAGAAAATACACTTGAGAACAATTCGATCGGAATTTACAAACAAATTATATGTACGACTGAGATCTAATGAAAACAAAAGTAATGCAGTATGCCCTTTTTGGTCCCCCCTAATGCGTTCCTGGTCTTGAGCAATCGATCATTTGATTTCTGCTTGCCAAGACCTCAGCGAAGAGAGCATCCACCTCCTCCCTTAATCCATCCAACATCTTCTCTAATCCTTCCAATCTCATCTTCAATTCCCCAACTTCATTACAGGTTTTCCCATCTTCCAATGCAGCAACAAGGCAAGCCACCGAACCATTAATCTCCCGAACCTCTTTCAAGACACTACCTTTCTCCAGCAATTCTTCGTAAAATCCTGCTTCCAGACTGACCAAGGAATAGCTGAGAACCTTGGTGGCCCCTGTTCTCATTTCCATGTATGGTTTTACATCTCCAGTGAAAGCAGAAATCAAAACCCCACAAACCCAAGATTCAATACCCTTCATAACAATCAAAGCTTTCCGAACTAACAGGTCCTTCCCAGAACAAGCCCTTTCTTGGTCACCATCTTCTTTTGTTTCTTCCACTTTGAGATCCTTGGTAAAAGCTTCTTCTGGCTGAAGGGCCTTCAAACGCTCCAGGGCATGAGACGGTGAAGCATCAGCCAAGCTCAAAGCATGGGTGAGACAGACCCTGGCTTGGCCCAGATGAGAAATACTCGAGCTGATCAGATTCATGTGCTCCAGCACATTCAAGCTGTAACTCAGATAAGCCCCCGCAGTGCCAGCTTCCCACTTGCTCATGGGGTGGTCCAATCCCACCACCAGCTGCGAAAATGCCCTGTTCATGTGAGGCAAGAGCTCAAAGCATCGGTGAATCCAAGAGAAGGAGATGGGCTCCGACGCGGGTCTTGGATTCAAGAACAGGCTCTTGAAGCGGCTCGAAACATCGGACTCGAACGATTCTAAGAAGGAGGAAAAGAGTTGGGTCTGAAGGTGGTCGGGCTGGTGGTGGAAAAAGTGATCTTCCATCTTGGAACGGAATTTGCCGAATCTTGCCAGCACAAGAATCATCCCTCTCTCGCTAATCTCAGGCTCAGGACACAACAGGAGGAAGTAGAGGAAGGTTAGGTTTGACCGGCACGGTTTCTTTTACCTTAAGGGTGCGTCTGGTAGATAAATATATAGAGAAGAGTTGACGAGAGGCGTGTATGTTCTGTTTCTCGGAGGTTGCTTTTCAGCCTGGAAGACCCACAGGTTGGAAGAAAACACTGCTTTGACCTTTCCAGGAGACAAGGCCACGGCTCCCTCCAGGGGACGATTGGCACCAGGTTTTTTTAAGTGGCACGAGTGGGGCATCTGGCGGCGGTCAAAGTCAAACGTTCTTATCCTTTCGTTTCGCTGGCGAGTCCTCGCATCAAATCAGAAACCAGCGGCGCATTTCTTGCGGCCATTATAGAAAGTGACAAAGGAGGAAGGAACCGCTGAAAGCGTGTGTCGTCCAATACCGTTTGAACAACTCGTTTCACCTGCTGCCCAGGGACCGAAAAGAACCCGCGTGCGTGAAGGCACAGGGGTCTGATGGGGGGGTCATTCTCGTGTTTCTTTTCTGCTGGTTTGAGGGCATTGCGGCATCTGTCATCCACAATAGATGCTTTAAGCGATAGAGTTGCAAAGAAAGATTTGAGTTTCGATTTCTTTTTGTTTTTCTCTTTGAGTATGCATGACTAGAGTACCAAATTGAGCTGAGCTGCTGGTTGACAACACGTGTGACTACAACTCTACAAGGATTTGTGAGCTTAATAGAAGTATTTGATTCCATATGACCGGAATGAATTGTAATCCTTTTATTGTACTTTATAATAATGCACGTGCTTGAACTTACTTGTCAACTCGATCTATAGAGTATGTGTTTTTAGCCTGAGACATTCATTGCGCTTTTGCATGTATCTTTTGTTTATTCAAGTTCCATAATCTACTTTGCTTGGCTTATAGCTCGATTGCGAATCCAAGATGACTTGATCATAATGTAACATGTACTTATTTCAATAGCTGAGATAAGTCAATAGGAGATGATTTGAAATTAATATCTCGAATTCCTTTGTGCCACTTGCAGAATTCTTACTTTTTCACTCGTCAGAGGCTTGTTCACATGGAAAGTTCATTGGATACCCTTAAAGTTCTTATGTATCCCCCAAGAAAGCAGAATGCCTTGGCAATTGAAAAAAAAGCCACAAAGAATAATTCTATGATAGACTTGTTCATAATTTTAGTTGGGGTAGTCAGAAATGGGTTTCTGTTGCAATAGCGGATCACTTATATGGGCCGTTGTGGCTCATCAGTAGCCCATTTTTGTGGTCATTGCATCAATTTCCGTGGTACAAAATCTAGGCTTGATCCAATCATCTGAGGGTAAGCCCTTAACTAAAGGCCTCATCCAATAATTAAAGGATCGGCTTTTGTTTTGTTCTTCTTAAACTGTATAATTCGGAACTTTCTTCACCCAATTATAATCTTCTTTTTGTTCTTTGTTTAAATAGTATGTCCTACTCACATTTCGATTTTTTTTCTCCATTTACGTAGACCGGTCTAACTATGAATAGAATGTCATATTTTCTAAAGGACGATCTAAAATTTAATTATTTATATATGACATCTATCGAGAACAATAGTATCATATTATCACATTATCGGAGAATGGAATTTATAATTACCATGACAGGACACCCTTTGACCAAATCATCTTCCATTATTCTCAACAAGAACAGTCCAGGGACAACCTATAATAATGCATCGCCAAAAGCGAGTTTGGCTGCTGAGGTTCAAGACAATCAAGGCGGAATATGCTCTCTGCATAATGGCTCCATGGACTTGATAACAACCGGGCGGCGTGGATAAGTAATGATGTGGATGAGGAACATAATCATTGTACTTTTTCTTTTTGCTCCTTCATATGACATTTGATGTTTGTCTATACAATTCGAAGGTTCGGCACGGACACAGAATACTTCAAATGAGCCAAAAAAAGGACGGCGGGGAGAGAGAGAGAGAGAGAGAGAGAGATAGAGGAAATCTCCTAACAAACTCGTTACCGTCCACGGAAATCAAGTAACTCCCCCCTGGAAAATGGGCCGCTGAAAGTGGATCGGAGACTAAATATTTTTGGTTGAAATTTGTTCTTTGACCTTTTCAAGATTGAGATAAGTTCTACGATGATTTTGGATAGAAATTATATCAAAGGACAAAAGAAACACACGCTTTAACAGAATTTAATCAATGATGAAGTTCGATAACATAAAAATTTTTGTTGTAATTTAATTAACAATAAAGTGCGATGGTAAAGATAAAATGCCAGAATTTAATGGACTAGTGGATATTTGAAACTACGACTAAAGTACTGGAATTGAAAGATGTTAAAATTGCGGAATAGTAAAAATAAAGATAAATTCATGAGAAAGTTGAGTTTTATGATTGATTGAGAGAAACTCATAGAGTACAATGTTGCTATGTATAGCCCACACTTTATGGTTACAATTTTGGATTTTAAATAACAATAACTTCCTAACAATAGTTATAAGAAGTTGTGTTATCCACTAAATTCTATCATCTAGAATAATTATCCACAAGAAGTTAAAAAAAAAACCCTAAATTAGCGGCAACAGAACATACCTCAATAGTTACGTTTTCGTGATGATGACTTCTTTAGCGAATTGCCAATCTTTCTATTCATTATTGATAAATTCAGTTCTTATTGACTAAGTTTGATACTTATTTATAATAATAAAAAATTTGGTTATTTTTGGATGTCTAACAGTATTTCAAAACCGCAATTCAATGATGATATTTTAGCTTAAATGATTGCATCACCTGTCCAAATCCTAATTGGTCCCTCCACATTCCTTCTCTTTGGGTAACCCGCTCCTTGAAATCGAAACACCAACTATAAAGGTTAGAATAAAACACATTTCTAATGAGCGTGACCGCTCGTTTTCACTCTCTTTTATGTCATACCAAAATATCACCGTCCCTGAAATTCCAAAGTCTATTTATTTCTACCTAACCTACGTGACTCTTTGCTAAGATTAAAATATTTTAACAATCGATTTAAATTATTAGCTATTTTGGGGGTACTCTTAGTAAAATAATCTCAGTATTTTTAAAAAGAAAAAATTTATTTTGTATTTCAGAATAACACCCAAGGTTTGCCGATACAACTTTTTTATTACAATAAAGAACAAAATTATTTATTATGAATAGATAAATCTTTTTTTTTCATGATATAAAATGTTAATTCATATATCTCTATTAGTTCTACTTGAGAGAAAAATGAACCACCAATTTTTCTTCTATATCTTACACTTTTTCTATTTAAGTGACTTCTTTCTTTGAGTTTGCAAAAAAAAAAAAGTGGTAAATGGATAATTCCTCCATATTATCTAATCAATATGTGTTTTTTAATTCAACATAACTGATAAACAATTTTCTTATAGAATATATAATAAAAAAATCTCGCATATCATCTTTGACACGTGTTTTTTTTTTTAATGAATTGTCATAAACCATCAAATTAAGTTAATTTATAACAATACTTTTCTAACCTTTTCAAAATTCCATAGTATTTTCTATCGCCCAAATGTGATTCTTTTCTAACTTTGTTCTTTTTAATTTCCATTTAAGTGAAAATGATTTCATTATTTGGAAATTATTTCAATGCAACTAACGTTGCAATTTCCAAAGAATTATTTATCACTTCATTTTCTAGAAGTTCCAAAACCATTTTTTCTTTTTGGTTTTATTAACCTATTTTATTGTCTCATGGGTCCTATTATCTAATTCCTTAATTTTCTCTCACTTCTTTGTAGTAACATTGGCTGCCACTCCTTTTTTCTTTTGGAATGCTATGGCACCAAAGTGAGCTTAGTTCAAAAGTTATATACTGTTAGTGGGTTGGTAGTTCTAAACAAAGTTGGTATGTAAGACAATGGTGGGTAAAGTTATTGAAAAACAAAGATTGGTAAATCAATGTAAAAATTGATAAATTTGAGGTGTGGGTAAAGAAAGACAAATCAAAGATGATGAATATAAGAAAAAAGCGAAATGGCACTAGAGTGTCATAATTTTCATACAATACTTACTTTTGTGCTAAAACTTTTTGTTGGATCACTTGAATGTCACTTAAAAAAAAAAAAGACCATTTAAGTACTAACTTTGATATGTGTTGCCAGAAATCTGATGTTGCAATATTTTATCAATTTTCATGACCAACGTGGCTCTCCAGCGTGTTAAGCCAGCAATAATAGCCCTAAACGATGTTGACTACATCTTTGTTCCAAATATAAACCCTAATTTCAATTTGTCCAAATTAGGATTTTTGTCCCTTTGGTATTATTATTATTTTTTTTTAAAATTTGCAAACAATCAAGAAAAAGAAAAGGTGGAAGATGATGAGATGCTGAAGCAAATGAGGAAGGTAATGAAGGTCGTTGCCTCAGTCGTAGTCGGATACGCCTCTTGGAGCGGGGCTCATCCCCAGTTTCAACCTATCGATGTTTGACTCCACGGCCATGAAGAGCTCCATCTCCAGATTTGGAAAACGTGCTGCTACTCCATCTCTAGATCAACAACCATGGCAATGGCGGTTCGACCAAGGCTTCATTGCAAACTCAATTTTCCCCTCCTCATTGCAACCAACGGTAAATGGAATTTGGCAGACGGCAAGAGAACGAAAAAAAAGTGAAGAAATAGAAAGCAGAAGAAAAATCAGGAAGGAATTGAAGTTATCGAACTCCATGGAGAAAATCTGAACTACAGTGCATTGGAAAAGGCTCTCCTTTGTTTTCGTTGAACTAGAAATTGAAGGAGATTTAACAAGAATGAATGATCATATGACGTAGTTTATGGTCTCATAGTCCATGTTGGACTTGTTTTTTAATTAAAAAAGTCACGTATGAATTATCATTTTATTAAAAAAGTCACGTAGGATTTTTGGCTAGAATTGATCGTTGGAGGCACTTAAGTAATTGTTTTTTTTATCTGGTTTGACAATTGAGTAATCCAGTGAAAAGTTTGGCACCAAGGTGAACACTGAAAGCTATGGCATTTATATTATCATTTTCCTTAATAAAATTTGGTAATTTGCAAACTGTCACATTGGGATGGAAAAATTAGGTGACCGTTAATTCGTCCTACTACCGTAAGAGTAGGTGTTTAGATGGTTCAAGTGATCAACATAGTTGGCTTATATGATTGGTGTAGTTGGACGATGGATTTATCATATATAACTTGGCTTGTCTAATAAAAATGAAAATGAGTGAAGAAATTTTTAGGTACTGAAAAAGAAAATAAAAAATTATGGATAACATCTGAATTGAATGGTAAGTTTTATCGTTCTCATACGAAACATGGAATAGTGAGCATTATTTGAAGGTTTTGACAAAACAATTACTAAGATTATACTTTCCATTATCACTTAATCAATTAAGTCATCCTTACTTATCAAAATAAGCGATTTTTGACTTAAACCAATTTATTAAGTTGTGTGTATTGAGTGCTAATCGAACTCTACTTAGTTTTATTGGAATAACCAGTGGAAGCCAAAAAAAAAAAAAAAAAAAAAGTAACAAAAGGAAGCCCAAGATTAACATCTTGCCATTATTTATGACTCCGTTATTCCCATGGTAACACGTATACCCCACATATTTACGAACTGCAGATGCTTCATCAGTATTAAGACACGACATCCATATTTAGTAACAAATCGTATATTATATTTGTAATCATCGTTGATTAGATTAGATTAAATTAAAGAACATATAGATTAAGCGGCATGTGTTTCCATATGACAAAACACTATCTATATTGGAACCGCACGGCACAACATGATTCCGAAATTAAAAAATCTCAATTGCATGGACGTTCTTATGTAGATATAATCAAGCTCACTCTGGTTGTTGAGACTTTCCCGTTCAATCAGGATTGCCTTCTTCTCTTTCATCCGATCTTCTATATATACAGCTAATTCGAATCCAATTCAAGTAAAACTACCAATAAACTCTCTCTCTCTCTCGTGGCTTCTTGTTCTGTCTCTCTCTCTCTCTCTCTCTCTCGTGGCTCAAAGAGGAAGAAGCTGAGAGCAAAGAGAATGGAGAGAAACTCTAAAATCCACTCTTCTCTTCTTCTTTTCTGTTTATGTATCTTGTCAGCCCTAGTTCAAATCCAGGGAAGGAAGCAAGGAGATGTTCTTGATTCTCTATACAAAGCGAAGTCGGAGAAATCAAGGATCGACACGAGCCTTTTTCAGGCAACCGATCACCATGGAATTCTCAACTCTAGAATTTATAGTCAAGAAGGGCTGAGGGAGAAGGATAGGATCAAAAGGTTGCCTGGACAACCGTTGGTTAAATTTGATCACTATGGTGGATATGTCACCGTAAATGAATCGGCCGGTCGAGCATTTTATTATTATTTTGCTGAAGGGGTGAGAAATAAGGAGTCGATGCCGCTTCTTCTATGGCTTAACGGAGGTGTGTGCTTTAGTTTTTCCATTTTCGCTTGATCTTCAGCATCTTTTTCTGATTTAGAAAGCAATGTAAAGTTTTCTTCTCTTTCAATGCAAGTACAGTATTCTCTTTACTTAAGAATTTGTCATGGGTTTTATAGTCAACACAGATAATTGCGTGGTGGTTTCACGGTCACTTCAGGCTGAAAGTAAACTTGATCAATCGATATAAGTACTTAGTCACGAAAGCTAAGCATGTCTCTATTTGTTGTGGTTGGCTTTTTATCACTTTCTGAAGCACTGCAAGCTGTCACATTTCTTTCATATTTTCACATACCGTGTACAGTCGAAAGTATACTAATACAAGTTATTATCAGGATTTTCCATTTTCTAATCTACCTTGTTCGATACTCTTGTCATTGTGACATTGGAAGGATTATCAGTGAAATGAAATGTCGCAGATTTAAATGTCCTCTTAATTTTCTACATGCATATACAAGCACAGATGAGCTATCTATATAATTTCTTTGGTTATATATGTATGTCATTATACTGTAAATCATCTTAAGAATATTTTCCTGTGCTTTTTAGTAAGTAAATTGTTAAATTCACGTTGCTGATTTTTCAGGTCCCGGTTGCTCCTCCCTCGCCTATGGAGCAATGCAGGAACTCGGACCATTCCGAGTCCACAGCGACGGGAAGACTCTTTACAAAAATAAATTTGCATGGAATAATGGTAAAGTATTTAAAAATATAGTGTAGTCTTTGCAAAAGCATTTCACCTTTTCTTGTCCCTGACAGAGCGGAGTAATTATTTGCTTTGCGAGGCCAGCTGCGAACGTGTTGTTCCTAGAGTCTCCGGCTGGCGTCGGTTTTTCTTATTCTAACACGACGGCGGACTATAGCTCGAGCGGAGACAGCAAAACAGCCGCGGACAATTATGTATTCTTGCTAAATTGGCTGGAGAGGTTTCCCGAGTACAAGGACCGGGATTTTTACATTTCAGGCGAGAGCTACGCGGGTCATTACGTGCCTCAGCTCGCTCACAACATCCTATCCAACAACAAGAGGGCGAACAAGACCCTTATCAACCTCAAAGGGATTATAGTAAGTTGTTTTCGCGAATTGCATAGTCTCTTACCTATATTGAATATTGAAGGATGCGTGTTTGACCATTGGAAACACCTAACGTCTATGCATTCACAACTGAAAATGCTTTAAGCTTTTCGTGTGGTTGTTGGCTTTTTGCGTTCTGATGAATGATTAAAAGCTAGAAGTCATCATGCGCGTCTTGGTCATTATTCTATTTTCCACATTGAACATCATCGACATGTAGAAAAATGTTTTTTAGCTGTCGTAATGAGTAGAACAATTGTCTTTGTTGGCTGTTTTCATTATTGGAGTTGCTGGCTCCTACTCAATTGTTCTATTCGCTATTATGGATTTTAACTAACAACTTAGCATGTGCTTATTATCGTTGTCAACTCGAGGAATATTTGGTACCGATGCCGCGTCTTTTAATAAATAAATAAATAATATGGATGCTGCATCATCATCGCTGTAGTAGGTATTGGACTGTTAACTAATAGTGGTGATGCTTTTTGTCTTTCCAGCGTATCATAATTTCGAATTTGGGTTCGTTGAATCTGGTCCTTCTAAATATTTATCTCTGGTACTCCATTATGATTGATCATTTTATGGCCAAATGGGGCCCTTGGGCCTAGAGAATGTATATGGATTAATCGAACGCGCATGCAGATTGGAAATGCAGTAATCAACGACGAGACGGACCAGCGTGGGATGTACGAGTACTTTGCTACGCATGCATTGATATCGGATGAAATGGGGTTTGCGATTCAAAAATATTGTGACTTCTCACCAAATGCCACCAGTCAAGTAAGCCAGTGCCTTTCGGCCGCGCAGGATGCGAGTAACGACGTTTCTGCCTTGGACATTTACAATATCTACGCCCCTTTGTGCTTCTCCTCCAACCTTACATCTCATCCCAAGAAGACCAACGTGAGCTCAGATCCATCTGCCTTTTTGTGGGACAATTTGAAAAGCCTCAACTCAAATTTACGTTGGTCATCCATTTTTGGGTTGCGTTTTGTTTTCTCAGATCATGGACTTAGACCCGTGTGGCGATATCTACGTGCAAGCATACATGAATAGAGAAGAAGTGCAAGAGGCGCTTCATGCTAACGTGACGAAGCTCGATCACGACTGGGAAGGGTGCAGCAATGTAATCCAGGCCTGGGTAGATAGCGCTTCCACCGTCCTCCCTCTCCTCCGGGAATTCATGTCCAGTGGACTCCGTGTTTGGGTGTTCAGGTGAAAACAAAAAAAACAGAGACAAAAACACAGTTCGGTCACTGATGTGGGGGTATGTCTAACGAATCTTTGAAAATGCAGTGGCGATACGGATGGAAGAGTGCCGGTGACTTCGACCAGGAGATCCCTTAGCAAGATGAAACTCCCGACGAAGAGTCCATGGCGTCCTTGGTTCCTTGGGGGCGAGGTGAGGCGGCTCACTTGTTTTGATGCCAATTTTACAGGAAAGTGACTCAATTTGAAAAGTAATCCGCACCGTCTTTGACGCATGTAGGTCGGAGGGTACGTGCAAGTGTACAAGGGAGACTTGACGTTTGCGACCGTGCGAGGAGCGGGGCATCAGGTGCCAAGCTATCAGCCCAAGAGAGCTCTCTCTCTCATCTCCCACTTCCTTGCCGGCTCTCCACTCCCGGGGCAATAGACACTTCAAGTGCTTGAAGATGATGATACAATGCTTGGGGATACATGTAATTGTTCAGTTATTTAGGATTTTTACAGCTCGATTGATTCTTCTTTAATAAAGAAGTTGGTGCATAGAAGAATGTGAGAAAGCAGGAAAAATTGGCGAAGAGACCGAAACACAGAAAGAATAGAAATCGTTTGTTGTTTAGGGCTTCAACAAGAGAGATGAGATTGGTGAATGAAGAGAAAAATAATATTCTGTTCATTGACTAATGAATAGTACACGTGCCTATTTATAGGCTTTACATAACGATTACTAAAGTAACAAATAAGAATAAATCAAGGAAAATATATAGAATCACATAATAATATACATAATTATAGAATATCCTAAATATATCTCTAACATCCCCACTCAAACTCAAGATGAATTGAAAGATGTCAGGGAGAATTATCAAAAAAGTCTTAAAACCTATTGCAATTGTGTTAATTTAGTCATAATTTTTTTAAGCTAATTTAGTCTTGAATCTTTTACCATTGTGCCGGTTTAGTCCATCCGGCCAAAATTGGTCGGCTAGTGTTGATGTGGACGCCAGCCGTTCGGCAAAAGCCGACATGGCAATTTTTAAATATTTTTTGAATTTTTGAATTCTTTTTTTTTTTTTTTTTTTTTTCCACCTTCTCCTTTCTTTGGCCGGTGAGGTTAGCCTTGTCGGCAAGGCTTGTCCCCGTCGGCCATTGGTGAAGGCGAGCCTCGCCCAACGACGGCAAGGCCGCGTCGCCAATGGCTAGCGAGGCTGCCGTCACCAGATCTGGCGAGGAGCCTCGCGGGCCACCGACGAGGTCAACCCTTGCCAGATTTGGTGGGGCCTCGCCAGATATGGTGGGGCCTCGCCTAGCGATGGTGAGGCCGACCTTGTCGGCCCTCGCCTCTGGCCGGCCAGCGTTGGCCAAGGAAGGATAAGGTGGAAAAAAAAAGAAAAAAAGAAAAAAATTCACAAATATTTAAAAATTCAAAAAAAAAAAAAGTTGCCATGTTAGCTTTTGTCGGATGGCCGGCATCCACGTCAGTGCTGACCGGCCAATTTTGGCCGGATGGACTAAATTAGCACAATTGGTTTAGGACTAAATTGGCCAAAAAAAAAGTTTATGACTGAATTGGCATAATTGCAATAGGTTTAGGACTTTTTTGGTAATTCTCCCAAAGAAGTCAACTTAAATTTGGAAAATAAATCCAAGTAGAGATAAGTCGACTGGTGTGACAAAGAAGGTGATATCAGATCAAATGAAAGTTTATCTTAATGTGCTTAGTGTGTTCATGAAAAACATCATTATGTGCAATTTGGATAACACTTCGGTTGTCACAATGAATGATTGTTCTGCTATGATGATGCACTCCCATATCTTTTAGTAGCCACCATAACCATAGTAACCCTGATGTTGTATCAGGCAAGAGCTCGATATTCTGCTTATGTACTAGAGTAAGCGACCGTGATTTGTTTCTTGCTAAGCCATGAGATAAGTGAGTTGCCCAAAAAGACACAATAGCCCATGGTGGAGCCACAATTGTGAGGGTCACTGGCCTAGTCAGCATTAGAATAAGCTGTCAACTTCAAGATAGAATGGGCAGAAAAGTGAAGATCATGAAACAATGTACCCTTGATGTAGCACAAAATTTGAAGAACTACAACAAAATGAGTTGTACAAGGCGCAGTCATTTACTAACTAACAATGTGAATGGCATAATCAATGTTGGGACATGTAATAGTGGGATAAATAAATGGGACTAGAAGCAATCTTTTCATTAGTAAGCCTAGCCCGATAAATAAGATTAGTGGCATGTTTTGCTTGTGAGAGATAATAAATAGAAGCATTAAACACAACCTCCAATTCTAGAAAATAGTTGGCTTGCCCAAGATTGTTCATTTCTAATTGATTACTAAGATACCGCTGGAGTTTGGTAATGCCAGTTTGATCATTGTTAGTAATAAACATATCATCTTTATATAAGAGCAACATAATGTATCTATGACGCGTGTGCTGAGCAAGTAGAGTGTGGTCATAAGGACTAGATCTAAAACCAGGAGATTCTGTGGTTGCACTAAGCTTGGAGTACCATGTATGGGGAGCTTGCTTTAATCCATACAATGCTTAACATAATCGGCACACTTGATTAGAAGAATGAGTGTAGCCAGGAGAAGGTATATAAACTTTGTTTGTAAGATCGCTATTACGAAAAAGATTTTTAATATCTATTTGAAATAGAGGCCTACACTTAACAGCATCAACAGTAAGAAGGCTGCAAATAGAAGTAAGATGAGCAGTAGGAGCAAAAGTCTCATCATAATCAATACTGTACTCCTAAGTAAAGCCTTTTGCTATCAACTGAGCTTTATACCGATCCACAGTATCATCTGCCTTATTTTTAATCTTATACACCCATTTACTACGTACAACAAACTTACCATAAGCTAAATCAACCAAATCTCACGTGTGAGAGTTTTCCAAGGCTTGCAACTCATTTGCCATTGCTTACTGCCAAAAAGGATTGATACTAGCTTCTTCGTAGGTGCGAGAGTAATAATGATAATCACGAAGATGAGCTAGAGGTTGACTTATTCTGGTGGAATGATGGATGAAAGTGGATGGAATGACTGAAGGCATAAAATCCTTAGTTGGGGCAAATGCATTAGAAGTTGCCAAAGTGGGATTGCCAGACGAGCTTGCGTCAAGATGAGAAGAAGACAATTGCAAAGAGGATGATTCACAAGTGGATGGTAGTACAAGATCTTTTGGAAATAAGTCCACCGAAGGATTGATAAAGAAAGGGACATAAGTAGAAGATTCAAAGGGAGAAAAGGATGAGAACATCTTATTTTCCCAAAATGAAACATAATGAGATACATGAAGACGATTAGAGATAGGGTCCCAACATCTATATCCCTTATGCTCAATGCCATACCCTAGGAAGCAACATAAACGAGCACAGGGTTCAAACTTCATGCGTTCATGTGGAAAAAGACACAAAAAAAGAAGCATTAGCAAAAACTCTAGGACGATCGTAAAAGGAAACCTTGCCACATAAGCACTCATAAGGAGAAATGTTGTCTATAACAAGAGATGGGCTACAATTAATAGTATAAACAATAGTAAGGCAAACTTGCCCCCAGAACTTTTTTGGACAAGAGGTGGAGATTAAAAGAGTTCGAGTAATATCTAAGATATGCCTATGTTTATGTTCCGCATGACCATTTTGTTGGGAAGTGCCTAGACATGAGCAATGAATAATAGTGCCTTGTTGAGATAGAAGTCTAAAAAATTAAGTGTCTTGATATTCCATGGCATTATTAGTACAAAAAACCTTGATGTCTTTAGAAAATTGTGTTTTTATCATGGCAACAATTTCATGATAGATACAAGTAAGCTCAGATTGATATTTCATAAGATAAAGCTAGGTATGATGAAAGTAATCATCAACAAAAATGACAAAATTGTGAGAGCTTCCTATGGTGCGTGTTGGAGAAGGTCTCCAAATATTAGAAATGGAGCATGAGAAATAGATTTACTAAGATCAAACGGCAAGGCATGAAGTTTTCCTAATTGGCAAGGCAAGCGATCGAAATGTTTGTCATCAACATATCCTAAATGACCATTGGAAATCAACGATTTTAGTCTTGAAAAAGAAGGATGACCTAACTGTGAATGCCAAGTTTCAAATGACAATGTGACAGTAGAACCAACAAAAAAGTTGGCAATATTTAAGTAAATAAGCTCAAATAGGTGTCCCACTCTATAGCCAATTTCAATAGTTTGTCTTGTTTGTGGATTGTACACATGACAGCCATGGGGAGAAAAGTGAACTTCAAAGGTAAGTTCACATAATTGTCCAACTGAAATTAAATTTAGAGAGAGTTTGGGAACCATAAAAGTGTTAGGTAAGGACAAAGTAGATGTGGAAATGTGTCCTGTATGGCTAACTTGCATTAGAGAATTATCAGCTATATTAATAGTAGGTGCATGTGAATGGAGGGATTTTGACCGAAACAATTGGAGTTTGATGTCATAGATTGCAACAAGCAAAGTCAAAATACCATGAATTAAAATTACCTAAAATGGTAGACATAGTAGGAGAGATAGAGGAGCTAAAAGTATTAGATTCTTTAAGAATGGAATGAAAATCCTCTAGTGAGAAAGTGACCAATAATTCATTAGGAGAAGGCTCTATAGCAGCAACTTTGGTAGATGCATGTGCACCTTGGCTTCGGAGTTGATTGGTCAACCTCGTAGGTTGCTTTTTCGTAATCAATAGACGTGGGATGTCATATGACCATGTCAGCGACAATGCTTACAAAATTTCTCCTTTATATGCACTTTATTGTGTTAAACACGTTAAATTGGACAATAAATATGGTGAAAATAGAATCTGGAGAGCAAATATGGAGAAATCAAGGCTAAAAATGAATCCGGTGTGCCGAAATACCTTAGAAACTAGTCACAGATTGTCAAAAGCTGGTCTAAACTAGATCGAACCGTTCAAAAAAGAAACGGAATTGATTCAATTGGTCCAGTTTGAACTAGTCAACGATCTGGCCCGATCTAGTCAACGATTTGATCTGGCCTGACCAATGGCGAACGGTCAAAGATGACGTGGTGCTTACATGTCGAATAATGTCTATTGTGATCTCTTTTTTTTTTTTTCGGCGCCCATATCGGGGCGGATGCCGGCGGAGGCTAATGGTTTGGCTATATCTATTAGGCTTAGCTTGGACTTTCTCAAGTCCACCAATTCACGACTTAGGGCCTGTTTGTTTTCACTTCTTTTTTTTTTTTTAAAAACAATTTTTTTGTTCGGGAACAAAAAGGAACAAAAACGCGTTTGTTTGCGTTTTTGTTCCAAATTTATTTTTTTGTTTTGTTAGAAACATATCCGGAATGAAACAAGAAACAAAAAAATTTTGTTTCTTGTTTTGGAACAAAATTTAGGAACACTTTTTCTCTCTCTTCCATTTTCTTCTTTTTTTTTTTCTTTCTTTTTTCTTTGGCCGGTCGCCGGCCTCGGCCATGGCCGGCGACCGGCCGTCGAGGGCCGGTGACGGCGTCGAGGGCCGGTGACGGCGTCGAGGGCCGGCGACCTCGCTAGAGCGTCACCGGCCCCGGCGAGGCCAAGCCTCGCTAGTTCGGGCGAGCTTGATCTCACCTAGATCCGGCGAGGCCGAGCTTGCCCGGCCGGTTGGCGAGGCCGCCTCGTCGGGCCACCGCCACGTCGGCGTCGCTTGTTGGTGGCCGGCGATCCGAGCCTCGCCGGCTGGCGAGGCGCCGCCCCTCGTCGGCCGGGTTGCGGCCATGGCCGAGGTCCTGCGATCGGCCAAAAGAAGGAAAAAGAAAAAGGAAAAAGAAAAAAAAAAAAAAAAAAAGGAAAAATAAATAAGAAAATAAGAAAAAAAGGAAAAATAAATAAGAAAATAAGAAAAATAAGAAAGAAAATAAAAAAATAAAAAATTTAAAAATTAAAAGAAATAAAAAATTATACAAATTTACCAAACGCGTTTTCGTTCTTTTTATATTTTAAGAACAGATTTACCAAACACGTTTTTTTTTTAAAAAAATGTTTCTTGAAGTAGAAATACTTTTTTCTATTTTTGTTTAAACAATTTTTAAACGAAATGTTACCAAACGCACCCTTAATGATCCAAGTTTTTAATCCGTGAGTTAATTTAAAAGGAGTCGCCACTAATCGGTTTGGGATGGGTCGATTAGAAACCCAAGCGAAGTATCGGGAGAAATACTCGTTCCTACGCAATCAGAGAAACTAAGTTCGGGGACTTGATTACACTAGTTAATCACTAATGCTCTTTCGGTATCTAATCTTGTTTAAACCTTAAGGCTTTTGGACTTTTGAGAGGTTTTCTATGCATTTGTGGAAGAAAAACATTTTTTGGGTCATTTTCTCATTTTTTGGGGGCATAAAAGGGATTTTTTTTTGATTTTTTGGAAAATATAAATCTTTGTTGACTTTTTCTGACTTTTTGGGAAAATAAGAAATATTTTTGATTTTTTGATTTTTCTGGAAAATAAATTATTTTTTATTTATTAAAATATTATTTTATATTACAATAATATAAAAACGAATTGGGTCTGATCCCCAGGTTGGGTCTGACTCTGGTCGTCCACTCGAAACCCAAATGGGCCTGCCCCGGGATTTTTTTTCTTTTAAAGAGCCCTAACCGATTTTAGCCCACTTAAAAAAAATTAACCCAACACTACCTAGCCCACGCAAGCAGGCGCGACCCAAGGAAACCCTACTTGGAAGTAAGGAAATCGGGTTAGACAGACCCACGAATCAACCTGGTTCCTGGCCTCCTCTCCCCTTTGCTCCCTCGAGACGCTGGTGAGGGGGACTAAGGTGTCACCGGGTAGACGATGACGACGACGGTGACGACGAGCTAGACGATGACGATGGTGGCGACGAAGGGCTTGACGGCGATGACGCAGTGACGGCGTCTACAAACCGTTTATGAGGACAGCAAGGACGAGCGACAACAAGGTTGTGCTAGTGTGGTTAGTGGCGGCACGATTCGAGAGGGGGAATGTGATGGTGACAATGCGACCGGCAGCGGCGGTGGCTACTGTTACTTGTCTGTGACGAGGTGGCGAACGGTGGCGGTGACAGGGCAGTGACGCGGCACGACTCAAGTGGCCGTCGGTGGATCGGTCACAGCGACTGTATCGGGGCGGGGAACGACAGTAGCAGAGCAGCGGTCGTGACGGCAATGACGGCGAGCTTTCAGCTTCCCAAATCTGACCCTCTGTCCTTCGATTCTTCTCTCGCTTAGCCCCTACCTCACAAATCCAAAACCCGCTTGCCCAGAGCTCCTCCCCCTTGGGCTTGCTGACGCCGGCCTCCCCCGAAGTCTCTTAATGGGAGGTCGGCTGAGCTCGCGACCCGATTTCTCTCTCGCTCACTTTTCAATCTTCCCCTGAAGTCTCTCAAGGGGAAGCTCTCGGAGTTCGCTGTGTGTCCTTTGACGGAGGTGGTGCCCTGCTATTTATAGGCGAGGGGGTCTGGTCGACGGAGAACCTCGACCGCTGGTCTTTGGCTTGCCAATTGGTCCCCTCGGCTGAACCGGCGTCCCATTTGAGCTTCTGCAATAAGGCATGCTTGTCATTGAAGGTGGCCAATAATGGCACCTGAGATCTATCTCTTCCGGCCGACATCAGCCTACCCTCCTCGGTCGTAGGTTGTCTTCGAGTGCGTCGTTGTCGCTGCGCGTGGCCTATAGAGGCGGAGAAGGAAGGAGCGAGGAAGAAGAAGAAGGAAGAAGGAAGAAAGAGGCCGGGCCGGATCTGGGGAAAAAAAGGAGCTGGGCTTGGGCCCATGCGGGGGGGAAAGGGGAAAGAAAAGGGGGGTGGGCCTTTGCGGCCTGTTGTCATTTTTTTTGTTTTTGTTTGTTTTCATTTATTTTTTTGTTGTTTTTTGTTATTTATTATCTATTATTTATTATCCGAAAAAAAGGGAAAAACAAAGATTAAAAGAGACTAAGGCCTAACTTGAAAAACCTAATCAAAATTTAGGCAGCAACAATGTCAGCAGATCAAAGATGACATGGCTGATGAAGTTAACCAAGCGGAGAGCCGTGGCACGCGTGTTGCTGGCGAGGCACGCGGATCTCATGCGTAGAAGCTTCCGATGGTGCGTGTAGGCACGTCCAGTGGTTTTTGGTGGCGAAACTTCATGGGCAGCCTCAGCGGATGACGATGAGTCAAGGGTTGATGTTTGCTTTTTCGAAACACCCCTCAGAAAACATCCAAGTCATGATGGAACAATGGCGGGTTTCTTGGGTCCAAGATGCGACGGCACGTATGGCAGCATCCGACGGGCGGTTGGTGACAAAATTTCAGCATTTCTCGTCTAAGGACGGCGAGTTTGATGGTCGTGACCTTTTTCTGAAATGATTAGCGGAAGTGTGTCGAACAGCAACTCAAAGCTTCGGTTTTGATGTTGAATTGGTAGAGACGTAGCCAGTGCGGGTGGTGTCGTGGTGGCCACCTTGTAGTAGACTTAATGGACGCACCTATTCAGTTCATTAACTAATGAATAGTACATGTGTCTATTTATAGGTTTTACATAACAACTATCTAAAGTACAAATAAGAATAAATTAAGGAGAATAAACAGAATCGCATAATAATACATGGAATCATAGAACATCCTAAATATATCGCTAACAAAGACAGTTGTAATATTGTATTAGCAACGCTCACGTGTTAAGACTACATATTTTGGCTTTGCTTTCGTTATTGAGTATTATCTAGATTAATTTAATTTGCCTCATTGAGCAAAACACATCAAGAATTTGTGGAGCTCACGACAAGTCTCCCTGTGAAAAGTAATTTCAATGTAATTCCCGCTTTGAAATTGGTTCTTCAAGATTATATCATGTTTAAAAATGAGTTTGAAACAATGGTGATGGATTCGTTTTATTTATTTATTCTCTTTGCGGGCAAATTCATTCACCTTACTCTTATTTTCTAAATGGAATTCCTTCTTAATAGGATTCTTACATGAATAAAGTTACACGAATTAACGCATGCAATTTTAATCTATAATTAAAAAGTACATGTTATATTGGGACTACCAACTCTCTCTGTCTCCGGTTGAGCCCTTTCTCTACCCCCCATGGTGGTAGTATTGAACCCTAAACCCTGCCTTTTCCTTGACACATCATCGTTGCTTCATAGCTTCGCATCTTCCATCTGTCATCTATGCTGCTTATAGCTTTTCTGGAATTTCCTTTCTAAGCTCCGAATTAGCTGTTGGAAACTAAACTCATTGGCTGCATTTTTGGTCAATTAGATTTCTAGTCATGATAGTACTGAATATGATATGATATGAAATTTAAAGATTTTGCCATATGTAGTTCATTGTTTGGTAAATTGTAGTAATAAAATTGAATATTTTCACATATGAGAATTGTGCTAAAAAAGTTATAAACCTATTGCATTGATACTAATTTAATTTGAAACCTTTTAATTGCACCAATTTAGTTTTAAAGCTTTTCATATTGGTACCAATTTAGTCTATTTGAGTAATTTAGATCATTGCTGACGTAGATGCTAGCTATTTTACGTAGCACGACTAGCTTTGAAGTAGACAATTTTTTTTTTAATTTTTAAAAGTTTTTAAAATTTTTTCTTTTCTTCTTCCTTTTCTTTCCTTTTCCTTCTTTTTTTTTCCACTATAGCTGCCAGAGCACGCAAGTCACTAGGTGAGGCCTGTGAAGCCCCTCGGTGGCCGTAAGTGAGGGTTGCAGGCCTTGGCTGGCCTCACTTAGATGTGGGTGCACTGTGGGTGACCATAGGTGAGGTTGAGCGAGGGCCGCAATTGAGGCCGCCTCGCCATGGCCTAGCTGACCGCTGGTGAAGGGGGCCTCATTTAGATTTAGGCAAATGCAGTGACCTCAGTGGCGGAATCTAACGACAATTTCCATAGCTTTCACGAGGTGATAAAGAGATTGGTAAAGAACGAAGCAACGGTATCATTGAAGGACTGCGGTCAAAATGGATGCCGAAAGAGGACGGAATCAAGCGTAGGAACTCGATAATGATCGAGTATGGCCGGTTATCGGACACAACTTCAGACTTGGAGAGGAAACAGATGATGGTGAGAACTGCATAGAGGTGCGAACGCGAAACCCTATGAGATCTTAACTCTCGTAATAAGGAAACAGTTTGTTGTTTTTCTACTACTTTGCCAAAGCGCCGCGTCATAAGGATTCTCTTCCTCTTCTTCTAGGGATAAGTACACTAATGGTGTCATAAGTTGTGTACGGCGCTCACTTTGGTGCCAAAAGTTTCCGTCGGATCACTTAAGTGTCAAAAATTTTGAAAAACGCTCACTTTGGTGCCAACTCCGACGAAATTGGCCGGAAATCCGATGTGGCCTTTTTTTTTATTAATTTTTGACGCCGATGTGGCTTGTCGGAGAGTTGAGTCAGCATCCAAACACCAAAACGACGCCGTTTGGCATCTTTCCCCCAATTTTGAAACCCTAATCCCCAAATTGAGAGAGGGAAGCTCGTCTTCGTGTCTTCTTCTTCCTCGAAGACCCACACCAGCAACGGCACCGGCACGGCACCAGCAACAGCATCGGCAGCACACCAGCAACAACACCAGCAACGCACCAGCAGCAACAGCACACCAGCAGCAACAGCACACCAGCAGCCTCTTCGACCCATCTTCTTCCTCCTCCTCCTCCGCCCTCGCCTTCGATTTTTCCTGCAACAATTTCAGTCTCTCCTCGCTCACCTGGTCGAGCAACTACAATGGTGGCTGAGCGACGGTGGCCGAGCGACGGCGGGCGAACGACGGTGGCCGAGCGGCGGAAACCCTAATTTTTCCCCATGTGAGCTAAACGGCGTCGTTTCCATGAAGCCATCCACGTAGGACGGCAAAACGACGTCGTTTTCTTAAGGAGGACCGAAAACGACGTCATTTAAAAGCTTATCGATATTTTTTTTTTATAAAAAAATCATTTTGGCCGGAATCTTTCGCCGGAGGCCAGAATCTTTCGCTGGTGGCACCAAAGTGAGCGTTTTTCCTCCGATTTGGCACTTAAGTGATCCGACGGAAACTTTTGGCACCAAAGTGAGCGCCGTACACAACTTATGGCACCATTAGTGTACTTATCCCCTTCTTCTATGGCTTAATGGAGGTATTACGTGTTCTTTACTCTCGTATTCGTGCAATCTCTAATGTCATTGCCAGTTTTAAGAAATAAAGTCAAGTTCGCTAAACTTTCAGCACCAGTATATATTGTCCATATTAAGCATTTCTATGAAAGTCTCTCCTCTGCGCAAAGTCAACATATCTAGTAATGATCAGTGTTGTGGAAACACTCCTTAAGTGACTTTGAAGATTGACAAAACCTTTCCTAATTGACTTATGTTTCTGATAATAAGTTTTTCTAGGTGAAAATTCCGAGATACATTATCACATGTTACTTATCAGATTCATAGTCGGTGAGAAGATCATCTCCTCGATATTCATAGTCGGTGAGAAGATCATCTCCTCGATATTCATAGTCAATGATATAAGGATAACCTTATATAACAGCTAGTGGTTTGGCGTAGATTCCTTGTCTTACACATATTGATTAACCTAGAAGGAAAGTTGACGATCATAATCTCTTCAAGATGGAATATTGCAATCTCGAGTCAATTCAGTTAAAAGATGAAATATTCTTTCTATACAGGAGATTCAACTTATGGAAACCCAGTTTGTTGTATGGGCGACAAAATCAAAGGGAAACTTCATTCTTGGCAAGTTTTATGCAATCAGATCTTCCAACAACGTTCAAATCCAACAAGTTGATTGGATGAACGATCCTCTAAGGCTATGTCCAGTGATTAGCTTGGATAGTGAGGAGTTTAAGAGGGCGTGAAGTCGGAGAGACAAGTGAGAGAAGCTTCCTAAGTCTTTAATTCTAAAGTTCAAAGAAATCTTTGTATCTGAAGTTCGTCTTTGTGAGCTCAAAGCTGTAATTTCTTAGAGGTTCTTAGAGTGTGAAATTAGAAGATTTGATCATGCTTACTGGAGTTGAGAGTACTTAGTTTTTGTAACCACTGATAGATTCATCCAATGGAATCTAGCCATGTGGCTGTTAGTAGAAGAGAGTGAACTTAGGCTTATCAAAGCCGAACTACTATAAACTTGTTGTATGCAATTTTCTATCCCCTAAACTCTTATTTACTTCTTGTGATGTGATATTGCACATTGGTAAGATTTGAGCTTTGTATTCCTTATCATCAGACACCGTCCTATTGCAATATTAATTTTAATTTTCTTTAATTTTTGCATATTTCTAGCCCTAACAATTGGTATCAAAGCTCAATTGCTCACAATTTTTGAAGTGATATATTACTTCTGAGCTAATAATCTAACAATGGTTAGCAATATTGCACCAAGACTTATGGAAGGATGGAGTGACACGAGGCCTCCATACTTCGATGAAAGGACTACAACGTTTGGAACAACAAGATGAGAGTATTCATCAAATCCAAGGATCCCTTGGAATGAGATGTAGTTCTGAGAGGAATAAGGCTTGAAACTTCATTCTCCAAAAAGGAAGGAGATAGCAAAAAGCCCGAAATTGAAGCTTTGTCTGACGTGGATATATCTAAAAAAGAAACATTAGATGCTAAAGTAGTTTATTCATTATACTGCGGTTTATTTCATACAGAATATAATCATATTTCTTCATGTGAAACGGCAAACGAAATATCGGACAAGTTACATGTTAAGTATGAGGGAACCGATTGACTCTAAGAGACAAATATAAACATTCTTCTTGGACAATACGAATCATTTAAAATGAAGTCAGACGAAACTGTAACTAACATGTTTAGTAGATTCATTGATACTACCAATGGCCTGGCATACCAAGGACAATCGGTGTCAAATCCTTTGAAAGTAAACAAAATCCTTTGTGGATTGTTAAACGAATGGAACAATATCAAAACATCCATTCGTAAAACTCGGATTGCACCATTGTCTATACACGAACTCGTGGGAACACTTCATTATATGAAGTGGAACGTTTGAATGAAGAAGGAGACTCAAGAGGTAAGAAAATGATTGCCTCAAAGTCTAACTTTGATTATGTTGTCTCAAAATCTGAAGATGATGAATTTCAGGCTTGGTCTAAGTCATTAGTTTCTTTACGTTTGGGTCCAAATTTTGAGCCTAGTGTTAAATAAAAGTGACAACTCCGTAGAAAAGTTGGTAAGTGATAGATAAAAAGCCGATTAATTATTGTCAAGAGTTAGACAACCAAAACTAGCTAGAGCATAACACAAGCAGATAAAAGTTGGCTAGTCACACAAAAAAGGTTGGTAATACGGTGATAAATTTAAGGCCTTGGGGAGCAAGGTAAATAAACATTGGTAGACGATCAAAGAAGTTTTAATAATGAATATTACAAGCTAAAAAGTTATGAAAATGAAAATATTAAAGTTATTAGATAACAAGTGAAATTAATTAATTAGTTTTTGTTTTCATACTAAACATGGTATAATGAGCATCAAGAGGTTTTGATAATATGGTTAATAAGATTATTTTTCATATGTTCTATCACTTGATTAATTAAGTAAGTCATTCTTACTTAAATTAATTATTTATTTTTGACTTAGACCAATTAATCAAGTTTTGTGTATTTAGTGGTCATCAAAAAAAAAAAAAAAAACTTATTCAATGATGTTAAGTGCTGTAACTTTCATCGCTTACGCTTTTTCGTTTCACGGAAATGCATCATTTGCAAAATATTTTTCTAAAAATAATTACTTGATAACTTATAAAGATGATCAAGTAAAGATTTTTTTGCATCGTCTATGAAAATATTGAAAAATAATTATTGTTTATAATGAATTTTTTTATTCACTGATTATTTTTAGCTATACAAGCAATTCCTTTTTAAAAAAATGTTTTCTAAACAATTCACTTTTCACGAAAGAAACGAACTCTTAATAGCATGGATATTATTACCTAGATCTAATCAAGCTTACTCAGGTTGTTGAGACATTTCCGTTCAATCACTAATTGCCATCTTCTCTTTCTTCCTATTTTCTGTATATAAAGCTAATTCGAATTCAATTCTATACATTAAAACCACCGTTAAACTCTCTTTCTCTTTCCCTCTCTCACTCTCTCGTGGCTCAAAGAGAAAGAAGCTGAGAGTAGAGAGAATGGAGAGAAACCCTAAAGCACGATCATCTCTTCTTCTTTTGTTTTTATGTTTCTTGTCGTCGTTTGTTCATATCCACGGAAAGAAGCAAGGAGAGGCTCTTTATTCTCTATACAAAGCGAAGCGCAGGACGTCTGGGATTGACACAAACATTTTTCAGGCGAGTTACCACGATGGAAATCTCAATTCTAGGATTTATCATCAAGAAGGATTGAAGGAGAAAGATAGGATCAAAAGGTTGCCTGGACAACCACCAGTCGAATTCGATCACTATGGTGGTTATGTCACCGTCGATGAATCCGCAGGTCGAGCATTTTATTATTATTTTGCTGAAGCAGGACAAAATAAGGACTCGATGCCACTTCTTCTATGGCTTAACGGAGGTGAATGATTCAGTTCTCCCAGTTTGACTTGATCTCCAATGCAAGTATAATATTCTCTTCATTTACGAATTTATCACGGCTTTTATAGTCAAGATAGGTAATTGCATGGTAGTTTTAGCGTCATCCTAGGCTGAACGTAAACTTGATCAATCGATATGAGTAATGCTACCATAAAATAATGAATATAAATTTGTCACGAGAACTAAGCATGTTCCTAATTGTCGTGGTTGGCTTTTTATTAATTCTGAAACACTTCGAGCTGTCACCTTTTGATAGCTTGACGAAGCAAGTGCTTTGCGCTTTGCGCTCAAGCGTCGCTATATGCCTTTCATATTAATATAGGTTATCATCGTGATTTGCCATTTAGTTTGAGTCAGTAGAACTTAGCTATTTATGCTATTTTTTCAGGTCCCGGTTGCTCATCCCTCGGTTATGGAGCAACGCAGGAACACGGACCGTTTCGAGTCCGCAGCGACGGGAAGACTCTCTACAAAAATAAATTTGCATGGAATATTGGTAAACTATTTAAAAAATACCGAAAATATTTCACCGTTCCTTTTCACTGATAGGTGGATTAATCATTTGTTTTATGAGGGCAGCTGCGAACATCATGTTCCTAGAGTCTCCGGCTGGTGTCGGGTTTTCTTATTCTAACACGACGTCGGACTATCACACAAATGGAGACAGCAAAACAGCCGCGGACAATTATGTATTCTTACTTAATTGGCTGGAGAGGTTTCCCGAGTACAAGAATCGGGATTTTTACATTTCAGGCGAGAGCTACGCAGGGCATTATGTGCCTCAGCTCGCTCACAACATCCTATTCAACAACAAGAAGGCAAACAAGACCCTTATCAATCTCAAAGGGGTTATAGTAAGTTGTTTTCATGAATTGCATAGTCTTTGTCTATGTTCAATTCTGAAATCATTAGAAACACCTAAAGTCTGAAGATTCACAATTGGAAAAGCTTTAAGCTTGCGTGTGTTTTTGTGTTGTCCATGAATGAAAAAAACTATTAGTCATCACGCACATCTTGGGTATAAAGTTATTTTCCATATTAAAGCTCATCGACATGTAGAAAAATCTTTTTATCTGTCATGAGGAGAAGAACTGGTGTTTTTGGTAAATTTGATTGCATGATTGGAGTTGCTATCCACTATCTGCTACTCAATATTTGGCGCGAATCCTGCATCTGTCAATAAGTAGATAGCGTGAGTGGCTGCATTATCATTGGTGTAGCAGGTACTGTAATGTAAGTAATCGCGCCATAGAACTTATTATATAAGTGATGATGCTCGTTGTCTTTTTTTTTTTTTTTTTTTTTTTTTGGGGGGATTTTGATTCAGTGAATGTAACATAACTAGGTAATTCTCTTGTTATCAAGTAACCATTATTGATTTGCATCAATCCAGTGCATTAAAGCCATTCTTCATGACTCATAATATCTATTAAATCATTGGACATAGGTAGATTGAGAAAACAAATGAAAGGATTGGATTTAACTGAGGATATATGTGGACGAATGCAGATTGGAAACGCAGTAATCAATGACGAAACGGACGAGATTGGCATGTACGAGTACCTTGTTTCACATGCATTGATATCTGATGAAACATGGTATGCAATTCAAAAGTATTGTGACTTTTCACCAAATGTCACCAATCAAGTAGACCAATGCAATTCGGCTTTGAACGAAGCGGATGATGATGTTTCTTCCATCGACATTTACAACATATACGCTCCTCTGTGCTTCTCTTCCAACCTGACTTCTCATCCCAAGAAGGCCAACGTGAGATAATATTCATTTGCTTTTTTTTTTTTTTTTTTTCCACTCGAACTTTTTACGCTTTTGAAAGATAATATGCAAAACCTTAACTAACGTGATGTTTTGTTTTGCCAGATCAAGAACTTCGACCCGTGTACCGAGAACTACCTGCACGCGTACCTGAACAGAAAAGATGTGCAAGAGGCTCTTCATGCCAACGTGACGAAGCTCGATCACGACTGGGAACCGTGCGGCGATGGTGTTATCGGGGAGTGGGGAGATAGCCCTAAAACCATCGTCCCTCTCCTCCAAGAATTCATGGCCAATGGACTCCGTGTTTGGGTGTATAGGTAACTACATAAATAAATGTTTTAGTCCCGCACTGTCCATTTTAGAAGTGAAGGATCCATGACGATAATAAAATCATGTAAGACCAATTTGGGTCGGGTCATTGATGACTTTTGGCAATCCTTTGTGGGTGATTGAAGTGTGGTATGACTAATGAATAATTGAAAATGCAGCGGGGATACGGATGGGATAGTGCCGGTGACGTCGACCCAGAGGTCTCTTAGCAAGATGAGCCTCCCTACAAAGAGCCCATGGCGTCCTTGGTTCCTCGGGGGTGAGGTGAGGCAGCTTTTTTGTTTTCACTACATCGACCCCTTTAAGTCGCATAACCTCGACTATTCTTGTCTTGGATCCCCTCCTCAGAGATGGATTAATTGGCCCGATTTGCTGAACGAAAAGTAATCTGCACCGTCTTTAATGCATATAGGTCGGAGGATACGTGCAAGTGTACGAGGGAGACTTGACGCTTGCGACGGTGCGAGGAGCGGGGCATATGGTGCCGAGCTATCAGCCCGAGAGAGCTCTCTCTCTCATCACTCACTTCCTTGTTGGCTCTCTACTCCCATCAAAATAGACCTTCAAGTGCTTGAAGATGGTGGATTAATGCCTGAGGACTCACTTTTCTCTCCATCATCTCTCTTTCTTTGGTGATTCACACGGGCGCGCATGTAGATATTCAGTTATATGGGAATTCAAGAACTTTATTGTTTCCCTTTTAACGAAGAAATTGATGCGGAGAGGAATGTAAAAGCAGAAAAAATTGGTGGAGAGAGGGAACCACAGAGAAAGATTTGAAGTTGTTAGTTCTTTAGGGTTTGTATCGTACATGGAATGTGTTCCATTTTGGTTCTGTTTTCGTTTAACAAAATTGTACTAAGAGTCTGGATATCACACCCATTCTCAAATGTTTCAATATAGTTTTCTTTGAAATTGTTGATGTGGATAATTTTCCCAAATTATTTCTAAATTTTCTCAATTGTCTCTCTCTCTCTCTCTCTTTTCCCTTTTGTCTTTTTTCTTATTCTCCTATTTCTTTTCATTGGTTGTGAATGATTTTTGATCAAAATTGGCTAAAGCGATTTTCCTCTTGGGATTTCATCTCATATATTCAATACACCATTATGGATCCTAGGAGTGGTCCTTAGCAAGACCTTAAAAGGCTATGACCACAGGGAAAGTTCTGGTAAAGGCTGGTAGGGGCCTTGAAAAAGATTCCCTCCTCACTGTCGGCTCGGTCACAGGGGCCCTCTACGGGTATCCCTCGAACGGCATGCCTGAGGGCCGTGAAGCCTTCCCCGGGTAACCAGTCTTGGGCGTGGTTCAGTCCTATGATGGTACCAGTCTAACAAACTGGCACCATTATGGATCCTAGGAGACCATTGGGCACCGCACAAGCACATCCCCAGCTAACCTCCGTGATATATCACTTGAATTCACTGCCGCCTTTGTTGGTCCAAGGTCGCCGCTGCTGATCCTTGCCGAATCTGCTTCTGACTCGTCCTTGCATGTCCGGAAAAATTATTCCAAAAATCCTAAATTTATTGTGCTTTTACTAATTAAGTTTTAAACCTTTCAATTTTGCTAATTAAGTTCTAAAATCTTACACTTCTTATTAATTGAGTCAATGTGGCCAGTTTTGGCCAGAATTCATTGATGTGGATACCAGCTATCTTATGTGGTACGGTCGGTGTTGATATAGACAAAAATTATTAATTTTTAAATATTTTTTTGAATTTTTTCAATATATTTTTTCCATCAATCTTCTTGCTTTGCTGGTCGCTCGGCCTCTAACGACCGGCTAGAAGCTGCAACTAGTGAGGGTCCGCCTTGTTGGGATCAAGTGAGGGACGACATCATGGGCCTTAGGTGAGGCTCATCCTTGTTGGATCTAGCAAGGGCTTGCAGCCGATGAGGCTTGCCCTCACCAGATCTCGATGAGGGTGACTGTGCATGAGGTTGGTGAGGCCAACCATCCGTAGCCCTTGGTGAGGGCGAGCCTCATCTGAGGTCAGCGAGGGTGACCTTGCCTGAAGCCGACGAGGCTGACCCTCCTTGGTCGTAGCCTCTGGCTAGTCACCGGAGGCTGGGCAATTGGTAGAGAAAGAAGATAGAGGAAAAAAAAAAAAAAAAAAAAATTAAAATTAAAAAAACTGGAAAATATATATAAAAAATAATAAGTTTTATCTATGTTAGCATCGATTGTAACACGTAGGATGGCTGGCATCCACATTAGTGAATTCTGGCCTAAATTAATTGGATGGACTCTATTAGCAAAAAGTGAAAAAATGTTTATAACTCAATTGGTAAAATTGAAAAGCTTATGATTGAATTGGTAAAAGTACAATAGGTTTAGGGTATTTTGGACAATTTTTGTGGAGTTGTCTGGAGTGGTCTTTAAATTGCCATGCCAAATTGCCGGGACTTTGCGAAATGTCTTCGAGTGACCGTTGCTTCTCGCTCCCGCCGCTTCGTATTACAACTTGAAGATCTTCGTTGCGATAAGACATCGCGCTCCTCGGTGCATGACATCTCAAGATAAACTAGGGGTGAGCGGGTCCAGGGTGGGTAGGGTCTAGACCTGGACCCTGTTCCCTACCCTGTTATAACCGGTTCTCCTTTTTTGGACCCTGTTCCCGGCCCACCCTGTTTTTCCGGTCCGGGAACAGGGTTGACCCTGTTTATATTGGAACCTATTTTGCAACCGCCCATCTATACGACTTCGAATTTTATTTTAATACGTGAAAAAACAACATAATTCTTCTAATTTATATTGAAATATTAAGCGTTATTAATAAATAAATTTCTACCTCATTTCGTATATATTAATCAAATCCTAAGTGGTTTACTCGAGATTAGGTCGCGATAATTTAGCAACTCTACTTGGGGTTTTTCTTTGTGGATCACTCGGCAAGGGGCCTTCTTCGGTCCTTGGAAAAAAGAAGCACAAAAAAAAAGAAGGGAGGAAAAGCTTGAGAGTCAAGGTCAATGTCAGGAGGCAGAGGAGACATGGGCAGCGTAGAGAGGGATGTGAGGGAGACGTGACAAGCCGGCAGGGAGAAAAGAAAAAAGAAGAAATAGAACAGTGTACTGTTCATCTTCTTCACGGGCTCCCTCCGCACGCCATAGCCGCCGACCGCTGCGCCTGCGTCGCCGCAGCCGCACCACCGCGCCACCACCGGAGCCCCCTCACGCGCGAGCTCGCACCGCCACTCGTCGCCCCTACTGTGGCCGCGACGACCCGACACCTCTGACCGCCCAAAGCTCCGTCGCTGTTGCCCTTGCCCCTGTGAAGCCGCCACTGCACCAGCACCGCCGCTAGTGAAGCTGCAAGGTCGACAAGAAGGTGTACAATCCGGTTCTCAAACTGGTTCCCGAACCGGTCCGGTCGATCCGGTTTTCGGGTGGGTAATCCCTCGGAACCGGTTCCCGGACTGGTTCAAACCGGTTCTAACTTTTGGGAACCGGTTCCCGGACCGGTTTCAATGGGAACCGGTTCCCGACCTTGTTTTCCGGGTGGGCCGGTCTAGGAACCGGGTTTACCCGGTCCGGTTGCACACCCCTAGGATAAACTCACTGCGGGCAGCCATGATCACAAGCATTATTTGCATCTCATGCATTATTGATGTTGCAGATAGCTTATATAAGAAAATACCAAAAAAAAAAAAAAAAGAAGATTAAAATTGCATCATCAATTCACTATTCATTAAATGAATAAAAGTCATTAGGTCGTAATTAGTATCCTAGGATTTAATTCTTTAATTTTTTTAAGAAAAGAAAAAAAAATAACCTTTCATCTCTTTACCAAAAAAAATAAAATAAAAAACCTTTCATTTTGTTTGAATGTCTATCTCATGTCATAGCATTCACGTCATTACATTGCATTTACTACAGCATAATATGCATTTTATGCTGGTTCATTAACGCAAGCTAGATTAAAATTCATTTAGTCATAACATTTAAGTCAAGTCTTGTTCATCTTAAACAAGAAAAAAAAGAATTAATTGGCCCTGCATTTAATGTATTAATCTAGGTTATCTTACATATTAGTCCTGCATCGTAATAATTAGTTACTAGCACATAATTATATTTGAAAGTCATATTTAGGACATGCATTTATCACGCCATTGTATGTCTTTCAATTAAAGTTTGCAGAATTCCCATTTCACGAAGTGATAGTGAAGCTTTGCTTTTACTTGCTTAGTGCATCTAGGTTCCTTAATCTTTGAGATAAGTGCATTGTAAATTCTCAAACTCATCGCAATTAAGTCCTAAAATTTTCAAAAAATACAATTAAATCTTAAAATTTATCATAAAGTGTAAATCAATTCTAAAACTTTCAAAAAATGCAATCAAGTCCTAAAACTTGTCCTATTGGTTTAATCAAATTCTTTTATTGATTGCACTTTTTGAAAGTTTTAGAACTCGATTGTATTTCTATGATAAGTTATAAACTTGATTGTTATTTTTTAAAATTTTAGAACTTGATTGCATGTTCCTGATAAGTTTTGGGATTCAATTGTATTTTCACGACAAGTTCTAAGACTTCTTGTGCATTTATCCCTTAATCTTTTCAAGTAATTTATTTGTCGTTTTGATTATTGAGTGTTATATCATTGTTTGCGCATTAGCATGATCACTTCTTACATGTTAGTGGTTTATGATTAAAATTACAAAGATTACTTACATAACATTTTAAAATAAACAAAAAAAAGTATTAAAAGGGCAATAGAGTAATCTGACAAAATTTAGCCTCCATATCCATAAATCTCTCATTCACAAAATTAAAATGAAATCAAGAATTTTACTTGGGAGTCTAACCGACCCTACCAATTAGTGGAGTCCAAAATAATATGGCTTAGGCTCCGTTCGTTTCGCGGAAAATGGGCCATCTCCGAAAAACATTTTTCGGGAAGTCATTTTCCGGAAAATGACTATATTTTCCGGTGTTAAATTTGAAACTTAAATTTTGAGTGGAAAATATTTTTTACCGTTCGTTAACTAATTTAATTGTTTAGGAAAAATTATCAAAAAATTGAATCTTAATATTTTTAATTGACAAAAAATATTTGTATTTTAAAAAATACAATTTTTTTTATTATTTTCCACCGTTCATTAGTTTTATTTTTTTATATTTTTAAAAATAAAATTTTAATTATTTATATTTTAAAAAATCAAAATTTTAATTATTTATATTTTAAAAAATCAAAATTTTAATTATTTATATTTTAAAAAATCAAAATTTTTATTATTTTATTATTTTTTCCTTTTCTTTTCCTTCTCCTTCCCCCTTCTCCTTCCTCCTTCCTCCTCCTTCTTCCTCCTCCTTCCTCCTTCCTTCGCAGCCGCACGCCCGACGATAGCCGATCGCCCGGCGGCCGACCAAGATCCGGTCACCAGATCCGGCGAGCTCGAGGCTCGGTTGATCTCGCCTAAGCTCGTCGGAGGTTTGTCGAGCTCGGCGAGCTCGGGCGAGGCCCGAGCCCCGCCCAACTCGCCGGATCTGGCAAGGCCGAGCTTCGCCCCAAGCCAGTGAGGCTTCGCCTCACCCGATATGGTGAGGCCCGAGTTCGCCGGGCTCGGGCGAGCTTGGCTTCCACAGATCGGGCTAGGCGGAGCCTCGCCGGCCTGGGGCGGAGCTCGAGCTGGCTCGCGGCCGATCGCCGGTCGTCGGCCGCCGTCGGGGCCGGCCACTGGCCAAGCTAAGGAAGAAAGATGAAAAGGAAAGAAAGAAAAGAAAAGGAAAAAAAGAAAAAAACAAGCATAAAAATAAAATAAAAATGTGTTTGTGAAAAGATATAAGGTAGAAGAAGTTATGGAAAATGTTTTCCACTTTTCAAAAGTGGAAAACATTTTCCTTATCTTTGAAGGTAGTTTTTCCATTGATGGAAAATATTTTCCTTGAGTAGTTGATTTTCCGTGAAACGAACACCGGAAAATTCGGAAAATATTTTCCTGGAAGTTATTTTTCGTGAAACGAACGGAGCCTTAATTAAAACCGCAAGTTGCGATTAGTATAGGCTTGGAAGAGTATACACAAGATGACGATGCTATCTCTTTAATGAGTTACTTTTTGTACACATTTAGTAATCCATTAACTTTCTCTTGGTGATTCACCTCAAGGAGAATCTATCAATTTTTTTTTTTTTTTAGCCACCATATGTAATCTTGGTTAGTTATCGATCTTCCTTTCCATATGTTCCGTCATGAGAAACAGATATTTGAGGAATGGGGATACTTCTTGAAGAAATGAGGAAAGACTAGATCTCTAGGAAATACGATCACTTACTTTGTAGACCAATATTAAACTATAGGTATAGATTATAGATCCATGATCCAAAATGAGTCGCGTCATCCATATCTAGTCGTATGCCACTACATATAGCACGTATGTCTTGCATTGATATATAATATTAAAGAGCAGAAAACGCGGCATTTATTTCTGTTGGGAATAACGGATCCCCGAAAACCGGATTCGACACTAAATCGAACCCCTAAATCAATGCGGAAGACGAAGCCCGGGAAAACACGCATCACCGATCGTAAAGCACACCACGGATTCGAGCGTACCTTGTTAGCCACAGATTAAACACCGTCGTCAATGGAGGAAGAGAATCCGGTCGATGAAGCCTTGAAGGGAAGAAATTGGAAGCCGTATGCCTTTGTTCTTCGGGAGAAAACGCGGGAGAGAAGCGTACGTTATTTTTTTCAACCAGTGCTATCTCTCTCTCTCTCCTCCCTTTTATACCTTCCCCTTCCACGGGCCCTATTCCCGTGGGCCGGGCCTTTTGGGCCCAGCATGGGCGGACGGGCCGTAAGCCCAATTCCAATAAATCCATCATCTCCCACTCGCACATGGTGGTCCAAAACCAACATGGGCGGACAGGCCCTACTCATCCCCATCAAAGAAAAATCCAGCATAGACTCTCACTTAACATGGTGGCCCGAACAGAATCCTCTTTTCCTCTCTTCAACATTCATACCGGTGAATAATCCGTGCGACCAGCATACTTTGAGAGCTCGTTGCCATACATCTGTTAGGAATATATAGCAGCTCATAATGGGCATCACACTCCGAGTAGATTTAGTATGCAGTACCCTAGATCGATCGATCACATTTATATCTCTCTTGATCTCTTTTAAAACAATGATATATATATTGTATTCACAACTATGATTATCACAAAGACAGTCATAATTGGTTAACCGGTGAATACAAAACTACAATGTGATTCTCCATAATCGATCTTCCTCTTTCCTTCAAACTCTCAATTTCAGTTCAACTTGCTTTTCTAGAAATGCCCCATTAGATCGAATCACTCATGACCATTGGCAACATCCTAAGATAGCAAACACTAAATAGAAATCTTGAGAATAAGTAAGAGTCATGAGGGGACTAAAAAATTGAGGAACTCTCTTGTCCTCAAGAGTCTCACACGACATAAAAGTTGAGATCAAACTTTTGTCACTCTTATTGGTCGTCTCATGCATACGTAGTATGAAATACGTATTACGGTATTAACTCCTTTCCCATGGAGCGTATGTCTACACTTTCAATACCGTACAGATGATAGTTCAGACATACCCAATGTCTAACTTGAGTTCTCGTATCTACTCATTCACAAAATTCATCAGAACTCACATCTGGCATCTTAGACAGATAAGGTAAAATATGTGGGGTATTTTACTTTCAGACATAGTAAGTATTATGTCCTCATCTTAACACTCAATTAAGGCGACATACGTGTTTTAAGCTTGAGCTCTCGATTATCACCTAGATAATAAGCTTAAAAACAGTCTCATCTCTATTTATCACACAAGAAACGAGAGGCGATTACCCGTGTGAGTGGGCTAATCTTATATCTGTCCGACATACTTCTCAACTTAAAATAATGCACCGAGCATTAAGATGCATAAAGATCAAACAAAGATTCATAGGCATTAATGATGAAAACACGAATTCATCAAATGTGAACACTTAGGGAAATTACAATATTCAAGTACATCGCCTTCTACGCAACCCTAGAGATTTCATATGGCCACAAAACACATCTCTCGGGTATTGGCTTTGTCATAGGATCTCGCTACCATTCTATGCGTAGTATGTACTCTAAGTTCACGTCCTTTCGTGCAACCATATCCTTTACAAAATTATACTTGGTATCTATATGTTTGGTCTTGCCATGATATTTTGGATCTTTGGTGTACGCTTTCGCCGCTTGGCTATCACGGTTAACAAATAACAAATCTGCAAAGCACTTCCAATAACACCTAAATGATCCAAAAATCTCTAAAGCCAAACATCTTCTATACTATCTGGCGATAATGCCACGAACTCAATTTCCATCGTGGACAAGGCTATGCATGTTTGTTTCTTACAGCTCCAACATATGGTGCCATCATTCGGTAAGAGAAACAAACCCAGAGGTAGATTTCATTTCTTTTAAATCTCCTCCCCAATCAGAATCAGGATAGCCTTAGAGTCGCAGATCCTTTCCTTTATAACTCATCGTCTAATCAGCAGTTCCCTTTAGATACCTCAGTATTCTCATAACGGCTTTCCATTGTCTTTGGACTGGATTGGATTGGTATCTGCTCACCATTCCAATTACAAAACATATGCCAGTTATGTACACATCATAGTGTATATCAAGCTTCCAACAAAGCACTAGCATAAGGAACATGTTTCCTTTATTCCTTCTCTTGTGGAGTCCTTGGACACAGACTATGGCTCAACCCTTCACCTTTTGCAATAGGAGTGTCTATGGGTTTACAATCTTGAAATCTTAACTCCAAGAATATATGTAACCTCACCCATATCCTTCATCTCAAAATTGGAAGACAACCAATTTTTGACAATATTGACAAACTTCATATTACTTCTGGCAATTAGTATATCATCAACATATAATGATATGATCACAAATTGATCATTGGATCTTTTGATATATACACAATGATCTTCATCTATCATTGTAAAATCATATGCCATTATGGCATTATGAAAACGTATATATCATTATCTTGATGACTGCTTAAGGCCATATATCGACCCCCAAAGTCGACATACATTTTCTTCTTGGCCTTTCACTATGAAACTAGCAGGTTGTTCCATATATGTTCCTTCCTCTAATTCTCCATTGAGGAAAGCAGTCTTTACATCCATTTGATGTAACTCAAGATCCATACTTGCCATTATTGCGAATAATGCGAATCGAGGTAAATCTCACTACGGGAGAAAATATATCTTCATAATCAATTTCTTCCCGTTGATTATACCCCTTCGCCACAAGGCGAGCCTTATGCCTTTCTATCGAGCCATCAGCCTTTCGCTTTATTTTGAGAACCCAGTTGTCCCCAATAGCTGCGTCCTTTTGGAAAATCAACCGGTTCCCAAACATGGTTTGACTTCACCGACTCCATTTCCTCTTTCATTGCATGAATCCATTTTTCCTTATTAGGGCAATTTAGAGCCTTATTAATATTTCTTGGCTCATCCTCATCTTGTGGAGCAACCATAAAAGCTTCCCTTTCAATGTCAAAACATTGACGGGGAATACTTTGGCGACTTGTTCACCGTATGGGAGATTGTACACTTAGCACATCATTCCCCATCATGCTCCCACTTGGATTAGGTAATGATGATGTTGTCACATCAGGTGGTTGCAATTGAGAATGAGTTGAATTCAATTCATCACATCTCATATTACTCCCACTTGGACGAACTCCACTAACGTCATTATCTTGATCCAAGGTTTCAAATAGGGAACAATCTTCCCTAATTTTGCCCTTCTTAGGAAATTCATCCACTAAGGATGTGACATCCCGTGATTCAAATTCAGTTATACTCCCACTTTCCTGCTCACCTATGAACACATACCCTTTCGAGTGTTCGCAGTATCTCATGAAAATACTCTTATTTCCTTTGGAACCCAATTTCCCAAACTTGTGAGAGGACTCATGAATATAGGCAGCACAACCCCATGGCTTAAGAAAACTTAAGTCCGGTTTTCTAACTGTCCATAACTCATATGGAGTGGAAGCAACTGATTTTGGAAGGCATCCGGTTAAGTATATAGGTAGCAGTTAACAACGCATCACTCCGAAAAGTGATAGGTAAGTTAGCATGCACCATCATGGACCTAACCATTTCCAAAAGTAGGGTTCGTTTCTTCTTTCCACAATACCATTTTGTTGAGGAGTATATGGAATAGACAACTATCTTTATATTCCTTTTTCATCACATAATTTTCTGAACACATCAGATAAATATTCTCAATCTCGATCGGATCTCAATGCTTTTATTTTCTTGTCTAATTGATTTTCTGCCAGGTTCATAAACCTTCTGAAACAACTTATGCTTCAGATTCATGAGAAATCAAATAGACATGTCCGACTCGAGTATAATCATATATAAAAGTGATGAAATAAACAGCCCCTTACCTTCCTCTCACATTCATTGAACCACAGACGTCCAAATGGATTAAATGCAGAGGAAATCCAGCTCTTTTATCTTTTTCTAAATGGTTTCATTGTTATTTTCCCTACTAGGCAATGCTCACTTATGGACAAATCGACTTTTTCAATATTGCCCAACAAGCCCTCTTTGGCTAGTCTATTCATATGTTGTTGGCCCATATGACCAAGTCTAGCATGCCACCATATTCACATCATTATCATATGAAGTAGAAGACGTGAAACAAGGGAATAACAAATATTGACACCGCCATAGTCAACATCTAGTACAATAAAACCATCCAGAAAATAATCACAACCATAGTAGTTTGTATCCAAATACAAATCTACACTTCTATTATGGAAGTTCACACCAAAACCAAGCTTAACCAACACTAAGACAGATACTAAATTTCGACGAATCTCCAGAGCATATAGAACATCAAAGGTGCGTCCACCACTCATGTTCAATTGGCCGGTGCCAATTCCTTTAACTTCATCTCTGGAGTTGTTTCCCATATGGATCCACTTAGTTCCAGTTGGTATCGTCGGAATTCCACGAAGGATCCTCTATCCTTCCCTCCATGGTCTGTCGTTTCTGAATCTGCAGTCCACAAAGGATTGGATTCAGCCAATGATATTGAACTTGACACATAAGTAAAGTTCTCAAATGTACAAGAGGTGTCGACCTTTTTTGACTCACAACAGTTGCAAGCATAGTGGCATTTCTTGTCACAATTGTAACACCTCACCTTTAACATTTTCTTCACTTGAGGACGTTTTCCTCTCTTGTGTTGGTCAACTCTTGATTTCTTGTAATAAGGACTTGATCCTTTGCATTCCCACATATTGAACGAATCAATACGCTTGCGCTTAGAGCACAAAGCCCTTTCTAAGCTAGAACCAGCATTGCAAATATCCGTTTTCGGCTCAAATGCCGTTAGGCCCTCTACTAGCTCAAGGTGGCGCATGGCATCCTTAAGATCTTCCATAACATGGTCAAGAGCTTCTAGTACTTCTTGCTTTTCCAAAGACATATTGAATCTTCTTATTCAATATTTCACAATTGTTACCGTTCATATCAGCAATCACGTTCTTAGTTGCTGAACCATCATTCTGAACACATCAGACATCCTTGCACGAATAATTAATGCCTATCATTTATGCATCCTTATTTGCATAGACCCATCATATTAATAAATAATTTCAAGTAAGGCTTCAGAATCAAAAGGTCACTATGTTTCCAATCATCCTCCAAAAAATCCTAACTCAAAACTATCATTAATATGATTGTCATATGCAAAATCAATTCTATGAAGCTACAAAAGCTTCTAAAAACTACCCACATGACTAATTACCCACAAAGCAAAGAATAAAGAAAGCAAATAAAATCTAATATCCAATAAAATAACAATGCTTTCACATAATACAACTATACATTACACTAAGCAATATATATACAGGGAAAAAATATCAACATGGAAAGAGATATTGACATCAAAAAAACATCTCAAATTAATCCAAGGGATAAATAGGGAATGTCCCTTCTAATCTGTCATTTAAAACATCTCGAGAAAAGCGAAGGCACGTTGCCAACCATGGAAAAACTTTTGGAGAGCTTTCATGTCGCCACCAAGGCGCATTCACTCGGCGCCATGTGGCGCTCAATCTAAGGGTTGAAGTTTTGGCCAACTCAATCCTATAGTACTCTCTTACAAAAGCTTCCACTAGCCGCCTATAATCCGGGACCACGTTGACCTCCCATAGCCGATCAAACACTGCTTGCCATTCAGGTGGAAGAGTGTTTATCAAAGCCGGCACCTTCTTAAAGTCCGGCATAAGATAACCATTCCAGATGATTTCCTGTATCATCTGATTGACCTTGACCACATGTGATACTAAATCACCGTCATGCCACCGATAATTAGCTAAATCTGACATCAGCCTTTTAAGTCTTGCATTTCCCTCGTCCCTTCTCGGGCTTGCGGTATCTCGTGCATAACTCATTATAGTTCCTGCAACAAATGCAGAACTAAAATTGGATCACTTATAATCCATAATAAACATAAGGGAAAATACATAATTTTCCAAAATTCATGCAACAAATGCAGAATAAAAAAAAATGGATTACTTATAACCCACATAGGCATGACTGAAAAAAAGAAACAAATTCTTTTTTTTTTTTTTTTTTTTTTTTTTTTTTTTTTTCGGGTCAACGGTCAACGGTCAGTCAACGGTCAACGGGTCAACGGTCAACGGGCGCGCGGGTCAGACCGGTCGGACCGGTCGCGACGGTCGAACCGGTCGGACCGGACAGCCGGTCGGCCGTCGGTCGGACCGCTGAGCGGACCGACCGCACGTGCCTCGCGCGTGCGGGGCTGACGTCACGCAGACGTCAGCGGCACGTGCCACGCGCGTGAGCCGGCTGACGTCACGCAGACGTCAGCTCGCACGTGCCGCGCGCGTGCCAGCGGGTCGGGTCGGTCGTCGGTCGGGTCGGGTCGTCGGTCGGGTCGCCACCCGGCCACCGACGTCATCGATGACGTCATCGATGACGTCATCCCGACGGTTATCGACCGTTGGGTGACGTCACGATGACGTCATCGGGTGACGCTCGGCACGCGTCGGTTCGCCGACCGGCGCGTGCCGTTTCGCCGGTCGCCGGCGCGCACGTGCCGGTTCGTCACCGGCGCGTGTGGCGCACGCGCTGGCCGCTTCCGGGCGCGTCGCGCCCACGCGCAGCGGCTTCCGGCCGCGCGTGTGGGCGCGTGCGGCGTCTCCTGGCGGCCGACGACATGTCCCCGGACTCGTCTCGACGTCGCCTTTCTTCCCCGTGCCTTCAGATTTTTATTCCGACTTACGGAAACTCAAAAAACGGCGTACGGTACTCGGGTGTCGGGATTCCACGCCCGATCCGTACGGCCGAAAACCTTTTGCGAAAAATCAATCAAAAAACATCAAATTGATCGGGAAAACGTGAACTAGGGCTCTGATACCAATGTTGAGATTGACTGATCCCCGAAAACCGGATTCGACACTAAATCGAACCCCTAAATCAATGCGGAAGACGAAGCCCGGGAAAACACGCATCACCGATCGTAAAGCACACCACGGATTCGAGCGTACCTTGTTAGCCACAGATTAAACACCGTCGTCAATGGAGGAAGAGAATCCGGTCGATGAAGCCTTGAAGGGAAGAAATTGGAAGCCGTATGCCTACTGTTCTTCGGGAGAGAAAACGCGCGGGAGAGAAGCGTACGTTATGTTTTTTTCAACCAGTGCTATCTCTCTCTCTCTCCTCCCTTTTATACCTTCCCCTTCCACGGGCCCTATTCCCGTGGGCCGGGCCTTTTGGGCCCAGCATGGGCGGACGGGCCGTAAGCCCAATTCCAATAAATCCATCAATTTCCAAACAACCAAACACAAACTACGCCGGAATCACATGCTAAAATATGATTAGCAAGTAAAACTAATCAAGTTTACTGTGCTTGCCGAGACTTTCCATTAATAGACATGTATCCCAAGACTTGGATCTTATCTCAATAAACAACCATTAAACCCAACCCAAACACTCCCCGCTCTCTCTCAGGCGGCCGAAAGATGAAGAAGAGTGGATGAGAATTGAGAGGAACCCTCAAGGACACAGCTCGTCTTCTACTTTTTTTTTCTCTACTTGTCGCGATAGAAGAAATTGTCAAAAAAGTTGCAACCCTTTGGATTTGTTTCAATTTAGTGCGACACCGAAGCATTCCTAGACGACTCAGTACTACGAAAAAGTTACCGATTGCATAGTCAATGATACCAAGTCTACTTCTGTAACTTCGCGTCTGGAGGGTGTCTGTATTCCTTGAAGGCCACTAATTTGGTAACATTGGATCGAGTAAATCTTGGAGACATGCATCCAATAACATTTATTTCTTATATTTTTCAAGGTCTTGTAAATCTAGTTTAAGGTTTCTAGAGTCCTTATTTAATTGACATTGTTTTCTAGTAAACTAGTTTGTCTTCCTTATGAGTTCTTTTGTCTTTCCAAAGAGTTTTAGTAATTACTCATTGCTTAGGGGGTTGTTCCGAGCTCATCTATATAAGCATGCTTTAATGAATAAGAAGGCAGACTTATTTTGAGTGATTATTCGTTTAGCCTTTGGCTTGAGAACAAGAAAGATTTCTTGTTTTGGCTCTTATCTCTTAGGTGGATTCCTACAAGTGGCGAGCGACCTATTCATTTTAGTTCTCATTTGTATTGCCTCCTAATTATGTACACTTTCTCTGGCGTCATAATGTTAAATCTTTCAATTAAGCCAATTTAGTTCTAAAACTTTCGCCGATTTATTAATGTAGTTGTTCTTGTTCTTGCCAATTATGGATGAAAATTACTGATGTGGACTTCAATTGTCCAACGTGGCATGACTGACAAAAGTATGTTGACAATTTTGTATTTTTTTAATTTTTTTAATTTCTCATAAAATTTTTACCTTTCCCCTTCTTTTTTCTTTTCCTTTTTTTCCTTCTAAGTTGGCGAGGGTTTTAGCTGACCCTCACCGGCCATAGGTGAGGGCTGGCTGTCCCTTGTCAGCCATAGCAGAGGGCCAACGACCATTGCGAGACTTGGAAAGAAAAGGAAAAAAGATAAAAAAAGATAAGAAAAGAAAAATTTATAAGAAAATCACGAAAATTTAAAAATATTATAAAATTATAAAAATTATTTATGTCGCGCTGAGCATCCTATGTGGCATGGCTGATGTCTACATCAGTGATTTCTGGCAAAAAAAATTGTTGAAATGATTAAATTGGAAAATTGTCAAAAAATTTATAACTAAATTGATCAAATTAAAATGTTCAAGACTAAATTAGTACAAATGCGATAAGTTAAGAACTTTTCTAGAATTTTCCCGTCGTGATGTCTATATTTCAAATCCAAGGAAAGAAGAAAGGAGAAATTCTAGGTTTTCTTCGCAAAGCAAAATTTTAAAATTTTGGGATTGACGAGCCATTTTCGTGTGATTGATCACTGGGGAACAAAGGAAGAACCGAATACTAGGATTTTTTTTTTTCTCAAGAAGGACAGAAGGGGAAGGACAAGATCTGAAGATTGCCTAGACAACCGCCGGTCAAGTTCGATCACTATGGCCATTATGTCACGGTTGAAAAATTGGCAAATCAAGCATTTTTCTTTTACTTTGCCAAAGCGCCGCGTAATAAGGATTCTCTTCCTTTTCTTCTATGGCTCCATGGAGGTATTGTGTGTTATTGACTCTTGCAGTTGCGTGATCTCTAATGTCGTTGCCAGCTTAAAGAAATAACGTCAAGTTCGCTTCACTTTCAGTGGAAGGATATATTGTTCATTGTTTAGCATTCCTATGAGAATCTCACCCTCCGCGCAAAGTCAACAGATCCGAAGAAGTGGATGATCTTAACTGTATTTTTATTTTTCATACCTTTCCTGGAAGAAAGCGTTTTTCATTGTCGAGATATGTTTATTGGGATAAGAGCTATGAGTTATCATTAGATGCAGTTTAATCATGCCATCTTCTTGGGCTGGTTTCACAATGAACAATGGTCAAGGTAATTGTTTCTTCCTCGTCTGTAAGAATCCCTAACCGTTTTGACTTGTATGCTGCTCTAAAGATGATTTATCATTTCTCTCGATTCTTTAGCTTTACTCTCGATCGATTGATCCTAGTTTACTCGGTCAACTATTGTGCATGCTTCGAGTGAATCGATTGCCGCCACCTGTCATTTACTTCGCTTAAATTCCGCCAATTGCAACTCATCATAGATGTGCTCATTAGGCATTGCATCAATGAGCTTTGTGGGTAAGTTATATTGTTGTGTCCCCATGATCAATGAGCTTATTAGACATTCCATTGATTGGACCTTATGAATCAATTGTATTGTCACGACTTGATTTTTCCCGTCAACTTCAAAAATGTTGGGGCCCAAATTTTGGGCCTATTGTCAAATAAAAGTGATAATTAAATAGAAAATTTGCTAAGTTAAAAATAGGTTTACATTATTTCCACTCTCTAAATGCATATAACACTCCCAAGATTGTTGAGCTAACGAAGATAATTAATAAATCATAATAACAAATGGAAAAACGATGAAAGTTGCTATGTATTGTAATACAAGCCAATTTCTATTAATCAAAAAATGATATTTTATTCCACCGCCGTATTTTTTTTTTCCATTTTTGTCCTATACAGATTTCGTTTCCACTCTTCAACTTAGTGGGTTGGATCTGATTTTTATGAAGGATACTTTTGTAATGAGTTTGAACCTTTATGCTAATTTTTGTTAACGAATATAATTTAAATATAAATTGCAATCATAAAATGTTCACAACTTTTACCAAAGAAACATTGTAAAAGGTAGAGAAACATTGTAAACAACATGTACAATGTTGATATTCTTTTAAATTAGATTCTTGATTATTAAATTTATTAAAATACTCAAATATTAGATGATTCTCGTTAAAAAAAACAAAACATGTAAACTTCTTTAATTGAACAACAAGAGAAAAAGAAACTTCATTTAGGAAATGTTAATAAAAGGTATATTTGTCCTCTTTCGTCAATCTTACCAATAAGGAAGTCTGAGTAAGGGCAATTTTAGACCATTTAAGTTTTTTAGGGGAGCCTAAAGCCGTTTCAAAGGTAGAAATAATGTGAGTCTATAAAAAAGCCAATCAATAATAATCAATTCAAATGAGAGTTAGTAAATCAAAAGTAGCTAGTACATAATTTAAACAGATAACAGTTGGCTAGTCACATAAAAAAGTAGGTAATTTCTTATGAGGAAGGTTAATGAGCATCGGTAGAAGATCAAGAGCTTTGAAATAATGAATATTAAGCGTTGAAAAGTAATGAAAATGAAAATAAAAAGTTATTTGATAACTTATGAAATCAATTCATTATTTTTATTGTTTTCATACTAAACTTGGCATAATGAGCATTATCCGAAGGTTTTGATAATATAACGTGTAAAATCTTATTTTACATTATGTTTGATCACTTAATTAAGTAAGTCATTCTTACTTACCATAATGAGTAATTTTTGACTTAAACCAATTAATTAAGTTGTGTGTATTTAGTGGTTATCAAATACATTTAGATATTAAGTGCTGAAAATTTTAACTTTCAACACAAAATATGGTACAGAATAAAAAAAGAAGAAATAACACTAAATATGGTTATCAAAGAAAAAAAGACAAGAAAAGGAAGAAGTAGAATAATATATCGCCATTCCATTGTTTACTTGGAAACATATGTACCCCTTTTTGTTGAAGGTAACATATGTACCTCATGTATATACTAATTGTAGATACATATGATCAGTATTAAGCCACGACGAATCTTATATTATATTATATTTGATTCAATTCAATTAAATTGAGTATGTCTATAATAAGCGGCACATGTTTCCATATGAGCTAACACTGAATATAATGGAGTCACATGGCACGACATGATTTTGAAAATGATAAAACTCTAAAAATACATTTGTTTTGTAAAAAATAAATGATTAAGAAAATAATTTTTTTTTATAAAAATAATCGCTTATATGATCGAAAATAATTAATCATTTAAATTCTTTTTAATTATTGAAAACAATTTAGGTCTAAGCATTTTTTTCAATGATGAAAATATTTATCGTCGATTCGTTTTTATAGATAATATAAGCCATTGCGTTTAAGGAAAATGTATTCACGCCATTTATTTCCTAAACAAATGGAGAAATTTACTTTCATCCAATCAAGCTACTAGGTTGTTGAGACTTTCCCGTTCAATCACCAATTGCCATCTTCTCTTTCTTCCGTTTTTCTATAAGTACAGCTAATTCGGATCAAATTCAATATATTAGAACCACCATTAAACTCTCTCTCTCTCTCTATCTTTCTCTCTCGGCTCCAAGAGTAAGAAGCTGAGAGCAGAAAGAATGGAGAGAGACATCAAAGCACGCTCATCTTTTCTTCTTTTCTCTCTATGTATCTTGTCATCCCTTGTTCATATCCATGCAAAGAAGCAAGGAGAGCTTCTTGATTATCTGTATAGAGCGAAGTCCAAGAAGTCTGGGATCGACACGAGCCTTTTTCAGGCGAGCGTTCACCCTGAAATTCTTGACTCCAAGATTTATCATCAAGAAGGACTGAAGGAGAAAGATAGGATCAAAATGTTGCCTGGCCAACCGCCAGTCAAATTTGATCAGTATGGCGGTTATGTCACCATCGATGAATTGGCCGGACGAGCATTTTATTATTATTTTGCCGAAGCGGGGTGGAATAAGGAGTCGATGCCACTTCTTCTATGGCTTAATGGAGGTGCATGCTTTAGTTTTCCGGTTTCGCTTGATCTCCAACGTCATTCTTACATTTAGAAAGCAATATAAAGTTTTCTTCTCTTCCAATGCAACCATATTACTCTCTTTACCATCACGGTTTTTATAGTCAAGATGCGTAATTGCACGGTAGTTTCAGGGTCATATTAGGCAGAACTTGAATTTGATCAATCGTTATAGGTATTTAATGCTACAACAATAATGAAAACAACTTTGTCACTAGAACTAAGCATGTTTCCAATTGTTTTGGTTGGCCATTTATTGATTTTGTATAACTTCGAGCTGTCAAATTGATAGCTTAATGCAGCAGGTGCTTTGAGCTCAGGCGTTGCTATATGCGTTATATTTTTAGGTGCAGTGTATAGTCAAAGTAGATGAACATAAGTTATGATCATGATTTACCATTATTCATCTTGTCAATTCCAATATATGCGATCACAGATGAGCCATCTATATCATTTTGATGGTAATCTTACTACGTCATTATACTGTAAATCATCTTTAGACTCTTTTCTAGTGCTTTTGAGTGAGTAAAAGTTAGCTATTTGTGCTGGTTTTTCAGGCCCCGGTTGCTCATCCCTCGCCTATGGAGCAATGCAGGAACACGGACCATTCCGAGTCCGTAGTGATGGGAAGACTCTCTTCAGAAATAAATTTGGATGGAATACTGGTAAATTATTAAAAAAAATACCAAAAGCATTTCACCTTTTCTTTTTGCTGATAGGGCGATTAATAATTCGTTTTACGTTGGCAGCTTCGAACATTTTGTTCCTAGAGTCTCCAGCTGGAGTCGGTTTTTCCTATTCTAACACAACATCGGACTATAACGCGAACGGAGACAGCAAAACAGCCGCGGACAATTATGTATTCTTGCTAAATTGGCTGGAGAGGTTTCCCGAGTACAAGAACCGGGACTTTTACATTTCAGGCGAGAGCTACGCGGGTCATTACGTGCCTCAGCTCGCTCACAACATCTTATCCAACAACAAGAAGGCGAACAAGACCCTCATCAACCTCAAAGGGATTATAGTAAGTTGTGTTCATGAACTGCATTGTCATTACTTACATTACATGTTGAAACCATTGGAAACACCAAAAGTCTGAACGTTCACAAGCTTTAAGCTTGCGTGTGTTTTTGTGTTGGGATTTTGCGTTCTAATGAATGATTAAAAGCTAGAAGTCATCATGCACGTCTTGGCTATAAAGTTACTTTCCATGTTGAACCTCTTGGACATGTAGAAAAACCTTTTTATCTGTCATAATGAGTAGGAGTTACTACCCCCTACTCAATTGTTTCATTTGCTATAATGGGATTCAACTAACAACTAAGCAACGTGGATGCTGCATTATCATTGCTGTAGCAGCTATTGTAATGTAATGTGATGCTTTTTGTCTTTCTTTCTGGGGGTCATCCGATGAATATAACATTAGTAGGCAATTCTCTTGCCATGGAGTAACCATTATCGATTACCACCAATCTAGTGCATTAAAGCCATTGCTCATGGCTCATAGTATCTATTAAATCATTGGACATATGTAAATAGATAAGAAAAATTAAAGGATTGGTTTTAATTGAGGCTATATGGATGCATGCAGATTGGAAACGCAGTAATCAATGACGAGACGGACGAGAGTGGGATGTATGAGTACTTTGCTACACATGCATTGGCATCCGACGAAACATGGTATGCAATTCAAAAGTATTGCGACTTTTCACCAAATGTCACCAATCAAGTAGACCAATGCAATTCGGCTATGAACGAAGCGGATAATGATGTTTCTTCTATCGACATTTACAACATCTACGCTCCTCTGTGCCTCTCCCCCAACCTGACTTCTCTTCCCAAGAAGGCCAGCGTGAGTTCGAATTCATTTGCCCTTTTTTTTCCCCACTCTAACTTTTGCACTTCTGAACGATAATATGCAAAACCTTAGGTCATAGATTTTCGGGTTGTGTTTTGTTTGGCCAGATCCTGAACTTTGACCCGTGTGGAGACTACTATGTTTATGCTTACCTGAACAGAGAAGATGTGCAAGAGGCGCTTCATGCCAACGTTACGAAGCTCGATCACGACTGGCAACCATGCAGCAATGTTATCCAGCAGTGGGGAGATAGCCCTTCCACCATCATCCCTCTCCTCCAAGAATTCATGTCCAATGGGCTTCGCGTCTGGGTGTTCAGGTAAATACAAAAAAAGAATTTTCTTTCCCGCGCATCGTCATCGGCAACATTTGGCAATCCTTTGTGTGTGATTGAAATGGAATATGACTAATGGATAGTTGAAAATGCAGCGGGGATACGGACGGAAGAGTGCCGGTGACATCGACCCAGAGGTCTCTCAGCAAGATGAGCCTCCCCACGAAGAGTAAATGGCGTCCATGGTTCTTTAAGGGCGAGGTGAGGCGGTTTATTTGCTTTCACTACATCAAAATTATTCTCGTCTAGGATCTCCTCCTCGTGGAGGGATCAATTGGCTCGATTTGCTGAACGAAAAGTAATCCACACCGTCTTTGGCGGGTATAGGTCGGAGGGTACGTGCAAGTGTACGAGGGAGACCTGACGTTTGCGACGGTGCGAGGAGCAGGGCATCAGGTGCCGAGCTATCAGCCCAAGAGAGCTCTCTCTCTCATCTCTCACTTCCTAGCTGGCTCTCTACTCCCATCAAAGTAGACCCTTCAAGTGCTTGAAGATGATGGAATCAATGCTTGAGGACTCGCTTTTCTCTCCACTTTCTGTTTTCTTTCTTTGGTAATTCACATGGGCGCGCATGTAAATATTCAGTTATTAGGGATTCAAGAACGTCATTGTTTCTCTGTTAACGAAGAAATTGATGCGTGGATGATTAACAAAACAATATCAAGAATTATTGTAGCTCACAAGAGTGTTAATTATTTTAATATAGTTCTCTCTGAATTTGCTTACGTGGATGATCTTCGCAGATTGTTTTAAAATTTTTTGAATTGGTTTTTTTTTCTTTTTTGACTTTGCCATTTTTCTTTTTTTCTATTCATTCTAGTTTGTCGCCATCGGAAGGGTTATATTGGAAAATCGTGACATGGTTTCGCACTAAATAAATCAAATTAAAAAGTTTAGTATTGAATTGACCGCTAAAATAACTCAAGTGACAATTTCAATATAATGGGAAGAATTGAACATAATGGATGAATTGACGTCACAAATGCCGTTCCATCGCACTCCCATCATCTCATGATCCCTTACTCACTGGAGTGAGCGCTAAACATGAATAGCCACATGCCTTGCACAAGCCGCAGTCGCATGTCCTCCCTTTCTCGCTCTCGGTATTCTCCGCCTGGCAGTTCTCCTTCCCCACGTCCAGAGCCCTCTTTGGCGACCGGCGCTCCCTCACTTTTGAAGAGATTCACGGTCCCTACAACCACGATCGATTTCATCTACCGGTGCTCCTCTATTGTGCTCAGCCGAGCTCAGCCGGTCGGCATCTACCGATGCTCCACTACCCTGCTCAGCTGGCCCCTTCTAAGCCTACTGTTGTCGTCTGTATCCCCCATCCTCCGTGTTTGAATTGCGATCTTATCAAAGGTAAGACTGCATTTTTATTTACTTCGATCACTCATAATTGACGAGCTCATTAGGTATTCCATTGACGGGCTTTGTGGGTGATTATATTGTTACAACTCTCATTATCGACGAGCTTTTTAGGCAATCCCTAACTTGTCTTATGGATTGATTGTATCGTCATGACCTGGTTTGAGCCATTAGCTTCTCCAATTTTGGGCTCAAATTTTGGGCTTGACGTTGAAAAAAAGTGACAACTCGATAGAAAAGTTGCAAAGTGAAAAACAAAAAGCATAATTATCATTGGTAAGCAACTTAAAACAAGAGTTAGCAAACCAAAACTAACTAGTACAAATTTAGATAAAACTTTAGTTAGTCACAAAAAAAAGGTACGCCATTGAATTTCATATATTAAGTGGTATACTTAAGGCATTGGTGAGAAAGACAAATGAACATTGGTGCAAGATCAATGAAGTTTTAAATAATGATTATTAAGAGATGAAAAGTAATGAAAATGAAAATAAAAAAGTTATTTGATAATATATGAAATTTATCAAAGGAAACAAATGTAGCAAAAGTAAGTTGTTGAATGATATCATGCCAACATGGTAAAATATTTACCTCATACTAATTATAGAAGCCACGATATCCATATATAGTAACAAATCATATATGATATTCGATTCAATTCAATAAAATGAAAGTGTTTTTATAATAAGTGGCATGCTTTTCCATATGAGCAAACACTGGCTATATTGGAGTCACCTGGCACAACATGATTCCAAAAATTAGAAAAATATTAATTCAATGGATATCATTACCAAGATCTAATGAAGCTTCCTCAAACTTGTGAAGACTTTCCCCTTCAATCACCAATTGCCATCTTCTCTTTCTTCCGGCTATATATGCACCTAATTCGAATCCAATTCTATACATTAGAACAACCGCCATTAAACTCTCTCTCTCTCTCTCTCTCTCTCTCTCTCTCTCTCTCTCTCTCTAGTGGCTCAAAGAGGAAGAAACTGAGAACAGAGAGAATGGAAAGAAACCCAAAAGGACACTCCTTTATTCTTCTTTTCTCTTTATGTGCCTTGTCGTCGCTTGTTCATATCCTCGGAAAGAAGCAAGGAGACGCTCTCGATTCTCTATACAAAGCAAAGTACGATAATTCTAGGATCGACATGAGCCCTTTTCAGGTGAGCAACCACGATGAAAATTTCAATTCTAGAATTTATCGTCAAGAAGGACTGAAGGAAAAAGATAGGATCAAAAGGTTGCCTGGACAACCGCCAGTCAAATTCGATCACTATGGTGGTTATGTCACCGTCGATGAATCGGCCAGTCGAGCATTTTATTATTATTTTGCCGAAGCGGGGCAAAATAAGGACTCAATGCCGCTTCTTCTATGGCTTAACGGAGGCAAGTGCTTTAGTTTTCCCAATTTTGCTTTAACTATAATGCAAGTGTATTATTTTCTTCACTTAGGAATTTATCACGGTTCTTACAGTTAATATATATAATTGCATAGTAGTTAGCACGTCATACTAGGCTGAATTAAAACTTAGAATGTGTTTGTTTTGGGGAAAGTGTCTTCTGAGAATTGTTTTTCCGAATTTTCACTTGTTTGGTTTGTGAAAAATGACAAATCAATTGAAAACACTTTCCGATCAATGAAAACATTCATTTATAAATTTAAGAAAGTGAATTCTTAAATCTAAAGAGGTGGAAACATTTTTTAGGAGTTGATCATCGTAAATATTTAAATATTTTTCTTTTCTTTTCATTTTCCTTCTTCTTCTTCGACCTGTCGCTAGGCTAGAGCTGGCAAAATGGGTTATATATGGATCAAGTGAAAGTTAAATATGGGTTAGAAATGGGTCTGAGAAAGTAAAAAAAAAGAAGGTCTAAATGGGTTATTTTATTAGGAAAGGAAACCCACTTTAAAGTTTAAACCCATAGCCTTTTTTAACTTTATAAAAATTGTTTTTTTTAAAATAAAAAATCGAAATTATAATTACTTTTCATATTTCAATTTTTTTTTCTTCCTTTCGGCGATCGATAGGGTGACGGCCGGCCGTCGGCCGACAACAGGCCAAGCGAGGCTTGAGCTCGCTGGCAGGTCACCGATGACTGGCAAGGCTCGAGCCTCATCTGATTTGGCGAGACTCGAGCTCACCGGCATCGGGCGAGGCCTCGGCCTCGCCAGATCGGCGAGATCGAGCCTCACTCGACGCTAGCAAGCTTGAGTCTCGCTAGATCTAGCGAGGCTTGGCCTTGCCAATGATTGGCGAGGCTCAAGCCTTGCCAAATCTGGCGAGACTCGAGTCTCGCTAGTTCAATTTATAGGTTTTTTAAACTTTTTTTTAAATTTTATTTACTATTTTTAATTTAATTTGAAGTTTTAATCCAATTAACATATAGTAGAAGTGAGTTTCCGTAGAATATTAATAGGTTTTAGCAATACGGGTCAGGTCGGGTATGAGTCGGGTATATATCGGGTCGGGTATGGGTCACTAGATTTACACTACAAGAATATAGATCAAAACGGGTTAAATAGGTTAAATATGGGTCGACCCATTTTCGACTCGACCCACCCATTTGCCACCCCTTGCTAGCCATGGCAGAGGCTGGCAATCAACAGAAGGAAAGAAAAAAAAAGAAAAAATTATTTAAAAGTTTGATTTTTTTTTTTGTTATGAGATAAAGTCATGAGTTTAAAATCATTTTCCAAAATGAGATTCAAACACCGTTTTCAGTCAAATATCACCAAACAAAGGAAAACTTTCCACTTTCTTGAAAAATGAATTTCCATAATATATTTTGTTTTATCATGAAGTTTTCCATGAAATAAACACACTATTAATCATCCTATCAATTCCAACATGTTAATGGATTATTAGCGATAGAGAACATTGCAGAATTGAATTGGTCCAACAAATATACCACCGTCCTCTTAATTTTCTATTGCACATACACGAGCACAGATGAGCCATCTATATCATTCTTTGGGTTATCTTTCTACATCATTACATTGTAAATAATATTTAGATGAAATATGATTGCGTGATAGTCTTTAATGTACTGTGAAAATAACATTCTATTTAGGACCACAAAAAACCAAATCACAAATAATTATAAATTATTGTGGGATTCACTTTTTCAAGAATTTATGACTCATAATAGATTGTTATTCTCACAATACCTCAAATATTGTTATGCTAGCAAAGCCCTACTAAGATTATCTTCTAGCTCGTTTGAGTGAGTAAAAGTTAGCTCGTTATGCTGATTTTTCAGGTCCCGGTTGCTCCTCCCTCGCCTATGGAGCAATGCAGGAACTCGGACCGTTCCGAGTCCACAGTGACGGGAAGACTCTTTACAGAAATAAATTTGCATGGAATATTGGTAAAGTATTTAAAAAACAGTGTAGTGTTCTCAAATGTATTTGACCTTTTCTCTTCGCTGATAGGGCGGGTCGATTATTTGTTTTACGAGGGCAGCTGCGAATGTGTTGTTCCTAGAGTCTCCGGCTGGTGTCGGTTTTTCTTATTCCAACAAGACGTCGGACTATAGTGCGAGTGGAGACAGCAAAACGGCCACGGACAATTACGTATTCTTGCTAAATTGGCTGGAGAGGTTTCCCGAGTACAAGAACCGGGATTTTTACATTGCAGGCGAGAGCTACGCGGGCCATTACGTACCTCAACTCGCTCACAACATCCTATACAACAACAAGAAGGCAAACAAGATCCTCATCAACCTCAAAGGGACCATAGTAAGTTGTCTCCACGAATTGCATAGTCTTTATCTATATTAAAATTTTAAACCGTGCGTGTTTAAGTACAACAAATGCTTTAAGCATGCGTGTGTTTTTGTTGGCCTTTGCGTTCTAATGAATGATTAAAAGCTAGAAGTCATCATGCACGTCTTGGCTATAAAGTTACTTTCCATGTTGAACCTCTTCGACATGTAGAATAATCTTTTTATCTGTCATAACGGGGGGAACAGGTGTTTTTGGTTGTTGTTTTCATGATTTGAGTTACTAGCTGCTGTTCGATTTCTCCATTTGCTATAATGGGATTCAACTGACAACCAAGCACGTGATCATCATAGTCAAGATCACATTGGAATATTTGGTACAGGTGCTGCATCTCTTGATAAATAAATAATGTGCATGCTGCATTATCATTGCTGCAGCAGGTATTGTAATGTAACTAATCGCGTCATAAACATAATAGATGTGATGCTTTTGGTCTTCCTTCTTGGGGGTCAAATTTCGATTTGATGATTGTAACATAAGTAGGTGATTCTCTTGTTATTATCCAACCATTATTGATTAGCACCAATCCAGTGCGTTAAGTCCATTCCTCACGACGCATAATATCTATTAAATCGATAGACATAGATAGATGAGAAATATAACTGAGGGTATATATGGACACATGCAGATTGGGAATGCGGTAATCAACGATGAGACGGATAATAAAGGAATGTATGAGTACTATGCCACACATGCATTGATATCCGATGAAAAATGGTATGCAATTCAAAAGTATTGCAACTTTGCACCAACAGGCACCGATCTACCAAGCCAATGCATTTCGGCTCAAATTGAAGCGGATCATGATGTTTCTCCAATAGACAATTACAACATCTACGCCCCTCTGTGCTTCTCTTCCAACTTGACTTCTCATCCCAAGAAGACCAACGTGAGCGCAAATTCATTTCCTTAATTGTTTTTCCCACTCTAACTTATGCATTTTGAACGGTAATATGCAAAACCTCAACTCAAATATGCAATGGTCACAGATTCTCGGGTTGTGCTTTGTTTTCGCAGATCATGAACTTTGACCCGTGTGGAGACCACTACGTGCATGCTTACCTGAACAGAGAAGATGTGCAAGAGGCACTTCATGCCAACGTTGCGAAGCTCCATCACGAATGGCAATCGTGCAACGATGATGTTCAAAAAAATTGGAAAGATAGCCCTTCCACCATCATCCCTCTCCTCCAAGAAGTCATGTCCACTGGACTCCGTCTTTGGGTGTACAGGTAACTAAAAAAAGGAATGTTCTAGTCGTGCACCGTCCATGTTAGAAGTAAAAGATCGGTGACGATAATAAAATCACGTAGAACCAATTACGGTCGGGTCATTGATGACTTTTGGCAATCCTTTGTGGGTGATTGTAGTGTGGTATGACTAACGAATAATTGAAAATGTAGCGGGGATACGGATGCGGTAGTGCCGGTGACATCGACCCAGAGGTCTCTTAGCAAGATGAGCCTCCGAACGAAGAGTCCATGGAGTCCTTGGTTCCTCGGGGGTGAGGTGAGGCGGCTTGTTTGTTTTCACGACATCGACCCCTTTAAGTTACGTCCCCTTGATTATCCTCGAAGAGGGATCAATTGGCTTGATTTGCTGAACTGAAAGTAATCTGCACCGTCTTTAATGTATTTAGGTCGGAGGGTACGTGCAAGTGTACGAGGGAGACTTGACGTTCGCGACGGTGCGAGGAGCGGGGCATCAAGTGCCGAGCTATCAGCCCAAGAGAGCTCTCTCTCTTATCTCTCACTTCCTTGCTGGCTCTCGACTCCCATTCAAATAGACCCTTCAAGTGCATGTAATACTTCAGTTATTAAATTGGCTAACCTGAAAATTTTAGCAGTGATTTAATCACTGTACAATAAATTTATGACTTTTTAGATAATTATCCCAAGTGAAATATATTTGACTTGGGAAAATTATTCAAAAAGTCATAAATCTTTGCATTTTTACCAATTCAATTTTAAATATTTCAATTTTGCCAATTCAGTTCTAGACCTTTTCACTTTTTATCAATTCAGTTCTAAGCCTTTTCATTTCTTTGTAATTGAATTCATTTGGTGAGTTTTGGCTTGAAATTATTGACATTGGTGGCCAGTGCTAACGTGGTAATTTTTTTAATTATACGTTGATTTTTTATTTATTTATGGTTTTTTCTCTTTTCCTTTAATTTTTTTAAAACTAGGGTCGGCTAGGGTTGCCGATTGACTCTTGCTGGCCATAGACGAGGGTGTCGAGCCCCTAGCCAGCCTTGGGCAAGGGCCGCGATGCCCTCGCTAGCCAAAACAAGGGCGCGCGAGCCCTCGCCTAGAATCAGTGAAGGTGTTGCAACCCTCGCCTAGGGTTAGCAAGGGTTAGTCGTGGGTCGGCTCGCCACCCTCACTGGCCAAACTCCAAACCCCCTCCCCCAAAAGAAAGAAGAAAAAAACCATAAAAAATACAAACAAATTATTAAATTATCATTGGCTCGTCTGGAAGGACAATCTTTTGTGGCGGAATCAAACACCTTTCTGATGCAACCTTCCACCAATTCTTGACTTGCTTTACCTTTGGTGCCTTATATTATCTAATTTGGAAAGTGAGGAATAACATTATCTTTTGCAATGAAAGATTATTCCTCTCGGCTTTAAAGGACCACCTTCGTAAAGCCATCAATGATAGGGCTTTAACCTTCCCCAAGGTCCCGGACAACCCCCGTAATAAAAGATTCCAAGTTAGCTGGGGCATCCACCCCTCCATCTTTGATTGATTATGCTTACTGTCGGCCGCCCCCCCTCCCCATCTTTGATTGTTCCTTGACCTGATGGTTGGTGAAGCTGCCTCCTTTGTTACATTGCTGCCCATCTCACTGTTGCTGGATGATGCTTCTGATGGAACTCTCCCGGGTCTTCCCTGTTGGTGCAGCTGTTTCCAACTTGGTGTCCCTCTTGCTCTTTTCGTCTTTGTGTCTTTTCCTTGTGCAGGCCACAGTGTTGTGTGCTCTTCCCCCTCATCTCATTTGTTGGCCGCTATTTTAGCCTTCTTTTGCTACTGTTTTTATTTGCATTGTATCTCTCTCGCAGCTCTTCTCTCCCCTTTTCTCCCCCCTGGCCCCCTACCACTCATTTAGACTTCTTGTCTTTCTGAGTGTAAGTTGATGCTGGGGCCCCCTTACTATACAATTGTATAGCTTTTTCTGCAAAAGTCTATATACTTATTACCTTTTACCAAAAAAATTATTAAATTATCATTAAAATATTATTAAAAATGTGCCACGTTAATACCGGTCATCCACATTAGTAAATCTTGGCCAAAATTGGCAAGATAGACTTAATTGGCAAGAAGTGAAAATGTTTATAATTGGGTTAATACTCTAAAAAACCATAAACTAGTACACCTATGACAAATTTATCTCTAACTATTTTTTTGACCACCAAAAACCCTAAACTGGTATACCTTTGACAAATTTACCCCAAACTGGTACACATGTGGCAGTTGACTAGTATACCAATTTGGGATTTTACATTTCGTTTGTCACAGTTTATAATTTTTGTGATTTTTTGTGTGGTATTAATCTAATTTAACGGATGGTATATTTGTCATAAATTTACCAGTTTGGGGTTTTCTGCGGTCAAATAAATTATTTGGGGTAAATTTGTCATAAATATACCAGTTTAGGGTTTTTTATGATCAGTCGGGGTAAATTTGTCACAAATGTACTAATTTGGGGTTTTTCATAGTCAAAAAAATAGTTCGTGGTAAATTTGTCACAAGTGTACCGGTTTGGAGTTTTTCAAGGTATTAACTCTTATAATTGAATTTGTAAAATTAAAATGTTTAAGATTTAATTGATAAAAGTGCAATAGGTTGAAGACTTTTTGGACAATTTTTCCTATTTGACTCTATTGCTGACGCCAAAATTTTGGCTTTCTAGCATTTTAATTTATCTCATAAGAAAATTATGATCCACCTCAACCCCTAAACCAAAATTTCATTGTTTCCCTCTCATCTCTCCCTTCCTTGCTGGCTCTCAGCTCCCGTCAAGATAGACCCTACACGTGCATGTAATAGCTTCATTATTCCTCTTTTATTAGAGAAATTGATGAGGAGAGGAATGTGAAAGCAGAGAAAATTGGCAAAGAGGGAAACGCAAAGAAAGAGTTTTGAACTTGTTTGTTCTTTAGGGCGACGATTGTGCTCCAACAGTAAGTGGAGAGTGTTCCAATTTGCTTTTGTTTTTTAACGACTGGCCTAATTATATATATATATATATATATATATATATATATATATATATATATATATATATATATATATATATATATATATCTTTGGAGCTCACACCGAGTCTCACCATAAAAAGGCAAATGTTTCAATGTAGTTCTCTTTGTAATTGGTCCGTCAGTATTATAACACGTGTAAAAATGAGGTTAAAACAATGGTAACGATATTCCTTCCGTTATCCATGGACGGAGTTACACAAATCGGCACTTGCAAATGGATCTTGAATTAATTATATGGCTATCACGAAATGAAATAATTACAACCTATGTAAAAGTTATAAGTGGTATATGATATAAGTGATGCAGGAGTTGATAGAGTAATAAGTAAATGGATCTGTGAAAGTTAAAACTAGATTGTTTGTGCTTGTTTCATGTTCAATTGGAAAAGTTATTAAAAAAATTCTAAACTTATTGTATGGCAGTCGATTTAGTTCTAAAATTTTCAATTTAGCAAATTTATTCCTAAAACATTCAATGGTTTATCAATGTAGTTCTTTGGCAAATTTTGGTGTGTAATTGCTAATGTTGATGATTTTTGCTATTTTTTAAAGTTTTTTATTTTTTCCCTAATCTTTTTCTTTCCTTTGTCTTTTTTATTTAAAATTTCCCCGGCCTTTACAATGATGGCTAGTGGAGGGAATTAGAAAAAAAAAAAAGAAAAAAGAAAAAAGAAAAAAGAAAAAAAAGGAAAGAATAGAAAAATTGGGCAAATTTTGAAAATTTTTGCAAAAATCATCAATTTTAGTAATTTTCAACCAAAATCGGCAGGAATGAGTACATTGAAATCATCACAAATGTTGAAGATTATATTGATTAATTTGAAAAGTTTAGGACTATATTAGTTGCCATAAATAGACTTAGAATTTTTTGGACGTTTTTCTAATTTGACTTGAAACAAATATGAACAATCTAGTTTTAATTTTCACAAATTTGCCACCTAGGATGCTCAACGTCCACATCAGCATTTTTCGGCCATATCCTCTCATATTGAAAGAAGATATTAAACCAATTGCGAGCGGAATTCCTGGAAAGAAATCCGACGAAATTCGTGAACCAAGAGCATTTTCTAGGCGTTATATTCTCGGTGGAGGAAAGGGAAAGTGGAGCTTTCTTTTAGGCGATGGAATTAATTTCCTACGCTCTCTCCACCCTATTTATTCACGCATTCACTGCATTACCTGGGGCGGATTCCATCTCATATAATTCTTCAATGCACCATTATAGATCTGAGGAGGCCATCGTTAGACCTTCCAGCTAAATTCGCCTGGCGCTGGAAAAGCACATCACCAGCCAACCTCCGTGATATCACTGGGATTGATCATTTCTTGATCCAATCCGGTTTCATGGTGAAATAAAAAAAAACTGGATTGGGAGGATCGGTTCCCAAAAATCGGAACCGAAAACCGGACCGGTTGATTTTAGGACCGAGAATCGGAACGAACCATTGGTCTGATTTGGTTTAATGGAATCGATCATTCATTTTTTCTCACTAATTTTTTCCCATTATTTTTTTTTCTCGCTACTTGGAACTAGACCGAGACAGTTGATAGTGTTTAGTATACATTTTACTAATTTTTTCTGAAGAAATAATAAAATAGAAAGGTTTAGGATTTAATTGACAAAAAGACATGTTTACAATTGAATTCACGCATTTGCAATATGTTTAACATTTTTTTTTTTGGTAATTCTCTCCACAAAAAATGTTGGTAATTTCATATATAAGATGATATATTTAAGGTGTTGGTGAGAAAGGTAAATGAACATTGATAGAGGCTCAAAGAGGTTTTAGATAATAAACATTAAATTCTGAAAAGAAGTGAAAATGAAAATAAAAAAAAGTTATTTGATAACATATGAAATTAATTAATTTGTTTTATTTTTTAATGCTAAACATGGAATAATGAGCATCAGCGGAAGGTTTTTATAATATAACTAGTATGATTTATTTTCCATTGTATGTTTCATCACTTAATTAAGTCATTCTTACTCAACATAATATGTGATTTTTCACTTAAACCGATTAATCAAGTCGTGTGTATTTAGTGGTTATCAAACACACCTCATGATATTAAATGCTGGATATTTAACGTCAAAACTAAATATGGTTATCAAGGAAAAAAAGGTAATAAATGGTAGCTGTAGAATAATATACTAATTACAGATACATCATCAATACCAAGCCATGATATCCATATATAGTAACAAATCATATACTATACTCGATTCAATTCAATAAAATGAAAGTATTTCTATATTAAGCGGCATGTGTTTCCATATGAGCAAACACTGTCCATATGGAAGTCTCAAGGCACAACATGATTCTGAAAATGAGAAGATCTCAATTGCATGGATGTCATTACCTAAATCTAATCAAGCGTACTTAGGTCGTGGATACTTTCCCCTTCAATCACCAATTGCCATCTTCTCTTTCTTCGACTATTGATACAGCTAAATCGAATTAAACTCCCTCCCCCCCTCTCTCTCTCTCTCTCTCTCTCTCTCTCGCTCTCTCGTGGCTCAGAGAGGAAGAAGCTGAGAGAATAGAGAATGGAGAGAAACCCTAAAGCTCGTTCATCTCTTCTTCTTTTCTCTTTATGTATCTTGTCGTCGCTTGTTCATATCCATGGAAAGAAGCAAGGAGACGCTCTTGATTCTCTATATAAAGCGAAGTACAGTAAGTCTGGGATAGACAAGAGCCTTTTTCAGGTGAAAGACAATCATGAAAATCTCCATTCTAGGATTTATCATCAAGAAGGATTGAAGGAGAAAGATAGGATCAAAAAGTTGCTTGGACAACCGCCAATTGAATTCGATCACTATGGTGGTTATGTCACCGTCAATGAATTGGCCGGTCGAGCATTTTATTATTATTTTGCTGAAGTGGGGCAAAATAAGGACTCGATGCCACTTCTTCTATGGCTTAACGGAGGTGAGTGCTTTAGTTTTTCCAATTTCACTTGATCTCCAATGTAAATATATTATTCTCTTCACTTAGGAATTTATCACCATTTTTATAGCCAAAATATATAACTACATCATACTTTTATTAGGATTTGTCACACAATCACAAGGAAATCGAGAAAAGAAATTGAGACACAAGGTTTCTATCATGATTCACCATTAAACTAAAGCTACATCTAATGGATCACTCCACTATAATTAGCATCTTGCTACATCTCTCGATTATAAGAGAAAGAGATTATATCGAGTAGCTATTTATGAGCCTAAGCCTAAACTAACAATAAATTATGAGCTCAAATTATAAAAGCTCTCTAGTAGGTCAAAGGCATTATTATCCTATTGATGGGAAGTATGAACCACACCTCAACAAGTTTGAGCATCACTTAAGTTATCATTGTGATTCGCCATTCTCTAATCTACCTTATTCATCCTATCAATTCTAAAATCCGAATGGATTAACAGTGATATAGAACATTGCATAATTGAATTGGTCCAATTAATATACCATTGTCCTCCTCTTAATGTACCGCACATATACAAGCTCATATGAGTCATCTATATCATTCTTTCTGTTATCACATTTATACAGTAATTATATAGTAAATCATATTTAGATTATTTTCTGGTGCGGTTGAGTGAATAAAAGTTAGCTATTATTGCTTTTTTTTTTTCAGGTCCCGGTTGCTCATCCCTCGCCTATGGAGCAATGCAGGAACTTGGACCATTCCGAGTCTATAGTGATGGGAAGACTCTTTACAAAAATAAATTTGCATGGAATATTGGTAAAGTATTTAAAAAACACAGTGTAGTGTTCTCAAATGCATTTCGCCTTTTCTTTTCGCTGATAGAGCGGATCGATTATTTATTTTACGAGGACAGCTGCGAACGTGTTGTTCCTAGAGTCTCCGGCTGGCGTCGGTTTTTCTTATTCCAACACGACGTCAGACTACGGCTCGAATGGAGACAGCAACACAGCTGCGGACAATTATGTATTCTTGCTAAATTGGCTGGAGAGGTTTCCCGAGTACAAGAACCGGGATTTTTACATTTCAGGCGAGAGCTATGCGGGCCATTACGTACCTCAACTCGCTCACAACATCCTATACAACAACAAGAAGGCAAACAAGACTCTTATCAACCTCAAAGGGATTATAGTAAGTTGTCTTCGTGAATTGCATAGCCTTTAAGTATAGGAAACACCTAAGGTCTGAACATTCACACCTGGAAATGCTTTAAGCCTGCCTGCGTTTTTGTGTTGGCTTTTTGCGTTCTAATGAATGATTAAAAGCCAGAAGTCATCATGCACGTCTTGGCTATAAAACCTCATCGAGATGTGGAAAAATCTTTTTAGCTTTATAATCAGTAGAACACGTGTTTTTGGTCGTTTTCATGATTTGAGTTACTAGCTGCTTGCTACTCAATTGTTCCATTTGCTAAATGGGATTCGACTAACAACTAGGCATGTGCTTATCGTAGTCAACATCACATTGGAATCTTTGGTACAAATGCTGCATCTCTTGATAAATAAATAATGTGGATGCTGCATTGTCATTGCTGTGGCAGGTATTGTAGTGTAACTAATCGCGCCATGAAACATAATGGATATTAGGGTCAAAGTTTGATTCGATGAAAATAACATTAGTAGGTAATTCTCTTGTTATTATGTAACCATTATCAACTAGCACCAATCTAGTGCGCACCCATTCCTCATGATTCATAATGTCGATTAAATAATTGTTCATGGGTAGATAGATAAGAAAAATAATTGAGGATTTATATTGATGCATGCAGATTGGAAATGCAGCAATCAATGATGAGGCGGAGGAGAGAGGAATGTATGAGTATTACGCGACTCACGCATTGATATCTGATGAAACGTGGTATGTAATTCAAAAGCATTGCGACTTTTCATTACACGCCACAAATCGAACAAGGGAATGCATTTCGGCTACGAACGATGCACATGATGATGTTACTCCTATTGACGTTTACAACATCTACGCCCCTCTGTGCTTCTGTGTCAATCTGACTTCTCTTCCCAAGAAGACCAACGTGAGCTCAAATTCATTTGCTTCTTTTTTACACTCTTTAACTTTTGCATTTCTGAACGACAATATGCAAAACTTTAGGTCATAGATTTTCGGGTTGTGTTTTGTTTTGCCAGATCATGGACTTCGACCCGTGTGGAGACCACTACGTTTATGCTTACCTGAACAGAGAAGATGTGCAAGAGGCACTTCACGCCAACGTTACGAAGCTCGATCACGACTGGGCACCGTGCAGTGATGTTATCTATGGCTGGGGGGATAGCGCTTCCACCGTCCTCCCTCTCCTCCAAGAATTAATGTCCAAGGGGCTCCGTGTTTGGTTGTTTAGGTAAATAACAATAAGGATTTTTTTTTTTGGGCGCGTCGTCCATGTTGGAAGTAAAAGATCCGTGATAAGAATAATGTCATCCAGAAGCAGTTACTGTTGGGTCATTGACAACTTTTGGCAATCCTCTGTGAGTGATTGAAGTGGGAGTATGACTAACGAGTGACTGAAAATGCAGCGGGGACACGGATGGGATAGTGCCGGTGACATCGACCCAGAGGTCTCTTAGCAAGATGAGCCTCCGAACGAAGAGTCCATGGCGTCCTTGGTTCCT